>JAIRCJ010001048.1:2571666-3857500 GCA_020883675.1 Bruguiera gymnorhiza
TCGGGAGTGCCGATACAGAACCGGCGGAGATTGTTGCACGCCGATACATCGGGTGGGGCTGACATTAATGCCGATGCTTTCCCGAGTTGGCTCGGTAAAAGGGAGAGGAAGTTGCTCTCTTTGCCGGTCTCGGTGATGCGCGCCGATATAATCGTATCGAAAGGCGGGAACGGCACTTACCAGACGATATCGGAGGCGATTAAGAAGGCGCCGGAGTACAGCAACAAGCGTACTGTAATTTACGTGATGGCAGGAAGGTAAATTAAAAAAAAAAAAAAACCAATGTAAAAGTCAAAATTTAAACTATGGAATTCAACAACACGACGAATCCCAAAAAGTTAAACCCCTTTTTCTAACACGTCGCAGCAATTTATTACTTTAATATAGTGAAATGACGTAATTATTCCTTCCTTTACCCTACGCTTGAATTGTTTTTTATTTTTTATTTTTTTATTTTTTTTTTTGTTTGGGCTAACCATAGATATCTTCTCTTTATTTTCTTTCCAATGCTATATATATTTTACGATTTTTGGTTAATCTTGCAACTTAATTAACATGAAGAAGAAGATGGTAGGGAGAATTGACTTTGACCCTGAGCCGTGTTACTGTAAGCCAATCTCAGGTACGAGGAGGACAACTTGAAAGTGGGTAGGAAGAAATGGAACTTGATGTTCGTCGGAGATGGCAAGGGCCGTACCATCATTTCAGGCGGAAGAAGCATCCTCGATAAGACCACTACATTTCGCACTGCTTCCTTCGGTAACACACACACATATATATGTATATTTGATTAAAAAAAAACTGGGGCATTTACATACTTGTTGAAAATAAAACAAAGCTCATTTGGTGGAGTCACCCACGAATCTAAGAGTAAAGAGGGCAGAACCTCAAGCTTGCCAAAAAGCTGGTAAAGCCTTCCATGTATTCCTTCAGCTTCTATGTTCTGTATGGCCACTCGTCTCTCTCTGTCGTCAATTGAGCCCGCATCATCTGTCTTTTTCTCTTTTGCGCTTTTGGCTTTTTCATTGGTTGAAATAAAAGGTTGTAGGGTATGCAAGAACTTTAAGTTATGCAACTTGCACGTGCCCTCCCATTCCAGACTGTCCACAATCAAAAAAGCTCCTAATTCTTCCTTTGGACGGATTTACCCCCGGCTAATATTTGAAATTTTAATAGAAGAATAAAAAAAATGGTAAATGAATTTGTCAATATTTGCCTTTGTGACGTCTACAATAATTCAATTGTGGATATTGTTTTTACCTGTTCTTTATAGCTTGGTCCTGTACTTTATCCCTTCTCTCTCTCTCTCTCTCTCTCTCTCTCTCTCTCTCTCTCTCTCTCTATATATATATATATATATATATATGTATATATATGTTTGAAGTGAAGTCTAAGGAGGTAAAAAAAGAGAATTACGTTATTGGAGGTGGTCATGGGCATCACAAGATTAATAGGTATAGTCTTGGCAATAATTAAATCAACAAAAAAGCGTCATAGCCAAAGATGACTACGGAAAGCTGCCAATTAATACAAATGTAGGGCTTTGATTAAGCTTAATTACTTAGTATTTACTTTTAGTTTGACTGCTTGACTAACTCTTAATTTCTTTCTCTTTTGGATTTGAAAAAAAAAAAAAAAACAACAACAATTTCTACACAGCTGCATCGGGAACTGGCTTTATTGCTCGTGACATAACATTTGAGAACTGGGCCGGTCCATCCAAGCACCAAGCAGTGGCTCTTCGGGTTGGTGCTGACCACGCTGTAGTATATCACTGCAGCATCGTTGGCTACCAGGACACTCTCTATGTGCACTCAAATCGCCAATTCTTCCGCGAATGTGACGTCTATGGAACCGTAGATTTTATATTCGGCAATGCTGCGGTGGTCCTCCAAAACTGTAGCCTTTACGCTCGGAAGCCCCTGGCTATGCAGAAGAACACGGTCACAGCCCAAAACCGCAAAGACCCAAATCAAAACACGGGCATTTCCATACACGATTGTCGGATCCTCGCTACCCCAGACCTCGAGGCATCGAAAGGTACTTTCCCGACATATCTGGGCCGTCCATGGAAGCTGTACTCTAGAGTTGTGGTCATGTTATCATACATTGGCGATCACATTCATCCGAGAGGTTGGCTTGAGTGGAATGCAACATTTGCACTTGATTCCCTATACTATGGTGAATACATGAATTATGGGCCAGGTGCGGCAGTAGGGCAACGGGTGAATTGGCCTGGGTACCGGGTCATCACGTCCACCGCCGAGGCAAGTAAGTTCACGGTGGCACAATTCATTTATGGGTC
Source organism: Bruguiera gymnorhiza (assembly GCA_020883675.1). Lineage (NCBI taxonomy): Eukaryota > Viridiplantae > Streptophyta > Magnoliopsida > Malpighiales > Rhizophoraceae > Bruguiera > Bruguiera gymnorhiza. The sequence continues at coordinate 2,573,972 of JAIRCJ010001048.1, forward strand.
GTCCTGGCTACCATCTACTGGAGTGGCATTTTTAGCTGGCTTGTCTGTCTAATATAACAAGCTGAATAATAAAGTACACAGGTACCTGCTGTCAGTGTCACAAATGGACTGACGCTTAATTGTATGCAAGTACAAATTCTATTTTTCTGTTTTTTTTTTTTTCTTTTTCTTTTAATACATAATGTAATAACTCGCCATAACGGTCATGGTTCCTTTCTTATCTTTTGTAATATTTCGTAATAGAGAAGTTAAAGAAATAACTGAAAATTTGCTGCCTTTCTTCTACTTCCCTAATGTAATTGGTTAATGTTGAAAAGAGAGCATGGAAAATGGCAGGTTATTTGTGGACAAGAATGCGATCTCACGACTTTTGACTCCGCGCGCTTGTTTTGCTTTTCCGTCTTCTTTTTGTTGCCATCACTTTTTGCAAGAATTTCAGGCTGCGATTGGATGTCCAATAATTGGTGTCGGTGGACCTATGAAGATAATGAAACGCTAATGCCCACAACCATGCCGAGAGCTAGGTGACCCCATGCACGTTAGTCGTCTAAGCCCAGCTCATGAATGTGGCCTACTGACATTGACTCTTCTGGGTCTGGGCGACTTGATGATCTAGGTGGATTCAGGGTCAGCTTGAAGATGCCTTTGCCTTCAGACAGGCTGTCTTGGGTCAATTGCTAGTTATAGACGCAGACGTGACGTAGGGCCCATGTAAGTGGCATCAAAGGGATTAAAATAATATATATATATATATATATATTTTTATTTTATTATTATTATTATTTTTTTTTTAAGACCAAATTGATAATATTTGGTTAGTCGATCCAACCAAATTGAACTAAACCGAAATTATGGTAATCGAATCATTTTTCATATTTGCTTAATTGAACAAATTTAAAATCTGACTTTGCTTTGGAAAAGACCAATTTTGTGGCTGATATTACTGAGCTATTTTTGTAGGTTTGGTGAATAAAGGGGTTCACATGCTCGGGGTTAGGAGAAGACAACGAACGATATGAGATTTGCCGATAAGGGAGTCCCAAAACTAGTAAATTGTATGCATAAAATACTAAAAATTCGATTGAACCTGAGTTCAATGAAACTGTAAGCCCAATTGTAACCTGGTTTGGGTCCAGTCCATTTGAAATATGCAAAAGCCCCTGATTTGTTTCATGGAAGATTGAGCTCGGATGAAGATGGAGGCTGAACCCATAGCTTCATCTAGACCCGGTCAGGTCAGGCTCCAACTAACAACGCAGCCGAAATAGCTGGAAACCGTATTAGGCGTAAGAATCACGGCAGGGGTGCAGTCCGGCTGTGGTTTCTCGTTTCAAAAATTGAACCACAATTGTAACTGTAATCCAGTCCTATAATCCAACTAGAACTGAAACTGGAATCGTGGGTTTAAAAAAAAATAAAAATAAAAATATGTAATCTGAATATAAAATCTAACTGGTACTAAAATCAAAATTGACAGTTCGAAGAGATAAAAAACAAAATAACATCAATAAATAATGATTAACATATTGCAAATTCCTTAATAAAAATAAAGGAATTGCGTGACCCTTGATTTACCTAAATTATAAGAAGATATATACGCAATTTAATTAAGTAATACTAAAGTTTAAATCCTTTTTCTAACTAAAATTTTCTTTTACATTCATATCTTTGATTATAAATTCCAAATTAACTTTGTTTCACAAAAATTCTAAAATCCTGCAGACATGTAAAATTCATTCCATAACCTCACCTGGCATATTTAGCGAGCCATCACATAAAACGTGATGATTATAATTACATTTATGCAAGCGCCGATACACTCCTTCACTATATATTAAATACATTGTCTAGGAAAACAAAAACGTTCAAAAACAAAAGAATTCTAAAAGTGCAAAAACAAAAGAATTCTTACATTATGTATAACATCCAAGACGTGCTTCTCGTTCAAAGTAGGAATTGAACCAGCTTGGAACTTCAGTGTCTAAGACGGCTTTGGACAATCAACACCTCCTTGGCATAATACCAAGACATGCCACAAAATCCATGCTGCTTCTAGTTGGATGTGCATACATACAAAGACCTAACTTGTACCAAATCCCACTTTAGAAGAATTTCATTGAGGGCTGGCGATCGCAGAATGAAGTTGCACCGTGCGGACCAGATATTTGTTGAGTTCAAAGAGGGGTTGTACACTACAGTTATTCTTGCAAACGACGATCGGCATGAAGTAAAAGCACCCCCATAAGACAAACTATTTTGATATACGTCTTCAAGTTTATATTACTGAATCATCTTCTTCAGAAGTCACTACAAAGCTTGGGAATGCCAAGGTTATATCCCTGCAGCAAAGGAGATGGCATGTTTTGTTTTGTTTTGTTGTTTTTGATAAATCAGATCAAATTTTATTAAGAAGATATGGGAGATAAACAGTTGCAAAGCAGATGGCATGTTGGATGCTATTCGGGTAATAGAGACTAACTATGAATAATGTAAGAAATAAATTGATCTATGTTTCTACAATTCAAAATTGTAGCTTAGTTGAGTACAGAACGAAGGTGGATTTTGATAATGCATTGTGAATAGAAATGAAGGGTATACAAGAAAATGCTATTGATTACCAAACTGAATTAAAGTATTTGGGGCTTTCAACACCAATGTTATGAATCAAAAGGTTTAATGCGGGTAAAGAATTGATAATCCACTTTTTAGTATATTGACTGCATTGCCTGAGGCACAAACTGCATCAGGATCTTGATACTCACTTTAAGTATGGTAAAGTCATGTTCTTTATAAGAGAAGGATGCCTCGACACAAATTCCTTCCATTCCTCCATATCAATTTTTCCATCACCTTTCGTATCAGCATCACTAAATGTCTGCAGAAAACATTTGTTTAATCCGAACCAGAATTTCTATACCAAATGAGCATCAAAATGACGGAAGGAAACACGGATACCAATCTATACCTTACTCACAATTGTTTCAACCACTTCATCTGAGAGTACCAGATCTGACTCGTATAGAAGTGCCAACACCATCTCCTTCAACTGTTAGGAAATTGAAAGTTGCATGAAGAGGTAGCCAAAGATAACAGTTGAATGCACAACAACTACTGCCGGTCAAAAACGTCTGATGGCTTAAATTACAGAGATATATAGGCCCTTTCTGAGAGTTTTCCGAATTCTTGATATATTTAGTGGGTTCTTAGTCTTAGCCAAGAAAAGACTTAAGCGCATAAATAAAAATTCAACCTTGCAATTGAAGGAGTGTTAAAACTCATAGATAACTAAACATGGAGGACTCCGGGGAATGCCAATGAAGGCAACATAAAGACTAGAAAGAAAAGATTCACGGTGCCCACCTCCTCTTGTTCAATAAATCCAGTTTGCCTGAGATCATATAATCTGAAAGCGACTGCAAAAAGAACAGTACCAGCCCATTTAGTTGACAACAAAATATTCACTAGGATGGAAGAAGCCTGTTTGACTCGTTTCCAGTTTTATGGTATATATGAGACACTTCAGATAAATTTACATATAGAGAAAATTTTTTGCATTTTCCTGTATGCAGAAAATGTGGAATTATTTTCTTTCTTAGAAAATCAAGCTTACATGCAATCTTGCCTTCCACAGGAGCATTTGGATGAAATATACCCAAAGATCGGACAAACTCGCCAAATTCAATTACTCCATTACGCTTGACATCGAAAGTATCGAAAATCTACAAATGTGAACCAAACAGATATTCACATTTAGAAAGTAAGGAGATGCCACTGAAGAAAATGATACGGTTCAGTAAAAAAGGAGCACAAGCTTGGAGCCTCATAACCATTGCAGTTGAGGGAATATTAGCTGGAGTTTTGTTGAAAGATCATAAATTTTAACCCCTCAATAGATTATGATGAAAGCACCGTAACAAGTTCATACCCTATCCGCAAACAGATTTCTCCTATTTTTGTTTCTGAAGAGTGCAAGCTGAAATTCCTCCTGATCACAAGAAAGTATGGACATTTAATATTTACATTAGTACTAGAATTAATGTCAAATTATTGGAAGCAAGCATTTGGGATCACTGAAATAAAACCAAATACCCATACCTTATGAATAAGCCCATCATCAAAGATTGAACTGCTCAACTTTTTAAAAAGCTCATACAAGGCCCCTACTTCGCTAACATTAACTGCAAGCAAGTGCAAGTAATCAGCTACTATAACCAGAGGACATGCAACTGATAGTGGAAGACATAAGACATGGCAAAAGACTGGATTAGTAATTCATTTCCACGATCATTCTGATCAAACTATGATACAGATGCTCCTTCTTCACCTGCAGTTAAGCCGTAATTTAATAATTGGAGCACATCAGAGTCGGCTAAAGCAGATATTCACTTCACTGTCCTTATAGTTGTAAAATTTCAGCCTGATCGATCATTAGTTTAGTGGCACACAATACGATTGTCTTCCGAAATGATAATCGAGACATAGCAACCTGAAGCTACAAATAAAGTGCAGACTAACTACAACAGAACAATTTGAATCAGAATGGATATAGTGAACACTCACAGGGAGTTTCTGCAGCCAGAGGAATAGGATCCTCGTAACCAGGTGTATGTTTAGTTTTCGTTGAGCAACAGCAACCCATGAAATCCAACTAGCATTTACTCTCAAAATTTCTTAGCAGTCACTAGGCCTATACCAACGGTGCTTCCTTCAAATTCCACCTGCCATCACAAAGAAATGTAGATTTAGTAAAACGACAACAGTCGTCGGCAGCAACTTTCACCTTTAAAATCATGAATCGACATATTTATAGTCCTACGGAGGAATTATCTTTGTTGCAAATTGCTAAACTCCGCACAAACTGCTTGCTCTAAGATACTTGCCATATATTTGAAGGCTCACTAGTTATTCCTCTAACTTGGGAATTCTTGATTTACTAATTTAAACAATGCATCATATAGCAGCCAGCAAGCAGAAGTCATTAGTGTAACTAGTCATCTTCAAAAGGAGGACAGGCATTTTCACTTACGAAGAAAGAAAAACCTATAAGAATGTAGACAGTCTGCTGTGTGTTTGTTATTCTGGTTGCAGTAACACATTGTTAAGCATGATAGAGCAAATAGCCAGACCATTTTAGTTCAAAGATACCTTAATGGTTCAGGTAATTATTGTTTTTTACAAAATGATATCAGGATTCTCAAAGCAAAACATGGTTTGCATATAGTTAGTAATTAATCTAGATTCAATAGATGACACTGTCTACCAATAGAATCCATCCGTAGCAAACTATTAAAGCTGACAACAACCCAACCATCCAAAAACCATACAACTGTCTCATAAATGCGCAAAAGATACTTGAAACTTCCACAAAAGAGATGGGAAAAGAACGTGCCAATTAGATGGTAACACAGTTATCCACCCCAGTGGTCCACTTAATTTTTCATGGACAGCCACATAAACTGAGAGTAAGGAAAAAGAAGAATGAAAAATGAGAAGGGAAAGGTGATTAATCAATTGTGGTTCGTGGGAGCAGGGTAAATGATTACTTAAAAGAAAAGCGACTTAAAGCAAATAAGAGTTGTCTCCTTGCACTAACACTATCTCTATAAAAATGCAGAGACTTCCTTCAATCTACGCCACCAATCACAGAAAGAAATTGTTTCATGCACTGCAGTTTGCAAATGACTGGAGCAACCTTGACTGCTTTTCTGAGTTACCCAGCAGGCTTCATCCTATGATGCGTGTGTTTATTGGCCAAAGCAGAGAAAATAAGACCAAATTCAATGAAAATTAATCGAGAACCAGGCTGATCACGGTCCACAAAAAAAAAAAATTAAGAGTACCTGATATTTTATTATCAAATAACTCCACAAAAATCCCTAGCAAATAAGAAAATTAATAAGTATAACTCATATTAAATTTTTATAAGGTGAAATTTTATATTTTTTAATATATTTTCTTAACACATGTTAAGTTAATTAACGTGCAGCATAATAAAATAAAATAAATGATACTGAACTAAATTGATAAAATTAAACAAATAAAAAAATTAAATTATATAATTACAAATATAAAAATCTATCATTCTTTATTTTTAAAAAATAATTTGATATAATTACAATTTATAAATAAAAAAATTATATATATATATATATATATTATGTCAATTTTTTACTTTCTAATAATACGAAAATTTTATATTTTTTAATGCACATAAATATCTGTCCAGCCTTTAATTCCTTATGCTCGGTTGGGCCAACAGCCAATAAGTCCATCGTCACTCTGAATACAGTGTTTTGATATTTAAGCGAATGGATACAGGTGGCAGGTGGAAAATTCAGTATATGCCATGGTGACCAACAATATCACGAATACTATATAACCCGTCACAGACAAGACATTCGCAAGCAGATTCGACTTCCACCACTCATCTCTCCTTTCTCTCGATCTCTGACGGAAGCCTCAAGCTGTCAGTGAAATTGTTAATAATGAAACCAACAAGAAATTTAATTAAATAAAATGCATCCAACGAAAAAACGAATATCTCAACTCATCGCATAAGAACTTTATGTTAATGGAAATAAAACGTGCGTTGCTTCTGAATATTAGAAAATTACTAGGGTTTTTCCCTTTTCCTTTTGTTGCTACTGGAGTATTCCAACCTCGAGTAGTCTCTTTTCGGATCAAAAATATTCGTGGCTCACTCGCCAAAGCTCAGCGATGAAACCATGAAAATGACAAGAACAGGGATTAAACAGAGCTCATATTGGCACTTTCAATGAAACAAAAGTAGGTTTTTCTTTTCTGGGACCACACACTACCCATCTACATATGTAAACCAATGTTTCTTGTACCTTTCTCTTCTCAGCAAACGAACGGAGGGTAGAGTAGCCAGGCTCAGCTGTGATTTGGCGCTAGGCATGTATACCTTTCATAAAAATAAAAAACACTGTTCAGTAGCTGAACTAAAGGTATGGGTTCTTAATTGCAATATGCAGGGAGTGAACAGCACTACATACATATCAGCACGCAAAGCAAGTTGCCGGGGTTCATTTCAATAAAATAGACCATTCAGTCAAAAAAGAAGCAGTGAAAGGAAAGATTCTCAAAGCACGTTGTTAGGTGTAAGTACTTTCAACTAAAATTAGGTCTTTCGTTGACAAAGAAAAGACGGAACGAAATGAAACTTGACCTTTTGATAAAGGAAAATATTTGAATCCCAGAATTTTAACAAGGATCGACCTTGGAACTTGCAGAGAATTATGCGAGAGGAATGAGAGAGAAATACTTTTCTGGGGTTGAATGTGCAGGACCCGACAAAGCATTATACTCGCACTCGAGGCGTATGATCGCATGGAACTTTAACATTCACAAATTTCCAACCTTTTCCCTCTTTTTATCTCATAAAACAACAGGACAATCAAACAATACCTGAAATTGCGGTAAAGAAAACAGAGAATGTGCCCCAAAAACCCAAAAAAAAAAAAAAAAAAGCGAAAAATGGAAAAGTGTGGAAGATACAGAAGAGAAGAGCAGAACCGAGTTTGGCACCGAAATTAAAGAAGAACTCACCGTCAGAGAGAAGGAAGCCAAAAAGAAAAACAAAAAGGTGGGGTGTTGAGATGAGAGAGAAAGAGCTAACCTGCGAGAAAGCAAGTGATCGAAGCGAGGCTGATGTGAATGAGATGGCGGGTTCCTACTTGAATCATGTCATTTTCAAACTTCCTTTCCTTCTGTTTTTGTCTTCTTGTCTTTTTTTTCTTCGTTTTTTTTTTTTTTTTGTCCTATGACTGCAGACAGGCGGCAGAGCAAACGTGAGCAAAGATAAGCACGAAGACTTATATTTCCCATGCTGAGCTTCAATTTCTCAGCCTCCCTTCCTACCAGTTTTCTTTTCTTTGAGAGATGAGACAAATGATCGGCTGCTCCTCTCTCTGCCTCCCTCCCTCCCTCCCTCCCTGAAGCAATATATATATATATATATATATATATATATATATGACGATGATGATGATGAATATTGATTTCTTCTAGGTTTCAACTTTCAACGTTCAATAGATGTCGGCTGGAGCTCAGACCAACTTGCATTTTATAGGAAAAACAGAGAGCAAGAGTGATGGATTGATTCTCTCTCACCCTGTATTTCTTCATCGGGTGCCCACATGTACGGAACATTACATTATATGGCTAGAAAATTCAGCCTGAAAATGAATTATGAAAATGTATATCTTTTTACTTATTTATTAAAAAATTTATTCAATTATAAATTATAAAATATGAGTAATTTTTTTTATAATTATATAAATCTCTTCACCTTAACATTAAAATTTAATACGATATAAACAAAATTTTTTATTTATTAAAAAATAATATTTTCAAAGAATATATTTTTATATTATTAATTACATTTGTCCTAATTAAATGTTTAATAATTTTAGGTGAAAAAAATTAAAATTTTACTTCGTTTATTAAGATCCTCACTATAAACCTTTACCCTTTGTATATATTTTCAAACTAAATTATCAAGGAGAGCATGTCGTTAAAAACATAGATTATATCAACGATATATATATATATAATTTAAATTTTCTGTCACAAATAATTAGATATGTAAATGACCACTTTGGATATATAATACAACTGTTACGAATATGCAATGAGATATTATCGGATTTTTTAACAACTTGTTACACATTCAAAAAACAGTTTTATTGTACATTTGAAGAAGTCATTTACACATCTTATCATTTTTGACAAAATAATTGAATTTTCATATATAGTTATTAGTTATGCCTTGACTATATAAAAACCCTCGGTCCACTTATCTTTTTCCATTATGAAATGGAAGTTTTATTAACATTTAAGTACAAATAAAAAGAATATAGATGAGTTAAATCCCATAATTGATTGGGGGTTTAATCCATTTGATTCAAACTACATTGAACATAAAAACAAAGACAAAAAACCACAATAATAAATCTACTGAAGTAAGAAAATATAAAATGAAAATGAAAATTCAATAATTGTGCAACTAAAAATTATAATAAATATAGCTAAATGAAAAACGTACAACACTATAAAATATTAATTATTTTTTATTTAAAACAACATATCACATGAATATTAATACAATTCACTTTAATTTAGTTATAGATTTCTAAAAAACTACAAGTTTCAGTTCTTTCGCATCACCATTCATCATTCAATCAATACCTAATCGGTTTTGCGGTTTTAATGTAGATTGAGTTGATTTCGTTGGGTTGAGCAATTTTGATGAATATCTCTAACCCCTTTTTTTTCTGGTGATGCTTGTGGTGAAATAAAATAAAGAAGATTGTTAAGAAGTTGAGTTTGATTGGGTAAAATATGACTAAGTTTATTTTTTATACGATTAATAGGTATATTTTTTAAATTATTGTATTAAAAAGTTCATTTTTTATATTTTCAAATTATACTATAATTTACTCGACAATTTGACATGTACTTTGTGCATTATATTCTCCTTGCACCTTCTACTTTAATTCATAATTAAAAAGTCAAAATCGGTAGTGGTGGAATAGTAAGGAAGATGATGAAAGCAGCAATGTAAGCCACGATATATGCAATGTTGGAGTGGGAGACATTGAATTTGCGGAAGATTGTAAAACTTCAGTAGAAAAGAAAAAAAAAAAAAAACACCGCATGGAGTTTGGAATCTGAGGAACAAAATTACCTTTTACCTGTTTGCAGGTCAATATTTTTTAATTAGTCTTTATATATATATATATATATATATATATAATTATGGAAGAAGGCGTCGCGATAGTTGGAGCTAAAGAGCTTGTAAAGTAGAGATCTAGGGAAAAACATCCAAAAGAAAATTCGTTTCGTTTGTTTTTTTAGGAAGGAAACCTTCCGTTAATAATCTTTTTCCTTCCCGAATTCAAAGTATCTGTAGGAGAAAAATAATTGATTAATTTATTTTACCATTTTTGTCTTTAAATTTTTTTATTAATTAATTGTTATTTTATTTTATTTTATTGAAGTTTCAACTAGACACAGTTTATTTTAGAGACTCAATCAACATTATTGAGCCAAGGTTCATCAGAGTATGTCTGTCCCTTGTGGTTAATTCATAATTGAAATTGATGTCAGAATACTAAATGGCCATGCTGCCTTCTTACTGTTTTTCCTCTTCCCTGCTTTTGACCGAAGAACGGAAAGTATAATTCTTTTCCTTCCTGTTCCCCTCAGCAAACAACAAAGAGGAGACAGAAATCAGTTCCTTTCCTCTCCATTCCCTTCTATTTTCCTTCCTCGAAAACGGGCACAAGCTAGAATTTGGGAGGCTTTTCACTAAGGTTAGTTAAAAGATGTGTCGATTGAATTATCATTTATCATATAGTAAGTTAATTATAATTAATAATTAAATTTTAATTATGTAAACTTACATTTAATCTCTATATTCAATTTTTGTCTATACAAATGATTACTTGCGCATTGTTGCATTTGCCTTTGCACATGTGGCTGAGCGGCTGACTTGAATGGTAATATATGGTATTAGGATAGAGTTAGAAGTCTTAAACAGTGAAGATAAAGTTTAGAGGTATTAATTAAAATCTTATTAATTATGTCTTACATTTTAACCTTTTTTATCTGTTAATCTTGTTCAAGTGGCCAAAACAGCATTAGCATAATTTATCTTCTTAAGAGATATTGCAGATTTAATACTTGAATTTAATCAAATGTTTATTTATTTTTATCTGAAGAGCAACGAGCTCAATAATTATGTAATTCTATATGTGTTCGCTCAAAATTAAAAAAATAAAATAATATATATATATATATATATATATATATATTTCTATATGTTATCTTACTCCATTTCCCTCCACCCTTTGTAAATATAGTTGCCCCCATCAAACTTTTGTCTTATGTAGTTCTAAATAGTTGAACATAAATCAGACTGTTTGTTTCAGTATTTGATAAATTGGAACATTTCAACTTCTTCATAAAGTTGTGATTAAGGAGTGAATTGATGTTACAAATATGTAAACTATTCAACCTGTAAATCTTTCTTTCATCCTTTTATGCTTCTTCTAATGGTCTCTATCGATTCTGAAGTACTCTCAGCCTCTCATCACGCTTGCCTCTCTTTATATAATTGCCCCCTACCCCACCTATACATACTTACATATCTATCTATATATATATATTTGAAAATTGCTTCCGAACTTTAAATTTACTAGTTGCAATAATTACAATAGAAAGAACTTATTCAGTAATAATTATTATAAAGAATCAGTTGCACAATCCAATAGGAAATCAATGACTAAATGATCCTTGTATAATTACTTACGTAGAAAAATATATATTTGATAATATAGAAAATAAAAAGATCAAAATTACAAAAATTCTTAAAAAATAACTAAAATGTTTATTGTTTGGAACAATTAACATTATTTTTAATATTACATATATATATATGTATATATGTATGTATGTATATTATTTTTATTGTTAAATTTGTACATATAAATTTGCTCCCCCAAAAAATTTTTCTACATCAGCCACTAATCACATTGCTTATGTAACTTGAATTGCAGATATTCTTCATTACTTTATTGACAATCACATTGAACGTTGGAAAACATTATGCGGTAAACTTGCTAATTCCCAAGTGACATTATGAGGGCAGATGTAAGAGCCAATTGTCACAGTCAAGCCAATTGTGACAACCAAAATGCAAGAGCCTTGATAATAACACTGAACATGAATTGCTGTTACTTTTGAATATGTCAGTTCAGGCCTGGAGACTAGATGGTCTGGACAGGAGCCAGTGGTCACAGGCCGAGGTGCAGTGTGAAGGGTCAATATTTTAGTTACCAAGTAACCTTGGATGAGATTATTGAATTTAGTTGAATTGCCCATATTTAATTTGTTATGTAACTTGGATCCAACAATATTCGGATATTCACACTGAATGAAGACATCAACAAATAACTTTCAGTATCAGATCATAATTACAATAATCAACATATCTATAACATTCTTCTTTTTTTTTTTTTTTTCTTTTTTGGTTGGAAACCAAATAAATAAATAAAAGATATTGTTGAATTTAATACGCAGCAGTAAAATTTTACATTTCCATCAGTTATCCTCGGGTACTAGTCTAAGAGCAGCAACATCAGGTCTCAAACTTCACTGGGTGGCTTTTCCAGCCTGTTGGTTAAGATCACTCCAAGCCAAAAGACTCATGGAAGAACAGCTGCTTACGGTATGATCCACAGAAACTGTTAAAACTCATTACTTCACCCAATGCAGCAATACAGAGGAGGACAGTAAAGGCATATACAGCACACAGCAGTTCCAAACACATAAAACGTGTAAGTGTCCTCAAAACGACCTGCCTTAGATACAGAGATTTGGTATGCACACACCAGCATCTGGATTTTGTTGTTCCTTCCATATCCTCCCAGTGACTCTTAGCTTTAGTTCTTTCCTATCCCCACCAGAGAAGAAAAGCGCCATGTTTCGTTGAATGATAAGACCATCATGACTATCCCTAACTTTCCGGTGGCTGTCTCTGATGCTCCGTGGTGTTCCCTCCCATACGAGTTTCCTACCATTTGCCCCAACCTCAAGGCTATAGCTGTAATTACGAGCCTCTGTCTCATCACCCATGAAACGAAGGAATGCCATGTAAACAGGCGCCATGGCTAGCTGGAAAGCTTCAAAGTGAAGGCAAAAGTATTGACCAAAACAATGGAATACCTGAAGTTAAACAGCATTAAGCCACAGATGTCAGGCACCAAAGGGGATGTTAAACATGGAAACACATATTTGGAAGTAAAGGTCATTGAGTTATTAAGGCCGTTGGTCAGATGCACACATAACCCACTGTACCGACAAGCCCATACATGTACACACACCTCGGGAACTAGCATCAAGCTATATCCTCTACTTGATCATATAAACTGCATCAACAGATGCATTGGTCCCTGGCAACATGCTCCAGAATATGTTAGTTAACCACTGTTAGCCCAGTTCTAAGCTTCACACATGAAAAGCAAACCACTATTTTGCAATGCCACTATCATCTAAGCTAGAACCTAATTTTTCAGCTACAATCTCACAATGATCATACAATTACATTATAACCTTCCAAGTACCAGGCAAGATCTACAGTACCTACAATATTTGTTTTAACAGATTAGTTATCTGTCTCACCTAAAAAACACCTATCCCATGCTCCAAAAAACCTGAAGGGAAAAAAAATTTGAGCACATGCTAGTGTGAAATGTAACCAGTAATTAAAAGTATCTTAAAACTAATACTAAAATTACCGTCAGCATCCATGTGGCATTCTCCACTTCCCGCGGATTAGACTTTACATAGCGATGGTTGAACGTGCACCCTGTGTGCATGTCCACCTTATGATCATCCCTAAGATGAGCAACCAAGAAAGCAATATCTCCGACAACTGAGCATTCTGATCCTGCATATGGACAACTATATGGCCTATAATTGCAAACTGCCTCATGCTTGAGCTTGCTGTAATATGGGAAAATCTCTGGGCATCCCAAATGGTAATATTTGCAGGGCAATTCAAGTGACTCTGCAACCTTTTCCAGTGCTAGGCACCTGATATCTCCAAGCTCCTGTCTACAAGTGGGACACCGGTTGTGTACCCTTGCTTTACAAGTAGAACATAGCGTATGTCCATTGTGGCACTGCAAAGAGGTCCACATAGTTGATACTTAAAAATTGAGATTCTCACATAACTGTAAACATGCACATACATATCTGCAATTATGCTCTACTCTGGAATCAACAAGATAGATCTCAGCATTGAATGAAGCACACTAACACAAAATCAGAGAACAAAAGACACAATTCGTACAATAAGATGACATGCCAACTACAAAAAAGAAACAAGGCAATTAGAAGAAATCCTTAAATATTTCCAGTGCAAACTTATCTCATCCTTTAGGGTCAAGAACAAAGCCAGGTCTCTCTTGCTTCAAGAAAACAACACATAATTGGGGACAGAATAATAAATCTCACAAAAATACCCAGAAAAGGAAAAGAAAACTGTCAGGGATTCTCTGCATACTGCAACTCAACATTCTTGGTCCCTATGTACACACATACGCACACACAAAAACAATAATATCTCAGTTTACACTCAACTTCCTAAAAACCATTAAGTGCTTATGTTAGAAGGCAAAAGCAGAAGCAATTGAGAGTTAAGTCAAATGAAACGCAGAAGAGGAATGATGATGACAGTTGATTGCAGCTCTTGCAACTTTTCACAACCTGGCTAAATTAAACCTCGATGATGAACAGAGTTTTTAAAGCTTTGCTGTTTCAAGAAATATTAAGGACATCCCATGATGGGGACAATAATAAAAAACAGTTGTCCTAACCACACCCCCACCCCCCCCCCGGGCGGGCGCAGGCAGGACTTAAAGAGATGCCTTCATTTCACTAGCATATGGCCAACATGTGCTCACAACGGTTGCTTTTGAGATTATTTGAACAAACTTTATGCACTAATAATCTCCATATTGGACTAGCTCGCTCCAAAAATAATTTGCCAAAATTGATGTTTTGGATGCTTGAACCCAAAAATAATGCCCCAAAGCTTTCCCATGACTCACATGTGCAGCCTCTAGCACCTGCCATCTACTCATAAATTTGGCAAATATATGGTGCACTACAATATCTCCCCACCTCAATTGTCTAGAACACTCATTGCACCCATGAACCTTGACTTCCATGTCCTCAAGCCCTCTATGTCTGCTTTATCCCTCATTTAGTATTATATCATTTCAAAATTGACCACCCAGCAGTGCTGGCTAGACTTGCTTTTTTTTAATAAATTGGACCTAATCTATCATAGGGGATTTACACTACTAATGCATGATATGGTTCACAACTACTCTATACAGTCAAAGTTAGAGTATGGGATAATTGGACAAATTAAGTTTCTATCACCAAGAATTAGAAGGGACCTAATAGAATGCATTTCTAGGTTATAGCATTACAGGAAGCTAGAAGCCTTGCATCATCAAATTCCTTGAGGAGAAAAACCATCCAACTTAATAGAAATATAATGAATGCTCTGGATTAACAACTCTTTTATGTTTGTACCCTCTCATAACTCTACACTTTAGCACAAAAGAGAGTATTCCCCAATAAATCCTGGTTGATCTGGTAACCTGATATTCGAAAGTAGATGCGAAACCCTAGCACTCAACTAAAAGTTTCTCTGCAACATCTGAAACATGTAACATCCAGCTATACACAGTGCTTATCAATTGCACACACAATTCAAGGAACCAAACCACATATTAGATCTAACCAGATGGTTCTTGACAACTACCTATGCTGTTTAGCTTGTCTTCCAGACACACAATTGAATAGTTGAAGGAAAGGTTACACACTTTTACAGGATTGTTTCCAAAACCAATACCTCTTTCCTTTGGATAATGTACAGCCAGGTTTCATATCCATAAATGGCATCAGTGAAGCAATTATACGAAGTTCAACAAAGCAATATTGATTGAAATCTCTAAGCCAACTTAACATAAACATACTTCAAACTATTCTCCTCCTCCGTCCAATAAAACAACCTAACATCAAACTTACAAGGAATCATCCATCAATGCCTTAAAAAAACCAACAGATGCAATCCGTTCAAACCCATTAACAGACCCATCAAAATCAAAGTAAAACAAAACAAAATAAAATAAAGAAAACCAAAATCACATATGAAACAGACCTGATGGATAGGTGGGTACATGGAATTGGTGCAAACTGGGCATTCTAGCAACTCGTGGACACTGGTGGCGGGTGCGATCGCTGTTGGGCCCACAATATTGCTGATGTTATTATTGATGGTATTGTCGTTGACGGTATAACACTTTGATGATGCGAATTGATGGTGGTGATGGATCTCATCCTCATCCATCCCATCAGAGGAAGAAACACAGTCAATCGTATCCAATTCCATATTTATCAAAAAAAAATTTAAAAATAAAACTCAAAACAAGCAAAGACCAACTAGATCCATAAACAAAGATAAAAATTTGTGAACTTTTTCAATTGTGGATCAAAAACTTAAAAAAAAAAAAAAAAAGAAAGATCTCAACTTTTCTTTCTGGGTAATTGTTTTCCTTCTGGGGTCCCTCTGTCTGTTTTCTTTCTTCGCTTGTTCTCTATAATTTTCTCGGAAGAAAAGAAAATCACGAGAAGCGGAGAGGGAGAGATTCCGAGGAGCCAAGCGACGCCTCTTCCCGAAAAATCTCGTTTCTCTCTTTGGTTGGATTTATTGTTATTTTTTTAGTCTTCTCTCTCTCTTCCGGGAGAGAGAGAATTGTACAGGCGGAAGAAAATCTTTGACCGTTGACACTTGCAATTGGAGTTTTATTGGATAATCCGACGGCTGTTAGGGTTCTCTACGTTTCTATCTCTCTCTCTCTCTCTCTCTCTCTCTCTCTTTTTTGTGTGTGTTTGTTCCTTCTTTTTTTTTTTTTTTGGGGGGGTTTTCTACGTTCTTTTGTTTTTTTTTTTTTTAAATTTAGGGAATGAGGTGTAAAATATTGTCAAACACAAGAGTTCAATAAAATTGCATCATTTTATTCTCTCATTTCAATTAGTTACATTGTCTTACAAAAAGAGAGATTGACTATAATCACCCACCCACTGTGAAAACAACATCCATCCTTCAACAAAAGATTAGCAGGAACAGTGTTATATTCTTGATTCAACACATTGTCTTTGAATGTGAAAAAAGCTCAGTTCAGAGCCATCACTGCTCTGCTATTGAACGGAAGAAGATGTGCTCAAAATTATTATTACTGCTCGAATAATAAATTTTTCCACTGTAGTCGGAGAGTGAAGAGAATCGATTGATTAAAGACAATTCAAGCCTCCATCGAACTGGCTCGTCACAGCCCCCCACCCCCAACTTGTTGCTTCATGGCCAATCATAACAAGAATCCGACCCCCGGGACTTATGTACCCCATTAGACGGCTCAAAGCAGCACTGTTGCTTCCATCACATGCAGTTCAGTTCATATTCTACTAACACAGTTGGTGGCTTGATCGTTGCATAATCGAATCAAACACTGCACAGTTTTCAGGAATGGTCTATTATTAAGTTAATAATGTTACTACTTACAAATAAAATCTATCGATAGATTACATGCTGGCAACTATAGAAGGTATCTCCATCTCCACCTCCGCCTCTCCGTCGGAGCCCCCCGCAGTCGTCTACAAACACAGAGTTCATTAGCTGCCACAAAAATTTATGTTGAAGGATCATGTGGATTCAGAAATGAGAATGTGTTTAAAAAAGCACCTCTGATTTTCGTTTGGCCAGATAACGGTCCATTGCGCCTTTTCCACACAGGATTTTGGCTCCTGTTCCGCGTCCCTCCTTTCCAACAGCCTCTTCGTTAACTATAACTGCATCTATAATGTCATCTCCGGTTCTAGTGTCAGGAATCTGCAAAAAAATTTCAACGGTAGAAGTTAGATTATTTGAAATTGGCAATTCAGCTTTTCTTGTTTTTTCTTTTTCTTTTATTCTTTTTTGCTTCAACTAAAAAGAGAAAGTCATGGCAAATACAAACTGCTACAAGAAAGGCTCCAAGAGCCAATTAGTCAGAACTCAAAACATGCAAGTATTCGCAATTTGTCTAGGTATGCTTACAAAAGATGTCTGTTTTAGCAACATTCTTTCCCATTCTTCTTTTCTGTTTTAACTGCCTGGAATTGTACCATCAGCAGACTCCATTGGAATTAAATACACTCTCTCCCAAACCAATTACAGGTAGTCTTGAGAAAATCACTCAGGTACAAGTTCAACACTGCCGTGACACTGGCCCCAACAAATTTGCTTTATGGAAGAGAGGCAAACAAGAAAAAAAAAACTGATTTTGGAAGGGGCATATTCTCTACCAAACAGCCCTATTCTGGAATCCACCAAGAAAGGATCACAATATTCCTCCCATCATATTTACATGCTCAAATATTTTCCCATAATTTGCTTGAGTACGAAGCCAAATGTGAACCCTTTTTTTTTTTTTGAGCAAAAAGCTTTGACCTTCCAAGCAAAAAATTTCCTGCCTTGCTGCAGAATCCAAGGGGTAAAAGGAAGGAAAGAGATCCAGTGATAAGACCACACAGTTTCAATCATATATCAACTGTTCATTGTAACCTGATCCACCAAGCTTTAAGCATGAAGCAATATTCTGTGTAAGAATAGAAGCTGCATCGTCTTTTGTGATAGGTGGACATTGCACTAGAATGAGGAAATGATTACCTCATACATTGCATCCATCAAGATGTTCTCTAATAGAGACCGCAAGCCACGAGCCCCAGTATTTTTTGTTACTGCCTTCTTAGCAATCAATCTCAATGCATTATCTGTGAAATGTAGCTTAACCTGATGAAAAAAAAAAAAAAAACAAAAATGGAAAATGAAATGTCAGATGAATTTACTGCGAAACAATCCAAATTTTGCCTAAGCATATTGAGAGCACAACAAAAACAAGTTTTTGCATTCCAGGAGGAAGATAGGTTATATAACATGTGGATAAAAAAAGAGAAAAAAAAAAACAAAAGATTTTTGAGCAGGATAACTAGGATCAGCCAAAACTTATCTGCAAAGAGAGAGCAAGAACAAAAATATCACTTACACCATTCATTTGGAACAACTTTTTGTATTGCTTCCCAAGAGCATTTTTTGGCTCTGTCAGAACCTGCAAATCATCATTTCTAGTTATGATAAACACTACACAGTTGATCAACCTTGTACGCTTTAAAGACAAATTTAGGAATGGAACTTTTTAGTATTATAACTAAGAAGGCCAAATAAATCATATTAAGAAAAAAAAAAGGAAGGCCAAATAAATCATATAAAAAAAAAAAAGTAAGGCCAAATAAATTAATCACATAATCTCCACTTATCATATTTCAGAGGATGCCAGGAAGCTTTTACACAAGCTAGCAAGCTAAGTATAAAGACTGCAAACTTTTCCTGAAGATTCTATTTATGCATCTATCTCTAAACACTCTTACTATCTAGTCGATATTGCCATCAAACAAAGTCAATCCTCTCTGTGATTCCATCAGGAATAAAGCAGAATAGAGAAATATGTTATATTAATAAAAATTATTGATAAATAATTACCTGCACAAGTTGATTTTCAGTAAGAGCTGACAAACTGACAAGGACTGGGAATCTTCCAACAAATTCAGGTATCAAACCGTATGAAATAAGATCACTACTCTCCACCTGCCAAAGGGTTGGATAACAAGTTAATGCTCAAAAGCTGATATGACAAGCAAAAATTTGAAATATAGAAGATAAATGAAAAGGCTACAAGCTGTTACTTGCTAATTGAAGACTGGTTTGCACTTACAGTCTCCAACAAAGTTGATGTCACAGCTGCACTTGTAACACCACCTGTCCTCATGTTTGCGCGTACTGGTGCACCAAACCCAATAGAAGAATCTTGGTGCCTGTGAGGGATCGATAGTATATTCCATTAATATTTTTCCTTTCAAGTTTCAAACAAAATTTGTCACGAGCAGAACTGCATGCTAGTAAAACCTTTCTGAAATGGTCTTCTCCAGGTCAATAAAGGCACCCCCACAGATAAAAAGTATATCCTTCGTGTCAATCTGGGGAAAACACCAACAGTGAGAGAGAGAGAGAGCAACAGTAGAAATTCACTAATCATAGTCAAACACAAAGTCTTGGCCAGACTCACCCAATCTCTAATATAGCAACACTTACACGGTATCCATCGACATATGACCTATCAAAGATTCAGATGCACATATCAATTATACAGCATGTACCTGAATATTATCGCCTCTTGGATGCTTTCGAGCTCCCTTTTCTGGAACATTTACAACCTACATAGGGCAAAGACATCCTTCTGTAAATATGTTCAAAATTTCTATGAGAAAAATGTATCAGGTTGATTTTTTTTTTCTCATGAAAGGTTGATTTTTTTCTCATCATGGAAAATGTTTGGAATTTATGTAATCAGTGATGCTTTTTTTTTCCCCCTCTCTTTTTCAATTTGATAAGTTAAAAAGCCACACTCGCTGAAGTTAAGAGATGGATCATGTGGCTGTTCCTGTTGCATTGTGTCAAAGAAATAACACTAAGAGACAAAAGTATTCAGCAAGATAATATACTAGTGAAGTTGGCTGGCAAGGGGTTGAGTCAGGTAACTCAAAGAAACCAAAAGCTGATTCCTAAAGTCAATGCAACAAAAGAACTCACCGTTCCTTCAAGCATTTTTAATAATGCCTGCTGAACGCCCTCCCCTGACACATCTCTACTAATATTAACACTCTCAGCCTGCGCATTGAAAAGATGAATGATGAAAAAAGAGTGCATTGTAGTGAAAGGGGAAGGGGGAAGAAGGAGGTGAAGGGATTCAAGAGAAAAAAAAAAAAAAGGAAAGAAAATAAGTGGGTCACAGAAAAGAAATGCAAATTTTCAGAGGAAAAACACAGCAGAAAAGGGTAGTCCAGATGCACGATGAAAGAAACCTTTTTTGTTATCTTGTCTACTTCATCAATGTAAACAATGCCTTGTTGTGCAGCAGCTACATTATAATCAGCAACCTGAGATTTGAACAAAGAAAATGAGAAAGTAACAAATATTTCACAAAAAAAGAAGTTACAATCACAAATGCAACATAGACATAGGAATGTATAATAAATGTCAAGGATATAGTCAAGCTCTCTAACTGTACTTTCAGGTCTGTCACATGTATCTTTTCTCTCTCCATGTATTTTTTAATGGTTTGTTGGGACCAGAGATCGAACCCTGAAGGGGGGCTAATAACCCAGCAATTGTTCCACCAGACCACATGGCAGGTGGTAGCAATTTTTCATGCCACTATTTATGCAACTGCAACTCTGACCAATTGTTCCACCAGACCACATGGCAGGTGGTAGCAATTTTTCATGCCACTATTTATGCAACTGCAACTCTGACCAATTTTTGGTGCTTCAGACTCTCTGAATATTTAGTTTTGGTGCTCCAGACTCAGAACATTTTAACTTTTGATTGAAACCAAAGGTTGGATGCAATGGACCAGTTGCCAGGATTTAAATTTTGTGGGTCTTTAAGTCTATAGAAGGGTTGCCATGTCATGCTTCCCAAAAACAGCGTATAATGAAAAGTTGCAGTTCTGAAATTTCAGCTACACCTATGAAACTCCTATTGGTGTTATACCAGTCTTCATAATGTTTCCTCATTATGCTTTCTTCTTTTTCCTCTTTTTTTTTTTTCTTTCATTGTTGCCCAATTTTACAAAAAGTTTTGAAATTTTTACAATGAGCCAGATGCAGAACCAGCCATTAAACTCAATGCATCAGCATGTATTATAACCAATTTCCTAATAATCAATGCCTAAGTGTCCCCAACAAGACTTATTTGTCTGTATCAATCTCATCAAAACCAACAGTAGTGAAGAAGCAAAAGTTGGATTGGATCATGAAACAAGATTCCAAGCAATTAATCACATTGCCTAGAATATCTTGCTAACTGATATGAAAATGAAGAATATTATTGTGTTAGCCCTAATACAAGCACAAACCTAGAAAGATTTTTTTTTTTTTGTTGGGGGAGGGGGCAAGGGGAGGATATCAGAGTAGGGCTACAAACTTAAGATAAAGATACAGAAACATGACAGAGAGATGGAATTCAGACATAGTATTAAATAAAGATTTAATAGCCCATATGGATATAGTCTTTGATAATGAACATAAAAACCCCAAATGAAATGGGTAGCAAGACCAACATGCATTCATAAACTGTTTCAAGTTCAATGGGAACAAAGTTTTATGCATAGAATACTATTTGGGATTCTTCACAAATTCCAAAGGTGTGAAATTACCACAAGCAGCTTGTATAATATGGACTCCACATCTTCCCCCACATATCCAGCCTGCACAAATCATTTTTTGGTAACATACAGAAGCACTTTTGTCAATAACTTTTGCTAGTGCTTAACAACAAACATTATACTTCACACAAAGGGGTATCAAACACTTGGAACAAAAAAGGAAAAAGCAAAACACAACCAGAAGCATTTCAACACAACATATCACAATTCAGCCAGTGAAATTTCCTCACCTTTCAGAGAAGGGAAGACAATATCGAATGGTATTAACCACACCCCCCATGGGGGGAAAAAAAAGTCATTAGCATTTGAAGAAACCACATTGCAATACAGGTGGTGAATTTCCTCACCTCAGGGAAAGACAATCCCAAATGGTAGTAGCCCACCTCTCTCTCCTCCTCTCCCTCTCTCTCTCTCTCTCTCTCTCTCACTCTCACTCTCACACACACACACACACACACACACTGTCTCACATACTATCGATAGGAAAGAAAGCAAGAGCAGTCTTCCAAATTACAGCGTAATTAGGTTGATGCAAACAAGTCCAAGATTCTAAGCATATGGTGTCATGGGGTTCCACTCCAGGAAAGCATGTGTTTATAATAAAACAACCAATGCACCCATTTCCCATAAGCTACCATCCAAACTAATCAGTCTTGTGACAGACCGTAACTAAAACAAAAATAAAAATGCAGAGACCAAACACCAGATCAGATAAATGATTGTTTCAACAAAAGCAGGGGCAGAACTAGAATAATGGAACTCAGGTGATCCAAAATCAGATGTTGGCATGACCCTCTAAAGACATAAATAGTTCCACTGCTTTTACAGAGCTAAATGAAAACCAGCACTCTTATTGTACCAAAAGTGCCACCCACCCATCTATGCTAGTGGTGCAAAATTTTACAGGTCCCTTAAAAAAACAACCTCAAGCTCAGAAGCAAAGTGATCAATAAAGTTAGTTAATTAAATGACACTTCTAACAACTCACAACAATTACAACTTAAAAAACTTCAGCTGCTTACTACACCTAAAGTTACAAATCTTGGAACACAAACAATGAAAAGGTACAAGATAATTATATGCTACAAGGATCCACAAACACCACAAACAAAAAGGCAATGAATTTCAAAAACTTGCCTGAGTTAATGTAGTTGCATCTGCAATAACAAATGGAACATTGACAAACCTTGCCAAGGTCTTGGCAAGTAATGTTTTCCCTGTCCTTGATATGCAACAACAAAAAGAGAACAAATGAGACCAGTCATTAGACACATCAACAACGATTAGCAAAAACTAATCCTTAAATTTAGTTCAACATTCAATAAAAGCTTTGCAAAAAAAATAAAATAAAATTACAAATGAGACTGTGATTCTTGTTGTATGCCTTTCAGACATGAATTTGAAATTGAGTAAGAAAAAATCTATAAGATCATAAAAATAATAAAACAAAAGGAATGTAATAAGAGTCTTGCTACTTAAGTTTTACATATTTCAGTAACAGCAACCCTGGTCCATGCAGTTAGCATCCATGGCAGATATACTTAGTCCATGCTACTCTAAAACCTAGGAATGTCTGAGAAAGAACACTAACATAAGCAACAAAATGAGCAATGAATCTCTCAGATGTCGGGTTTGTTTTTAGACAACAGCCACTGGGAACAAAAAGGACACACAAAAAAATAAAAAACCATTATAATGATACACAGTGAAAGCATAGAGAAATTTCACAGCAATGACAATGAAAGATCACCTGATCCTGTTGGCCCCATTAGAAGAATGTTACTTTTCTCAAGTTCCACTGTGTCGTCATCAGTCATACCACGTTCTTTATTGCTGTCTGAATCTCCTGCAGACCTAACTTACCAAGTTGTAAAAAACATGTCAAAAGCCAGGAATTCTCTCTCACAATTAGGCACAATGCCAGATATGACAGCCAAATTGGCTTATACAAACTTTATAGTAAAACACAGGTGGATTTCAAAGCCCACACTGATGGAAGAAAGGTCTTATCCCACAGGACAGACAGATGGGCAGCAAAACATTAGATTTGATTCGTCAAAATAAAATAATCAAAAAGACAGACCTTACAAGGTACACAAACCCCCATACCAATCAAAAAACCAAATGCAAAACAGGTTCCAGGGGGTCACTAAAATTTATACACCAATTGATAAGACCAAGAGCCATCTACTGCTTAAATATGACTACCAAGAAGCCAAATTTATGCACACAAGGGAACACATGAACAAAACAACTAGGGTATGCATTGAAGGTGAACAACTGACCGCTTTTGGATGGAATCATGATAGATTCTTTTATAGTGATTATAAACAGCAACAGAGAGCACCTGAACCAAGATATATATTTACAAGACAACTGTAAGGCAAGCACTCTTATATGATCAATGTCACAGCGAAACAGAAAAACAGAAGCTTCAAAGACAGAGAAGATGGATATGATTTGTGCAATGCATGAATTGACAACTAAAAATCACAAAGGGCTCAACACACCAGAACAGTTTTCTTCAAATAAAGATTGTAACAGCAAAAGTTATACAATAGTTGGGGGAACTTTCCATCCAAGAAGGAAAGGATTGTCTCTATTACAACTCTCAACACTCCAGTAAAGCTCAGGCTTCTGAATCTAAATGGAAAAAAGTAGCAAATACTAACATTTATGTCAAATCCCATTAGCCCAACCAAACGCCTCAAATATCAACCAAAACGATCAAAACATTGTTGAAGGAAAAATGCTTAATAACTTCTAGTGGGTTCAAAAGCAGAAAGCAGTGCATTTAACAAGTTGAGACACAAATACAGGTCTCCACAAATGCTAGGTTTCCAATTGAAAACCAATTAATCGTGAGAGCCAAAAAATTAAAAAAGAAAAAAAAAGTGAAAAAAGAAAGAAACAACCTTCTTGGCCCTCTCTTGTCCAATAACAAACTTATCCAGTCCCTTACAAATCTCCTTTGGTGTTGGAAAATTATTCCCCAAGTTGGAACCCCCCAACATCCATCCTTAGAGTCCGATCCAGACCCACCTCTACCTCCACGGTTTACACCCGAGTCGGGCTCACTGACCCGAATTGTAGCAACCCCATCTCCGGGAGGTTGCCAAACCTCCGGTGGATCGCCAAAACCAGACCCGCCACTGCCAGTCAATCTCCGGCTCCGGTTTTTGTCAAAATTCTTACTTAAACTGCCGCTAGTTCTCCTAATATCCCACAAATCGGCACCCTTTTCGACAAGTTCACCCCTAAGAGAGACGGGCTTGAAAGAAGTGTAATGATAGGGAGTGGTGACCGAGTAGTCGTCCCAGTTGGTGCGGTGCATACAGTGAGAACTAGACATGCGACCACCCACATGCATGAAATTGTGTAGAAGACATCTGAATTGGGAAACTGCGAAGGATGCCGTTTCTTTGGAGGGTTTGGATCTCAGAGCAGCAGCCATGATGTTCGAAATTTCAGGCAATACCTACCAATGCATCGACGTCGATGAAACCCCAGAAAACAAAAAGTGGGGGCGATATCAGTGGCTCAATTCGAAGCGACTCAAAACCAGACATTTTTTGAGGGGTTTGACATCATTTAAGCTCAATTGAAGTGGGTGTGTTTTAGATTATCTTGCTATCCTGAATGGCTGGAGAATTTTTACAGATAAAAATGCAACATAAACAGAAATAAAATCATGTCTTAGAAATAAAATATCTTGCTTTTTCCTTATAAAATAATAATAATAATAATCAAGGGCCGGCAGAAACGAGGGTTCGAGAAAATTTGAGCTCTGAATTAAAACGACGCCGCTATTGTGGGCAGTTCGTTTGCAACTTTGCAACAAAGAACAGTCACAAAAAAAAAAAAAATTAATGAAATATTTTTCACAATTTGTCGCAAGTTATATTTGCTTTGCGCAAAATTTAAATTTGTACTCTCTGATTTGTGGAGTTTATGTCAAAATGCAGACAGTGATATTATAAGGATATCAACAATTTCTATGAGAACCAAAGCCATTTTTATTATATTCATGAAATATAAATTAAAAATATAATTTTATAAATAATAAAATAGAATCTTTGAGTATAATAATTATATTTTTAATAATTTATTTTAAAATTTTAAAATTTTGTAATGACAGTTCAATAAGATTTAATCTAAAAAACTTAGATATAATTCTAAAATTATAAGTTAATTTGATAAATTATAAATTTAATAAGTTTGATTCAAAAATAATTTATCACAAAATTATAAAGATATATTTAATTTTTAAAAATTTTAAATTATAAAAAATATGTGAATATAAGAAAAGAAATGAGTGAGTAAGATAATATTGAGTACAATTTAAAAAAAAAAGAATTTATATAAATATATATAATAATTATTATAATTATTAAATTTAATTTAAATATTAATCTGAATTCATTGAATTATTAGTTTAATTAATAATTGATTTCACTGAGTTAATATTTAGAGTTATTTTTTTATTAAATATGCTAGTATAAAAAAAATCACCGCATATTTTTAAAGTGTTAAAAATTTTCGATTTCTCTTATACCACTACAAGAACAAAAAAAAAAAACAAAATTACTAAAAAAAAATAATTCAGATTATCTTACATTATAAAACGGTGATCGGAGTCTAAAATCGAGTGGATCGACAAGTCGGGGCCCTGCGCTTTTCAAATGGCGTCGATAAATCATCGAGGAATCGCTCAGCAGGAAGACGAAAATAAATCCAACTTTAAAAATTAAAAAAATAATAATAAAAAATGACGTCGTTTAGCCAAAAAACAATTGGTCTAATTCATTCGATTTTCATGGACCAACCGGGTTTCAAAAGATTGGCCGGGTTAATCGATTTTTTTCGGTTCAAAGTTCTAAGTGGTTTTTTTAACCAATCCGGCCTGGACCAGTGTCCGGTTCAATGGTCACACTAGTCCAATAGCCCGGACCGGCTGGATTTTATAACATTGGTAACTACTAACTAGCCCCTTATAATAATACAGAAGAAAATATAAATATACAAAAAAAAAGAATATAGAGGGAGAGAGAGAATATAGAGAGAAAAGAGAATGTGTGAATAAAAACCTTTTTTTATTAAAATGAATTTTCTACTTTTATAATTGATTATTTCAAAAAAATGTTCAGTTGAAAAAAAAAAATTTTTTAAAGAGACATAAATAAGTTAATAATTAATAAGATAACATTGTCAAGAAATAAATCTAATTAGCTTGAATATAACCATTATCATATCCTTTGTTGTAATATTTGATCGAATGAATATTTGACTTAAGGTCCGTCCAAGCCACTTTGCATGTATATTTTAATATTTTAACTCTTGTGCACACTGGATGGGAGTAAAATTATGCACCAAGTACCCAAGTCTTTTTCCTTGCATTTTTTGTTTCTTATGATTAATGAATGAATACTTGTGCATTTAAGGTCCCCAAAGAAAAGAACCTTTTTCTCTCTTTTTCAAAAGATTATTAAGACAAAGAAATCAAAAGATGCCACTTAACTGGTCCTCAATCAAACAAATCGTATAAGATTCATCAACAAATGCTGAAGCAGGGCGTGTGATGAGATACTTTGGCAACACTGTCAGCCACTGCCAAACATTCCCCTTTAATTATATAAACATTCAACATTAGGAGACCATCTCAAAAGGGCATGCCTCTGTTGTGCAAAAGGACATGTACACAAAGCTTGGAGACCATCTCAGGAACTGCATCCACCAAGTCCCTTCGGTCCTCCATGGCAGTTCCGCTCAAGCCTGTAGAAGCAGTTGCTCTTCGTCAGTTGGGGAAAAATGACACTTCCTTCTGTTGAGATGGCGTTCATCCAGACCCAGAAAAGATAACAGTAATCTAAAACGAAAGTTCCAGCACAACTTGGCAACAATGTGGACCACCGGCTTCCTGCCAGTCTAACAGCGGGCATTTTCAATCTAAGTCACCCCATTTTGTGCCGCCTGAATCTGATGCTGCCATTCAGATGAAAACTATAGTTACAATCATTTTATTCACAACTGTTGACAAAAAAAAAAAAAAAAGGATTGTACAATGAAGATAGAATAACTGAATTTGAGTCTAAAATAATCACAATTCCAAATATCCAACAGAGATTTTTTTGTTCTTTAGAGACTAAACAAATTTGTTGTGATTCTTAATTCCAAGAAATGAGTACGAGCATTCCATATCTGATTGCAGACTCAGAAAAACATTGGACTTTCCTTTTTTCAAGAAATGAGTCTTATTAATAATAATATAATACTAAATTATCATAATAATAATTATTATTATTATGTTATTTTCTAAGGATCCTTTTACATGGTCCCCTTTCACCCTCGGAGCAGCACACTTCCAACAGGTATTAGAGTTGACAAGGAATAGGACATACATTTATTTCCAACAAATCAAACCAAAAAGATTGTGCTAGCAGACAAACTTGCAGATAGCAGATGGAATTACAATAATTCAAGACGATCATGCTAAATTAGCTCACTAATCCAAAAAGGGCCCTCCCATTGGTATTGAGGATGAATTATAGACAAAATTGCAAATAGCACTGAGGACATTATGCTAATGAGGACATCACATCATTAGAATGCCTTATTGCTGAAATAAAATTATTAGGGGACCTCTCATTACTATTTGCTCAGTCACAACTCTGTAGGTAACCCAAAATTTAACTCCTCTAAGAAATGTTTGAGGCATTACCTGAGATGCGTACGATGAGCTTTGGGCCAGAAACTTGATAAACTCCTCCTGCTTTTTGCGAAATTTGTTCCTCGTAGCATTCAATAGTGATTCTTCCCTTTTCATATCCTCCAGTAGTTTTTCTTTTTCCCGGTTCATCACCTTCAGCTGCTTCTCAGTTTCAACATCATTCTCAGGTATCTTCAAACCCACAGAAGGTTTTGGGAATCTTATATCCACATCATTCCTAAGGATGGCAGAGTTCCATAACAACAGACATACAAATGCAACAACAGAACCTTAAAACTCATGAACACAAATGCAGTTCACTTGTAAGCACAAAAACATGAGATGTAAGCTAAAAACTGTGAAATTTCATCTTTAACCATAAAATGAAGATCTTGATTTAATGATTATAACAAGAAAGCCCTCTTAAGGAGTTGCCATAATAAAATTGCTACTGCATCATGGTTATTGAAAAAAAAAAGAACATAAACATTATCTTACAGAAAACAACTGATAATTTCCAGTCCTAAACTGAGGAACATCGATGATGAAAAGATTTTTTTCCACTAACTTCCAGATCCTGCTATCAACAAAGAAATCAAACTGGAACTCCAATCATCAGCACTTGCATTATTGCACACATAGCCATATAAGACCACTGATAAATGCCACGAAAAAGTGCAGCTGAGAGCACAATTCATTGTGAAACAATATTATAATCAGACATGATTCAAAGGAGATCCACATTTTAAGTGCAGTTCTGTTACATTATTAATGCAAACAAGTTTAATTGCTACCAAGAGAGAGTAAGAGAATGAATCATTACAAAATGCAATTAAAAATAAAAAAAAGTCCTTTCACTTGAGGTGCCAATAACAATTACCTATTGCCTAGAGAAAAGACACCAGTAGCCTTTATCATCCCCCCATCAAGTGAAATGGCTCCATCACTTATACAAGGAAGAGCATGTAACATGTCTTCCCTTGTCTTATAAACTTGCAGGCGAAAGAAGAGGCTATAAAATAAAGTCTCCCTCAAGCCATATCCACTCTCAGTGAGATAAAATAAATTCTTGCTTTCCACATTGATCATATTTACAGCAAAGCCAATAAACCCAGGTGGGCACTCCCCATTAGGTAATTTTGGCTTTAGAAGATCAAGCCTCCTTTGTGGGTCATCAGCAACAAATTCACCACAATAAGGTCTGCAAAAGGAAAACAACTTTATTCCTATTTTCACAAAGCACAACTCCAGAGTCCAAAAGATAGGATATTGGTTTCATGCCTCAAATTATCAAGACAGATGACTAGAAATCGACCATCCAAAGCCTTTCCCATGGAAGTACCAAGGCCATGAAGGCCAGAGTCTTCAACAATTTGGCCTTCCTTATCATATGTTCCAAGCACTTTGACACCTTCGTATGTTCTACAAACAATTGCCAGCATTGTCTCTAGTCCTAAGTACTCCGAAAGAAGTCTGAAAGGAAGCTAAAAATAATTGTAATAATATTAACAATTAAAATAAGGGAACAATAAGCATGTTGCATATCACAAATGAGTAAATATAGAGTGCCCCTAATACATGCCTAACCACTGAATGTTTTGTATAATTGCGGAGAATTTAAAGTTCCCATAACATGAAAGATGAACAACAAAAGCATGACAGCAACAAAAGTCTTCATCTTCAGATTGTTTTTGGAAAATCGGCAAGGCCAGCAAATTCTTTATTATTCCAGAAGACACAGTGCTTTGCTATTTCCAACCAAAAAAGAACACCAGAAAAAAGTTTTTCAATGGTATAAGCAGTGCATGATCCACAATTAGAGTAACATGAATAACAGATTGCACAAAAACTCTAACCTGCTAAGATTGTCATCATCCACTTTGCCAAGTGTAGCAACAATGCCAAGCACATCCTTAGTCGATATATGATCAGAAGCATCAGTCATACCATGCATTGTCAGCTGGCAAATTATACCCGCAGCAGATCTTTCACGCTGTAGAATTTTTTGGATTGTTTCCTCATAATTCTGATTGTGGGAATTGTCCTTAGTCTGAACACCATGCAGTGTTGAAGAATGATACTTGCCAAGACACACTGAGAGGAAATCCATCAATCGTTAGCAGCAAAATTATAAACAAAATAAGAAAAATGTATCATAAATGATCATAAAAGCATTTTAACATCTTGATTTTGGGACCCTTTTCAATTAGATGAACAATCAGGACTGAGGTGGAGACCATACAGCTTCCATGGAGATCATTTTGGAATTTATAGCTTCCAGAGACTTCATGACAAAGCACCCATTCTAGGTAATCAGATAAAATACAATCCAAGCACAAGAAGAAAGAACATGAATAACAGATCCTACTGATAAATCCCTATAACATCATCAACAAACAGGCGATCCTGCTCAACCTAATAGTTCAGGTGCAGCTTGCATCAGGAAAATGGATGTCCTACAAGCTGATAAATAATTACAGTGTGGGATGAACTTTGACAAGTTAATAGCACAAAACCCAATAATTTGATATATTTAAGCTTTTCATTTAAATTCTTAAGGGACAAAAAAACTTTCATGATTTGTATAAAAACACCTTGCACATCAAGAATGGAGTTTTCGAGCTGATTTTTCTGATTATTCAGCCTCTTTATATTCTCCTCATGCCGCTTAATTTTCAGCCCCAGCATGTGCAGACCATCTTCGAGGTTCTGCACAGTAAAGGTTATCCCACAGTGAGAGCGCATAGGCCCATTTCCTTCAAGTTGCAGTATGGGTATTAGAGAGCAACATGTACATCTAAGCTCAAAAGCCAAAGAGAATATATGCATCTCTTTTACCGCCTTTGTTTCCATGAGACATAACAAGAGATTGACCACAGATGGTTAAAAGCAAAAAAATCATCTAAGCAGAATAAAATGTTACTTCAGAACCTTGGAACTAAAGATGATGGATTGAATTTCTGGGAGTAGTCCATTTTGCATTTCATCCCTTGGAACTACACTCATTTCTTTCTGATCAACTTGCATCATCGCCGATGAATCCAGGACTGAGGGCTGCAACAAGAGGAACCATCTTATTTCTCTAACCATTGTTTCAGAGCATAGAAATCAGAGAACATGTTCACCCACGTACGCACCCCCCATAAGGCACTCAAATAGTCCCCCGGATCCCCGCATTACTGTGTTTCAATCAGTCAGGAACATGACGAGAAAAGGAGACGAGCACAATAACAATAACAATTTTACCACGTTTACACACACGCAATAGCTTCGATACACTGAACAACCTTCGAGACACGGATTCAAACGAACTGAAGTTCATGCAAGAACAAGGACAAGGACTTCAATAAACATACTACTCCTACCACTACTAAGAGACTGCTTAAAATACAACGTTATGAAAAAAAAAATTAAAAAAAAAACACACACACACAGACACAGAGACAGAAACTCCTAAGACATGCCAGTACAACAACATCACAGAACAAAAAATTAAAAAAAAAAAAACAGAGAAAAATATTTTTCGGGCGTTTTAAATAATGTGCTAATAATGAAACCTATTACTTCCGGAAAAAGAAAAAAAAAAGTAATTTCGCTTTTCAAAATAATTTAAATAAAAAAAAAAAAAAAGAATGGTGTGAAAATTTCGGGAAATGATATTCAGGCCCTTCAAAGCAGAGAACCAAAAACCATTAAATTCCAAACAAGCGAGAGAGAGAGAGAGAGAGTTTTGAGTTACGGCGGCCACCTGGTGATTAGACTGCAAAATTTGCTTAGCAGCGTCGAGGAGGAAGGATCAAGTTTGACACCGTCAGTCCTTCTCTTGTCCATCTCCCTTCTTCTTTCTTCTTTTTTAATTATTATTTTAATATAATTTATTCATAATTTTATAAGATATAAATTATTTTATTATTTTTTATTTTAAATAAATTTTATTTATTATATAATATAAAATTATAAATAAATTATATTAATAAAAATTTACTCTATTTTTATTTTTAAAAACGAAACTATTTAAAAATAATAAATAAAATAAAATAATAATACATATATAATTATTTAAAAAATGTTATTTATATATCATATATTATTTATACACTTATTTATATTTTATATTTTAAATTAAAAAAAAAACTCGTCGTTTTTATTGGTTTGTTTATTTGTTTAAATGTTTGAAAATTTTATTTTATTTATGGGATTGTTTGCTGACGCGGTTTATATTCCTGGGGTGGGGTGGGGTGAGGCCAAGGAAGCAGAGGCGGCTCTTCTTTTTCTGTGGGTCCCAGGCCAAGATCCCGCAGTTGCTCATCGACGCGCAGAGGAGGAAAGCGTCCTGCTGTCTCTCGACTGTTCTATCCTCACTCTTAGGCCCCGATTCTACCGACTACTGCTCTGGACCGTTGATTCTCTTCAATCTTTGTTGGTGCAACCGTTGATTCCGTGTTCAATCTTTGTTGACCCACCAACATTACAACAGGTGAGAGAAAATATAAGTTAGGAAAATAAATTATTTTTAAATTATTATGAATTTTATCGATTATCAGTTAATTTTATTATTATTACAACAAACTCTTTTTTTATTGTTTAACCTGAAAATATATTATATTTTATTAAAAAAAATCAATTAAATTTTTTATATATTTTTATTTATATTAATAATTTATTTGTATTAAAATCTGTAATTTTATTATTTTAATTTTGCTCTATAAGAATTAAAATTAAGTAAATAATTTTCGAAAGTTTTTCGACAAACAACCGACCTTAAATGGTGTCGTGTAGTTACAAATCACCTGTTTACATAAGCTGGACTGTATAGAGTGTCGTGTCATTAAAAGCCAATCTTTAAAAGCTTTCTTCTTACTTTGTTTTATTGATCTTTCCCTTTATTCATTTGTTTTGATGGTCAGAAAAATATATTGGCATTAGGTCTGACGCTTGCATGTAAGAAATAATCAACAATTCTTTCTTCCTTCTTGCCAATCGTATTTGTTACTTATTCTTGGCGAAGCATTTTGTAATAAAGATTAAACAAAGTTATCATTAAATCATAAGCCCAACTTGACATAACCATGAACGGAGGTTGTGCAAATTGCATATTCGCCTTGAAGATCCACCACCATACAATCCATATCATTGCCACTTGTCATATAGAGAGAACTTAATTTTCTTATCAATTAAAATTTAATTTTTATCTATAAATAAAAGTTATATTTTTTTGTTTTTAAAATAATCTCAATATAAAAAATTAGAGTACTCTAAATAATTATTTTAATATTATTTTAATATTTAATAATAATAATAGTAATAATAATAATATAATATTAATTTAATTATTTATTTGTTTTAAAAAAATTATTTTATTTATTAATAACTAGCAGCCATCAGTCATGGCAAGAATAAGTTCTAGTCGAACCCCTGTTTAGTAATTTGCCTTAGCCTTCGCCTATAATTGGGAAAGTACTGTTGCCCTAGATGTCCAATCTTTCTAAATTCAAACCCTAGAAATTACCATTACCTGTGAAGATCGGATCGGTGCTGCTGAGATGCTCCCCGTCGACATAAACTTCCCGTCGTCATCAAGCGTGACAGTGCATTTGCTGTGAACTCTAACGCGAAATCTCAAATTATCAACAGTTTTTTTTAATGAAAAACATGACTGTATCATCCTCACGAAATTTCTTAGTAAGTGTAAATGGATGCCCACGATGATTTCAGAATCACAGGTTTTAGGGGAAAATCAGAGGCGGCAAGACAATTTTTTCTTGGGTGTTCCGTCTGAGCACCCGTTCTGGTAATTACCGAAAACCAGTGATTCTGAAATCATCTTGGGCATCCATTCGTAGTCGATGAAAAACTCCGTGAGGGTGATAGAGTCATGTTTTTCATTGCAGAAACTGTCGAATGGTTTGAGGTTTCGCGTTAGAGCTCACAGGAAATGGACTATCTTTACTAGATGATGGTAGTGATGATGAAGGGAAAGTTTATGTTGACGGGGGAGGTGGTTTCGCGTTGGAGCTCACAGGAAATGGACTATCTTTACTAGACGATGGTGATGATGAAGGGAAAGTTTGTGTTGACGTGTGGAGCGCCTCCGCAACACCAATCCCTTCTTTACTGGTGACGGCAGTTTCTAGGGTTTGAATTTAAAAAGATCGGACATCTTTCGATTATTGGCAAAGGCTATTATTACTAAATAGGACAGTTGTCACTGGTGGGGGCTAGACATGACAGCTGCTAGTGCTTTATAAATAAAATAAAATGATTAATAGAAAAATATATAAATAAATCAATTAGATTAATATTATATATTATTATTAAATATTAAAATATTTATTTATGATATTTTATTTGTTATATCAAGAGTTTTTTTTTAAATTAAATTTTCATTTATAAATAAAAATTAAATTTTGATTAATAAGAAAATTGAGTTATTCTCTTTATCAACATTTATTTTAAGTAATTTCATTTTTAAATTTTACCAATTTATCATCTCCACACAAAATTTTATCTGCAAACTTTACTAATACGACAAGTTGCAATGATATGGATTGAAGAATGGCTTTAAGCATAATTAAAGAGGAGTGTAAATTAATGGTTTGAACACGTATTAGGTGATTATACTGATGGATTTAGTTATACGAAGTAGAACATTTGCTAATACAACAAAGAGATGATCAAGTTGAGATTTTCTAATCCTACCAAAAGCATATTTAATCTTATAAGAAAGCAAAATTTGTGATTTCAATGATATGGTATGATTTAAATACTATAGCAGCATAGTAAATATTAATGCATTACACTAAAAATTAGAATTTTATATTAAATTAATATTTATAATATATAAAAGAGACTCAATATCTTGAAAGAGTTAAATATTTTTATAATTATTGACGAGAATAATTTTTATGGACTGACTGCTAATGGCCCTCCAATTTGGTTCAGTCAGACCATCCTTGGCAGTTGTGGATCAGTTCAGCAGTGTAACACCTGCATTTGAGGAGCTTCAACAAATATTAGGTTTAGCTTGGCAATAGAGAATTTTCTTTTATTAATTTGCTTGATGCTATTGTGCATTTGGATTGTTATATCATTTATGGCAAACGACTGCTGAGATATTATTCTTGTTGATTAAAAGTGGTAGTGTTTTGAGCAAAATTGAATCTTTTTTGTTAGTTTTGAGGGTAACTGTTTTGTAGTAATTGATGAAAGTCATCATTGCTTGGTTAGGGAAAGCAAAGCATTTGGGTTCTAGGTGCCTGATTTATCATAAAGAGGTTTAAACTTTTCTCTCTTGCAAAGGGCACTTTATCAAGACTAAACCATGATGCCCGACTAATAATTAATGAGCTTGGAAATGTAAATTGGTCTTTGGAAGGAGGAACTGTGGCTCGGCACACTTAAAAGATATTCGTTCTGATAAGCATAGCTTAATTTGAGGCTGTATTCCCGAGGTGCCATTCAGTAGTGTCTTGTGCTTTTGATAATTGAAGCATGGCTGTGAATATCAGTAGATGATATGCAAACCTCACTATGTAGAAATCAGTATCCTGTAATTGGCCAATGAAATTGCGCACTTGCAGTTAGTGCGATCAATGCAAAGAAAATCTAGCTGACTGGTTCAATTTTTGTGATTTTTAAACTCTAAAATTTCAGGTAAATCAACGAATTTGATCTGATTTACTTGAATTATAAATCAAAACTAATTTATATTTTGACAATATCATCTTAATTTTGGTTAGGTTAGTCAAATTAAGTATATCATCTTAATTTGAATCCTCTGGACCCTTGGCGTGCATATACAGCAGTTGCAACTTGCAAAGGATTTCACAGTTCAGCAAACGGATGAAACTTTGATGGATGTGATGGATCCACGTACTGTCAATTCCTCGTGGGACCACTAATGAAAAACAAAAGACACATTACGATATTTGCGAAGGTTTTTCTTCCCTCCTCTTGGATTTACGAAAAAGTTAAAGAAGGAAAGAAGATAAATTAAGCTCTCGTGAGCACTATAATTATAATATATATATAATAAATATATTAATTTATTTATTTCTATGACTAATAAATAATAATAATATGTATATATTAAAATAATACATTAAATATTATTAAAAAAATTTCATTATTTAAAATTTTAAATTGTTAAAGTAAATATTTTTAAATTTCACTAAAATATATTACAAGTATTTATAAATTGTTATATTTTTAAAAAATAATTAACAGATAAAAAATTATAAATATAAAACAACAATTGACAAATTTCATTAATTAGGTATTCATAAATTTATCAATATAATACGACAATAATTTAATAGTTAGGCAAAAGAATTTTGATTAATATAAAGAACAAAGCAAATGACATTATTTTTAAAAAAAATTCACAATTATTGGTCACTATTTTTCATAGTTTAAATCAAAGATTTTAATTTTCATATAAATATTATAAAGATACAAACTTCATTCGTCACACACCATCTTTCACTTTGATGAAATTAAATTAACAACTTTATAATAAGACATTTTCAATTATTTCATTCTCTTTTTACAAGAAATTAATTAATTTTTCTATTTCTGTTTTTTTATGTTTAAAATTATTTTAACCTATAACATAGTGATTTTTTTTTAATTATATAAGAGTCAACCAATAATATAAAGTTATATTATTTTTATAAGGTCAAAAATAATTATTAATCAAATATATATATAATCTTAAAACACATATTTTAATACTATTTGTTATATTTTTTACTAAATTTATTATTATAAATGTTAATTTTAAAAATTTTAAAATAGAATATATTTATATAAATAATATTGTAAATAATACAATTAAATTTATAAAAATTAAAATTATTAATACATTGGAAATTTTTATTTTAATTTAATAACCAATTTTTCTCTTTTAACTTTTATTGTAATTATAAATTTTTAAATAAAATTTTATATGTGTTAAAAAGAAAAAAAGACTAGTATATATATATATATATAATTAAGTATATTTATTAATATCTAATTCAAAATTATAATTTTTAATAACGTACTAATATATAAAATTATTTTTTATTAATTAACTTATATTATAATTAAACTTTTAATAAAAATATTATCAAACCATTAATTGAAAATATTTTAACATCCACTCCTTCCTAATGCATTTCCAATTGCTTCAAAATTCCTTTTACGCGAGCAATATTACCCCATCTAACGCAGCTAATATTTTTTATTGCCACTTTTAATCCTCAGGACTCTCAGCGTGCACATATAGCAGCTGCAACTTGCAAAGGTTTTTACGGTTCAGCAAACATATGAAACATTGATGGATGTGATGGATCCACGTTCTGTCAATTCCTTATGGTACCAATAATGGAAAACAAAAGACACATTACGGTATTTGCGAAGGTTTTTCTTCCCTCCTCTTGGATTTACGAAAAGGTTAAGAAGGAAAGAAGAAAAATTAAGCTCATGTGAGCACTACTTTTGTAACAATAGAGCTGTCTTGTTAGTACTGGACGGCAGCAGCTATGTATGGTATTTCTTACAAAGTCCATGCAAAGTTGGTTCTTTTGTAGTCCCCATTTCATATTAGTCTTTATTTGCATAAATTATCTTGTGGTTACAATAATTAAGACTTGTTTTTGGTGGCAGTAAGGAAATCACTCTCGATAATCTCTACTTACTCTTTAATAATTAAGTCCAAAGAGAACATATGCAAAGAGAAGGAAGTACCTCACATTGCTAGATTAAGCAAAAAAGGAGGAGAACAAAGAGAACATATGCAAAGAGAAGGAAGTACCTCACATTGCTAGATTAAGCAAAAAAGGAGGAGAAGGAGCAGTAGAATTGAATAGTGACCAACTTTTTCTTTTTTTTTTTTTTTAAATCCAAATTGACTGAGTTTCAATGTGCCATTAATTAACTAAACACAAATATTTTAGAGAGATATCTTAGTAGTTAAACACTTAAACATATATGTTCCAAGTTTGATTACTATTGTATGTTGGGTGGCTTGCGACAACAAAGAGGAAAAAAAAAAGAAATTTATCAAATTGATTGAAGCAAACCGTGAAAGGTCAATGATCAAATAGTTCTGAGTTTCTAATAGTTTTTTGTTTTTTTTTTAATTTGATTTAAGCATCCGAAAAGAGTTTACAATAATTTGACTAATATAGGAATGCTAATTAGTCAAGAATGCACTTCCACGTGACGGAAAAATAGGATCAAGCCGAACTAGAATAACTGATTAATCTACATCCAGAAAGAAAATTCTGATTAATCAGTTATGCTAGTTAAACTTACATTAGAATAGCTAAAACTGCGATTAATAGCACGCTTAAGGCAACTATTGAATGCTAAAATGCCCACTAACAACACCGGGTCGTCAACTAACTATATACGATGGAGCAAAATTCCTGAGGTGAGAGCTTCTTATCATCCTCCACCCAAAAAAGGAGCTACTAACTATCACGTGAACTAATAGCTGCACAGGTTCCGTATAACGAGTTAATCAAAACGTTGTCATTAGCCCCACATGCTGACATTTGCTCACGCCACAAAGTTACTGTTCATATGGGAACTTAGAAATTCACAGGAAATGAGGAAATTTACTGCCTTATGGCCAGATTGTAGGACTCAAATCTTGTTATTGTTATACAAGACGGGAAGCACATTTAGTTGTGGGTTGAACCTAGTTTTGGAGCCCTCCAGAAGATTTTCGGCAGTCATGAATTTCATTTATCTTAAGTTAGATTTTCAGTCCGGATGAGCTTAAAGCAATTTGTATTTTATAGAACAGGTCACACTCGCCCTGTTATGTAGTTCAGAACTAGTGGAACCCGTCAAGGGCCTCCGTCCCTGTAACCTCCCCTTAAAAAAAAAATATATATATATATATATATATATCCGTGAAAGTAAGGGCATTGAGAAGGGGGCACGTGTGAGGATTTGATTGGTTCTAATTCCAACTGCACAATGTATGTGCACTCCACGGTAGATGCCCCGTGATTTCTGATGAAATACTACCAGGCAAAGCGCGGACCTGCAGTTACTGCTGTCACAACAGACCCCAGGGCGGCCTCCTCTTCTTTCTCTGTCTTTCTAAAGTTGCCTTTGCCTTAGCCTTACATGGGCTGTTCTTGAAACAACAGTAACCTTAATTCTTTCAAGTAATTACCATCTACATTGCAGAATGAGAGAGAAGAAGATCACGTGATCCGTTGTCTCTCATCCTGCAGGTTTGTTCCGCTAGTTTATCATTATCATGGCGCAACACTGCACTGCTCTCTGTTTCTGGGACTCTGTTTTTGCATTTGGGTGTCTGCTTTTCTTGTTTTCAGATGGTGGGTTTTAAGTGGATAGCCGTAAATTATGGATGATCCAGAGCTTATGTCCTGTAAATGTTACAATATATATGCCTTTTAGTGTTAAGGTTGTGGCCATTTTGAGGGATAATCACCTCATCATCATCAGCCATCCATCCATCCATCCTGGATTCAAGCTATATTTCTTTTTCTGTTTTTGGTATTCAGGAATATTAGTTCACTCTTTATGGCTGTAGTCGACTTGATTTTTCGTTTACTTATCGAAAGCTGAAAACTTTGATCTTGGCCGGGTGGTTACTTGCGTTTAATTTGATCGATGATTGTGTGTCCAAATTCAAGCTGATCCCTTTTGATCGGAGATGGGAAAGAAAGGAGGTGGTTGGTTCTCGTCAATGAAGAAAGTGTTCAAATCATCTTCCAAGGAATTTCCAGACAAAAAGGTAATTTCACAGTTTAGCTTCACTATTTTCTCCAACAATCTGGTTGGTTTGTCATATGCTTTGAAGGTAAGCAAGTTCTAAAAACGTCTATTAGTCTTTTTTTTTTTTTGGACCCTTCGTTCACTTTTTACTATGCTTTTAATGTTCTATTTGTCACCAAATTGTAAGTAAGGTAGAACTACTCTGTCAAACATAGTGATAGACTCTCTGTTTTTTTTTTTTCTAAGAAAAAGTCCATTCATTCATTGGTGATGAAATTAAAAAAATACGAAAAAGGAATCCTGGGTACTAGTTTTTTTGTTAAAAAAAAATCTCACTAATTTCTTTTTCATTTTATTATCTTTTTTTCGTTTTTGCAATAGTACATGTCATAATTATAACAATCAAGTCCACCGTTAGGGGACAAAAGGAATGTAGTACACGACCAGCCTGGTTAACTTTGATCAGCTATGTACTTTCAGTGTTTTTTTTTTTATAACACACAATCACTTTCTTCTTTTCACTTATTAGTTATCATTTCTAATATTTTTATATTTAAGTTGTTCATGGTCAGTCACTTTTGAGCATGCAATGAATTTTTTTTGTTCTTTTTTAATTTCACAAGAACATTCTTAATGTCTCTATATGTAAAATATAGCAAGACCTAAATGGCTAAGATTTATAAGTCGACTATGAAGAAGTGGACCATATGCGTTCATGAATGGCATGCTGCGCACTGCTAGCTAGGGCCACATTGAAGATCATCAACAATTTTACAGTTTTTTGGACCATTGACCAAAATGGATACATGGATGGTCCCCTTATCAACATGGCCATTGAATGTCTGAGGACCTTATGACATTATTATTATTATGACACCAGTGCTATCACATCATCATTCCTGATAAACATGTGCTTCTGCTCTGTTAGATTACCATCATGCCAGAAACAAATCATGTTGTGCCTTACTTGTTTTGTAGGCATCTGGAGTTTTATTTCTAACAAGTGATAGAAATCACCATTTTGTGATTTGTCATGTGTATTCTGTCTTGGATATTGTAATAACAAGGCAATTTTCACATAAAGTTTTGGTCCACATATTTTAAATTTTTTGAATTGGACTCGAAGTTTTTATTATGTAACACAGTATGAGAGTCCGATTCAATATAATCGGTTGAGTTGAAAGCATTGGCCTAATTGAGAACAAATGCATCAACAAGTAATGGATATGACCGTGACTGGTTTGGTGTTTTTAGAGAGAAAATGTAGAAAAACTGCAACATGAACGCCCGGAGGTTGTGGCGTTTGAGTACTTTCCAGCAGACAGCCCCCCGGATGGCACGAATGATGAGAGCATGGCATCTACCCCAGTGAATGAGAACAGAAATCATGCCATGGCCATGGCAGTGGCTACTGCTGCGGCAGCTGAGGCCGCAGTTGCGGCTGCTCAAGCGGCTGCTAAAGTTGTTCGATTGGCTGGTTATGGGCACCAGTCTAAGGAAGAAAGAGCTGCCATCCTCATACAATCACACTACAGGGGCTACCTTGTAAGATCGATCTCTTCTTCTTGTAGTCACTTACACACTAAGAGTATCTTCCATTTGGGGCTTTGCCGTAAGTATGAACTACTAATTAACCATGCCTCTTTTGTACACATCAATTCTACACATATAATATGTATATTTTCCTTGATTATTACTTTGAGGGAATGCGAATCAAGTTTTGGTACTTGGGACTAGCAGCATTTTGTCTTTCCTTTTGTCTTGAATGGAACAGGGAGTTGTGGCTACATTCTAGCGCCCTCCTTTTCACTATCTCAGTTTTCTTGTCTTTGTAAAATAAACCATCATCTACCACAATTTTGTTGACTGGTCCTTCTATTCTTTCATGTCTGTATCTAATTCGTGTGCCGTGCCATTGAGGGCAGGTCATGCACAAGTCTGTTATTATTATTATTTTTTTATTTTTTGACCTTTTGTTGAAGACTCTTGTTGTTGATGTTGCGGAATGCGCAGGCATCGCTGGAGGATGGTAACAAGCATTATTTTGTGTGCTTTTCAACACCGCATCTCACCTAAAATCTTAAAAAGATCTAGTGCATGAGTTTTTAATTACTTATATGTTACTTATTTCTTTTTATCTTTTTAAACATTGGTAGGTTTTTCAGTCTCTTTCAACTTCTTAACTCATCACTTGATTTCTATAAGTCCTAGTTGGATGCAAATGATAAATTCACTTTAATTGCAAACCTCAAAAATTGAGCATTCCCACGGTTAAACTTCTACCTAAAATTTGACATTTCACTGGGAATGACCTTGCATATTCTGCAGGCTCGGCGCGCCCTGCGAGCATTGAAGGGACTGGTGCGGCTGCAGGCGCTGGTGAGAGGCTATAATGTTCGCAAGCAAGCACAGATGACAATGAGATGCATGCAAGCTCTAGTACGCGTGCAAGCAAGTGTAAGAGCTCGCAGACTCCAATTGGCTCACGAGAAGCTTCAGAAGAAGGCCGAAGAAGAAGAAGAAGAAGAAGAAGAAGAACGAAGAGTGCCCGTGACAGAAGACATAAATCCAAAGAGCCCTTTGAGGAGTTACGGAATTGAAGGTTGGGAAGGCAGGAATGAGAGTTCAGAGAAAGTGAAGGAAGGTGCTTCAAGAAAACACGGTGCTGCTGTTAAAAGGGAGAGGGCCCTTGCCCATGCTTATGCTTACCAGGTCAGAAAGTTACTTTTAACAAATTCTTCACCTTTCCTTCCCCGTGGATGGCAAGAAAAGGTATATTGCAAGAAATAATAAATGTTTCGACCAATAAATAAAAAGACAAAGAAATACTAATTGTTTGTACAGAAAGATTGGGCGGATGGGATCATATGGACGAGGGCTCAACGCAAACATGAGATGTATAATAGGCAAGTCAGTTAGAATATGCGACAAAAATGATAAAATATGTAAAAAATCATCAAAAAATTTTTAAGCATCAATTATATAATACTTGTTACACATACTATACTTTTATCCAAAAAAGACCAACCATTCCGTTGGTTTGGGAAAATTCAACCTTATTGATCGCTTTTAATTTTCTTCGTTTATGAATTTTCTTATTCTGATAATTGGCTTTTTGTTGCAATAGAAACAACACGAGCGACAGTATCTTCAAACCAGTCCAAGGGGCCAAGATGAAGGATTTTGCGTCGGTGAGCGTGAGGAGGGCAGATGGGGCTGGAATTGGCTCGACCAATGGATGTCCTCT
This sequence comes from Bruguiera gymnorhiza, assembly GCA_020883675.1. Lineage (NCBI taxonomy): Eukaryota > Viridiplantae > Streptophyta > Magnoliopsida > Malpighiales > Rhizophoraceae > Bruguiera > Bruguiera gymnorhiza. Next base: position 2,617,590 of record JAIRCJ010001048.1, read on the forward strand.
CAACCATGCCATGGCCGTCATTTGGGGCCCAAGGATAGTTGTTACATGACACTGACCACCAACACAAACACCGCCGATGTCATGTCCGAGAAGACGGTAGAGATGGACTCGGTCACTCCACCCGGCACCACTGGCGTCAACATGGGCCTACAGGACAACAGTCCATGGACGTCTGGACAGCAACGACAATCAGGACCAACAAACATGCCAAGCTACATGGCCCCAACCCACTCGACAAGGGCCAAGATACGTGGCCAAGGCTGGGTCAAGCAGCATAGCTCATACGTTCCTCAGTGGAACCCATCAACAAAGACTGGATCAGCTTGTGATTCGTCTAGTTCAGGTGGAGGAACAACGGCCTTCCAGACACCAAGAAGCCCAAGCCCCAGACATAAGGGAATGCGCCTCCAGTCCGGACAGCTTGCAGTTGGGTACAGCTCTGAATTCAGCGCTGGTGATGATTGGAGGCGGCCTCCTTCTTGCAGCCATGGTTGGAGACATGATTTTGTTTAATTAATAACTGGTATCGGAGTCATTTCTAAGATTGAAAGCCTCGGAGTTTAAGTTCTATACTTATTTCGCTATTTATTTGTTTCGCTACTGCCGGATGTTTGTGGTATTTTAATTCACTAGTTTGAATTGAAAGGTTGTGTAATCCCGTAATTTAATTTGTACGATTATATATATTTATGTTCCTGCAGCGATCGATTCCGATCAATGGCTGTAAAATCCACGAAGCAGACAAAGAAATGGACAGATTTTACTGCAATGTTTTTTTTTTTTTTCCTAACTTTTTTGTTTGGGAAAAGGAAAAAGAAATAGAAGAAAGAAACAATCAATTTTAACATAGAGAAAACTGCCCGCAAAATCTGATAAGAAGAAATGCAAATGCGAGCTCTCCTCAATACTTGGCCACTGGTAGTTTCATGCAGAGGTGATGAACAGGCGTGTTGGGTTTGTTTTGGATCAAATTGTGCCCAATTTTGAGTTATTTGAATTTTTAATTATATTATAATTAAATTATTTTAATTTTAATTTTAAATTAAACTAAATTATAACTTGTTAATTTTTTTATTTAATGTAAATTAACTCATTCAATCGTAATAATATAAAAAAATGAATCATATTATATATAATAAATTTGAATTATTTATAAAATTATACACAAAATTTTATTATAATTTTAAAAATTTTAATAAATATATAAATAATTATCCTTAATACTTCTCCTTAAACTTAAAATAGTAAGATAATTAACTTAAATTTCTAAATTAAATCAAAAAATTGTTTTAATGTGTGCGACTTTGTGAAGATAATTTGATTAATAAAAATAATAAAAATTAAATAAAGTATATTGTTTTAAATATAACAAAAATTACTCATAAAAATATTATTATACATAACTTAAATAGTATTATAATCATTACATTGAATAGTGTTGTGGAGAAGTGTATAATGTCAATATCTTATAAAAGCCATCTTAACCATAATAATTCATATATAATATTTGTAAGGAGGTGGATATTCAGTCTCAATATTTAATCAAGTTATAATTGTTTATTTTTTTGTTGTATGGTGAAATGAGAGAACCTCTCAAAAAGAAATAGTATGTAGTTTTGGAGCACCTGTTAATAAGGTTTCCTGACTAAGCAAAATCAAAATATTTCTGCAACTCAAGGGATGATTAAATAGAGAAATGGAGATCATGAAATAGTGTTCTCTTAATATATTGAATAATACGAAGAACAACGTTAAAATGAGTAGATTGACAGACAACCATCAATTGATTAACCGTAAACAACCCACTTTTTCAAAACCGCTGAAAGTGGGTTGGAGACAGATAGGAGATCTTGGAAATCGTCAAAAACCAACCTAATCTACCCTGCTTTAATTCAGAATTTATGCTTTGCAACCATTTCACAGTTTTGCATAAGAGATTAAGGAGAACTGAATCATATCTGTATTGAATATATTGGACCGTTTTGTTCGTTAGAGTAAGGTAAACATCCTCCCTCCCTCTACATTATGCAAAACTGAAATGTCATTTGCACAGGTCCAAATGCATCGGTCCCTACCGTATGAGGTTGCCACCACCAAAATCACATTAAAGATGGACGGAATTAAGTTGAGTTGCAAACCCTGCGTGGGAATAGAAATTAAAATCTAAGAGCACGCATGTTCTATCAACCAAATGAAAAGCCATGTTTCTCTCTGCACCTTAAGGCAGCACACTTCATACATTTTGATTAACGAAACCCCACCACATAATCAGACTAAGGAACCTAATCCTCAGCTTTCATCCTTAATGGTTTGGTTTCATTCGACGATAGATATCAGAACTTTTTTCCAATTTTCTCCAGCTGATTATAAGCTTTGGAAAATTATTTGCATCATTATTGACAAAGAAAACGAGTATGGGGTGGCCTGCTAGCAGTCTGGTAATTTACGTGGATTCAAACCGTTCGAAACCGTCCACAACCAATTGACAACTGTAATTTCATTTTTGAAGAGATTTTATGCATTTTAATTTAGAAAAAAACTACCATAGTTAGATTAGATATATATAATACCTCGCAAAACCGTCAAATTCAATTCGCCGAATATTAAATTTTATTTCTCACACAATTTATTATTTTTAATATAATATGATATTATATTTTTAAAAAATTAAATAATATTTAAAATTTGCAATAATTTTTTTTTCACATTTCAGTTATTAATTTTCGATAAAATAAACTGTTACAAAAAAAAAAAATTTAATTGTAAATTCTGGTTTCAGTTATTCTGTTTTTTAACTTCCTCTTCAACCTACAACTCATCTGCAATCCCGCTTGACCTCGTTCTTCTGCTGTGTTTCCAAATTCCAATCCCAATTCCAAACCCAAGTGAGAAAGACGAGAAAGTTCTGAAAAAGGGCTTAATAATTAATAAAGATCGAAGCTTTTTGACTCGGGGAAGCCGATAAGGGAGACGATTACAGGGTGGTGAAAGAAGAAAGTTGTTCGAATTTTTCAATGCTAAATTTTTACTTTCTTTCATCTCAAACCCATCTTTGAACTCTCGTTTTCTCCTTGATTTTTGAGTGTGAGAAAATAAAGAAAACCCCACCAATGATTTCAAACCCAAGTCTCATTTTCTACGCTTGCATTGCCAAAGGACACACGATCCTCGCAGAATTCAATAGGGAACCGGGCATCGAGGGCATAGCTCAACTATGCCTCGAGCAAGCCCCATCTCACCACTCCATGTTTTCTCATACCGCGCGCAAAAGAAGCTACACGTTCTTGATCGATGACCCTTTTGACTATTTCGCCATTTGTGATGCGGGGATTGAGAAATCCGAGTCTCTTTGGTTCCTAAACCGCGTGAAGAATGCTTTTGAGGAATTTGTGGCGTCCAATTCAACTGTGGAGTTTGATAAGTTCAATCTTCTTTGTTTTCAAGGTGAGTTTTATCCTCTATTTCGTGAGATACTCGCCGTGGATTTAGAAATGGTGAATTTATTAGAGGAATCAGAACACGGTCGAAATCCATGCTTGGATTCCTCGACGAGGGATTCCACAAGAGGGGAGCAAGCATCAGTGAAACCATTGCTTGCGAAGCCAAGTAAGGTCTGGTTCAAGAAGAAGAAGAAGAAGAAGAGACTATCTAACGGATTTGGTGCAGAGTCAAATGGGGATCACCATGTTAAGGACGGTGATGGGGAGGAAGATGCTTTAAGACATGATTACTTGGATGGGAGTGGGAATGTTGTTGGGAGTAGAGACCGTTCAGTTTCAGTGATCCATAAGAGTGGTGGGGCATATTTGGTTGATAGCAGGCAAAAGGCCAAGCAGATTTGGAGGAAGCATGTTTGGGTGGTTTTGATATTAGATTTGGTTGTTTGTGCAGCTTTGTTTGGGATTTGGTTGTGGGTTTGCAGAGGGTTTCAGTGTATTGAAGGTTGAGTTGGAACATTTTAGATTGGTTCATCTTTAGCTGTCTTTCATGAGCGGGTTTTTTGGCTTGCTTACCAGTCTTTCAGGCGGAGCATTCTATATCAAAGATATATGCGGAAAAGAGGAGTATATGATGGGGATTGTAAAATTATTTATTTTCTGTTCATTGTCAAGTTCTTTCTGTGTCGCGTTGGTAAAACTTGTATTCATCATGCTGATCTCTCTTTATTTATGGATTTCTGTCCAAAGTCCTATAGAATCAATGTTACAATTCTGTGAAGCGCCTTTTCTTGTGACAAGGTAAGCTGTGTATATCGACAAGCAATAGATAGAAACTGTGCAGACTTTCCTCGAATATTTTCTCTTTTTCGCTGCTTTTACTTGTCTCACTGCTTGCTGTGATATGTGCGCTTATTTGCGTCTTGTCTTTTGTCTTGCATATGGAAATGGACTCTCCTTTTATTCACATGTGTTTTCGGATGATATAGAATGAAACAAAGAAGCCAGAGTATTGCCTTTTCTAGCTTTCTAGGGCCAGAGATGAAAAGAGGTGTGTTAGGGGTTGATTGGAGCTATAAAAATTCTTGAAATCTTGAGTTCTATTTTCCACGCATTTCTGTTCCGTTTTGCTATCGTTAACGTTTTTTTTTTTTTTTTTCCTTTTATCTACTGTATGATTTATGAAGAAACCAGTTAGTCACTGAGGAGAACTTGACCAAGAGTTCAACATTGATGGGTGTTCTGGCATGCATACTGTTCCAGTTGCTCCCTCTGAAGTTTTGCATCAGATTCCTATACATCAATAAGGGGTTGAATTTCTTTTGACCATTTGGTGATTACTGCATTCTGAATGACCATCTTGATGTTCATATCTGTTACTTGCACGAAGACTTTATTTTTAAGAACTGATGAATCTTACCCTAAGTTCTATAACTACCTCGCATGTATGACATGCACGATGTCATAAGGGAATTGATTTTCCCCATATATAGGAACAGGTTAAATACTTTTCTGAAATTCTCTACCTAAAAGAAAAGGAAAAAAATTGCAGTATGCTGTTCATGATACCCAGCTATGTTTGTCTTAGCGTTGTATTCCATTTAGACTGCAGATCATGTGTCACAAGGTCATTGACCAGTACTGTAGTCTTTATGTGTTCTTCACAATGTGGATTTCCACTGTCCTTTTCTAATCTATGCTCAAAATTGTTTTCATTTCCACTGTCTATAAATGTTCAATCCCAGTATCTTCTGTTCCAGTGAATTTGTCCAGTCAAAGTTTATTCTCATTGGTGTTTTTTTGTATGCTGCATCTGATATATGCCAAAGGAGCTATTTATCTGAATTGTATTTATGCTAAAGGAATGGCTGATTACACAGGTTCTATTCTCATACACACTAAAACCGTTGTCTCAGGCATGAAAACCATAATGGTTTTCCGCGTACGGAAACAAAATCTGCATATAAATATCAATTCCCTTGTGCTAAACACAAATTTACTGCCTTTGGGCACATACGGGCAAGCGAGGAGCGTTTGAACACATAGAGCCAAGAGAATGTGTCGTTAATGGAATGAGAGGTGATTCTTGAATCAGTGACTAATCCGAGAACAACTTTTCATTCTTTCCATTTTGTTTTTTTCCTGAAGTTTTAAGTTCCCTTTTTTCTCATAGGCATTTTCTTCTCTATGTGATCGTTATAGTAATGTCCATGTCGTTTTTATTCGTTTTAAAATTAGATAATTTATTTGAATTTTAAAATACATTTATGTGAAGATTGAGATTGAGATTGATCTTTTTGTGTTATAACTTCGTTGGTTAAGGTTACAAATTTCCTTGGTGATATGAAGTTAGTAATCACTATGGTTACATTCTTAAATAAGTTCAGAAAAAAAAAAAAAACTAAGAAAAGAAATTAATTTTCATTAGTTGGGAATTGAAAACCCAGCTTCCTAGTGGGTCTTCACAAATTCTCTAACGGATGAATTATTGGAGAAGTGTAAGACACCCTGGCTTGTGAGGGGATGACATACGCATCGAGTGGTAGAAGCAGTAAGAAGCCATGGCTTCATTTGAAACTTCCCATACAGATACCCATAGTTCAATCTTGTACAGAGGAAGTTGGAATTAATATTACCACAGAAGTAATACCTTGCAGCATATAATTGGTACTGAAGCAACCGCATCATGTTAGAGAATGAACCGTGTGAAATATCGCACAAGACCATATCGCTGAACCAGTCGTTGTAGAAAGTGGAAACAAAGCGACGCTTTCTTGCCGTTCTTGGTGGTTTGTAGAAATAAATCGACCCCTTAAATGCTGACGCTTGTTTTTGGCAATTTCTGTAGACTTTTTCTGTTGAACGTTGCCACTTTGCTTTTAGCAATCTGTGGAGACCCTGACCTTCGGAATGTTGACTCTGTTCAGTTTTACGCAGCTCTCCTGTTATCCATCTTTTATATATATATATATATATATATATATATATATGAATTAATTATATTTTATTCGTATTATAAATAAATAAAATTGGATGTAGAAAAATTAATTTATGACTTCCTGGTGCCTACTATGTTTGTTGCCTGCAGTGCTCTTTTTTCGGTGTTTTTGTCAGCTCTGGTAAGGTGTTAACTCGGCCTTCCATGTGAACCCATTTGGGTGCGCCGAGAGACGCTCTACGTGGCCTTTTCACGGTATGGCGTCCATCGATGCTATTGCAAACTATTCTTAGACCCATTTCTGGTGGTAATATCGTGATAAGACCTCTCAACGACTGAGGGACAGGTTGGGATTGGGCCGCCGCTGTTGGGTCTCAATCGCTTTGAATTGGCGACATATGTATGTGTTTCCTTCCGTTGAGACTTTGTAGGTGCTTGCGTTGCAGTGTTGGGGCCATGGACATTAAATCTCTGATGACTGAAAGATACGGCAGCTTGCGGCCAACTGCACCATAATTAAACACTGGCTCAACATTGAGACAAAATTTTACATTTTCATCCTGTTTTGATGGTTTTGTAATTGGATCCACCCTCTTGAGAACCGTTTAGTTCATCCTCTACAATTGAAATTATAATCAAGGCGAAATCGAAAAAAAAAAAAAAAAATTTCATATCATATTTTGTTTACTCTAGACAAGAGCTAAAAAGTCCTTCCTACACATGACTAACTCTCAAAAAAAAAAAAAAAAAAAGAAGCTTGAAATAAAAACATTTGCCATTTGAATAATCAATTAAAACTTCTAAAAACAAGTCTTTCTTTCTCTAAATGCATGCATCTATCTGCCTGCATAACTCTCAAAAATCTTCTCTTTTCTAGAAAAGCAAGCTACGATAACTCCTCGGAAGCCCCTTAAAAAACAGCAAGATTCTTTGTAAAACCTCTCTCTCTCTCTCTCTCTCTCTTTTATTTCATCCAATACCACACAAAGGCAGAAACTTTAAAACTTTGGGCCCTCTGGGGTATTCTGAAACTGCCGAGACCAAGCATGGTATTCTGAAACCACTCTTTCTCTTTTATTTTATTTTTCTCGTCCGAACTACAGGGCCTTGTCAAGCAATAAGAAAATTGGAGTGATGCAATTACGAGACTGAAACCTTACCAAAACAATAATAATCAGAGTCATCACGTAGCACATTTTGTAAGAAATGCATGCCGTGGTTGCTTTATTTTTATCAATCATTATTATTATTTTTTGTTATGATGGTATCATGAAACTTATTTTGTTCATTTACGTGTGTTGTACAAAATTTATTTTCTCGATCCGATTAAAGCAAGAAATCTATTACAAGATTAAATGACTCTCTCATTGTGCATGACGTAACCCCAAGAATTGAAAAAGCACACATTTTTTTAACAACATGAGGAGCTAGACTTCACAATTAGTTTCTTTGATTGCAAGTTACCCCCATCTGGTGATTATCTAAACTTCGTAAGTAAAAGTGAGCTGACAGAATCTAAACTGGATTCAATATTAGGTTAATTTGATTACAATCTAAGAATTTTTTTCATATAAATAGATAAAATAAAAAAAAAATTTGCTAAATCTATAAGCGGTTTACTCATTAGTTGAAAAAGATAGATGGAGTTTTCTCCATCAGGCCTCTAGCTTGTCGATGTGGCAATCGACATATCTTGGATGTGTGATGTTTAACATGGAAGAGATAGAGAAAGTTATATTTAGACATGGTAGGTGTACAAGTCCAAGCCCTAGGTGGCCTGACATATATGTCATCTTATGTACCACAATAAATAAATATAAATAAAATTTTCAATTTTAAAACCTAAAAATATTAAGGGAGCATTTGATTTAGTAGACGGTCAATCACACGCAATGGTTGATTTTATGAAGTCACTATTGTTTCGTATAATTGTAATTGTTAGTCATAAATCACTAGTCTTCAAAATTTAAATTAATTGTCAAATATCAGCTGTCCTAACATAGACCTAGCTCCTTTCACGGTCTTGTATTTTTTTTTTTTTACTGATATAAAGAGTTTTAGTAGGGAATTGTGAAATGTGTCTCAAACGTTGACTAATTTCACCTCAGGAGATGGTTCTTCTTTTCCTTGACAATTGGGACTTACATACCTTATGACCCATATGTGGGAACGAAGGAGTTAGGATTTAAAATCTTGACTTCTCTCTCGGTACAAAGTCGATAGGCCATCTGCTGCCTTATTCTGTTTATCTAACATTTAACAAAAAAAAAAAAAAAAAATACTGAAATGGTGCTCGTGGCACGGATTTGTACTTGAACCAAAGATTTTATTATTATAAGTGACAGCCACCAGCCTCCATGGATTGCACCGACAGTCAAGGAAGTAGAAGTTGATTACCGCCAAACTGTAATATGGGCAGTTGCAAGACAGCTCGCGTGTGGCGTGTCCATTGCGTACATAGACCTAGGATGGAACGGCGTTGGCATGCTTCAGGCACCGAGATTCAAACAATGATATCTGTCATGGCCCTGCCTACACGTTTTTTTGCTTACGACCGTTTGTGACAGTTATTAATCGATTTTGACTATAGGTGGTGAAAGGATTAGGTCTGGCGGGTTTGCGCGAGTTGGATTCGAGTCATTCTGCAACACGACCTATTTTGGACTTCGTCACAGGGTCATTTAAGAAATCAAATTATTTAAATAATTCTAAATCAAATTGTGTATTACTTTCACTTTCCTAAATTTAAGTCAAATTTAAATTTAACTCAAACAATCAAAATATACAATATGTATATATATATATATATATATATATATATATATATATATATATATATATATATATATATAACATGTTTTGATTATTTTCATATTTGTGGCAATAAAAAATAATTAAATTGTAAGAAATTATACATTAATAAAAATAAAAAAATTAATTATACAAATTTATAAAATTTGAGAATATATTCTTTAAATATCTCATCAAATATCACGTCCATTTTATTAAATTTTTGGGAGTGGGTGGGGGCCCGCCGGTGCGGGAGAGAGAAACAGCCGTTTTCTTGTGAAGTAGAAGAAGCGTCACATTATAGAGGCAGTCATCAACCACTCACTCGTCCCCCATTTTTTCTCCGTTCCTTAAAAACTGTCCCACCTGCCATTATCATTAACTGACCATTTACTTGCAACTAGTTGTATGTGCTGTATGTCTGTCCTGTCTTGGAGAGTTCTTTTTTTTTTTTCTTTTTATAAGTTTTTTTTTTTTTTGAAGGTTCTGCTTGAGTTTTTGGGTTGAGGAAAAGAAAGGAAATTAAAGGAGGACTATTGGTTGTAGTTGGTACTTCTAATTATGGCAGCTGCCGATGATCACGAACCAAGTCTCAATCTAGACCTCTCCACATTGTTTCCACTTCCAAGCAAACCGCAAGAGCCCCCAACATCACCAATCTCTTCCTTAGTCTCAGTTCCATTCCGGTGGGAGGAGGCACCAGGCAAGCCTAGACCTTGCACCAGTGCGCAATCCAAGCCCAAGGCTACTCCAAGGTGTCTGCAACTGCCCCCAAGGTTGTTGAATCAGGCCAAAGTTGCCAATGTGCCGTCCTCCACAACTGCCCCGGATCGTCGTGACCCCTCTCTGTCTCGTTCCTTGTCGTATGGACAGAGAAGATCAGCCAGTGTTTCGGAGAATTGGGGATGGAAGGTCAACAGGGAGAGGATCATAGGCTTGTCCAGCAGGTGGGGGAATGTGAACAAGAACAAAGAAGACCTTGAGGACCGTTTTGACTTGTCACGTTCGGTAATTGATAGAAGTGCTGCGGTTGCTCATGGTAGTGCTACGACAAAGCAGGTGAGCGTCGCGAGGATTAGAAGACGATCAAACTTCTTGAGTTTCGCTCCGACAGGATCACATTTGTGGGTAAGCTTCTCGCTACAAAAAAAAAAAAAAAAATTACTAGCAGTCCATTTCGCCTTGTTATTTCATCCTGTGCGATTACAACTTCGCATACAACATGATCAATTCGATTTCAACCATCTCTGTCTGTGTGATCAGGACTTAATACGGTAGAGCTTCACATATTTGTATAAGGGTTTCCAAATTTTCTTCTAGATTTCATCTCACAGTTAATTATCATTCCAATTTCACTCTTAACCAACTTGAATGGGATGGATTACTGTTGGTGGGACCCTCTGGTTAGTGATTGACTAATGAAGGGTACATGACTAAAATTGAATGATGATTATCAATAAAATGATAATTCTAGTGTGGTTTATTTCACTTTCCGTCTATCACGGGCTCTTTATCTCTCGAATCTAGTTTTCAGGTGAATGTAGCTTATCAATATAGTATTGTGATTCTATTGCAGATAAGCATCTCAGCACGTTTCAAGCAGGTGGTTCCGTGGAAACCTAGCAAGAGGAATTAAGGCAAAAGAACTTCATGGTGATGCGTTTTTTTTTTCCTCACGGTTTAATCTTCTAGATGAACTCAGTACTGTGTTTGTCACTTACATGTATGTGTTGTTATTTCAACGTATTTGAGGGTTGCTTTTTTTTTTTTTTAATGGGAATGTAGACATTTCACAATGTTTATTATGTTGATAACAATCATATTGTTGCAGTTCCCATAACCTGTGTATTGAATCATTGGTAACAATTCTTCTCTCAACTTTTTTGCTTGAATATGAGGACATTGTAATAGGCTAGCATTGCATAAGTTAAATCGAAAGCCCGCTATACCAATTACCATTCTTTTAACCAAACCTCCCCTAAGGAATTTTCAGATTATATGAATGTCTAGGGCCTGGTTACAGTTTTATTTCCCAATAAGGAATGGCACATATAAAGGGCTTGACAACATGTTTGTCAGGAATTTCTTACTGCAGACGTAATATTTAGTGCCTCTCTGTCCCCACCTCCCACCACCCCCAAATGTAGAAAATACATAAAAATCCATCAATTTATCTGTCCATTTAATCACATTATAAACGATAGAGGAGTAAATTTCGGTAAGTTGGCTCATGTGGTGGGTGGAGTGCAATTAGATGTACCAATTAGACGCTCCTCTCAATTAAGTTTGAGACCGCAGTCCGGTCTGCATGCACTCTAAATCAACATTATAGTGATAATTAGAAGTGAAATAATCCGCACGAGCACTTCAAAATTCAAATGCATTTGCATTTGACAAGTAGTCTAAAATGCAAGAACGCTTGGCAATTGCAGCATTAAACACGCGGTAAAATAATTGCAACAATTGATATTTCACCCGCTAACCAAGGTAAGAATTGATCATTGCATGCCCAAAGAAGTCAATCATGTGACGAAAAATATTCAAGCTACTGATAATGGCGTGTGTACTAAACTCTTCCGGCATATAAAGTATCAACAACGTGATTCATTTCCACATTAGACAAAAGTCGGGCATACCAAGAACAAGGCAAAGTCAAGACTGTCATGACAAAAAGAAATTAAAGAACAAAGTTAAGCACGAGCCGTCAAAAACTTTCTTTTCTTATAATTGGCTTTGAAACAAGCCTGCCTCAGCTTCTTGGTTCTGTCCGTCAGCTCCAAACTTGGCAGTTTCTCTACAAGCCTTTTATGCACCTCCAGCATCAATACCTCGCTATTGAGCCCCATCTCCTACATTATAAGACACGAAAGACCAAAGCAATTTAGAGTGCAAATTCAATGTCAATTTTCCATGCAAACGCCAGATGTTGCAGAATCTTTGTCTACAAATGAAACATAGTTGGTAATGTATAAATGAAAACACCGGATACTATATATTTTACTTCAGAAATGAGAATTCGTTTAGACGGTGGTCAATTACACATTAAGATATCCAATATAACGGTCTATGGGTCATCTGTTTCTAGTTAAGATTAGTCAGCCTATAAAATCATGTTGTAAAGGCATTCGATTACTGCATTTCCTCATAGCATGAGGTGATGCAGCATTGTATGCACATACCTTAACATTGTCGATGACATACTTCAAGCTCTTAATCTTCCTGTGAGGCCAACGCATGATATTGAGCTCCCTGCATCTCTTTTTCAAGATGGTTAAGCCAACTTTCATTTCTTTGGCCGCTTTGCTGATGGGGACATCAAAGTAGTTTTGGATTTCTTCCCGCTCTAGCGGAGTTGTCCGCTTCCTTCGACTTACCCTCCTTTCCTCTTCCTTCATGACTGAAGTAACACTGGCTGCATTATCACTTTGTTGAACCATCAATGGAACTTCACTTAACTCACTATTAACAATACTGCGGCAACAACCACCAGATGATTCAACATTAATGGTACTGGTATCGCTCATCAGCATTGGCTCTGCCGCAACATCTCCACACAAAGAGGGGACAGTATCTAAGTCCCAGAAAATATTGTCAGCAGTTACATCCTCAATGTTGTTGAAATTGATGTTCTGGTCGGGGCAGAGTAATAGGGCAGGGTCAAACTGAAAGCAACTGCCTAATGGAGGAAGTTCTGTAATTCTGAATAGAGATTAGCACAACAATACAAACAGAATTAGAAAGCTGGCAACAACAAAACAAATAAAATAATGCAACCTCAACAGAAATACACATGAAGGAATATTCAACAATGCCGAAATAACTTGTCACTATAATGCAAGTTAAAGATACGCTATAAATTCACTCTCCATAAGCCTATAACTTACTTGCCAATGGTGTCTTCTTCAAGATAAAACCAGTCGAATTCAAGGGTCTTCTCTGTCTTTGGAACACTAAGTTGTTTTTTGGTGTCCATTAAGAATAGAACGAGGGAGAGGGACGATTAGAAAGAGCGCGAGGAGATCAAAGGGGGTGGTATAAGGTGGGGAGGAGAGGCAGTAATTGGAATTTGTGCACGTCTAATGTGAGAGTTGCAAATTCAGTGGAAGCTACTAAATATGGCATTTATTTTTGAACGATTACCAATTAGTATATTGTGGGCTGCATCATTCTTGTCTTTGGATTTTAATGTCTACTTAATGTTAGATGAAAGCCTTATTTACTGCTTTCTCATACTCTCCCGCCAGTGTTACTCAAAACAACAGAATTGCAAATCTTAAAAAACCCTATTATCTCTTTCTTAGTATTAGAGTATAAAATTTTTAAAATAAAAATTTAAATTATTAATTATTAAAATATCTCTTAAAAACTATATACGTGTATTCATAGGCAGATAGCATGGACATTTTTTTTAGAACAATATAGGGGAAAAAAAATTATACAAAGGACGAAAAAGAAAAGGTAATGTCGTTGCTTGATTTGTAGCGTAGTGGTCATCTGCAACTGCTTCCGGATTCATATTTCATGTCGCAACTCCGGCTTTTCTCCTACAAACCACCCATTAAAAAAAAAAAAAGAAAAACAGAAAGAAAAAACTCAGACTGCAAAACGACTTTTTTTTTGTTTTTTGCCCTTATGTACTGTATAATTTGGCAATTTGAACAAGCACCGATTTACATTTTAGTTGCTTTATTTTTCAGAAAAATTTTTTCCCTTTTCAGAAGTTAATTTGAGTGTTTTATACTAATATAAATATAGATTCCTGATTTTATTTTAGGCAAATTATTTTTTAGGGCGTGATATCAAAAGTTGAACATGATGAATTACTAAGGTGAAACTATGTCAACTCTTCCACCCTTGGAAATTTCATTCCATGTAGTTTGGTATTATTATTATTTTCACTCCTTTTACATTATTGACGTGATTGATAATGAATTTTGTGTCTCTCGAGGGGGAAGCCTTGGTTAACCAAAACCATTTTTTTGGCAAGTCACCCGAATGGTGTTCGTGCTCCCAAGGAAGCACAAACCTCGATACAGCCTTTCAAAATTTCTAGGCAAGAAAAAGTGCTACTGAAATGTTTACCTACTTTTTGAGTTTACACGAAACCATAAATGTTTTTTAACACAAATATAATAATGTATTAAAAATGGAATCAGTAAAATTTGTCGGCAAATCATATTCGATGATTGTCCTTAGATACTTTTATTTTATAAAGATATTGCGATCTATATGGCTAAGAAAAAGCCTTTAGATGATACACTATAAATATTCCTTTGAAGAATGCTTTCTTCAACGTCATGCATTAGAAACAATCCATTGTTGGCATAAGCTAGCTTGATTATATATGGATGACTAATTGTTCTAGCCGCCACAACCTATCATGGATACTGACCATTTCTTGAAACTTTTTCTCTAGCGCTTTTCTTTTTTAAGAAAAAAACAAAAATTCCCTGGACAACGCAGAGCAAAAGCTAATGATGGTTACTATTGTATTGATTGTATGGAAATGCTGCCCAAATTATGGCCTCTGAGGTTTACCCGATTGTATGGAAAAGAAGAGTATGGTTTCTGAGGAGTCTCGATGGAAAGAAAATAAATTTCTAGTCTGTTTATTTGTATCATACATGTACATAAGTGTGTATGCACACGAGCCAGCGCCAAAATAAAGAAAACTTATCGAGCACGTTAAAAAAAAAAAAAAAGTTTTCATTTAATGTTTAATTTCGGATGCGTTTTGCACTCCTAATTAAAATTAAGGTGATTTAAAGGAGACTGAAATTTATTAAGACAGTCTAAAAGAAAGTGCGTGAAAAAAAAAAAATTAGTGGGACAGTTAAGGAAATTCAGAGGGAGCAATTACTAAAATTTAAAACTAAATTACTCACATGCGCATGGGTTCAGAGAAGATTTAAGTGGGGCTAGGGTGTGTGCCCCAAGGTAGAACCTTCCATGGCATTTACGACGATACATCTGTCCTATGCATAAGCGTGCAGAGAACGTAAGCAAGAGATGCGACGACATTGAAATCCCGCTATGCTCCACTCTGTGCTGAAAACTGAGGTGCTCGGCCAAGAGGTAACATGAGATCCCTCATCAGTTCATACTCTTCCGCACTTATTTGTGCACCGTCTAACACCTGCTGGCCCAACATCAAAATGGACCGCACAGTTAAGTTCTTCCTTAGAAGGACAATAACATGCAAGGATGCCAACATTTTAGATTAAGATCTTAATGCCAAATCTGGCATTTGGGTGTTGCCAGACAGTCCAATTTTACATTTATGACCATTGAAAGGACCTGAGCTCTCATGCGGACAGGACAGGTCTGTGCTTCATTAGACCCTAACTTGGGTCACCACACCTCAAAAGGGATCTAACTGCTAACTTAAATTATCTCTCTACTCAACTTATAGTGTCATCTCCCCCTCTCTCTTCTATTAAGTGTAGGAGGGGTGTCACAACAAACATTATAGTTTGATTTTGTAACTACAAAATATCCAATGTCTTCGGCAAAGCAACCAAATATACCAGTTGTTAACACCATACCTTACTACAGCTACAAACACCCTAAAAAAAATGTAGAGCTGGCACGAATGTAATATGTCATATGTTATACATTTAACTCGGAGGTTTGGAAATCGCCTAAAGGGGTAGATTTTGGAGGTGGGGGGTGTATAATTTGCCAGCATGGATATGAATCTTTGATGCACCATCATCACACACAGAGACAAGACAAGGAAAAGAATGAGATTATCCTTCACATCACGGGAACAACCTTTCTGCAAAAGTAACTGTACAGCTTTACAAAATTGACTCTTCCAAACCCCAATGCAGTTGCCATAGAAAATTTTATGGACGTTTCATTTTCTTCTAAAATTCTATCTACACTCTAAAGGATGCCCTGTGAGTAATGTCATCTAACCATATCAATGCAAGGAACACAAATGTCACCAAAACCGTGCATTTGTTTACCACATTTTCGTGCAAATCTACACATCTGTAGTTTTCACCATAGTGGACTTTCAAATATTTTTCCCTTCATCGACAAAATCTTTAATGTTCCAAGATTTCTATGGTCAGATTCCCTTTCTCAAATATATAGAAGTCAAATAATTAAACCAAATACAGGTCTAGAAGTCTTACCTTGTGAAGCATCACCCTTCTGAGAGTCATGTGCTGAGTAAGTGCAGGTATCCTGCATACTGATAAAGCTTCAAGGAAAAGAAAAGCTACAACTTGCCACTGTTTAAGTCTCCACGATGGGAGTGAATCAATAAAAGACATGGTGTCCAACAAGCGGCTCTGGATAAAAAATGCAACAGGCCAGTTAGGAAATCAAAACAATTGCTGGTCAAATTTATGGGCAAAATATTACAAAAGCTATTATTTTGTTTGGAGTTTCCAAAGGGGACATTAAAAGACTAATCTTATTCAATTAAGGTCACCAATAGTGCAAGATGAAATCATATCCCTCATAAATTTTCTGATATTTTATCAACATCATTCTAACCTGTGAAGACAACTCAGACAAGGAATGTGCAGACAGTGATCTTAAAGTTACACTAATAAAGTGATAAAATAAAGTCAAATACAGCATGACCAATAAGAAGAAGGCTGACAAACTACACACATAAATGCCATTTAACAGCACAAATCCTTTTAACCTCATCATCCCTACAAATGTACAACTGAGAATAGAGATGATGAAAAGGAAAAGGGAAAAAAAATACATATTATTGCCATGCACCCTGGCTCATTACCTGCATTACTCCTGTATTTTGGCAATAAAATGTTGTTTTCATTAACCAAATTTATCCTCCAAATGCTTGGAGAAAAAGAAAAAAAAAATCAAATTCTATAACTTTGGAGCACTCATGGCACCAGCAAGTACTGATTTTTCTCAAGTCTCTATATACTATAGGAAAGGAACTATAAATATCATTACCGCTGCTTGCTCCAATGCAGAAATTGGTACTGGCAGCCTGAGATCAGCAACAAGTCCAGGATATACCCGAGCAAGACAACCAGCTACAGATTGCTTAATTTCAGATGAGCGACCATCTCCCAAGACGATCTTACGAGGGTACTCCCTCCCATTGATCAATAAATAATCTTCATGGAAACTGTCATCTCTACCATAAATGTAAGCCAACGAAGATGAGGTTACCCATGCAAAGAGCGTCATCCACGTTGTTGCAAAAGAGGATAACTGAAAAGACATCACCTCAGTATGAGTGTGTATCTTAGAATGATTATTTAAAATGGTTAAAGATTAAGATTTCAGATTTGGCAAGATACTTACTGTCAAACTGAATCCCTCAGGGGGAGAATCATACCATGAATCCTCAGAATCAAAAAAATCAGAATGTGGGATTCCAGACTTTCTTGGCCACTTAAGAGAATCAGTTTCTGGTTCAAGTGCATCACCAACCACCGTGGAATTCATCTGATCCGAATTGTGTGGACTTGGTAATATGATGACTCCAGCTTCAGATACTGCCAAAGAAAACAAGAGAAATAAAGAAAATGAAGTTAAACTTGTCAAATGCTAAAATATGTGGTCAGGAGTGATTTGATAACACACACAAGAAAAAGATGACTTACTTGCATCAATGACATCGGCCTGCCCAGATGAAACAGCTTCTGCTGCCTCACTCAATGCTGTTGCACAGGCTTGTGCTGATTCAAAACGCATTGTATCACCATCATCTCCCACGTCTGTACTGCTTAAAACATTATTACCTGCTTCTGTATCGTCCATTTCCCTAACCTCACAAAGGTTTCTACTTCCAACACTATCAATCTTCTCATCAACCCATGTAACAGAGCGGCTAAACTTCTTTGCACCAGAAGATCTAATTGAGGATTTGAGCATGGATTCACTAGTTATTTTCTCAGTTTGGGATATCTGTTCAGCTTCAGAAGTAATTATGGTTAAAGAGGATTGGGAAACATTTGATGATGATGGTGCATGTTGACAAGTAGGCTCACACTTTGAAACCTTTTTGTTCTTTTTTCCTTTTGACTTTCTTGATATCTTATCCAATTCCTGCTGTGTAGGACCAGATGATTGAGTCTTCGAGGCTTTATGAGCTACTTTTTCTTTACGTTCTTGTACTTTTGTATCAGAACTGCTGCCTGTTGGATCTGAAGGAGATTTTGAAATGCTGTATTCATCATTCATGATTATGGTGCTCATGAAGTCCATGTCACTGGGGATAAATTTCTTTTGGCTAGTTGGTTTGGTATGGTTGGCTTTGATCCCTAAATCAAATGAACAAAACTCACTGAGGTTGGTGAAGACAAAGTGATTCCAACAAAGTATCTTAAGTGAACATCAACAACTGAAACGGTGCAGGGTTTCTCCTACATAAGGAAAGCAAGCAAATAATAATTAAATCAGACACACAGATCCTCTTCTCCATCAAAAGCACAAAAAAGTATTCCAAACATTGGGGCACAATGGTTGTCGAGAAAAGTACAGAATTCCAGGAAAAGAAAAGCATCAGTTTCCGACGTCCAAGGACTTTCAAGTCAACAAAATAAATTGAAACAATGAAATGAATCATTAAATTGCACATCCTACTGCAGATTAGAATATGAGCCACCTTAGCAAAACCGACTTTTCAGAAGAATGACAAAAAAAGAAAAGAAAAGAAAAAGCAGACAACGAGAGGCACAAATTTAAGAAGTCCAGCAGTCAAGAATTTCATCCAAAGGTAATCCCTCGTGCAAGAATTTCATTTGTGACATTACTGTCAACGGTATGAACAACACAAGAGCTAGAGAACAACTGGTATGATGCATAAAGCTGAAGATTCAGTGTGGATACCTTTTGCACTATTTTTCCGTAGTGAAGGCTTGTTGATGCGATCTGTGCGGGGAACATAGCCTTCAATTGCATTTGACGGACCAAAGCAGTGTTCCAAAGGCGCCTGCCCACCCGTGTCCTTCGTTTTCTCCTGAATCTTCAAATTAGAGAACCCTAAATCCCCATTCTTCCCCAAAGATTCAGAAGAATAATCCAAGCTCGAGCTCGAGTTGTCGAACAACCTCAGAACTTGATTTAATTTCGAAGGATTCAAAACAGAGCATCTCTCGTCTCGCAGGCTCTCGGCGAAAGCTCGGCTGTTAACAACACATTGAGTAGAGCAGTACATGTAGGTGTGGTGTAGATCATAAACCTTATGGTCCTTGAGGGATATGCGATAGCGGCCCTTGTGAGGGCGATCAGCGGGCAGCGGATTGGCGCAGAGAGGGTAACCGCAGAGGTTAGCGATGGACCTCTCCGTGACGACGTCCTCATAGTCACTGCGAGACATCAAAGAGCCGGCTGCAAACAGCTGGTCTTCATTCTGGATGCCTTCCAGCAGGAACAATTGCAATCTGTGCACGGCGTCTTTCACGGAGGAGACCGTCGACGACTCATCCCCGTCGGCCATTCCCGCCGTCCCCTTTTTTATTTTTTATTTTTTAATTTTTTTTTTGGTGTGCGAATCGACTTCGGTTCTCGGAAGAGCGATTGGCTTTGTGGCGCGTTCTGATGAGAATTAAGAAGAAGAAGAGAACGGACGAAGAGAAAAATATATAATCGAGAGAAAGAAGGTCGGCGTGCGGCGATTCCAGATTGTTATTCCTGTAAAAAAAAAAAACAAAAACGACGACGTTTTAATTTTTATTTATTTATTTATTTCTTTTTTCCAATTTGAAAAAATTATCAACTTGCTGCCTCTTTCCCAAAACCCGGAAGGTAAAAGCTTGCTTGCTTGCTTTTATGGAGTCCTGAGTCCTAACAGATCCGTCTGGAGTGCGTGGTAGCCAGCCAGAGGATTTGTAGCTGGTCAGGCTCGGCTTTTACCGTGAAACTTGTTGGCTATGTGGTTTGTACTCGAGCCTCATGCCAATAGCTGTGTGTTCCAGTGAAATTGAATATAGTTACGGTTGAAGAAGATAGACCCGCCATTCTGGCTGTTTGCGCAGAAGTGACATATTACCTCACTTGAGAACCAAGCAAACCCGTTGTGCGTATTGAGACTGCCCGTTGTGCATATTGCAGTACGACTGTTCCAGGGATGGGTGGTGTAGGCACTTCCTGTCAGTCCTGACAAGCATTCCGGAGACATTGAACAACATCCCAAACCCTAAACCCTAAACCTTGGGTTCTAACCCCTCAATTCAAAAAGTTTCAAGTCACCGCCTGTAGTGGGATGTGATTAACTCATTAACATGTCGTCTTCTCTTCTTTCTTTCACCAATACCCTCAGGTACTCTCTCTCTCTCTCTCTCTCTCTCTCGCCCTTTCTCTCTAATTTGTTTAATTTTGTTGGTGGATATTTATTTTGAATTTGGGGCTTTTGCTTTGGTTTCCTGCGAGATTAAGGACCATTTATCATCTTGACAAAGAGAGGTTAATTTGTAGGAAACAGCTTGCTTTATTTGAGAATCGAATTTGCCTTTCATTATTATTATTATTATTATTTTCAGATAAGAGAGAGCAACTAACAATCAATTATTCATGACAAGAAGGATAATTCATACGATAATTCATGAGTATGTAATTATTTGCTTCTCCTGAAACTAAATTTAATTGCTCTGTACCCCCTCCCCCTACAAAAAATTAAAAAAAAATTTCTCTTCTGCGATCCTTTTACCTTTACCACCATATTTCACATAGAATGGCTGTCATTCCTATCATAACCGTTCCACCAGCTCTGCCATCAATCCACCGCCAACATGGGTTACTGTCGTTATCACCATTGTCAGCACCCCCGTGCCCTTGATATACACCACAATCATAAGAACACATGCTGGTGATGTGGCCGAGAACATAGTTACATAATGGTGGTTGCAGGTTGGTGGAAAGGTGATGGCAATGGCCACAAGGGTGGCGAACTGAGGGATGACAATCCCAATAGTCAATGCCTCTTTTTTTAAAGTTTGAAGTAAACTCTGTATGCTCCTGAAAATGCAATTTTTTCAAAGTAGTTTTTGCAAAATAATGGGAAAAAAAAAATAATGGCAAAACTTTGGGGAAAGAAGCAGTTTAATCATAATTTTATAACACATGCATCATAATAGTAATTCAAAAACAACATTGAATTTGATGTGAAATGTAATCACTTCAAAATTGTTTGTAACTAACCTAGTCAACTTAGGTCGTCCTCTCCCTCTCATCTCTTTAACCACCGGGATCTGGTCATCCTCTTAATTAAAGCATTTGTAAGTCTATGTTACACATGTTCAAACCAACACAAACAACACCTCTCAACTTGGCTCCAATCAGTGTTACACCTTCTTTGCTATAAATGTCTTTTCTAATTTAATCCTCTCTATAGTGGCTACAAATCTGTTTATGCATTCTCATCTCCATTACACTTATTTTTTGAGCATGCTGGTTCGTGACAGCTTACACTTATGACAATATAGCATGGTAGCCTAATCACTGTTACAACTTTTCCTTTAACTTGATTGAAATTTTGCGGTCACACGAACCTTAGGTCACACACTCTATTTTTGTTATCCTACACTCATCCTATAAAGAATGTCCTTGACATGGACATAAGTTTCAACAGCTATTGCTACACAAATTATTAAATGCATTCATTTTGGCCGCCACTGCCTTCTTCCTCAGTTTTACCTAATTTGTTTTCTTCATAGGCACTATTATCTGTGTACTTAGGGAGCCGTCTATAATACTCTCCTTTTCTTTTAATGGCATCTTGTACATGACTCCACTATGAAGTTTCCTTCACTGGGGGACTATTTCTTGGCTTGCCTAAGGCCGTCATTGCTATTGTACAAATGCAATTTGTCATTTTCAACCACATGGTATTGATCTCTATATGAAGGTTTCAATCCCTTTCCTTCAACATCTTATTTTGAAACACTAACTTTTGTTGTGGTTTTCATTAGTTTATCCATTTAGTCTTGTGTTGTTGCATCCCTTCTCTCTTCCTCACCACACTTATAATCCCTTATCCAAGAATACTAACTTATGATGTGTGCTAAGTGCTTCTCTTGATATGACCTTACAATCTTTGCACAAAACACAGTCTGTACATCTTATCAAGAAAAACTCAATTTAGCTACTGTTGTGCCCACCATTAATCAAAATTTATTTCCAATTTTGAACGTAGGTATTGACTAAAGTTAGATCTTATGCATCAGCAAAATCTGGCATCATTTGACCTTGATTATTTCATCATCCATGCCTGTACCCTCCATGCACTTTCTCAAATCCATCTACATTACTACATGCTCATTCAAATCCCCTTCACTAAAAACATTTTCCTTTAATTGAATTTGCTGTAAGAATTCATCCATTTTTTTCTCAGAATCTCTTCTTTTTTACTTCACCTAGTCCCACTTGTGAAACATAGCATTAATAATGTCAATCATTTTTTTTGCCAACTACCAACTGAACTAGAATTATCTTGTCTTCAATCTGCTTCATGTCTGTCATCTCTTGTTTTAGCTAAGTACTAATAATAATCCTTGTTCCATTCTTACTATTAATACCATCATAACAAAGCTTAAATCACATGTTACCTATTTCCATACATTTTTTCCCAATCAATATCGCCTCTCATAAATATGTTGTATGTACCCTCTTTCTCCTAGTCATGATGTCCACAGCTTCCATCAATTTATCTGTTAATGTGCCAATTCCAAGCCTGAAAATGAATCATCTTTCAATGGACTAAACTTCTTTACCAACCCTTCCCCATAAAGTGCAAGAACCCTTGTTTATTTTTTGCCATGTCCAAGCAGCAGCATGACGCGGTGCTTGCAGGGTATGCCCTGCACCCTTGCCCATTTTTCACCATACCCAAGCTCCAATGTAGGCCATCCAAGTTGGGACATCTTAATGAAATGACTAGAAAGATTCATGTCATAAAGAATTTGGTTAATTTTACATTGGTTAACTACTTACCACAACCCTCATCACTTTATCTGGACTTGGGATAGGCAACAACTAACCCAAGGTTAAGTTGGATTCAATGCAGCCAGATTTACCCCATGATAGTAATTAAGGATGATATGGTTTTATCTTCTGACTTGAACTTTTCAGGATTGGCCAAGCATGGGATTCAAGTCATTCACAAAAAGACATCATGTTCTTCTCAATTCATCATCAAAAGCACCAAGGCAGCTTCAAATTATGCATGATACCTGCAAAAGCCATTGCCCATCACTGTATGTTGAAGACATTTGTATCCTTTGGCTCATTAGATGCAAATGAGACATGCGAAGACAATGACACTTCTTATGGTCTCTCAAACCCAGTGGACTTCCAAAGGTGTGAGGGGTACTCAATCCCATAGACTTTGTGCATTATTGATGGCCTTGATCTTTTCTCAACTTCTTAAAGGTTTGAAAATGGCTTCTGATGATACAATAAGGGTCTGTTTAGCTAGAAGAAAATTAATGTGAGTTTAGAATATTTTAAACAGCCAGAGGCAAATGACATGTTTAGATTCACATTAGCAGGCCTAAAACAATACATGACCACTCAAGCAACTCCTCTGGTGGTGTAAGTGAACTTGAGAGACAATTGCAAGAGTTATTTGATGAAGTCAAAAAGATGATTAAGATGGGAAACAAAAAGGATGCTGTGGACCTGCTTCAAGCAAATTATGAAGTTGTGAAAGAACAGATTGATGCAAATTCTGGAGGTATTCAAGAAGCTGCTACTCTTGATGTCATAGCCTTGGGGTACATGGCTATTGGAGACTTCAAGTCTGTTGGGTCTCTGCTTACTATGGTTGCCTCCTTCTTCCTTGTTATATCTTCACTCTCACTAATGCATGTGTTTTTGTTTTTTTCCCTGTTAAGTCTCTGCATTTGTTAGTTTGCTGTTTTAGAACAATATGCTTATGAGAACTTGTTATTGAGATTTGTGGCTAATCTATACCATGTTGTGGATATAGGGCATTTTATTCAGTTTAAAATAAGAATTTAAGGAATTGGCTTTATTGCACTTTTATTTTTGAATCCTTGTTTTCACTCTGGAATTCATGTACTTGGTCATATTCTGTTGTGAACATCTTTATGTTTCTCATTATATTCTTAAGGAATGACAAGAGCTGGTGAATGGGCCTGTTTCCTTCCTTTACTTTGTTTCCTTCCTTTACTTTGTTTTAAGCTTTGTTTGATTTTGTATCTTGAAGCTTCATTTCCTTGTTGATGAGAAATAATAAAATAATCACTTGATTGCATGCAGGTAAGTTATTCTGAGGTTGATAAATCTTAGATATATGTCTTTCTTTTTGCAGTTGAGTGAGGTTGTCAATGGTTTAAGGGATGATGAGCCCCTTCTGGATTCAGTGCTGATGCATATGGGAAGCATGTATGCAACCTTGGGGAATTATGAGAAGTCTCTGCCTGTATACCAGAGAGCTGTGGGTATCCTAGAGAGCAGACATGGTAAGTTCTACCATGTGAGTCTGTTTACACTGGGATTGCTATGGCATAACATTAGAGTCAAACAATGAATTCACTTGTTTGTTTTAGTTCTGTTTACCTCTCTTCACTGTAGAATTTTTCTATCAATCATGTCTAGTGTTGAACAAATTCCCCCCCTCCCCAAAAAAAAAAGAGAGATGGTCTACTGTTTACGCTGGATATGAACTACTTTTTTCATGCTGAGTTAAAGCAATCTGAATTTCTGATCACCTTACTTTTTGATCAATGCCATTGTTGGTTGTGACTTCATAGCCACTTATTTTAAGTTAGAATTGCTTGACTGCAATCTTGCATTTACTTATGTTGCACTTATCTATTTGACGATTTTCATGCCTGAAAAGTTCATCTGATATGGGCTACTTGTTGCAACAATAACAGTCTTGTGCATAGTTTTGGAGGAATCCTCCATTCACTAGAATATCAACCAAGATTGCTGAAAGTCAAAAAGCACAATTCAATAAAGAAGTAAAATAAAAAGGGTAAAAACTTTGTTGTGGTTCTAATGCAATTGACTGTTTCCATTTAAATAGTTCTGTTTTTGCTCCTACTGCTGTTACACTTTGAAATTCCTCTGGATCATAGCAATGAAGCAGCAACCATTGAAACTGAATGTCTATCCTGCTTTCTTTCTTCTAGGGAAAAATAGTGCTTTTTTGGTCTCAGCATTGTTGGGGATGGCAAAAATTCTAGGTTCCATTGGAAGAGCAATGAAAGCAATAGAAGTCTACCACCGAGCAATAAGCATATTGGAACTTGCAAGAGGGGTGGAAAGTGAAGATTTAGTGGTGCCTTTGTATGGACTTGGCAATCTTTTTATCAAACAAGGAAGAGTAGAAGATGCTCAAAGTCCTTTTTTAAGGTTACTATGTTCATGTTTTGCCATTACTCTATATGAATAGTGGTTTTTTCAAATATAATTTCTAACTTGTTTCTTCCCATCTAGAATTGTAAGGATATATACTAACTTATATGGGGAAAATGATGGGAGAGTTGGCATGGCTTTAAGTTCCCTGGCACATGCGAAGTGTGCAACAGGTAATTATAATCTCTCTCTCTCTCTCTCTCTACACACAGGTCTATTGAGCTTGTGATGAAGAACAAGAACACCTCCCTTAAACTAAGTCTAGCTAATGGAATTTTAGGAGAGTTTTTATGTTCAAAAGGACAATCTTTAGGTTATTTTGATATTTTGTCTGCATTAGGTTACATCTTTTATTTAATTAGGATCTTATTTCCTACCTTATTTCCTACTTTCTATTTTCCAGCTAGTTAGGTTCCTATAAATAAGGGGGAAAACAAAATTATAGAATGGGACAACAACTTCAACCAAAAATCATCCTCCTGAAACAGTCCTAATTATCCCTATGTTCCCGGGAGAAATTATTCACTTTGCTGGATGATGAATACATTCAAATCACGGTGAGAAGATGCTTGCTTGTCATTTCTTGTTTAGATTGGAATTCTTGTAAATCCTTTTTTGCTTATGTACTCATGCTTTTACAGGTTGTTTGCCTTACTAATATAATTTATTCCATCTCATTTATTGAAATATGAGATAAGGACATGCATACAAGTCTAAAATTCAAATATCATTGACACTTTTACCTGACCCTTTTAGTTTGTGGATAACAGATGGCAACACAGAGCCACTCCTGACTGACCAACTCAGCAACTGAGTTGCTGGGGCTGCCCCATTTGACAATTCGTTATAAATAAGACCGTATGTTAAGTAAAATGAAAGTTGGATTAAATGGTGATTGAACATTATGTCTGTTATATTTAAGCCAATAAAAGGTTAAACCCTACCATTGCTTTTTTTTTTTTTTTTTTTCTCTTCGAGGCTCAAGGAAACTATATATGCCCTTTGTCGTTCATTGCCAATTCTATGCAGGGAATGCAGAAGAAGCTATTGATTTATATAAGAAAGCTCTTCAGATCATCAAGGATTCAAATTATGTGTCTTTAGATGACAGCATCATGGCGAAGATGAGGATTGATTTGGCAGAATTGCTTCATGTTGTTGGAAGGTAAAGGCAGATAAAACACTAGGATATAGATTTCTATTTATTTATTAGTGTTTTTTTTATAAAAAGCATAGTGAAGTCAAATCATAGTATTCATTCTTTCTTCCTTCTTGCATGGCATCTTTTCATTTAATTCAGTGGATGTTGTTTCTGTGTTTTGTAATTACACTGCTTGACTACATAGGCAGAATGCCAGTGGATGAGAGGCCATCATACTTTCATGGTTCCCATGGAGTTATTATCCAACTGTGTGAATCGCAAAAACAAAAGAAAATTCTTAAGGCATTGTGCAGAAGCTTCACAAGAAACTTTTCCTTGCACAACTTATTACTACAAATGTGCGTTTGGGAATTTGGGATGTTGTCTGTGGAAATTAAATTGTAGCTTCAACATCATGTCGTTGGCTCCTTAATGAAATTCTCAGAAATTGGTCAAAGGCTTAAATTGCCCCTCTTCACTGAATTGCATCTCCATAAAGGACGACAGCTTATTTTCTGTTATCATTGGTTGCTCTCAGAGGAAAAGAAGGACGGGAGCTGCTAGAGGAATGCTTGTTGACCACTGAAAAGTACAAAGGAAAAGAGCATCCTAGCTCAGTTGCGCATCTTCTAAACCTTGCAACCTCCTATTCACAATCAAAGAATTTTGTTGCGGCAGAACGATTGTTGAGGACAAGTTTGGAAATCATGCTGAGAACTTTGGGGCCTGATGATCAATCAATCACCTTCCCAATGTTGCATCTTGCAGTAACTCTCTATCATTTAGGCGTCGACGAAGAAGCTGAACGGCTTGCACTAGAGGTTTTGCACATTCGTGAGAATGCATTTGGAAAAGATTCTCTTCCTGTTGGTATGTCTTTTTCTTTTCCTTTTTTCATTCCCTTTCCATGGGAATATGATCAGTATTAGGTGTCACTTGTACTGCTATGCGTAGGTGGCCCTTACTTGATTGAGACACATTTTTATTTTGGTTTATTGAAGGGGAGGCTTTGGATTGTTTGGTATCCATTCAGACGAGACTGGGGAAGGATGATTCTGAGTTGCTGCTGCTGCTCAATCGAGTACTGAAAATTCAAGAGAAAGAGTTTGGTCCTAATAGTGAGGAGGTTATACAAACTCTGAAGAAAATTGTATTCTGCTTGGACAAATTGGGAATGAAGGACGAGAAACTATCAAAGCAAAGAAGATTATCTCTGCTCAGGAAGAAATACAAGCAGATGGTTCAGTATTAATGCCATAAATTCTCCTTGACGTTCGTTTTCCATCTATCATATATGAGAACAAAGAACTACGAGTCCAGGTACACCGACAGAGCATTTTGGTAAGCTCACTAATTTCCTGGCCAATTATCCAATTATGGCCGAGAATGCCCTGATAAAGATAATGATGTGTTCAGATGTGCATGTTTTAGTAAGCTACTTCATTGCCGGGCCAATCATCAATTTATAAGTGCTACCTCATTTCCTCATAGATCATACTATTTCTTAAACCCTACAGTTTGAGAATCTTGAAAATATCTTTTATTTATTTATTTATAGAAGTTTCATTTCTAAAATTTCTTAGCATGTACCCTATGGATAATTTTTTTCACTTTTTACATGAAAATGTCAAATACCAAATAAGAAACCTATAAGTTTGTCAATGGTTACAAATAGGATGAAAGAGAAAAAGCAAAGTCAAGAGCAAGCATAATTCAGAAAAAAGATGGTAAATAGTGGCAATAAACAATTAACAAACAAGCATGTAACAAGCAAACCCCTTTCCTCCGTATTCTGGTAATTTTGAAACCAATCAGACGTGATTACAATCTCAATTCAAACCAAGATTAAATCGATTTAGAATCAGAATTAAACGAAGGAGCTGTTCAATTAAATTTTCACTTTTCTAAGAACCGTAAACCATTAATTTAACTAACAATTTAAAAAAAATAATAATAATAAAATTAAGAATTAAATTGACAGTGAAGATTATTTCGATATAACGAATTAAATGAATTTATTTATTAAAAAGTTAAAATATTTCAAATTTTCTTTTTTGTTAAAAAAAAAACGTAACTAAATTGGGTCAAATCAAATTGTTTTAAACTGAATCAAATCAAATTAAAACTGAAAATGGTGTTTCAAGACCAAAATTAAAATCGAACCGAATGCCTAAAACCAGCAATGATGTGCTCAGATTTGCCCTTTTTGTTCTAGCCCATTGACGATAGTCCCAAAAGTCGAAAGGCTTCTGAGCTTTTACTGACTCAACAGCATTTAGCTCTCTGCCCTACCAAATAGAGGTCCAATTCTCATGCATCGCTTTTATACCCAAGATCACAAAAAAGGGTTTAAGGTAGGGTACAAGCTCATCCTATCAGTCTGTTTACGAAACTATACCACGTCCGCCAAATTATGCAAGTTTGGCTATCCACCCAATACCTATCTCCGGTTAGCTAAGTTACCTCATGTAAACCGGGTAACATTGACCCACAGATATGCATTACTGCTCCAATTCAAGGCAAAATGAGTTGAAATTGCTAGAATGCATGTCTCTAACATATCTATTCCGAGCTCACCAACATGACCCAAATAATAAGAATATCAAATCAAAGAAAAATAATGACACACCACGAACTTGCAATTTACATATACAGCCTCGACCTAAATATCCCTAAGACATGGCATTCTAAGCATCACATCTTATGTGAACTCTTCCTTCAGATAACCAGGCCCTGGCTTGAAGGGGTCAGATTCCTGATATGCTTCTGGACGGTAAAACCCAGCATCATTCATGCGGTTGCTAAGCACATGAAGAATGGCCTTTTTTGTACCTCCATAGTCGTCCCTGTTGTTCTCAACATATTCTTTTGCCTCTGCTGCCACCTCGTTGACAAATTGGAACTTGTTATCCTCTGATAACATCAATCTCTCAATATCAAATGTCAATACTCCTCCTCCTTCTCTTACTTTCCTCATCTGCTCCTCAAGGAAAGGAACTCGTCCCAATTTGTATCGCAACACGTCATCCTTCTTTGTCTAAAGTAATAATGTCCCTCATAAATAAAGTAATTCTTAAATGCATAACTTCTTGAAGAGAAAAACAACATTGGGAACAGATGGCGCTTATGACTCATATGTAGAGTAACATTATGTACTTAACATTCCTGGAAAATAACATTTTTCAAACTCTGCACACGGCAGGATGAATGTACAGTCATGATACAGATTAGCATTTGATTTTTATGTCCCCCAAATAACATCATTTTTCTCATTGCCTAAGCATTAATTCACGTAATGGAAACCATAATAGAAGTATACATGGAGCTTGGCAAATTCCAAAAACAGACTCATATGAACATGCAACACAAGAAAGAAATAGATGAAAAAAGGAAGAGACATTGCAAGCATTAAGCAAGACAAGTACACATAGATGCCTATATATGCATTTGTCAGCCCAAACGAACTACTGAAAATCACAGGGCTAAGATGCAGCATTATATGTGCCCAATAAATGGTTATAGTTCAAATTTTTATCAGCATCTGTACTCACAAAAAGATAGAAATATTCAAGGACAGGAAGTCTTCATGAAAAGGAATATGAAAACTAAAATTCACCAAAAATATGCCCTGATACAGTTAAATTCATGACAAAGATAAATTTTCAACTTGTCCTGGATACCGAAACAAAGGAAACCTTCAATGAGGATGTTAAATAGATTCTAAGCCAAACTTTAAAAGCAAAAGAACTAAAGTCATCCATAATCCAAAAGATTGCAAGGCCTTTATTAATAAGTGGAAAAGCCCTATGCCTGATACTTAAAAATGGGAAACAAACAACATTCACCATTTAAGTAAACATATTCCAAATGGACTTTGTTACAGGCAAGGAATTGACATCCTATGGTAAGTTGGAGTCAATAGCTTCCTATCCTCTACTTTTTTTTTATTTTTCTTTTCTGAGCATCATGTTCCCAGGCACAATAGAGTGGGACAGACATTAGAAGTTTATGCTATTTATCCCAACTAATGCTGGATCGATGCTCATTAGAAGCAATACGAATTTCTCTGATGCAATAATTTAGTCTGGCAAAACTTTGCAATTACCCAAGAAGTGATGTTAAGCACTCTCCAAATTCATCAAACAATAACATTTATCTTCCAAACCGGAAGCAGGATGAACTGAATGCCCTCGTTCGATCCGTACAGTATTGAGCAAGAATCATCACAAATTTAAAAGGCTTGGTGCCGAAAGATTATCAGATAATGACATAGGCTGCACCATACTTTTAACAAGGATTTCGGATGGCAAACAAGCTAACATAACAAGGATTTCACAAGCTAATTCTCCTAATTCCGATTCAATTCATCGATTGTAAAGCAAGAGAAAATGCGCATGATCGGATATGAAGGATGTGCACCAATTTTCTCCGGCGCCACACGCGCCGACCACGGCCGTCGCTGCTCCGCAGTTGCGAGGTTACCTGCAAGATTGTTCGATTAGATTGCGTAAGCTAACATAACATAAAAATTAAAATTAAAATGTAAAAAAAAAAAAAAGACACACGAACGAAAAACTTAAGGATGGGCTCGCGGGAAAACTGAAAGGAAACCTGCGTTTTCTCGGGAAACAAACGAAGGGACTTGTGGGGAGAGAGCTTCGCAATTGAAATTGAAGAGAAACAAAATGGGAGAGCAGAGGTCGGCATATTGACGAGTGAAGCAGGTTCTCTACCGAGTCCGAGATCCGACATAGAAAATGGATAAATACCCACCTCACTCGTGACCCGATCCGAATACGACGTAGTTTTGCTCTAGCGTTATTTACCCAAGACTCTCGGGAAGCCAAATGAACGGACCAATTAAATTCACGTCCAGATTCAAATACTGAGAAAATTAGGTGACCCACTTTTAAACTTCTTCTTCTTTTTCTTTTCTTTTTCTTTCTTTTTTATTTTTAAAAATTAAAAAAAAAAAAAAACTTTTTAACCCAACGAAATTAAGTTTTTGCAATTAGTTAACCAAAATAAAATTGTCATTATGGTTTTTCTGCAATTTTTTTTTTCTTTTTTAATCAAGTGTAATAAATCTTAAAAAAGTTAGCTCATTGGACGGCAAAGGGATGAGTTTAAAATAGAGAGTGTGTGTGTGTGTGTGTGTGTGTGTGTGTGTGTGGCTATAATCTCGATAATGTTAATGCAAATAATCAAATGTAACAACTATTTTTCTCATACACACGCACACATATATAAAACAAGTGATTATAATAGTAATAGTATTTAGTGTTGTAATAGTATGTAAAGTGTAGTTTGCATACAATGTCCAGGTGAAATATTTCAAAATTCCCAGCAAATAGGATACTAATATTGTTTTTCAATCACCTCAAGCAGCAAGCTGGTTTGGTTCTTCCGTGCATCAAGCGTCTATTTGCTCTTTTTTTATGTTTTTTTTTTTTGTTGGTCTACATGGAGGGTAAAAGAGCCATAAAAAGGATCGAGAAAAAGGTAAAAAAATATATGATTTATTCGTAATAAATTTGCACTGATGGTAAACGTCTTGTTATTATTACTGTGAGTAATGAATGCACCCATTTTCACAAATTCAGATGTTTGATTTTGCATTTTGTTTTTGCACCCTCTGGCATACTTCTATGTGGACTGCAAGGAATTGAGGGTGCGCACCAGTTTTTTTTTTTTATTATTTTTTTTTTATTTTTTTATGGCAATGAATCCCTATTTATTTTCTTTTTCGATTGACATTATACTGTTAGATTTCTGGTGTTGGATTTGGCCATTAGTGTCACCTTCCAGTAGCAAAGTACAAGACTTGAGTTCTATATTAGAAATATAAAACTTTAATGTTGAATTCATAAAACTTTAAGCTTTCTTCCTTTAATAGTTAGTTTTTTGAATATATTTTTTCTCAAGGTTTATATCATATGGTATCAGAGTCATCTGCTAATTTCCAGTTGCAAACGTGCGGGCAGACAACGAGGGATAGATTGAAAATTTTGAGCCGTAAATCCCATTGAGGTAGGTTTTGAGCAGATAGATAATGGTGTGATTACTTCTAGTTTATTACGTGGTTGCAAACAAAACTAAGGATACTGCGCCATGGCTTTTGTAAGTCTTTGGAAATCTTTGACGTCCCATTTGAATTAAAGAAAACTCCTGAGATTTCCTTTTCAATGGGTGGAATGCACAAATAAAGACAACAGACGGGTCATTGACAACTATGGAACGATCTAGAGACACAAGCAAAAGGTGGAATGGACTGTCAGGTCGAGAAGCATATGCATACAAACAAGAAAAGCATATAATTATGAAGGGAGGAAATTGGGAACCGAATAGCATGGTTGAAAGGGACAGCCATTGAATTTCAAAAGCAGAGTTAACTGATGTTAAAATGAAACAATATAATATCTTTTTATTGGAAACAGGTATTAGTGGCCATCTTAATTTCTTAATTGCAATTAGAATACAAAGGTCTTCCATCTTTACAATTAAAAAATAATAATAATAAAGGGATTAGTTCTTTTTAAGATGGAACTGACTCGTGAAGTGGGTGCAATGTATGCCTTGCCCCCTTTGAGCGACGGTAAAGGGATTTATCATCTTCATGTAGGCACTATAGCCTTTTATTGCATAAACAATTCAGAAATATGCGCAGAAGGTGAAAAAGAATGTAAATTAGATTGTGTGTGATTTAAAATTCCAATTCCAATTCGAAGCATTGACTTATTAATCCTACAGTTCTCGTCCATTCAAGTTATTTAGTTAAGATTATTGCTAGTAAGACTAATAGAAGAGGGCCCATCTCAGAGTTAGACTTGGCTGGTCAGCATGGCTTTTATCAGTAAAAACAGTTCAGATTGATAAACCAGAGAAGTCCAATTTCTGTCGAGAATTTTAACTCCCCACATTTCTTGGCTTGGAAGTTTTCTGAAATAGCAAATGCCTCAGTTATTCCTTATCATATATAATTGAGAGAGGCACTGGCCAAAGAAGCCCATGATACATGAAAACAGCAACATGGAATACATTGCCAAATCATAGACTGTGATCAAGACCTTACTTCTTACTTCTTACTTCTTACTTACATATATATATATATATAAACCCAGCAGTATGGGTATACAATGGTGTCATTCAAGGACCTCATCATGAAATACAACCTTGTGTCTTCTCATATATGACCATAACCTCTAGAAACTAACAGTGGGAGACAAGAAAGTACGTAGTTCCTATAATGTAATAATATATATATATATATATATATATTGGTTTCAAGGCCTTTAAGGGTGTCCAGATCTCTTCCTAGGATCATGCCTAGTATTAGGACCTGTGTCATCATAATCCAGCGTGCTGAGCAAAAGCTTCCTCGTATTCAATTGGATGCCACCCTGCACAAAAAAAAAAAAAACACCACATCTTGCTTAGTAAAAGAGTATGGATACAAAATTTAAAAAGAACCAGTTTGTTTATCAAGTCTGTCTGCATATTTCAGTTTGTACATTTGTGAACTCTTTAGCCACCTACAGTATTTAAAAAGAACCAATTTGTATATCAAGCTTGTTTGCTTTTCTCTCTAGTTTATCTCTTTTGTAACTTCAGTTTACACTCTAAGATGCTTCTGATTTCTTACGTTGGTAATTGAGACTCTCTTTTATTAATTTCACCATCAGAATTTAGTCAAAATAATGTCATTTTGAATGTGTTTAAATATTTTAAACCAAATTAATAAAAAAGTGTCATTATCATTCTAACTAAAAAAAAATTAAATATATTTGAAACGTCCTTTTGACTAAATTTCATCAGTAAAATTAACAAAATACTAATAGAGAGTTTTCATTGTCAAAGTAAGAAAATCACACGGATGTTAAAATGCAAATTGGAACCCCAGGAAAGTAAGTTGTAAAAGAGACAAACCAATGATAAAATGCACTTAACCCTAAGTTCACATTGAAAAGTTCAGATAGCTAAAAGGTGATACCTTGTACAAAGACAAAGAATAATGCGGGTTCATGCCTTCTCTGAAGCCATCAACTGTTTCTAGCATGCCTAGAAGAGAAATAAGAAAATGTTTAGATCAAGCCAAGTGTTGATTGGAAATGAATGTTTAGGTAAAATATAGAGAGCATGTCACACTAACCTGAACTTGAGAGAATGAGAAGTAACAGGGATGCTCGAAGAATGGTTTTGATCCTAAGATCCATGGTCATGACAAATTGTTAACCTTGCAAGGATATGGGCAATGGCCTTATCATGAAAGAGAAGGAGAGGGGTTGCGGGAGAGACGGCTGGCTTTTATTGTTGGTGGTTGAAGTGCCATGAGAGCTATTGTAATGGTGCACCCACCCAATAGCTACAGAATGATGATGAAATGTGCATTACCCTTTAGCCCACCGCATCAGCCTAAAAGTCAACTATCCATTATTTTTTGTGCAACATAAAAAAGAAAGTAACTGTATTGTATGCATGTGGACAGATCAATGCGATGCCTTGCATGGCTTGAACTCCGTAGCCAATTTCAGCTTAGCTTTTGCTTTTGAGTGTTTATCAACTTTTTGATAAATCAATCCACTTTTTCTCTCTCCAACGGAGAAAAACATGTATGAGCATCATGCTACCTATTTCATGTTTTCGTCCAAAAAAAAAAACAAAAAAAGAAAAAAAAAAGAAAAAAAAGAAGAAACCGACACACGCTGTGTTGTACAAATTATCCTTAGACTTGTGAGAAATGTGTGCTGGGTATATCATAAATTATACTGAAGTAATTAAATGATTAATAAAAAATTCGTTACTTCAAATTAATCACGAGATAATACTTTATAAATCTCAATTAACATGGGTTCAATAAATTATTAGCCAAGGTAGAATAGAATAAAGGTTCACAAGGATTATGATATCATTCTTAAAATCATATTTTAGTGAAGCTACGAGGTCTACATGCGAATGTTTCAGCATGTAACACGATTGAACTTAAACTAAATGGCCGAATAGTTCTTCATAAAACACTTGAGATCTTAAACCTGTCTTTCTTCTAACAATTTGGGAAGATGACCCAAAATTTGCTTGACTCTAAGGGCAGTACTGCAGAATGTGCGCATCATTTTCTTTCAATTGCCAAACGTCTTGTTCTCTGACCATTGAGTTAGTGGAGTGTTCCAATTTTATCTTTCCATGATGTCTTTTTCCGTGGTACCAAACGCTAAGAATGCTTTTGATCCTCATATTTCGGCATTCATATGCCTGAAAGTCAATTAGATGGAGACCAAAACATGGAGAGTGTCCTTGTCGAGCGGTCTTGATGATTCTTGGTGAGCCATTAGTGAAAGCACTCACTAGCAAAAGAAGGGACAAAAACAACTTTGAATGGTTCAAACATTAGTTCTTTATTAATTATAATCAGCAATTAAGGCTATGAATTAATTTAGTCATCCTCTTGCATGGAGACCATTTATTGGTAACGATGCTGTTTACAATTTTGGTAACTGACTCCGTAATCCCGTTACACTCCGTTTCAAAAATTCTAGGCTGTCATTTAACAAATCTCACTGCCCCATTTCAAGCACGCTAAAGCATAAACACAATTCGTTTAGCCCATTCTACGTGGTAGAAAGGTAATAGCCAATGGAGAGAGAAACCTCAGGGCTTTGTGCCTAAAGCTTTTGGAGAAACTTGAGAGTATTGGCTGCAACATGCTTTGCGAGAAAACAATTTCTGTGCTTGTTTTCATTGCTAACTTTGCGAGAAGGCAACTCATGCGCTTATTTTCTTGCTAATTTGGGTGTCTCTACCGAGGTTCAGCGTGACGTTTGCGAGTGTCCTCCTCCAGGCTTACACGAACTTTTCCACCGAGGCCTGGTTGGTGTTGCTATTCCTCGCGGTGGCTAGCGGGATTTTTAAGCTCATATGTTGTTAATTTCCTCTCATGTCATAAATAGAAAAAAAAAAAAGAAAAAAAAAGGGTAGTAGCTATTCTAATTTACATATAAGTTCAAAAGTAAAAATCATCTTTTCTACGTTAAATAAAAAATGACGTGTACGTCTACAGGCAGATACTGTCCCATTTGGAGAGATTTCGAGACTAAACAAAAACTACACTTTAGCTTCAAAATGGGATTGTTGAACACAACTTCAATATGTAGATATGTGCGTGATTGTAAATTACAATTTACAATTTTATTTGGTATATATGGTATAGGAAAACCGAGTTGAATTGAATAAAAATAGGCCAATATTTCTCAAATCAAGTTGGACCACGTTTGAAGCACCGAACTTAAAATAAAAGTAGCTAAACAGAGTTTCGTTTTAGTTCGATTAGATTGGCAATTGTGCATCACATAATAGCACCCCGAGTGTACATGAAATGTGACGCACATGTCATGTCCTATCCGGGGTTGTGGCATGGCATGCACGAAAAATGCCATTAAAGTTAGTCATGATGAATGTGTTCGAGGATGGATGTATCGTTGTGAAAAGGCAGGCAGAGAAATTCAATCAATGACAGAAAACGCGAGCCTAGCAGTTCCTACTTCTTGGAGATAAATGAAATATATATTCTAATTCTGATTGCAATAACTGGGATGTTTGATAACGTTTTAGGTTCAAAAAATTTTGTAATCTTTCCTGCTCTGGTGGCTGGCAAACACGATACATATCTGCCAAGAGTACATAAACACTCTCGTGATGGCTTCCAATGTGGTAGGTGCTATTCATTCTGGATGCTTACCCTAATCCCCTTTGATTGTCTTCTGGGTAAACGAAAGGCAATATTCTGCTTTAATTATATGGCACTGGCTAGCCATTGAAGTGTACCAACTCACCTTACATGTGATGGACTACCAGAATGCAGAGCAAGATTGTGAAAGTTAACCGAGCCACATACGCACTTTCTAGCTAGTTGGGTATGGATGGTATGGTGGCAGTCATATCACAAAAAGGTTGTAGGCACCTTCTTCGAACCACCTTTAAAGCAAAACCTGCCATTGCAATCACTTGGTTAAGTGCAGCTTGCAATGGGGCGAGAAAAAAAATCTAATAATATGTATTAAAGAGAAATAGTAGTTGTCATTATTTATTAAAACACATAAAAAAACGTAAGAGATGTTAATAAATTATATTTCGTTGATTAATATAAACAAATGAAGTTTAAAATAAGAAAATTATTTTGCTATTTTTATATATTTTATATCTATTATGTGTCTTTTTAACTAGTAAATAGTATATATTGTTTATTAACATAAACAAATAGAATTAAAAATAAAAAATTACTTTATTATCTTTTTTATGTATTTTATATCTATTATGTGTATTTCTAAATATTAAATAATAGTACTCAATATTATATTAAGAATACTGAAAGAAAATTTTACTATAATTTTAGTTAAAAAATATTTATGTGGCAATATGTTAAAAAATTTTGAAAACTGTTAGTTTTAATTTTGAATTTATAATTAATTTCTTTTTATGGATTAACTAAAATTATAGGCATTAATCAACAAATAATGTGATTTGATATAAATATGGTATAAATTCTTATAGAATCCTATTCTCTACAAATTTCTTGGCAATCGTAGTTAGAAATTTATTTACCCAGAAAAATAAATAATTTTCCCTTTTTGTCTCCTTGAGTATTTTTTTCCTTTCAATTAATTGTGCAATTGTCTCTATGCATTCAATCTAACTTATTTTAATTTTTATTGCTGATTTGTATTATTTCCTTTAATGGTGCCTTGGAAGCTTTCAACTTTCACAAAAAATTATTGAACTAAAGGAAATGGGCTGACATTATTCTATTTATTTAAATTTAAAAAAACATGTCAGAGAAAGAATACGGGTTAATAGTTTCGAAGAAGTCAAATACCTTTATGATTCTCCATTGAACAAAGTAAATACATATCAAAATTTTCTAATTTATTTCGCAATGATGCTCTCTTTTCTCTAAAATTGAAAGGTTTAAATTGTGAATGTCAATTGAGAACATTTATTAATTATTATAACAAAATTGACCTCTTTGCGCTCTTTGTAACTGTATATGTTGTTTTAAGCCACCACAGTAACAAAAGGGTACCCTTGTTAACAATTTTGAACATTCTTTCAATATGGATTGATTATGCATACATCTGGTGAATTTTTCCCTATCTTCCAAACTTGGCAAATATTGAATTTAGATGGTTCGATAATCTAAATATTTCAATATATAGTATTTAATTCAAAATTGCTTATGAGTATATATTTAAAATTTCTTAAAAAACACATCTAATATAGACCGTACCTTATATAAAAGTTTTTCTTTCAGAAACCATAAATCGTGCTACTTAACAATATTTAGAGTCTCTTTCAATTTCTATCTAACACACACCATACTATCGCTTCGTAAGAGATATTTTGCAACTCACGCAACATGCCGACTAATATGTAGTCGTTCCATATTGAAATAGAAAGATCTTCCTAGAATGGCTGTCCAGCTTTCCTCTTAGCCCCGTAGGTTTAGTTTGGTTCAGTTAACCAAAACTTTATATTCCTTGAACACCCGTGAAGTCGGCAGCTGGTAATAATTTTATCAACTGTTCCCCGAGGGGGGCAATGAGCCAGAGTGCACAACAATCAAAAGGAAAAATGAAACCAGTGTTTGAGAAAAGGAAAAGGCAACATGAAATAAGACAGGGTATATGCTTTGATAAATGCAAAAGTATATGACATTTGGCTTCAGAGCTATGGAAATAACAAAAGTGATCATGCAGACCCCAACTCAACAACGCATTGCACGTACCCATGGAATAATTTGAAGACCCCATGGAATACCAAAGCAGTTCAATAATCAGAATACAACCCGACTTGGACTGACAATGATGTGTTCATGCAGACATGTAAAAACAGAACAATCTGGGGAAATATGAAGGAATATGGGTTTTCTGGCATTTGGTGCCCAGGTGATCTTGAAGAGTCATAAAAAGTTCAACTAACTTGCTGCGACTTCCGGTCATCCACCTCGATGGCCTAAAGGGACCTCAGATATTTACTATGGTGACAATGTGACACCTGGACAGTCAGACGAGCCACAACCTTTACAAGGGCCAACAGCATGACCAGGCGCCATCTGAACTATATGTATTCAGCAAATCATAGTCACCTCTGCCTCGCTCACCACTCCTTGCTCTCTGATCAATAATATCTTAGGCTTTCAGTGAATGCTTTCACCCATGTCTGCAAGGCAATCGCTACCAAAATCTCCAGGACAGGAAAAGAAATAACCCTACCCCATGGTGGTGTTATGCAATAGTTTTGACAACATGAAGTCTGATAACTTCTGTTATCTGAGAAATGGCAGATGACTTGACACCAATACGAACCCAGACACTGACTCAATAGACCCAAATGAATGCAGGGATGTATAATAGGAATGAAGCATGCCAAGCACAATGATGTCAAACTGAAATGGCCCGACTGATAGCCAACTTGGCCCATTCTGCACATTCCTTAATCATGTGGTCATCAGAAGACAAACATTCATTTAAAAAGCCTTTGCTAGAAAGAGACTGTTGAATTAAAGGACCAGCATTACTTCCCAGCGTATCTGCTAAATCACCAAGGACTCCAATAGCAGTCTTCATTACAACATCATCCCTGCATAACAACAGATCAAGTTGGTCAAGAACCATGTTCTGCGGTAAAAGAAGTAAGAACATATTTCTGCAGAACTCACATGTCTTTCTCCATGTACAGGCTATCCAAGAACTGAAGGATGTGTGGAGCATAAAGAATCAAGAGCTGGGCTTTAGGAAAGTTCTTGAACCCTTGAAGAATGCCAGAATATGCCTCCAAAATTCCATTCCTAAGAGAATTTGCATATTCGATCATTTCATCTTCAGCACCTGCAGTGTGGGCAGACAACTCAGCAGCACTTTGGAGCATAGGCATGGCATACATCAAATACTTCTCGAAATTCTCTCCTATTGCCAGTGCAATGTCACCAAAGCACGAGAAGATGGGAGGTTTGACAGATCGATGCAGCTGGTTGCTTGATAAATCCTTGAGAAGTTGTGTCATAATCCCATCACAATATGGCAAAATTTTATCTTCCAATGCCCGACAAATATCTCCCACCACACCAACTGTAACAGCACACACCTGGTACTCCTCAAAGTTCTGAAGACCCATTTCCAGATACTTATAGAATTCTGGCATGTATTTTGCAAAGTCTGGACCAGTTGCATAGGCAAGGGCTCCAATGGCCAGCATGGCCTCCTCATGCACAGTTGCACTTCTACAAGCAAAAACTCTCAAGAAGAGTCCCATTATCTGGTCTGCATACTGCATGAAAACATGTTTAGTGGGCTCTGATGAACCTAACTTCTGAATGATTACTTGCAAACACCCACATAGGAGGCCTTGCAGCTCAACCTGCTTTTCTCTCTCATCGGTTGAAAGCTTCTGCCCTTCAAGAGTCTTGTGAAGCTCCATCATAATAACAGGAATTAGTTGAAACACCATGGGTGCTGTTTCATCAGTTGAACACCTCACTACTTCATTTAATGTTTCATATGCGGCACTCCTTAACCTTGACTCCCCTGCATCTTCTCTGTGAGTAACAGTAAGAAGGGCCTGAACAATTTCCTGGAAATAGGAAGTTAATGGAGATGATGGACCTGCATTTTCATAACCTTGGGCCAGAAAATAGAGGGCACCACATGCCTTCTCAGCTACATTTGGAGCATCCTTCATGCCCTGAAGCAGAACTGTTATAATCTGTTGGCAATTTGCCTGAGTAATGATTGGTGCATCCAAAGCTGAGCCATGAAGGAATTCAAAGATTCTTCCCAGAGTCCAAGCAGTAGTGTCCTTCACATGACTGTTTGGGTCCTTTGTCAAAG
Organism: Bruguiera gymnorhiza; assembly: GCA_020883675.1. Lineage (NCBI taxonomy): Eukaryota > Viridiplantae > Streptophyta > Magnoliopsida > Malpighiales > Rhizophoraceae > Bruguiera > Bruguiera gymnorhiza. Next base: position 2,659,098 of record JAIRCJ010001048.1, read on the forward strand.
CAGTGAGCATGAAATTCAAAGCAACATTGACAATAGATGTCAGCTTCTCCGGAGAAGGACCCTCTAGGATTGAGCCAAAAGCATAGGTAGCTGCTTCCCTCTGTCTCCAGTCTGGTTTTGTTATGTTCTCTTCAATAAATGGCAAAACAAGCGGGACTATGTCATCCCCCACAGTACGAGCAACCAAACCAAGACATGTACCCCCAGCCATCGCAATGTTCCAGGCTCCTTCATCTTGATCCTGATCCTCCTCTTGCTTCAGGAGTGTCTCCAACACCATTGGGACAAGAGCTGGAAGCGCTTGCTTGATGAAATAAAAGCAAGGAATATCAGAGTCCCCAGTCAAATCACCACCATATTCTTCCAAGATATCTATTTCCTCATCACACACTGAACTCCAAAATTCAATTGCTTGAAGAACCACAGGCTCTTCATCTTCCCTCACAGCCTTTGCAGTGATGTTGAAGATGTCCTGGATATAAGGAGCTAATTTTTCATAGTACATTGATGAAATGGAGACCAAACACTCAAAAGCTGCTTGCCGAATTTTCACTTCTGGGGAAAAGGTTGCCTCACAGACAACTCTCATTATATAGTCCCGTTCCGTATCAATGTTAAAATTTTCTTGGGCAAATCCCAAAGCATTGTATAGTGCTCTGGTGGCAGCAAGTCTAACATCATTATTGCCTTCAGATGCATTCATACCCTGAACTACTGCAGTCAGTGTTTTATTCACTTGATCTTGATCGACAACATCAGGTGAAACTTCCTCACATAAATATCCAAGAGTGTCCAAGGTGGCTTGCTTTACATGTGCAGGTAGCTGGTGAATATTCGATAAAAGTGATCCTATCAGCTCAGGCCACTGTTTCTGTGGTAACTCAATGCCTGCGATCTTAGCAATAACCTGAGATGCAGTAGACTGAGCATCAGGCACAGGAGAAGACAGTGTCTTTAATAAGCACGACTTAATTTGGCTCTTGACATTGTTATCCAATGACAACCATCTCTGCACGAGCTCAAGCTTTCTATGCTGTTCCTTGGCATCAAGAGCATTTTTTAGGACTAGACCTGCCAATTTCCGGCTATCTACAGGCTTCTCATCATTCACCAACTCCCCAGAGAGTGATAGCAAGAAGCTGGGAAGGTTTTGCTCCTGAAACTGTGTTAGGCTTTCTTCGGCATGCTTGCGCACATTTCCGTCTATTGATTGTGCATTCAAAAGCACCTGGGTCACTTCCATTGCCATATTTATAAATCTGAAATACCAGGGTATGAAGTTGTTAGAATAAACAAAGAATCACAATGTCACTCTCCGGGCATGAATAACATAACAATTCATTATACTAACAGATTCAATGACCAAATAGAATATCAACCACCCCCTTCCCTTCCACCTCCACCACCCCCATCCCCACCCTCGCCTCCCCCCCCCAAAAAAAAACACAAAAGAAAATGGAAAAAACAAGGCAATAAAAAGATCAATATTGCCAAAACATAGAAGGTAGGATAGTGGGGAAAACTATGTATGAAAATTTTCAACAATTTCAACAAAACCTAAAAACATTATCACACAGTAAATTTTGTTCAGTGAGTTTTATGGAATGATGTATTTACTAACAATGATTTCTCCAAGTGAGAATAAAACAGAAACAAATAAAACTGTACATTACAGCATCTGTATGCATCTTATAATCTCTAAAACCAAAACAGACCATTTAAGCTTTCCGAAACATGTTTCATTGACATTAATGTATTTGTGTGTGTGTGTGTGTGTGTGGGTACACATACAAACAAATGAAAGTCGCGAGTTGCACTGCCTTAAATGCATTTTCAGTTGCCGAAAGAACATCCAAAAATCACTGGAATTAGCCCGAAAGCCAGTAACTTCACTGTAGTCATACTCAGATCAGCTTTAAGATTACATGAATCCCTAAAAATATCCGAACTAAATACTCCATCAATAAAACCGGAAAAAAAAAAAAGCAAAATCTACTAAGCACCAATAAGAGCGAAAGCAAGTGTAGACGATCACATTAACCGCCATTAACAACAATTTCTGCCCCCAGATTTACCGTTATAAACAGACGCTGCCATAGACAATCAAGCACCGGAACACAATCCCCATCAAAATTGAGTTGAACCAATCGAGGCAGACTTACACTTTATGAAATGAAACCCCAAAAAAAAAAAAAAACTTAGTACAACACAACTATACAGATCGTTGTGAAAAATTAATTAAAAAAAAAAAACAAAGTGTAAATAGAAATGGAGATCGAAGTATCCAATATTGACTACCCTAATTTGAAAGACAAACGCGAAGCTAAAAGTACCTGAAAGGGTGGGCAAAACGGCGACGGATCGGGCTAGAGTGACTCTAACGGCGCAGCCTTTAAACCTAGCAGGAGCCGGCGATGCACATAGCAGAGATAGGACTTTCAAAGAGCTTAAAAAATGTAAAGCAGACGAAGCGGCTGCCAAGACTGGACTTTATAATTTGACAATTTATTATTATTATTATTATTCTTATTAATTTAAACGCGGCCTTACCCTAAACAGTATGTTTGGATTTAAAAATACGGCCGGAAAGAAAATTATGACAAAAAAAAATTTGAAAAAAAAAAAAAATATATATATATATATATATATATATATATAATGATTATTTGAATAAGTTAAAAATAGATTAAAAAATAAATAAAATACTTTTAATTTAGAAACAGGAAACAATTTTGGTTAGGGCAACCAAAATTGTTAACTCTTACTTAAATTATACAAAGAAATAAATAAATAAATAAATAAATTTAGAATAAAAATAAATACTTTAATATAACTTTATCTTACTTATTTTATATTTAAAAAATTTTTGCACTACATAATAACTACAGCTATAAATCTTTAATTTTAAATTTTTTGCAACTCATCTTTCTCAAAATTTTTTGTTTATGAAAGTCATTTAAAACAAGCAAACAACTTAGGTCCATAAAAACGGAAATGATGGTAAAGATGCATATTCGTTACACCTTAAACCTTAACATTTCAAAGTCGATTAAGAAGCACATATTTAAGATTAAAGAGACCCTTTAGTGAAATCACTTATACCTTAGGAGACATGTAATTAGAGTAATGAACTTAAGAAGACAATAACATTATTAAAAAAAAATTATCAATATAAGAAAATTAATGTTAATTTCTTAAGTTTTTTAACAAGAAATTGTAATTATTTGGTAGTATTTTATATTAATAATTAACAAAAAGATAGATATAAGTTTAATAAGTCAAAAAAAATAAGATGAACATAGAGTTAATGCACACAGTAACAAGTCAAGAGAGGTGGTATTGACATCAACTGGGCATAGAATTAAAAGTTGGGGCGTTGGTGTTACATAACAACAATGCTATTTAGGGAGTAGTGCATGTCTCGCGTGGAATTTAATCAGAGTTAGTGTACGAACAAAAGTCCAAACTAACCTTACGATGACGCAGTGCAAATTAATTAACAAGTGATTTAAGAATTAATTATAACGTCAACAAGACGTTGACGCATGGACCGAGGCCCAAATCGATGATATGCTAGACAGTATATGTGTAAGAGTTGTGCATACAACAAGGCAGCAGGTTGAATAAGATATAAGCTTGAAGTGTTGATTAAATCAAAAGATTGCATCAAATACCACAAAAATGAAAAGAATATGACTATGCTTTTCCTACAAATGTGAGCATGTTACTTACTAGTAGGCAACATGAATAGTCAACATGAACGGTCAACCCGAAGCAGCGTCCAAGGTATTAGTATCATAAACTCTTTAAGAATTAGAGAATATAAATTGTTGAAGCATGTGTGCTAATTAAGTATCATTAAGGTGATAAACTCTCCTCAAATGTAGTAAGATATGAAGAAGTCCTTAGTTAAAATTGTCAAAACACTTATTAGAAATTTGAAATGGGTCTCATCCAAATAGGAAAAATTAGGTTAGAGAGTTTTATGTTATATATGGGAAATGAGGATAGTTTTTTAGACTATTAAATCATATAATCAAGTAACCACTAAGATATAATTAATTTAACAATAAAGTTATATATATTTTTAGATAGTTGATGATATCAACTATCAATTTTATAAACATATATAAATAACCAAGACCTTACATGAAAGAAAAAAGGTGTGAAAAATACTTCTAACAAATGACTCATCATTATATTTTATTTTTTTTATACTTGTGTGAAAAAATAATAAAAAATTAAGAAAAGTTTTTATATGTTTTGGTCTCTCTCTATAATTGTATAATTGTAAATACTTAAGTGAAAGTGCATTACTTATGTGTATTTATATATTGATTTGGTTAAGACTAAAAAATATCTTGAAATTAGTCTCGTGACAACTAACATCATGTGAAAGTCTATATGTACTTGTGAAGATTCTAAAACTACTAAAAATCGATTAGTACTTTAGTAACTTCCCTCGCCCTTTTCTTTCTCTCAAAACAATTTATACTAAAATTTACTATCTAATAAATAAATATTATTTTAATCTAAATTTATTTATTTAACTAATAATTTAACATTTTATTATCAATAATTTTCATTTTTATCCAAAAAAAAAAAGCACACACATATATATGTGTATACTTATGAACATCACTATTACTTATTATGTCATTGAATGTACTTTTACATCACTCTTATCATTTTGTATAAAAAAAAAAAACATCTAACTTCATGTCACATTTTCCTTTGATAACTTTTTGATATATATTAACATATATGGTTAGGAATTTTTTTCTTTTTGTTATATTAATTTTCGTTACTCAATATAATGGTGCAAAAGTTTTTATTGTATTAAACTTCCTCGTATAATGTGGATTACAAGCATTTAGTTAAATAGGTTGTTAATTATAATATTTATCTATTATTAAATTAATGTTATCTGCATACCAATAAAAAAATAAAGGAATGTTATATAGATACAATTTTTTTTCCATATGTAATGACATGAATGATATGTCAATATGAATTCGATGGTTATATTCGTCAATTTAATAAATGAGCAACTAAGGTTGTAGAAGCATTGCAATGATAATTAAACAAAAAAAAAAAAAGCATGGCAATGACAAGAAATTTAAATACTTATAATATATTATAAATATACTAGTAATTAAGAACTTAAATATTTATTTTTATAATTATTGGTTTTATTTTTGATAAAGAAATGCAAAATTTATGAAAAATTGAAAAAAAAAACACTAACTTATAATTCAATAGATCTCCTAATATACCAACAAAAAATTCAAATGCTTATTAATATATATAATTAAGAATGATGTATGTGTGGATGTATATATGTATATAGAACAAATCTTGATGGATAATGTTGCGCGGATCTCTTTTCCTAGACCCGTAGCGTCCTAGACCGGGTCTTGGCCCTCTTTTGTATATATATGAAAAAAATAATGTGTGTATGCGTCCGTGAGTTGTGTGTATATACGGATGAAAATGAAAGAGTTATTTATTATATAATTTATGGTCCAATTAAACTGTGTGTATAAGTACATAAAAAATACATGCATGTACATACTTTTTAAAGAGAAATATTGAAATTGCTGAATTAAACAATTTGTTAAATAAATGCATCTATCTGAAAATAATCAACATTTATCGAATAGGGTTACCCTTTGTGAACAATGTGTCCAATAATAGACTTATTAACAAATATATAAAATATTGAGGTAAAAATATATCAAGGTCGTTTTGAGATGTGAACTTAAAAATATGAGCCTGATCATTGATGACATTTTAGCATTTCTTTAAACCTTTAATTAAATATAATTGCCCTTGTATTGGGGCTTACTTCTACACCAGGAAGCACAAACCATGCCATTTGTTTTTCCATCAGCGCCACCCAGTTGGTTGTTAATGATCGTCATAGTGGCTAAAAAACTACAGCCTAATCTAATTCTACAATTATACGATTCACATTACCAAATCTGGCATTACAACAAACCTTACAAACAGGCATTGCACCTATGAAATCATGCCGCATTCCAAATGGCAATCAGGTCCCTTAGAGGATACCGTGTTTCAAGATTTCTAGAATGAACACAAGGAATTGAAAGAACAAATCGATTGATTTAACGAGTCAAGCAATTCACCAATATCCTGCTTCGAGGCCTCATTCATGGTGACCAAAAGCAAGCCACACGCATGCCTTTTAACCCACTAGTTTGACTCACATTTTCTTGTGCCATCTACGGGGTGAAATGCAAGAAGAAAATTTTGGGGACCAACTGGCCCAACTTAACATGAAAAAGAACGTCTATACATGGCCATATATACCTGCGAGCGAGTTGTCCAGAAGGACTAGCTACAACCCACGAAATAGACATTCAGCCTGTACGTGTTGCCGAATGTCGCAAGAAAGGCCAGTTCAACTCACAAAGATCATAAGGTGACTTGCCATCATTGTCCTTCACATCCGTTTCAGCATTTTGCTTCACAAGAAACTCGGCAATGTCTTTCCTCTCACACAGAACAGCATAATGCAACGGTGTTTGACCTTCATGGTCCTTCCAAAGGGGTAGGAGGAACAAAAAGAAAAATTTGAGATAACAGCGAAAGATAGCAATGCCAAGATAAAAACCATCGTTGGATTCTCCAACAGCACAACACAGGTAAAGTAAGAATTTACAAAGTACACAGCTTTGCGAGGGTCAACTTGTCCAACTAAAATATGAGCAAAGGATATTCAATTCAGTTTGCATAATGTAAAGACAAAAGGAATAGGATAATAGAGTTGAAAATCACCTACAAAAATTTCATTGAGTAATTATGTGGATTACCTTTGCATTTATATCAGAATTCCTTCCAACAAGAACTTCCACAATCTTAAGGTGGCCACAGTCAACAGCCCAATGCAAAGGTGTCCGACCTTCGCTATCTGCAAGCACACAAAGAAAGATATTCAAAGAAAAAAGTAGCATGAAGACATTTCGGCACAAGCAAAGGTTATGAAAGTGAAGATTTCCTAAAAACTCCCCCTTATGATGAATTATAGAAGCATATCAACAACAACAATAGACAGTAAATAAAATTTTTCAATTATACATAGTTGCAAACTTATTTTGATGCTCTAAGCAAGTCATTGTACACAAATCTCGTCACAAAAGCCTGACAGAATCTCAAGCTGTCAAGGTATCTGCTCGACAGCTTCTCCTGCATGCCATGACTAAAAGGTGTTCAAGCACACAAAAGAAACAAACCTCTACTCAATAACTTGGAGTTATAAACGCCACATCATACATTTCATTATATTTTTAGGAGGGAATATTCCTAAAAGTTCATTCCTTTCCATGCTTCATACACTACATCACATTAGACCATTTCAACCTTCCAAAGATTTCTCATCATTAATTTACACGATTCCACTCAAACAACAAGCTCAACATGGATCTGTTAAACTGCAAAATGCAGACTGATGTATGGTGAGGCTACTTAAGCAGCTCAGTTTGTTTCATATCCCAAATAATTATGTTGACAACTTCAGCAGTCACATCAACAACTCGCTATAGGAAACGACATCAGTGTAAAGGGTATCAACAGATAGAAAAACAAACGTGAAGTGAAAGACCTTTTAAGTTCACAGAAACACCATTATCAATACATTTGAGCAAATTATCCATTTCTCCTTCTCTGGCAAAAGCCTGAATGACATCCATTTTCCTGCAAAGAAGGGCAAGAAAGAGGAGGCTTTTAGCTTGTCAGAAAAAGTTACGGTTCCTCGTGACAACAATTTGACATCACAAAAAATAATCAAATAAGTACACAAATGATAGGTCTACACCAAACCCTAACAGGACAGATCCAGCCCCAAAGTGAAGAATTTACCATACTCAAATGTGCAAATAACATGTTACAATATAGTCAACGCACCACCATTAAAAGACATTGCTTAGCTTCCAACAGATGTTCAGACAAGATTTCTAGTCAGATAAGAACTTCAGCCTCAATTCCCAGACAGCCAAAATGGCATTAGCCTTTCCATTGCTGTGGGCTATTCAACATTAAAGATTCTGGCTCTAACATGCTCAGCATCCACATAAACCAGTGAATAGATATAAGACGTGGTTTTTTCTTTTTCTTTTCTTTTTTTTTAATTTTTATCACTACCTTTCTCACACAATGATAAAGTACAAGTTAGGTGCCAGAGTCACACATTTTGCACTTGCCCACAGAGAGGATAGCAAGCATATTCCAATTATAAAGTCAAATCAACTGACACATGCACTCTTAACAAGCACTTAAATATGTCTACTGGACTGCTCTCAAACAAGGCTATTTAAGATTATCCAATAAACAGTTGAACTATATTCAGTTCAATGCATGTGGCTCCATGCATATAGATAAAAGAGCCTTACAACTCATTTCCAGCTTCTTCCTCATGGACGAAAGTGCTGAAGATGGGTCCCACAGGTGCTTTGGCAACAGTACTTTGTGCTTCGCCATCTCCACCTTTTCTCTTCTAGGCATCCATATATTTAAGGAAATAGAAAAAACAAAAGGAGGTAATAAAATTGATGTAAATACTAATTTATTGGCATGCAAGACAAACATCAAGATCTTGAAACCAGAAGATAAATATCTGACCACAGCTAAACCAGAAGCCCAAGATGGATACAGCTCTGTAACAATATCAATATACTTCTGCATAGCATCTTCTGGAGGCATGGCACCCAGTTTCTGCCAGGCTTGCCTGATACACATCACAAGCAATAATTCTCATCACAATCATCAACAATCCATCAGAGATTTAATCTAGATACAAAGGCAGATGCATTCCAACTTGATAAAGACCATGCATAATGCATGCACCTGCCTGTGCATTCATATGTACAAACATATTTCATAAATAGTGGGAAGAAAGAAGAAAAAATGCATAGAAATATAACTTGCATGCATGTCCAATAGCAGTAAAGTGTAATATTGTATCCAAGAAAAATTAATATGTTAACAACATATTGAAGAATTCTGCCAGAACAGGGCTTCTATCTGTCCAACTGTTGATAGGAAGATCTCTAGTTTCCCACCGCTTGAATGTAAATGTGCCAAAAAATAATTGCAATTATAGCAGCTCCATGTATGTAATTTCTTCTCAATAATGCATGTGGGCAAACAACAAGGAGGAAAAAAAAATGAAGGAATAAGACTGAATCAATCCTAGCAAATAAAGAACTAAAATGACAAAACCTCATCAATGTAAGTTCTATGGTGATTGTAGTCCCTACTCCTTTCTCATCAACAGACTAGAGGATGAGAAATCAAGAATAGCACATGAAAAGCAAGCTTACACATCGTCACTAAATATTAGATATCTCCATCCAAATTCACCCACCCAGCCCCAATCAATCTACGAAGCACACATAGAAAAGAATAGATATTAAAATTAAAATAAAAAAAGCATAATTATATCTACTTGGCTATGCATTACATAATAAAACATAACGTGATCCAGATATGCCGCATTAAGATGTAAACTAATGGTACAAAAGAACCAGCTTCTCTAACATATTTCTAGTTACGATATCCAGTAAGAACCTTTCATAAAGACTTAAAATAATACCACAACTGAAGTTTCTGGTTCTGTAATTATATCTAGTCACTTACATTTGGCATGGTAATTCATGCCTAAAATGAAATTCCGATTCCACATTGATATGTAAAAGAAAGAACAGCAAAGGAAAATTAATGAAATACCACTTGGCACGGGCGGTCACTTTGAGGGCGGAAGGAGGAGGAGCGCTGCAAGGCCCTTCAGTGGCGATCTTGTACAAGCCATAAAGTTGTGACTGCACGTCGCTCGACACCTTCTGCGAAAGGCGATCGGAAGCAGCAGCGGCAACGAACGCCGTGGCGGCACTGAACATCTCGTCGAGTTCGGTGCTCTCAACGCCCTCCCAATCCTCGTCCTCGACGTCGCTGCAGGGCATGCTCTCGTTCCGGACGCTGCCGTGCTCGGCGACGACGGAATCGGTGTCGTGCAAGCCACCGAGGTCTCCGGAGCCGAGATCGCGTGAGCGGGAGACATTGGCGGGACGGGGAGGATTGCTATTGGGGCGGTCGGAGTTGCGGGAAGTGGAGAGATTGTCGTCCTTGAAGGAAACGACGACGGAAATGAGCTTGGCGAGAAGGTAGGAGAAGAGGAGGCCGATGACGATGGATTGGAGCAACTGGTGCCACTCAGCCATGTCGGTGTTCGGTGCTTGCCCAAAATTGTAGACATTTCAAAAATTATTTCTTAAGTAGTCCTTTATATATATATATATATATATTTATTTATTTAATAAATCACATCCTTGCTAAAAATGCAAATAATATTAGTTTTTTTTAATATATAATTCAAGAAACCTTGTCAAAAATCTCTTCAACCTAATTATTATTATTTATGTAATTTTTATTAATTTAATGTTACTAATTTCTTCTTAGATTAATTTTTAATGAATTTTATTCATATGAAAGAGATTTTCATGTGTTGTATGCTATTTTAATAGTTTGTATCTTATACATATATGTGGTTAAAAAATATTAAATATTAGATTTTAACTTGTTAATTTAACATTATTACCATTTTTTGATATTAGTGTTAAAAAGAATAAAAACTAAATATTTAATTTTAATCTCATTAGTTTTATTTTATTGTTGGTTATTTCAAACTTCCATTTGTTTGATATCACCAATTTGTTATTTTAGTAATTACACTAATTTTGTAGTGGGCATTGAAATTTTTCTATAAAAAGTTTGAATTTATTATGTGTTTGATAGATTTGTGTCTAAAAATATAAACAAATAGAAAAGAGTTAAAATGTTCAATTTAGTAAGACAAATTCTAAATTATTAAAAAATATATATATATTTTTGATTGTGCACTAATTAGTCATCCAAATATAAGAGTCAATGTAATAGTATTTTGACTAAATCTTTGGTAATGTTACATTTTCCTCCCGTAGTATTGAGCTATTTTTAAAATTAAAACTTTCAAGTTTGAATTTCGGTTTATTCTAATTCAATCAAAAAATGTTAGCATATATGCAAGCACACACAAACACACACATGCATGTATGTGTTTTGTATTGGGAAACGCTCGAATAAATAAGATCTTTAATCTATACCTAATCATAAGTCAAGGCACAAAATTAATATTTCTAAAATACAAATTAATAGTAGTAATTCAACATATTATGTTCCCAACGAAAAACACTGAAGAGCAAATGCATGGTTTCTTAGGAAAATAGAGTCAACTAATGAGGCCAAAAATTCCCAAATGCCCCAAAAGTCTAAGAAGCATCGTCAACTATTCAACGCACGATCTTCTATGCTTTCATCAGTGCCATCCATCACTAGATGCGTAGCCCTCAATGTCCTCCTCCAAGTCAGCCTCTTCCTTTTCAACATTCACGATCATTGCTCCTCCATCATACTTCTAAATCTTGGAACGACTCAGTGCCCCAGCATGTTTCTCTTCTTAGTCTGAATCTGTTATGCCATTTAAAAACAAAACCCAGAGCCTCTCAATAATTAAACTAACTCATATTTTTTACTTAAAAAAAAAAAAAAAGAAGAAGAAGAAGAAAGAAATTACGAGTGAAGATGGTTAATTACGTGTTTGTAAAGTAATACAGCATCTACAAGTCAAAACTACTGTTGAATACAACCAATAAAATTTCAGTGCATCTAAACAAAAGCCGTGCTCAATTCACAAACTAAGTCCCTGGCTTATTAATAACATCTCGTGGGTGGGTCGGTTCACGAATGCACCAGTTCTCCCTCCCTCCTGCTTGCTTGTGTGGATGCTCGCCATTGCGGAAAAGTTAGGTGGACGGACAGGTGACGTGATGAGCGTGGCCTCCGCATGAGCTCGGGCTCCATTTTAATTTTTATTTTTTAAATTTAAGATGTGTTATATGACAACATGAATGCGTAAAAGTATCAATAAAATGTACAGACAATTATTAAAAAAATTTTAAGTACAAACATTATGTGTCGTTTGTTGCACATTATTAAAACGTACAAAACTCGCAGGGCGCCACACCAGTGCATCACCTGTGGGGGGGGGGGGGGCAATCCGTAGGGCCTCCTCCAAGGTAACTGCGCGCGCTTCATGGCATCGGCTTGTGTGATCTTTTTTTTTTGACTTTCTCTCAACAATCCAGCCTCTGCGTTTCTAAGTTTCTTTCAGCCTTATTTTATTGACATCCGGGCCTCAAGTTGTAAAGTGATGTGCACAGCAGAGAAGGTTCAAATGTTGGGGGCAGTCCATGCAGGATGAAGTAGGAATTGGATTTTCCTTTGAAACGCAAACACAACGAGGATTACATCCTTTTGTCCAATGCAAGACATCTAACTTTCTAGCCTGCAATGAACAGCCGGGAGATTAAGCAACTATGCGCTATGTGGGCCAAAATTTTGGAGAATTGAATTTGGAAACTTATATATAGACCTATTATCCAAAAAAAAAAAAAAGATTTACGCCAGCTTCTCTGTTGACCTTGTGTCAATAGAGGAGAGGCTTAAGTCATGTTTCTTCCATTTTTCTTTTTTGTATATGTATAAATTATATGATACCCCTTTTAGACAAAAATTTTTTTTTAAAAAAAGAACTTAAAGATATACCAATCTGCAGCCTTTAGTTGACCTTCCAATACATGGTGAATCCCAAAAATAATGTGGTATAATTAAAACATCAATAGTGAAAAATCTTTCCTGCGTTAACTTGCAGAACCCTAAGGACCGCAATTATTGGAAGATATGTGTGTGTGTGTGTGTGTGTGTGTGTGTGTGTGTGTAATCACGTTTGCAAAGGACAAATAGCTCACTCGGTATATGATAGCCACTGATCTTGTTATTGCACTGGCATATGAAGCGTAAAAAATGCAAAATCTCTTCTTTACTGGTAGGGGAAGAAAGAAAACCGGAATCTTGCCGTTTATTTGCCTAGAAAATGAAAAGTATGTACGTATGAGAACTTATCTGACAAGCACTGGCCTGGACCGGCGCAGAAACCTATCGCTTAGCTGATGAGAAAGGAGCAAAAGCTTTCCTCTTTTATAACATTGCTTACTCAAATGAGCATCTCAGAAACAGCAGCGCCAGCAATCTCACAACACAAGGAGGAAAAGGAAAACATGTACCGAAGTGCCCTTTTTGTTGCGTACAAGTACAGAATGCTAACTGTGTTTTGGAATACTCATTTGAGCAAGAAACATTACAAAGAGGTCTACCCCAATTTCCCTGTCTTCCATCATCATCTTTTGAAGCAACTTGCAACATATATGACTGGCTAGAATGTAGGCCTATTGTTATAAATAGAGTGCCAAGTAAAACATTTAGAAGCGACCTTTTACCCTCATTTAATTTTTGCTAGATTCCAAAACTTTTAAGAAACGGAAAGAAAAAAGAATCTGTCAAAGTACACTTAAAGCCCTGCCCTATTTGGGTTTAAACTTTAAAGATCAAACAAACTTCTCCGCCGCTCAAACCTAGATATCCTCTTTTGACAAGGGTAATATGGGTATGATATCAGAATAAACAGTACTGGTGATATGTAAGCGCTGTCGCAAAAGTAAGTAGTTGCTGGAACCATCTTTGGTGGTTTGGGACTTGACAGTCAGTTGAAAGGCACAAGACAAAAAAGATGGAATTTTAGGTGTTCATGGAATGGCAGCTCATGGGTGTTGTTGAAGTCCAACAACCAGCAAGAAAAACACCTATCAAATGTTGAAATGTAGAATTTTCTAGGAAAAAATCAGTTTGGAAGCTGCCATTCCAAGCTCCATCACACCAAAAAAAAAAAAAAAAAGAAAGTTTATTGGTTTGATCATGTGTTATATCTATAATTAGTGTAAGTAGAACATTTTTTGTTTGCTAGGAAAATAAAGAAATTAAAATTGCACGACACATGCATAGATATTGCACGTGTTAAGGGGGGGATAAAGGCAAGAAAACAAAAGGAGAGATGTTCTTAATTATCGTTTTTGTTCTCTATTTTCTATTGTATTTTATCTAAATACGGTATGATGAGCTTTTAAACGGTGGGTTCTGATATGCTCTCCATAATTGAGTAATTTGTCTTCTTATGATCGAGTGATGGAATGTTTGAATTTTTATATTACGTGCCAAGTGATGGGTAATTTGTCTTCTTATGATTGAGTGATGGAATTTTTGAATTTTTATATTATGTGCAAAGTTATGATTACAATAATGCTCTTATTTTGGAATATTATCTTTGATTTTTATATTATATATATTAATATTTGTATATTTCAAATTTGAATTAGGTAACCGTTGGTTAAAAATTTTGTAGTATTCTATCGATTTTATTTTTAGAAAAATATTGTTGAATAAGATATTGAGAGATTTCAAGAAAAAAATTTTGAAAAATTTAAGTTAGAAGAAATTTGGCACGGGCCAATTAGACCTATTGAACTGATGGGGTGAAGAAAAGCATAAAAGGTATAAAAAAATTTAAACCAATCGACCAGACTAATATGAATTGTAGAAAAAATTTTTTAAATTGGTTACAAAGGCTAGTTTAACCTTATAAATCTATAAAATAAAATAAAATAAAATAAAATGTTTCTACTCTTTGTTAAATACTCTTAAACAAAGAGACAAAAAAAAAGAGAGAAAAGGCCCTTGATCATCCAAATCCAATTCACCTCCTTTTTACTTACTATCAAAACAACAATTAGTAACCACAAAAACTCAATTTCAAAAAGATTGAGCAGCATATGCTTGCAGGATTTATTAATAGATCTCCTGGATTAACCAGTTAATTAGTTTTTAAGGTTATTCTCTCGCAGGTTAAAAATTAAATAAATAAATAAAAACGCAAAATCGGGAATAACACTTTCATCTACAATGTTGTTTTATTTGGATTGGTTCAATGCGCCCATAATGAATGGTCCGACCTGATCTATCTCTGGTAATTGAAGGAGTCTATGACGCCTTATCACCAAAAGAAAAGAAAAAAAAAAAAAAACCACTCAATCACGAGTGAAAAAGGACACCCCAGCCCTACGTTGTTTCCCATTTTGACGCAGGAAATGGTGTATTCAGAGTACGAAATCTGGATAGATAGATCTTTTGGTAAGCTCTTCAATGGATATTGTTTCGTGATTTTTGGTTTTGCCATTTGAGAGCGATCGAATTTGCAAATTTTTTGAACTAATTTGAAAAAGGCAGAAGAAGATGAATAGTAATTCTGTGATCGTCGCTGTTTTCTAAAGATTTTCCGTGAAAATCCAAGTACCCAAATAAATTAAAAATTGAAAAAAAAAATGGTTATTGGCAAAATTTGGTGGCCGTCGATGCTTTGATAGAGCGGCGTGGGAATCTCAAACTATATCAGATGCCATGGTGCGAGCTGGACCACGAATCTACCATGATCCCTCCTGGAAGAAGCCGTCGCGTTGTCCTTTATTAATACTCTAATATTTAAATTTTTAATATATAAATTGTATATTTTAAATTTTAAAATAATGCATACATTTTATAAAAATAAAAAATATAATAAATTTATTATTATTACTATTATATATTTTATGACTCAATAAATTTTATAATAAAAAAATGCTGCGACGTTACAAAGGCAACTATTATTATTGCTTTCAAGAATTTGACCGTGAATCAGAAAACTGTCAATCCTGGCCAGTAAAATAGTGCTATGTGCTACGTCCCCTTTTTTTTTTTTTTAATAATAATTAGTAAGAATATAAAAAAAACGTGTAATTTATATTAAAATTTTTGTCATTTTGTGCTTTATAAGATATTATTATTATTTTTATAATTAAAAATTTTCAAGAATAACTTAATAAAGTATTAATAAAAACTAATGTACTTTTAAAACTATTTTAAGATAAAATATAATTAGTTTGATTTGAATTTTAATTAGAAGAGTCGCTTGTAAGCATTTTATAAAAAATAATTTTGAGCTCTTAAAATTTAAAAAAATTCTTTAATATTTTAAAATCAAATAAAAATAATAAAAATTTTATAAGATATGTTAAATATACTAAATTTTTAATTAATTATCTATAAGTATAGAGGACAACAAAATAAAAATTGACATTTTTTATAAATTATTTGTCTAAATCACTTTTTTTCTTTTTGTCCAAATTATTTATTTTTTTCAAATTTTTATTTTTTTTAACTCACCTTTATTTTCTTTTCTTTGTGAGTTTCAAAAATAACATCATTTGTAGGACCAAGGTTCATATCTATGAATTAAAAAATTTGAAAAATCAATTCTACAATTAGTTGTTAGAACCAATAGGTCTTCAAATCATTTATTTGAACAAATTAAAATATTTACATTCAAATCGTGAATGCTTGGAATCCAAAATTATTATGGAGTCTCTCTTATTCCTTAATAAAAAATGATAGATGAAAATAAAATCTTTGAAATTTAATTATGTCAAAAACTTAATCAATTTGTTTAAAATTACAAATTTATTGAGAATAAATAAATTATTAAATTTAAGTTAGGGAAAAATATTCATGTAAATGTGTAACATTCACTTAGAAGTAAAAGGTTATACCTAATAAAAAGATATCAATTATGAAAAAGAACTTTTATAAAAATTGTAAAATTTATCCTAGTTTGTTTAATTTTAATTTTAGTAATTAAGATGAATTTAGAATTATACTAAATAAATATTAAGTCCACATTTTTAATAAAAAAATTAGACAAAAAAATTTATATAAAACAATTACTAAATTTTATTATCTAATATAAATGTCTAACTATTCCAAATTGACACAAATTTTATATAGTATAAAACCCTATATGTGACCAATAATAGCCCATAAAACAAAGAAGAGTTTGTTTGTGCCAAACAAACAAAAAGCACTTGTTAGGTGCATCAATTTCCTGTTGATCTCTATATATGTAAGGATAATTATTGAAATGTAGTAACTGTTCAGAAAAAATCAATGGTATATTGTAGAATGGAGGTGAAGGAGATTGAACACCCTTATACTTTGAAGCACTAAAAAATGAAAGTTGTTCTTTGTTTAAAAGATGCATTTTTTCGTAGGTTGAGGGCGTTGGGATTGGGATCGGACATCATTCTCGCAGCAAGCTACTTACAAGTGACGTTAGATTTACAAGAAAAAAATAATAATAAAAACATGAAAGGAAATTAATCGGTTTTCTAAGTTTTTTCTTTTTCCCTTTTTTTTTTTTTTCTCTTGTGTCCCTGTTCACGCCTGCGCGGTATCTAATGTCATGTCAGGAGGTAAACCGATTTCGTCATCTATACTTGATGGCGTGCATCCCCGACGACATTGATCGAAAGATGGGAGGAACCACTGGCACCCACATGGATTGTCTAAGCATTTTGATTATCTCATACAATGGATTGGCCATTTTCACGTACAATTTCCTATAATAAATGTCAAAGAATTTCCTAAACACAAAACCCATCTTGCATGCATGACACTAGTTGTCAAGAGTTTCTTGCTCGCATGACATTTGCTAATCCCAACAGTTTGTGTTAAATTCATAATTGTTATAAAAATAAATAAATAAACGAAGGTAGCGCAACTACATGCTGTCAAATATATTAAAAGGCACTCCATTGATGATGATTTTGCTTCTTTTTTTATGCTCTTACTTGCTAAGAACGTTACTTTATAGTTTTGGACAAGATAAACATTAAGCACAACACCCATCTCGAGAAGCTGTAAACACCCGAGTGCTATTTGGGATGAAGAGAGTATTCTGTGTACTTCATCTTTGAATGGTAAGGCAATTTATAACAGAGTAAGAGTTTATGATCAGAAGATTTGGTCATTAACTTGCCAGACCCCATACAGCAAACCAAATTACAATTTGAGCTTCGAGATTTTTCCTTAAAAAATATTATATGTGCAACAAGCTTAAAATGCACAACAAGAGTGACAAAAATATACGATGAGATTTTCAGAACATAGAATAATGGTGAAAATCATGCACAAATATTTAATTTACTTAATTTCCTGGTTATTATATATATATATATATATATATATTTTTTTTTTTTTACACCTCGTTATACATTCTTGCTATGTTAATTGTACTAACTGACGCGTTTTAGCGAAAAAAGAAAAATTTGAAATTCAAAATTTTAATATTTTATTATATGAAAAACGCGAAGTCTGACCGTATTCTGAGGCCACATAATGATGCTTTTTATAATATTTTTGTCTTATACGAAAAACGTTAGGAACAAGCTTTTTTTTTTTTTTTTTGCTTTCGGACTTTTTGTTATGTCTGGACCATGTTTGTGTTCGTAAAAAGAAGAGAACAGTACAAATGAGAGAAGGAGAGAGGAATTAATATTTGCACGAAGAAATCAAATCCATGCACATAGAAATAAAGAATAAAAGTGGGATTTACAACTCTATTTTTGTGTCTATAAGTTTAATTTTTTTCGCTTAAATAGCATCTCTCGATGGGAAATTTTAAGAAAAAGCTTAAGATCTGCATTTATTCTGGAATTTGTTTGCATTAGAACGTTTTTATACGACTAAATGTATGTCAGCAGACTCTCTATAAAATTTCAAATCCTACATAAAAATAAAAATTTTTATAGTGAAAAATGCAACAATGTCACCGGATCATACTTTATAGAATATAAATGACAAGCTTCGTTTTTTTTTTCTTTTTTTTTGAGGTAATAGGTGATATATATATATATATATATATATATATATATATATATATTTTTTTTTTTGTGTATTAAAAAATTCAATGATTAAAATTTTAAAAATGAAAATTTATATTTTTAATTGTTAAATAATTTTAAAATTTTATTATATAATAATACAATAAAAAGAAATTGCATTTGTGTTTGAAAAAAGAGAAATGATAATTCGTCGAGACCCATGCGCATAGGCCAGAATGTTTGCTGCCCACATATTGGAGCCCATTAATTACTCGCCGTCGCGGCAGCCACCCCGCCATGACTCCGGCAGCCTTTACAGGCTCGCCAGGGCAGGGGCTGTTTCAGCCGCCCAAAAGCCAAACCAAAGTTACCAACCCCTCGACATATCTCAGCTGGCCCAGCACCAAGGTTATGCCCCTCTTCTCCTACTTGAAGATAAGCCATTGAAAACCAGCACATATGCTTCGATTGTCGACTCGTGTAAGTGCCCAATTTTGGGGAAACAGGTTCACGCCCACGCCATCAAAAATGGGTTTCACGGTCACGAGTTTGTGGAGACCAAGTTTCTCCAAATGTATGGGCGGTCCGGTTGTTTTGAAGACGCCAACTTGTTGTTCGACACGATGCCGCTTAGAAACTTGTATTCTTGGACAGCCATTCTCACCCTCCATTTGGATAATGGGCTATTTGAGGAAGCTTTTGACCTCTTTCGAGAATTGCAGCTTCAAGATATTGAGTTGGATTTCTTTGTTTTTCCCGTCTTGTTCAATATTTGTAGTGGACTTGGCCGGCTGGATCTGGGAAGGCAGTTACATGGGATGGTTGCAAAGTATCAGTTTTTCTCAAATATTTATGTGGGTAATGCTCTGATCGATATGTATGGTAAATGCGGAAGCCTAGACGATGCCAAGACAGTTTTTACGCTGATGCCCCATAAGGATAGCGTGTCTTGGAATTCTGTGGTTACGGCTTGTGCCGCTAATGGAATGGTTTATGAGTCGCTGGAGTTTTTGCATAAAATGAAATCTTTAGATTATACGGTCGCAAATCTTGTTTCCTGGAGTGCAATTATAGGGGGTTTTGCACAGAATGGTTATGATGAGGAAGCCATAGAGCTGCTAAGCAGAATGCAGGCAGAAGGGCTTGAACCCAATGCACGAACCCTGGCAAGTGTTCTTCCAGCCTGTGCTAGATTACGTGACATTAGCCTTGGTAAGGAATTACATGGATACATAATGAGACATGGATATATGTATAACCGTTTTGTGGTGAACGGATTAGTCGATGTCTATAGGCGGTGTGGTGACATGGGTAGTGCGCTAAACATTTTTTCAAACTTCTCGGTCAAAAACACTGTTTCCTATAATACAATGATTGTTGGCTATTGTGAGACCGGTATCGTCTCCAAGGCCAAGGAGCTCTTCGATCACATGGAACTGATGGGTGTCAAAAGGGATTTGATTTCTTGGAATTCAATGATTTCTGGTTATGTGCATAACTTTTTGTTCGAAAAAGCTTTGACTATGTTCTGGGATTTGCTGATGGAAGAAGAGATTGAGCCAGATTCTTTTACTTTGGGAAGTGTTTTAAACGCTTGTGCTGATACAGCTTCTCTGGAAGAAGGAAAGCAGATACATTCATGTGCAATTGTAAGAGGCTTACAATCTAATACTTTTGTTGGTGGTGCTCTTGTAGAAATGTACTCTAAATGCCAGGACATTGTAGCTGCTCAGATGGCTTTTGATGAGGTGGTCAAACGGGATTTGCCAACATGGAATGCCCTGATATCTGGCTATGCTCGTTGTAACCAGATTGAAAAAATTCAGAGTCTGCTGGATAAGCTGAAAGAAGATGGTTATGAGCCGAATGTATATACATGGAATGGGATCCTTGCGGGACATGTTGAAAATGACCACCTAGATTTAGCCATGCAGTTGTTCTGTGAAATGCAGACCTCAAATTTGAGGCCTGATATTTACACAGTTGGAATAATTCTGCCTGCTTGCTCAAGGTTGGCCACTCTTGAGCGGGGTAAACAGGTTCATGCATACTCAATCAGATTGGATTATGACTCGGATGTCCATATAGGAGCGGCTCTTGTAAATATGTATGGAAAATGTGGATGCATGAAGTATGCAATGCTGTCGTATAATAGGATATCAAACCCGAATCTGGTGTCCCACAATGCTATGCTTACAGTGTATGCCATGCATGGGCATGGGGAGCAGGGAATTGCTCTCTTTCGCAGAATTCTAGCCAATGACTTTAGGCCAGACAACGTGACTTTCCTATCTGCTCTTTCATCCTGTATTCATGCTGGAACAATCGAAACAAGCCATGAGATTGTGGATTTGATGGCATTTTATAATGTGGAACCAACATTAAAACACTACACATCCATGGTTGATCTCTTGAGTCGTGCAGGAGAACTTCAGCGAGCTCACGAGCTTATTGAGAGAATGCCCATGGAACCTGATTCAGTTTTATGGGGTGCTCTGCTTGCAGGTTGTGTTATCCATCACAACGTTGACTTGGGAGAAACTGCAGCAAAGAGGCTCATAGAGTTGGAGCCAAATAGCACTGGGAATTATGTTTTGTTGGCCAACTTGTATGCTTCTGCGAGGAGATGGGTAGACTTGGCAAGAATAAGACAGATGATGAAGGATAGAGGAATGCACAAGAGCCCTGGATGCAGTTGGATTGAGGACAAAGAAGTAATTCATGCCTTTCTTTCTTGTGATAGATCTCATAAGAGAACAGAAGAGATCTATGCTACTTTAGATAATTTAACGCTTTACATGAAAACAGACAGGGTAGCCTAGCTCTGCACTTTTAACTTACTAACAAGCGTATACTTGTTTACATAACATTTTGACCGGTTTCAAAGAACTTTTTGTATATTGCCTTTTAAGCCAGCCCTTTCTCGCTTCAGGACGCTTCTTCACGTCAGCTTCAGCTCTCTCTCTCTCTCTCTCTCTCTCACACACACACACACACACACATACACACACACGCGCGCGCGCGCATTCTTACACTTTGGCAATTAATGGTAACTTTGGGATTTTGTTTTTTTTTTTATTGTCTTCGTAAAGGAATAAAATAAAATTTTTATGCAATTTAATTTTCTTTTTTTACAAAAATTATATAATGTGCATGAGAACTAAGCAAATGTGTAAGGAAACTGAATAAATTATGTTGAAATATTGATGAAAAGTATAAAATTATGAAATTTTATTTTTATTGTATTTTTTAAGATTTTTTTTTGCATATTTTATTTAATTTATTTGTATATTTTGATAGTCTATATCGTGTGATTTTTATCAAAAAAAATAAAAAATAAAAGACAATTATTTGAATTTGAGTAACATCGTCATAAAATCATCTGTGAAGGTCTCACAACGGATGCCTTGTAACAGCTCTCATTTCTTGTTTTAAAATTTTTTGAGCAATTTCCAAAATAGACTTAAAAGAACTCTCTACAACAATAAATGCATAAATTATGTGCAATTAATCATAACATCTTCTCTTTTTCTGAACTATTTTTCTCCGCGAACAATAAATAATGAATGGATACAATAAATTGCTATTTGATATGTAAATATTTAAATATGGTAACGTCCGGAAAGGCATTTACTCTCGTGTTTTATTTTGGTCTTTGCATCCAAAAGAATTGAATCATTCGATTTTTGCAGAGGCAAACATGGAGGGTTTTGTTCTTCGACTTTGAGTGTATTTTTTGGACATTTTCTTATGGTGTTTCTTTTATTTATATTCTCTTTCTTCTTTTAACAATTTTAATTTAATGATCTCATTTTCGTTTTTGCAAGCCTAAGAAGATTGCACTTTAGAATCAAAATCATGAATTGATTTCCCAAGTGTACGAAAAGGGATTTAAATGTTTTTTCAAATCACCGTCACGAAGTCCTTATATTTTACATAATTCAATCAGTTTTCCTAATTTTATTTGTTTTTAAGGAGTGGTGAAAAGTTTGCAAAAAATGTGGATTTTATTTTTCCTCTTATATTTCAATCTTTACATTATTAGTTCTAATTTAATTCAGTCAAAATGCTAACCGGTTGCTGATTAAAAAAATAAAAAATAAAATTGAAGCATAATTTTATGGTTTCTAATTCAAAATGGCATAAATTTGATGACAAAAGTTGGTTTCTTCTCTGTCTCTTTATTTTTTTTTCCTTCAAAAAGGGCTTGTGCTCAATTCAATAGAAAATCTATTAATCAAATGTTTTCTAAAACCTTTCTTTGATTTCTTTCATTTATTCTCTCTGTCATAGTCTTAATGAAAATTGATCTCGGTGATCATAAAGCTCATAATAAAAAAGTATTATTAATAATTTTGTAAATAATTGTCCAGACTTAGGAAGACTAGAAGATTGATTTAAAATACGGACTATTTTACAAAATAATGATGAATTAAAGATCTATTTGGCACTTATTGCATGAAATTTACTATAAAACAAAACTCAACCGAGGCGGATTATATTTATTTTCAAAAGTATCTAAGTATTTATATATCTTTTTTGTTTTTTTTAACAAAATCAAAATTTATACACATCCATGCACATAGCATCATAAAAGGTTTAGTTTCTCTTTTTTTTTTTTTTTTTTTTTTCATTTTTTTGCCAACAAAAACAAGGTGCTTTCACGGGCATGGATTGGATGTCTGGATTCAGCCTTCCTAATAAAGACCCGTCACTTAGAATCACTTAAAAAATTATTATATTTTAATAAATTTTTTTATATTTAATTTTAATATTAATAAATTTAAAATTTAATATTGTATAATTAAATAATAATTTGTATTATTAAAAAATAAATAATTAAAAAAAAAACAAACACAAATTCAAGTTAATATAAAAAAAGAGACACTTGAATTATCAAGTAATTTCTCTCGTAAGTTTCAACTTAAGTAAGCCCATGATCAGTATAAGTAACGCCCAGTTATGTGCTCAGCAAACGAGGAATCAAAACGGGAGGAAGCGGGTTTTGGCCCTTTTCGGCGGCCGAGACGGCGGTTTTAAGCTTGTAACTTACGGTCTGCAAACAGCCGAGCCTCTGTGTGTGTGTTTTTTTTTTTTTTTTTTAATTTTGGGTTTCTCTCTCCTGAATCTAAGACATGGCGGATGCTTATTGGCGGTACACGGACGCACGCCAGCCGCAACCGAAGTCGATCACCGCGGTCGTCGGAAAGCGCCCTCGCTCCGATTTCGGTAAAAGCCGGCCCTTTTTTTTTCTCTTCTTTTCCACCTTCTGTGACCAAGCTAAGTTCTCCATATGCATATATATATATATATCGACCTAATTAGGGTTTTTCTTTCTTGATGTTCCTCTCGATTCACTCTGTAAATTTTTTCTTGGCAACCAAACGGAACTCAGAAGAAAGAGAGAAATGGGGTTTTCCGATTTGTGCTTTGTTTATCTTGTTTAGCTTTATTGGGTTGAACATTTTCCATTGGGGTTTATTGCATTTTCTGCACTTTTCATACGTGGGGGAGTTATGTGCACTCGGGTAATTGTTCTTTGATATTGTTTTCAAAGCCTTTTTGTCGCAGGACGTTTGATATATCCATTAATTTATGGACTAATATTTGTGATCGTATTCATTGTTTGCTTGCATTTTGTGAAAAGATGAATAATACCCAGGTTCGAAGGTTGTTTGTACATCATATTGATGTCTTGAATGTAATTGCTTTGGGAATTTGTGGCCGAGGACCTTAGATTTTGCATCTACTTTAGATCAGGCAAAATTTTTATTGCTACTTATTTTCACCCTACCAGTGTGTGCACATATTCTTGGATACCTGGTATTTGTTTCTAGAAGCAATTAGATTGATCCTGCAAATACTGGAATGTAATTGACTTGTCGAAGCCGATACTGGGTTATATTTATTTTGGCTTTTATTTTTTATTTTTTATGTGTGGTCTTCAAGACTTCAACTTCTGGATTGTCTTCAATTTTTGTTCTCTGACTGGCAGGAAATTGTGACTTTATCTTATAACTTGTCCTTGATCTTTGTTGTGGACAAAGTGCTTTAAACTCTAATGGTTCAATTTTGGCTCAGAGTATGTGTCCATTCTATCTGAGGTTATTGTTTTTTCGGGTAATGATGAATAACCTTTTAGACGTTACGTGTTTCTGATTCAGTTAATCCAGTTGGCACGTGGTCCTTCCTCCTTTTTATCAAAAGAGGAATATCAATTAATACTCAGGAAGTATGCTCTGTGTTAGCTAGAGGCATTTTATATAACCACTTGGAAGCCTATGCTTGATAAGATGTTGTCAGAAGTTTTTGCACCATCCAAATACGGTTATTTTATTTATTATAGTTCGCATGCACCTAAATTCAAGGAAGAAATTCCTTTTGGTTAGAAACCTGTGTAGAGAGTTGTTGGTCAAATAGATGTAGCAAAGTTCCAACGTGCTAATACATGATTAGCTATCTATGTGGTGTTTCGTCTGCATCTAATTCGTTTTTAGTAAATCTCTGCTTAAAGTAAAGCAGATTATTGATTGCCATATCTTTACCTAAAAAAATCGCCATGAGAAGCCATTTAAGAAAAAGCTGGGGCTGTCAGTGTGCTTTTTCAAAAGATATTCCTTAAAAGGAATTAAAAGTTTTGATGGGTACCAATTATGAAGAGACAAAATGTTCATTTCATTCTTTGCCATCAAGTGGCATTACAAAGCTATGTGAGATCCCCATGTGGGACTAAATAGTCTTTTAGCCATGTAAATTTATCAAGAGTTAGAATGTCATCTTATAGCATTGTCTAAAATGACTAGTTGTGCCATATTTGTTCTTATGCGTTGATGGACAAGATTACATATAAGCCAGTTTTAGGAGAATACTTAATCAAATAATGACAAGCATTTACATTACATTTTAAAAATGGACATACTAGGCATGTCTCATTTAACTCTCATTCTTGTTGGGTGGCATCTTTTGGACTCCTTTTGACTTCTTTAAAGGCTCATGGATATCCACAAAAAAACAAAATAAGAAGTTCTTAAATGCCATCATGAAATCTGTTGTTCACCTTAAAGATGGGCCGTATCTTAGAACTTTGAAGTTTAGCCCTTAGAGGAATTAGTTACTCTGTATTTGACAAATATCGACTTTTCCTTTGTTTCTTCTTTTTTGATATTCTGTTTTTTTTGTTTTTCTTTTTTTCCTGTTTTCCATGCATTTATACTAGAAGCCTTTAATAATTTCGTATTTTTTTTTTTTTCCATATCCTTAGGTCAGTCCATGTAAATATTCCTCCTTATGTTAAATCTTTTTTGAATTATTTCCATGATACCTGCACTAGAGTTTCCCATGCCTAGCATGGTTAGCTCAGTAGCTTAAGAGACCTGTGCCTTCTTTTGATCACTTCTCACTTAAATGGCTGATTTATTGGAGAACATGCTTGCAGATGTGTCCAGCAGTCATGAACTGCCTAATTATTATCCCCGTGATGATGATAGAGGAGCTTTCCGTGGAACAAGGGATTCAGACTCCATTGGAGCATCCTATGACCGCTACCTCCGCAATGCAGTACTTAGTCTAACTCAATGCATGTGAACCTTAATTTCCGTTTTTTCACTTGCAATATTATGATAGTTAATTTTTGCAGCAAATTTCATCTTATGCTATGGGACAATCTGTACAATCCATTCCTGGAGTGCCAGGTCGTTCTGTTGATGATCCACGCATTGTGGCTATTGCAAGCATGGACTCAGGGGATACTGTTAAAGACAGGATCCTTGGTGGAGGTGGAGGACCTGAGGTTTCCCTTCCTCCTGATGCCACTGGTACTCTATTTGTGGAGGGGTTGCCTCCTGACTGCACGCGGCGGGAAGTTGCTCGTATCCTTTCCTCAGTCTCCACATTTATGATTGACACTTTTTATTTCTAGGTTCATTCCTTGATTTGGTTAATAGATATCTTTCGCCCATTCGTTGGCTACAAAGAAGTGAGGCTTGTAAGCAAGGAATCAAGACGTGTAAGTTTCTTTAGAGGATTTCCATTTGATTAATTTTGGTGTGCACACATTTGCTTTTTTACAGTGACAAATTGACTGACAACCAAATTCTGCAGCCTGGGGGAGATCCACTGATTCTCTGTTTTGTTGACTTCTTGAGTCCTGCCCATGCTGCTACTGCCAAGGATGCCTTACAAGGTCAGCTTGCTGTGGATTTCCTGATTGTTGAACTAGGTCCCATTTATCATACTACCATCAAAATCATTGCATACCTCTTTTTCTCTTTTTTTTCCTTTCTTATTCTGCTTGTGAATGACACAACCACCATTTTAGTGTTTGTGTGCATGGTGGAGTGACCAGGTTCGTTTATGCAACTTTACCAGTTTTGTAGCTATGGTTAGAGTGAAATACACGGTATCAAGGATGTTTGGTGATGTAAACTGTCTAGGAGATTAAATTCTTTCATAAAACATTAAAGCATGGTCATCATAAAAAATCAAAGTAATATTGATAATTATAAGAAGAAAAATTAGTGAGGCATGTGGTTGACAGCGTACCGTGCTTATTAACATGGTAGGTCGATTGGTAATTTAGTTGCGTTTCAACCCGACTATACTGCAGAGACTACTTAAAATCATGGGGCTTCCTGCGTTCTCAATTTGTTTTTAGCTGAGCCACACTACTTGGAGCCTATCCCATTATCTGCGTTCCTAATATTGATATGGGAGATTTAAGACAATAGTGTGCATTTCTCATTGGTTTTCAGCCTCTCCTCTTCCTCGTTTTCCTCTTCCCTTATCCATTATATGCATGAGGTAGTGATGACAGCCTGTTTTACTGGCCGAACGTCAGAAGGTGGTGGGGCCCCTTGCCGATTGCTCTTTTAGACTGTCTTTTATTGGTCAGCAAAAGAGTAGTGGCACGTACATGACTCAGTATCTTTAAGTGATGGATATTCTACTGCTATATTTAGAGTTTTATGTACTAGGGCAAATGATTTCAACGTCTTACGTAATTTCTTTGCTGATACGGTAACCTGCCATTCAAAGTGTGATCACTTGTGCAGCGTAAAATTGTCAAGCTCGATTTTGCAGGTTATAAATTTGACGAGCATGACCGTGACTCGGTCCATTTAAGATTGCAATTTGCTCGCTATCCTGGTGCAAGGTCAGGTGGCGGGCATCGTGGCAAGCGTTGAATAATGCAATTTTGCAGGTGGTAATGCTTTTCTCTTTAACCATTGAACCTCTTTTAGTCTTGGCTATAAGGTGCCATCTGCAGCAAACTTTTGTTGTAAAACAGTTCATCAGCCTAAATCGTGGAACGACCCTTCTCTGTAGGATTTGCGCCAATTGGGAGGTTTTGATAATAAGGGATGATACGACAGCCATGCAGTTTCAAGAACTATGCGAATTTCTGAATGGGCACTATCGTTAGAACGAAATCGAGCTTTTTATTTTCCGAAAATCTTTGGGCAGTATCTGTAGACTTGTAGAGATAGTGCTTTGCTGTCAAAGAGGATGTTATTTCCATTAAATTGTGTTTCAGACTATACTGATGAACTTATTACTGGTCCAGCATGGCGAAGGCTTTCTTGGCATCTGTCCATGCATTGGGATTAGGAACCTGTGACTGTTTACATACATACATAAATGCATGTACTTGCCCACCATTTGAGCATGCACTGAAGTCAAGCACATGCATATTAACAGAAGTATATATATCTATATAGATATGTATATGATTTTACTTGAAAAAAGAAGAAAACGGAAGAATTCCCTGTTTGTCTAATTTCTGTTTTTGATTTTTTTTTTTTTCTAATGTTACTTGTTGCATCTATAAAAATTTATTCTCCCATGAAAAGTTTGATAAGCTGCTCATGTAGCAGAATGATTTCTATGGTCCCACATGATTTGATTTCTTGTGGTTGAGTGCTGAGTCCTTGTATGTACATCGGTTGCTTCATGTGCTGAGCTTTTTTGATGAATTGGATGAATGGGAGATGGTAGGGTACTTGCATTGGTTGTGGGCCACACACTAAACCGAGTCCGATCTATGTTGCTGTTGTCACTGTTAGTGTGTATGTGCTTGTTTGAACAGCATTTAAGAACTATAAACTTGTTCTTTTGGGTAATGGGATTCTATCAAGTTTGATTCCTAAGACACGAAAGTTCTTCTGGTCTTGTTGAAATTTTTATTCAAAGGATCTACTTCAGTTTCAGCCTATGTATGTTGAGATGCTCCAGTCAGTACCATATTGTTTTGGAAACAGATTGACAAATACACATAATGCTTGAAAAGAATTATTTGTTGCTGTGGTGGATAAGGCCACAACTTTTACTGATGCTATTGTGAGATAAGCACAGTGGTAGTTCAAGGGTTTTTTGGTTGAGTCTTTGATTGACGCACATTTAAAGTTGTGTTTTCACGTTTTATTTATCTCATATCTACCGAATATTTTCCACAAAGTAGGATCAAAAGTATGTTACCCACATTTCATATTTAGTGAAGGGCTGTGTTTGGTTGTAAGGACTAAATGCCTACATGAATAGGGCTAGCAAAATATGTTAGGAACCTCGCACGCATGAGCGTTCAGCTATATCTGCTTTTGGCACTTTGAAATCATGCTATACAATTCAGTAGTTGGTAGAATGAAGATTCTGGAAGGATTAATAGCTAAACTGTGGCAGAATAAAGAAATAATTTGGAAAACTGAGATACTGCAACACCTGTAGGTGCTTCTTTCCGGCAGAACTCTATCTGGTTCCCATAGTCCTGTATCTTTTCCCATGTTCGCTACCCCCTCCACTATGGTCTTTATTGCGATAGCAGAAGAAGCTAGCAGCCAATGATATAGAGTATTTTTCACAATAATAATCTATCATGTATATGTGTCTTTGAGACCATGCGTGCAGTTGCATGTGTGTGTGTTTGTGTGTGTGTGTGTGCAGTTGCACGCACACGTGTGTGGGGGGGGGGTCGCACAGAGAGAGAGAGTGAGAGAGGGCAGCTTGTAGTGCATTTCAATATACTTACTGTTTTTTCTTCGAATGATGGCTATTTATTAGTAAGCATATGCATAAATAGTACATTTTAACATCAGTTGAAAGTTTTCCCTAAGCATATGTACATCAGGTGGTAAATTACATATGCCTTTATGTACATCTATATGCGTGGGGGTGTGTGAGAATGTGTGTGTTAATCATTATGGGAAGTTAATTGTTTGGAATTTTCGAGGTCCAACACCTGTTAAATGCCTTGCAAATTGGAGCTGCTGTTTATGTGATGGCTAGTTGGTCCACTATGATTGCCACTAATTATCACTTGTATTAGAATAATATTATAGTATTTCTGCAACTTACTCAGGTTGTTGCTACTTGTTGGACATCATCTTCCTCCCGAGAAAAAAAAAAAGAAGAAAAAAGAATAAAAAATAATATATATATATATATATATTCATTTATTTCTATTAGTATGGAAAGAACTCTTAAACTGCCAAACTAACATATAACAGATGAGATGAGGTTGAAGGTTCAATAATCAATTCGTGTGCATTGGAGATGCATACGCAGTTCAGGGCAAGTTCTGGTTGCAGGGCCACTTGGCTGGTGGGTCATTATAATTTCCCCCGGTTTTTAAAGCCACTTTGGTTCAATATTCTAATTTGGGGCTGAAAAATGAAAGTTCCAGTGGCTGAGGCAGAAAATAAATTATTTAATAAAAATTTGCTAAAGTAATTAATTATATTGCTTCACTGTAGGACTGAAACCCACAAGTACAGCTGAGCTCGACTAGCACTGACTTCAAAGCTTCTATTAGAACGTGCACTCTGCTGCATTTTTTAGTGCCTATCTTGATGTGTATGAATGTAGAATAGGATATAAGCATTGCTCTAATACGAACCTTCCTTTTACTAAGCGTTTAATAAATTATACAAAAATTTCGTTTAACTAAAAAGGAAAAAAAAATTGCTCGAGTCAAATCAAATTGTGGGATTTTTCTTTCCTTTCTTGCTCATTTTTTCCTTTTCCAATGGGAATGGTTAAAATGTCTATTAAGCTTCTAAAATAACAATTTTCAGTCAAATTTTGCACTTGTGAACTTTTAAGCTGAAACTCAAAGTCCAAAAAGTTTACTAAATTTCTAAAATTGACATTGTTATTTTTTGCAACTAAGTATTATGTGAGGTGATATTGTAGGATTTCAATGATGCCTGTTTTATGTTGCTACTTGTTGTTTACACTTATTGTAGTGGGAACTTAGGTACAGTTGGCTTCTCGGTGTTAAGATATATTGCAGGTGTGAAGGAGCATTGGGTTTTAACTTAACACTATTATGGGCCATACTGCTGCTGCAATTGCCTATCATAGCGAAGAGGGAGGGTTGATACCATTGGTGAGATGAATGGTGTCTTTTTGCAATTGTTTCGTTTGTTTTGATATCTTTGTTTCTTTCTGTCTTCTTCTTCCCAGCTTCATTACATATATAAGAGCACGTTTAGCTCGTTAAGGTCATCCTCTTTTTGTAACTGCAAAGATTCTGAGGCTGGTTGCTGAATTAATGCTGTTGTCTTGTGTCTCCCAGGTTGGCAAGTCGTCTTGTGCTTTTGCAAGGTGGGCAGTTGGGTTTGACTGCAATGACTTTGAGTAATGGCAGATTCTCTCTCTCTCTCTCTCTCTCTCTCTCTCTCGGCATCTTAAGCAGGCTTGTGTCGTTCTCGGCATCTTAAGCAGGCTTGTGTCGTGTTAATTATGTGATATTTTTCATTTGTTGATTTGAACTAAAGACACCTCAAGTACTTGTCATATCATCGCAAGGCGGTTCATTTTATGTAGAGATATAGAATTCTGTTAAAATCTTGAGTATTCGTGGGACCTAATGGTGGTATATTTAGTGTATGCTTAATCTGTATTGCAGGACTCCTTATTGGTGAAAACTTTTTCTCCAGTGGCTTTTGAAAACTCCTAGAATGAGTAAAATATTTTCGTTCTCATTTTTTCTTCTAATTTTCCTTTGGTTTATATGCTTCTGAAAATTTTTGTAGAATTTTTATTTGGGTTCTTGAGGCTTTGTTGTTGTTGTTGTTCTACTTGTGTTTTATCTTTTGGTCATTGCAGTAGTGATAGAGAGGCAGTGCCCAAGCAAAGTGAACTTAGCAGAATCTCTCCTCATTTTTGTTTGAACACTATGATGAGTAGATTTACTTGCATTGGAAATACGTGCTCACTTCCTTTATTTTTCTATTTAATGTCCCTTGGTCATAGCCAGGTGATAAATCGAAATGGAAGTCTGTTCTGAGAACAACTGACACTGCCAAGGTAAGAGCATTTGATGCTGTGCCCGTTCTCTGTGAAGTCGAGGTTTTCCCGGGAGATAACCAAGCAGTCTGTTTGAAGACTCGAATTGGCATCGATGCTTCTTAATGCCAAATATGATACCTGGGTTAATCCATGGCTTGAACGTGTATAATATGAGCAGAATAAGGTTTTTGCAATACGATATGACACCAAAGGTTGTACATGGTATCGTGCTGTACCAAGGAATGCTGTTGTGTCTGTGGTCGTCCCGAATGAGTAACCAGTTCGTTGCCCATTTCACACTGCACAAAACTTCATTACAAACAATCCTCTGCGCAAAACTTTTCCAGAGTTTTTGATTTCACACAGCACAAGTGCAATCAATCAAGGGACTTTAATTTATCTTAAGTTGAGGGAATTCGTAGTAACTTTAGTGGAATGAATTACCGGCCAAATTATGCTTACATTAGTGCATAACTTAAAAAAGTAATTTGGCCGTTTTCATATTTTACAAACTTGGATTCCATCATATTCTATAATCAAATACATTTTATGTTATTGTTAGGTATGCAGCAGAGTAGGGTATGATATATGGAAGGCAAAACAAACATCTGACTACATCATTGGATATAAAAATCCTAGTGCAATCTCGGTGTTCTCAGCATCAACTATGATTCTATCTTAGAAATTGTCAGGAAAGTGATTTCAGAGAAGAAAATTCTGTTTTCAACAAAATGTCAGAATTATTTGTTAAATATCTGTCTGAATTCTGTGTAGTAACCACTGGATCCAACTATCCCAACAATATAACCTAAAAGAAGAGATGGATAGGTCTTCAATTAACCTGGAGGTGTACGCAACCAAAATATTAGTTTATGGTCCTTAATCACACAATAAAATACATCTCACCCCACACTTCTATCACACAAGAAGCATTGAATGGAAAAAAAAAACAAATTTCACAAAAACAAACTAACAGAACAATAAATATAAATATATTGTTAAATTTGGCAAAAATTGAAAAAAAAAAAATGAAAAGCCATCCCCAATCAGTTTAAGTGCACTAACCCAATGTATTATAAGCAGAAGTTTAGCCCTCTATCCCAATTTTTTTTTAACCTAATTTTATGTTCCTAATTTCAGAAAAAAGAAATAATGATAACTTGGAAATAATTCTAATTTATCTTATATCTAAGTAATTTTTTCTAATTTTTTTTTATGAACTAGTATTTGTCGTATCACAAGATCTCATAATTCTCTCCAAATTTTTATTTTTTAAAATTTTTTTTATCTATTTAATTTAGGTAATACATAAAGAAAATAATTACTTCCAACGTTTTTTTTTTTTAAAAATCATAAATAATTATAAAAAATTTTAATTTTATTGATCAAATTAAAGACTAAAATTCTTAAATTTTCGTATTTAAATTTATAAAAAGCTATTAAAACCTCCAACAATTGGACTCGAAACACCAATATTGTCTCATTAGAACGTGATAATAAATTGTCAACATGAAATTTGGGTCTGGCAAGCCTAATTTAAGGCTTCCTGGTTTACACGGAGGGAACAACAGTAGTAAGAAACTTTGAGGAAATATAGCCGTGAAACAGTACATTGCAAAATGTCACCTTTATTTTGCTCATTACATACCGGGCTTGAGGCTACTACGTGCACAACAGGAATAACCTTCAAACCAGATAGCAAGATAACATAAGCCAATCGCAAATGCAGTACGAAAGCACTGATGATCACACTCACAATGGAAATTGAAGTTAAAAAAAAGGGTGCAATTGACAGTAATATTATTTGGGTGTTCTCATAATATTTCTCAAGCTTATTGCCATTTACTAATTATTTTTGTGCTTGATTTAGAAGGCAGCATCTTTGTCCACAAACCACTTCAACTCCCTTTGAGGTGAAACCATTGTTACAGGCAGCTCCTCGGTAGCGAGGCGCTTGCCGAGTGCGGCGCGCACTGCATTGGCTTGAGCAGCACCGCAAACCACGATGGCAATGTTTGCAGAGGAGTTGATGAGAGGAAGAGTAAAGGTGATTCTCCGGGGAGGTGGCTTTGATGACTCCTCGACGTGGGCGACCCACTTGTGCTTTTCCAGGAGAAGGGGGTTCCCAGGGAACAGGGAGGCTACGTGACCTTCAGGACCCAATCCCAGAAGTATGAGATCAAAAATTGGAAGCCCCGTCGCTGGAGATGTGTCCATCCCTTTCACATTTGCGAACTTTTTCAGATCGGTTTCATACTCTTTCGCTGCAATCTCAGCTGAGAGGGAAACGTTGATGGTATAAACATTGCTGAGGAGAACTGGTACCTACAGTACGGTACAGATTTTAAAAATAAATAAAACAAATATTGAATATATATATGTATTGGCAAGTGATGGGGCCGGCCTCAATTCATCTATCATCTACTAGGTTACATAGTTATAATATGTACAACAAACTAAGCCAATTAGTCATTTAGTAGCATTGATTATATATGTTATGATGATAATAATAATGTTGAGTATATAACATTAAACTAGCTGTGAGCTTATTTGCTTTTAGGTACAGTAACCACTCGTACTCTGTGAAAATATATAATTGTCAAGAACCACATATCGATGCTAAAATTTCTATCAATGGTTTAATTGTTAAAAGCCCTAGTTGTTTTTATTGTTAACGGTTTTCGGCCATGGATAGATGAAATAAGAGACCTTAACAAGTATATTGATACTTACAGTGAGCCTGTTAATTTATAGATCTAGATATCTATCAACAATGAATTAATTGATTTGACTCAACTCAATAAATTAATTATGCATTAAAAGGTATAAAAGAGTGACTCCCTTTATATATCTCCCATCGACCCTCCGCCAAGTGTGAATGAACCAAAAACAAAAACAAAACAAAAAAACGTAGAACAATAAGAGACACAGTTCTCTAAAGCGTCACAAAACAGATAGAACAAAAGCAGTGATTCATCTCATATTTTAAGGTATTTCGGTTATTGAGATGTTCTAAGATTTCTCAATTGTAAAGTAATTTCAATTGAGATATTTATACATTTTTTTTTTTTTTGACAAATTGCAGCAGAGACAAAATACAAATACTCGATGAGGTGACATTATACGTGCGTGAGTTTCTCCAAAGTACTGTCTGTGTGAGTTTCTGTACAAATATTTGAAGTTGAGGTGAACATGGGACTCCACATCATATTTGACGTAGTGGCATAATTTTATTCACTTTCGCTTGTTCGCACCCATTCATTTGGCCCCATTTGTGGGTTAAATTTAAATTAGTTCACCACAGTGTTAATTAAGCTCAGTACATAGGTTCGTCAATCCTTTAATTCAAGATTTGTTGCACCATATATTACCTAATTCTAGCAAGTTTCAAGGATATATTAAGAGTATAACTTTCACATTAATAACATGCAAATATATTTCCCGGCTTATAATGTCATAAAGTTCAATACAACATAGAAAAACGATGCACTGGGTCTATGAGAACTAATTAGGGAAGAAAAAAGAAAAAAAAAAAAGAAAAAGAAAGGAAATACCTTAGAAAGCAAACCATCAAAAGCTACTTTGTAGTTGCTATCAACGTGATCCCTGGACACAACTCTCTCGTCGACCCAGAAAATATTCCACTTGGACCATTCTATTGTATCCAAGTGCGGCTGTTCCGCTAATTTCCTGCAAATAAACAGACATCAACGCCATTTTTATTGCTACTTAAATTAATCTAGCTATCCCAAAAGTTTGATTTGTGGGTCATCCCTGCCAATGATCATAAACGTAATTGAAAGTTTAGTATATCTTTCTTATAAATATTGACGTAGATATATCTATATTTGTAGTGAATACAAGGTAAGCTAAAATTTTCAAGAACATTTAGCCAAAAAAAAAAAAGAAGAAGAAGAAAAAAAGCTTCATGGACAATGCATAAATTCATCATGTAGTTCTCTAAATAATAGCAGATTCTACATACTATCACATATAAAATGGAAGGCGATACAAGGGCATAGTTGAATGACTGAAGAAATGAAGGGGTCAAAGGCAAAACACGAAGAGTTTTTTACTAGTCTCTCTTCTATATAATGGATACTCATCTTTTTAATTTTTAATATAATTTATTCCTAATTTTTTATCACATAAATTTATTTTATTATTTTTATTTTAAATAAATTTTACTTATTATATAATATAATATTATAAATAAATTATATTAAAAAAAAGGTCAAAATAGAAGTTATCCGTGTAAAACATTCATGAATTGTAAAATTGGCAGGCTCATGACAGCACTTGGATACCTGAGGGACTGGATGAGAGTGCCTCCTGACAGAACGATATTGAAGGAGCCTTTGGCTTTGATAGACGTAGCCGACAAGTCGGCGATGTATTTGGCTAGAGATGCTGCCATGTCCTCCTCCCTACCGAACACCTCCACCTTCTTCACGGGTGTCTCCGTCCGCCTTGCACTCGCGGAAGTGGTCGACGAAGCCTTTATTCCGCCGCCTTGGAAGAATCTCTTGGGATCATTGCCAATAATAACGCGTCCACTTTTCAATCCCAGCGATGAAGAGTAGTTTAGTTTCTGACAAGGCATTCCAACCGGGTGCAGCCCCCGGGCAGCAGAAACTAAAGAGGTTCTCGGTATGCTGCATTGCTCTGCTAATGATGAAGAGGAGGCAGGCACGCGCAGAGAAGAGGCTGTCGCAGTGGCATTGAGAGTTGACGAAGATGCCATGGAAGAACTGTGAAGCAGTCAAAAGCTTTAGAGATCAATTGTGAATGATCGAGCTATGCTTTGGTCGGATAGTTTCTGGAGTTAATATACATATTTATAAGAAAAATAAATAAATAAAAAAAGGAATTGAAGTCAGGGTGTGGCGTTTGGCATGTGGCCCGAGGTGGCAGATCGAGTGCTTGAACTTGAAGAGTGTCTAAAGATGTCTCGCCGGTCCTTCCGTATATTAGTATCCGGTACCTTCCTCAATCTGCCCTCCATTCTTGTCTGCTCCTTTTGACTCTTCAAGCGAGGCTTTGCTTGAGCTTGCTATCTAGCCTTTACTTTCTTCGCTTTTGCTAGTGTCTCTCCAGCTATCCGCCTTTGGGTGTTGTCTCCTGCAAGAGAGTACAAAAGGAAGAAGAAGGGTAAGCATGAGATGGATAGCGATTGAGGACAAAACTCAATGACCGGAAGGAGGAAAAGTGACCAACCAGCTGGGAATCTTGAATTTGGGCCTATATTTCACGATACAGGGGATAGCACCCAAAGTGAGTCTTCTCTCATTATGCCACTCTCTTTTATGTGCATGACTCCGATGCTGCTTACCCCTTTTTCTTTTTACTTTTTGCTTTTTTCTTATTTTGCACTGTACTAGATCTTTTTTCTTTTTTAATTTTTTGCTTTCTATTATTGTATGTGTAGAAGAATCACTTTGCCTTACAATCATAAACAACACCCTTGTTAACTTCTTCCATCGGATCGCTAAAAGGTGGTTCGAGAATCAACTTGTTTTGTACACAAGCTAATATTTTGAATCTAACTTTGAATTTTATTTGGCAAACAACTAAGGTTCTTTTTATCTTTTTTTGGGTAAAATATATTTTTGTTTTTTTTTTTTTTGTGTGTGTGTGTTAAAAAAACTGCAAAAGATATAATTAACAAAAAAATAATTATAAAATTAATATCTTCCACTTTAAATAAGCAAAAACTATTTTTCGTAAGGCGAGAAAGAGAAAGAGCATAAATTATAAAGAGAAAAAATTATTTTCGAATTATTATTAATTTTGTTAATTATTAATTAACTTCATCATCAACCCGTAAGCTAATTTAATTCTTGTCATGGTACCTCCTTTTTTTTTTTTAGTATTTTTTACTTAAATCTACTCTATCGTGTAAGAAGTTAGTTGAATTTTTTTTTCATAATTTTATTTATAATAATAATTAATTTGTATTAAAATTCTCAATTCTATTATTTTTATTTTACTTTGTCATAACTTCTTAATAAATAATTAAGTAAAACACAATAACTGAAAAATCAAAAAAATAAAAATCATCTAAAGAGATACAAACAGTAAAGGAAGGAGAGGAAGAGAAAACCAACCGTGCTCAAAAACTAGCCCCAAAACAAAAGGGGCCCAACGTGTAGAACGTGAGAGTGCAAGATTGGATCGGTCCCCACCATCAAATCATGTTGTTATAATGTTGACAATTTCACCATGTAAAAAAGGACACATGTGAAATATTTCTAATATTTTAATATAAACAAATCTTGGTTTAAGTGTATATACTATCATTGATTTGGTTAAAATCTAAATTATTAAACATTAACAAGACGTTTAAGCCAAAGTTTTTTTTTTTTTTTGGGTGTGTGTGAGCTTTATAACAAGTAATTTCGCTATGTAAGTGAGTATTGTTGAAGTATAGTAGCCACGATGGCTTGTTAAAAGTAACAAAACAAAGTCTTATTTAACAAGTGAATAAACCAATTAATTAAAGAGCCTTTTATTGAATAATTATGTTGTTTGAAAAAAGGTGTGTGTTTCTACAGAAGAGTTGTGTATATTCAAGAGAGTCGCGTTTTTTTTTCTGAAAAATAGAGACTATTCAATTCTGTAGAGATGTAACATCTCAAATCTTTAGAGGTGTGACTCTTCAATTCAAGGTTGTGATAATTCAACAATACAAATAGGATGCTTAGTTGTTCTTTTTCCTTTTCTAATATCAGAGAAATTCTTACTCAGGAGTTTCTTTCTTTTTTTTTTTTTTCTTTTCCCTTTTTCTACAACTAAAGAAATTCTTACAAATGCTAATTGGTTTTAATCCTGCAAAAATTTCAAAGGGGGTGGACATTGCCGTGAAGACAGTGATTTTTTCATGCCATATTAATTCTACTTCAACTATGATTAAATAAAGATTTTGCTATTACGGTTGTTGTATTAGAAAACAATCGAGTTACCACTTTGGTTTTCCTTTATACTTATATTTGCGATTGGGGCGATTGATCTTGGCTAATGCATGGAATACAAAAGATCCTCTTAGACTTTACATGGGAAATAATATTAGCAACCTGATGAATATTGGTTGTTCTAAACAATAATTAATAGTACGTGTTGGACTCATTTTATCTAA
Organism: Bruguiera gymnorhiza; assembly: GCA_020883675.1. Lineage (NCBI taxonomy): Eukaryota > Viridiplantae > Streptophyta > Magnoliopsida > Malpighiales > Rhizophoraceae > Bruguiera > Bruguiera gymnorhiza. Next base: position 2,698,212 of record JAIRCJ010001048.1, read on the forward strand.
CGAGCATTCGTGAGTGTTGCTACAAGAAAAGAAAGAAGACGCGAAGTTAGACAATTGTTTGCCAAAAATGCATCAGATTGACATTGGACTTTTATTTTACTGATATGCCTTTCAAAGGCTATTACAGGAGGCGGCGGATAAGCTCCATACAAAAGTTGGTTCCCTTGAAATCCAAAAGTACAACATTCTGACGACGCAACACACGGACACAGCAGACAAAACAAGCAGGCACCAACTACTAATAATCTTTATTTGGATGCGCCCATAATTAAAGGGCGAAGATTCTGCGTTTTCGCGTTTTTCTCACAGGCAGAAAAACGCAGCATCTTTGTCCAAGAACCACTTCAGCTCGCCCTCAGGAGAAACATTTTTAACAGGCGGATCAATGCCGGAAAGTTGCTTCCTGCCCAGTGCCGTGCGCACCACCCTGGCTTGAGAAGCACCAGTTGCCACAAGTGCGATATTTGCAGAGGCGTTGATCACTGGGAAGGTAAAGGTGATTCTCTGTTGAGGTGGTTTTGGCGAGTCCTTGATGTGAGCCACCCATTTTTGCTCTTCCTTGACGACGCAATGGCCAGGGAAGATGGAAGCTACCTCGCCTTCAGGACCTACTCCCAGAAGCATGAGGTCAAACTTTGGAAGTCCACTCACAGGAGAGGTGTCAATCGCCTTGCTGTAAACCAGCTGTTTGATGCGGTTTTCATAATCATCAGCAGCGCGCTCAACCGACAGGGCATCATTGATGGCATAAACATTGCTAAGGATAATTGGTACCTACAGCCAAAAATTGAGGAACCGGGGGATTTTAGTTATCTGATTGCGGAATTAATCACGTGAAAATGTATGGAAAGAGTTCCCTTGTAATGGAGTCGGGGACATCTCTCATTTGGTGGCCTGTATCGATGATGTATAATGCAAGGTTCTAAACGAGAGTCCACGAAAACCTGCTCTATTTGAAGGGAATAGTCCAAGAGCATGATTAGAGGGATAATTGTATCACAGTCTCTTAGCATTTTGGATAATCCAATATTTCCATTACAGTACTTGTTGCAATACTGTAATGGCTAAGGGATTAGTGGGAATAGTTATGACATTAGTTACAATGACTGTAATTGATGAAATGTCTTTTCCTGCCTCAACCTTGGTAAATTGTATCACAAATTTTCGTGTTATTATTGGGAGCCTGACTAGGCCTCCAATTAACTAATGGCAAAATGTTACTCATTTTCTTTTGTCAAATAATAGAATAATATGTTTCCGTTGGCAAGAAAAGTCAAATAACGAAAGACTGATCGGCTAAGACCCAGTGCAAGTTCACCTCTACATACTCCATAAGTCATAATCATGCCCCCCGCTGCCCAAAGCAAGTAAAAATACAACGATGAAAAGAAGAAAACTGTAACCTATGCTAGAAACATGTGATTATCCTATATTGTAAATGCTTTCTCTGTTGAAAGCTCATTAAATAATACTACAATAAGTAACATATTTACTAAATTATGTGAGGTGTTTTTCAAATAACATGCACATATATAAAGTAGAATACTGCAACTTTTACGGAGAATATTTTATGTAGAAAATCAAAATAAGGCACCATATTGTCTAATCCCCATATATTGGAGGCATAGGCAAGCAACAATCAGTCAATATAAACAGTGTGAAATGAGCGAATATATATGTATAGGTACACGCACCTTAGTGAGCAAACCATCACACGCTTGTCTATAGTTGCTATCAATACTATCCTTTGAAACAACTCTCTCTTCAACCCAGAAGACATTCCACTTCGACCAGTCTATTGAATCAACATATGGTTGTTCAGTCAATTTCCTGCAATTTCCAAGATCAAAACCATTTCATGCACTTGACCACAAAACTTTAAAAAGAAGTCCTTGAACCCTTGGATGGACATTATCGCTATCGCGAGACAAGAAGAATTGTTGGAAACGACGAGTTTTTCCTTGGATCAACTAATCATCATGCACTCCTCCAAGATGGAGAAAATCAAAGGAATGGGAAAGAGGCATAACTTTTTTTTGTGTAATTATGAGATTTTGTATCCTCGTACATAGACAATAGATGAAACAAAATCATATTCATATTGTCATTTGCAAAAGAACCTCTCAATCTATATACTTTCATTTCATCCCAACGGTATGGTGGGGAAATAATTTTATGTTGTTCGACACATTTATCGTTTCATGATTTCCTTTCCTCTTTTCTTAATTAATTTAAACTCATATGATGTCTCTCTCAAACAAGACAATTCAAGTTAAATTAAAATGATAGGGAGCCACCTTCAGCGGCAGGTCGTCAAATGAATACAGGAAATAAAACATTGAGAAAAAGTTTAAAACTCTTTAGGTAAATCTAATTTAGCAATATAGCTGTGAGTCCAAATGTAAGAAATGTATGCCTCTTAAACGGTTATTATTTCGTGGGATTAAAGAGTATATTTGTCTCCCATTTAACAGCACGTAGGTTTGGTCATGTTAGTTGAGGGACATTAGTACCTTCCAGTCCACCCTACAAATAAGATGGAATATACCACTGGAAAAATAAAGAAAGAAATGTGATAGTTTTAGTGCAGATAATTTAGCGAAATATATATTACTTCGCAAACGAATCTCAGTCATATTCTTAATAGAATTTATCTGATTTATCCAAAAAAAAAAAAAGAAGAAAGAAAGAAGTAAGGCGGAATCGAGCTCGTGTTCCAATTGCTGCATGCATGCATGGATTGGCTTGATCATGATCACATACCTGAGGGATCGAATGAGAGGGCCACCAGAGAGAACAACGTTGAAGGATCCTCTCCCTTTGGTGTACTTATCCGACAAATCGACAACGTAACTGGCCAAAGACTCCGCCAGCTCCTCTTCCTTCTCAAACACCTCCAACTTCTTCTTGGGTATAGGCGCCATTGCCCCGGGAACGGCCCCTGATGCCTTGATTTTGGCACCTACATTGACATTGACGGAAGCCCCTCTCAGCCCATAAGAGTGGTTGATGAGCTTCTTGCTTGCTAACTGGGGCTGCAGGGGTGACGAGGCCAACAGCAAGGTACTCGGTTTGCATTGTTTGGAAACCACGGATGGCCGTGAGGGCATGGACAGAGAAGCGGTTGCGGTGGCACGGGCAGAAAGAGCTGTGAAGGAGGCCATTGGAAATTAAACTTTGTGTACCCGCTAGTGGCTGATTATAATAAAGAGTATGAAACTGTCTGTAAATGCAATAGCTGGGGTGCATCTTGGATTATATAACAATGGCAATGCAAGGGGTGGCATGGCATTGACAAAGTGATACAGCTGTGAGTCCCGAGCCCATGTGCTTCAACTTGAAGATTGTTTAAAGGTGGGGTGCATGTGACGTGAGATTGTCATGCTCCATCAGTATCTGATACCTACCTGCTTCTTCCCCATCTTCTTCTTCTTCTTCTTCTTCTTGTATGGAAAGCCAGCGAAACCTAAGTTTCAAGCCTGCGAAGCCAACTACTTTAGCCTTTAGCTACTAGCTTTGGCTAATAAACTTGTCTGATTTATTAGTTTTTAATATGTTTTGGTTTGATTTTTAACTTTTGCTTTCTTCCCTTGCACTTGCACCTGTAGTGCCTTCTGCTTTTGTCACACTTCACATTTGCAGCCCAATGGTAGCATATTGGCCCGTTGATCTCATGTCTGTTACTTTCGCTTTCTCTTTTTGTTCTTCCTTTGATTTTGTTTATTTGTTCGGCTACTTTCCCTTTTCCTTTAGAATATGTTTCCACTTTTCATCCGTCTTCTTATTCAATTTTGTATATTTTTCCTCTCTGTTATTCAATTTCTAGCAGCTACCCAAGTAACGTTTTGATACCTTGCGTGTTCAAATAATCATCACAAATGGTTCGCTTCTCCCTTTTATCTGCAGCCTGCAAAAGTTTTGTGGAATAATCCTCTTTGCTTCCCAACTTAACAAATAGAGATGGATTAAGTTATGACAAAAATTGTGCAGAAATTGGAAATGCCTTCAAGGCAGCACTCCGGCCTGGTTTAGGTTTCGGTTCCAAGTCGTCAATTCTGGTTCCATGGTTAAGGAGAATCTTAATCGAATTGCAAGTTAGTTGCTCCGTTCTAATCATCGGTTTCGGTTCTAAATTCGGATTCATTTCAATTCAAAAGTGTCCCGTCTAGTATGATTTGAACTGATTTGATCACATCAATAACTTAAAAAAAAAAAAAACTTTGAAATGTATTAATTTTTTAATTAGAAAAATTCATACAAACTATATTAAAAATAACTGTTACCGTTAATTTAATTTTTCATTTTATTGTTTAAAAAAATTGTTGATTTAACTATTAATTTGATTAATAATATTAATTTTAATTTAAAACTGCAGATTAAACTGATAATTTACAATTACTGGAAGAGTAAAATTTTAACTAGACAGTTACTTCCCACAATTTCAGTTTGTCGAAACCGAATCAACCGATTTTAATTCAATTTCGATTACAAACCAGTTTGATTCTGATTTAACTCCAGTAACCGTGGTCATGTCTTCATCATTATACTTGTCGTGTTAGTTCCTTGTTTTCTCTCGTGAATAGCTCAATGTTAATGACCTTCCAACGTCAATGTTAGCTCCTTGTCTTCGTCGTAATGCTTGTCATGTTCATTCCACTCCTTTTTCGCACGGAGCATGCTCATCGACACATCTTTTTAGATGAAAATGGCACGGATGTGGCAAACACACTTTTAATAATCATGATCATTTATTTAACAACGATAAATATGTAAGTAATAAGCATAATATTTATAATAAATTAAAATGATTACCAAAATATGTAATAAGAGTAATGATCATTAATATTGATTATGTACATAGAAAAATAAATACATGTATATGCACCATTTTAAACAAAAAATGAAAATGATCAAATATAAAATTTTCTGTTAAATAAATACATCTAAATTAGAAAAAAAAAAAAAAGCGTTTATGCAGTGAATATAAATGTATCAATAACGTGTCGAATTCTTATTTTCATGTAAGCTCTTGTTATAAATAAAAAGGAAGTTATTTAAAAATAAATAAATAATAATTGCTTTGGTTAACTTAAACCTTCCCGGGTTAAAAAATGATGGCTGCAGCGTTGCTTTGGAACGTGTGTAAAATTGCTTCAGTTAACGTGTCCATCTCCAGTTAGTCTTTCTATGTAAATGTGAGAGAGAGCTGCAGTGTTTGTCCCGCTACTATAATCATCTGTTCTTACTGCTTAAGCCACCTTCTCTATGTGATTTATAAGTAAGAAAAAAAAAAAAAGAAAAAATTACACAACCAGATTGCATATTAATTTGGAAGGGACAATATCCAATTGATCAAACATCAAATGATCATCACGAACGCACAACACAGAAAACAAATTAAACATTGTACTGGGATTATTACATATGGACGTGCTTAACTATAATCATAAATATAAAGCTCGTGACTGAAGCTCAATTTATAGGGTAAGACTAGTTTGCCGTTTTCTCGAGCTTTGAAGCTGCATCCTTGTCAAGAAACCAAAGAAACTCCTTTTCAGGAGAAATTTTTTGGGCGGGGAGGAGGGCAGTGTCAGTCTCTGCCCAACCCTTGGCAACTGCGTCAGCTTGAGGACCACCACAGACTACAAGTGCAACATGATCGCATGCATTGATCACAGGGATGGTCATGGTGATTCGTTTACTGGGTTCTTTTGGTGAGTTGTCCATATAAGCAACCCATCTCTTGTTTTCATTGAGCACGGCATGCCCTGGAAAGAGAGAGCCCACGTGCCCGTCCGGACCCATGCCCAAGAGCATGAGATCAAACTTTGGACACTCGGTCTCCGGAGAGGTCTCTATCGCCCTGGTAAGCACCAGACGCTTCAGACGGCCTTCATAGTCATCGGCTGCTCCCTCATCCAACACCGCGTCGTTGATGGCATATACATTACGTAGCAGAATTGGTACCTGACAAAAAAAAAAAACAATAGAATTGCTATGTGATTTAATTTAAGCAGAGGGTCAAATTTGAGGTTTTAAGGTTCAAGTCTGATCATAACTTAATTGAACTGAAACTAAATCGTACCCGTGATAGAAAATTATCATATGCTACTTTGTAGTTGCTGTCAACGTGATCCCGGGGCAGCACTCTCTCGTCCACCCAGAAGACACGCCATTTTGACCATTCCACCGTTTTATTATACGGTGGCTCTAATAATTTCCTGCAAATTAAAATGGGGATATCCCAAACATATTAAAGACTATTCACCACTCTTCCCTGTTGAACTATCTTATAGATTTCTGCATATATATATAATTAAATTATATTAAGAAATATGTATATATCTTGTTAATATAATTGAGATATTTTTAATATAATTAAGATATATTTATATAATAAATTTAAATTCATAAAATTATATATCAAAATCACTAAATATAGAATTCTACTAAACTCTAACAAAAATCTACAATATTCTAATCCTTCCAAATGTAACACGGAGCGACATCACACTTAAAATTTTAATACCACAATTTGTGGTGATTGCCTACATACGGAGCACCAAATGGGACAGGATGGGCCGGAATTTCAAACCCATGTACTAGCTAGGTGAATGAGTTCTAAGAACCGGACTGACCTGAGGAAGTGAACGAGAGAGCCACCGGAGAGAACGACGTTGAAAAAGCCTCTCTCTTTAATACACTTCTCTGACAAATCAGCAACGTATTCGGCCAGACGCACTGCCAGCTTCTCCTCCGTGTCGAACACCTGCTTCTTCTTCTTCTCCTCCGTGTCGAACACCTGCTTCTTCTTCTTCTCCTCCTTCTCCTCCTGCTTCTTCTCCTCCTCCTCCACCTTATCCTTCTGCTTCACCTCCTCCTCCACCTTATCCTTCTTCTCCACCTTATCCTTCTTCTTCACCTCCTCCTCCACCTTATCCTTCTTCTCCACCTCCTCCTCCACCTTATCCTTCTTCTGCACCTCCTCCCCCACCTTATCCTTCTTCTCCACCTTATCTTTCTTCTCCACCTCCTCCTCCACCTTATCCTTCTTCTGCACCTCCTCCCCTACCTTATCCTTCTTCTCCACCATATCCTTCTTCTGCACCTCCTCCTCCACCTTATCCTTCTTCTGCACCTCCTCCTCCACCTTATCCTTCTTCTCCACCTCCTCCTCCACCTTATCCTTCTTCTGCACCTCCTTCCCCACCTTATCCTTCTTCTCCACCTCCTCATCCGCCGCCATTCCACTGCTGCCGCTCGGTGGCTCAGCCTTTATTCGGAAGCCATAAAACCTCTCACTGCTAGGATCGTTACGAGTGAGATGACAAGTCCTTCTCAACCCGAACAAGGACTGATGAACTAGTGACCACCTCTTGCACACCACCGGGGGAGGCCGAAGCTGAGCAGAGATCAACAAAGCGTATGGCCCGCAATGCCTTGGAAAAGGCGATGAGGGTGTGGCCGTTAATGGAGATGCAGAGACCGAGAGGTGAGAAGTGGCCATGTATTATTAAACGAAACAGAGATCCAGAGTTCTGATCAACCGGTGTTTTCCACGGATGATCAGACATTGTCCAGTATTTAACGACCAATGTGGCCAACGAATGTGAGTCACGAGAATGCTTGTGCTTCGACTTGAAGATTCGCGTCCCTCTTAATAATCCAATGCATGCCATGTCCCCATATTCTCCTTCTTTTCTCTTTTTCTTCCTCCAAAATATATACTGACGACCTGAGGTCGCGTCTTTTAAGGTTTACTACCACCACCACTCCAAACAAAAAAGCCAACTGCTGCAATTGGTTGTCAATTTTCGCCTTTGTTTCTTCCAGCCTGTCTTGCTCCTTTTCTTCAACTGGCCAATCTTTGTCATTCCCTTTATGAATGCACCAGTGCATTCAATAGTGGATCTCCCATCCATTTGGTTTGTTTCTCTTTTACGTTTTTCCCTTTTACTTTTTTATTGTTCCTTTCTTTCTTTCTTTTATATATATATATATATATATATATATATTAATAACTCCTTTAAATTGTAAATTTTACTACAATAGAATAACTGTCTCAGATTCTAATAACTTGCGTAAGATTATCACTCAAGATGTCCGGATAAAAATTTAAGTTCGGGCACGGAAGACCCTTTTTCGTTGCTTTTTTAATGCTTATAATACGTCCTTTTTTTTTTTTTTTGTCTCTATTACTCGAGTAGACTGGTCCACCTTCAAATAGGAGAGCCCGGATAATGATTTTTTTTTTTTTTTAACTTTAGGCCCCACTCTAAAATAAGCCCGAATACAAATGAGCAGGGCAGGATTTAGATTGTGAAATTGTAGCCTGAATCAGCTCGGCCTGAAGCACACTTTAGAATGTATCACAAATATATAACTTGAAAGACAAGGCATCTTTATTCGAAGCCTCCAAGCGAAACCATTATACCAATACAAATATTAAATAGATGTATATAATTTTTTAAATTCCCGGTATTAATAAGAATCTAAATATGCGTGTGCTCGAATAAAAAACTTAAAAAAAAAAAAAAAAATCTAAGCATATGAACGGGCTAAGCTAGACTGGGCATAGAATAGGCCCTGTTTGCCCTAGCCCACGATCAACCGATCCTCTGGGGTCTACCCACGATCTCATTTTTCTTCGCTATTTAACAAATTATTTTTTAATGTGATAATTTATTTAAAGTATTATTAATTATAATAAAAAAATTTTATAATTTATAATGATAATTAAAATTTTTATATATTAATATAAATAAATAATACCTTTCAAATTTTATTTAAATATTTAAAAAATATATAATTATAATGTTTTAAAAAATTTTATTTTTTTAAATTAAAATAAATATTACATTGATAATTTTAATTGCATAGCGATAATATAAAAATATATCTCTCACATAATTTATGTATGATTATCACATAGTATTATTTAATAACAAATTTTTAATATAATTTGAATTTAATTAACAAAATCAATGCATTTTATAAATTTTAAAAAATAAATAAAATAAATATAATTTAAAAAATATTTAAATAAAATTAATTTTTTTACATTTATTTAATCCCTAAATTACTGGTCAAATTCGATAGCTTAGCATCGGGCGTGATGTGTGTCGATTCAAGAGTGCCGCCACTACTTGGCTGAACTGTCTCCGCCTTGGCGCGAAGGAAGGTCACAGTCAGTCACCAATGTTCTGATAAATAAGTCAACATATGATCCACACACAAAGGCGTTAGATGAACACGTTTGATGATCATTAATGATAGTGGGATCAATGCGTGAGACCCTGAAATAACGCGACGCTTTCATCAGGGGAATCGGCATTCAAGAGTTTAATAATGTGCATTCGTGATTAAACATCACGTGTGTCCTTCCTTGTGGCAGAAGAAAGGCTTATTCAGAGAATTCAAGGAAGAAACCTATCCATAAATTCCTTAAGACTCCATTAAAGTGGGGATCTTGCACCTGCACACGTTCAATGACCATGTCAACAATCTCTTTTATCGTCCTTTTCTTTTTATTTTTCAATTAAACAATCCGACACTTTTTATTAGTTATCCGGTAATTAATATTTTATTACTGTTCAAATATTTCTATATAATTTATAATATACTTAATATATACTCTCGCAAAATCTATTTTTGAATCTTATAATTTGAAATATGAAATTAAAATATATAAATTTTTATATGAAATATTTTAATAATATCAAATTTTTATTTGAGAATTCTCATAATATATAAAGTCAATAAATTTATTCAATTGAAAAATATTTATATATTCATTCAAATATCTTTACACTTTATTTTTTAAAAAAAATTTCTTTTTCAAAAAAAAAAGAAAAAGATATTAATTATTATAATATGTTTAATATATGCTCTCCCAAATCCATTTATTATTATTATTATAATTTATAAAGTGAAATTAAATATATAAATTTTTATATGAAATATTTTAATAGTGTCAAATTTTTATTTAAAAATTCTCATAATATATAAATATAATAAATTTATTTAATTAAAAAATATGTATATATTCATTCAAATATCTTTACACTTTAGTTTTTTAGAACAATTGTTTTGCCAAAAAAAAAAAAAAGATATTAATTAGTATAAAAAATATATAGTAATATCACTTTTTATAGTTTTGGAGATTATGATCTTAACATTTCATAATCTTAATATTAATTGTAATGTATTTTTATAAAAATTTATAAAATATTCTTGCGAGGTTAGCGCGAGGTAGGTAAAGTGGGTGTAAAGAAGTGGTATTGGTCTCGTACCTGACAGCGACGTACCTCCTCGGATCTTTTGTAGGCCGAGATGTGTGGGTCCTAGTGGCGGCATGGTAGGAGTGCAAAAATACTTCAGGCTTATCCTGGATCTGGAGAGGGCATCGCGGGCTTAGGAAGTGAGCCGAGCCTGAGAGGGACAAGGCCCCTCTCCATACGCCTTAGGCCGTGCGACGTGCTTGAGGGTCCATTCCTTTTCAAATTGTACTGGAGAATGATGTGCATTCAAATTAATGTAATACAGAGCCGGGCATTAAATGCTAAATTTAGACTCTGTTGGGTGAAAAATATTTGTATAAATAAATATATATATATATTTATATTTATTTATTTATTTTGTATTTCTTTTTTTTTTACTTTTTTTTAGTAATTTCAAAATTATAATGGGGTAAAAAAAGAATTTGTTTATATATATATATATATATATATATATATACTTTTTATATATATACTTTTTTTATTTTTTATTTTTCAAAAAAACAAAACGAATCATAATATAAAGAGATAGTATATAAACAATTACAATTCTAGAAATATACATGACAATAGAGAGTAACGGGATGAGGGCAGAAGGGAATTAGAACAAGGGCATGTTGGGCCCCACATGTACGAGGATAATCGCGGGTCAGGCAAGACAGGTTTTGTTCATTTAATAATTGTTGACCAAATTTGACATGATCGGTTTCCGAAAGATAACCAAACTGAAAATTCTTGTTAGTTCGGTCCTAACAACCTTGGTTTCGTTTGAGTGTGCGTGCATTTTGATTTATAAGTTGGGGAACTTACATTTTAATGAAATATGCTTTTTTTTTATTAATTATTTACGGTGAATTGCTGTTATTTACCTGACAATAATAATAATAACAATAAGGGGAAGAAGAAGAAAGGGATTGCTTCACCAGAACTTGTCTTTCTTCTTCTTTGTTTTTGCTTTTGTTTTTTTTTTTGGGGGGGGGGGGGGGAGGGGGTGTTGTCTTAGTTTGATTGGTTTAATTTTAGCAAATTCTGTTTTCGTGTTCCGGTTGGTTGGTTGGGTGGATCGGGTTGGAAAGGATGGGGGGATCGTCGTCAGAGACGAAGTTGTTGCAAGAGCTGTTGCTATACGCGGCGAGTGCAGCCTTAAGTTGTCTGGTGTTGTTCGCCGGGCTCCGCCACCTGGACCCGAACCGGGAGGCATCCAAGAAGGCCCTCGAGCACAAGAAGGAAATCGCCAAGCGCCTGGGTCGTCCCCTCGTCCACACCAATCCCTACGAGGTTGCTTTTCTTCTTTCATCCACGCCAATTTCGGGACTTGGGCTTTGAAATTTGCCCTAGTGGCCGTGAAATATCTTGTGATTGTTTCTGACACGTGGTGCGCGCTTGATCTGAGCAGGATGTAATAGCCTGTGATGTTATAAACCCTGATCACATTGACGTGGAATTCGAATCAATTGGAGGATTGGAAACTATCAAGCAAGCTTTGTACGAACTGGTGATTCTTCCACTGCGTCGGCCTGAGCTCTTTTCGCGTGGAAAGCTACTTGGTCCCCAGAAAGGGGTCTTGTTGTACGGACCACCAGGCACCGGGAAGACTATGCTTGCCAAGGCCATTGCGAAAGAGTCTGGAGCTGTTTTCATCAATGTCAGGATCTCCAATCTGATGAGCAAATGGTTTGGGGATGCACAAAAGCTCGGTCCGTATAGAATGTGTTCGCATGTCCTCAATTTGATTTGGTGTTCTGTTCTTGCTGGACGTAATGCAAATTTCATGATTTTCCTTTTTTTTTTTTTATGCCCTTTCTGATTGTAGAAGCTCGCGATGAGCTATGACATTTTTGGAATGAATTTTTGCTTTAAAGATATGGACTCCTATCTAAACTTGATATTTGTGGTTAAGACGAGATACATTTATGGCATACTATGTCAATATTCCTTTTTCTGGTTAATGACACATGCTAAGACGTTTTCGTAGGTAGCATATGCAAGGGGGCTGCTGTGCATGTGTGACCAACTTTGCTTTTTATATTGGAGCAATTGCAAACTAGTGCTGGAATTTTATGCGGTCTTTCTGTCTCAAAATTGATGCATTTACCTTTATCAAATTATTTTCTTGGGTGTTTGTTAATTAAGATGGTGAGAGCCTTGTTAACTTTGTCTTGTGATGTTGCGCTGTCTAGACTTTGTGAATTTTGCTTGTTGTCATTCCTCTTCCAAGGACATTGCTTTAGTCTTATCAATTGTTGTTTATTTTTCCCCTGTTTTGCAGTGGCTGCTGTCTTCAGCCTGGCTTATAAACTCCAGCCAGCTATTATATTTATCGACGAGGTTGACAGCTTTTTGGGGCAGCGTCGTACCACAGATCATGAGGCATTGACCAACATGAAAACTGAGTTCATGGCCTTGTGGGACGGCTTCACGACAGACCGTAAGTTTTGTTCTTGGAGATTCTGATAATGCATATTTTCTTGTAATTGAGCTTTGGTCAAACATGTGTTATATTCAACTTCTATGATTCAGTGTACTCATGTTTTAGTTAAAATAGACCATGCAGGCCTTCTTTACATATTTGTGTTCATTCAGAGAATGCACGAGTGATGGTTCTTGCTGCAACAAATTGTCCATCAGAACTTGATGAAGCAATACTTAGGCGTCTTCCTCAGGCCTTTGAGATTGGGATGCCTGATCATAGGGAAAGGGCCCAAATATTGAAGGTTATTTTGAAGGGTGAGAGGGTTGAAGACAACATTGATTTTGACCACCTAGCGGGTTTGAGTGAGGGTTACACAGGGTCAGACCTTCTTGAACTCTGCAAGAAAGCAGCTTACTTTCCTATTCGGGATCTACTGGATGAGGAGAAGAAGGGGAAACAACAATCTAGTGTAACTTATCTTGATCATTTTTCTCCTCCATTACATGCTTTTCATCTGTCTCTGGAACAACGTTGGCAAATATATCTTGCTGCCTTTGTGATCTGCAATCTCACTATTGATGCTGACTTAGCAATTTGCTTGAACGTGATACATGCTCCTACTTGTGGCATCAGAGAGTTTGTTTTTGTTTTGTGTCTTGTTTTAACACTGCTCTAGCCATAGTCAATTTTGACTCTGCATAACTGAATTTGGGATGATACTCTTGGGATCAGTACAGCAGTTCATCTTTGAAATTAGAGGTGGAGGATATTGTTTCAGCATAACAGATATAGGAGTTCTTCAAATACATTTTTTGGAATTTAGTGGTTTAGATACTATTGTTGAAACGTTTGGCATAAAAGCTTAAAGAACTTTCACACATAGCCTTTTTCTTCTACCCAGTTATATGTAATGTTGGAAAAATAAAGGGAAGCTTTCTCATTCTTGAGATATATGTTTCCTTTCTCAGGCCCCGAGGCCGTTGTCCCAGCCAGATCTGGTGAACATTCTTGCCACCTCAACAAAGACAAGGGTTGCTGCCAGTGAGGACACTAGCTTAAGCTTACAAACACCAGGCTGGTCTAGGCAGCCAGATGATTACCAGGTTCAAGCTACAATCAATGAGGTATCAAAGCTTGTACTTTCCCAGATCTTGAACATCCAATCAGAAGCTCAGGACCCTTGAAATTCTCATCTTTGCTCCAATATATTTGTAAGCGCTGTGGTGTTTTGTAAAATCATGCTCGGCAAGGTCTTGTTTTACTGATGGAGCCCTACATAAATTTGTTTAAACTTTTGACGAGGTAGTCACTTGACATATTCATGGATGCATTAGATTCAGTTTTTGAGACAACATAGTTGTTGTTTATTTGAGATGTGCACCTAAGATTCTTTATATCTGAAATATCAAAATTGCAAGAATAGCAATGTCAATGAAAATGTTGGCCCTTTAGGAGTACCAATGTTTTCTGAGTTTGCTGGTTTTTTGTGTCTTATAAAATTTTAGATCCTGAATTAGCAAGTAGAAATGATCTCAATGCATATTGATCTTTGTTCTGTTAGCAATCTGACAAAATTTGCAGAAATGGAACAGCCATAGTAGCTAGGAATGGTCGTTTTCAGTTCTGGAAAATATTTGAACTGTGAGTATCAATGTTATGCCAATCAGTTGCACTTCCTTCTGCACTTGAAGAGGTTCTTAAAATCTGCAACTTGCACATGCCGCCAATGATTAAGTCCGTTAGGTAAGTGTAAAGCGCCGAAATTACGTGAATGGACTGTGTGTTGAATGTGTTGTCCTTTAACCAGGTTCGGTCCTATCATCACACTTCAGAAGTTGTAAAAGACATTTTCCCTGGCGGATAGTACAGCTAGCTTTGAAGCCAGGTTTTCGCCTGAGACCTAACTGATGTTGGAAGGGTTCTAAGTGAAAGCAAATTTGAGATCCATTATGCTGTGTTTGTAGGGAAGGAGAGAGAGGGCGGAGGAGAGAATTTTGTGTTATGAGGGAGGTTGGTTAATGCTGGAAGGTTCCCATCGCAACGCAAACGAATGCACTGTTCCAGCCTGCTGGATTCGAGATTTGTATGACTGCTTGTTGCGGCAGCTCGCCATTGTGTTCGACGTGTGCCCACTCCTACGCAACTGTTTTCTATGTTAAAAAAGTCTCTGGTAACTCACCCCAAAAAAAATAAAAATTTGTTAAACAGTCTTCATTTATAGCTGTGGACCTTGAACTCTAGAGCTACTCGCCGAGTACATATATCTCATCAGTTAGTGCGTTTCGGTTCAAGAAGCGACAAAAGGGGCGACCGCACAATAGCTGCATCCTGCAGGTTTTGGGGGGATGGGATCAAGCCCATCTCGGGCCTTTCCCTCCACTAAAAGCCTGAGGCCTCGGCAGGTGACTGACTGTTGTCGTAGCTTCAGTCTGGCCCATAACCGCTAGAGATGCAGGAATGGATGTTTCTAGTCTGCTAAACCTGCTTTCAACTCTTACGTTTTTGGGTTGTAACTTTTTAAAGTATGGTTCATCGATCTCGTAGTGCACGATGAATGTCGTCAGTTCTGCTACATGTGATGTGCTCTGGCCGTCCTTTTCCTTTTCTTTTTCTTAAGTGTTATTGCAATCAAGCAATTCACATGTAGCCCCTCTTCTTCTCATCATATTCTGGGGGGGCCTGGGCTCTGCTCTAAAGCCGGCCTTACCAAGGAAGCGCCTTTCTTAGTAAGGTTGCTTTTTTCCACTCGTTGAAGATTATCCCCACAAGAAGGTGAGGTCGTCTTTCTTTCCAATCGTCACACGGTTCGCCTTAAAGATAAAAAAGGGGAGGAGCAGTTGTTATCTATGTAATTACGGTCTTTGTTGGCCGTTGTTCCGGTCGAGCATTCTCTTTTTCTTTGTTCTTTGTCCGATTTTATCTTACCAAACAACATTGACTTCTGCCAACCCGCGAAGGATTGGGAGGTTGGACCAGGTACGAAGAATGAATCTACAGAATTACTTCATACAAGAGGGGGCCACTCCTACATTAATACGGCTTTAACCTTCCCCAACACCGTCCCCCAACACCCCCCCCGGGGGCCTCTGAAAGTCTTGTGTCGCGCATTTCAACGTCGATTCCAAATAATATAAAACCATAATAACTACAACCACTTTGAGAAAAAATTAGGAAAATGTTGGCAGGCCGGGGTCAAACGGGCGAATCAGCGACAGGGGTAACTTGGCACGATGGGATTTATGTGGGTCTCACCCTGCTCTAAATTTTTTTTTTTTATTTCAAAATATTATGTACGTACATTTAAGTAAAATATGTATATAATTAACAATAATGTGTATATAACTAACAAAATGGGTTATACGCATAGTGTTGTTATGTGCACGCACCCAATATATATTGTACGCACACATTGTTATATACAACTGACAAAATGTGTTGTATGCAGACACTGAAGCCTTTTACTTTTCCAAAAACCGAACACTTTGAATTTTCAAATTTTACAAAGGCAGCATGTAATGCACACATGGGCTTACTCTTGATTGTCTACCAATTTTCCTTTTCTTTTATTTGAACTGTTTGTAACAGCCCTTTTTGTCTTTCTTGGCAATTGGCATATCTAGGGTGGGTAGGGAGAATTTCATGTTAGGGCGGGTTTATAGCCATTTATTAGGCATTCAGGATGTAACGGTCGGTCTGGTTGTGTGGGGCTGGAATGAGATGAGGTTATGCGTTGTTATACCAATTTTTGAGTCAAGATTGCATATATGTATGATGTAACCAAACCTCGAATGTCCACATACTATCGGACTCCGTCAAATTAATGCACATACTACCGCCAGAATTTTCCATATGGCTGCCAGACTAATAAAATGAAACGGAGAATAACAACAGCCTAGTCTATCAACAACAGCACCTTTGAATTCTCCTTCTGACAATAGTCAAATGCAAATAATAATTTAAAAAAAAATGAATGTATCGTATAACACAAGAAAATCATTAATCCTGCTATCATCCCAACTTCCTAGCCGATATTCCAAAATCAGAATCAGAATAGTTTTGTCAATACAATTGAATAAGACGAACCCATATGTTGCAATATTCCAAAAACATACATTTTATATTAGTTCATGGTCTCATCAATCCAGCTATCATCCCAACTTCCTAGCGGATATTCCAAAATCAGAATCATAATACAATTGATTAAGACGAACCCACATGTTGCATTATTCCAAAAACATACATTTCATATTAGTTCATAGTCCCATGGTCATACTTTCACAGCCGCTAGCCAGACTCCAATTAATATTCAAGGGTAAGCCCACACCTCTTTGACCAACTGACCTTGCTGGCTTTGTCCAAGTTCACTGTGCAATAAAGCTGATGGCGTCCGTATTTCCACCCATTGCCCACCGCCCACTCTCTTGATTGTTGGTCCTTCAAATTGTCTTTCCAATATCTCATAGTTCAACAAAATATATAGCAACAATCGAATATCCACTATATCCTTTTAAACCAAATCATAAGCAACACCCGTTTAGAAAATCTTGATCTTCTCTGATTCATTTATATCTCGCACACATCATGGTTCCTAGCAACCCAATTCTTGCAACTTCCGCACTCGTCGTTGTTGTTGTGGTTTCGTTGCTTTGGTTTCTATCAAAAACATCAATTCTTCACATACTTCTCAAGTGTTGGCGTTCGGTCGAAGATAGATTATATGTATACCAAATATACAGAGTACCCCAGTTCAATGAAATTTTCCAAGAAAACCAGCTCTACCGTAAGGTCTCCACTTACCTTACTTCCCTGCCCACCATTGAAGACTCCGATTTCACCAACCTTTTCTCGGGCCCCAAGTCCAACGATATTGTCCTCCATCTCGACGCCCAGCAAGTGATTCAGGACACCTTCCTCGGCGCCAGAGTGACTTGGACGAATGAGGTGAAATATGAAAGAAATGGAGAGAGGACGTTCATACTCAAGCTGAGAAAGCAAGACAAGCGCAGGATTCTGCGCGCTTACTTGCAGCATATTCTCTCCGTGTCAGACGAGATTGAACAGAGAAACAAAGAGATCAGACTGTACATGAATCTGAAGAACAAGCCTGGAGAAATCGGGCGGTGGATTTCGGTACCCTTTAAGCATCCGGCCACCTTGGATACGGTTGTCATGGACGGTGAGTTGAAGAACAAGGTAAAGGCTGATCTTGAAGGGTTTTTGAAGTCCAAGCAGTACTATCACAGGCTGGGCCGCGTTTGGAAACGGAGTTACCTTCTTTACGGCCCATCCGGCACCGGGAAGTCAAGTTTCATTGCAGCCATGGCCAGGCTTCTTTCATTTGATGTGTACCATATTGACATGTCAAAGGTTGCCGATGATTCCGACTTGAAAATGCTTTTGCTGCAAACCACAAGTCGTTCCATCATCGTCGCCGAAGACCTTGACCAGTTCTTGATTGAGAGATCGCGGGCCGTGAGCCTATCTGGGGTCTTGAATTTCATGGACGGGATGGTCTCGTGTTGTGGCCAAGAACGTCTCATGGTGTTCACCATGAACAACGGAAAGGGTGAGGTTGATCAAGCAGTGATAAGACCCGGGAGAATTGACGTTCATGTACATTTCCCACTGTGCGATTTCTCTGCATTCAAGAGTTTAGCCAACAGTCACTTGGGAGTCAGGGAGCACAAGCTCTTCCCTCGAGTTGAAGAGATTTTCCAAAGTGGAGCAAGTTTGAGTCCCGCAGAGATTGGGGAGATCATGATCTCCAACAGGAATTCCCCGACTCGCGCTTTGAAGTCGGTCATTACAGCTTTAAAAAGCAATGGCAGTGAGGGCAGCAGAGTCGGGCAAAATTTAAGTGATAATGCATCGTCCGTCCGGCCGGCAGATGACGAGACGCCCGATCCTCAGCCTGGAAGTGTATTATCCAGAGAAGGCATTCACACGGCTAAGGAGATCAGAAATTTGTATGGGCTTTTGAGGATGGGTAGCAGAAGAAAGGAGGAATCTGTGGATCTATGCTCGGCGGATAAAGAAGCCTCTCGTCATGGAACTTAATTAGTGCCTCCACTAACTAATTCAGATAAGATATAAATTCACCATTTTCTATTTTACTTCATAGAATTAACTCATTTTTTAAGTAAATCAAAATTCAATAAAAAATTTACGTATATTTATCAACCTGTCAGCAACAACCTGTTGTGTAATCCGTCTCTGCTTCAAAAAAGGCTTTGCTCGCTACCCACTGAAATATTAAAGTTTGCTTCGTCCGACTGTCAGAAATCTTGCAGCCCAATAGGTCCGCAAAATACATCATACGCACGTTCTTAACCCTTAATTGGATGCATACAACGATGATATGGATGTTTCTAACGTAACATATTACTTGCATCAAAGGCTGTTATATCGGATACGTCATGTTCCTAAAGGGATCATTATAGTCCGTAAACTATCTAAGCAGATTTATTTGTGCCAGTTTGATTTTCTTTTTCTCTTTTTTTAATTTATTCATAAGAAACCGGTTAGCTGTAATTCAAAAAATTTTAAAACTGTAGCTAAATTAACATAAGAATAAAATTAATTAAATTATTATTAATAGTTAATAATTGATTTACTCTATATAACAGTTTATAATAAAAATTATATAAATGTTTATATAATAAATTTATAACAAAAATAAAAACTTAAAATTTTAATTTTTAAGAATAGTTAATTATTTATTAGATATAATTACAACATATTTTAAGAGTGATAGAATTATTATCTAAAAAATTTAAAATTATTCTTCTTTCTTTTTTTTAGGTCTAATTGACAAATTATTATAAAAACAAAAAGTCCCACTTCTAATAATAATCTATATGGACAATAGGGAAAAAAAAAAAAACATCTCACAAATCAGAAATCAGCCAATTTGTTAAAAATCGCTCAATCCCAACCATTGATACTTGCACCTGCCAAAACAAAAGAAATCAAAAAAAAAAGAAAAAAAGAAAAACCGTTTTAATCTTTCCAAAAGCTGACTGCCCTTTGCGGTTAGGAGACACATTGGAGTTTTTAAAACTGCCAAAAACTGATCTAACTCGTCATAATTAATAAGCATTAAAAGTATTTTACTGTGATGAAGCAATGTTTTGGGGGCTTTCTGCATATGAATGCTGTCAATAATGATAATGTTTTATATTTTGCATTTTATTTCAATTTTTCAAAGATAATTATTTTTTAAAATTCTTACCACTAATTAAATGCAATCCCTGTTTTCTCATATTGTAGTCTTTAAATGTAGCCTCGTCAGGCGACAATATTTATTTTGGATTAGTCCACCCGCTGACAAAATAGGTTAGTCTATCCGCGGACGTGCATTTTTTGTTTTTTTTTTTTTGGTTTATCTTGTCACGTCAAGTGCACATATTACATGACGTCGTGTGACGTACCAAGTGACTTACTTGATCCCCGTAGACGCATCATTTATTTTGGATTTTTATATTTAATTTAATATTAAATGGAAAAAAATTATAAATAATAAGTAAATTTTAAGTAAAATAAAAAATAAATTTATAAGATATATATATATATATATATATATATATATATTGCAATAACGCATTTATTGTGTGAAATATTGCATGACAGCTTACTGAATAGTTCCACCCGAGTAGAGTATAAGGCCCAACTGAAAAGAGAAACCAAATCTAGAGTTGAATCTCATATCACGTATGCCAATGTCCAAATACGAAAAATCCGGTCAAAAACAATAATCAAGGGACAATTTGCTTGTACAGAAGTTATATTAAACCAAAAATCGTAACCTCATTATTCCCATCAAAACCAACCATATGTAGCTGAATAATTTCCAACTTCCAAGGCACAATTCCTTGTTCCACCCCCTGCTTACAGCATTGATCATTGGCAAAATGTGAATGCTCTAGCTTCATATTCATGTGTAATGTAAGTGACAAATAATGGCTTGAGGTTAATTTTTGTCAACCAACTGAGCAGATAACGAAACAGAATATTTGGAGTCTATCATTATTCCCCACAACGGGGACGAAACTACGAGGAAACCAACTTGAAGCCACACAACATCAAAACATTGCGGAATGCCTCAACGCAACTACTCTGTCGCCTGCCCAGGCTGTGAAACTTCACTTTGTTTCAATTTTTCCAGAGCAGAGATTCGCCTGTCCAGCGATTCATGAAGGCCTTTCACCTGAAGAAAACAAAAGCATTATGTCCACCAATCAGTTTTCACATGCTTGTGTCCCCTAGCGTGCAGATCAGGAGAGCAGTCTTGCCCGGTCACTTATTTTGATGCCTAGGCCTTGGCATTGAAAGGTAGAATAGGCCTTGGGGGAGGAGGAAACTGTGGTCTGATCCTCAAAAGACATGCTTTTAGGTAAATAAAACTCAAGCGTGTACTTGATCATAATGAATTGGTAGAAATTTTTATTCGAAAAGAAGTAAAAAGGCATATTAAGTATCACATCTGCAAAATTGCTGAACTGTCAATGTGAGCAAAACAACTACGCTTGGAGCAGTAACGTTAAAGGTGGTGCACCTAATGGCACGAGGCAACTTGGCCCTGGGGCTTTTATGCCCCAGGCACAACTTAAGGAGCTGTGCAAGGTAGCCTTTAGGCTCAGCTTGTGTGAAACAGAAGAGTTTCTGTTTCAGGGATATTCTATTTTTCGAGAATAGAAGAGTTTCAGTTTTAAAGAAACTCAACAGCCCGATTAAAAACAAGAGAAAAATATGAACACGAGACTGTAAGAATGTTAGAGAATATGAAACCTGAAGCAGCAAAACAGGAGATCCACCTATCAAGCTTAGTTTTTTTAGTTCTTTTTTTCCTCCTAAATCTCTCCTCTGCTCCCCCAATCCTCTGCATACTCTCTCCTTCATTCTCACGGCACACCTCCACTGCTCCCCTTTTTACAGTAGATGTTTTACAACCTTTTTTTTTTTAATGTTGAACTGCCATGGTTTTAGTAGTAACTAAATGACTCAATCTATACAACTTGAGTTCATGCATGTTCTGTTCCCATGTAAAATATACATAAGATTTTGCCTCAACTTCTTGCAACCCTTGACTTTTTTTAAGGTCCAGACATGCAAATCTATCTAGAAATATAAATTCATTTAGGGTGAGAAATTATAAGTTCACAGTTGGTCATCTAGCTCATAACTGCAATATCTTGGATTGTCCATTTTGCTCATAAGCTTTCTGACTATTGAAATCTATTTAATTTTTTTTGTTTTTGAACATTATTGCTTTAAAGGCACTAGGTGCTCTAAAGTGCTGGACCTAGGTGCAAGGCACAAGCATGGACTAGAGGGTAGTGAGCCGAAACTTACTAAATAATAAAAATTGCTGAAAGAAACATAAAGGAAAGATATAAATCTGACAAGAAAGTAATTAATTAAACTTGGAGTGCTTCACTTCTATGACAATAAAGACTCATGTCCCATTATCACATTTATCGGGCAAGATTCAGAATTTTATTTGCAGTAGGAAGATTTGTTTAATATTTATGTTAAGGAACAAGGACCAAGGATTCCAATGGTATTCTATTTCATTGCACATCCCCACCCGCCCACTCAACCCACCCTCCATAGAAACCTACCAAGACACACCTGATATCCCCATTCCCACTTGGGAAAAGAAACTAGAATGAGAACCATGGTTCTCAATAACCATTCTCCTCCATATCTTCTTCCAATCTTATACCCACACTTCCCTTTAAGATAAAGCAAACTTAATGGGTTGAGCAGGAAATATCATTTACTTGGAAGAAGCTAGATTTGACTAAAAATATTAACAAATTTAGCACTAACATGTACAGGCAACAAGAAATTATCTTCAATGACACTAAAACTCCATCCTAAAAGAATTCCTATCCAAACAACCAATGCTTAAGGACAAAAACTCATGAAGCAAGCAACATATAAACAGAGACATGCCACACACAATTTAATTTCCAGGGTATCACAACCGATAAGTCAGATTTTAAGCAACAAAAGTTTCTTTTGGACTTCTTACGAGTGCCACTGCCTCTATACAGGACAACGCATCACCATTAATGAGTTACAATGAAGCCCAAACCTTCATAACCATTTGGAAAGCAAGAAAAGTTCTTCTGCACATTTATAGACTCCAAACTAGCACAAAGAATTTTCAATTTAGCAAAAGTCATCTTGATCATCCCAATAAACAAGGATAGTGTCAAATTGATGTTGCACTCCACTTATATATCTTTGCTTTAGATAAAAAATTTGTCTATCTAAAACCACGTCAAGAAATTAACCTCATAAAAGAAAATCTGTAATTTAAGGCAAGGAATGAGAAACCAAAAATAACTGCTATAAACAACGGAAAGCAAGAAATTATTGGTTCTAAAAAAGATATGGATTCTACAAAATTTCAGAAGCTACACAAGAGACATAATGATATGATGTGTCTGCAGCAAGATGAATGAGGACGAGAAGAATGTCAAGATGAGCCTTCTAAAGTAATGAAAAAAACTAAAAAGTCAATGATAAGGTATATGGTGTAAATCAAAAGCATTGGCTGGATAGTAACATTTCATATGAGATAAGGAACATTGTCCTGGTTTATTTTGAGCCCGAATGCATTAAGAAGATTGAACAATGTGGCTAGCATGAAATCTAAATTCAAGAGCAGCTTTGGTCTATGTTCGTTCCAAATTCAAATTTCTCATCGTTCAACTCCAATGTATTGGGTTTTCTGCCTGCATTTAGGCAATGGAAAAAACGCCAAGCCTGTGCACGAAGGTCATCTCCAAAGTAGGGATCTTTCAGTATTTGCCCACATCAGTGGATCTAAGGATCTCATCAACTAACACACAATGAGGAGGAATTTCGTTTAAACATCACAATCTAGCCCTGTTGTGTAGTTACGGTTCCAAAGTAAATCAGAACCCTTGTATGGATCCAACAAACAACAAAAAAAAAAAAAAGAAGCAATTACGCACCCAAAACATAATAATAATAATACTAATAATCACAAACATAAGCTTAATAAACCAAAGGAGAAATGGGTCATAGAAAAACACTAATAAACAAAATAACACACAAAGCTAAAACACCACCGCATTGACGATCGCAGAAACAACGTTATTTTAATTTAAGATTGCCCAAAGCGCTTAAAAATTTCCTATTCGTTCAAGGCATTTGAGAAGAGTAATCCAATGCAAGACATTAAACCTTCAGTCCAACGCACCTGTTGAGAGATGGATCGATGGGCAACCTTGTAATCCTCGTATAGAACGTAAAACCCTATAAACGACGCCGTTGCTGCTCCAGCGAAGAACGACGCCAATCTCACCTTCAATACATAACCCATCTCTCTCTTTCTCTTCCTCTCGCTGTTCCCTCCTCTACTTTTCTTCCTGTACTCTGTTTCCATCATTAGAAGCGCCCTACCTGCCCACCCAAGACGACGTCATTTCTCTTCAAAACGATGTCGTACCAAAATCTGAAAACTCAAAAAGTGAAAAACAAAAAAAAATAATAATAATCCAAGAAATTCAGTGTGAACATCAAATATAACTAATACGGAGCGGTTTGGTTTATAATCCTGAATTGTAATGAAACGAAATCAAAGATACAATAATTAATTTTATAACATTTTTTGTTTACTCTAAAATTGTAATCATATTTATTTTAGTCTTTTTTGTTAAATAAATCTCAATAAAAATAAAAAGATTACGATACAGAAAAAATATAAAAAAAGTATAAAATTAATAATAAAAGTAAAACATATTTAAATTACCAATCGGGTAAAAGCATAAATAAAAATTATGAATAATAAATTTGTCAAGCTGTTGACAGTTGAACGAGGTAGTGATCAACCAACTGAGAATAGATGTGTTTGTGCTCTTGACGGATATCAAAAAACTAAGGTAAATTACATGTTTGTTTGTGAGTACTTAACCTAATTAATTCTCACTGCCCATTCAGCCAAAAAATATATATATCTATATATGTATATGTATATGTTTAAAGGTTCTGAAAATGATTTAAGAATAATTGAAGTCGCTCGAAAGTATTTAACTAATTATTTAAAACGTAGTTAGAATACAATAGAAATCATCAATTTAATCGAGTGTCTTGTCTTCTAAGATAACGAGACTCTCGATACGCTTAGCGGGTGCAGGATAGATACGAGTAAGGGGGTTATTAAATCTTGACTTAGCTCGTTGTTCTTCCATTGCCTGCTTTCAGAGTCAAATCTTCATGTTTTTATTTCCTTTTCTTTTCCGGGGGGGGGGGGGTTTGACCGTAAAGGAGTCAAATCTCGATCACCACAATATAACCGTGCACGAATTCAATGGTTGGGTCAACCAAGGCGATCAATGGCAGAAAGAGAGGAAAAGCGCAGAGAGTTGGGTTTTATTAGGCATATTTACACTCTTTTTTTTTTTTATGGCACGGAAGGAGTGGTCGGAAAAGGTTAAAAAAAGACCGGTCAATCGCAATTACCGTATAAAGGGTCCAATTGTGTAGCTAGGAAGATTTGACGGGAGAACGCAAGAACGGTGGGTCCCACGCTCCCTAAAAAAATAGTTTTTTTAATAATTATTGTATATTATTTTATATTGTATGATAATTATTATATATTTTATATTATTATTATTATTATTATTATATATATTTTTTTTATTTGTTTTTTCAAAAAAAGATATTACCTTTTAAGCGTAAGATTCCTCGTCGGTCCGCGTTTGGTACGCCCTCTGCCTACCGAACTTTTTCCCTGTATAAATGTGGCTTCATTCTCTAACCTTCTTCCCGAAGACTCAAAACCTTCCAGGCATTTAATGGTGTTAGAAAGTGCAGCAGCACCGCCCGCCGCCACCACCAAATAGCAACAACAAAAGCAACCCGAAACGAGAATCATACGACAACAACTTTTTTAAGGGCGGGTATATAAGCACGTATAAAAGGAATAGAGCGAGGCCACAGGGTGAAGATGATACAAGTAGCGGGCACGGTGGAGGCATTAGCAGAATACACAACAGCCCTCACATTTGTTATGGGGCAGATACTCCCGCGGAGGCGCATCATTGACTGCGTTCGAGAAATTAGGAGTTTTCGTTTCTCTCCTCCTTCACCCACCCCTCTTGCTGATCAAAACTCCCTCTGTTTTGCTGTTTATTTCTGAATTATCGTTATACTAATACTTTTGAATTTTAGGCTGATAAATTTTTATTTATTATTTTTGTTGCATTCTCTTTCTTTCCAAACTCTGTTGTACCATTTGTTGCTTCTCTTTTTTTTTTTTCTTATGAGATTAAATTCTTTGCTTTTACTTATATTCTCTCACCATCTCAAGTCAAATGGAACTTTCAACCAAACATCCGGTTGCAGACGTCTTGAAGATTGCAGTAAGCTTAACTTTTGACTTTAACCACAGGAGCGTTGCCCCAGTGGGCGGCGGTGCCCATGGAACCTTAGGTTCGTTCCGGATGTGACTAAAAGGTGCCGCGTTGAGATGGTCGGAAACAAATGCCTCCGTCGGGGACATTTTGCCAAATTGCACGTTTTTTCACTCACCTCTCTCGGTCATTGGCTATGCAATTGGCTTCTGAGAATTACGTTAGTGGCAATAATACATATTATTTTTTATGAAATGATGCGTCGATGTTGTATAAAAATATAATGTAAAATTTCTTCATATCTATTTGAGCCCATCGCATTTGTATTTATGCATATTTTCTCAATTAAAATGTACCAAAATTAAGATATAATGCAAATGCGATGCTCGCCAACTAGTTTGAAACTTCTGGGCAAGCGAAAGCTTCGCAAATAATTCAGAAGTCTGACATTGATGATGCCACTGCCGAGAATTTCAACATGACAGTCTTGCTCGGTAATACTTGTAAGATAAAATATTATTAATGAAAATATTATAAATAAAAATATTAAGAATAAAAATGTTGTTATTCAAAATTATATTTTATATAGTAATAATAATATTGTAAAAAAATTTAGTAGAATTATGAATATTTAATTAAAATGCTATTAAATAATTATTAATATATATATAATTATTATAAAAATATAATTAAAATTTTATCTTTTTTTTAAAATTTAAATTATTATTTTTATATCTTAAATTATATATTTAATATTAAATAAATCACTGATAAACACAATAATATACAAATAATTAATTTCAATATCTCGTCAATTTGTCAGAACTAAAATAAAAAAAAAATTATTGGCGAAAAAGTCAGTATACTTTAGCCAAAAAGTCAATAAAGATAAATATGTACAGAACCGAAAACTAAGATAATTAATTCGCCTTTCTGAAAGGAAGGAAAAGCCCTTAAATCTGTTGGCGGCCTCTGTTGTCCTTCCTTCTTTTTTTTTTTTTTTTTTTTTTTGAGAAACCTCCAGTAAGAGATTATGGGGCGCCGGTTCATAAGAGACTGTCGAGACTCACAATCCTCAAAACAAATAAGCAGCGTGAAGAGATTGCTAAAAAAAAAAAAAAGAAGAGTCAAAATAATGGTGAAATAAAAATTTTATATGATAAAAAAAAGAAAAAATTGCGTTAATTTTTTTTTATTTTTTGAATTCATCTAAAAATATTATTGGCAAAAATATATTTTCTTCAAAGGTAAAGATTAATTAAAATTTGGCGCAAAAAAAATTGTTATTGCAAGAAGTTGATAAAATATAGCAATTATGATTATTTTCGGCATTTATTGTGGTCATAATAAATTTGTGGCACCAATTTTATAGTTTCCACAATAAAACCTTTTGTTTCCAATGTCTAGTTTCTTATAGATCGAATAAACACAATTAAAAACACAATAATAAAATTTTATTTAAATTAAATTGTATTAAAATCTAAAAATCAAATATTAATTTTATTGTGTCTAATATTTTTTTGGTGTCCATTTGTTATGTCGTCGAACTTTTTTTTTCATATTTATATTTGTCTTTTTTTTTTTTTTGCATAAAATATTTGGTCAGTGAACATTGACGGAGTCCAATACATCTTGGTCAAAGAACATGCTCTTGTAAAATAGACAGAGTCGAGAGCAACAAAGAAATGAGACAAAAAACACAAAAAATAAAAAAAATATATACAAAAAAATAAAAAACAAGAAAAAGGCGATAGCCCCACTTACCATGTCCAAATTGTAACCAAACAAAAATCAAACTGATTCGACAATAAAATCAAATTAGAATTGGTTCAGACAGTTCCAGTTTCAATCAGAGCTGTAAAAAAAAAAAAAAAAAAAAAGACATTTCAGTTAAAGTTCTATCCCTCTTTAAAAACAATGAGCTGCTGATTGAGCAGCCGATTAAAAAAAATTTTAACAGTCTCCAGACCATTGGTTGATAACGAGCCCTTGGTCTCCTATAAATGGCTAATCCTCCTCAAATTCTCACGGCAATGTTCTCACTGTTCTCCAAATCTCATATTCTCTCTCAATTACAATTAATATAAACTTTCAATAATATTTCCAATTCTAATTTTGATTTATTGCAAAATTATGTTGTCTCAATATTCTTATAATTATTTTTTGTAAAATTTTATTATATATATATTATTATATGTTCAAATTCGAGTATCATTTTATTTATTTATCAATATATATATATATATATATATATATCAGGCTCAAAACGCAGCATCGAGGAGAAGAGTATAATTATTGAAGAAGCTTGTATCTCCGAGGTCGATTTAACTGACAGGGAATACGATTTGAATACGCCGATCTTTTATTTTTACGATGGCACTTTAATTTCAGAAAATTCAAGAAAGTCAATTAATCGACCGGAAAAGAAAGATTTTAATTATCGATATAATATTGTTGCACTATATTTTCATAAAGGAAAAGCCCATTCAAATGGTAAAATGAGGGTAATCTAATTTTTCCATCTCATTTTGTCTTTGTCGAATAGAGATAAAATGATTATAATGGTTGTTATTTATTATTCGTCTTTTTAGTCTAAAATTACCAAGACGACGCAATTTTCTTTTTTTTTTTCTTTCTTTTTTTTTGTCTTTTGTAGACTCCATAAATAATTAGATAAGTGGATGATTTTTTTTTTCTCATTTCAGAATACAATTAACTAACATAATTTTTTCTCCTATGTTAACCAACATATAAACTAATCGATTATTATAAATTGGACCGAATTTTTCAAATTTTCTTTTTTTGTATTACTTTGACGTGGCATAAGCACGTGAGAAGTTCTAAGAACGTCCAAGCGCAAGGGTTCTTTCTATGGATCGGTTCTGTCTACCACGGGACGCTGTCTAAGATTGCTCCTAATTACTATGATGCTAACGTGTGAACTCAGGAGGAGCACCAAAGCCGGCCGTAGGGTTAATAATGTTATAAGAATAAAGTCGGATTAATATTATATAAAATAAATATATTATTTGTTTTTATATAAAAATTATTATTTTTTATCTCTTTTGTATTCTCTCCTCTTTCTCTCCCGTGTACGTAGACTTTAAGCAGAAGAATTGTTTGTTTCCCCTTGCCCCTTGGAACGAGAGGAGGCAGCCGGCCTAAGAGCTGATGCCTATTTTGAGGTCAAACACACAAGTTAAAAAGGTACTAGAGATGTTAATATTAATTTCGAAGCAGCGCAACGAAAATTAATAATTTATAGTCTTCGTCTTCCCCCAAAACTCCCGTGAAAAACTCAGTCAAAGCTCCTGCGTACGTTCTTGTGAAATGCACATAAATTAATAATACCAAATTCAATAAAATTTTAAATCGACGCCAATTAAAACTATTAAAATGAGAAAATTATCCCCGGATCGTGATTACACATAGATAATCCTCAATGACAACTCATAGGGTATTGAGACCGAGCCTGAAGATTGCCAATTATCGACAAAATTCAATAATTTTGATGTTTTTGAATAAATATGCACGTGGCATATTTTGACCTTTTTCTTGTTTGTTAAATTAAATTATATATTTAATGGTTTGATTAATTTCTATTTGAAAAAATGAAATTAAAGTTAAATATTTCGATTTGATTTGACAATTCATAAAAAAATTAATATTTAATTAATTAAAATTCTCTAAAGATTACAACTTCTTGAGCGGTTATTTCAATAATATTGAATGCTCCTAATTTTGGGAGGAGTTCACTATCGTGTTTAGGAAAGAAAGGGGAAAAAAAAGAGAGAGAGAGAATCATCAAATTCATCGTTCTCAATTTTAAAAGAAAATTATTAATTCTTTTATTTGATTAATAAAATGATAAATTTCTTTATATTAATTTTTTTACTAACACTTAATAATTTTAGTAAAATATTAAAGTTGAAATTATAATAAATATTATTTTATTTCCTCTCACGTCCTTTTTTCTTTTTCAAACACAAAATTGTTAGTTTTTTTTTTTCTTCACATAACTATTTTTCATACATAAAAAAATTTTTTAAAAAAAACTTTTATTCCTTTCACTTTTCATTTTTCTTCCTCTTATCTTCCTCTTCCTTCCCTTGAAACCACAGGAGATATATAATCTCTTTATATTAATTGACGAAACTTAATTTTTCATAAGTTATTTTTTCAAACAAAAAAATTCCATTAATTGCATATTAACAGTAGACATAGACTTCTCCACAAGTGGAATCATAAGGCATATAAATACAACAAATCCCAAGTTACAATAATAAAAAAATCATAAATGGAACCTTAAAATTTAATTGTGTTATTACCTTATTTTTGTCGAAGAAAAAAAAAAAAGATAAACAATATTAACTGGCATAAGCGAGTGGGACTGCAGTGGGCTGGGTGGACGAGGACAATTGGCGATCATCTATAAAATCAGTGGCGGATCGCTCGGTCGCCTCCCAGCGGCCTCTCCTCTTCACTCCGGCCTTCCCCACAATCGTTAAGCGGAGAACGTCTGTCGGCCGGATTGAAGATTCGAAATCCAGAACCTCCCCCCTCTCCTGTCTATTCGAGATATCCAAATAGCCAATCAGAAAGCCTGAACTTGAACGAAACGAATGTCATCGCTTTCTTCTGATAGTTTTCTGTGATCGAGTCGGAAAGGGCGGGGGGGGGGGAGAGTTTAATAACAATCCCAATCACAATCCAGATATGGGCTTGGGAGATGGAGATGCGGCGTCGGCGGTGGCGCAAGACGAATCGGGCGGCGCCAGAGGCAGCGGCCAAAGGTGGTACAGGTACAACTCTCCATTTGTACAGGTGGCCCTCATAGGCCTTGTCTGCTTCTGCTGCCCTGGTATGTTTAATGCCCTCTCCGGCATGGGGGGCGGAGGGCAGGTGGATCCCACTGCCGCCGACAACTCTCTCACCGCTCTCTATACAACCTTCGCCGTCTTTGGGGTCCTGGGTGGCGGCATCTACAACGTCCTGGGTCCCCGCCTGACTCTCGCTGCTGGCTGCAGCACTTATATCCTCTATGCCGGCTCTTTCCTCTACTACAACCACTATCAACATCAGGCCTTCGCCATCGTGGCGGGCGCCATCCTTGGAGTCGGAGCTGGCCTCCTGTGGGCCGGAGAGGGAGCCATCATGACCTCCTACCCGCCCCCGCAACGCAAGGGCACTTACATCTCTCTCTTCTGGAGCATCTTCAACATGGGTGGTGTTATTGGTGGCCTTATTCCTTTCGTTCTCAATTACAATCGCACCGATGCTGCCTCTGTAAATGACGCCACCTACATCGGTTTTATGAGCTTCATGTCCGCCGGTACAATCCTCGCCTTGGCCATTCTGCCCCCCAGCCGTGTGGTACGCGATGATGGCAGCCGCTGCTCCAACATCGAGTACTCCAAGGTCACCACCGAATCCCTGGAGATTCTCAAGCTGTTTCTCAATTGGAAGATGCTGCTTATTGCCCCTGCTGCTTGGGCCAGCAATTTCTTCTATAGCTACCAGTTCAACAACGTCAACAAGGAACTGTTCAATGTCAGGACTCGGGGCTTTAACAACGTATTCTACTGGGGAGCCCAGATGATGGGATCTGCTGGGATTGGTTACATTTTGGACTTCAGTTTCCACAGCAAGAGGAGGAGGGGCCTCTTCGGAATTGGGATTGTGGCAGTTCTCGGAACGGGCATCTGGGCCGGTGGACTTGCCAACCAACTCAGATACTCCCACAATAATCTGCCACCCTCTTTGGATTTCAAAGAGTCCGGTGCCCGTTTCGCGGGGCCTTTTGTGCTCTATTTCAGTTATGGGCTGCTTGATGCCATGTTTCAGAGCTTGGTCTACTGGGTCATTGGAGCTTTAGCTGACGACTCAGAGATTCTCAGCAGGTATTTCTTTTTTAATTTCGATTTTGATGAATATTCACTTGTTCGACTAATTCTCATTATTCTTATTGTAAAAGGACAAAAAACAAAAAATAAAAAAGATATTCTATTCATTCAATGACGATAATTAATAATAATGATTAATGATTGTAATATATGGCTAATCCGTGTGCAGGTATGTTGGATTCTACAAGGGAGTGCAAAGTGCAGGGGCTGCAGTTGCCTGGCAAATTGACAAGCATAAAGTCCCAATGCTTTCACAGCTGATTGTGAATTGGTCGCTAACGACGCTGAGTTATCCATTGCTGGCCGTTCTTGTCTTTTTGGCGGTTAAGGACGAAGACGGGGCTCAAGATGGAAGGGCCAAGGCATCGGAAAACCCTGTTTCTGTCTAGAAAAAGATCGCTTTTAAGTTCTAAGTTCCCTTTTTTCTTTTTTTCTTTTTTGTTTATCTGATTAATTCAATGCCTGTTTTAGTTCATGTGACAGCCGGCCTCACACTTTTGTCTATACGTCCTTAAAAACACCTGTAGTATGCTTACTTTTAATTCGAAAGAATAATCTTCTTTTCCTTTCCATATCCATTTCGGTCTGCCTTTACGGGTGTGAATGAAACCAGAAAAAACAAACGTCCCCATCTTCGTCGTCATCCAGGATGGCAGGACACGGCGATTATAATTTCTGCGTGTGGGACAAGTACTAGAACTAGTGGCTGTTACGACAGGAAAGGAGAATCATTAAAGGAAACACGTTTACCACCGCACCGCTTGTGATTTAATGTTTTAGAGAATTTTGTTGATGTCGCGTGAATTCAAATATTTATCGGAGTATTCAATTGATTTAAATAAAATTATATGTACTTTTATCTTTACACAATTTGTATTCTTGTTGGAAGTTCCATGAAATTTATTCTCTTTGATGGTACTACTGTAAGTTATTGTTCATGCTTTCTCATTTTTACGCCCAAAAAGAAGAAAAAAAAAAAAGAAATAAGTTTTTGGTTGTACCGAAAAATCAGAGAGAAGGGGGAGGAACAGAAAAGGGCAATCAAAATAGGCAGCTTTTACCCACCTCGGGTTGAACTTGAGCACGGGTGCTTACCAGTTTTAATGCAGGCTCTTGCTATATTGTAATTTACATCTACCCGGACTTAAGAGATTTTCAAAAGTCTTCTTCATTTTTTTCCCTCCTGACTGATTCCTCGTTTTGTGCATTTGCATCTTCTGTTCTGTCAAAACAGAGAGACTTGAGTTGCACCATAGTACATCAACGAGATTTATGGAATCTATCACATTATTAGCTAGATAGTTTTGCACGTTGAGGGGCTTGAAGCGCTTGAATGACGGGGTAATTGCACATTTTAGTTTTTGGCGATCGTCAAGGACAATTAGACTTAATGGAGTCCTTTGATAAGCGAGTTTTATGCTTCTATGAGATTTTATTTTTTTTAGGAGTATGGAGTCAAGCTCGGTGTATGTCTTTTTTTTTCTCAATGGCTAGTGTATATTGTTGTTGATGTGGGTGTGGCGGAATGGACAGAAAACAGGACCCTTAAATGCTTTAATAAGCCATAACTATAGAAATAAAATATTCTGGCTTTGGTTTTTGAGGATTGTGCATGAGTCTAGCAGAGGTGAAGTAAGGAACTTGATCTCCGTTAAACTCTCTAAAGGGCTTTTGGCTTATATAGGGTTAAATTTATTGAGAAATATGGATTTCTATGAATTGTTTCCAATCCTTTTTGTGGAGTTAGAAGTTCAACAGAATTTGCTCGATTTTTTTCCACGCACCAACAATAGCAATATACACTAGCCATTGTGAAAATACAAGCATACTTCAAGCTTGATCCTACACTCAAACAAAATCACATAGAAAGCATAAACTCGCATCTAAAGCCAAAGCAAAAATATCCAACATTACACGTACATGGACGTAGTCCATGCACAAAGATGATCCCCTTCTTTCTTATTTACAATAACATATGCATAATTCATCCGTGCCACCGGTCTCTGCCAAACTTATACTGTTTGAGGCAGAAACTTTTGTTTAAGAGCGCTGACCAAAAAGCCAACCACAATATTTCACATGTTTTCAGCCATAAGAACCATTTTCAACATTTAAGTAAAATCACTTTCATATCCTTGAACCAATTGGGCTAACATGAGCCACCCATGATGAAGAAAAGGTTAAAAGCCCAACAGGGCAACAGTGGACTTTTCAATATTCCTATCATCTAATTCCGCTGTTTTCTAACCAAAAGGACAACCTAATCACTGATGTGAGACCCAAAGACATAAGGTCAAGGTTTTCCAAGACCCAAACATAAATCAGAATTGAGGTCATTCCCCATATATCTGGCAACTCAGGCGCAGAAACCAAGTTCAAACGTCAAATGACAAACCCTTTTTGCTTCCATGTTCCTATAAAACTCTACTTCGGTCTTCTGGAAAATACTACTTCCCTTTTTCTGGGCTTTGAAATGAGAAATTTGGATCATCATGACCTGTATCAATTGCTCTTGCTTTGGCACTCAGTTGCTCCCGAAGCAGCTGTCCCCCAAGCCTTCTGTTAAAGAAGTCTCATGTCCACCATGATTCAAGACATTGCCAACCAAACTCTTGTACATGGTGAGAGCTTGAGCCATCATTTTAGCAGGATTGGCACAACATCGTTGTCCCCTAAGAAAAGCAAGGCAAGTAATCAAAGAAAAGTAAGACAGGTATCAGTAATACGAATCAATTGCGCAAAAATGTAGAAATAATAACTTTCATAACTTGGATCCTTTACCTCCTTGGCAATATTACCAAAAGCATGAACATATCGATCGGCAATTTTCATACTTGCTGCCTGCAAATCATAACACAATCGTATGCCTCAAAGCTCACTGGGAAAATGGCATAATTGATAGATCATGATAAGCTCCTAAATACAGGCGCGCGCGCACACACACACACACACACACACAAGCTGTCCACTAAAGTGCAAAAGAAACAGCCATAAATTCTCTCATTTAAGAGAAAAATCACGGGTTCTTCAGATTTAGCATGCACCCTGAGAAGGTAAAAGCTTGAATTGTCTGAAAGTTATAACTTGCTCATTTCAAACAAGAGGTGAGCAGAGGAGAGAAAATCGTTTGGTTATGTAACACAAGACTGTGACAGGAAAGGGCCAAAAAGTAACAAAGGTAAGAAGTTAGATTCTTATGCAACTACTCAGCACCTAAGTATAGCATCATCCATTCCCTTGATTTCCATTGCATAGCTGCCAAACATACACATGCAGTAATTCACCAAAACTATAACGCATCAGGAATCAATGCATAACTTTTGGCCTAATATCACCTGATCAAATGCACGATAATACAAAATAATCAAACACAAAGCTGATCTGCCTGGAGCCGGATCTTAAATCACTAAAACCAAACACCTCAAAATTGAAGAACCTTACCTCCATTCCACCAGTTTCCTTTGGGGCCTGTGAAACCATAGCAATCCCTTTGGCTGTTGCTTGTGCTTTAGCAAGGATAGCTTCTGCTTCACCTGATAGGATAGGATAAGAACTATTAATTTCCTAATAGAGGAGAGTACAAATGAAATGAGTCATAATATCTATGGATTAACTCAGTTTGGCTATATTTGGATTGGTGGTCTAGAAAATGAATAATTGGAGCACCATTCATAGCACATCACCTTCTTGGGATATTAGCACCATCCTAATATAGCCACTCATACACATTGAACACATCTGACATGGTTATGCTGCTTGTAAACATGAACAAAAATCACTAACCTTGTGCTCTGTTAATTTGATCCATTTTTGCAGCTTCAGAAGCCAAGATCACAGAATTCTTCTTACCATCAGCAATATTGATGTTGGCCTGTCTTTCTCCTGTTAATCAAAGAAATTCCCGTTGTACAAATAAGGAATATGTTAGTAGTAGTAGTAGCACTCAAGGCCCCTGTCTTTGGCAGCAACATTGATGGATTCCTGCAGAAAATGTAAAATATTGTAGCATTTTAGAACTGTCAGATTAATTAAAAGAAAAAAAAAAGAAGCAAAGAAAAACAGAGAAAGAAAGAAAGAAAGAAAGGGAACGCACCGCAATCCTTTCATTGAGAGTGTCTCCAAGTCCATTCCCCCCACCAATGTTTTATTTTCTAGGAAGCCCAATATGCGCGCAACATTCTCAAGTTGTATCGAGAAAAAAAATAAAAATTAGAATTATGTCTCACCTTAACTATATTCTCCCCTTTAATTTTTTTTTTTTTTTGGTTGCTTCGAAAGTTCATTACAAAGTGCCTCGACTAATTAGACCAATCTTCCAGGGACAAGTTTACTCCCCCCCTCTCGTCGAGGCTTCTTCGTGCATCACCACATCTGTTTCTAAAATAATCCTAGACACCCCTAGATATTTGGTTAGTTATGTAGCTTCTCCTGCTGCCCACGATTCCATTGTAACTGCTCTACGATTAGCTTCCTACTCAGGACTCTACGTTCCATAATTTTACTCTCGACGTCCCTTTAGATTTCTGCCATGCTTACTAGTAGCTACAATAATTTTGTTGCAGAAAGACGCGTCACAATTAATGTTTAAAAGTCCTTGCTGTAGTTTCAATACCTCTTAAGTCTGCATTTTACACCGTCCTTGGTCTCGTCCGTCAGCATGATGTTGTCTGCGAGTAGCTTGGCACTACGGGATATCATCTTGTCTTGTCAGTATATTCATAGTGACGTTGGATAGAGACGACCCCTTATGCCCACCCGCAATATCGTCGTTCTCAAGATCATCCCCAGGGTCTTTACACTAGTCATAGCTCATCGCACTTTGTGCTTCACTGTATTATTATTGTATAAGGTGAGAATTTTCTTGTCCATTGCCTGCTAATATAGTACATTATTAGCCCTAAATGTAGTTCAATTTTAAGTTAATTTTAGTTTTAAATCATCAATTACAGTCTAAAAAATGAGAAAATTGTAACTAAATCACTTTTTAAACAGTTTGATTATAATTTATTAAATTAGTTATTTCAATTTCATTGTTAGTTTAAATTATTTTGATTTAATTTAATTTAATTATTTTTAAATTAATTTTAAAATAAATGAAGGGCTGGTCATAATTAAGCATTAATTAATTTCTAGGGTTTATAAAAATTAAATTTCATATAATTCTACTATTTTCACGAACATTCTGACTAATCATCGAGGCATGCCTAGTCTTTAAGTGAAATTGGCGACAAACTTGTGCAGAACTCATCAAGGATATTATCTTGAGCCTTATTGTATGTTCAACCGCAATTGTTGAGGCAACGATATATATATATATTATTTTTACAAGTAATCACAACTATTATAATTATTAATTTTATTATTTAAATTTGATATTTTTAGTATTTTTTGGATTTAAAAGGTAAAATTTTCTTCCCTTTTGACGTCTTGCCTGAGCTCTCACCTTGACTGCTTGATATGAATTTTTGTTGGGAAATGGATCTGAACCTAAACCACAACTTTTATTATATATTTATATAATGGATTTTCTAAATTTTGTTGCTATCATGGACACATTATATTTATGCTTAAATGTAAAAGGTCATGAATAGGTAACTAAATAAGAGCTTAATGTAATAAAGTTAGACTTCATTTGTATTGTACAACACTTAATTGATGTTGTGAAAGAAAATGAACTAAATAAAACTTAAAAAGTTGAGAGAATAAATAGAAAATGTTGAGAAATAAATAAGAGAGTTGAAATTGTTAAA
The DNA here is from genome assembly GCA_020883675.1 of Bruguiera gymnorhiza. Lineage (NCBI taxonomy): Eukaryota > Viridiplantae > Streptophyta > Magnoliopsida > Malpighiales > Rhizophoraceae > Bruguiera > Bruguiera gymnorhiza. The sequence continues at coordinate 2,735,946 of JAIRCJ010001048.1, forward strand.
AGACCAAAGGGTATAAGAGAATTTAAAAAATGAGAATTTTATTAAGTGAGTATGAAATATTTAAATGTTTCAATTATAAATAAGAAGAATAACTTATTTATAATTATTTAAAAAAATATTTTATAATAGTATATTTTAAATATTTAAAAAAAATTTAAATATGTATTTAAGATGATATGTTGCAAAAAAATATTTAGTACTTTTTACAACAAAATTTTTAAAGATAGATACTTTTTCACAATTTTAGATTTTCAAGTAACTTTATATTGGGAAGTCAAGGGAGGTGGGAAATGTTGGCAACCCACAAAACTCAATCTAACCTGAATTTTTTCTTTTAGCATATTTGATAGGCTGAACAAAGTGTGTCAACGTGACATTAAACCATCTAATCTAACATATATATCAAAATCAATAACCACTTAGCTAATTGCAGAAATTTTGTTAAAGCAAGCTAACCCCTTCTCTTTCATGCTTGCAATTGGAGCAACCAAGTCAATGTTTTTTTTTTATTTATTTTTATTTTTTTCATTCGTTGCTATGGATCGTACCAACAATGTTAACATATTTCATTACAATCAAATGCATTAGTTGAACAATAAAACATCGCAGATTTTAGAGTGTGAAATAAAACTTTCCTTATATAAAGAAAACATAAAATATTAGTATTAATAAAAGTGCACAACAACCCTCTACAGTCTATAACATCTCTGAACATGTCATAAGTTGAATTTCAACGATTTGAAACATTCCTTGGAAATCTTTTAGGACGTTTCCCGTTTGGTTTGACAAAATTTTTTCCCTTGTCTTATTAATTATGGGTATCCCCACAAATAAGAGGGAACATTTACAATTGGATAAACAAGCATGCCATGCAATTTTAACCCATTCTCTACACACAAGTTCAATACATGACACATGTACCTTAAATGAAAGTACCCCCTTTTCCTAAACGATGTATAACATCTTGTTAACATTTTGTCCGTAAACTCTTCATAATTGGGTTAATTGCTTGCTTTTTGTGCATTTTTACTGACCCACAGTTTTAAGAAGATTTTAGTTTGTTAAATTGGGTGTGTGCTGTTTTGGTCTTCTGTAACTTTGGCCTGAGTGTAATAAGATAGAAATGGAACTTCAGCTTTGTTAATTTCATTTACGTTTGTGATGATAATGTGTTAACGATAACTTTTTTGGATGGATCTTTGTTAAAATTCCTACCAATTTTTTCAATGCTGGATAAATGGTATTGTTACTTAAGATATCAAGTGTTGCTCTTTGCATAAGTTAAAATATGTTATTTATTTGACACCTCAATGGAATTCGTTTTCTTCCCGTTTGGAATATTAATTAGCTTATTTGCCTGATGATTTGTTAAGATAGTGAAACGTTATGGTTGGATTTTGTATTTTTGCCTGAAAAGTTTCAATTTATCACGTCATTATTTCAGTGATCTTTTTTTTTTTAATTTTATAAAAATCGAAAACTGGCTGCTCAATTTCTCAGACGGCGTGTCTTAAAAACCGCCCAGCCCTTCGGCTCAAGTGGAAGAAGGCAGACGGGCCGCAAGGGCCGCCATTGTTAATTAAATAAATAAATGGATCTTCTTCTGCAACAGAATTTAATATAATTTTTGTTTTTCTATTTCACTTGCAGAGAGAGTTCTTCAAAAAAAAAAAAAAACAAAAAAAAAAGAGAGAGAGAGAGAGAAGAAGACAGAAAAAACCGAATTTTCAAACTGAAGAAGTCATCGATTCAACATAGCAGACCTCTATTATTGTCATCAACGAAAGCTTTCAAAAAAATCCAATTTCTGGTTGTTTTTTTTATTTAAAAATTTGTTTGTTTTAAATTAGGCCATCGCTTTTTGCAGGGAGAGAAAATGGAGAACTCAACTCAAGAATCCTACATGAGATCCGAAAATTGCATCACCTATGAGTCTCCATACCCACTCTACTCCGTGGCCTTCTCTTCCGCTTCGGGGGCATCTCAATCCCACGGCCACGGCCACCGTATGGCGGTGGGCAGCTTCATTGAAGACTACGGCAACCGGGTGGACATCATTGCTTTCGACCCAGAAACGCTGTCCATTAAGGCCAGCCCATCCATCTCGGCGGAGCACCCTTATCCGCCCACCAAGCTCATGTTCCACCCCAGTGGCCCCTCCTCCCTTGTGAAGTCGTCCTCCGCCGACATCCTCGCCTCTTCCGGCGACTTTCTTCGCCTCTGGGAGGTTGGCGACGCCTCCATCGAACCCCTCTCCGTCCTCAACAACAGTAAGACAAGCGAGTTCTGCGCCCCGTTGACCTCTTTCGACTGGAACGAGGTGGAGCCCAAGAGAATTGGGACTTGCAGTATTGATACCACTTGTACCATCTGGGATATTGAGAAGGGTGTTGTGGAGACGCAGCTGATTGCGCACGACAAGGAGGTCTATGACATCGCCTGGGGGGAAGCCAAGGTTTTTGCCTCCGTTTCCGCAGATGGGTCGGTCAGGATCTTCGATTTGAGGGATAAGGAGCACTCCACTATCATATATGAGAGCCCCCAGCCAGACACCCCTTTGCTCAGACTTGCCTGGAACAAGCAAGATCTAAGGAACATGGCCACCATCCTGATGGATAGCAACAAGGTCGTGATCTTGGATATTCGGTCCCCAACGATGCCTGTTGCGGAGTTGGAGAGGCACGGGGCCAGCGTGAATGCCATTGCTTGGGCTCCCCATAGCTGTAGGCACATTTGTTCTGCTGGGGATGATGCCCAGGCCCTCATCTGGGAGTTGCCTACAGTGTCTGGTCCTAATGGCATTGATCCCATGTCCATGTACTCTGCTTCTTCTGAAATTAACCAGCTTCAATGGTCCCCTGCCCATCCCGATTGGATTGCCATTGCATTTTCCAATAAAATGCAACTTTTGAAAGTTTGAGGTGCAAGTCTAACAACAACATTTCTCCTCTGCCCCTCCCCCGCTGTTTCCTTTTTTCTTTTTTTTTTTTTAAATCTATTTTGAGGTCCTTTTTGTCTTCTCACTTTTCTTCTTTGTTTTGTAAATTTCGATCTTTGCTTGCTTAGCACGAATTCAGATTAATTCTTAGCGTTGCTTGTTTTAAGTTGTTCTCTTGCTTCTCCGACATGATTTTATTGTGGATATAAATAGCATTGTTGTTGCCAGTGCCATGTTGCGAGATGTTCCATTGCATAACGTTTTATCTCTTTATCAAGTTGAATGACTTTTCCTTCAGCATCTTTGTTGTTTACTTCTATGACCAGAACTTACTGAAATTTTTTTCTACTTGGACCTTGGGTTGAATGAGTAATTCATGCTGGCATAAAGGTGGCTCTCATTTCTGTTGAACATTCTAGTTCTCATTTGATTCCTGCTTGATTTGTGTTTGGGATTCAGTCAGTGTATTCAATCTTACCAATGGTTGTTTTGCAGTGGTTTTGCTTCGCCAAGTGAAGCCTACTGTACAAGTCACTAGATAACAGTTTAATTGCTCGTAAAAGTTTGGAATGAACTGTCCCTCTTTTAGCAGCTTCGTGCCCGACTCATTAATTTGAGCTACAGACTTCTACTTTACATCGCATTCTGTTTGATACAATTCTGAACATTTATATTCCACAAACTCAAACTTCAATCCAGGTGACAAAATAACTTGAGCTACTCAGACTTGTACTTTACATCACGTTCTGTTTGATACCAGTCTGAAAATTTATATTCCACAAATTCAAACTTCAATCCAAGTGACAATAATATGATCTACAAAGATTTCTACTCTGCATCACGTTCAGTTTGATATTAACCATAATCTCCTTGTCCGTGTTCTCTTTCATGACTGTAGCTGTTACCATATTCCCGAGCACAGATATTGGCTGACAACCTATCTTAGGCTTTCAAACTAATCAAATTTGAATCCTCCTTTTGCTTTGTCTTTCTATTATTAGCTCTAGGTCCAAATAAAGGAACTCAAATTGGAAGGGGAATGATTGAGTGGCAAAACTGTTATAGATGCTTTTTCTGAATTTGTGAAGAAGGAGCATTCTAAAAGGGCAAGGCTTGATGGGAGAAGTGTTAATTGCACTACATTGAAAGGAAAATCAATTGTTGAAGATGATACGATAGTTTCAAGAGATTTTGTGTAATTTATTAGAGAAAATGTGGAAATTGAGATGCAAAAACAAAAAATATTTGAAGCTCACACAGGAAAATTGTAAGAAACGATAGAAGTGTAGATGCTTTGCAATATCTCAGCATTTCAATTCAATGTTACTAAACTTATTGCAACAAGATCTTAGGTTGAATATAAATTTTTACTTGTTTCCTATATGTTTTCCTTTAACTATTTTATTTAGCAATGCTTTTAGTGTTTCATATTAATAAAATTAACTAAAGAATCATCTATTTTTGGTAGACACTTATAGGCTATAAGCTCAAGTATTCCTCCAATTTGTTAATTTTTTGTTTTCTAGTTTAATTAATTAACGATGATCACCAACCCTGTTGAGAATAACATGGGAACTTGATTGAGAGGGAAGTTTATTTTTGCTTACTTGCTCTGTTGTGTTTGGTTCTTTTTAGTCACTTTTGGTCCTTTTGATTAGTTGTTTCTGTTGTTAATTGCATTGTCTCTATCTAAACTCTTTCCGTGGCATGATTTCTTCCCTTACACCCTCTGCTTGATCAATTTACAGTATAATCCCTTCTATAATTTATAATTCAAACCAGGCTGCACGATCAATTTCCTCACACTTGCTGCTTGATCGGGTTACACTTTGCATCATCTCTGGATGTTTCACAGCTTTCTTTTTCTCTACTCTATAAAACTTTCATATTATATAATTGACAAAGTACTTAGACACTGGTGGTTTTGAACTTGTAAATAAAATTTCATTATATTTCTCACTTGAAATAGATTGTTCTATCATTGATGATGATTCACTTATGCCTTTTTTATTTATCTTATTGTAGGATAATGATGATGACGACGACGAAAGCTAAGGAGTTTGTAGTCAAAGCCAGTTTTTTTATCTAGAAAATCTAGTACTCAGCATTTATTTGAACTAATTTGTGAATTCACGTTTGTTACAATATAATTATATATGAATATTTAGTAATTTGATTAATATGGTAGTAAAAAATTGTTGTTTATTCAATACAAAATCGCTGCATAAAGGCATGTTGTGTATTAAAAGAGCATTGCATATTTTTAAAACTAGTACACAGGGACATGTGTATTGGAAAAGCGTTGCTTATCCTCTGAAGCCGACGGATAAAGATACATGAGATGTACTGGAAAAGCGCGATGTATTCTACTAAAATGCTGCATAACAATGTATAAAACCATTACCTATTCCCCAAAAAACCTCTGTATGAAATAATATATCAATTTGAGCATCGCTAAGTATTCTGTGATAATCACTGCATAAATATAAATTAAACTGCGGCATATAAATATCGAAAGCGTTTTCGTAAATCGAAAACCGTCCCATATACATACGATAACCGCTGCGTATGACATAGAGTCAGTCAGCAATGCTATGTTGCATAAAAGTCTTTAGGCAGCGGTGTTTTTGTGTAGCAATGAGCCCACAAAATCGTTGACTAAAATTATTTAGACTCTGATTTCTTTTTTGTTAGTCAATGAATCTATTGCATAAGGCCTACTGCAATGAAAGGAAGTCACGCAACTTAAGGATTTTTCAGAAAAAATACATCTCTGCGAAGACAACGATTGAGATGACACTTCCATTGTATTTTTTTTGTCTTTACCAACAACATTCTGTTCGGACAGCACTTTCTGGTTAGCCTTCGATCGTCCAATCTGGGATTGGTCCTCTGCTAGGGTGTTTTAAAGTAAACACGGATGCAGCTCTTTTCTCCCTACTCGTGGTGGTGTTGGAGTTCCGGATTAGAGATTACACGGGGAGGTTAGTCTTTGCTTTATCAACATCTTTCGAGGGTATATTCATGGTGGGAGGTTCTTGAACTAAGCTTGCTGCATCCATATGCTGCTGCTGGGGTAAACATTATTTTGGAATCTGATTGCTTTTCAGCTGTGCTTGCGGCGCACAATCCGCACAAGGAGACTTTCTGGCTTATATGATGGCTGCTGAGACACGAAGCTACTCTCCTCTCTTTTGGCGTTTCGTGTCCAGCACATACATAGGAGTGCAATCCATTGATGTAACTGTAGATGAGACAATACGCTAAGCGCAACGGTGGATCCACGTTTTGGTAAGTGGTGGGGACAAAGAAAAAAACCATGTATTTTATCAGTGATTAGTAATTTAAATTTTTATTTTTAAAATTTAAAACTGCAATTTTAAAATGAAGAGAATGAAACTTATGAAATAAAACAAAATTTATTTTTATTATTAAAACTCTTGAATCAATAAATCTCTTGATAAAAAAATAAAATAAAAAATTGCATGGTTTAGGTAAAGTTAGTGCTATTTTTTCATTGAAAATTCAATTTGCTTCCACTAAAATTTCTCTTTTGTCTCCACTAAAAATGCTATTTTGTCACGATACTTTTTAAACCAAAATTAAAAAAAAAAATGTGTGTTATCACAAATTAAAATGTTTTTATTTCAATTCATTTAAGTTCATCACATAATACACACAACCCCAAAAAAAAAAAAACTTGTTATCTCAAAAGGGAAAAATGCAAGCTGAAATACAAAGGCAAACAGAAGGCATCCCTTCTTCTACGTCTCCCCGATTTCTTGCAATGTACCGGTAGGGACATATAAGGGAGATGCAAACCCAATTGTCCAAAAGCGGGCCAATGCACCCTCGGACTGACTCCACCCACCCCAACCGAACAACCTGCTCTTTGTCTAAGGTAAATTATAGAGATATAAAACGCAATAATTGAATGTGAACCCACCGCATTTACAATTATATATCTATTTTTTATATTTGAAGTATAATTATAAGTAATAAATGAAAATTATAAATATGTAATTAATAATTATAATTAAATAATATGAAGTCGCATTTTTATTTTGAGTTCAAACTTATTGCTACGTATTCCAATTCTATGAACTTAATTCCCACTTACAAAATTGGTTGGATTAGCAAGAGGTACGTACATACGCAAGTCTCATCTTTATGAGCTTGTGTAGACTGACGCGATCCTTTTTCAGTTTAATGCATTCTTGCAATCAAAAGAGATTTTAAAATAACAAAAAAAAAAGAAAAAAGAAAAGAAGGATGAACCACGTCGGAGAACAGGGGCAATGATGGAAAGCTGAAACAAAAAAAGGAAAAAGCATCGGTTCGGCCACAAAGGAGGCTCGGAATAGGGAGAATATAAATGCAATGTATGTAGGTGGAGACATTATGTCTGGAATGTTTGTGAGAGAAGGTCCAAAAAAGCACAAACGGACGATCCAAAAAACAGTCTCCCTCTCTCTCTCTCTCTCTCTCTCTCTCTCTAGCCCCAAAGCTCTCATTTATACACAGAAGAATCATCTGTCAAAATCAATAAATATTTGCATTTATATATGTATAAAATTACAGTGTAGAAAAGCAAGGGCTGCTCTTGTTTTAACCCATTTCCTTTCTGGATCAACATTGCGGAGTAGTCTTCATCTCGTTATTATTGTTTCTTCAGCTCTCTGTGTGTTTGGTCTGCTCTTTCTTTTTTCAACAATGGAAACCGTTTAAGAAAGGGCAGGTATGTTCTGTTCAAGAAATTTCTTTCTTTTTTTTTCCGGTTTCAGTGCATTTGGATTAAATAATATCTATCTGGGTTTCGGCCAATAAATTGATTCCTCGATTAAAAAATAAAAAAATAAGAATCATCACTTTACATAACCCCACCAGGTAAAAAGATCAGAAAGAAGAGACATTTACGGATAAAATCTGAAGAACACGGTCTGAGCTAGAGTCTGTGTTTGATCATGGCGGTTGCTGAGAATGCTGATGCCAAAAACGGGACTTGGGGTCAGAATTTTGACCACACTCCAGTGTCATCGGAACCAAACGATCTTGAAAGATCAAAACCCAGAAATGGATCAGTCATCAGCGGTAAAGAGACCAAATTTCAGAGCCAAAACAATGATCAGAGTGTTCACAACAAGTGTGAGTCCCAAGAGAAAACACCTGCAGCTGCTGCAGCCACTTTAAGCAATGGCACCCAGATGCAGACTGGGTTTGATATCATTCAGATGCAGATGGGGGCAAGGTCCGGTGGATTTGGGACACATTTGATTTCAATCCCTGGTTCTACTGGAGTCAATGATATGAATGATTTGGTGGAGACATTGTCCAAGTTGAATCCCATGGCTGAAGAGTTCGTGCCTCCTTCGCTTGCTAACAAATATGGCTATTTAGCTAATGGGTTTGCAGTGCAAACTAATCATGGGAACGCTAATGGACATTCGAACCGAAGGGTATTCTCGATTTTCACATATTTGTTTATTTATTACTCTTTTTTAAAATAAAGAAAAAAAAAATCCGGAGAGGTGACCATGTATATTTTATTTCCATCCGGTGATGTAGCTTTGCAGTGTAAAGAGAGAGATTATCTGGGTTCTGGTCCATTTTTCTGTTTTGGCTTATCTTTTAGTTCCTTTACATTTGGTATCCGTTTGGTTGTCCCAGAAGAAGAACACGTTCAATCAAGGGAAGCGAAGGTTGAACGGTAGGACTGGTTTGGCTCAAAGGGAGGAGATAATCCGAAGGACTGTGTATGTTTCTGACATCGATCAGCAGGTAAAACAGTTTACTTGAGCTCTTGTGTCTTTATTCTTACTATGTTTCTTTCTGTCTTAGTAGTCGATAATTCTTTGATATTGGGCCTATCGTTTCTCAATGTTTGTTTATAGGTTACTGAAGAGCAGCTTGCAGGCCTCTTTGTTCATTGTGGACAGGTATCCAGTTTTACTTTGCTCATGCATGCCCTTTTCATATTGATTGAGTGAATTATATATCTTATCAGTCGCTCTTATTTTATTTAAAGGACAAAATTTGTTGATTTTCCTTCTCATATTCATGGTATGTATTGTATTTCCGATTGATCTCATTCCTTTTATTTTTGGAACAAAGGTTGTTGATTGTCGTATATGCGGTGATCCTAATTCTATTCTCCGCTTTGCTTTCATTGAGTTTACTAATGAAGGTACCGTCAATAACTTATATACCTTAAATACTCTGATAGATTTTGCTTGCTGTGTTTAGCTGATTAGTTAATATGATCCCAGGAAGTGCAAGGGCTGCATTGAATTTGTCGGGAACTGTGCTTGGATATTACCCACTAAGAGTGCTGCCTTCCAAAACAGCAATTGCTCCTGTTAACCCAACATTTTTGCCAAGGGTGAGACATTTTTGCTGATGGAAAAACCCTTTAAATTTGCTTCCAATTTTGGATACACAACCAACAATAAAACTTTGCTTGCCTTAAAACTTCTTTTTTATTTTAAAGAAATTTTTTTTTTTCAAACTACCTAGCTTTGCATGTTATCATGTCTTCACATTGCTATTATTATCATCTATTTCCCTTGTTAGTCTGAAGATGAAAGGGAGATGTGTGCAAGAACGGTATATTGCACGAATATTGACAAAAAGGTAGTATTTAAAGTTGCATAAGTTCTTTTGATTGATTTTGATGAAAAATCTGGTATGTCTGTTTTTCCTGATTCTTTTCTTCAATTAATATAGGTTACTCAAGTGGATGTCAGACTCTTCTTTGAAACCATTTGTGGAGAGGTTTGTCATTACATTAATAAATGACCTGAAAACACTGCTTATCCTTGTATTATGAGTAATACAATGTTGGAAATCTTTCTGGTTGTAGGTCCAACGCTTGAGGCTACTTGGAGACTATCATCATTCAACTCGTATTGCTTTCATTGAGTTCACGGTGGTAATTGCCCGTACATACTAGTTTTGCCCAAAAGTTTTAAGTTCAGAAAATTTCTTCTCATAAGATGTTTGCATTTCTCCACCTTATTATATGTTTCTGTGTTGTCTTTTAAAATGCATGTGATCCTATTCAATAGTTGCTTTCCAAAAATGATATTTTTTCTTGTTTAATAATGGGAGGGGTTTAAAGTTTTGTTTCTTATCAATAGAGGATTTACGGGTTTATTATTTATGAGATGCACTTAAAATCAGCTTTTTTTCCTTGCCAAGCTTTATGCAAAATTTTGTGGTTTCTTGATTTAGCACTCATAGGAATTTTTTGCTTCCCATTTAAGAAAGCTGAATGCCCGGGCAAATTGAAGTTCCAGGTTGCATTACCATGCACCCAACTGATTAGGAGGATAAATGCTTCTATATTTTCATATTACACGAATATCTGTGTGCAGAAACTTTATCCTTGTGGCATTTCATCTCTTCCTTGATACCATATCCATTATTAATTGTAATTAATACATTTGATCCTTTCTCAGACTCTGCAACTATGGGAGCCTTGTGCACTAAGACTTTATTTTTTTATTTTTATTTATCTGTTATTTTGGTGCCCAAAACTAATTCCGTCCTGGCTGACTAGAGCTCTCATTTTTGGAAATTCAGAGGCAAATGTCCTGCATGCAATGAGAAGGTTTAGTCTTAATTTGTATGGATAAGTTTTTGATGTCAACTCAATCATTTCAAACATATTGAGAGTGGAAAAATTGGACATTGTTAAAATACAAAGGCTGTTTTGATGTTGTTTGACTTGAGGTCATATCAAAATGAAAGTCTGATTTGTCCATCGGAGGAAGTCAGACATCAGTACAAGGTTTAAGTCTGAGGGTATTACTTCATGGACTTCAAGATGTGGGAGAAGGATCATGGAGATTGAATGTGGTCTTTCTAATAAATCATTTGATTTTGAGATATGCCATTGCACATGTATCGCAACAGATATCAATGTTGTATGTACCATTACAATAAGTCCATGGAGAAAGTCAATTTAATATGAGTTATGGAGGTTCAGTGATGCTAATCAAGCTTCCCTCTTTGATTCATTTTTAGAATTATTTATGTATATATAATTAAAAGAAGAAAAAAATAAAGTAGACTTTAGTTTTGACATAGAATGAATCTAGTTGTATGGGGAAGGTGGAAAATGCAGTTTTGCTTTGCAGGTATTTAAACTTTGTCTCAACTTTCTGTCATATTGGTTTGGTGGTTTGAACTTTGTATATTAGGATTTGCTGTGCACCAAAAATGCACTTCTGATATCTTCTAACATTTCTAGTTTTGGTGTTTTCACTTTTCACCTGGGTTACTGAATTCTGATGCCCCTATCTTCTTTTCCCCTGAATATTTACTTGGCACTTGGTTGTTATAATTGATCTTACATGGTATCCAATAATTTTGAAGGGAACGCTTGTCCCCACTCCAAAGTAGCATTGATAATTTTGTCTAGGACAGTGGGTGCTTAACCATGAATGGCAGAGTGGTGCATGTCGTGCAACTTAAAGTGTAGGCTGTAGGCAGTCTTTGTTGCTAGTTGGCAACGGAGGATGCGATATATTGGCCACATTTTTATTGCAATTGGATAGTACTTGATGGGTAGTCATTTATATGGCTAACCTACTTCAATTATGGCTGCTGCTTATTTAATGCTTTTGCTGCTTCTCTCTCTCTCTCTCTCTCTCTCTCTTCACACTGTTTGGGGAGTGGGTAGATGGGAACTAAGATATCAAGGTGCTTTATGTACATGCATGAGTTTCCTTTGTTGTGTTTTCAGGTGGGGGGCCAGTCAGGCTGTTGGGTCCTTCTAGATGTTCTCTAAGAACTCATACCGGATAAGTCATACAGCTTACATTCTTGGTGGGAGTACAACTGGCAATTGGTGATGTTAAGAATGTAGAAAAAGAGTTAAATATTTAAGAATATAAAAGAAGAGTTGTTCTTACTAAGGATTTTATTGATATTTTATTTTATGAGGAGATTGTATTTGATTATGATTATATAACTTAAGTTAGAATGCTATTTTGCTATTCAGAGATAAACTCTGATTTAGTTAAACTCTGATTTAGTTTTATAATTATTTTCCTTTCTAGTCTTTTAGCCTAGCTCTATAAATAGGACTTTTATCAAGTAAGACTTGTTATGATCATTGACCATTGATGTTGATTATCAAAATTTTTCAATGAGTGCTAACTCTTGTTTGGTTCACAGGTGGACTTGCATTTTATTGTCTTTTTGGATGGATTCCCATGGTTTCTTGTAGAATTTTTGCATTTGTTCTTTGATTCAATTCTCATCCTGCATCAATTGGCATGGGTTACTTTGTGGGTCAAGCAAAGAAAAAACAACACCTGGTTTAGGCTTCCTTGCTACATTTTGCCTACTAGGATGATGATATGGAGGTTGACTGTTGAAGGTATTTCTGGGCCTTTAGCAATTGTTTGAAGGATGAAATCAATCTTTGGGCTTGTCTACACGAGATCATGCTTAGAATTCGTGAGGTGATGTTATGTAAGCTTGTTTGTTTGCAAGCCAAGTGATCCAGCATTGTCACTTTTATTGTCAACAAAATACTATAATACTTCAATTGTGGGTTTGTTTGATTTAGCTTATTTGAAAAATCATTTAGAAGTTAGGGCAAACTTTGGTGTAATGGTTGGGTTACCACGTTATAACTTAGAGGTGAAGTTTGAGTTGTGGAATTAACCTCTATGTGAAAACAAAGGCAAGATTGCATACTTTTCACCATTACTTAGACCCACAGTGTGGGAGCCTTGTGACTAGGATCCCTGAAATCCGTTGGCTGTTGCAAATTGTTGCTGTATTTTTAGTTTTTGCGAGCTTTGTGGCATTCAAAGCTATCAAAAGCTCCCACCTCAAAGCTGCAAGTGTGGCTGCCCATAGCCCAAAAGGCAAATAGAACACCCTCTGTATTTCACAGTATCATGCTTTCATCTTAGGGAAAATGTATCATAAAAATTGATCTAGCTAGATTTGATAGACATTTTTCGTATATGCAAGAACTGGATAAGTGACCTCCTTTATGAATATATGGGCAGCACTCGTCTCTATGTATGGCTCCCTATCAGGTGCACGATTGTGCTTCTGCAATATACCTAGGGTGCCATGCCTCAAAAGGTTGGTTAGAGAAGTCTGTGATTGTGTGTGGTTGCTTCTGCAATATACCTTAGGTGCTATTCGTCACAGGTTTGATCTCAGTTCTAACTTGGGCTAAGCCATTTTGGACATCTTAGAAAATTCCTTTGCTTATATATGAAGAATCTAGAAGAAAATATATTTTTGTTATCATGACTTTATTGAGATATGTTGTGTTTATGAAAATATTGTTATCTGATTGGTTAGATGTCTTATTTAGTTAGTAATTTATTTGTTTCTTTTATAGAATCCTATATTTTAGTTAGCTGGGGTCTGGGGTTATTATCTTTGTAATTGACAAAGGTTAGTTAATGAATTGAGCTGATGTTTTCAGTTGTTTTGAGACTTGTGAGCCGTGTCCCTTTCCCTCTAAATTCTGTCTGGTTTTCTCCCTTTTCTTCCCCTCTCACCTTCTACACTGGCCTACATTACTTAACGAAGTGGCTCCAATGCTTTAGAAAATTGATGACAACTATTAGAGATTTGGGTTTTCGATGGTAACACAGCTGAAATAGGCGACAATTTTCCCTGGAATAAATGAGGGCCTGTTCAGCTGTAGAGAAGTGTTCTCTAGTTTCTATTTCTAGTGTACACCTTTATCAATTTTCTATGCAAGATTTAGACAAATTAGAAATCTTTTCAAATCCTAAATTGTCAGGGGAAAACAAATAGGGAGAAAAGTGTATACTGTAATTATCTGATATATTTTGGTCTTAAGAGCTTAAGGGCCAGAAACGCGTATTTCCCAAAATTCCAACTTATCAAAGAAAAGGTAGAAAACAAATAAAAGATGTTTTTGAAAGCTTAGTTGTAGTTGTAAATTTAGAAAACTGGATTTGTTGCTTCTCAATTAGGAAATTATTATAAATGGACGCATCTCTGTTTTCTAGATTCCAAGGTAGAATTTTCTGGGAAAGGCCCCATGGTTTCTATGAGCATACAGGCCCTTAGTTTTGGTTGGTTCGGTTCTGCTTGAATGGAAATATTTCTCTAATGAAGTTGTATGTATGTATTTTTCAAATATTGACCCCACAACTCCTGCTTTTTTCCTCTCTTTTCTCTTTTCCAAAAGCTGGCTTATGCTCAAGACTTGATCGGAACTAGTCATTTCAGTTGGTTATTGATCACAAGCGAGTTGGTTTCTGTCAGTTATTGATAACATTGAGCTTGGACTATGCTGTTAGTTCAGATTTGATGATATTATTCTGTCCTTGGATTATGGTATCTTCTTTTGTTTCTGATGAGGTGGGGTCCCTTACAGCTAACCCACATCGCTAGCTAGCACAGGTCCTGACTATGACCCCTAATTGCTTCTTTGTTTGATCCCAGGGGTACTTGACCTGTGAGCTACCCCCACCGTGCCCTTCACTGGTTTCCTCTTTTTACCTATTGCAAATCAACTGTCACTCGATTATATGCTTATTGAATACAGAACCTTTTTGTTTTCAATGCAAAGTCAGAACTATAAGGATGTTTTACTCAGAGACACCTATGCCCTAAGAGCCTTTTTTTTTTTTTATTGGTATATAGTGCAGGAAGGTGGGACTAATTTGTATATTTTATTTGTCGTTTCTCTTGGAAAATTATGTTGGAAAACATCTGATTGTGGTATATAGTTGATTTGGTTTTCCTATCGGTATTGTTTGTTATGTGCATATGAGTGCTGTTTAACCCCTTGTTTCTTCCCGTTTCAGGCTGGGAGTGCAATTGTTGCTCTTAGCTGCAGCGGCGCAATTTTGGGATCACTGCCAATAAGGTGGTTTTTTTCAGAGATCATTCGTGTTAGGCTTGTATCCAAGCCCCCTCCCCGACACCCCCATTGAGGGTTTTCATTTAAATCTTCTAGTTTGTATATGCAGGGTGAGCCCGTCAAAGACCCCAGTTCGGCCTCGCAGTCCCCGTTTATCTTTGCACTGAAGGTTCCTCAGTGCTTCCTGGACTCTGATCAGTTTGTGATAGATGTCGTTATATAAACGTATATAGACTGACATATATTAGAGGTACCGGTGGCATGTATGTATACCGTTTTGCCCTTCCGTCTGAGCCCCGGACTCTTCGATACCCTGCGGTGGATTGGTTGCTAATAATTTCTTTTTATAGCCCTATAGAGTTGGATGGAATGTCGAGGATATGAATTGTGGCTTATTTATGCTGGACATGCATTGTTGAATCTCAAATCCTTCTACAATGGGATCTAATCATGACAACTGAGGTTGGACCAACTCTTTTTCTTTTTTTTTTTTAAATTTTTTTGGGTCCCTTCTGCTCTGCTTTATGTTGTTGGGATGTTTGTTAGTTTTTTTTTTCTTTTTCTTTTTTGTCTTTTCTTTCCCAGATGATTTCAGTAATAAACCAATAATGGCTTGAAAATTTTCTTTTCTTAGCCTTAAGATGTGTGTTATTTTCTTCCCCCTATCTCTACGGAATGCAAATTTTTATCTTTAGATGATGTAAAACTTGGTTGGATTATATTGTATTTGGTGGACCTGTTAAATATTTTTTCACAGTTCTTCTTGCTATGACTATAATTAATTCAACTCAAAAGAATTGGTCAAATGGGTCGGAACAACACTGCTCTCGTTCACTCTCTGAAACGCTCCGCATATTGAATGTTCCTGCATGTTTTGGTCTTCCCACTTCCCTCGCCTCATTATCTCATTGTTTTATGGGATATTTCCCAAATTATCCTAAATATTTATAAAATTTTTTAGAGTTAATATATAAATAAATACTTTGCCCATTTTACCGAATTAACACCAATTTTTAAAAATCAATAATTTGATAATCACAAGCTTTTTTAATAATAAATTCAATTCGTTATTTAAACTCCTGTCGTGACATGTTACCATAAAAAATTAATGATGCAATATATAATTAGACATTAAATTTATAATTAAAAATTATAATTATAATTAAATTTTTAAAAGAAAATTCTATCTCTTATTTTTTCTTTTCTTGTCTCCTTTCTTTCTTTCTTTTTTTTTTTTCTTGTTTCCTCTCGTCGATAAGAGTAAAAGAATAAAAGTTGTAATTAAATAAAATATAAAATATTATCACTTATCTTCTTCTCTTTCTTTCTTGTTTTTTTTTTTCCTTTTTTTTATTCTCTATTTCTCTTTGCAGCCACATTGAGGCTCTCTTCCTTCTATTGCACATAAGAATGCTCGTTCGTCTACACAAACAAAAACATATTTTGGTGCGTAAATATTCCTAACAAATCTCTACCATAGAGCCTAGCGATGAATGAATTCTAGTTTGGGAATATGCGCACAATGGCACAGATCCAGCTCAAGGTAGCCACACAATTCCGAAATCAAAGCGGGCATCTCATTCTCTCTCCCTCTCTCTCTCTAAAGTCTAAAAGACAGACATCTATAACAGCGGTTGGGGCTGTGCAACAGCCTGGTTGCACGCCGGTTGGGAACTGGGGAGGGAGAGAAAGCCAGCAACGCACCCCACCAGCCCGTCTCCTCTCTCCCCTGTCCCCTTCGGACCTATCGACCCTCGACATTTCACGTTGCCAGCCATCACCGACATAATAATTAATCTGCAAGAGCAAGCAAGCAAGCAAGCAGCGTCTAAAATAATTAATAATTACTGTATAGCTAACATGCCATGCTCATGTCCACCGTCGGCAGCCACAACTCGTCGCCACCGATCCTCCTCCTCCTCCTCCACCTCCATTCTGCTTTCGACTGGGCCGCAACCAGCCTCATCGCGGGCCTCCTCATCCTCTCCTTGGTCTCCCTAGGATTCGTCCTTCATCTCCATCTCAAATCGCGCAATTCTTATTATTTGCAGAGCTTCAACACCCTCTGGTCCGTCCGGTTTCTTTTCATCTCCTCGATCGCCTTGTGGGCCATTAACGAGCTCCTTCGGATACCCTTCATTCGTCGCAAATATCTCTACCCACTCTGGCCTTCCCGAGCCCTTGCCCATCAAAGTCAAGCAAACCTCTGCAAAATCCACGTGCTCCTCTCTTTAGGTTTGTTTGAGCCAGGTTTCCTGGTAACCTTGCTTTTCCTTGTCAACGTATCCATCAAGAGGAAGACCCCGCGTGCCTCGTGGGCTCTCCCTTTCGTTTGCGCAACCTGCTTTCCCATTTTCTGCTTGCAAGTTGTCTTCTTGTTCTGTTCTTCAAGGCTCGACGTGCATTTGCCAGAGATATTTTGGCGAAGTTCATGGGCTGTCGGGGATGATGATAAGACCTTGTTGTGCACCTACCCTTTGATGAGTTGCATCATATTCGGTGCCTTCGGGATTTGGTACCTCATAGGCTTCTCCTTGTCATATTTCAAGGTGGTTGCCCTTGTCATCAACAAGGGCTTGAGGACTCAGATTTACGGGCTTGCTCTCGCTGTAATGGTAACGCTGCCCCTGGAAATTATATCTCTTGCATTGTCCTTGCTGTGGAGGCCGCAGGAAACGCCCTCTTGCACTTTTACATTCCTTGCAGTTCTTAGCACATTAGTTCTTGCCGCCGTGGGGGAGGGCATTTTGGTAATTAGACCCATTGCCGACTCATTGGCGGCCTGTGGAGATGTTTGCCTGTCTTCGGTCCACGGGGAGGAGGGCCGGAGACATGCGGCGGAGGAAGAGAGAACGCCGGTGTAAAACTAAAAAGAAGCGCGGGGACATGATGGGCATTTAATTTAGATTTTTATTTATTTATTTTTTTATTTTTGGCTCTTTTTGTGTTCGATTAGCTTGGTTCTTTGTTTTCCTCGTTTTATGTATTGGCTCCAAAACTTGTGTAAGAAAGGCAAGGTTTTTACTTGCGACGGTAAAATTCATGAGCATTGTTTCAATCCCAACTCCCAAGTTTGTCATTCATTTTTGCTTTCATTAGACTTTTCTAATCAATTTCTCAATTGCTTCTACTAATTATTTTACATTATCTCTCGTCATGTAAATGGATGGATGGATGGATGGATGGATGGACTAACAACAAAAATGATATACGAATATATCATATGTCTTAAAAATAAAAAAAGTAATCAAAATGCATTAAATAGAGTTCCAAGATTCAATTTTGAATGGTGAAATCTAATAGCAACCCTGCATATTTGTAATATTGAGCACCCTTCGTGGCACATGTTTTCTTTTTTTTTTTTTATAACTAAGATGAAAAATAGGAAAATGAAAGACAACACAAAAAATAAACAAGCTAATTAGCCACCTATCGGGATAGCGACCCCAATCACACCAACTTAAAGCAAAGCACTTAAAACCAGGGGAAGGGGAGTGTTCTCCCCTTTTTTTTTTTTTTTGTTAATTATTATTCCGATCATCAATCGCTAGTTGATTGTGCTGACCGGAATCCATCTGTTTTTCCAAGCCTAATCAGATGTGCCAGGCTTGATGGCACGATGCTTTCTTCGGTTTTTTGGCTGCATATATTAAGTTTGAATAAAAAAGTATGTGGGAGAACAATTGGTGAAAGAAAAATAAAAAGAATGAAAAGTTATAAAAATTTTATATTTTTGGAAGAGTGGGAAAATAAAAGTAAATACTCTTTATTGAGAAAAGAGTGAAAAATAAGAGGGAAAAATATTTAATTATAAATTTAGGAGGCAAATTTTACATATTTTGTCAATTTAAGTTGTAAATTCTTAATTTAGTAAATTTAAGTTATGAATTCTTTGAACTATCATTAAACCCCATATCCGTTTTTCATTCTTCCTTTCTTTCTTTTTTATTTTGTTTTATAATTGGAGCTGCCATGGAATCACCTACATCAATAGGAAGAAACTGGGAGGCACTGCAGAACCAGTGCCATCCTTTGTGCACAATGATTAGGAGGACGTGCACCAATTACATCGGGAAAAAGCTTTGTCATCATTTGTTCCGCTTAAAACCATGTCCAATCCTATCTTGTGACTCCACAAATAAAATTCAAACGACAGAACTTATTTGAATATTTCTTGATTGCCCCTCTCACACAAGGCCGTATTTCTTTACCGTACAACAGACTGCTGATGCTCATTCAGATAATCTTCTGCAAGGGCAGTGAGCATTGCTGCCCCAATTGGAAGAGCATCCTCGTCAAGAAAGAAATAAGACGAGTGTGGGGAGTGAATCGAACCGATTTTTTCATTTCTAATTCCAATGCTGAAAATGACTCCAGGAATCAGTTCTTGGTAGAAGGCAAAGTCCTCACCTACCATTGCTTTTTTGCCTGTTGTGACATGCTCAGGACCAAGAAGAAGCCTACCAACCTTCTGAACATGAAAATTTAGGCTCTCATCATTGAAAACAGCAGGATATGGGGGGTAAACTTCTTCCATCATGTTAATGTGTGCATCACATCTGTGTACGGTTGCCTGGTTATAAATAACCTACAAGCAATTTACATTTATGGGCAAAAACCAACTAAGCATTAGATTCCCATTGGCAGGCAACCCTAGTTAATGAACAACAAATTCAAGATAAGAACCCATAGCATTATGTGGCTCACAACAGAAAAGTTATACTGAAAGCTAAGCACTGATAAACTAAATTATAATCTTGCTGAAGAAAAGTATGTGAAACAGAGATACAAGGCTTGGAGGTATCTTGTAGGAAACAGAAAGCTGCAAATGAGGAGAACATATGTTGTTTCGTGCAACCGATCACACAAAAGAGGAAAACCATGCCAGCAAGAAAGAAATGTCAGCATGTTATGTTCAAAGCAGGATCACACTATTATTTTGGACAGAAAAACAAAACAATCCACCTTGGAAAATTAGATGTACGTCACAAATTTCTTCAAACAATTACCTCTTTAACTCTCTTCTGGAGTTGATGTAAGTCCTTAGTCGTAAGACTCCTCAAAGTGCCCCCAAATTCAACATGTGGCGGAATTACATTCAAGGCAGTCCCACCTCTAACATAAGTAACAGATAGCACCTTCAGCCAGAAACAAAGTGAATGCATTAACACAATGGATGCTTTTATGCACTTTCGTTAAATGGTTGTGAGATGTCAAAGATAGAGGAAGACATGGTAGTATAGGTGACAACTAAAAGTTATGTGACATGCCCATGAAACAAAACAGAAGCGGGGGCAGGGGGAAAGTAGAGGGAGGGAGAGAGAGAGAGCAAGGATGGGGAGGGAGAGAATGCCAAGCTTTTGTATGAAATTTTTGACAAAAATAGAATATAGATGGTGGGATCTTGGTAGACGTAGGTTAGAAATGGAAAAAAGTATCAAGGATTTAAACTGTGCTAATCAAAAGGATTTTCTACTCAGATTCCCGAAAAGTTAGAAGCATCTTGGTCATCAGACATTATCTAAGTGGCAAGATAAGCTACATGAATAGATAGATAGGCATACTCGACTATGGAGGGGATCAACTTCTCTTGAGATCAGCTGTTGCAGTGCCAAAATTGCAAATGATGTGGCTAGGATTGGATCAACATTATTATGTGGCTCTGCAGCATGACCCCCTTTGCCATCTATTTTAGCTTGAAAGAAGCATACAGCAGCTAAGACCGGCCCAGACAAGGAGGCTATGCTTCCAGTGGGCAGTTCAGTATCAATGTGCATTCCAAATATTGCTTCAGCATCACCAAGAGCACCTTCTTTTATCATATGAGAAGCACCAGCACCACCCTCCTCAGCTGGTTGGAAAATAAGTCTCACAGTTCCCTTCAGAACCAAAACCAGCCAAATCAAGAGGGCCAGAGAAAATTTAGAGTGTGCATCCAGATATAAATTGAGTCAAGCAAAGCCATGAAAAATAAAATAAGAAATGAAGGAAGCAAAGCAAATTATTTGTCCATGTGAGAATATAACTGCAACTCATTGGAACACGGAGAGAGGCCCACAAGTCGGGTTCTCAAGCACACAAGACAAAATAGAACCAAGGCTCTCGAGAACTAATTAAAAGGGAGGCCCTAGGCATGTGTGCTTCACCCCAACTTTGATTCAAAGTCAAGCAACAGATTTGAAGTAACCAAACATATTTATGGCTGTAACACTACATCTCAAAGTATTGAATTTATGCGTTCTTTCTACTTATTTATTACTTACTCTTCTCTCTCACTTCTAATGTGGAATTCCTTAACTACACAACTCTTCATCGCCACAGCTAACTGGATGTGACAGATTTGGATGATAAGAAAAGCAGAGTGCATGAACTCAATGCAATAGCTACCTTAATCTACCGGCATCTTAGTGTACCTTGGATGGGAAACCAACAAAACTTTAGGAATTGAAGAGCATAGAACATGGGACTTATATCACACTTCCAATATCTTCCCCACTGAAGTACTAGTCTAGCAGAAACCACAAGGTGGGCTCCTAAAACTCTTTCCAGGAGAAACCTGCCTTGGATTCCTTCATTTTAGATTCTCATTAGAATTGTCGAGGAGTTTATTTTTCAATATTGTACAACAAAGTAGAAGCTGACCTTAAGCTTATGTTTACGTTCATTAAGCAATTTGGCAGCACCGAGAAGCATCGTAGTGTGAGCGTCGTGCCCGCAACCGTGCATTTTCCCATCAATTCTACTCTTGTGCTCCCACTCAACAAGCTCCTATTAATATATAACAAAACCAAAAAGCCAATCATTGAAAGGGTAATCCATTATTTGGTCGGTCTTTTTGAATAACAAACAAGTGAGCAAAAACGTAATAATAAGCCAAAAAAGGAAAAAAATGTACACATACTTGCAAAGGAAGGGCGTCCATATCGGCCCGAAGAGCAACGACAGGGGGAGAACCAGAACCAATGTGGCCGACGATGCCAGTTTTGGCGAGTGGGTAGGAGTAAGGGATGCCAAGTCTGTCGAGCTCCTGGCGAATGAGAGCACTGGTGTTGTGTTCTTGAAATCGGAGTTCTGGGTTCTCGTGGATTTGTCTTCTTATGCGTGCCAACCAATCATTGTCCCGTCGTGCTGACCTTAATCCCTCCTGTGCGTAGCTGTGATCGTCCCTGCCTTGTACCTCTGTATCGGAGCAGACTGTGAGCAAAACTAGACAAATCATTTGGCCTATCATTCTTCTGTTTTTTTTTTTTCTTTCTTTTTTTCTTTCCTTTTACTTCCCTCCCCCACTGCCCTCACCAACTATTCTTCTTCTTCTATGATCAACTCCTAACACCCACTTCGTTTTCAACAATGGAGTCGACGAAGAGAATCGAAAGTCAAGAAAGAGGGAGTTTGGACGAACAACCAGCCAGCATTGACCGATCATAGATATTTGTTACTTGCTAACCGGCGTCTCCCACCAAAATTCCAAGCATGCTATTAGCACCAACCAAGATTTTAAGAATTGAAATTAATCAATTGAATTAATATAATTAAAATTTAATTTATAAAATTAATATTTACTATTAATTAAATAAAAAATTTTAATATTAATACAAAATATTAAAAATATATCACAATTAAAATAAATAAAATATAAATATTTTATAAAAGTTATATATTTAAAAATTTAAAAATAATAAAAAATTATGTTATTTTAAAAAAAATTAATTTTTTTAATCTTTCCACCTAGAAAAATTAAGTTTAGTGAATTGAAAAAATTTTAATTTTTTTATTATTTCACTCAAAAAAATTCAATATAATTTATTAATTTTCAAATGGATCAATATATTCATTAATTTTTAATTTGACTAATTTAAAATTTTTATTATTTTATTTTAAAAAAATTTAATCTGATTCATTAATTTTCAAATAGATTAATTATTCACTGATTTTTAATTTGACTAATTAAAAAAATTAAATTAAATTATAAATTAATTTTTATTTTTGTAATTAAACCAATCAATTTGATTTAATTCTTAAAATATTAGCATAAGTACAAACGTCTTTTTAGTAATATATTAGAATTCATTCCATTTACATGTTTGTCTCAGATTTTTTTTTTCAATTAAACCTAAAATTACATGGATAATTCTTTTAATTGGAAGTATAATCATGTGCGTAAGTCCTTCATAAAGTCATTTGCTCAAAGTTGTACTACGGAGGGGAGAGCTCCATTCAATTTCCTCTAATTTAATCAAATTACTATAACCGTGAGAGCCCAAAAATTTTTTTTGCTTAATTTTATCCAATAAATCTATCTAATATAATTTTTGATTTATTGCGATTATCATAAACGAGATTGTCCTAGCTAATTTCCTTTTAAGTTAATCCAATTACCATGGGCGATAGAGCCCAGATAAATTTTCTTTAATTTTATGTAAAAAAAGATATAAAATATATAACAAGATGAGTAAAATATATAATAAAAATAAAAAAAATATGTTAACAAATATTAAAAATCTTTATTTATTGCATATGGTACTTTGTCTGAAAAACTGGTGCCCGTCAGGTCAATGCCTCAGCCTCGTTAACTTTATCACGATGGGCAAGAGAGCCTTACACACGAATTCCCTTAATTCAATTCAATTCTCTTGTACGGAAAAGCCCCATCAAACTTGCTTAGATTTAATATAAGTAATGCTACCGATAAAAGATGAAAGTGTTTATGAGAAAGCTACTTCGTGATATTTCAAAAGAAAAATTATTATATATATATATATATATATATGAAATTTACGACTAGAGGTTCAAACGGGACGAACGGCAGCATTGAAAAAACTACAATTGGAATTCTGTATAATGTTCCATTCCGATGCTGACGTCCTTAATTATCTAAAAATGTTTCAATCTTTCATAGGCTTTCTAATCTAAATGATTGACTGGGTTTATAAACTCGCCACAACTCTATGAGCAAAAGAGAGATGTCATAACGTATTGCTACATGCTTGTCTGTACATTTTCTGAACTTGTCCTGAGAGTCTTCAAGCTTACAGAGGCCCTGCAGCAGCAAAAAGGCTGCTGCTGTCTAATCAGACGACCTTCAATGCGGATAAATCTCAACCTTCCTGTTTATCCGGATGGTCCTCTCTTTTCCTTCTCCTGTTTTCTCTCTTTCCTTCTTTCTTTTCAAGGAGCAAATGAAGCTGAGGAAGCAGAATTAGCTTGTCCGACCACCTGTCAATGCCCAACATGAGTTCAATCTTGAAACCGTTGTTGGCTTGTTTGCTTCCTTACGGCCTTCCCTCAAAAGTCTTAACGGTTGAAGGCATTCTAAAGCCCCCCCCCCCAAAAAAAAATAAATAAAAGAAAACCACATTTTAGAAACAGTTAGCCATTGCTCTGTTGGGTGAGAAAGAGTCCATCCACCTCAGAAGCTGTGTGCAGACCTCATCTTTGTTCTTCATCCTTGCCCTTACATGTAAACCAAATTCCACCTTGTGTTGGACATTGGTCAGGAAATTGATCGTGAGCATGGCATTCTTATTGGTGAAAATACGACTGTGAGTCGGGCATGATCAGAGAGAAAATAATGTTCAGGCCACCTTCCTTTCTCCACTTCAGGAGGGAAGAGCACAGCGTTCTCCACACTAAACCCAATAGTTTGCTCTTTTCTACCCTTCAAAATGCCGTCTTGGGCATCAGCGCTAGATTCATCCCTTTGCTCTGACCATGAAGGCTTCCATATTTCCTGCTGCAGCTCCATTATCCACAGTGAGACCGTCATACAACTATCTAATAACATCATGTGTTCTAACAATTTTAAATTGTGTTTAGTTCTTTGGGATCAAAATACAAGCAAATGCTGAGAACAGAGCAGCCAATTTGTGCATTGCTTATGCTCTACAGTTCAAACATGCTGGGCAGCTTCCAAGAGCTTGCAAACGAAGCTTTGGCAATTGGACTATACAGGTGATAACGTAAACAGAAAATCTTCATATTAGGCATACGTTTCTTACCTGGAATTCTTTATAATCAACAAGGCCATTTCCATTGACGTCAGCTTGAACCCACAAGTCTTCTATCTCTTCAACACTGAGCCCATGGCCATGGCCAGTTAAATTGAGCTGCATTAAAAAGATGTTGATAGGTCTGGGGTTGCCATTGAAACAGAAAAGTTGAGCCTATGCAGCAACTGGAATGCAGGACACGCTGTACAGACTGCAATTTCACATCACACCTTACCTGTCTAAGAGCTTCACAAAAACCAGAGTATGTGATAAAATCACCATCATTATCAGCCTTCAGAAAAGCAAAGGCATCGTCTTCCGTCAGTGAAGCTCTCCGCAATAGATACTGAAATATTGGAAAATTCTGTTGTTAGACACAGAAAATCCCAAAAGAAAAAAAAAAAGGACCATGTCTAATAGTCTGTATAGTCCTTTTTATGCCACTCAAAAAGGGAAAGAGGGAGGAGTTTGAAATTCTGATTATTACACAAGCAAAGCATGTGCCCACCAGACAACTAGCTGAGCGGCAATGACTATGAATTTAGTGAAGTTGGTGGTCAAACACCTTACCACATACACCTAGTAGATTGACATTCTAGTAGTTGACATATGGTGTATATATTGTAAATGTCATCCCTTAAAAAAAATACATCATTTTACCGCTGACCGTAGCTTTTAACAATAAATCCTAAGCGAACCCAATGGATCCACCAATTCATATGGAATGTCCAAACATTGATTATTTTGAGAAGAACATTAAACTTGCAAATTCCAAATGTCTGACTAATCAGTTTTTATCAACATGGTAAGCTAGACAGAGTGCATCATGCAACATGAAGTAATCTTCAATTCGGTCAGAGAGATCAAATATCCTAAACCTTACAAAGAAATGGTAATATGCAGTCAAAAGAATAGATGGATGTGGCATAATCAGAGAGTCAAAGATAGCAGTTAAAGAAATATAAATTAGATGCAATGCAAGATTTTACCCTGAACATGCCAAAAACTGCTTCACTCCAGCTTGCTTTTAGTAGTTTACGGTATCTGTTAGGATTAAGAAGCCATATAAAATCCACACCGCAGATGTTCCCACGATGATTGCGATGGCTAACCCACTGTGTACAAGATATTAAATAAATGAGAGACTCCCGAAGAGGCTCATCAGAAGGCAATATAATATGCACACTGCAATCTCTTGTTTGAAGTGATGCTTTCTGTCAAAATGATCACAAAAATTTTAATAGGACCTTGTGAGCATCTGCGTCGGTGTATTGATGAGCAGTATCATATGTTGATACGAAGCCTTGAGACCTAAGGAACTTGTAAACATGCCCGCGTTTGCTCCCATTCCAGTCACTGTGCAAAGTACATAATAACAGGAATAAGAGAACAACTAATTATAGATCGACAGAGGTGTGATATCGGCTAAAGATAACAACATATAGTTTCCACATTTACCCGCAAAGTAAAATAGGCATGGGGCTAAGCTTGTGTTCTTTCAGGTAACACTCCACATATTGCAGAATCTTGTAGACCTGTAAAATAAAACAGAAAAATGTGTATGATATCAGATAAGTAAAGAATGGTGCAAAGCCAATCAGGATTTAATAGTACATAAAACTGATTTAATCGTGGAAATATACAGAATGGAAATTTTACCTGATTTAATCGTACTACACACAAACTTGAATCATGGGGAAATAACAAATGAGTGTTCACGATCAAAATTTCTTGGCAAATGTCACTGTTTCGGCATTGCGAGGAAGGGGCAGCTAACTCAACATGTAACAACTGGGCAACGCGGTCTCCACAATCATTGAATAGCAATTCCTGATAGTTAATGACTCTGAAATAGTCCTTGCGAACAGCAGTAAGCAGACCTGAGGTATCCAAGAATGACAGTGTAAGTTCAAGGAAGGATATGTCAAAGACGTTTTGGATCGAAGTTACATGAGCCCCACATAACATAAAATGGATAATTCTCCGCAATCGAAATGTCCCCAATTCTTACGGTTGCAACTTGTTGAGAACTTTCGAATTTGGTATGGGGTTAAAACAAGAGAGCTATTTGCATTTAGAACAGATTGTCCTCCCCTAGGAAGCAGTCACCTTGCGACACAAATACTTATTTATTTCTTTCAGATGATATTGAGAAAGGCTAAAATGTATATACAGCCTGAATTTGTCTTCATAAAAAAATTGTTTTACGTGACTCAAACCTCTAGTTACAACCGTTACTTCCGGGGCTAAGAGCAGGTGCGTCCCATCATTTTTAAATTTAAAAGCCTTTATGTTGCTAAAAGATAAGAATAGGATTAGAAAGTCCGGAAGGAGACTATATTTCTGTTGTATTGCTCAAACAAATTTAATGGATTTGAAATCTAATCTAAACATTTGAATTTTGAGACCATAGTCTAAGAAAGAAGACAAAAGGGAAGTCTTTGTTATTAGAAAAGATAATAGAGATGAGTGGGAGAAAGGAAAGAAGAGAAAGGAAGGATTGGAAGACGAGAAGCGGTATAGAGGGGCGTGTACCATCACCACGATTGTTGGTGCGAGGGAGCTTGAAGAGGACATAGCCAGCGTTGCCCAGTCTCCTCTCGTACATCTTGACAAGCTCTTCATTCCCCATCCAGAATTCCTGCACTTCCACAAAAGGCACCCAAACCGTATCAATCGTCAGCAGCAGCAGCAGATAAAGGTTGTATAAATACTTCTTGACAGGGACCAACAACAAGATGATGATGATGAAGAAGAAGAAGAAGAACCTGAAGACAAATGATGGAAGAGCGTTCGCGCAGCAAAGAATCCAAAATTCGCTGGTTTCTGGAAAGCCAATAGGACCTGTAATCGCTCTCGCGGGAATTGTGGTTGAGGCGCTTGTAGATGGGGGCCAGGATGTTGAAGGTGGTGCAGGTGATGCATGGCTGCTGGCGTTGGTCCCTCATCCTCATTGACGATGCTATTGCGTAGCTCCCTATCCTCGACACCCTTCCCTTTTTCATCTTCCCTATCACCTTCCTTTCCTTCCTCATTCCACTCTTTCTCTTTCTAATTCCTGCTCTTCGTTTTGTGTGTTTTTTTTTTTTTTTATTTTCTTTCTTTTTTTCTTTTTTTGGGTTTCTTCTATCCTCCTCAGTTCCTGATGATTTCTAGCAAGTAACAAGTTTTTTCTTTTTACTTTTTGTTGATTTTAGAAAGACTTGTTCATTCCATCTGAGGAAAAAAAAGAAGAAGATAAAAAAAAAAAACACAGGACAAGGGAAAAAAACATAAAAAAAGAAAACAGAGAGAAGGAAGAAGCAGAAGAAGGAAGGTGGCAGTGGGGCGGCCGCTTTGACCACACATCAAAAGGGCAAAATAGAATGGGGGTTAGCAGCGGCGGTCGCGTACGCCAGAAGCAAGGCCCCAAAAACACAAAGGCAACTAAATAACAACGATGGGAGCACCAACAGCGCCCCCCCCCCCACCCCCACCAACACGACACAAACCCACAACTGCTCCTCCTAAAAAAATGTCAAAAATGGTCGGGTCGTGTGCTGCGAAAGTCCGGGAGGGAAATGCTTCTCCGTTCTCTCTCGTCTATATTTGCTGTTGCCTGTCATTTCTTATTTATTATTTATTTATACCAATGCATCTGACGATAATTTGACCCCAACGCCAACAAACAAAAACAAAAAAAAATCTGATAAGATGATTTTGATTGCTTTTAACATTAAAAAAGAGTTTTATATAGTTTATGTTTTTCCCACCAAGCGCTCGTTGTCTGCAATTCGACCCCTTTTCTTGTCTGGGAAAATGATTCTTTTATTTTCGCTTTCAACCAACCAATGGTCGGCCGAACCTACTTACTTTTTAATTTTTATTTGTTCCACAAAAAAAAAAAAAAAGGCATCCTGCTTTTTCCTTAAGAATTATTATTCAAGGACCATAACGAATAAATATTCTACTTTTATTATTCGTTGTTCCCTTTCCGTTGCTCATATTCTCTCTGGGACCCGCAGAATTTTTACTAAAAAACAGTAAAAAGAACCCAAAAAAAAATTAGATACTTTTTTTTTAAATTAACTTGTTTGAAAAATAACTCCTAAATAAAATAATTTTAACCAACGTATAAATTAGATTGAGAACAATAATTTATGACCTAAATTTTCTTAAATTTTTGCAAATAAGTTTATCTCAGTAATATTTAAAATGTAAAATTTTTAAAATACACTCACATAAATATATTTTTAAATTTCTAAATTACTCTAATTCATTTAATTTTTTTTAAATATAAAATCAATTCTACTAAGTATAAAAATAAATATAATATACATAATATACTTATATTAAATGTACTCGATATAAAATTTCTCTTGGAATCCAGGGACAAGACGTTCTAACACACACACCTTCTCTTCAGTTGGGAACCAAATACAGGTTGCAGTTGAAGAAACAGAAAGGAAGAGAGCATTGACCTTTTACGTTTGTTGTATATCTAAGGGTGTTACAGCATACGTGGTTAACTATTTGTGTAGCCATGGATCATATCTAGAAAAGTAAATCTTGCATCGTATATGTATCAACTAGCCAATCGAAGCTATTTAGTTGATGTTTTAGCGATGACAAAGTATAACATTTTTTCTTTAATTAGGCTTAGGGGAAGGGTTGTGCACAATAAGCACGGCGGATAGTTATTTACAATCTTGATATTTGGAATGACTTGTTGTCTAAGTTATGGCCAGTATCTTTTTTTTTTTTAAAAAAAAATTATTTTCTTTTGGTAATACATTGGAATGGATGAGAATAAAAATCAAGAAGAAAAGGAATATCCTTCGCTCTTTAATTAGGCTTAGGGGAAGTTGCTTCGTCGCCATAATAATTAATATCGATATTACCAGCCGACCTAGTAATAGTGGGAACCGCTTCTGCGGCCTCTGCGTTTGGGAGGTCAGCCGGAGGCCGTTTCATCATTTCCTTCTTCTTTCCCCAGAGAAAGGAGTATAGTCCTACTATTATCAAAACCATGCCTATCAGTCTGCAATACGTGGATAGCGCAAAGCATATTATGTATGGATCTGCTCAGACATTAATCGATTTATTTTAATCATCAAGAAAATCATTTGATCAGTTAGATGGATAAGAAAGTAAACAATACGTACGTGCCAACATTGATATCTGCACCAAATAGGAGAGCTTCCAACATGGCCACAAAAATTAGGGTCAAAGGGTTAAACATGGAAGGGTAAGCAGGTCCTCGCTTTGCAACGGTCCAACAAATCAAGCAAAAGGTTGCAGCTGTGGCCAGTGCCCCCTCCGTGCCCCCCCCCCCCACAACACAAAAAGAAGACTTAGGAAAAAATAAAAGGAAAAAGAAACAGAAGCATTGCTCTTCCATGCATGCATGCATGCAGTAAGATCGAATACATCAGTGCTAATTGACCTGTTTAGAAGCCGAAAATGTTGGCAAAATCCTTTATACATTAAAATTGATTAGTTAATGCATGCATTCCATAATAATTGGTGTCTTTCACACACACATCATGCTCAGGGTTAACAAAGGCCTTACTGAGTATAATATGGTAACTAGCTGCAGATTCCACCCTATCTTCCACGCGCTCTCACTTCTGTTTATGCATAAGCCTATTATTGCCGATTGCAACGAGGCTACTATGCAAGTTAACATGGTTGCCGAGTATTTGAGTGGCAGTACTTTAAGCACCTT
This sequence comes from Bruguiera gymnorhiza, assembly GCA_020883675.1. Lineage (NCBI taxonomy): Eukaryota > Viridiplantae > Streptophyta > Magnoliopsida > Malpighiales > Rhizophoraceae > Bruguiera > Bruguiera gymnorhiza. The sequence goes on from JAIRCJ010001048.1 coordinate 2,766,455, forward strand.
GACCTGTACTTGAAAAGAGAAAAAAAAAAGAAAAAGAAAAAGGGATTTGCAATAGCGAGAAAATAAATATATCAGTACTCAAATTCAGATAGTGAAATAATTCTTCAATGAAATATCTCAATCATTAAAAGCCTATATATCTATCCGACTATCTCAATCACCAAAAGCCTCTAACGAACTTTTTAATATAAAAAAAAAAAAAAAACAAAAAGGGAAAATGATATGGTAACGTGACAACATATATGCGTTGTATTTGTACCTGCAGTAAGTACCAAATGGAATAGGAGAGGCAGCTTCCAACGAGCATGAGCGAGCCACGGAGACGATGACGAGGATCAGAATGGTTGGCGTAAACATGAAGATGATGGCTGATCAGGCCGTGGCGAGACAGAAGAAGTGTCTTTCCCCTGTACAGACTAGTTGTCAAGGCTCCCGCCACGGACAAGATTGCACCCGCACTCTTGATTTTGCCTGCTCGTGTTTCTAGCCCCAATTTCTCAATCCTGTCACATTCAATCAACGTTCTGGTTACCACCTAGGGCTACAATGTTGGGTTTCAGCTTGATAATGCGAGTCAATTTGTTGTTCCAGTGAGTGTTCGTACAATCAGGTTTAATACAAAGCCACAATAATATTAAATCGTTTAAGTTCCTTTTTTAATATCACCAATATGGCAACAAATTATAATGTTTGTAGTATAATACTCCGAGGATTTTTTTTTTTAATTTTTATTTTTGTCCAATAAAGTAGTACGAGTAAATGTAGATCTATGCAACAATATAGTAAATACACTTGCGTTTGTTTTGGAGTTAAAAATTGAGATGCTATATTGCATGAGTGTAACTTTTATGATGCAAATGTTGCTGGGGAGTAATGAATGAATAACAGGGGCACAAGTGTTCAAGGAGCAAACAAAAATCTAAAAGTATTCAATAATTTCAAAAAAAAAAAAAAGAAAAGAAAGAAAAAGAAAAAGAAAAAGATCTTTGATCCATGTTGCATTACTTTCGACTAGCTTAATATTTAAATCCCTTTTTTTTGAAAAAAAAATTTCTTTACCCCTAATTGACAGTCTTCTTCAACACCTTAACTTTAATCTCCATGTCCAGCAAAATTAAATGTTAAGAAAATATGATATTAAAATCATTATAATCAAAATAAATAAATAAGGTTAACAGTTGTAGATATAAGGGTAAATCTTTAAACCACGAAAGAAGTAATATAAACACTTATTCCATTACCCATCAACTCCCAGTAAACTCAAAACAAATGCAATCTAAATCCAATATTATTAGTATCCTGATACACATTTTGTAACATGTGATATCCCAAACCAAATAGAAGTATTGACAATACAGGGCTCTTCTACTTGATGTTTTGCATATAAAGATACTATTATTAAACTCGCATGAGTTGTATATTTAATTATATTTGGTAATAAAATTATTTTTATTTGTATTTTGTTTTAAAAAAAGACATTTAAATGTTGAATATTAGGTTATATTTGTTTTTATAGTTAATTAGATTTTTTAAAAAAATAGTTAGTTGAATTAAATTGACTTTAAGAATTTTTTCTATTTTTTTTGAAATATATTTCTCTTTTTCAAAAAAAAACTTGAGAGTAACTATTTTTTTCTTTATTAAGAAAAAATATGTGAATTTGATTTTTATATTTTTTGAAAAGGATGATTTGAGAAAAATTTTTCCTACCATTTTGTCTTTTATTTTTCTTTGTTAAAAAATTTATAATTATAGAAATTTAATTACTATCAAAGTTAAATTTTAAGAATTAATAGAATTCTTATTTAATTATAATTAAATTTATATTCATTTATTTATAAAATTATAATAAAAAATGCATAATTATAAGATATTTTATTTTTCTTACTTTACAAATTAATGAGAAATCGTCACATGAATAAAAATTAAAATTTTCTCTCGGCAATATATTCTTACATATGCATATGAGATTTACTTAAGTAATAGAGCCTAGCCGATTATGTACCCCCAAAAAAAAAAAAAGGGCTTGCAATAGTTGATAGGAAAAGGCAATTATAAGTACCGAAGAGTTTTATAAAAAACTGTTGTAAAAAGAAAATTTTGAGGGACATAAGAAATTTAACTTGGACAAACTCATGGATGTGGAATTAAAGAAATCACAAACAAAATAAAATTAATATTTGATTTGAAGTATAGGCTTTATAACTTAATTTTATTTTAATTATTTTTATTTTGTGTTTCTGATTGTGTCTACAGGTATTAGGCCTCGATCTAATAGTGGTGCAATGACCTCGTTCAAAAAGTATTGTTTCGAGTGAATTAAAAACAATGACGTGGCAACTTAAAGAAACCAAAATAATATAAAGTTCTCATAATTTAATTTATCCGGTCCACATCTTGGAACCTTTCTACACGTGCGGGATTAACATGGATATACCACAAAGGACCAAAAAAATAAAAAATAAAAAATATAAAAAATGGTTCACATACCTAGTAAGGATGGAGAAGGCAAAGGTCAAAATTGGAATTAAGTTGAGGATGTTGACAGCGTATGTAGCTCCTGTGTCTCGGAGACCATAATAATACAAACCCATAGCCAATGTTATCCTGTGAATGGGAGAAATGGATATGAGACGTTTTTCATTTTTTCTCTGTCTCCATTGACAAAAATACTAGAGATACTCATTTGTCATAAATAGAGTCAACCTTCTATTTGACGGATTCAAAATTTTCAAACCTTGGTGATCTACAAGGGGGCGGAAGGTGTTCTTCTACCTTTTTATTTTATTTTATTAAATACTATTGTGCCTAAAATGGAAATGTTAAAGTAGTATCTAACAGTCTCGTTAAGGAGGATTGCACCCATCAAAGGAATAAATTTTATAAACATATATCTAATTTCACTTAATACTTTGACTGAAAATCCAATTCGTAATTTTTATCAGAGTAATAAATGACCTTCTAATCGCCAGATAACAATGTTCAAAATTTTTTTTTTTTAATGCCATGCAATAAACTATACACGTCGTACACATATCTTAATTTTCCAAGATTTCATATAATAAAAGTTAGTCAAATTATTTTATACAAAAATAACATGAACTCGGAAGAATCCATCTAACCTGACCCGAACCATTTGTGACTAGAGATGGGGTTTGAACTCTGCTAATGCTCCCTATTACTTGTCATCGATATTTCCCTTGGTTTGCTTTGTATAAAAATATGGAGACTTTATTATGATTAAAACCTTTTTGCTTTATAAACAAACTATTCTTTCTCTCTCAATTAATCTATGTTTTAACGAGGAGAATCAATGTTCTATGGCTTTAGTGATAAAAACATAGTCTTTTGATTCTTTAGTTGTATAAAATAGCTAAAGGTACGCTTTTTTAAAATTACTTTAAACTATTCTCATTTTATCCCTTTCTTATTAATATTTGTTTGAATACATAGAATTATTTTCAAGAAGAAAAAGCAATCAATTCTATGCCTATTTTTAACTTCCTAAACAATGCAGGTAATTAAAAAATTTTATAATCGTTAATCTAATGAAAGGAGTTGATTAAAATTAGGAACTATAAGAACCTATAAAACAAATTGAAACAACATTGGTGTCTGCAATAGTATCGGATTGAGGAATTTTTGTTAGTGGGGTCGAGTCTATCATATAGTTAGTAAACTAATAATAAAAGATAATATAAAAGACAATTACTTCTTAACATAAAATTGTTTGGCAGAACCACTATAAAGACCTCAAATGAATGTTATACAATTTGTTGAAACAAAATTTATATATATTAGTCATTTCTAATATTGAGACTTTGTATTTTGTGAGAGTTAAGATGATAATCTATATTTTTTAAGAAAAAATTATCTTAAGAATTGTAACTTGTGATCTTTTAATGAAAAACAGAATATATTTATTGTCCTGCTAAACCTAATCAAATTATTACATATGAAACAAATTTTATCCTATAACTAAGCGAACATTTAAAAAGTTATTCAAATCCTGAACATTGCAGAAATCTATCATTCATTTATTTCAAAATTGAAACTAAAAGATATAATAAAAATATTTATCTCAATTGTTAATTATATTTAGCTATAACTAATTATCTAAAGTTATATATATATATTTGTTTCTAATTTAAAAAATGAAATAAACTATTTATTTGAGAAATTATTAAAAACTTATGACAACAACAATAAGACAACAATTTAACCTAATTGGAATATTTTGTATAAATTAATCCACAATTTAAATTGAAGTAGCAGCAACAGAAAATTTTGAGTAAAAATTTTGTAACTTCATTTTTAGATTATATACATTTTTTGTTGGGTGAGGGCAAAGTTATATCCAGACGTTCCTCTCCCCCTCCATTGGCCCTAATGTGGCTCCGAATAGAAGGATCTAAAAGATAGCTTCTTTTATTTTAGAGAAAAAAAAAAAAAAAAACCTTGACAAGAAATCATAGATTTTACTAACAAGAGGTAACTCCTTCGCTAGGTATACTTGTGCAAGAGTACCAAATAATAATATATGTTGGTTACAATCGTGGCAAAAGAAGAATTTTTTTTGACCTTTTGGTTGACTTAAATTTGAATTTATTTGAAAAAGAAAATTTAAAAAATGTAGGTTAGATAAATGAATGGAAATCATATATTGGGAAATGTTTTAGGTAAAGGTTTAGGACAACAATCTATCGAGAGAAAAAAATGTGAGGGCTAAACTATTTTAGTGAAGATGTAAAATAATAATAATAATAATAAATTAGTGAGAGAAAAATATATAAAACAGAATATATATATATATGATAAATCAAAATTGAATTTTTTCTGAGGTTAGTTTTAGTGGTACGTATTGTGTATTTTTAATTGCGATTAATATGATAGAATTTGAATTTGCTTTAAAGACTGAGGAGGCTACACTATCGGGAAATATAATTCTATAAGAAAGTAAACTTCCATAACTTCGGAGGCCTGACAGATTAATGTTGGATTTTGAAAGTATTCGTGCTTCCTTAGCACACAAATGTCAATTATTATAAATAATGATATCATATAGTACAAATACAATATTAAACAACTAATTTAAAATTTTTCGGGCTAGGCTAATTCGTCCAATCCAGACTCGACCCATAATCCTTTAGATCCGGCACTCCAAGTCTAGCGAGGGCGAGCCTGCAGGTGGGGCAATCCACCTCTCAGGGCTACGTTATATGAATTAAATGATATGTGAATTCTATAGTACTTTTGATTTAAGGACCATAAATCTAAATCATGAAAGATAGATAAAAACATATATCATATATATTTAGCTATTGGCTAATGCTGAAAGAAGTTTAGTTATGAAAGCTGACCAAAAGATATCTAAATGTAGCAGCCAAAAAATTAGGGAAAACAATTTAGTAATGGAGATTGAGGCCTTACATGGTAATTAGGTTTGACTTCCCAAATATTACAAGATTTGTTCTTGGAAATGCTGGGAGAAATGAAAATGGCTTACCCAATTAAGGCATTGACAAAAAGCCAGAAGAAAGCTAACCAGCTCAACTTCGATCTGACATTTCTGCAACCAAATTGAGCAGAAGATGTGAATAAATATAGGAAAAAGATTGTCTTTGGCCGTATTGTTATCAGGCGAGCACAACTACACGAGTGCAAACATGACCATGGCACCCCACATGGTCAAACAAATATGCGGAAACAAAGAAAATTAAGTTAATAAAAAAAAATAATTGTGTGTACAATAAAGGATATTATAAGTAAATTATAAATAAAGGAAAATAAAGGCCGATCGATGGTCGATCAATTCATTTGGGGCAATACAGGTATCTTTATGTGTGTGTGTGTGTGTGTGTGTGTGTGTGTGGATATATACACATGTAGCTCCGGAGAGGAAGGAGACATGACCTTTCGAAGAAGAAAGCGAAGGGGGAAACGCAAAGAGCAGCAACGACATGGCGATAGGCCATGAGCGCGAAAACGAAGGTACCATTGCTCAGAATGACTTGGGAGAGAAGTTGCATTCCGGTTGCAAAAACTTGCACCATCAACATGCTCACCACTGCCTGTGAAGATGACACCACACTTTCAGGTTCCTCGATGCTCCTCCCCATCTCGTGAACTAGCTAGTATTTATTTGTCTCACCATTCCACCCCGACCCCTCTTTTAACACCAATTATATATATCTACTTCTGTTTTCTCTTACCACTCGTTATGCATGTCTCTCTTACCTGTATATGAACTATATATGTATGTGAACCAATTCGGCATTGATACTGTTGGGTATGCACCTTAAAGAATGAACAAAAAAGGTAATAATCAGTGGTTTCCACCTTGATGCGATTTTACGTCTGTCATCTGGTATATTCCCCAATAATATGTAACGACCCTGATAATAACAATATGCCCCTTTGGTTTACTATAGGAATTTTAATGTTTCTTTAGATTATCATGAGACCTCGTGTAAGTACACAGAGGTTTTTGGTTTGATAAGTTCCATGAACGGACTGATGATGTGGACTGGCGTTATATAGGATCTTTGCCAAACTGAGTTATTCGACTATTGGAAAAGAGCCCAAAAAAAAAGCCGGGGGGTGGGGAGGGGAGGAGGAGAAATGATAGCGAATCTGTTTACCGTGGGTGTAGTTTTTGAGATGAACATGAGAATCATACTGCATTTAAAGCCTTTCCTGGCCCTTATTTCTACTGATCTTTATTTTGCTCATGGGTTTGGCAATGCCTATCAATTTTGGTTCTTAAAAAAATACACAAGAAAAGAAGAAAATGCTCACAATTCTCAATCCTTGGCACACCACTTTCCTATTTTAAGGTCATTGTTCAGGAACCGGCACCTATCGACCAAAGTTATCAATTTCCTTGTGCTGGAGGACCACGTACACATGGAAATGGCCTTGAATTTACAACAGCCAAATTCAATTTCAACAGGAACATGCCAAGTTCCTCATCCGGTATCTCTGCGTATAATAAGGAACAATAAATGCTTGTGATGCAATTTATGCCGTAAACGCTTATCGCACCTTTTACTGTCTTTGCGTGGGTTTTGTCTTGAGTGGTTAGGTTTGGATTTTCCTTTTGGACTACTGGGGGTTTTCGCCTTTTTTTGTAGGCCCTTCTGCATTTCCTTCCTTGGTTTCCGTCCTTTGAGCAGCGATGTCCTCACGTCTCCAATTACTTGGTACAAGTCTGTTCAATTTGGTACTTTCAAACACTAAAATCTCAATCAATTTAATGGATCTGCATTGATCTAATTATCTATCCATCCCTGAAAATATAGGATTTCCTTGGTCAGATGGGAGATTTTGCGTAGAGGAATAATAAACCATAGAACCCACGACATGGGCCCATTAGGCCTACACCCCTGAATTTAGTCTGCTCAAACCCAACACCTCAAGCAAGTCAGAACAAAAATCTTCGGTTAGAATCGCAACTGATGCAGCCTGGATCCTTGAACACCTCCCTCTTGGACATGTTACCTGTTACATCCCTAGCACATCGTTGTCCACTAGCACTATGCTGCCTGGACCAGGCAAAACTATACCCTAGCAGCCGAAGGACATGTCGGGGGTGAAAGCCATCATCGGGACCAAAAACACTCGTCGAGCGTGAAGCTCTGTGCCTCTGTCCTCATTATCCGCCCAAAGGAAGGCTATTCCGACTCTACAAATACTCAGAACCATCGCAGCCCAACGGAATCTAATTCACTCCCCGAGTCTTGGTTTTCTTGCAAAGTATTATAGCCCGCAGAAACTAGGACTCATCATTTGACGACGTATGTAGGAATGCCATGTGGTGTTAATCTTCCTCTATATTACAAAAATTCTTGAAACCTTGCAAAATTCTTAGAAAATATCTACATTCCCTAGTGTTTTTTTTTTTTTTTTCTTTTGAACAAGGAATGGATATGAAGATGGGTTGACCCCATATCCGGTAGGAAATATTGCGCGCATCATACTTGCTCATATATGAAGGTATTTCCACCACATTTACGTTAACGCCGAAACTAAGGACACCTCCTCAAAATGGGGCATTGGGACTTAGATATGACACTTCGCCAAGGACTAGTAGCAAGAACAAGAATCATTCCCTAGTTTTGGCTAAATGGAAAGTGAGCAATGCCCTTAAAACATTAACAACCCCTATGACTCCTCCACATTGAACTGCATTGCGAGTAACCAAGCCTTAGTCACCATGGACCAGTTTCAAATGATGGCTGAGCTAGTCCAAGCTCTCACCGTGACCATCACAACTCTCCTCCAAGCACAAGAAGTCTCAAGCTTCTCAACAGAATGAAGGGCAACAACCTAGTAAACCTACAATGGAAATGTCAAAAGAGCAGCAGTCCAACACCCTCGGAGATGACACCTTTAGTGCAGTTAAAGAAAAAAACCAGCAAGATCCTTCACAATCGACGAGGCTAGCTCGAAGGTTACCCTTCTCTCTCCCCAGATGGTCACACTTTCCTTCCCCAGCCATTGCCCAAAATATGGGACAAAGGAGCTCCTCTCCTTCCCACCACAATTTGGCAAAGTTTGATAGGGCAAGCCAAGATTCACCTCCTCACAAGAATTAGGAAATGTGCCAGTAACTAAAAGAGATGCAGTAATAGATAACCTTGCTCGAGGGTTGCAAAAGGCCCTAACTTAAGATGCCACAAAAAGGCTTAAACTGCCACTCTCCAACGAAATCCAAAGAGCACAAATCTATGAGAAGTTTAAGCTACCCAACTTAAACTTTAATGATGGAACCAAGGATTATGTTGGCTACTAGAACAGATTTCACACTCTAATTTCCTTGGCCTCTACTTCAGATGCTACAACTTACAAGTCTTTCACCAACACCATGAGGACACAGGCTAGAGATGGTATGATGAGTTGCCTCCAATCTTTATTAAAAGCTCAGAGCATCTACAAAGTCTCTTCATAGCCTGCTTCATCACCACCAGGAGGAAAACGACCCTTGCACCCCTATGACAATCTGGCTGGAGAAAAATGAATTCCTGCAAAAGTTTGTGACTTGTTTAATATGCGGATACTGGACATTTCATGGCTGGAACCTAATATAGCCCTAACCACGGTTTTCAGCAATGTGAACAGGTTATCTTTCTCTTATTCCCTAGACAACAACCCCCTAGTTGACTTTTTTATGATGCAACATATAGAGAAATTCATCAATGCAGCCTTGAAAGTTAAATGGGATGTGGAGGGCTCCTGGGGGAAAATGGAGCAAGCATAAAACTAACAACTAGAAATCTGGAAAGTAGGAGCCCACCTCCTGATTGTAAAAGGAATGCAAGGTCAGACACTCCATATATAATTATTTCATCACTTAACAGCCCCCGTGTTAAAAGTCTGAATGGAGGTAATATAGCTATCATCATCTAAAGACTCCACGTACAAGCGGTCCAAATGAAAGTACTATAGATTCCACCAATATCATGGGCATACCAAAGATGATTGTAGGAGGTTGAAAGATGAAATTGAGCACCTAATTAAGAAGGGGCTGGAAAATTTTGTGTATAAGAAAGAACTGAGCGGGGAAAAAGACTTAGAAGGAACATTAAGGAGGGAGGCCACAACTCAAGAAGTGCAACCTCGACTAGCCTCTGGTAGGCATAAAAAAGGACCAAACTCATCTCTAGGCCAAGAACCTATGAGTCCATTAAAATGATCATTAGTGTTCTCTCGGTAAAATGGGGAACTCGTGCATTACATAGATCTTATGCCAAAGGAGTCATGAAGGTACAAGATAAGAGACTCCATGATGAAAATAATATCTGCATCATGTTCATTAATGGTGACCTAGAGGGAATGAAGTACCCCACGATGACCCACCAGTCATCTCGGCTAAGGTGGATTGCTACAAAGTTAAGCGCATATTGATGGACATATGGAGCTCTATGGACAGTCTATATTTTGATGCATTCTAATAAATGGGTTTCACAATGGGAATCCTAAAGCCTATGACTTTTTCATTGTATGGACTTTCCGGTAAGTCTCCTAGAAGGGTTAATTAAGCTGCATGGAGTAATTCATTTTGACTAGTCCTAACTCGCAAAAGTCACCTTACAAATTCTCGTGATCAAGATTCCAACAACTTACAATGTTATCCCTAGTAAACCTATGCTCCAAGCCCTAAATCCATCTTCTTTATCAAACAGCTAAAGCTAAAATTTCCCACTTTAAATGGCATAGGAAGGGTTAAAAGAGAGCATAAGCAAGCTCGTGAGCTTCAGGTCACTTTGGTAAAAAGAAAAGGAAAGAAGGCTTTGGTAGACATGACCAGCCTAGATTACAGGCCAAACAAGGAAGAAGAGAGGGGTATCGTGGTTGAAGGATTGTTCTAAGAACTCCTTCATCTCGTTGAAAAAATAGTGTATATAAAAGAGACGCTAAAGGAAAATTTCAGAGAAGAGATGATTGACCTTTAATTTAAAAAAAAAAAACACTAGTATTTTTGCATGGGTCCTAATGGATATTCAAGCATAAAACCCAACATTGAAACCCATATATTAAGTATAGACAATGATTACCAGACCATAAAGCAAATGAAAAAGAGTTTTGAAATAAAGAGACAAGCTGTAATTGGGGAAGTGGTGGAAAAGATAAAGCACTCAATTTAGGATTTATCAAGGAAGTACTTTACCTTGATTGTCTAACAAATGTTGTTATGGTCTAAACAACACTTGCCTTAAAGATAATTATTATTTTCCTCAAATTGACAAACTAGTGGACAACATTTTAGGCCATGAACTACTTACCTTTATGGATGTCTTTTCATGATACAAATAGATCTCCTTACATGATTTTGATCATGAAAATGACATCTTTTATCACATAGAAAGGAACATATTATTATATGGTGATCCCTTTTAAGCTAAAGAATATGAAGGCAAGTTATTAGAGATTGACCAACAAGATAATCCAATCCTAAACAAGGCACGATGTGGAAGCCTAAACGGAAAACATGATGGTTAAAAGTTAAACCTCCTCCGTGTATGTGATAGACCTACAAATCTTTGGCATTCTAAACAAGTTTTGAATGAAGCTAAATCTTATTAAGTGTGCATTTAGGGTTCAATCCAAGATGTTCTTTGGATTGTTAAACACCAACAAACTAACTTAGATAAAATAAAGCTATTTAAAAATTGTCTTTCCTTGACATCATGAAGGATGTATAGACATTAATAAGAATATAAGCACACCTAAATAGGTTCATCTTTAGGTCAAGAGATAAATATTTATACTTTTTTATTGTATTAAAGAAAGTTATGGACTATTTTGGTCTAAGGAATACAAAAAAGCCTTTGACAAACTAAATAGGTACTTGTCTACATGACCACCTCAGTAAACAAGCATTAAGAGAGCACTTATTCTTATATAGTACTAGCCTTAGTGTCTTATGTACTATGTGAGGTAGGTTTTATAAGTAACTGAGCTAAGATACTTAAAAATTGACAAGTTAGTCTTCATTTTCATCACTTCAAAAAGGAATCTTGGAAGTTATTTTTTAATAGCACAAGGTAACTATCCTTATAGATTAGTCATTGAGACTAATTATATAAAGGTTAAATGTAAAAAAAAAAAAAGATTGCCACAGTGGTTAGTAGAACTAAATGAATTTTATGCATAATTTTAACCAAAAAAAAAAGTATAAAAGACTTAATTCTAACAAACTCTATCAATAAATATGCATATTTTGGAACTTAAAAACTCAAAGTCTCATAGTCATCATCCATAGGTTTTACATGTAGACAAAATTAAATTGAGTTAAACTAAATTAAGTTGGGTTGACCTTCTATAGCCTAAAAAGTATCACCTTATAATATGTCATCGAGTTTAAATTTTTAACCTCAATAACAAAGTAAAGTATGATGTAATTATTGCTAAGTTATGTATAGTTAAAGCATTGAAAATCAAGGAACTCAAACTTTATAATGACCTTTAGTTAAAAATATGACAAATAATGAGAAAATTTAAGACTTAGAATAAATGTATGGCTATATACATATAAAAGATCAAAATCTTGCAAGCTGACTTCAATCATGTAGCAACTTAGTCCAATTTGGAAAAATTCCTAAGAACGAAAAACTGAAGACATAATGTTGTCTCTAAGGTGTAGTAAATCTAACTTAGACCTAACCAAGGTAAGAATGATAAAGTACTAAGAAAACCTAATTATGAAAAGTAACCTAATAGAATGGCAATAATGGAGTTTGGTCCATCTTGAATGAACTATATCATTAAGTATTTATAAAAGGTAAAGCTCTCTAAAGACAAAATGGTAGCATAATGCATCCAATACAAGACATTACATTATACAAGAGATCCTTTAATCTTTCCATACTTCAATACTTAACAAAAGATAAGTATAACTATTTAATGATGGAAATTCATAAAAGCATTTACAAAAACTGCGTTAAAGGTGGTGTCTTAGTGACTAGGACACTTGAATAAGGCTTTTACTAGCCAAAAATGAGATAAGACCCTTTAGACTTTGCTAAAAAATGTGACACATTTCAAAGATTTATAAAATTATGCCAACTTCCAATTATAATTGGTGCCCATTTTGGCTTCATTCCATTCACACAATGAGAACTAAATGTAATTGGCCTTTTTTCACAAGCAATGAAAGGAAGATAATTCGTAACGGTAGTTATAGACTATTTTATTAGATGGGAAAAGTAAAGGCACTGATATTTATTATTATAAAAAACATAAAAAACTTCATATTAAAATTTTTTATCTACAAATTTAATATCTAAAGGGTTATTATTATAGATAATGAGAAATAATTTAACAATCTTACATTTAAAGAGTTATACTTAAAGATAAGTATCAACTTAAAATCTATAACAATTAAGCACTCTTAAACAAATGGGTAAATAGAAATCACAAATGAATTCATAATCAAAGGTTCCAAAAGGTTATTACAGAAAGCAAAAGGCTTATGGGTTAATGAGTTCCTCAGAGTCTTGTGCACTTATCAAACATCCTTTAGAATAACCATATGATAAGCTCCTTTAGCATTAACTTTTAGCTTTAAAGTAATGATAAAAGCTTAAGTTAAGGAGTCTAGCTATCATTAAAAGTGCTTTAAAAAAGCCATAAATAATGATAAGTAGAAGGCTAATCTAGACATAGTTAAGAAAAATATATTATTATAAAAATTATAATCAAAAAATGAATTTGATAAATAACCTAATGGATTTCAATATATTGATAAGTTTGTTAATACTTAAACATTGAAGTTGTTGGCCAATGATATTTCTATTTTTCTAGAAAAAAAAACCCAGATATATTGTAATTAGAATTAATAAATAAATTTACTCATATTAATAAGAAAATAGCTATAAATGTGATTTTGCCTTTAAACATTTATCTAATGGCTGATAATGCTATTATTACTTAGATTTTTACATCAATTGTGGTCGTTGAAAAAGTTATGGGTAATAGTGTTGCATAAATGGTAAAAAAAAGTTACTTTTGTTGTTCCTTTAAATTTTCAATTCTAAAACTTTAACTTAGAGTTTGTGTAATTTGCTTTATTAACACCAAAGTCAATTTTTTTTAGGAAATTTTTTCAAGTATAAAGCAAGTTCTTTTTTACTCTCTAACACTTCAAAATTTAAGATTTTTTTTTTCTAATTAAAGGAGAATGATGTGAGATAATGAAGAAAAATTTTATTATTAAGGAATTCATTAATATTTTATATTTATAATAATATTTTATTCTATTTAGAAATTGTATTATGTTAGATATTTATTTAAATATTTAAATTTATTTTCTTAGTTAATTTTAAATTCCTTTTTAGATTTCTTTTCCTATTTAGTTTTAGTTCTTTATCTCTATAAATAGTATTACACTATGTTATTTTAAGGAGAAACTATTTATAATAGTTGACAATTGATATTGAATATTGATTTTCCAATAAGCACTAATTCTTATTTATTATTAGATGTTGATTTCTGTATGTTCTTATTTTTGGGTATTGTTCCTTGCTTTTATTCTTTGAATTTTTCACTTGTTCTTTAATTTCATAAGTTGTTCTGTGTGATCAAATTTTAGATATATCAAATCTTAAATACATCAAGTTTATGGTTTATCGTGTTTGGTGCAAATAATACAACTATAACAATAAAAATGATCAAATAAAGAAAGTAAGAAGAACCAAAATGATATAGTAGGATCACAGGGACTAAAGAAACAACCCAAGGACAAATTAAAAGCTACACTATTGATTATAACACAAAAGTAAGTAAAAAATTAACACTAACAGTAACTTTATATATATATATATATATATATTAGCATTAGACTCTTAAATTGGGCAAGTTTAAAATATTTATGTATATGGTAACTTTAAATTGTTTAAAAATTAAATTATAAGTATTTTTTAAGAAAATAAAAAAAATTGAGAGTATTTTTTTCTTCTTTTAAAAAAGCAAAAAGGAAATTTTTTTCCTTTTTCCCAAAAAAAAAGAAAAAAAACAAAGTTCAAGGGTAACATTTAAAAAAATAAAAAATAAAAATAAAGATATATTTAAACTATAAATATATATTTTTCCTTTTATTTCATTTTTTTAAAATAATAAAAATAAAATTATAATTTTTTAAATATAAAAATAAGAAGTACGAGTAATTCTTTCATAATAAAGTAAGAAAAAAAATCAAAATAATCTTGAAATGATTTTTTTTTCATTGTATTTCCTTTCATTTGTGAATTAGAAAAGAGTGGACAAATAAGTAAAAACAATAATATGACTAAAAGAGAATAACTCAATTTTTTTTAACTCTATTATATATATATATATGATAAATTTACATTTAACACTTTATTTTAAGTCTACTAGCATTTTACAACTTGCATTTTTAAATATATCAAAAATCATATCGACATTTAAATTTTGTAACAATTAACATATTTTGTTAAATAATTTTTAAAAAAATCAAAATAAATATAAAAATACCAAAATAAATATTATAAAAAATAAATTATCTTTAATTTATTAAAATAAAAATAAATTTATTTTTAGATTAAATTTTGAGATTAGAGTATTTATTGTATTAATTTTTAATGGTAATTTTATTGGTAAGAATGTTAACCAAATAAATTTTTTATTATGTATTTTTTGTTGATTATAAAGGCTATTTTTTCTAACACATTATAAATTTTATTAAAAAATGGATATTCCTTTTCATTATTTTTATTAAATTTAGTTAATAATTATTAGTATATTATAGTTTACATATTATTAAATATGTATTTTGTTAAATTTTAAAATATAAAAATAAATTATAGTATATTAAATATAAATTTCTCTAAAATAAAACAAATAATAACGCGGGCTCTAGGGCTTTTGCCGGTTTACAGCACAAGGTCTTCCGTCTATTGAGCCGAGAAAGAAGAGAGCCGCCTCACTTGCCTGCAGGCCAGCGGCTGCTTGGGGAGAAGAGAAGAGAAATATGAAGACGATACTATCATCGGAAACAATGGACATACCAGACGGCGTTAAGATAAGGGTGAACGCCAAGGTGATTGAGGTGGAGGGCCCCAGGGGGAAGCTCACCCGCGACTTCAGGCACCTGAATCTCGACTTCCACTTGATGAAGGACGAAACAACCCGCAAGCGCAAGCTCAAGATAGACGCCTGGTTTGGCTCTCGCAAGACCAGCGCTTCCATCCGCACTGCCCTCAGCCACGTCGAGAACCTCATCACCGGCGTGACCAAGGGCTACCGCTACAAGATGCGCTTTGTCTATGCCCACTTCCCCATCAACGCCTCTATCACCAACTCCAACCGTTCGATCGAGATCCGCAACTTTCTCGGGGAAAAGAAGGTCCTTCTTACCTAATTCCTTTCTTTCTTTCTTTCTTTCTCTCTTTCTTTTTTTATTTTCTTGTTTTATACTCATCTGTATTTTATTTGATCCGCTGCTGGTCCTTCAATTCTTTAGTTGACTGACTTTCGAGTTTCGAAGGAATTCCCATAGACCCTTGTTTGAGCACATTGTATTTTGTGAAAAATGTTAATGTTAAGTGCAGACATCTTTGTTGCTGTCTTTTTAATTGTGATAGAGTTGCAGAATCCCATCTTTGCGGTGATTATTTAGTTGGGTGAAGAGTAATGTCGTAGTTGCAATCTTAATGCTGTCCTTCAAAGAGTTGCATCTTGTATTTATTTATTTGTTTTCTGAGAATTTCCAAGTGCCTGTATCAATGCCATTATAGGCTTTGACTCTCGGTTCCTTTAGGTGAGAAAAGTGGATATGCTCGAAGGTGTTACTGTTGTTCGGTCTGAGAAGGTCAAGGATGAGCTGGTATTGGATGGTAGTGACATTGAGCTCGTTTCACGGTCTGCTGCCCTGATAAACCAGGTATTATTCTATCTATCTTTCCATTTCTTGGTTGCATCACACTCAGGTTAACAGGTGACAATTGCACACGCCGAGCTGCTCTGTTTTTCATTGTACAGAAATGCCATGTCAAGAACAAAGATATTCGGAAGTTCCTCGATGGCATCTACGTTAGTGAAAAGGGAACCATTCTTGAGGAGGATTGATTGATTGAGCAATAGGACAGTTATCAGTTGCCGCTGTGAGTTTTCCCTTGGTTTCTGGTGATATTAATTAGTCTCTTAGTATTGCCAAGTTAATGTGAACGACTTTGTTAAGCTTTTCTGAAATTGGCACCACAATTTGTGTTTCAGATGTATTTGCAAACAGTGTACTAATTGCCTTTTGTATCTGTGCGTTTTATTTGAGTGTAATGGCAATGAATGTGGTCGTTTTTATTGGTAATGTTGTTTAGCTCGAAATTCTTGCGTTGATCCCTGTGGCCTGCATCATCAGTCCTGTATCATAATTGGATAGCTTAACTAGAGAGATTCTTTTCAAGTCCCTCTCAATCCTGTGATCACGGGCTTAGCTTGGGTCTCATTAAATCTTCACTGTTTTGAATGTCAATTACAAGATGAGCTTGGAAGCAAAAGTTATACCGAGTAGGTAGGATTAGGAGGCCAACTCATCCATGTCTTGTTAAAAGTGTGGTGTGTAGTGATAGGTTTAGATTCATTAATATTATTTGAGTTTAACAATAGTCGAATATGAAGTCTTTCTTATATTAACTAGCGAAAGTTCCTTATATTAACGATTGATTCTAAGGTAAGCTGTAAAGGTGATGACCATCTCGCGATATATCTTTCACATGGATTGTTACCGCCATGTTTATATGGTTTTTTATTTTTCTGGTTTTTTTTTATAGGTTTTTGAAGGTATGTTAAGGGGTATGGAGACTCGTCCATAAAAACTTAAAATTTGGTTGTACATGTCCGACATAGGAAGAGTACATGTCCAACACAAAGAAGACACGCCGGAAATATCTTTGTAATTCTAATAATATAAATCAAAAGGGATAAATTCATAGGTGAGTCATTAATATTGTGAATTTTGTTATTTAATATCATACATTCTAAATCTGTTCAATTTGAGTCTTCAATTTTTTTGTGTTTACACCATCTTCTTATCTGCGTTATTAGACCAACTTAATTCATTTTAAGAAATTTGTGCGTTGTAATTAACGGATGTACTATTTTTGTTACAAAATTTATTTATAGGTTATAAGTTAGTATTTTTTTAAGGTAATTTTATATTTATTATCAAAAATATTATTTTTGTATATTAATGCTTAAGGAAAACTCATATTTTTATTAAATTTCTAAATTAATATGACATATTATTAAATTAAATTAAATAATAAAAATAATAACAATATAAAATATTAAATTTTTTCACTTTTTATACTTTTTACTTTATTATGCAAAACTTTTATAATGACTATTTAACTAGAAATTGAGTGGTTGATTGAATTAAAGTTTTTAGTTATAATTTTTATGAAGATTGTATAACATTACTAAAATTAAGTAAAAACAACTCCGGCGTATAATAAAGTATAAAGTAATCATTATTTTTAAAATTAAACAAATATTATTATGTAAACATTTTTTTCTCAAAAAATTACAGAAAAATATTTGAACTTTCTCTCGGTGCATACAGGCATACGTAGGCATAATATTCTTAAAAAATGTATCATTCACGAGTGCTTATGACACGTGAGCCCTCCACTTATTCCATTTGGGCAAAGATTAGATATCTTATATACTAACAACACATTATTAGCACAAATGGTATCTAATAAATGCATCCAATTTAATCAAATGGGAGTTTAATATTTTCTTTAGTTTTCATTTGGAGTTGGAAGTTGATAAAACATTAAGCAAAGGCAACTCGTTGGGCATATTATTCTTCACCTAAATAAGTCCCCATTCGTAATGCTCATGTACGGGAGACATCTATAGAGGACAAAGGAGGAAGCTCGAGTCTCAAGAAATGTATCCAAGCTCTAAAACCAAAACAAAAGTGCTAAATACTACCTGTTGCTCACCCAACGTCTTGAATTTGATTTCTTTTTGGCAGCCAGAGACCTTTTCTTCCACTTTATTCTTGAGAACATTACGTTGCCATCATATCATACCATTATTTTATCATTGTCTCCTTAAACTCATCTTCTTAGCTTTATTCACCCACTCTTGCCATTTCAACAACGTCCAACCCAATGGCAAAATGGCGATGCCTCACCTTCCCTTTGTCATCTTTGCTTCTCCTCAACGTTGGGTAGCCTAAAAAAGCCGAAGGTAGACTCAAAAAGTATTACAGAAAACCCCAAAAAAGAAGCCAATTTATTTATAATACAATAAAGGCCAATTTCACATGAGAAAAGCCCAACCGTCAGCGCCGTTGACATAGAAGTCGAGCACAGTCATCTAGTGGTCCAAAATCGGCCACCTCAACAAGAAATAATTTACGTTTTTGTTTTTTTGAAAAAAGTAATAAATTACACAAATAAATAAGTTATTTAAAAAAGAAAAAACGAAAAGAAGGCAAAGAATGTGGAGAGAGAGAGAGAGAGATGAATAGAGATTAGAATATAGTAATAGGAATATGCTAATATTAATGCTAACTAGTGTAGTGATCAAATCCCAATCTGCCTTTCCTCTCCACCAACTCGTTGCAAATTGGGTTTGTTTCTATTGTATCCATTTTCTTTACAGATGCAATTTCAATGGGAAAAGCAGAGCAACAGCCGAGCCATGGGACTCGAGGAAACGGAGGAGGAGGAGGAGGAGGAGGAGGAGGAGTGGGGGAGTCTTCCTCCGGTCTTCTCAGTGAGAGGTGTTCGATGGGGTTGTCGAGAATCTCCAGAGAATTCAGTTTTAAGTGCGTTTTCGTTTTCATTCTCGGTTTATCTGTTCTGCTTTCTGCTCTCTTCTGGGTCATTCCTGTCCGTACGGCCAAACTAGATGGATTCGATGCGAAAGATTCAATCAAGCTCAGTGGTAAGCAATCACTTCTTTTCCGTCTTCTGTGTTTTTCTGCAATAATTCTGAGTCATTTTGATTTTTTGGGCGTCTTGTGTTTTTGCAACTTTCGGTCGTTTAATCAGTGCTTTGCTGGTATCTGAAGATAATAGACTATGGTTTGTGCATTATTTTTCCCTGCTTGTTATGCGATTCCGGTTCTATGATAGTCACGGTAAATGGGTTTTCCGTGTAGTGGCTTCGCGATTGAGGCTGTTGTTATTTTCAAGTTGATCGAAATGTTTGTTTAGTTTCATTTCTTTTCGTTATCAGTGCTCAGTTACCCGGGATTTTTTGTCGTCTCGACCACATGCTATGCATTTTTTTTTCCCTTGATTTTGTTTTTCGTTTAATCTGTTACTCTATTTTATTGGAGTTCTAATTTTTCCATGTTTTCTCCTTGGAGGAGAGTTGAGATACTTTTCTTGTTATTCTATGGTAGACTAGTTATTTATTTTGAGAAGATATTAAATTTTCTTTTGTCTCCTCTGTTTTGTTTCAAGGTTGTTTTTTGGTGTTTGAGGTGCCTGCCTCTGTTTGAGTACAATTGCTGAATAAGCAAGCCCTAAGCACATGAGTTCTAGTGTCAATGGAATTTCAGACTTTCAATATGTCTGCATTTCCATCT
The DNA here is from genome assembly GCA_020883675.1 of Bruguiera gymnorhiza. Lineage (NCBI taxonomy): Eukaryota > Viridiplantae > Streptophyta > Magnoliopsida > Malpighiales > Rhizophoraceae > Bruguiera > Bruguiera gymnorhiza. Next base: position 2,786,523 of record JAIRCJ010001048.1, read on the forward strand.
AACCAAGTACCCTTCCTCCTATTGGAATGATTATCTGATTTCTTAAAGTGAATGGATTGAACAAGTTACTTGGACACATTGCAATGAAATATGATATATATATATATATATATATATTCTTCATTCTTATTTTTCATCATTGAGAACGACACTGTTACAGAAATGAAGAGGCAGACGTGTGTAGCAGGATTGGGGTTTCCTATGCTGCTAGTTTCCTTTATTGTTAACAATTTCTACCTTCAATAAGATGCAAGAGCATTGTTCAGCCATACAAATGGGAACTTTGCCTTTTAGATCTATACTCTTTTTTTTTTTTGGAGTGATTTTTGTGGTATTTATGCCTCTTGGCAAGTGGTATTGCATGTGTAGGCTATAAGTTGGAAAACCTACTTGTTCATAAGTCAAAAAATCCCTCAGAATGAAGTATTTCTTAATTAAGACAATTGGAGCTAATATATCAACAAATATTTTGACAACAAGAAAGCTTGAGGCTTATGTAAGGTCGCTGTAAGCATGCATGCACAGATGTTTGCCTGTTTCAAAAAGAATCTATTTCGGAGTTGAAAATATACATGTACTTTGTATTGATGGTTTGTGGTTTGAATGCAGCCAATAGAGCAAATCACTGAAAACACAGTTTACATAGTCATACTGGCAGCCTGATATTTGCATCCTGCATCTTGCATTGTGTTGTTTCGAAATGCACTCGACTTGTTCCAAAATTGGCTACTTCACTATTGCAAATATCTTCTTTGTATATCCTGGACAATTTAGTGTGTCCTGGCTTGGTATATGAAATGTACCAGCAAGCAAAACATTTAAGTGAAATTGCATAAGTGTTACTAGAAGGACTGGGTCAGTAGAGTGCTGTCTAATCCAAATTCTTTGGGATTTTCAAACACTTACTTTTGTCAGGGATCTTAAGTTTAGTAACCATTCCGACTTTTTTCATGGTTTGGATTATTTGAATGAGGGTTTGTGATTTCTGTCCAATCATAAACTATTGATTCTTGTGCCTTAGTGGACTTTTTGTTCCTTTATTATCAAGGAAGCAGTTAAAAGCTTAGTAAATGTGTCTTACATCTTGTTCTCTACCTATACTTCCTTGTGCATTATTGTTTTTATCCTAACAGAACCAGTTTGGATTTCAAGCTTGTGTTAGATTGGATTTGTATTGATGGTGTCAATTATTTGTGCTATATCGAACTGATCCATTTCTTCATGTTTGGCCTGTTCTTCTCGACCATGATGATTATTTTGCTAATTTCTTTTGCAGCCACAGTGCAGGCATCATTCAGACTACAAAAGCCCATTTCACATCTTATTCCACATATTGAAAGATTAGAATATGATATCTTTGGGGAAATAGGCATCCCTGATTCAAAGGTTTTACTTCAAGCTCTGCAGTTTCCCTTGTGTGTGTGTGTGAGTGTTAGAAGTGGAGGAATGTAATGTGGATACTTGAGTTGTTGCCAAGTTTGGGATCTTTAACTTTCATGTCTTAACAATCAATCAACTTTTTGCTGAATCTTTTTTTGGTTAGAAATATGTCAAATCGCTTTTTTTTTTTCCATGTGTTATCAATTATCCAAAAAGGTGAGAAAAAAAGGCTAATATTATAAAATTAAAAAAAAGGTAATATTATCTCTGGAGGAGAATCAATTGGGTGTCAGTTATTATGTAAACTAAGTACAACAATACAATCTTATTTTTTGGATTCTGATTTGTGTGAGCCACATTTACCGTAGAATACTGAAAACAATTACATTCATTTCATTTAGTGGGTTCAGTATAGCAGCTCACGTTCATTTACTACCTTCTGCTGTTGTAATTTTGATGTTGAAAAATTGTAGATATGAAATACAAAAAGAAGATGTGCTGGTTCAAGTAAAATTTGAGCTAAATGTTTTCTACTCTTACAGGTGGCAATCCTATCCATGCACCAATCCAGCACACCTAACTGGACAGATGTGGTGTTTGGTATTCTTGCTGACCGAATAAATGTTCCGATAAATCCAGTGTTACTAAGTTTGCTGAGGTCATCTTTAATTGATCTGTTCCTTCAGCAACATAATCTGACTTTGACAAATTCAACATTCGGGCATCCATCCTTGTTTGAGATTTTGAAGTTTCATGGGGGCATCACTATAATCCCTTTGCAATATGCTTCCATCTGGCAGACACCCCAGATCCTTTTTAACTTTACTATCAATAATTCCATATCCGAGATACTTGGCAACCTCACTGAGCTAAACGATCAATTGAAGTTTGGATTGCGTCTGAGGCAATATGAGGTATAACAGTGTTCAAGTAAACATCTTCATACTTTAGTTCCTGCTTCTGTGTTCTATCTCTGTTGTGAATTTACATGAATTACCATGACCTGATTTCACTGAATATTCCATACAAGAACAATGTTTGGATTCAAGAGAAATGCCTAGTTGTATAAAGTACAGTGGCTCTGGTGGGTCCTGAAGTCTTTGAAATTCCTTTTTGGCTGGAACTTTTCTGCCAAAATTCATGGAAATTTAACAGTCAGTATATTCACTTAAGCCATTGCACAGTCCAATTCTGTTAGAGGCAATGAGTCACTAGATAAACTATGTTTAGCACTGTGAGATACCTTTGTAGCCATTGATATCCTAGGTGTTAGATAATATGATTAAGGCTGTTTAATATTTATTTGAACATGAATGAGGCTTTTCAGCACTTTAACTCCCTCTTTATCTGTCTTTTTTTATGCAGACTGTATTTGTGCAAATAACAAATGAAGATGGCTCCACAACAAGCCCCCCTGTCACTGTACAGGCTTCAGTCATGTCAGATCTAGGGGGCCTTTTGCCACAGAGATTGAAGCAATTGGCTCAAACAATTGCTTATCCGTCTGCAGAGAATCTTGGTCTTGATAACTCAGTCTTTGGCGAGGTTAAGGGCGTTGTTTTATCATCTTATTTAAAGGGTGAACTTTTTGCTGCCCCTCCATCTCCTTCACCAGCTCCTTCTCCTGATTTTAACCACCCATCTGCAACAAGCCCAAAAAATGGCCCCCACCATTCTAATCCAAGTGTAAATTCTCCGCCTTCTGCAGTAACTGCTCATGCCCCTTTCCCCTGTTCCTATCGCAGCCCAAAACTTTCTCCAAGCTCTGCACCAACTCTATCTAACCGAACTCCATACTTGCGTCCAGTAAGTTCTCCTTCACTGCTGCCTCCCGATCTTTCTCCTCTATCAGTCTCATCCTATGGTCCAACTCCAGAAAAGGGCTTAGATTCTCCAATAGTTTCCCCATCCCAATCGGCACCATCACCCTCTTGTAAGTTCCCATTGCCAAGTTTTTAAGACTTATTTCCCTTGTTTTAACTTCTCATAATATGGTCAACAAAATGCTTTATTGTGTACCCTGTTGTCTGGTTGTGTCATTTCCTTTGCCGGGATTTTTTTCTATAATTCATAACTGATTTTTTATAAATGTAGGCTTGACAGAAGAAAATTTTTTGCAAATCAGAAGAAAATTTTTTGCAAATTTCAACTCAATTTTCTTACTGCTGTATGTTAAACTTCCTCAATGCATGGAGGATAATCAATCAGCTGTATTTGAGGAAAAAGACTCGACAAATATTGAATTATTGCATCTAGTATTGTTTAGGATCTGCCAGTGTTGTCATCTCTCCCTGAACAGCTACTCAATTATCAATCCACACCCCTGCCTATTCTTCATTTCTTTCCATGTTTCACTCTAATTCTCTTCGCTTGTTTGGTACCCCTTCTCTTGTTTCCTCCATTTCTCTTACCAATCTATCCATTTCTCTTACCAATCTATTTGTCTCCTGCACCCACCTTTCTGCATCCCTTCTCAGCTTCTGATCCTTTCTGTTTGCAGCATATAGCTGGTGAGAATATTCATAGGCATTAGACAGCCAAGTAATTGACCTCTTTAGGTTTCCATAGTCCATGCTTGCGCTAAAGCTTGCTAGTGGAGGAGCTTTGGTTGATAGTTCAGGTTGCTTGTGTGGGACAAGAAAGAGAAGGAGAAGATGAGGAAACAGTTGAGGTAGTGAGAAAGGAGAAGTTGAGAGAAACGTAATGGCACAAATAAAGTCTAATTCATCACCAACGGTCAACTCCTATACCAAACTAGAATGCTTCTGTTATAAGCAGTCCCACCCCTAAACAAAACAAAATAATGAAGTAAAATCCTATTATAAAAAAGAAAGCAAATACCTAAGGCATTAAAATCTCAAATGAAATAAAATTATATTTTTCTAATTTTTATTGTTTCTTAAAATCTTTGGCTTTGATGGGTTCATTATTTACAGTTGAATAAAAGTGCCTCTTTTTAAAGGAAGAAAATAAGAGAATATAGTAACAATGAAGCAATTAGCCAAACCAGGCTAGCCTGGTTGGCCACAAGAGCATTGCTCTTTGGGGGAGGGGTGGGAGTTCCCACCCCCCAACATTTCCCACAGCAATGTGTGCTTTAGTTGTGGTGCTTTGCATCCCCTATGGTGTCTTTAGGGCTGCAGTCCTCTTCCCCTCTGATATCTAACAAGATGACCATTGATTATTATTGTGTTAAAAAAACAATGAAGCAATTAGCCCAACTTTATCTGCTGAACTTTTAACATAATGCCATTGACTTGAGTATTGTTTTAGGCAGTCAGAGGGTCAAAATTGGATGATGCTGTTTTTGTATATGTTTTTGATAATCATGATATTGCTTTACTTTTCAAGTTGATTTCGTTAGGGCAGAATGTTTAATTTGGTTCTGTTTAATCTTCAGCTTTTGCAGTCCGCTGTTTCTGCAGGGAGATCTGGTTCTTCGGGTTCTCTGGATTTCTGACCTTTCATCTTCTTCGTTAGCCATATGGACAGTATGTATCCTCCTTGGTTTCTGAGGCACAGATCCGGATATCTTCAATACCCATTTCTATTCCACGGATGACGACGGAAGCATCTGGGAATTTCACAAGTTTTCTTTTTCTCATTCATCTCTCACACATTGACATAAAATGTAAATGAAACAGAAAATGAATTGATGGTCAAAGCCAAAAGGTGGCAGGCCTAACATATCACTCCTAGGTTGATGATATCTCAGGGAAGCCTTATAAGATTTTTCTCCTCAAAGGAAGACAATCCCTAAAAAGAGCAATTGAAGGAAAGGAAGATAGATAGCTGCCTTCAAAGAGAACAATCTCATCTATGTCATAGGGTTCACAATGACCTTCAATACGTTGCAACCCAAAGATTTGACGTAGAAACTAGAATCCAATACTTGTGCAAAAATAGAAAACGTTTCCAGACAAAGGTTCTACATTGTAACACCATACCATACCGTGTTATATCCTCAACAGGTTGGTGAAGAAGGAAGAAATGATTCTGACAGAATCTGTGTTCTGCATTACATTATAAGCCTAAAAAATTGTTAAAAATTCAATGGCTTTTGGTTTCAATGAAGGCAAGCAAGGAGTTGGGTCATTCAACCTCCTGGTCCAAGGCACTAAGAAGGTCAAATCGGTGCTAGATTTTGGTATAAGGGGTAAGATGAATTCGAGAGCCACAAGACTTCCTCATCTGATGGTGTTTTTATCTCTCGCCAACTAGGAAGCCTCTACATTGATTGTTTGATTATTGCAAGTGTCTTCAAAAGCTTATGTCGCTGGATGAGATGCTGCACTTGTGAAACCGTATGAGCATGGCTACTCTTATTCCCGAATTTGGCTTAATGCTCTCTTCCGTGCCGTTTATTTCATCATTTCTTATACTAAAATAAAATAGAAGTAATTTCAGCCTTATTTTCGGGGTAACTTGACACAGGTGATTTTAAAAGTACTCTAAGTGTACTAAAAATTTAAAATTTTATTTTGAAAATTCGGATTATAAAATTGAAAAGGAAATGTGAAATTTAAGAAAATAAACAAATATATTTTATTATATAATCTATAACTTAATAAATTATTTAACAAATAAAAAATACAGTCAAAATTATTAACTATTAAGGAAACAATTTTATGCTAAAGATTGTATAATGTAATAATTAGTATTTTATTAATGGAAGCCGAGGCATGGTCACAAAAGTCGCGGAAATTTTTTTAATAATAATAAAATATGTTAGAATATATATAAAATATTAATATTTATTATTATTATTATTATTTATTTTATTATTATTTATTATTTTTGTTTACAACCACAAAATATAACAAAATATCATTAAGAAACAATATTTATTTGTTTTTATCTCCAAACTACTAGGTGCGGGGACGGTCTTTTTCTGAGCTTCGTAGCTCTTACCGGCGGAAGAGGCTTTGTTGGAAGGTGAGTTGTGGGGTGGAAGCAGGATGGGATCACCATTTTCGTCGCCGCTAGCTGCAGTAGCACCACCACCACCACCTCCTCCGCCGCTATGGTATTCGGTGGGGCCATCGCAAATGCAGAAAGTGGGACCTACACCCATCAATCTCTTTACCACTATCTCTTCTTCTTCTTCTTCTTCGTATTCACTTCCCTTTGCCGCCTTCCTTCTTCAGTCCTATAAGTTCAAGGTACCAACCGACAGCCTCTCACCTTCTCTTTCTCTTTTATTTTTCGTTTGGTTCCCGAGAAACAAACATACAACAAGTCCCCCGAGTCAGATTTCACAGCTTGAATTCCTTCACGAGTCAGTCTGCCCATGGTACTAGGTAGATTTCGCTTTATTCCCGGCCTTCCTTGTGCAATTCTTGAGAAATATCTTCCTGCGTGCGTGTGGTTCTGTTCTATGGTTGTGTGGAATTGGGGGCTTTTTTGAATCTTCGTGAACATGCTAAGAGCTTGTTGCATATGTGTGTAGTAGGTTTTATAGCAGGCGACTAATGAGCACTTTTAGAACGGTGGGGAATTGTGTCGATATGTGTATTACCCACTGAGAATTGAACTTACTATTTGAAAGATTCGGAAGTTATTTGATATCTTTTTCTATTTTTATGTATACAACACCCTTTTTCTATATTCTGCTTATAGGAGGAATAATCGTTCCATTTGTTTTGACATCTTTTTCTATAATTCTTCTAATGTGAGGAGTCTTCGTTCCATTGATGCAAATGAGAACCCGTTTGTTTGCACATCAAATGATAGCAAGAGATATTTTTGTTTGCACGTGAATTACCTACCAATGTATTTAAATTTGTAAGCTACTTGTTGTCTCATGGCACACCTTTATATAATCATCGAATAATTCGTGTAAAGCTTCATGGCTCCCTGCTGACTCAAGCTATATCCATATGAGATCAGGTTGTTTCGTAAAAGAAAAGAAATCAGCTTAAGCATTGAGGCTTTGTTGGGTCCTTAATATATTTAATTCTTCATAAATAAGTTTATTTAATGCATTGTAAAGTTGCTACTCTCACATGCCATTCAACAACTCAATGGTTGTGTATAAGTTTGACTTACTTGGTCAGCATTTATGCGAACATTTTGCTTGATAACCTTGATTTTTAATCAATATGTGCATCTCAAAATTGTCGTGCTGTTTCTATTAGAACATGTTTATGTGGTCAATCTTGAGTGTTTTCGCATTTGCTTTCTGATTAATCCTGCTGAACTGAAACTCTCTTATCTATATCATCTGCCTGAATTGAAGGGAATCAATTTTATTGAGTTGTCGAAGGATTTATGTTCATCTACATGGTCATGTTGCTTAAGCTTTTTCAATGGGGGAGAAACTAGAACAGGCTCTGGAAATGATGAAGTATCACTGTTGGGGACATCCAGACCTAATTTGTTCAATGACAGGAAATGGACAAGTATTCTTCTAGCTATTAATATCTTGTGAGTTTCATGTCAACATTCTAATGCTTGTTCATTTTTCTTTTATTTTTTTTATCCCTTACTTCAACAAACTGATGCAACAACTCTCCATTGTTTTCATTTTCCCAATCTTTGTTTTTTCTTCTGTAGTTCCTAGTGTCCATGAAAATAATTGATCTGTCTAATGAAACCTTGTTTCACTGCTTTCTCACTTTGCAAGAGTATATGTTACACAACTTACAACTGACGGAAAGCTGCTGATGTGGGGTGCTAAGGTTAGAAGCTTCAATGTGGCTTGTGCCTTATTTAGATTTCAAACTTCTAGAATGGGGGTTCTTCATGGATTATTTTATGCAGATTAATAGTCTGATTGACAAAGGACAACTTTGGAGGTTGGCCACTTCTTCATTTCTCCATGCAAATATTGGGCACCTCATGGTTTGCTCTGTGTCTTAGGACTTTAAATTTCTGCTCGCTTGGCACATTTCTGTTTTATAACTCCTAAAAGAAGTATGTACTTTCCAGGTAAATTGTTACTCTTTGAATTCTGTTGGTCCTAGCGTTGAGAAACTTAATGGTTCAAGGCGATTTCTTGCTGTCTATTTCACCTCTGCAGTTGCAAGTAACAATTCATAAACTTACTTCTGTAGACAATTAAATTACAATAGTATAGTCTAATTCAGTTTTTCAAAAACAAATCAGGTTCAACAACAAGTTATTGGTTCTGCAAGCAACCTGCAGTTGGTGCCTCAGGAGCAATATTTGGATTAGTATGTCATCCTGATGTCTGTTTTCAGTAATCTACTCTTGCTTTAAACAATTTAAATTTGGAACAGAAAATGGCTGAAAATGTGGTTTACTGGTTCTTAATGGTGTGCTATTACTTTACTGTTACTATTTTTCTGGCTGATTGTGTTGTCCTTATCAGATCACCCCTTTTTGTTGTGATGGCCTAAGATCTCAGGACATGAATTCAGGGCTGCCATATCTAATTTATTTATTTTTCTTTCCTCTTTCCTAACACCCAATGCCATATCAGCCAATCTAATTGCTTATGCACTTGGTCGTCTCTATTTTACTCTCAGTTAGCAAGATTTCAACAGTCATATAGTATTCTTGTTGCACCTTTCGGTCTCCAATTACCTTGTCATTGTCCTATGTCATTAATCCTCTTGTAGATTTGCATCCATCTGACTGATGAAATCTAGATACAAGTGGTCTATTTGAGTAACCTCTACACTGTCCAAACAAACACTTCCACATCTGCCCTTGATGTTTGCATATATTAGGGAATAATAGTAGAACTCTAATTTCTCCAAACTGATAACCTTATTGTCCCTTGAATGTTTCTGGTTGCCTACAAGCAATAGTGCACAAAAGGAGAATTGCTCAAAACCCCAGACGACAGAATTGCAAGAAAAATCTTAGTTATGAAACATATCTTTTGAGATATAGATTTTTAAGTCCTGTTTTCCTTTTCTGCAGCAGTGTTAGTTTAGTTTCCATTATTGTAAAGTGCACCATCTGATACATAAACATTTATTGGAGATGGGGTACATGTGCATGTACTCCTGTTCTAACACCAACTATCTCAGCTCAAACAGCTGTTATTCACATCCACATCATGTTTTCAAAGATGCAAAATAATGGGCGAAGTATCTTGGGAGAAGTATATCTATTTTGCCCAAGTAAAACCTGATGCGAGACTGTGCCTTATTTATCATTCTATTTTTCAAGATGGCTTCTCCTAAATCCATCACTATCTGAAAATTAGGTCTCATGCGGTGATCAGTTTTGTGGGAGCTTCACCCTGGTTGTTGTTAACATGAGAGATGACATATTATTACCATTTGCCTGCATGTGTTCTTCCCTGCATTTAGCATTGTTCTTGTATTATTATCTCATCAGATTGGTAATTAAACATTCTGGAGTGCCAAAGTATCTGTGATGCTGTGATGAGAAAGAATCTTGAAATTTGCTCAAGTAAATCCTCATATCATTTGGACTTGTTTTCTTATGCCTTGAGCTGACTGTACAACAACAAACAAGGAACCAAAGTAAACAAGCTCTAACATAAGAAGGATATGCTTCCCTAGTTCAAAGAAACTGTATATGAAAGAAAGCAAGACAATAAATCACAACATTTCAACTATAAGTTTAAATGTTTAATCATTTGTTCATTCTAATAGATTCTTGCTACTTATTAATTAGCTCATGCACACTTGATTTAGGTTGGTTCCCTTGCTGTGTATGTCATAAGACACAAAGGCATGATAAGAAATGGAAAAGATGATCTCCAGCACATAGCAAGTGTGATCTTTCTAAACATGGTAAGGTCTCATTCTTTCTCAAAAGCCAGGGGTATTGACCAGCGAATGAAAATATTTCCTACCTACTGAGGACTACAAAATGAATTCTGAAGATTTTTTAGTGTCTTCTGGTATTGAGTCTGATATGTTGCCTTGGTTTTTGGCCTACCTCTGTTGAGGAAGTTTTGTCCGTTACATGCATTTGATCATACAGTGTGTTAACCACTTTAGAAGGCTGATCCATGCTAATGAGCCTCTTTTATGCAGGTCATAGGAGTACTGTCCCAAGGCATTGATAATTGGGGACATGTAAGTAAAACTACATTCTTTCTTCTACTTGTACACCCTTACAAATATGGATCTCAAACATTACTTGTTTTATTCTATTTTGATACTCGATTTGTTTGCATAACTGAACGCAGCTTGGTATAGCAAACACTAGAACTCCTTAATTACTGCTTCAAGACTCTTTTCTTTTTTTTTTTTTTTTTAAAAAGGATCTTGTGTCAGCTCAATGTGTAATTTGAAGCAATTGCTGCATCCGAAAGATCGTGAAAATGGTTTGAATTGCTGATGTAGGAGCCTTTGCGCCTCAATAGTTATGTTTGTTTTTGGATTAGTCAGTACCAGAGTTTGAACCTTGGTTGTGAAACTCTACCACTGCACTCCATGGTTGGATTGTTGGCCGACTCATAGTTCTTTGTCGATGATTTGGAATTCGAGGAAGGAGTGACAGTATATAATCCTGTATGTGGGGTGCATTGCTCTAATGCCAACTTACAATATTGTTAAAAGCAGTTTGCCGCTTCAATTTGGTTTCTTGTGCTGTTTATTCTTTCAATTCCTTAAATTTATGATTGATATCTGTACGTTCTCAGTTAGGGGGCTTACTTGGTGGAGTTGCTATGTCGTGGCTTCTTGGACCTGTCTGGAAGTACGAGGCCCTCTCCAAAGACGGTAGAAGAGGAGTTTTTGTGGACAGGGCGCCAATTAAACTTCTCACCAATAGGAACAGAAAACCCAGAAACCTCACTTGACTGGTTGATTTTGCTGTAGGTAACACCTTAGCTTCTGTTGATTTTGTAAATGAGAAAACGATTGTTTAGCAGAACACCTGAACTGATGTTGTTGTTGTTGATGTTGTTGTTGATGTTGTTGTTTATATACGCTCTCACCCTTAAAATACTTTTTTACATTCTCAACCTGAAAACACTTTTTTTTTTCGTATCATCTAATGATTAATTGAATTCTAATCCTAAAAATGTTGAAATTAAGATTATGGGCCCAATTTTATTGGCTTATTAGCGTGTATTCTTACGGCTTATTGAGAAAGGTACGGACAAGAAATAGAGCTTGCAAAAACACACGATAATGATAGATTGAAATTTTGACATTTGTTCTAAATCAAGCCACGAGATAGCATAAAAGAAGAATAAAAAAAAAAAAAACAGAATTAAAAAGAAGAGTTCAGATAGCAATTCGGCTTGACAACCGTATTGGCAACGGCAAGGCTTAAACATGAATTAAAAATTTTAAAAAAAAAAGCATAAAAGAGCTAGAAATTATTGTCTCAGGATCTTTAGGATAAAAAAAAGGGGGGTAACAACCGTTTGAAATTATTATATAGGCAGGGAAGCAAAATTATCTCTCTAATTTTGGCAAAAATAAATAAATAAATAAATATATATATCTCTCAGCACTCCTTTTGTTATTATTGCCATGGTTTCCCTCACATGAGGATTAAAAGCTGCAGGAATCAATGTCACGTTGATGTGATGATCTTTTTTTTTTTTTTGGGTATTTTTTCTCAATATTGATCATTTTATTTTCAGGAACTGCAAGTTAAAAATCAGGTGCTGCACCCAGAAGTCAGAAAGTCCAAGGCATTGTAATTTGTAAGACACGCACACACGTGAAAAGCCAATGAACAGGAAAGGGAAACGGCGATCGTACCTGATAAAGCTCCAAAATTAAACATTCAGCTCCGTTTATGTATTTTGAAAGACGTACCTGCCTAGCTAATATCAATGATTCGATTCCATTCCTGTATGCACAATTTCAAGATGCAAGGGAGACTGGTGCTCATCAGCCATCATAAAATGAGCCAAGACGGCCACCAGGAGACAGCTGCACGCATTAGGAAAAAAAAAAAAAAAAGATTAATGGCTTAATCTGCAACTCATCAAAGATCAAAATTAGAAAACCAGGGAAAATGAGGAAATAGCAGAAGGATATTCCAAACTGACCTCCACTAGATGCAGCAGCGCAGTCCTGGCGTTGTCCAAGAAATCATGGTACTGCTGAGTCCAACCCGAGACCGTGCGAATCGGCCATAAAGACAAGAACTGATTCCTCAGCCAGTTTATGTTGGCTGTCACCTCTTCAAAGTTCATGTGCTGACCAAGACTTTCACCCCCGAGTATTCCGAGATTATAATCATTGGCAGCTGCAGAAGTCTCCTCGCGAACTGCATGCCGGCAAACAGGACAAGTATTATGCAAGTCCAGCCAAGGAAGGATGCAATCAGAATGGTACAAATGCCCGCAGGGCAATTCCCTGGCGTCCCCATCTGGCTCAAACTCCTCCTTGCATACAGGACAATGAGTGGCGTCCTTCATCAAATGGTCCTGTGTTATTTTCACCGTTGGCAATGCTTCAATGGCTGAAACTGGTGCAGGAGGTGGCCCTGGCCGCGGCGGGACATCAGCACTAATATTGTCATTGATAAAACGATCTTCATCAAAGTCACTTACTGCCTCAGCGTAATTTCCATATCTAGAATTGTTACTATGGTCCTGGGAGTTAACAACATTGTTGGGGCCTTGTGGGCGAGGTGGTTCCAGGAACTGAAGGGTAATCCAAGGTCCATTATTGGAACTTTCAGTTTCCCATCGCATTCTTCTACCAGCATGCTGCGGTGCCATTGGATAATCTAGCTCCAGCATCGATGCCATCGAGTCCAATAGCCGTGCAGCCGGCCGGGAGGGCCGTAGGCCGGTCAGCTCCGTGGTTATCCGTGGCCTTGGGGGGTCAAGCTCAAGATGTAGCGGACTATAGCAATGTGGACAGAAGATTTCATGTGGATTTGTAGGAGTAAGCCTGATGGTACGCTGACAATTTTGGCACCAGAAGCAGCGGAAAGTTCTCATTCTCCGGAATCCATTAACGATAGTTCGAGGCCGACGGGTCAAAGACATATTCTGCGGGGTTGTTTGTATGTATATATGTATGTATGGTGTCTTTTTTGGTTCTGGGGTTTGGTGACTTTTGTATGAGATTGTGCATGCGGAAGCTTTATATATGCAGAGGATTTGAGGGAGAAACAGGACAACAAAGAGAAAGGATAGCTTTGAGGGGATAGAGGAAGATATTCTTTTTCTCTCAATGTGCAGGCTGCTTGGATTTGGGCTTGCAGCTTTCTTTTCTTCAACAAATTTATCATCCTTGTTACCAAAGTAAAGGGACCGTATTGCCAAAGTAAATGATGATTGTTATACAAGTTGTGCAACTTAGAATTTCATTCATGTCAGTTATGAATTTATGCTCAATTGCATTAGAATTGTCTTTTGGGCTAAAACATCAAGTACATTGACTTCTAATCTTAGACCAAACCAACTTAAAAAGGAAACAATTTTTCTTTTTTTATGTTACCTTCCTTTGGTTAGTGTTTTGTTTAATTTTATAGAAACATACCAACTTATTTGAAACGTCCAATGTTAAAGATGGCTTCAATGCTAGACCCCTCAAAATAATTTTGTTTTTAGCATATAGATATTCTGCATTGAGTTGGGCTTAGCCTCTATTTTTAATTTAGAATGATCCGCTGGGCCCAATATGTACTTTTGTACACTTGAATTGGGCTTGGGTTTCAATTCTAGGCTCGTTCTTTAGGATGGGCTGACTCTGGACTTCAGTACAAAAAATTCGGCCTAATCAACTCAAGTCTAGCCCAGTCCGTAAATGAATATCTCAATAAATAAAATATTAATGCAATGAAACGAACGCCTTGAGAATTTTTAATACGAAAAACAATCGCGCAATTTTTTTTGCTTTTACTCTTTTTTTTTTTACTTCAATTTTTTTCTAATAAAATTTATAATATTCTAAGAAATAGTTCTAACAATTATTAAAAATAAATAAATATATATAATATTTTTATTAATATTTTTATTTGTAATATTTTCATTAAAAATATTAACATAATAAATAATTCAATCTCAAAATTTGAGTTTAAAAATAGTTTTATTTTTATCTTAACAAGTTAGAGACAATTAAAAATTTTTCCCATATTTATAATAATATTTTTATAATTATTTGAAATATTTTATAAAATAATTAAAAATATGTTAGTTGTAATAAAATTTAAATGTTAAATAAACATATCAAGTATTTTTAATTTGTATACCAAATACTCTTATTTTGTATCAAATATTTTTAATATCTCATATACATAATAACACATATAAAAATAAATTAAAAATTTTTAAATTAAATGCACATAATAATATTTTTTATAAATATTTTAATAAATAATTTTATGATAAAAATAAGTAATAAAAATATTTTATTTGAACAAATATATTAAATATTTTACTTTATAATTTATTAAATATCATGTTATATACATCTAATTTTCTTTTAAATTTATTAATAAAATACTAATTATAAAGTAAAAAAATATAAAAATTTTTATAAATTATACATTAAAAATAATCAATTTAATAAAAATATTTAAATTATATATATATATTTATATATTTATAATTATTTCTACATCGTACCAATGTCTTGATTTCTTACGAGTTAATGTGTAATTTTGTCGTGTTCTCGCGTCCATATTCATACCATGCATGACAGGGAGACCGTGGGACCTCGAGTTTGATTAGAGAGGGCAACTCGTCGAGACGAACGAGTCGAGTCACTCGTTCGAATTGGGGTCGTTGCGTCTTCCCCATTTGCAGGCGGCTATCCCAAACCAATAAAATCCCCACACTCGCCCGTCCACCCGCTTCGGCTTTTCCCTTTCTTTCTCTCTCTAAAGCCCATCCCCCCAAATATGCTATAGAGAGAGAAACCCAATTTGGGAAAACCCATTGAGCGAAACAAGAATCAGAGCATAAATAAGAAAAAAATTTGAGACTTTTGTCAATTTTCTTGTCACCCAAACAGAAAGTTGAAAAGAAAACTGGAAAAGTAAAAATAATTAAATAAAAAATAAAAGGAAAAAAGAAAAGAGGAAGAAGAACATGTCGTCTCAATTCGTCCTCCAAACTGCCCAAATTCCCACCACCGCCAAGACCACCTTGCCGCTTAAAGCCTTCTTCCCGATTCCTCAGCTGCTGGCCGCCGGTAGGCCACGGAGGTGTAACCTAGTCATCAAGTGCTCGGCTCCTCCGGTGATGGACGGAGCGGACCATGTGGCGTCAGCGGCGTTGGAGCGGTGCTATATTGCCCCGGCTGCGCCTGTCAGGTCTGGGGAATTCGGGCCGACAATGAAGAGTAAATACGGTGCCTTTGGTGCGGTTACTCTGGAGAAAGGGAAACTCGATTTGTCGCAGAAGCAATCCATGTCTAGCCCTGAGGTTTAGTTCTTGATTGATTTCTAGCTTCATATTTCATATATTTTGTGCTTTGGGTTTGACCGTTTTCCAACGATAGATAATGGGAAGTGTATTTGTGTGCTGAATTAGATAAGAACTACCAGTAACTGTGGTGTATGCTTTCTTGAATTTTGGGAATTTGTTATGATTTTCTTTTTTCTTCTTGTTTTTTTTTTTTCTTTTTTTTCTGATATGCACAACGGACTAGCATTCAGTTATTCGGTAAGTGAACGGTGTCCTGGAATTTCAGTTGAAAATGAACATACCAGTTGCTGCTGGACAACACATGTTTGTTTTGATTTTCTTCATCGAGGAGAATATCAAAATTGTGGCATGTTTTGGTTTCTGTTTTGTTTAACCAGAAAGGGAAGCCTGCCTGGCTTTCGGGGATTGATTACTTTAGATAAGGATTGGAAAGATAAATAGAAGGAACATATTGATGAAATATGCTTAGAAAATGTGCAAAAGTTATCATGATTATGAGACCCCGTCACATACAGGTGTTTTGCCTAATGGAATGAAAGTAGAGCCTCTTCTTAAAATCACCATTGAATGCAAAAACTGAGGACTGTCTTTTTTTTTTTTTTTTTTTTCCCTTTCTTTAATTCATAAAGGGAAAATTGTTTATAGGGCACTGAGCAGGTATCAACCCACACACAAAGGAATATTCACTTAAAAAGAATGAATCTAAGAAAACAAGGACATTCTGTACTTTCATAATATAAATCCTGATTTATCTACCAAAAGTGCAAAACATCAATAACTGGATACTTCTGGTTAGGATAAAAGGCATATCTTCCCTTTCAAAAGTTATCTTTTTCCTTCACAAGAAAAAAAAAAACAGGCAGTGGGATTGTGGATGGAAACTCCCTTGATTTTCAGTCTGACAAATTGAGATTTGAACTGTGAGATGACATCCATCATTTACAGGTCAAGAACAGAGAAGTATGTCCAATCATAAGATTTGGTAGAAGTTATCAAGACAAATGACCTCCTTATGTATCTAATAGAAGCTAGATTGAAATTAATGACGCTAAAGATGAATTTAATCTGGTTATGAAATGAATAGCCAATGTGTTTGCTGTTAGAGCAATTCTTGAGTCATCCATTTACTCCTTGTACTGGTCATGTGATGTGTATCTCAAGAGAGTTTAAGGAAACGGAATATAAAGGGGAGGGACACAGATTAGTTTTCTGCAATTGTTTAATCCTCTTGTCTCAGACTTCCAATTTGAGTTCTTGGCTATCACAATTTGATTTGGCCCTGATGTGGTAACTTATTTACCTAATTTTACTTCTTATTCCTTTGTCAATATGGATGGTAGTAGCACATTATTGAATTCTAAAAACTGCATTTATTAACAGAATAGTTCTCCTAGGCCAAAGTTCCTCCTGCATGGGATCTCTTAAAGGAGATGCATCACAATTATATTTGTTACTGTAGTAAGTTGGCATGTGCTAACCAAAACAAACATTCTTCTTTTTGCACAGAGGAGAGCACATGAATATATTTGGTTGAACATTATTGTTGTTATTTTACTGATAAGTAAGATTTTGGGACCTGATTTTTTTTTTTGTAATATAAATTTTGATGCCTCTGATTGAAACTATAAACTAATTCATTCAAAAATTCCCTGTGATCCTATAACTTTATGAATCAATAAGTTACTTTTTGATGCAGAAGTATCAAAAAGCACATTCTTTCCTAGCTTGTCTTTTCTATGTATTCTTAGTATTTATATTCTTTGGTTATAATAATTTGTCAAGTTACTAGCAAGTCATTTTTGTTTTAATAAGCTAGATGACTATTATTATTAGGGCTTATTTGCAGCCAAGTCTTGGAATTAGAGCACTAAAATAGGAAGCAGAACCATCTGTAATGCTATCCCATTTGTCTTAACTAGACTAAATAAGTTTTTTTCCTATTGCCTGATTGAGTTATAGATTTTAGTTTATCTCGTCAAGTTATCAAGTGTCCTTGATGCAATAGTTAATCCTTACAAAAATTGCAGCTTGCACTTGGTGGGGGCGGCGGAGATATTGGAAAGAATATCCATCATGGTGGTGGTGATGGAGGTGATGATGATGGTGATGATGATGATTATTTTGATGACTTCGACGATGGTGATGAGGGTGATGAAGGTGGATTATTTAGGAGAAGGCAATTTCTTCAGGAGGTTTAAAGTCTTATATATGACCAAAGAGACCTTCTGTAACACAATTTTGCATAATATATTTCCTTTCCACAAATGCATTTACTCTGGCCTTCTCTGTTGGCAGCTTTTTGACCGAAAATTTGTTGATGCTGTGTTAAATGAGTGGCAGAAGACAATGATTGATTTGCCTGCAGGGTTGCGACAAGCTTATGAAATGGTGTAGTGTCCTTTTTACTCATTTCTTTTCACTAAAGAGACTTTACAGCCATATACTGAACACAGATTGCTGCAGGGTTTGGTCAGCTCAGCGCAGATGGTAAAATTTTTGGCAGTAAATGCTAGACCAACTATTCCCAGATCTATTTCAAGAGCACTTCCTCAAGCAATGTCCAGGGCATTTATAGGGAGGTATTTTTGATTCAATACTCATCGTGCCTTATTTGCTGTGCCTTTATTGTCAAGTGCAAAAGAAGCTGTCTTTGTTCAGTGTCTTGTTACTTCAATCGTGTGCATAACTTTAAGTTAATAATGTAACTCCTAAGGGATCACCCACTATTATAAAAATATAGATAGTAAGCTCCTCCATCTTCATTTATATACAGTAGTGAAGAAGCTTACAGTGAACTCCACTGGATTCAAAAAGACTCCCCATTCTAGCATTCCTCATTAAATTGAAATATTCCAGTCTCACTCCAAGAGGCTCGAAATTCAAAGTGCTTACTCTATTTGTTGAAGTGGGTTGATTGGTTCCAGGGCTATGTGCCTCTCTGCTTGCTCAAGTCTAATATGCCCCTTATTTCGCTTGATCCACATTGGAACTTTCTTGTCTACATTTGTTCAGAATGTAAGATGGCAAAATTTCCATTTTTGTATGTGAAAAACACTAGAATCTGTTCTCTCCTAAGATAGCTTTGTTCCTTTTGATGATTTGTATGGATTTGGTTCTTGTCGAAAGTTTCATTTATTTTTATGAATGATAAATAATATGCATCTTTCATAGATGCTGTGGCTTATATTCATTGATTATTTGGACACTACCTAAATTTAGCTTTTTCATTGTAAATGCAATTTGATCACATATCTGTTCCAGCAGGAGGCAAGCATGGGTCACTCTCTTTGTCCCTAATACTAATGTTCTGCTAGTGCCAAAGAAATATATGTTATCTATAGTAACCTATCTTACAAGCCACTGTTTCATATATTTAGTGTGTATTTTCTGGAAGTTTACCCCTTTCTATAGTTTGGTTGATAATCTAACTGGGATTGTGCTCTGAATGTTTCATTGGGGAATTGATTGAAATTATTTTGGAACTTGATTGTATGATATGTTATTCCACAGGATGATTGCAGATCCCACCTTTTTATATAGGCTTCTTTTAGAGCAGGCTGGCACGATTGGCTGCTCTGTTTGGTGGGAGCTGAAGAACCGAAAAGATAGGTATTTGTTTCTTTTCATTGACAGTGGGTCTAATAATTTTGTTTGATTCCATCATTTGATAATCTTTTACATGTGGTTTACTTCAAATACAGGATAAAACAGGAATGGGATTTGGCACTTGTAAATGTGCTGACAGTAACAGCATGCAATGCCATGATTGTTTGGTTTCTTGCCCCCTGTCATTCGTATGGTAACACTTTCCGGTTTGATTTGCAAAATACATTGCAGAAGCTTCCAAACAATATATTTGAGCAGAGTTACCCACTTAGGGATTTCAACTTGCAAAAGAGAACCCACTCATTCTTCTACAAGGCTGCTGAGTTATGTATAGTCGGACTAACTGCAGGAGCAGTTCAAGGTTCATTGTCAAATTTTTTGGCCAGTAAGAAGAATGATAGGTAAACAGTATGTCAATGAAATCCTTCCTTCGTACTGCATTTTCTGTTTTCAAAACTGTTGTCAAACTCATTACAGGATGAAAATTTGCAATGCTTATTTGTTGTATCAGTGTGATTATATTGACTCTGGCATTCCTTTAACTTTTTTCAAAGGCCATCTGTTACAATCCCACCTGTGAGTACCTATGCACTTGGTTACGGTGCTTGCCTTGGACTTTATGCAAACACAAGGTACCAGCTATTATGTGGATTTGATAGAGCAGTGACCAGCCATTTTGATGTTCTAGGAGTGGCTCTGTTTTTCAGCACAGCTTTGAGGTTTGTGTTTACCTTTAAATTCTGCTAAACTACCCTAATGTCAAGATCTTGTTATTCTTTTGGTATGCTTATGGATATCTCTCTTTTTTTTTTTCTTTTTTGCTTCCTTTTTTAACGTTTGACATTAATGGATTTCTTCATGTGTGGATGATCTATGAATTTCAAGGCATCTATGAATTTCTCCATTGATCTCTTATGATCCTCCAGGGGCAAAAAAAATGGGGAAAACAATTTTTCTTTTTTGGGGGGAAAAAAGAGACCCCTAACACCTCAATCTTTCATTCTGGTTACTTGTCCCTTCTCCATTTGAAAGTTTCCATCTGTCATTAACTGTCTCTTGGCTTCATGCTAGATAATATTGGGAATCAAGTTAATATCAGTGCTTAGTACCTATGATGACTAGGTCTCAAGCAGTCTATGCTCTGGTGTTATAATGGATACTCAGACTAGAACACTTGTGGCCTTTAATGCCTTTCTAGCTGGGGCTACAGATCATATGGCTTTGTCCTTGGATCACATTTTGTTTGCTTCAGCTTGTAATACATTTAACATTTTGTTTTGGATCCCATTCAGGATTTTGAATGCACATATAGGAGAGACATCAAGGCTGGCCTGGCTAGGAGTGGAGGCAGATCCTCTTGTTCAGTCCGATAACCTTCTGAAGGCTTACAACAGACCATCAGATGATGTTGCCACAGAGTCTTCGAAATGGTTCATCTCAAGGAAAGCCCTTACTTCTGGGCTCGGCCTCCTTGGCATAAAACGAGGGAATGTGGATTCTTTGGTTGGGGAAGCAACAGCACCGAGGGCCCGCAGAAAGAGAATTGTGCGAAGAAGGGTGCCCGCTAGTTCGGTGTAGTGTACTTGTACTCACCGCAACCCGTCAAATTTTGCCACTGGTTAGATGACGTGAACTTGAGCATGAATCTTGACAACCAAATGCAGCATACGAAGTCTTTTCCCATTATGGTTCGTATCGACTGCTGCCAAGGGTCAACAAGTGGGCATCGAAGCAAGAGACATTGCCTGAAGTATACTTTGGGGGAAGAAGATGGTCCATTCTTGTGCTCAGCCGTTTCTCTTTTTTCTGTAAAACAGTACCAACTTCTTCTATTGACTGGAAATTCAAACTCATTTTTTGACGAGTCCACATCTCACTTTGCAATATTTTGACTCTTTTAAATGGCATGCGTTGTTATCAGAGTCGAGGCCATACTTGTGTACCATTAAATTAGAAGTTGCTCAATATCAATTCAATTCTCTCCCAAAATACTTCCCTGTGTGTCCCCTTGCTCTTTCTTGTTTCTTTTTCAGCAATGGTAGCTTGATGCATAAACGTCTCCGTTTCCTCTCAGCAGTGGGCTCTCGTCTCCCTCCACCCTAACCTAACATGGAATGATTAATCTCAAACCATTGGCCCGGGGGGGGGGCGCTGCCATGCGCCAATGGTTTCAGACATTCCATGTTGGACTATATACTATAGAATCACGGGTTCGAATTTATATTACTCCTACTTTTTCATTTATTTTACCTAAAAAATAAATCTCGCCAATGTTTATTATTATTATTATTATTATTCTTTTTGTGTAGATGTGGCTGAAACTATCAACGCCCGAATAAGAAAATTTATAGAGAATTATCTTATCAGATATACAGCCAACCCAGTAACTCTTTATAATTTTTACAAACAAAAATATTAGATGAATATAAATTTTTTAATAAGTTATTAACATGGATGATGTAATAATATACATTTTACAGTAATGAGTTATATTTAACGGATATAAATATGTAATTCTTAACCTTAATTTATAGATATATTGATTAATATATTAGTTTTTTTTTTCTGAAAAAAAAGAGTATATACTATATATAATACTCGGACGATTTTCCTAAGATACAATAACATAAACAATAGTCCCCCAAATCCCCTTTTCCAAAGATTCATTGGGGGGGGGCAGCGATAGTAAATCAAGTGCCGTTGGATACAGGAAGAAGGGCCAGCAGAGTGGGGAGGCGGAGGCACTCCAGATCCAGATGTGTGCGCCAGCCGTTGCCCGCAGAATCTAAACTCTTGTTTTTCAAAGAACGGTCGAAAAATTCAAAAATTTGAAAAGCGGGGCCATTTTTTGGGTTACTTTAGTTTATTTAGGGTTTTGCAACCCCGGGAGGGGGTGGGGATGGGTGGGGGGGGGGACCAATGCACGTGACATGATATTTTGTATAATATATAGAATAACACCTTTCTTCTTGTTTTTTTATTTTTTTTATTTTTTCCACGTTTTCAAAATTTGAAAAGCACACAGTACTATGACCCTCTACTTTCAATGTTACCATAAATGAGTTGAGCGTGTTGTCTATTTTCTTTCTTCTTCTTCTTCTTTTTTAAAAATTTGATGGGTCTCAATTGAAATTTAAACTTAAAATTCTTAATTTAAAAAAAAAATTTCAAAAACTATTGAGATAAAGTTGATTGATATCCTCTTTATTATCATTATAAAAGACCTGACTTGAAGAGACGAAGAAGTTTATTTGAAAATCATCGGCTTCTCCGCGTTTGGGTGTCTGAGCATTTTTTATTTTTGAAGTCTCTCTATCAATTATGCAGATTCAAATTCTTTTCTACTGTAAGCTCGCTCTGTCTTTCTCTCTCTCACTGCATCACTGCATGCCATGCGTTTCATAATTCAGGCGGCCTATGAGAATATAACATGCATCTAATTAAACTTCAATTGTGTTTCTCTCTCTCTCTACACACCACCACGGACTTGAACTTGTTTTGGGTTCTGAACAGATTATCTTTCTCTCTTCCCTCGTGTTTGTGGGTTGAAATGCCAAATGGGTTCTTTTCCAAATGCCCATTTCTCATCTGGGTTTCTTGAATTTCTTTGCTGCCAACCAAGTCGCGTTTTTCTTTTTCTCTCTCTCTCTCTCTCTCTCTCTTTTTTTTGATTGTGTAACTTTTCGTTTGTTCCATGTGGGTTTCTCTATACACTCACAAAGACATACACATTCATCGAACCATAATATCTATGTGAACTTAGCTAAACGAAAAAGAGTTTCGGTTCCGTTGTATCAAGTTGAAATCTTTGCTTATTAGTAGATCCAAGTTCGGTTACTTAGAAATGTTAAAGGTCTGCTGATGCACTTGATGAAGGTTTTTTTTTTTTTTTTTCTAGCTTGTACGCGTTGCAATTTGGAACTTATTATTGCTTTTATTTTCTCCCTGCTTTTTCTGACTTTTTGAAAATTTTTGTGGATTCCCAGAAATTAATTTTCACAAGAGGCGTGCTGCGTCGAATATGAGCTCCCAAATAATTGTTTAGTTCGACATTTCGGTCAAATCAATAAAGCAATAGATTAACCACTTTCTTTCCTTTTGTTTCTATTAATCATCATTGTTCTCCCCTTCACTGGGACAAAAGTAACCAGCTGACACCCGTTTGATATACGACCTCAGAGGATGGAGTCTTTGCCTGATGCCATTGTTCAGTATATATTCTCTCATATGAACAATGCCAGGGATGTGGCAGCTTGTAACTGTGTATCAAAGCGATGGAAGGAGTTGTTGCCTTACATCAAAAGTCTTTACTTCCCTCGCAATTCTTTTGATAACTACTCTGGGATTGACCATCCTGACGCAATTGTATGGAAGATGATATCAGCTATTGAACGATTGGAACAACTTGTCGTATACAGCCAGTTTTCAACTGCTGGCCTTGCCTCATGGTTGTTGCTCGCTGGCCCATCACTCCAGCATCTCGAGCTTAGAATGGACAACCTCGCTGAATTCAATTCCTGTATTGAGAGCCCATCCAAACTGGATTGCATTGGCAGCGCCAAGAAATTGGAGTCCTTAAAGCTATGGGGCGTCCTAATGATGAATCACCCCAAGTGGGATGCCTTTCCAAAACTCAGAAACCTTGAAATTGTTGGGGCTAGATTGGTGGATGCTGCATTATCTGCTGCCCTTCAGGCATGCCCGAATTTGAAAAGCTTGTTGCTGCTTGGCTGTGAAGGGGTCAGATCCATTTCCATTGATCTACCACGTTTGGAGCAGTGTAAGCTTGACTTTTATGGCTTGGGTAACTGCTCACTTACCCTAACTTCCCCACAAATTGAGCTCCTTGAGGTGCAAGGTTGTAGTTGGATAAGGGTTCGAGAGACAAAGTGCTTGAAAAATCTATCAATATCCAATAATTCTGGTAAAGTTTCAACATCGAAAGATACCTGATGCTTGTAGAGCTTTTGAGTAGTGCCATTATTGCCTCCCAATGATTTTGCTTTTCTGGTGACATTTGCTTGACATTTATTTTTGGCACTGATAAGTATTCCTTTATTGTCACTGATTGGTGTGCTTCTGTAAATACTTTTAGGGAGAGTCTACATGGTGGATTTTGGAAATTTGGCAGCTCTCGACTTTTTGTCTATCAGGGGGGTCCAGTGGTGTTGGGATGCAATAAACAAAATGCTCAAATGGGCAAGTGAGGTGAAGCAGCTGTACATGAAGGTTGAATTTACAGGAGACTTTGATGCCCTTCAACCCTTTCCAGAGGTTGACTTTGTAGATTTTTTTAATAGCCACCCGAAGCTGGAAAAATTTAACATCCATGGAGCCATGTTTGCTGCTTTATGTCAAAAGAACAGCCTGAGAAATGTATGCTGCACAACTAACATAGTGAATAATTTGGAGTGTTTAATGTTAACTTGATATTGTTGTGCGGATCTTCAATGTTATAGGCATTAATGGAGATGCACTCTCTTATTCTACAGGTGGAACTGGGTTTTGTGATTCCTTGTCTGGAGGAGGTGGTGATCACAGTCAGATCACCATTAAATGCTGAACAGAAAATAAGCACCCTCGAGTCAATGTTGAAGTACAGCAAGAAGATAAAATCAATGGCAATAAGGATTCTTCAGATGAAGAGCAGCCACAGCAGTGCGGATGATTTCTTTGATGAGATTTGCAGGTTTCAACGTATGAACAGCAAGATCGTTAGAATAGAGTAAAGCTGCCATGTTGATTGGCTAACTCATTTTGTAGCCTTGATCCAAACTATTTCTTTGGTTTACTGATTTACAACTTTGACTGCTGATCAGATTGGGACATTGATCATTTTTTAACAATTGGATTCATCAGAATTCTCCACATTCATCTTTGTCTGAATTTCATAAATTTATCGTTGTATCTTCTAGCATCCCGAATCTGCATCTCAGTTTTACTGTTTTAGCACAGTAACTCATTTGAGTTGTGTTTCCCCTTCAATTCATATTTCGTGAAGTACTTTCCGTGAATTAGCTGGATCTGATCATCTCTTTTTGAATCAGATTGGTCTGGCCTTAGGGATTGTTGGTTCACGGACGATAATTAGATTCCTCTACATTTTATGAAACTTCTATTTTTATGGTTTGCCAGGGTGTTGTTTATGAACCAAGTCTTCATCGAAGAGAGCTCACACTAGATTGCATTTTTGTCTTCTTTTGTTTTAAACTGTTGCGCCTGGATAAGATGTATCTTCCTTTTCTTCAGAGTGTGGATCAAAACCTATCCCTTTTTCCTTACCAGTTCACTCTTTACGTCAGAAGTTACAAACAATTATGATTCATCTACCTTTGTATAGGCTCATGTGTTGGTATCGTTCAAGAAAGAGTTCCGCTTAGAGGTTGTCCTAAGTCTAAAGCAAAGCGTTGTTTATGACTGAAAGACAAGCGCCGCCTTCATGTACAAAGGATAAGGTTAGCAAAACTAAATCAAATTGGGCAGGAACACAAGCCATCAAATTTCATGTAGGTCACATGATGTAACAAAGACCCCCAAATAACTCAACTACAAAATCCACTCGGAAGGAGAAACCTTTAAAAAGGACCAATATTGAAACACAGCTCTATTCTTGGCATCAAAATTTCCGGATGAAATGTGTAGGAAACAAAAGTAAAAGAAACCTAAAAATATCCTAATTTAGCAAGAGATACAAAATCATAAGGAATATCTAGATAAGCTTCTTCTTCTGGAAATATCGCTTCAAGTGCCACAATTGCAAAGCTGAGACCCCAATGCAGACACCTACTGACATGATACTAAACCATGCTACTCTAGCATTTGTTTTTTCACTCACTGTCCTCATCTCTGCTTCCCTGAGAGAATATTTAAAAGTTGAAAAACTGACACACATAGGCTAACTGAAAGAACAGTTCTAAAATGTTGAGTGCACTCAAGAGCACATTCACAGATTTACCTGCTTTTAAGATAAAGTAGATTCTCATGGATGGCCTCTACCGCTCCTTCAAGTTTTCTCAGCTCAAGCTCAACACCCTACATTTGGGTAACAGGTAATAGATATACTGGTGAAGAGTTGGGAACAATGAAAGAAATTATGCAATATCTTACAGATGTGGCCCTTATAGTTCAAGCTTCCACCTCAATAGTACTACCAAGATCAGGACTAGATGAGTAAGGCTTGAAGTCAGTCATCAAGTCTTGTTCATTTCTTATTACCTATTCATTTGACTGTGTTGGTGTTAAGGAAACACGTTCATAAATAACTCCGATGCAATGTCAACTTATTACATAACAAAGTTCCTGCACAGCTAATAGAGATAACATACGAAGGAAGTATTCAATCAGATACATAGGTAAACAAAAGTTTTATGGAAGCCTTTTATAACATTGTGTTTGCCAAAAAGCTCTCAAACACTCCCCCCAAGACATGCTAGGCTTGACCAGAAAGTGTGACATTTTTTTTTACTTCAACTAAATACTTGGCAAAAACAAGTGGAACCAAGGTACTCCTTTATCATGAAAAAAGGGAAAAAAAAAAGGGTGGAACCAAAGTACTAGGCTCAAATAGCCTATTGCTGAAGTGAAACAAAGCTAACCTCAAAAGAGCCACCCCACCATGCTTTGGCCAGAATATGGTTGAAGCAGACAAGAGACCAGGCTTTAATTTTATTAATATCATTCTACCACATAATAAAGCCCACATACACCATAAACCAAGCTAACTCTTGATTTATGGTCTTAACCTTTTTAACTTAGAAAGGAGCTCATGAGAAAAAGGCATTGAGAATGACATCATAATTCCTGCCCACAGAAAATTTGCATTGCTTCTTCTTCTTTTTTTTGTTCATTTTTAATGAGTGTCCTGATTAATGGAAGCTAAAGAACCTTTGAGTGCTCACCTCAATCTTCTCTTTTCTGGCAACTGATTCCCAATCCTCTGCAGCAATTCCAGTTTTCCAATCAAGGTTAACACTAACTTCTCTTTCTCCTCGGTTGTGGCCATCCACCCAGAAACATGCTAGGTAGTTTCCAGCCTCATGAGTTGTGAATGCAAATTGACCATGCGACACATTCTCCCTTTGATAAAGGGTGCTCCCATATGGTGATGTCACCTGAGGAAGATTAAAAAACTGAAATGAGAATGCACTGCAAGCAATAAGTTGAAGATAAATTTTTCCTTCAAGAAGTCAAAGCAGTCATAGGCATGAAATTTTGAATTTTGTAGACTTCTCGAGCTAAAAGATCTCCCTATGCATTAGAAACCTCAAACTCCACTTCAACAGATTCTCTGTTCTAATAGGCAACATTCAGTAAATTGTGACTCCTGTTCCCGTCTAGCCATTATGACTTTAATTCTATCTATATTTGGTGCATTCTCCAAATCAGTTATACCCTTTTATCTCTCTCTCTCTCTCTCTCATTTTTTCTACAAAAAAAGAAAAAAAAAAGAACGCCAAGATATCTAGGTAACTCACTATAGATTCCATGACTTGTCCTCAATCTTGTGATCACATGAATGCACTCATATTTAATGCTAGTATTCATTTTGTTTCTTTTTTAATTTTCGATAAAGCAAATGTTAGTATTGGTACACTTGACTTAATCATAATACGAAGAAGCTTATGAATAAAATCATAAATAATCTTACAAATCCCAATTCAAGACTACTGCTCCGCTGCTGACAAAATTTCAGTAGTTTGAGTCCAAGCAAGATCAATTGCCAACACCAATCTAAGAAGAAAATTAGGTTCCTTCAACAATATGAACCAATGTGGGGTTTTTTTTTTTTTTTTTGTTGCCAACAACCTCAACAGCTCAACGGTACAAACTAGGTTTGACTTTAGGGAAGGCCACCACAAGTTTTTCAGCATATTATTGAATGGAAAAACATCAAAGAAAAAAATAATAATAACAACAAAATAAAACAAAACGATTCCCGCATCCAAAAAAAAAAAAAAGATATTAGATATCTGTTGCACGAGGAAGACCCAAAAAAAACCAAGAAGAAGAAGAGGATAATTAAAGGAAGATGGACCTTGATAGAGATGGTGGGAATGTGAGCGTGGTCATCGGAAACGACAACGTAGTCGGCCAAAACGACAACATTGTTGTGGATTTCCTCGGAGACGCATTTTGTTCCGGATGCAGGCAGATTTAACCATACGCATTCACTCCTCAGAATATTGCTCCCGATCCATAGCGCCCACAGCAATGGCACCACCACCCCCATCTCCATTTAACACACACACACACACTCACACAGTCTCCGTTCAATTTGACTGCTCTGGCTGTCAATATCTAGAAATTTCTTTTTGGTTCTGAATTTGCGAGATCGAAGAACGGAAGGGATCTCTCTCGCTCTATTTTGTTGCAGTTTCCTTTTTTTTTTTTCATTTTTCTTTTTCCCCCTATTTCTTCTTGCCACGTGCAAGATAATAACCTTTTTATTTATTAAAATCCATTTATTAGTTTCCATAAATGATTATTAATCATTTAAATTGAATTAATAGAGTTTAGGTAATTAAATGAACTCTATTTCGATTCTAACTTCATACGAATCTGATATGGAAATTTAAATCTAAATAATATAAATGAAATATGATAGAGGAGGCTGTACTGTATGTTCGCTTGCTTTATCTCTGCTACCAATTACCAATATTATACTGTTTACAAGTATAATTTGTCTATCTTTTTACACACAAGTGAAAATCAAACGAATGCAAATTGATATCTTTCTTATTAGTTTAGTTAATTAGGCTTTGGGGATGTATATATTTGATGTTTTATGTATATTGTCAATATTTTATTATTTTAGATATTATTTAGATTTATAATATATTGATTAATAAATTTAAAAATAAAAATAATAAAATAAATATTCTTTAAAAATTATTGTCTCTCTTGCAAGCCCAAAATCAACCACCTAGCGTTGATATACATCGAATCTAGAGCCACCATCACTTGTCGGTTGTGAAAATCGGCACATGCCCGGAATAAAAAGGGCAGTTCGTTACGAGACGTCGGTGGAAGATTCAACAAGCAATTCACACGTGGCATTAATTGGACATTTGAATATGTAGTAATATTCAATGAGCAGTGTACGAAAACTCCTAATTATGTAACATTTTAGTGGAGGTAATCGTGGACTGAAAAGTCAATGACAGGTTCTGAGATCAGATTCTACGTATCCTTGTGAAAAACGGGAAGGGTATTGTTTTTCTGTTTTTAATTGTACAATTTAAAAAATAATTAATAATATTTAAAATTAAATGATTAAAAAATTAAAAATTTAACAATACGTTAAAAAAACTAATAACTATTAAAAAAATTAATAACTATTTTTTTTTTCGCCTTATCCCTTATAAATACCTACAACTCTAATGCACAAAGATACTTGCTTCAATAGTCTCAACGGTTTTATGAACTTTTTTTTTTCCTTCATCTCTTCGTTTTTCACTTTTCAAATTCAAATTTAAAATCTATGGCAAGTGAACGAGTTAAAGGGTCCACATATATCACACGTTCAATACTAACGCTAGATTGATCAAAGGGCCGAAATTGAACCCAAAAAGGGAAAAAAAAAAAAGAAAGAAAGAAAAACTGAGGGGGGCGCAATTGGACATTGAGGAACACTTCTCGGCTTATTTGATCACTTGGCATCCTAGAAATAAAAGTCCAACAAGAGAAAACGAAAAAATGGCATCAACAATGGTAGGTGGCGACTTTGAATTGGTGTCCGACTTCAAATGGGCTTCCATCAAACCATTGGTCGAATTGGCGACACTGACTAATAACATTATTACAGTATTAGATAGTTGTTAGTCCTGGTCAAATGGCAACGAAAGACAACAGACCTACCTTGATCAAACAACAATAATCTTTCAGTCGGCGTCCTCAAACTTAAATTATTATTATTATTGTGGACATTATAAAGTGCAGTATCCACACCACAAGCAAGCAGATATTTTGAAATCAGAAAAACTATTTGCACGAGTCAACCTTACGATCTTAGGCCAACGCACAACTGAAATCCTGTGGGCATGGAACAGCATTGGGCATGCAATGGACCTTCTTGGTCGTGACGATGGGCAAACGTGGGATCCACATGATCGTTTTCCTCAAAAACGACGTATTTGTTTTGATAAAACGTGACGCCACCAGTTTGTCAAAGCCTGCTTATCCTAAAGACTTCCTGAATTCATGGTTAGAAAGAAGTCTCGAATATAAATTTTAATTAAAATTAATAAACAAAAAAAGATTCATATCTTTTAAGAGTGTCTCCAAAATAAAATTTGAATATACCGAATCAAAAAACAAAAAAAAAAAACTAATGGCCAAAACCCAAACTCAAAAGTAAATAGTACTGGATGGTACCAAAAACAAAAAAAAAAAAAAAAGTGGTATCACGGATATGAAAAGCGAAAAAGTTTATTATAAAGTCCCAAAAAAAAAAAAAAAGCCCACGTCTCACATGATCCCATATTCCCAACACTCCCCCAACCCCCCCCGGCTCCTAAAAGGAAAGCGACGGAAAGTTAAAACATTAAACTTCTTTTTTTTTTTTTTCCGTTTTCAGATTTTGCATATTCCAGAAATGCGTAATTATCCTTCTTTTTGTTTCGTCGCCAAACACCGCCTTTTGTGTTTGCATACAAAGTGATATATCCTTAACGGCATTGCGCTCTGCGCCTCCTCGCTTGTACCGTTTGTCTTACAGACCCTTCTTGCTTTCGCTTGTTTCTTATTGTCTGCGTTGCGTACATTGAAACGGTAGGTCAGCTGTTTGGCTCTGCTTCTATATCTAGATTGTTGTCGTTATTTTCTTTTTTCTTCATACATAAATATATATATATTTGTGTGTGTGCGTGTGTGTGTGCACATTTTGAGGAATCGATAGAAAGATTTAACAGGGAGGATATGGAGATGGAAGAGGAAAAGTTTGGGGAGAAGATAAAGATTGGAGTCTGTGTGATGGAAAAGAAGGTGAAATGCGGATTAGAGGTTCTCTTCCTTTTATTTATTTATTTATTTATTTTTGTGTTTCTTTCTTTTTTCTTTTCTTAAGTTTCCTTTTTTTTTTCTTAATTTTTCTTGTTCGGTATATCTCTATCTTGTTTTATTTTATTTTACCTCCAGGCTCTTGATTGATGGCAAACTTTAATGGAATTCCATGTCTGACTTCATTTTATTTATTATTATTTATTTATTTATTTATTTTTAGGTATCTTCGGCTCCAATGGCACAAATTATGGAGAGGTTACAGGCATTTGGAGAATTTGAGGTATATATATATATATTTTTAAATTTCGGTGAATTAAGAAATAGTAGATTTGTCTTTTTACAGGTTTGAACTCATTTTCAGGATTAGTAGCAATGCTAGAGATGCTAAGAGTTTACTAAGACTTTTGTACTGAATACTGTGACATGTAATCCAAACCAATGGTTTTTCGTGTTATACCCGCCGTTTTGTAAACAACTTTATCACTAGGCCAACCTGTTGGCTTTAAGCAGAAACAAGAACTTGTTTCCTGTTTTCAGTAATTCAAGTATGCTACTGATAGTGCCATTGTTGTGTTGCTTAATTAAAATTAACACAATGTTGTAGGTTATCCATTTTGGGGACAAGGTCATACTGGAAGATCCTATCGAGAGGTACATTTCACCCATTATTTGCTGAATATTTGTGTTCAGTTATCTATATTTATCTTTTTTTTATATATATTAAATTGTTAATTATGACACACTACTTCCTTCTCTTGACATTTTGATGTCCTGGATTTTGTGTGATTTTATTGCTTCAAATCCAGTGAAAATCAGTGGATTTTATTTGTTTGATATACCTAAGCTATTTATCTGGAGTGAAATGAAACAAATGGTGGTGGAGTTATGGTTGCATGGTCCCCATGTGTAATCATTTTTCAATTTAATTTCTGTGTATATTCTAGGATGAATGCCGGGGGGACATTGGTATTTCTGGGCTTTCTGGTGTCTATTTATTTAAAATCACTATTTTCCTCAGAATTCAATAACTAATTTCTCTCTGCTAGATGGTTAATCCTTTGTAGTGCTTGCTTGTTTCAGCTGGCCAATATGTGATTGCTTGATTGCCTTCTATTCCACTGGTTATCCACTTGAAAAGGCTGAGGCATATTCTGCTTTGAGGAAGTAAGCTTCACTTCTTTCTTAATTATAAATTATTTTATATGACTAATTGACTGCAGACAGTTTCCCTGTCTAATAATGAAATCAATCAACATTCTCTTGAATTTACATCTTTTGTGTACCAGCATGACTATTGTCATGAATTTGACTCCATTCCTTTAATTAAAATTGCATAATGGTCTAAACTTTTAAGTTTGAGAATTTTCTCTCTACTTATCTGGTCACCTTTCTTGAATGTCACCTTACTTTTGTCAACTATTTGATTTATGCAAACATGTAATAAACACCTATTTGTACTTCCCATGCACTTCATTCTTCCTATTTTGCTTTGTAGATGGTTAGAGAATAACTGTGCTTCATTTACACTTGGACCATTGTTGAATGAATTGAGGGCAACTTGTGGATTTGAAGAGAGATTGATCCCTTCTGTAAAATAAAATAAGTAATTAAATTATTGGTGCAGTAGATTGGCATGAGTTGTTTAAATTGCAATAATGCCAGATTTTTCTTTTCAGTTATTGCATTTGGGGCTGACATACCTGTTTTTCTTCAATTTCCTCCTTTTTTCTTTTTGGGAGGGGGGGTGGGGGTGGCTTGCTATAGTATTCCCTTTATAGACCTTAACCACAAATAACCAATATTTGGTCTGCCCTTCCCTCTTCCTTCCCCATTGCATCTAATTCTGGTTGGATTGAAGGAAGGAATGCTGACATCTCAGAAGAAAGCTTATTCGAAATTTCTACTCATGTAGAGGGAAAATGTTGCTATTTGTTGAAGTATATGTGCTTGTGCTTCAGGCCTTACCTAGTAAATGACTTGGATCTGCAATACCTTCTTCTGGATCGAAGGAAGGTATATGAGGTATGTAGTCTAATCTTCCATCTTACTGGTTTGATGCAGATGTGGAGTCCATATCATTCACCATCATAAATCCTGAAAATGGTGTTCCACTTGTTGTTTATAAGAGTGTATTACACTTTCCGTTGTGTTAGAATAAAGTGCTTGAGATTCTTTACCTCTCATGGATTCAGTTCAATCATTAATGAGCTGCGAACCTTAATTGTTAGTTTGTGATGTTGCATCTGAATCATTAGACTGAAGGACTAACTTTTATTTGTTTAAATTTTTGTTTGTTTT
Organism: Bruguiera gymnorhiza; assembly: GCA_020883675.1. NCBI lineage: Eukaryota > Viridiplantae > Streptophyta > Magnoliopsida > Malpighiales > Rhizophoraceae > Bruguiera > Bruguiera gymnorhiza. The sequence goes on from JAIRCJ010001048.1 coordinate 2,820,106, forward strand.
TGGTTTTTAAAATATAGCGCCTTGAAATGTTTGGAATACCTGTACCAAGATATGCTTTTGTCAATAGAGAATATCCATGTCAAGATCTGGACTATTTTATTGAGGTAGAAGATTTTGTTGAGGTTCATGGAAACCGCTTTTGGAAGCCATTTGTGGAGAAGCCAGTTGATGGTGAGCATATTCCTTTTGGTCACCTGTATAAGTCATGTTCTCTATGCTGCTTCTCCTCGGTGATATTTAGTGCATGTTATTTCATTTGTTTCTTCCTTTTTGGGCCATTGCTGGTAACTTATTTACCAGTTATGGATCTCCACCTTGTCATCTTAAGAGAATTGTATCGTTCATAAGCTGGAAATGCAATTAGATTCAAATTTTGATCAATTGCAGAATCGAGAAGCTAGTAATGAGAATAGCATGAGAGTGGGAGACAATGAACCAACTGCTTTCTGTGTATTTCACTGCATATCTGGCCATTTACATTCAAGCTTACTAGGTGTACTAGGGGAATGCAAAGGCATCAATTTTGTTGCTATTTAGGTTTCTTCAAGGAACCTTATTAATTGTTGTATAGTGCCTGCAAGTTGTGCTGTTGATAGAAAACCTAATTCACTAAGCGTAAGTATGTGATTGGGAATTGATGGCTGATAGTTCAATGGTGATGTGCTGGAGGTTATGAATGTAATGGAATCACCTCTCCTAAGGGACAACTTTGGTATGATCAATTTTAGACACATGTCTGTTGAGGTTATGGGGTGCTTATGTATGAAAATAACATAAAAAAACAAACATTTTTTTGATAGTTTGAATTGAAATTTCTGGTCTTCTGGTTTGCTGGAAACTCTCCAATTTCACAAATTTCCCCAGAATAAGATGTGGCCCCTTTTATCCATCATTAGAATTTTGATTTTGTTGACAATTTCAAGGTACAGATGTAGTGGGATGACATGACAATGTTTCTATCTGTTGATACTGACAATCGTTGTCCAACTGTTTGAAACCGAGATTGTATTATTTTTTTTCAATGTAACATTTGCATGGATCTGACTACTCTTTCCTTTTCCAATGGGTATATGATAATGACTTAACATTTGCGATTTTCTCAAGGGGATGACCATAGCATCATGATATATTATCCCAGTTCTGCAGGTGGAGGCATGAAGGAATTATTTAGGAAGGTATGGCCTTTCAACAGTCTTTTGACTTCATAGTTTAAATGGAAATGAGGTTAATTTTTGTTATCAATGCCATTTCTGTTGTTATGAAAGTATGCCAACATTTTAGTATCATATAAACATGTTAGTCTTCAGTCAAATGAGTTGAGGTTATAAGGGACAGTTTATGGATATGCAAAATGCCAATGAGACTGTGATCCTAGAAATGTCTGTGTAGTGCCTAGGGTCCTCAGAGAATTGAGGAGGAGGAAAAGAAAGAGAATTGAAGAAGAATTTGGGAGTGTAGAGAGAGAATTAGAAAGAAAGAAAAGAAGAGATTTGGGGAAATTGATTTCTGATATTTCTTGTAACATTTACAATCATGAAGGGGTATTTATATTACAGGGTTAAGACTAACATTGCCACGGGACAATAACAGAGATTAACTAACATTTAATCTCTATTGACTCGAACTAATACAATTGACTCCAATGGCAAAAATGGTCATAACATCCACAACAACAACAACAATAGCTGCTGTTTCCCTTTCTCCTGTGAACCTATTGCTTCACTAAATCAATTTCTACTTCCTTTGTGCTATTTGCCATCCAACTTTTATCCAAAACACCTAGCAATTTGCTCTGCAATTGGGCTTGCTGAGAGAGAGAGAATGAGAGAGAAGATTTGTTGGAAGACTAACACTTACTGTGTTAGGTTTTTGAAATTTTAGGCATGGTAAAATAAGGGTGACATATAAAAGCTATTTATAAGCCCATAACCCACATGTGGGCCTATTATTCTGAAGTGGGAGAAACCTGTCCTTGGTCTGTTAGTGTACTCTTGTATGGAAAATTATGCCTGACATAAATCTGCCTTCAATTAAATGTGTTGTCAAGTCTTCAAATTACACTGCATCTGTTTGTGTTTTTGGTTTATTGGACCTAATTGAGACCTGAACTTGAGACCTTGAGCCTTGTAGATGATTTCAATGCTATTGAGCTAGAGCTCATTACTTGCTGCATCTACTTGTTGGCATGCAATTATTGTAGGATACCATCACTCATTCTCACATAGTAATTTGTGCTAAATATTTCACTATGTCTACCATATTGGTTGCTGTAAAATTTTATATTTGTTATAATCTTCTAGTTCAGTTGTCTATAAGAGTCGCATGTGCTTTCAACTCTGGTTTCAGGTTGGAAACAGGTCTAGTGAATTTCACCCAGAGGTTAGAAGAGTGCGGCGTGAAGGCTCTTACATATATGAAGAATTTATGCCAACTGGAGGAACTGATGTCAAGGTCCATTATGCTGCCTTTTGTATTGCTGCTTCTCACGTGCTTGTGTCTTGAACCCTGCCTCATGAATAGTGACTTAGAAATAGCTGTACTATTCTTCCATGTATATTGCAATTAAATTCACTTTGGAAGAGCCCAGATGAAATGCAATAGTATTCAAATTTGGTGAGAACCATTAAGCTGTAAAGAAGGTAAGGCCTTCTTGCCAACCCTTTGTTCTCTCTCTTCCTCTGCAAATGCTAACAGGTGAAAGAGACCTTCCTCTCTCCTTTCAGTGGGGTCAGCCAGTGCCCTCATGAGTGAGGCTCTTTTGGCTGAAGTTGTCAAATAATTCCTGTTCCATTCAACTACTCTTGGTCTTGGCTCATGTGGTATGTCTAGGTGGTTGTGAATCCTTCTCTGGATTATTATTGGATGTTTCCTTGGTTTCCAAATGCTGTCTCAATGGTGATCCAACCTCTTTTGTCTGATAGTCTAATCACTTGGCGGATGTTATTTTGCCAGATCCACTGGCTTTCCTTTTGCTTCTAGACAAGTCAATTGCATTCATGTTTTGGATTTGGATCTGTTTGAAGCTCAGCCTGACATCTCAGAAAAGGGGAACCAAAAATTTAAACAATAATCTGGACATTTGGCCAACTTTTTTTACTACCATGGCTATAAATCTTCTGTCTCATGCTGTTTGTTGGGATGGCACATGCCATGTGAGGGTTTTTTTTTCATGTGTTGTTCAATAAGTTTTTTTCTTTTTACTTTTTTTTTTTTCTTTCAAAATGTTCATGTAATTCATTGGTTGGATTTATTTTGGTGCCCATGCTGGCGCATCTCATGTATCTTTAGGATATATCACATCTCTGTCCATGCAATATTCAGATTTTATTTCCTCTAAACAATTTTATTAACTTTGGTAAATGGTTGCTTGTATCAAATAATTGTAGGTTTATACTGTTGGGCCTGAATATGCACATGCTGAAGCCAGGAAATCTCCTGTTGTTGATGGTGTTGTTATGAGAAATCCTGATGGCAAGGAGGTAATCCTCTTTAGCATGTCAACAAAACTGAAAATTAAATGTTGTTTTCTTTCTTCGTGGCACACTTCCAGATATGTGCTGCCATATAGATGCTCTTGTCCACTCACTCTCTTTTATTTCCAAGGTTCTGGGTGATAATTTTCCTGTTTCTTGAACCATATTTAATGGGTTTTGGGAAATATCAAAGCCTAGGTGTCAAGAAACTATTGAACCCATGAATGGATCATATATTAAACTCCAAAACGCCCCCTCATGCGAAAGCCCAACTCACTTGGGCTGGAAGCATGGATAAGTTAGGCTCTCTTGGGCCTAAAGTATGAACAAATAAAAAATTTACAATTAAATGTGAGGGTAATAGGATTTGAATTCAAGATTTCTTGGTCATGAAGACTTTGACACCATGTCAAGAAATCATTCCATAAAAAAGTTTAAACTCTAACAGTAGGAAATCATGAACTTGAGATTAGAAAATAGTCATTTGGATTCATGCTAAGCATATGGGTTTGGAACTGCAAAAGAATATTTATTTTGAATAGAAGCAGGCAATGGATGGTTGCCTTTTGCCATTGTATTGTGCCCAAAGGTAGGTAATATTCTGGGAAAACAGGAACTCATCCCAAAGATTGGTGAATGATTGCTTTCTTGGTTTTAGGATCAACTGTTCTTTAAGGTCTTAGGCTTATGGTTGAAACTATTGGTTGATATATATTTTGTTTCTTGAGTTTGCTTATTAACTGGAAAAAAGGGAAGTAGTAAACTACACTGCACAAACTTAGCTTATTAGTTAGAGCCCTTAGCCTTAAGTAACAATTGAGTGGGTCTGGCATGCTGCTAACCTGCCCATTCTTTTTGCAGGTTAGCTTATGCTTTCTTTTCTTAGACAATAAATACCTTTGGCTTTCAGTCTTGTTAACTCATTTATTTCTTTTCTTAGACAATAAATACCTTTAGCTTTCAGTCTTGTTAACTCATTTATTAGGGAAAGAATGGCCATTCAAAGTATTTAAATAAATGCATAACTGGACTTTGTTCCTTTTAGGTCCAATACCTTTTCTTTACTAACTGCTATGCCATTTGGAAGAAGCCTTGTATAGATGGAAGTCCTGTCTACTTGAATCAAAACCCATCTTTACCTTTCATAACTAACTTTTTTGTTTGGCATTGGTGTCTCCTTTTCTTGCATAAGATTTGGAGAAATTAGTCAAACATCACCAACACATCAACTCAAAAACATTGGCATGGCAGTTTCTTCAGTATCTCTGTCTTTCCTCCTATGCATTGGGCTCTCCAGTCTCTAGTCTCCTTTCTCTGATCTCCATCTTTTGATCCTCTTTTCTTCTGCCCTTTTCTATTATTCTCATTCTTATTGACTTGAAAATCTGGAAGTGCAAAGATTCTGGACCATAAATTAGGAACAAGAAGAAGAAAATGGTTGATTTGCCGAGTATGATTCACCAGTGGTGACAGCATTGACAGAGAGAGGATTATGACAAGTTTTTAAAGTGTGTGGAACAATCAAAAGAGCCATTTACATTAAAAAGAAAAAAAAATCTAGGGGGTATTTATTGTCTAAAAAAAGTGGGACATGCCCGGCTGATGTGTAGGCAGGTTAGCAAAACCATGTATATTACACACTTTTGGTCAACATGCGTTTATGCTTTCATTTAAATAGCTTAATTTTTGTCCAAGGACAATGATGCATTTCAAAGATGTTGATCAAAATTTATACGGTTCTTTTAATTCTAATTTATTACATAATGCATCTGAGAATGTGTTGTGTATTGTGTGATGATCACATGTGATTGGATGAGATCAGTTTCTGGTCATTTACTCATTTGGCAACATATAATGTCATTCATAAATGTGGTCCTTGCATGAAAATCATGGCAGTGAGCAACTTGGTCATGGTAACAATAAACTTCATTGTTCTTGTCTTGTAGTTTTGTGAAGACATTGGAAAATGACTTGACTTTCTTAATTGTTTATGAAGTTTGAGGTTAAAAAGAAAAAAGAAGTTGTAAATAATTTGAATTGGTAAAATGCCTACTTTTGTGGCCCTTTCATACATTTGGAGTACGAGAAGTTAAAAATTTTCTTTAATTTAACCAAGAGGCTCAGGTTGACAGTGGCCCTTAGTGCTTTACATTTATGTACATTAAGACTCATTCAAATGTGTGTACAATCAGAAAAGGCTTTTCCATTTTCCATTAGTATTTTTCATCTTTTTATTTTCTTTATTTTTACATGAAAAGTATGAAAACCTTTTTTTCACTGAAACTATAAAACAATTTATGGGGTCAGAAAATTGGGAAACACCTTTACTAAAAGAATGTTTTTGACCCAAATTACAAAAAATTAAAGAATCATATGTTCCTGCTTTTTAATATGTGAGGTGAACACTGGAAACGTTATGAAGCAGTCCTCTCAAAGTGTATAATGTTAACAGACTGAAAACCAGGTTTCTAGGAGAACATTTTTCTTTTTAATGTTGGCGAACAAGTCCTCGAACTGTTTTCTGTTTTCTTAGAAAATTTTCTAGAAACATTGAAGTTCTCTGCTCCCAGCTGTCCCAGTTTTGATGCAATCAAAGTTGATATTGAAGCTCACCAACACGATTGCATTGGCCTCAGTGTTGAATTCATTAAACTGATATTGAATCTAGCATGGGAAACTGTTAAAATAGCTATTCCCCTTGAAGAATGAGGAAAAAAAATTTATAACAATACTATAATATGTGGAAGTTATACTAGCTATCTATTAACTACATTATACCTACTGATAGATGAAACTGCTGGCACAAATTAATTCTTTAACATTCTGAGTTTGGGGTTAAAGGTTTGGTGTTTAAGGAATATTTTGTCACTCTATTTGCAGGTAAGATATCCGGTGTTATTGACACCAAATGAGAAGCAAATGGCAAGAGAGGTTTGCCTTGCATTCAGACAAGCGGTATGTCATCTGAAACTGGTTTCAAATAGTCAGGATTTCTTGAACCCCATATTCTTCTAGCTTGTGGTCGGTCCCCAAAAATATCCAACAATTAAAAGGTTAACAGGCTGGTCTCTATTTCCTTACCTCAGGTAGTTGGTAACATAGATGCACTCTGCTATGTAGTAGTGACCAATTGATGTATTTAACTTATCTTCTATTGCTAAATTTGGGAGTCAGTTGCATAAGTGCAGCTCTATTTAATGGGATTTGTCTAGTTTAATGGTACATTTCATATCATAATCAGGTTTGTGGGTTTGATCTCCTGCGTTGTGAAGGACGGTCATATGTTTGCGATGTGAATGGATGGAGTTTTGTGAAAAATTCATACAAGTAATGCCCTTGGAATCTTTAATTACTTTTGAGTTTATTATTGTCTTTCACTTGCTGTGTAGTCATATCAATTTGAATTAAGTCTAAAGGTCTCACAATTTGGTTGTGGGAAAAAAGGTGAAACTCTCTCTCCTGACATTTGTTGCTTGTTTCCATCTTCCTTGTATATATTGGCAGTGCTCTGGTTTCCTTTCTGTCTTTGAGTCTTTTTTTTTTTCCCTTGTATTTCTTGTTGTCTTTCAAATTCTTGAAAATAGACAACATCTAGAAAAGTCTGCAATTTCTTAGAAAGTTAGGTGTCAGCATAAAAAGTGACACACTTAAACATTCTTTTATTTCTCCTTTCTTCTTTTTCTCCATTAATCCCTCATGGAAGAGGGGATTTGTTGTGCTATCCCTATTCATCCTACCAGTTTGAATTTAGTCTAAAGGTCTCACAATTTGGTAGTGGGGAAAAACAGGAAACTCTGTCTATATTGGCAGTGCTCTAGTTTCCTTTGTCTTTGAGGCTTTTTTTTTTCCTTTGTATGTCTTGTTCTCTTCATTTCAAATTCTTGAAAACCTGCTTTATAATATTAAAGAGCTAAAACTAATGAAGGCACCATTAGGGGATAGGGCTAGCATAATAATTCCTGTCTTCCGTGAGGGATTAAAGGAGAAAAGAAAGAAAAGCAAAATAAAACATGTTGAAGTGTGTCACTTTTTATGCTGATGCCTTTAACATTCTAAGAAATTGCCAACTCTTTTTGCTGCTGTCTCTTAGGTGTTCTATCTTGTCTAAAACTTGAAATAGTATTTACTCTCATCTCACTTTTGTCAGTGATGCTATAGAAATACTTGTATGCATTCTATCATACCACCCTGTGTGATAGTGCTAGCTGTCATCAAATGGACTCAGGTGATCAAACTCAAAAGCCAAGACATCTTCAAGTCAATTCAGTTATTACTGTTTCTAAAACCATTGTCTAAGACATTACTACCAAAATTACTCCTTGTTTAAATTTGGTTGTCACCTGGTGTATTATGGTGAATATACATACTAGCAGAACTTTTTATTGCTCTCTGTCACTCTGTCTGTCTCACTCTGTCCCACTTTTGATATTGCAGGCTGATTGTTTGGACTGTACAACATTTCTTTCCTCTTTTCTGCAGTTTTTTTTCTTCACTAATGTCAAGTCTCATCTTCTTTAGATTACTTTCAACTTTTGATTGTAAATTGTAATGCAGATATTATGATGATGCTGCATGTGTTTTGAGGAAGATGTTTTTAGAAGCGAAAGCTCCTCACCTTTCTTCAGCGATTCCGCCCACACTGCCATGGAAAGTCAATGAGGTAGTCCAACCCTCGGAAGGGCTAACTCGCCAGGGTAGTGGAATTATTGGCACATTTGGACAGTCTGAAGAGCTACGCTGCGTGATTGCTGTTATTCGTCAGTATGTTGTGTACTCATAGGCATCTTATTGTGTGGTTTGATAATTATTCCTTTATCTTACATTTAGTTTGGGCAGTGGTGATAGAACTCCCAAACAGAAAGTGAAGTTGAAGGTGACTGAAGAAAAGCTGCTAAACTTGATGTTGAAGTATAATGGGGGACGACCCAGAGCTGAGGTGATCCTTTTCCTTTTACTTTGCATTTTCATACTCCAATTAGAGTAGTTAGTATTTGGATCTCTCTTATTCTTTATATCCTTGTGCTTTTATTGTTGCAGACAAAACTTAAAAGCGCTGTTCAGTTGCAAGATCTGTTAGATGCCACACGGATGCTTGTACCTCGTACAAGGTATCCTACAAAGTTAAATAAGTCCATTGATTTTACTTGTGATGATGTTAGATTTGTGCAATGTATGGAATCTGCTTTCAACTCAAGTATACAGAATTTCCCAAGTATGACATTTTCAGATGGGCAAACAAATTTGTGGATGCTTTAATCAGTTCTGCATATCCCAAATGTCCTTTCAACCAAGTTTGCTTTTTGATACTAGCCAGTGCCTTCAGCCTTGTGCTGGTCAGGCACGCCTAAGGGCTAGGCTCAAGGTGCCTAAGAGTCATGCCTAGGGGTTAAAACCCTAAAATAGTCTCCCTCTCTCTCACTTTCTCATGACACCTGGTCCTCCAACACTATTTCTTATTCTATTTTATTTCTCTCTCTACATTTATCCCCCATTTTCTCCTACATACATCTTGTGTTTTATTACATTTTTAAACTGCCTTTGTTTATAAATATAACCTACAACTACTTGCAATATTATATCTTGTTTTAGTAATAACTTAGTGCCTCAATCTGTTCAATGTTAGTACATAATCTGTTCTCATGCAATTGACCATTAAAATACAAATAAGATTCTGCCTCCATTTCTTGCAGCCCTTGAATTTCAGTGAGTTCAAGGCATGCATATTTGCTTGGAAATAGATTCCTTCAGCATGATGAATTATAAATTTACCAGTTGGTCATCTAGCTCATATAGATATGTACTTGTTTTCCAATTTTATATGAGCTATATTAAATATTTTGCTTTAACTTTGTGAATATTGTTACTTTGAATAAGTTCAACTAATCACTTTATTGTTACATTTATATCTATGCTTCTTTTAGCAGTTTTAATTATTTTTCAAATGTGTGCCTCACTTCTCCTAGGCGTGCTCCTGCACCTGCACCTTGTGCCTAGACTCCAAGCAACACTAGTGCTTTAGAGCGTCTAGCACCTTAGAAAAAACTGATACTAGCTATCAGTGTACCTGCAAGTTTTGCCTAAAAAGATCAACATTGGCAGATTGTGTTGAATTTTCTGTCAAGGGATCTGCATCACATTACAAATGAATATCTAATGTGTTCATTATTTTTTGTTTTACATAGGCCAGGTCGAGAGAGTGATAGTGAGGCAGAGGACTTTGAGCATGCCGAAAAGCTACGTCAAGTTAAAGCAGTACTTGAGGAGGTTATCTCTATTCTCCTGCTTTTCACTATTATTATTTTGAGATGTCTTCTTTCCATTAGGGTTCAGCTGAATTTTTACAGGATTGCGTTTGGCACTTGTGCTTGCTTATCTTTTTGTAAACAAAATGAGTTCGTGTGGTATTGACCTGTGTTTACTTTCAACTTTAGTGATTATTTTAAGAGAACATTTTTGTTATCATGGTAATGATTTAGACAATTTTGATGGTCCAACTCTTGTTTCAAGATTTGAGTCACAATTTCAATGGTTCTGGAGCCCTGTGAATGAAAGCCTGGAGCCATTTAGTTAATTGAAACATTTACCCCTTGTTAAGCGTTCCTGGGCTTACTGTTATCTCAGTTTGCTGCTAAGCTGTCTCAGCTACATGTAAATATGTTGTCTTGTCATTATTTTAGGTGTTTTCTTTTCCAGGGGGGTTATTTTTCTGGAATTTATAGGAAGGTCCAGTTAAAACCACTAAAGTGGATTAAAGTTCCAAAAGCCAATGGAGAAGGTGAGGAAGAGCGGCCTGTTGAAGCTCTGATGGTTCTTAAATATGGGGGTGTTCTTACCCATGCTGGCAGAAAGCAGGTTTGTGTAATCTGAAACTCTCATATGGTTCTCTATTTTTGCACTTATGATGAATTTTTTTTTTTTAATGCTTAACTTTAACAACTATAGCAACTTATCTAAAACTCTCATATGGTTCTCTATTTTTGCACTTACAATGAATTTATTTTTATGCTTAACTTTGAGTACTATAGCAAGTGTAACTTTGGGCCCTTATTCTTCAGAAACCCTTCTTACAGTTCCCTTATCAACTTTTTTGTTCCCCTAATCTCTCTCTGTTCTTTTTTTTTGGTTTACCTCTAATCTCCTTGTAGGCTGAAGAACTCGGTCGATATTTCCGAAACAATATGTATCCAGGTCAAGAATATTAAGTTTTTTTTTTTTTTAAATTTTTTGAGAAATACATTCTGGAGCTTTGTTTCTTTCTTTTTTTTTTTAATTTTAATTTTAATTTTTTTAGCCCTTTCTTGTAAGGTTTGGCTGCAAATTCTTAAGTAGTTGTTCTTTGACTTATCTAAATTTGCGGGATAATTTGTCTAAGCTTTGATCAGATTGCTGTCTGACTAGATAAGGTTCAGTATTTTGATTCCATGCCTTCAATGGCTATTGGAAGTGCTTCTGAGGCTGATCCTATCATATATGCCATTGTCTATGGTCCTTAGAATCTGCCAGTTTTGGTTTAGGATGCCTTCTACTACTTATGCCACATCATCTCACTTTAGCTGCCGTGCTTGTAGGCAGCAATAAAATCTTGTTGATTTATTTGGAGATGCATTTTCATGTTTAATATTTAGGCTATGGTGGTTCTGTTTTTACTTTTTGGGTCTGCTGGTACCAGGATTCGAAACTTGGTTGCTGGAACCAAGAGTCCAGTGGCTCCACCACCAGGCTGCGGGTGTATTTATGCTATGGTTGTTGTCTGGGGTGTGGTTGACCTTGCTTCACTTCTATTGATAAATTTTGATCTCATTCATCTATGTTGTTTAGCTTTTCTATTAATGAATTCTATCTTTATTGAGGCATGACTTTTACATTTTGGAGCTATTTTTCATTTAACCATCACATGGTTTAGCTGAATGAGGATGATATATACACTGTGTGATTGAGAAAATGCCTGGTTGTGTTGAGTTGGTTATATCATACAACATTGTTGTGATATAGCAGCAGGGCAAAATTTTGTCAGATTAGTTATTGGAGGTTGAGTAACTGCTTTCCAACCTCCAGCAACTATACCAGACACACGTAATCTTTATTTCCTTTTCTTGATAAAGATGTATAAAATTGCAGGCGAAGGTACAGGCTTGCTTCGTCTTCACAGCACATATCGTCATGATCTTAAAATTTACAGCTCTGATGAGGGACGTGTACAGGTATTCTTAGCAGTGAGCACGAGGCTGCATTATATTTGATCTTGTCGGTTTTCTTCTGATGTTTTTTGGGTGATTTATTTTTCTAAAATCCTCAATTGCTTGCACTGATTCAATACATGGTTATTTACACAAAATATTCTGACAGATGTCTGCAGCTGCGTTTGCAAAAGGCCTTCTTGATCTGGAAGGACAGCTAACACCAATCCTGGTCTGTAGTCTTGTCTTTAATGTGTTCTAATTAGTTCATTTTGAATTTATTTATCACTGAGATAAGTCTTTTTAGGTATCCCTTGTTAGCAAGGATTCATCTATGCTGGATGGACTTGACAATGCTAGCATTGAGATGGAACAAGCCAAGGTTTGTCTTTGCTCTTTGAGGGGATGCATTATATTAGTCTGTACGTCTGAACTCAGATCAAAGCAAATGATTGGAATTGTGACCCAGAAACTGATACGATACTCATTTTAATGGCAATGACTTCAGTTTTTTCAATAGAATTGAGAATGTAATTGTATGGGGTATGCTAATAAGTTTTGAGTATTTAAAAATGGCTAAACTGATAACTCTCCTTTTGAAGTGCCTGACTGTTCTCAAGCATCTTAAAAATCATTGAATTGTGTGTGCCATATTTGAGTTGAACTTTCTTATTAACTTTCACAGGCTAGGTTGAATGATATCATCACTTCTGGTATGAAAACAAGCAGCAATGAATCACTAGAACCAGAATTTCCTTGGATGACTGATGGAGCTGGATTGCCATTGAATGCCTCTAAACTTCTCCCTAAACTGGTAACTATATGTTTTAGGCAAAATCCTGATAAACTGTTGAATTTTTGCATACTTGATTACATAGACCCACATCCATGGAGCTTCCTTTTGGTCAATGTGTTAGCGCCAGATAAACGTCAATTTTAGAATCATGTGATAACTTTTGAGTTGGTTTCACTGGTTGGGTAGGTTTCCCAGTTGAGCAGTTGCAGGTGTTAGTTCTCATGGTGATTCTTTGTTTGGGGATTTTCATGTATTAATATAACTTGGTCCAGGGATGAACCTCTGAATATTTATTGATATTGGAGACTTATTCATTGGCATCATGACTGAATGCTACTTTTAGCTATCGGTAGACAAAGGACTATGAAATTTGGTAGAGGTTTACATTGTGTGGGTACTTTTGAGGCACAAATTGCAGCTAGGCTTCTTATTAAACAGTCTCATCCATTCACTCATACTTATGATGGGAAACTTATCGCCATATCTTTATAGAGTTCCATGTTGTTTCGCTGTTGGATACGGAATTATTTTGAAAGATCTTGTTTCTCCTTACATTTTTGGTTTTGTTGATTTGATCTGAAGGTAAAATTGACGAAGAAAGTCACAGAACAGGTGAGACTACTTGCCAAGGATGAAGATGAAGAGCTCACTGAGGCCAGCTCATTTGATGTTGTCCCTCCATATGATCAAGCAAAAGCCCTTGGTAAGACAAACATTGACATTGATCGTATTGCTGCTGGATTACCTTGTGGCAGTGAGGGATTCCTTTTGATGTATGCAAGATGGAGGAAACTTGAAAGAGACTTATACAATGAACGCAAAGAGTAAGTGTTTTAAAATATTGTGTTTATCAGTAATTGCATAATGATTCTAGTTACTGCAATAATTTTTGACTTAACGTATTCAAGATGTTTGCCATTTGGGTGCTTTAAAATCAAGAAAATCACAGTAAAAAGATATATTATGCTCTCTTGTATTTCTGGCAATGGATGATGTCTAACTTTTTTGCAATTTTCCCCAATAAAAATGCTCAATTTTTCTCTCTTTCAATCCTGTCCTCTCACTTTTAGAAATACATCAATTGAGAGCAATTTGCCAATGTCCTTGGTCCCTCCTTTAGTTGCCAACATGGTATCCATATATGTGGCATCCCCCTAGGCTAACATGTTTTCAATTTGGCCATCAAACTTTTTAACTTTTCCAAATGAGTTAACACATGGGATAACAGTTGATGTAGGACAAGATAGAGAACTAGCAGAAATCCAGATGAAAATGGAAGAAAGGAGAGCAATCTCAGACGAAGTTAGAATGCACCCACATGTTTCAATTTGATTATTCTTCAATTCTCCATGTTTCAATTTGATCAATCATCAATTCTTACTTAAACCATTACAAAACTCGTCTTTTTAGAGGAAATTGAAATGCAGGAAAACAAATTTAGAGACAAATTTTGACTTAAAAGCAAACTAGTTCATACACAAAGTAAACAATGGGATAAGATTGTAGTCTAAAAAAATAAGATTTACTATAATTTAGATTATTACAAATCTAACTGATTTCTGCAACTAAGTCTTTTAGATAGTACTTATTTGACTCAATCCTGAAAGTCCTAATGATAAACGCTTCTTGGTTCCTTTATCAATAATGCTTCATAGTTGCTCTTGATTCATAAAACAGAAAAAATTGAGGTACTGTTGTTGTTGTTCCTTTTGATTCCTGAGAATTTTCTGGTAGACGTTACATTTTCTAACATGTTATTGAATGAATTTACTTGCAGCCGATTTGATATAACCCAAATTCCTGATGTTTATGACTCTTGCAAGTAAGTTGTCTGTTTCAATTTAAGATTGAAAAGTAGTTGTATTGCATACCCAAAACAATAATGAATCCCAACAAATATTTATCTAGAAGTTTATATGGAACCCTGGCCCTGCCTTAATGGGATTATTGGTTTCTATTTGCTAATTTGATTATACATTCATTGCAATTTCCTTTGTTAGCCTTGTGCATGTGTTCTGTGTTATCAATAAGTTGGATGTTTTTGAAAAAGAAAAAAAAAACATTTTTCCATGCTCTGAAATGGAATGTAATTGCTTCTTTGGTATGTGATAAAAATAATTCTTGAAAATCTTACTAATATACAATAATTCACAAATACAACATAGACAAAATTAATCTTGAGGTGATATCATATATTCTCAAATGATTAATTTTATATTTCTCAAAATATAATTATTTTTTATACTGAAAAACTAAAATAAGAAAAGGAATTTTGAATTTGATGTGAAATATATTGTAGGTTTTTGAAAATTTGCGTCACATGCTTAGACATGAGTAGCAATGAATATCAAAAGAAATTTTTTTCTCATGCAAAATAGCTTATGAAAATACTAAATAGGAATGATCTTTTTTTGTTGGAAAATAAGAATAATAGTTTATTAAGCGTTGAGCCATAAAAGGTAGTATGGATAATATTTTAGGGAAGAGTAATAGTTGTAATAGGATTAATTAAAAATAATATGCATAAGGCAAGGAGAAATTTGTGATAGTGTATTTGAAGATTTGTAATAAAATACTGATATCCAATTCAACTTTCAGTTTCTTGAAAATACCATGGGTTCTGATCATTGTTGTTAATACATATATATGATTTGAGATAAGCCAATGTTTTGTAGTTGCTGATTTATGTACTGTCAATTTTTCAATTTATATTTCGTGCAGCATTCTGCAGCATGGTAGCAGGATTTAGAATTTGAAAAAGTCTTCTCTTAACTGTCCAATCTGACCTTCTAATTCTTCAATGCACGAGCCTCACTTAGTTATTTATTTTCAATGATTATGGCATGATTTTATGCTCTAAGGAGTATCATATTTGAGTGTCTAAACTCAAAAGACATGTAGGCAGAAATTATGTAGTGACATGCTAAGATTCAGATGCATGTAACATGATTGACACCCACTGCAACTGCGTGCAAGAGATAAACGGAGATTCAAAACACCACATTCATATGTTCTTGTGTGTGGACATAGCTGTTGTGTGCCCCCACTAAAAAAATGGAATAACATAGGATAATATTGGTAGCTGAAGATACTGCTGTTTACATTACATTACATTCATATCAGGCCCTGCAAATGTGGGAGCTTTGTGCACTGAGATGCCCTTACATTCATATTAGAATGTAATTGCCATTAGTTAGGATTTATACTGTCATTACCAAAGCTCAATGCCATGCTATGAAAGACCCAAGTCATTTAGTAAAATGGAAAAGATGAGACATAAGCCATTAACTGAAGTATTGTTGTTGGCATTGACTTGCATTTTACAGATATGATCTCTTGCACAATGCTCATCTTAACCTAGAAGGACTCGATGAACTATTCAAAGTTGCTCAGGTAAGGATGGGACCTGACCTGTTCAATTTATGCATCTTGGACATTGATGCGGCCTTTCATACTTAACTGCAACTATCCTCCATTGGTCCTAAGTGATTCTGTGTTTTGTGCATAATAGTCCTAAAGCTATTTCCTACAATCCCTGGTGCTGATTTTAATAGTGGCGACTTTAACTCTACCATGGTAAAATTTTTCAAACAGGGAATTGATTGGTGTGGGAATGAAGCTCCTATATTCATTCAATATTCACAACATTGGTTGAATCATTATTTAATCCATATAAATCCGTTGTGTATTATTTCTCCAGTTACTTGCAGATGGTGTTATTCCAAATGAGTATGGAATTAATCCAAAGCAGAAATTGAAGATTGGCTCCAAGGTGAAGTTCCTTATGCAATTGTTCCTCATGTTACCGCACAATGCAAAGTCACCTGAACCTATTATTGTAATTGCCTTCAGAATGCTGTACTGTATAAAATTTCTTTTAGTCTAATACAGAATGAACAACTGTGCAAAGTTCCATGTTTTTGGAGAGACCTGTTCCCCTGAATATGCATAAGCAAGGATAGTTGATCTTAGCATTACCTTTCATCATGCACATGTGAAATTCAGATGACAATCACATGACTGCTTAAATTTCCTAATTTAAAAACAACTCCAATACTTTAAGGAAGAAATTGCATTAGCTCCCCTTCCCACATAAAAGAAAAGAGAAATCACCTTTGCTTTGTTTTGGATCTTGATTCTCCTGCATCAATCTTTATTGTGGTACAGTGCTGTTGCACCCCAGAATTAGTGTTTTTAGCTTTCTGCAAATATTAAGACACATTTTCAGGTGACGAAATTTTATATTGCTGCTTCACAGATAGCTCGTCGCTTGTTGGGTAAGCTATTGATTGACCTAAGGAATACTCGTGAGGAAGCAAATAGTGTTGCAGCACTAAAGGGTAATCAAGACCAACAATCAATGTCCATGAATGGTGAAAAAGAGGAAGCAGATCATCAATCAAAGCTGTTTGTTAAGAGTGAAGACATGAGAAGAACTACTAGCACTACAAGCGAGATCTCAATGGATCGGGATGACGACGATGATAAGGAGACAAAATACCGCTTGGACCCAAAGTAACTATCTTAACCGAACAACTGGCACCTTGAAATTCTATGGAATACTCATAGAATGCTTGACTTAATGTTTCCTTGATTCGTGCCAAGGTACGCAGCAAATGTCAGGACACCTGAGCGGCATGTTCGCACACGTCTTTATTTTACATCTGTAAGTATAATGGCATCTTTATTTTACATCTGTAAGTATAATGGCTCTCCATTTGTTTAGTGGATAGTTTTTCCTGTTGTGGTCGATATGCATGGTCTGGAAATTGTTCGTTTGATATATAGAAGTCTCATTTTGGCCAGAAGGCCAAGGAAATTTTGAATAACATTCTTTGTTCAGCTGGCAAAAGAAGCTCTTTGTTTTTTTTCGAAATATTGATTAGTTTTGCTCCCTAGGAGAATTTTTGCAGTAACAAAAATGGAACTACCTTTGAGGACCTTATTGATTTTCCAATACAGTGTCTTGAAAAAAATATGTATGTTGGTTGAGAACAACCATTCAGAGGGAAAGAAAACATATCTATTGATTTGCCATATTAATTGGAAAGAGATGGGCAGATTTCAATCTCTCAAAAGAGGTGAATGTGTAGTCAGGTGATGCAAACCTGGACAAACCAACAAAAAACAAATAGATGGAAGCTCAGGCAGAGGGAAAGTGGGAAGTGGGTGCAGGTGCTGGAGGATTCCATCTCCGTGGACAAATGTTTTGAAGATCAACTTCCAGAAAGTTCTGGGCAGGAAAAATATCATTAATTAGAAAACAGAAACTGAGTTATGATCCATCTTTGAAAGCATCCTAGACATCCTTGATATCTAGTCTTCTAGAATTTTCTGGGTGCGTGCATGTGTGTGTATGTATTTTGTCATTGGCACATTGGCATATTATGATATTATTTTCCATATACTGTTGTAATCAATTTCTTTGTCTCCTAAACTTTTCCCCCCCATTCAGATAAGTGAAATGCAATTTCCTTCTTGTTGTAAAATGATTACTCATGATTTATTTCATTTAACTATACACACAGGAGTCACATATTCATTCCCTCATGAATGTTCTTCGTTACTGTAACCTGGATGAATCTCTTCAAGAAGAGGATAGCCTTGTTTGCCATAATGCTTTGGAGCGTTTGTATAAAACCAAGGAGCTTGACTACATGAGTTATATTGTGCTGAGAATGTTTGAGAACACTGAGGTGGTAAATCTTCTACAATTTTCTGAGAAAGCTTCTATGTTCAGCTTTTTATTTCTTCCATGGTTTTTTTCACTTCTTTAAGACATGCATTGTCAATGTTGTGGGTTGGAGCATGAAACTAGTATCTATGTTAATGATCCATCCAATCAGTTTTGTCCTTGAAAGTCATTTTTCTAGTGGAAGTGGTTCTGGTTGTTTGTTTCTTGAACAGCACATAGTCCTGGTTAAATCATAGAGCACCAAACAGGTCTTCAGAAGAAATCTAGTCATTGTGCTTTAGAAATTCCAACACGATAATTTAGACAGGCCACTTAATCAAAGTGGCTCTATTTGATTGCCTTACATCCCAGGACTTGTTCAAAGTAGCAACCAAATATCTCTTTCAGTAGTCTTTTCTCTTATAGATAACATGCACCCACATATTTTGGATATGATATCTTACCTGTTCCAAAGTCTAATTGCACCAGTTACCTGCTACTGTGACTTATAGAAGTGCTTGTCAAAGATAATAGCTACCATCTAGACTAGCAAATACAACAGTTTGAACCTTGATATTATTTAGTAATGTGTACATTCCATGTCAAGCAAGGATACTTTTCTGTTATTCCATATATTTGTGTTATAGAAGAAGAAGCAGGAATGAACATTGGTTTTTTGTTGCCTTCTTTAAGTGCCATATTTGGGTCAAGTACTTTGTTGATTTCCTTTCCGATACAAACATGTTTATATAACATAAATTTGCATAATAAGTGCTTACTCTTTATATATTTTCATGTTTTAATTATTACTTGGATAAATTATGTAATGAAACTACAGGTTGCTTTAGAAGATCCAAAGAGGTTCCGCATAGAAATGACATTTAGCCGCGGTGCAGACTTATCTCCTTTGGAGGTAATGTTATCTTCAACTGTTGCAGATTGTTTTTCCCCCCTACTCACGGGATTCATTTCATGTTTGTTCTATCTTTCGATAAAACTTGGTACTATGTAAATCTGAAAAGGAAAAAAAATGATGGGAGAGAAAATCTTGCTACCTAATAAACCTAGCCATGCAAGTGAACGATTATACTTCTAGCTCTTCTCTTATCATTGCTAGGTCCATTTATCATTAGGGATAACTCCAGATCAAGTTAATGGTAGTTTTTCCATGAGCATGCTGTCAAGGTAATCCCAAAATGGTTTCTGAATTAGGAACTAGTATAAGTGCCCTTTTTGTTCTTAGTTGATAGATGCAATCTAACTCTGCTCTTTTATTTGATAAGAAAACGCATACTAAATATTAAAATTAACTCCAATGATGTGCAAACCAAGGAAGAAGATCATTTATGAAAAGCATTAAAAATATCTACCAGATCTTCAGCATTATAAAAGCTGCACTTGCAAACCAAAATTAAGAGGTCTAAACCCACCATCAATTGACGTGGATGCACCATTCTTCTCCTGCAAAAGCTCTTTCACTTCACTCTATCTAGACTATTCAAAATATAGGGACAGAGCTAGTTGAAGAATTTTTGGTTACTCTGTTCAGCATTACATATCCTCTGAGCTCATAACTCATCATGATCAGAGCTTGCTGTTACCTGTCAAATCCACAGTTGAAAGGATATTTATCACAGCCACTCAAAGCACTTTGTGGCAACCAATGGTTTATTGTATGGACTTCATATACATTATGAACATCTATTCACCAAAAGCTTTCTTCTTTTCAGAAGGTTATCGAAGAGTCAAAATTACAGACCAGGTAGCCTTCACACAAGGAATGCAAACTTATATGGAGGACAACTATTTGGAGTTATTTCCTGAAATTACTTGACATGGAATTCATTCTAGTAAACAAACACAACCTCCAACACTTTGGAGCATGACTTCTTGTGCATCCATACCAAGACCCAAGTAGATGGGTTGAGGCCCTATATAGTACCCAGAATGAAAGCTTTCTTGGATATTTCTTTTGAGTTATCCTCCCTTTTAGGTGGTATTCCCAGCCATTCTGGGGGCACAGTTGGTTAAGCAAATTTAGTCTTCAACTACCCAGTTTTCATCCATTACAAGTTCTATTATATGCTTAACTATTGTCAATACTTGTGTACCTGGAATGACTACTCTACTTTCCCCCATGTCCTCTGCTGCTGTACACTATGAAAAAAGTATCCATCTAATGACTACAATAGTTCATATACTTTTTCTACCATGGCTAATCAAGACAGCAATTTCATTGTAAATTATGTATGTCGGAAATATGCATTATCTGCAAACTTGTTTGGTTTTTGTTTTTCAGAAGAACGACAGTGAGGCTACCTCATTGCATCAGGAGCACACGCTACCAATAATGGGTCCAGAAAGGCTGCAGGAAGTGGGATCCTGTCTCACGTTGGAGAAAATGGAGAAAATGATCCGCCCATTTGCCATGCCAGCAGAAGATTTTCCTCCTCCTTCCACTCCAGCAGGGTTCTCAGGTTACTTTGCTAAGAGTGCAGCTGTACTGGAGCGCTTGGTTAATCTTTGGCCTTTCCATAAGCACGACAAGCATGCCAATGCTAATGGAAGGTAACCTATTCTCATAAATGATAAGCAGCCAGCCCATCAGGGTAACAAATTCTCAGAAAATTTCTTTTCTCATTTATTGTTTGATTTTTAGTGAAAATTTTCCCTTTTATCAGTATTGTTTTGTTATTGCCAATAAGAGCTTTGAGCTCTCCATGGTAGAAAATTTTGGAGAACACTAACACAGCTAATGGCTAATCATTTGGAAGTGATTGTGTTAGGCAAAAATGATTTCCTTTACATCCTTAATTGTAAGTTCCTTCTATTAATTTGAGCAATAATTGTCCATGAGCTCCATTTGCATCTACTTGTTATTAACCCTTGCCCTTACCTGAATTGAAATGTGTCATATGAACTCCATCTTCATTTATTTGCGATTAGTCGATCGCCTGATTGAGGTGCCCTTCTTATGATGCTTTATGGTGATACCAGTGTCATTTTCCGTCAAATGATGAATGATTGTTTTAGTTTATTCCTAAAGGCACTTTTTCTTGCTTTGGGACTTCTGCCATGAACGTTGATTAGGCAGTGGACGTTGACATTACAGTCGAACGTTCGGATTTGAGAATACGTGGTGCGATGAGGTAGCACAAATCAAAGTAGGGATTGGTTTATTATACTGGGAACCATTGATTATCTTCTTAGAAGACGGCTATGCCATTGTTGAGAATACTTGGGGCATCTTTGGTTAGAGAGACTCGTACACCATTTCGGTGCTCAGAAGCCTTTCAGGCTTTTCCTTGTTTCTCATTCATGGTTAAGGGTGTCCACGCTTTCGGAGACTTTTTAAACGGAATCAACTTAGATTATAAATATATAGTTTAGCTTGCTTTGACTTATGGTTTCTTACTATAATAAGTGGAAAAAAAAAAAAAAACCAGGAACCATACGTGAAATATTAAAGTTAAATATCAATATTTTATATATATTCGGCCAAAACTAAGAATTGTTTCTCCAAGTTTGCCTGCCTTTTCATTTACGTTCGTTTCTCACCTCTTGTTTCTCTCTGTCTCTATTTTTGTCTCTCATGTTTCTTTCTTGACAAGCGGAAATTCTTTGGATGAGAGTTGTGATTTTTGCTCTTCCTGTACATGATTCAGTGTTTTAAGAATCGGTTCAACTATAAACAAATAAAAATTAATTTATGATTTGATTTGATTTTTATTAAATTGATTAAATTAAAAATTAATATAAAAATTAGTCAATTGAGTGACTTATCTAAAAATGGTAGAATTGGGTTTAATTTTTTTTGGGTGAAACGATTCAGAAAAAAAAAACACAAAATTTTTTTAATTCATCGGATTTAATTTTTCCAGTAGAATGATAAAAAATTAAAATTGTTTAAAATAACGTAATTTTTTGTTATTGTTTTTAAATTTTAAAATATATAAATTTTATAAATTATCTATATTTTATTTGTAATATATTTTTTAAATATTTTGTATTGATATAAAAAGATTAATTTTATTATATTTTCATTATTATATATAAATATTTTTATACAATATGTGATTGTGTATGTATATATATTAACTTTTTTATTTATTATATATTAATTTTATTAATTAAATTTTAAATTTTTAAAATTTTTTATTAAATGATTGGTTCAATTTTTAAAATTTTGCCAAGATTTGAGAATTTTGTGCTTTTTCTCTCTTTTCCAGGAACATTTCTTTTTTGAAAAATTTTACATGTTTTTTCCTTGGTTGTCGGAACCATTTTTTAAATTCTTTTTTTCTCCTCTTTCTGTTTGGATATGTCAATTCACAGTTTTTTTTTTTTAATTAGCGTTGCTTGATTTGAGTAAAACTGCTTTGTTTTTTCTTCAGTTTAACTCCTGAGTTTAAGAGATGAACTCAGTGCGACAAGATCCAACGGCTAGGATCCAACCGGAGCCTGACCTATACTCCAGTCGTCTCTCTATCTCAGTACACCGCTTTGACTGCCTCCCGGACTTGATTCGCTTCCTCATCTTCAACAAAATCGGAAATGTCAATGCTATCGGCCGCCCAATTTCTTTTTAAGGGGTGTGATGGATTAAAATATGCCATAGTTTGTTATATTTCAATTAATAAATAATTTTGTATAGTATTTATATATACTTTTGTAACATAAGTCACATGATAATGACTTCTTAAGTTCGTTTCAAGAATTATTGATAAGTTAATTTATAATATAATGTGGTATGACGCGTCATTGAATGTCACACTTAACGATGTTACAATAGATGAATTTATGTCAAGCCTATACTTATACCCATATGAATTTCTTTTTATAGAATCTTCAAATGTTTTAATATTATTGACACATTGTTTTGTGGTTTAAAGTATTATAAATAATTTATGCAATTATGTGGGGTTTTTTTTAACAAATTATGGATTTATATACACATCTTTTATACCATAAAAATAATATTTTATACTACATGTGAAAGCATGTTTATATTGCAAAATGTCTAGGTAATGATTATATTTCATTTTAAGCTGATTTATTTTTATTTTTATTTTTATCTTTTTTAAAATAATTGTGGAACTTGTTTGAATATTAGATTAACATTTATGCAAATTTTACATAAATATAATGGCAACTTTTTATTGGATTAATTATTTATGTATAATTAGAAACGATTATTACAATTAGAAACAAAATTTGTAGTTTAATTTTTATTGATTTATTCTGGTAACTTTAGATATAATTATTAAATCTTAAATACTAAGTAACTTTTAAAACATAATAAACATATGGTTTTATTATGATTGATAATTACCAAAATTTGTATGGATTTAAAAATCTCCTTTGATGAGGCCTAATTAAGAAAGTATTTGTAAAGATTAAGCGATCAAACTAAAAAGCCAAAAAGAAAATAATTCCTCCAAAAGCAAAAAATTGTCGCCGCCCTCCCCTCGTTTTTTAGTGAAAATTGTGGTTTCTGAACTTTTTTTGATTAAATGTATATGGTATGTCTAGCAAAATATAAGCCTATAAATATTTAAAGAGCCATTTGTGGGGGGAAAAAAGAAAAGAAAAGGGAATTAGTCATGTTTTAGTGCTAAATATTTGTGATTTTTTTAATGTAGTCCAATAATTTTGTTATTTGTCACTTTGGATTTTTGTTTACATTTCACTTGAGTACACTTTTATATTGAACTTCATTAACGTGTTAAAATCACATTTGACACAAATAGAATACATGAAGAAAAGAAAATCCAAAAAAGATGTAAATTGATTTATTTCTTTTGCTCCTAAACCTTCATATGCCCTTTTTTTTTGTTTTTTAAACCTATCAGAATAGCTCTGTTATTGAACTTCAATGTAACTAGCTGACTGAAGTCTTTTAGTCATTTAGAAAGGTGGAAAAGAACAAGAAGCTGTTAACTAAAGATTAGGGGTATTCCAAATTACAACTAGGAGAAAATTTGGCTAGCCGAAGAAATGAGACCAAACTAGATTGAAATTTTTGTGAATTGAAGCCATATAAATTAATTTTTTTAGTCTAATTATAATTTTTAATTTTAAAAAACTATGATTAATTGAATCAAATCAAAGTGTTTTTAATATGTACATTCTTTGTTCTTCATTCAAATGATACTAAAAAATGTTATTAATAGAATTATATATAACAAATAAATATCACTAAATTATTATTATATATTAAATAATTAGTTAT
The DNA here is from genome assembly GCA_020883675.1 of Bruguiera gymnorhiza. Taxonomy (NCBI): domain Eukaryota; kingdom Viridiplantae; phylum Streptophyta; class Magnoliopsida; order Malpighiales; family Rhizophoraceae; genus Bruguiera; species Bruguiera gymnorhiza. The sequence goes on from JAIRCJ010001048.1 coordinate 2,844,458, forward strand.
TTATATTTTTTTAATAAAGATAATTATAAATCTTTGTTAAAAAATACATTAAAATTTTAATTTTTTTAAACATTCAAATTAGAACTTTTAGATTTTTTTATTTAAAATTAATTTTCAATCGGTTAAAAGTTTTAAAAAATGATCCCAAAATGAAAATTTGGATTAACCAACATATTTGATCCAATTTCAATTTCAGTTAAGTATAACTAATTTTTTCGTTTAGTTTTCATGATTCAGTTCGATTAATGGAAATGTAAAAACCCTTCTAATGTAGAATGGTTGAAATTTGGACAATCACAGTGGAGGTGGGGTGACGAGAGACAGAGACCCTTAAATGATCTTAAGGATATATATATTTTTTAATTTTTTAAAAATTTTTTACTGTACAGATAAATTCAAGTTGGTCGCAGTTGACCATGACTGAATTAGAGTTTTGATTTGCAAGACAATGATGATAATTGTTAGTCTCTTAAATCTGTTTGGCTTGAAAATGTAAGGAAATTAATGATATTTTTATACTAATTTCTACATAGAAAATGGAGTGTAGACAGTCTGTGACAGGGACCAGGAGGGCAGTGGTTTGTAGGTCAAGTCCAGTTGAGATCTTCAAGGATGCGTTCTTGGGCGAGGAATGGTTTTAAAGATTGTTTAATTTTGCGTGTTTGTGTAATTCTTTTTTTAAAGTTAAAGCAAATAAAATTATAGAATTATATCAAAAAAATTCAAAAAAAAAAGAATTAAAATAAAGGTTATTTCAAAGAAAAAAAAAAAAAAAGGAGGACGGTTCAGTTAAAATTTGTGCATTGCCCTAAAAAAAGAAGAAGAAGAAGAAATTAAGGTTTGGGTGGGTGAGAATTAAAATGGTTGAATTGCAGCAAGCAGCAGAGGCTATCTAGGCTTAATAGCAGAAGAAGACGAAGAAGAAGAAGAAGAAGAAGAAGAAGAAGAAGAAGCAGAGCAGCAGTGGCAGTGGCTGTCTGACCACAGCTAATCATAGATAAATAGTCGAAATTTTTGAGATTAAAAATAGCGGACGATTCAGGATTCAAACCCTAGAGATTGACTGGTTGGTAAGGTAATACAATCAGATGGCTAGCCGTAATCATGGCGGAGGAGGAGGAGGAGGAGCTGGAGAGGAGCAACTGAAGAAAATGGCGGAGCTAAGCAAAACCCTAAAGGCAGGAGAGAGGATTGTGGCCCCCAGCAGGCGGCCTGACGGTACCCTCCGTAAACCCATCCGGATTCGAGCCGGTTTTGTCCCTCAGGACGAAGTGGCCATCTACCAGTCGAAAGGCGCCCTGGTATGCATTCCTAATGCTATTGCATCGTCGTCGTCGTCGTCTGTTATATCATACATTTATATAGCAGTGGAAAATGTACCTCTCCTAATGTTTCCATCCATTATTTTTTATATTTATACTTACATTTATGTGGACATCGCCCTCCCTTTAGTTGATTTCACAAGAGGGTGCTAAGAGTTGGAGATGGAAATATAAATGCCAGACACTTGTGCTCTGTTTAGTTTTTGTAAAATTGGCACGAAATGTGGGAGTGTTGGAAGTTACTCAAATTTCCGTTGCTTTCCTTGTTTTCCTTTTCAGTTTCCGGTGTGTTATTATAGTCACTCGGACCCTACACTATGGACCGTGATTAAAAGCAGGTCATTCATAATTGAACTAGGGATTTGTAAGCAGTTAATTCCTTGCTGCTTCATCCGATAATCAAAATGTGGTTAAGGACACTAAGTTGCTGATCATGCCAACTCTTAGTGTCATGTTCACATTCTTAGGATTGTGAATTTAATAATTATCAGATGAGATCTGCTCTGTGGGGTCTCCACTCTCCACCATTGTGTCTTAGTGCGTGCGTATGGACCAGTTCTGTGGAAGAATTGCTTGTTTGGATTTGCAGAAAGCATATGTTGACTCATCATAGCAATGTTGGGCTGTAGGAAACTTACAACAAGAGAAGAAGATGTGAAATTGGGAGGCAATTCACAGCTTTATATATTAGCACGCTTGATGGCTATAATACACTGTCCAATGATTAAGTTTCTCAAGTGGGGAAAAAGTGCTAAATTTTTTTCTTAGGAGCTTGTCAAGAACAATGAATTACTTCTGTAGGAAAGTGCATTATATGACTATTCCCGTAAACTTGGTTAAGCACCGAAAGAAACACAGTTTGTTTGTTGAACTGTAAAAAGGCCTGCTTGAGTGCATCCCTTATCTTTTACAATCTTGTAAAACTGTAAATGAAATTTAAGGTGTTGATATTCTGTTCTGTCATGACCCTTCAATGATGTAAAATAAAATGCAATACATTTTGACATTGCACCAATGAGTTATAGCTCAATTGGCACTGGAGTCATCTCCTGAATTAAAGGTCTTGAGTTTGAGTCCCAGTCAGAGCCAATTAATCAAAAAAAAAAAAAAAAACATTTGGACATTGCTGATGGACTTGTTTTCTCTTTAATATTCAGTGGAAGAAGGAAATGGAATCAGCGGTGCCTCCAGGTTATGATCCAGCTCTGGATACTAAGTCAAAGACTAAATCAGCGAAGCGAAACGAAAGAAAGAAGGAGAAGCGGCTACAGGTGTGTACACCTTACTTGTTATTATGCTCGTGTCTCAACTTCATCATTCTTGTTTTAATACGAGCATTAGTGACCACCTGCATAAGGTGACAAGATTAGCTTGAATTGCCGGCAGTCCGTGTTGAGATTTTGTACATGATACCACAGGATTTCCTTTTTTTTTTCTTTTTCGTCCGGTGTTCCCCTTTCATGTAATGGTCAAGGGCATGTTCTTGAATGTTTTACCTTCCTTAGAGCTGACAGGTCTGATGCATTCAACTAATATGCAGGGTACTTGTCAATACATAATTTTACTTTTGGCTTAGAGTTCTATGGAATCTATTCATCACATATATTGTATTCTGAGCACAATGCTTTCTCATCTAAAAACTTCACTACAATGGTATGTGCCAACAAAAGAAAAAGAAAGGAAAACAAGAAGTAACATAAAGAGAAAGGCTGTGCGCACTTATCTTCTATTTCACAACTTAAATACTTTCATTGCTTTTTAGCTAAGACCTATTTCAGAGGTAGGGTGTATTCTACTTAGCATCTGAAACTGAAATTTCTTTGTCACAAACCATTGCATTGAAGCCAACCACCTCTCTCAGTTCCTCAGCAAATCAGCCTCACACACAACCCAGATTTTTGCGAGATTTCCTTGTTTTAGATTACTGGTGCCTTTTCTAGTTCTTATCTGACACTGTAGAGGCAGATGAGGTAACATTAGGAGGAGCACAGTCAGCAGAGACCTTAAAAAGTACGTCATCACCAACATATTCTTTTTTCTCCATATCTAGTTATGATCCTTGGCGGTCCTGTTCATTTTATTCTGAACACTTAAGTATTTTTGGCTGTGAGAATTGAAAATGGGTACCTGTTCGGGTGTTGATCCTAGCTGATTTCTAATGTTATGTTCTATTTTAATCTCATGTTAAGGTGCCCATGTGGCACATCCATGTCTATTTATCCTGTCAAATGCTGATGTTTTTGGGTAGAGAAAAGTGTTGAAGCAACTGTAGTCAGTTTTTTAATAGAAGATATTTCAGAAAGTTCAAGATGGAAGATGGATAGCAGAATTGGCTGAATTTGATATATTAGCATTCTTAGGCAAAGTCTTGATGCTGGCTGTGCATGAGTGATACATTTCCAAGCCCAATTTCTTTCTGTCTCTCATGGATATGCAATCAGAGAGGGGAAAGGGGAGAAGTGGAGGAAAAGGGGAAAACTAGATTTCTGCACTTTGATCAAGTGCCTGAAAACATCTCTCTTCAACATGGAAGAACATGGATAGAAATAAAATCTTGTAGATTAATGAGCATCAAAACACTATTTTCCTTTTCTTTGTCAAGAAGTCTATCAAACTTTGGAACCAACACGATATTCCTTAACCAAATCCTTGTGAGTGTAAAATGGAAGTTGTTAACCATCCATCCAATACATAAAATATTTACCCACAAATTTCCTTCCTCTTGGACTAGAATGAGTTTGTTTCCCTTATGAAAAGGTTCTTCCAATTTGGCTTTATCTGATCTGACAAACATCTTGCTTTATCTTTATTTGTAATATTTCTCCTGGGTCTCAAAATTTTAGTGATATGAGTTCTTTCTACCAGTTGAATTGCTTGGAAAAATGAAAACAAAAAATGTTGGCTTCATGGTTCATATCAGATACCTGCTTAGGGACTAGATGCTTTGTTTTTCTGCAGATCATAAATTGTGGCTTCCTATTTTCATCATTGTAAATTTCCTTCACTAGAAAATAATTTCATAAATCACTATTTCATGCAGCATTCTTTTTCTGATATGCAACATATTCCTTTAAATTTTTGCGAGTTGATTTAATGTATTACCCTTAGCAGGCTGCGCTTGAAAAGGGTAAGAACTTAGAAGCAGGGACAGATGGGGAGATGAAAGCTGAGGAAACACTGTCCACTGAAGATGCAGGTGATACATCTGAAACTGTCAAATCATTGACATCTCAAATGAACGAGCTAGCTGTTACTGCAATTCCTCTGGTGGATACTCCTTCAGCAGACTCAATAGATTCTACGGATCCAGATATTGACAAAAAGATTCGTGCACTTAAGAAGAAGGTATATCTTGTCACACTTTTGAGAACTTCTGAGTCATGATAGCAGCAGTCTCTTTTTACTTGTATATTATGGTCATCGAACTCTGAGAATAGCTTGACTTGCCTTTTCTGTAGATCGCCAAATGGTTTCAACTGGCTAAACAAAAAATGCATTTAACCAATTACTGATTTCTTAGGTTTGAAAACTGAGGCTAGTTTCAAAGTATGAGGAAGCAGGCATATCACTGATATAGGAGGGAGTTCTGGTGTTGAGGAAGCTTAACAAGTATATTATCGAGAAATGCCTTTGAAGAATTTCTTTTTTAGAGGAGTGGTTTATAAAGGAATGGTAAATGTTTCCTTGTTAACTGTTCTTGAATGTATCTTAAAAAAGGTGAATAATTATAAGTGTAACAATTAACTGTATTAGGTATGACTCTAAAATTGATGAGAAATTATATTCCATAATAATTTTTACCTCAAATCAAACACCATGAAAGAGTGTGAATTTTTATAGGATTACCCTTCACCCCCTTAAGATTAATTAAGGTGATGTAGTTCTTTTAGTTAAAATGTGTGGTGTGAGAAGGAGCTATGGAAAGAACATCGACAGTAAGAAAGGAGAATAGAAAGGACTCTCAGAGGAAGGGACAACTAATCCCAACTAAAGGCCCCTCCACCTTTTTTTTCGCCCAAAAGGTTAACTGCATTGATTTCCCTTGTGGTAAAACTCTTTTGGTGGACCCACTTATGGTTTGAATATGGTGTTAAATATTCATGTGCTTTCTAATTTTTTTCAATCAACCACATTCATTAGGCATCCATTTGATTTAAACTACAAAAATCTATTATTTGGAGGTTAAAATAGTTTTTCTAAAATTCCTTCCTTTGAAAAATATTTTTTTGGACAATTTAAATTTTTTTTTGAATATTTGTTTTGAGAAAAAAATCTGTATTGAAAGAGAAAAAAGTTAAAAATAATATAATATAATTTTTGGCAAAAGATTCATAAACATTTTTTCTTGGGAAAGTAATCATATCTTGATTCCAGTCTCCCAAATAATATGATATTTGGTTTTGTTGAAAATACTGTCTAATGGACAGGGTTGATTGAAAATGTTAAAAAGCATAGTCCTCTATTGCTTAACTGACACCATATGTCTGTTAATATAGAGGTCATACCTTAGGCTTCGTGTGACTGCTTAAACTTTATGGTAGCCACTTGACATGATTTTACTGCCTTGTGGGGGAATGATTGCACGGTGCATTATTTGGTAGTGATCCTGGCAGTTCTTTCGTTGATACTAGGGATCATGGTGACCAACTCCTTGGCCTGACAAACTCTTTTAATTGTCTGCATCACCTAAAATTCTGCGTAGTGTGTCAAGTGACCAAGATTTCATGAAACCTTTTGAGTTCACATGTTTTCAGTGCGGATTAATTTCCGACTTTAGACATCCATATGTTGTATGATCGGTTCACTTGTTCATTTGCGTGTTCAGATTCGGCTAGCAGAAGAAAAGCAGCAGAGAACCGTGCCACTGGATTTGAAGCCAGAACAGATGGATAGGTCCAAGAAATTGGAAAGTTGGTGTCAAGAACTGAAATGTTTGGAGGATAAAAAGGCTGAACGGGCTGCATCATGAATTGGTTGTTTGTTTCAGTTTTCAAAAACGTGGGTGGCTTTTCTTTTCAATCGTGTTTATGAAGATGTAAACACGTTGTTAGAAAAAAAAAAAAAATTATTCAATCCAGTTTTTTTCCAGCCACCGTTTCTGAATTTGCAGTGTTTCGGACATTCTTCTTACTTTGCACTCCTGGATCAACATAATTAATATCACTCCAACTCTCCTCAAACGAATGTAACTTTGCTATCAGGTATCCTCGTCTGGAAGTGATGCCCAAATCAGCAACATTGTGTCCAGGAAACTTGCATGAATGGCAGCAATTCCTCTCAACTGCATGTTGTATCAATGTTCTGACATATTGTTCTACAAGAAAGAGAATTTGACTATTATTGACTCACTTACCCTGCATTGTCGATGTGCAGCCTCCATATTCCGGAAACTGAAGATCTGTTCCTTTCCTGAGGAACATTTCCACGGCCATGAGACAAATCAAGATCTCTTTCAGCTTCTATTTTGCCTTCTAACCCATGATCTTGCATGCTAGATGGACCAAGGGAGTTGCATCGGATGCAATTTGTTGGCTGAGCTCGGCGCTTGCTGGCAACGAACTCTCAGACATGCCCTTCATGTCTAGAAAACCTTCAATCTGAGATTTCATGGCTTTAAAAGTTGCACTTTCAAGAACATCAGGGGATCAGTTACTCTGCCATTTCCTTCGACTGAATCACAAAAAAGGTGATAAAAACACGGGCTTATTTACCACAATTCGTAAATTATAGAACTATTGAAGCAAGACAGACTTTTGAATTTCCATTCTAGTCGATTCGTTTCACTCAGGTTTACCCACCCAAAATAAAAATAAAAATAAATAAATAGAAGCCCGTCCTCTCACCCTTGCTAAAGGGATATACTGTAAAATTAGGGGCATGCCTTAGCTATTAGCTATGCAGCCCATGCACTTTCATCGCCTGCCTGGAACATATCCCCGTGCCGGTACCCCGACCTCCTGATGATGAAATAATGTTCAATGTATCTTTTGTGCATTGTAATAGACATAGTCATGTTAAGGAATGTGACTTAACTTTCCTATCCCAACTAGTCATTTGTGCTTTGGACCATAACTAGAGTTGATCCTGCTTGAGTGGGTCTCGTGTGATTTCATGTTGGTTATTGAGATTTTAATGAGGCCTCCCTCCATGCGCTGGAACAATCCATCTCTACACCTTGCACTACGCCGAGTCTTCACCATGGTAGAGAGACTTTCATCTTCAGTTTCTGACCAAAGGGTAACCGTCCTCCAATTTGAAAGACAACCACCATATTTTAACAATAGCGGTGTCGTGCATGTGGCGGGCCTCAAGTTGTTTAAAGCACCATGAAAAGAATACAAATAAACGTGCATCGATGAATACCGCGGACAAGCACACTACGTGCATGCATTGGTCCATCGACATGTAGCTATTACGACGAATTAATAGTTTGTACGTTATTATTATCCATCTTTGGAACCGTAGAGGCTTCTGGTTAAGAATCCCCATTCACTTCCATTGTGAGGAATACACAAGTCTGTACTAACCCAAAAGAAAGGTCATTTTTAAACTTCGTAAAATGTTCAATGTGCGATTTCTAGCAAATAATATCTATTAGTTTGATAGAAAATAATTTTTCAGTAAAAAACATTTTTTAAAAAATATATATTAATTATTTAATTAGAATATCAAATAATATTTTTTATTTACAACATAAAAAATTATAAATTTTTTACTTTTATAATCCCATATTATCTCTTTATTTTTTTTCTTTTTTTATCGCTCCCTCTTTCTCTGTTTCTGTCACTATCTCCTCTTTTTTCCTTACAATTGTCTGTTTCATTGCTCTCTCATTTCTCTCTCTTCATCTCTCCACTTCTTTCTTTCTCTCTCCATCTCTCCCCGTCTCACCTTCACATCTCTATCTCTTCAATTTCTTTCTCTTTCATTTCTGTATCCCTCTCTCCCCTCTCTCTTCTGTCTCTCCCTCCCTTTCTCTCTCTCCCACATTCATCTTTATTTCTCTTCCTTCTCTCTATTCCCCTCTTTCCCTCCCCCCTCTCTCTCTCTCTCTCTCATTCATCTTTATCTCCCTTCCTTCTCTCCATTCCTCCCTGTTTCTCTCCTTCTCTCTTCCACATGTCTCCCTCTTTCTCCCTCTTCAATTTCTCTATTTATCTTTTTCTTCCATCTCTCTCCCTCTTTCTCCTATATCTCTCGTACATATTTCTCTTCTTCTCTCTTCCTCTCTCTAGTTTTGATGTTTCTTTTGCTAATTGACACTGTGAAAGTTAACAGAAAATAAACTAAGCCTGTCTAGCTACTATACTCCTGAGCTAGATTTGCCTATGCAGTCAGCGTGTCACATAGAAAAACCATTCAAACATAAAGATTTTGATGGGTGAAGACAGAACCGAGAGCAAAATAGAAAAGCATATTCCCCCCAAATAAAGTTAATTCATGTCCTCAAATTGCAGTAAAGTTATAAACTTTGGGTTAAACCAAGTTATAGTGCATAAATTAATTTCACATACTTGAGTTTATTAAGAAAAACAAAAATGTTTAGTTTTTATCATACTAAGGTATCCTAGAAAATAACCAAAGTACCCAAACCCAAGCAGCTTACAAGAGAAACTGGGAAAAGAAACAAGGCCCCTTAGAGTGGTAACAATACAAAGGAGATGACTCATGCCGCTGTGGTACTTTGGGCTACACGCTTTGCCTGGGTCAATAAACGCGCGCCACAAACACACTTCTCGACAGAAAAATTTGGATGACTCCCAAATCACCAATTTACATGGATTACCTTGTGAACCTTTAAGCAAACCTAGAGAGGATAGAAGTCCAAGGTTTTATGCAGATTCAATATCTGAATCATCCAGTCCTTCTCTATATAGCTCAAAATCATCTGGGCTCCACCGGCAGGTTAAGTGAAGTCGGAAGGTAGCCATCTTGATCCCTAACAATCGCTGCCAAAGGTGAAAGGTCTATCAAGTCCATTTCTCAAGCTAGAAAGAATAATAAGCACAAGGCAAAAAATAGCATTACAAGTAATGCTACTAGTTTTAAGACACTCTGTAAGCAAGCTGTAAACCAAAGGATACGCTAGTAAGTCAATGGGCTAGCAAGTAAGGCCCACAAAAGATCTAACAAATCACATCATATGCAGAACTTTGGGATAAGCTTACAATACACATCATATGTGAAGCTTTGCATGAAGCAACTTGATACAGAACTGTGGTCTTCACTAGAATTATAAGTTGTTCTACTCCAATGTGGAGAACCAATTATTGTAGTACTCATACTAACCCAAAATGGAAACCAAATCTGGGAATACTAGCTTGTAATCCAAAGACTAACCAGTATGCGAGCTGCCTCAGGCGACAAGGGCTTTTCCTCTTCACAGACAACAAAGTCCGAAACAAGCTCCACAACACCTGCAGACATCATAAATTTAGAGAGGATGTCAAGGCCTACGTATATTCAAGTGTGTATACAAACAAGAATACAAACAGCATATAGCAATCATGCACCTTTGTTCAACCGAACAGGCATTGCTTGCCTGCGCAGAAAAGGCTCCATCTCATGAGTAAACTGCTCCAGAGGACCTTCCTTGAGTTCCACCTGGAAGATTTTGACACAAGCAAGGATGTCAATGTACAAATATTATAGGCACTACAAGCAGAGAAAATGATTGTGAAACCAAAGAAGTGGAACAGCAACAATTGGCAGTTTTTAAACCAAGATAACTAATCTACATTAGGTATCATAGACTTAGTAATAAATTAAAGCTCCATAGTGGTCCTTCCCATTGGAATGCAATGCTTAGACTACAAGTGTGACATAAATCTATGCCCACCTCCCATACCAGAGTTAATCACCAAACACAAATTAGAATCACTGCTTGCTACAGAAAATAGCATGTTCATAAAAACAGTATGCAGATCGACTAGTTGAACATCCTCAGGACCTTTTCTGTTGCAGTGCTTCCTGTCCTTGCAAAGTCATATTCCTCATATTCATTAAATAATCTGAGAAAAAAGAAGAATAAGCATTTATCTACAAGTTCTTTTGTATAAAATAAAAGGCAAGAAAGAGAGTAGAAACAGGAAGTCTGTGTGTGAGTACACATGCCTGTACGCATGCATGTCTTGTGCATGGATAGGAGGGAGGGAGGGAGGGAGAGCAAGAAGCAATACATTGGCCAAGGCCCAGGAGCAGGAAGAAACCAAACTCTTTCAACTTACATTAACTCCATGACATTGTACCAAACATAGCCTAAAGGGTATAAATAGACCAGAACAACATAAAAGAAGATGATGATTACCTTTCCACTTCTTCTTTAGGCAAGTTGGTAAGAAACAGTCCAGCATCTCCACGCAAAAGCTAAGGAGAGAAATTGCAGAATGTAAAAGACCACCATTTGTCAAGAACAGAAAAAGATAGAGAGGCTAATGCCAGCAAAGAAGACTGCGCTTACCTTAGAAACTTTGTGAATGCCTGGTCTGATTTCATCAGCAACAGATCGACCTAGAGATACCTGCATTACTTTGTTTGATCCAAGGAAGAATCTAACAAGAAAAATGTAAAATATAACAGTTAGAAACCACTCGTGACCTTTGATGCTATCATATTAGCATTGAAATTTGAAAATTTATTCATAGCATGCAAGCAACAAGTTGGTGAGATGGCAACAAAGGGCTACATGTTTGGAGCTACCTTGAAACTGATTCTTTTTGTTATCCATAGTAATCACAATGGCATTCAAGAAACAAAAGAGAGTTGGCTCAACAGCCCAGTGCCATTTGTCAAATTGTGAATGATGTAAAAATAAACGTATAAGTGCCCAAATACAGAACAGGAGGTTCAACCAGCATTCCAAAAGCAAAACACCCATAATGAAAGAACAACTAAGATGCATTAGTTTGATTCAAAGTTAAAAATATTCCCAATGCTCTAAGTGCATCAAATCAAAGGAGTTTCCTCAAAGAGAGAAAACTTACCAAGGATGCAGTTTTAGATGAGATTCAAAATCTTTTATATGTTCAATTAAGCAAAACCAAGGAACAGCAAGCAATATGGACAATGGTTGGAGAAAGGATGTGAAAACAGCTGGTGACTATTAATAGACTTATGGAATAACCACCTTCATAGGACCGACGCAATAATACACAGTAGAGTTATAAACTTATTTTATTCAAGCCAACATATGGAGATAGATCAACAGAATCTAAAAAGTGTGTTTGATTACATTGTCCGGTTAAAGTTCAAGTTTGTTTCAAATTCTCCACACCGAACTTATTTGAGCCAAAAGAAAAGGATTTTAAGCTGCCTCCTCCTATTATCTGCTTGATGAGGTCTATCTATTTATCCAATTCCGTTTATTAGTAAAGTTTACAGCCCACAAACTCAAATGATCATTCAACACTAGATATTACACCGGCCCTTATACTCACTAACAGCCAACTTATTCCCTGATACTTCCAAGATGCATCCCAAATACAGAACAGTCAAAGCAATTGAACGTCAATAAAAATACAAGGAAATTGTTTTAGTTCCTTAGCCAGAAATGAAAAATCAACCAAAACCAATCTGACAAAAAGATACAAATTACAAAAAAAAAAAAAAGAAGGTAAAAGCTCAATCAAAAATCAATCAACGTACCTGCTGCTAGATTTGAGCTGCTCTCTGAACTCCTTGAATTTGAGATTTCTCATATTCTCAAAAGTAAACACATAAGCTGAACCGTAGGTTTCTGCAGCCTGCCTTATTGCATTTACTATGGATTCTTTATGTTCCTTTCCTTTCTTCTTCGTTTTCGATAACGTAACTGCACATCACATCATCCAATAAAACCAATTATCTATCTGTTTCTCTCTTTTTTTTTTCCCTTTTTTTTTCTTCTATTTGGCTTTTTGCCTATAGCAACAACAAAGAAAAGTGAATCACACGGACGCGCACGCACACAAAACACAACATTATCGCAGACAACTCAAAAAACTTTGTCAAATAATTGAAGCGTTCAGTCTTCCTCTTGGCTTATCCATTAAAAACCAGTAAAAATCAGAAGAAGAAGAAGAACAAGGAGGAGGAGAAGACAGACCTGCCCTGTTACGCTTGGACTTCGGCATTCTTCTTTTTGAGTCCTCAAAACTGAAACCAAGACCTCAAAAATGGCCGCGCCTCTTCTGCTTCGTCCTCGATCCTTACTTAGTTAGACCTCTTAGCTTCCGGCCGCCGTCAAACCCTAACTGCCGATTCCAGCTTTTACTTAGGTTCTAAACTACGCACCTGGATGATGTAATATATAAACTATATTCGCAGCCTGGGTTTCCAAAAAAAAAAAAACAAAAAAAGTAAAAAAAAAAAAAACAGACCGGTTTGTGGCCCAAAAATACAGTGCTAGTCTTCTTCGGGCCCACGTTTGGGATCATTTCGATTGTAATTGGGCCTCAAGCCTCCACATAAGTTCGCCATTTGATTTAACCTTAATAATGCTATAAATTATTGATTTATATTTTATATTGACTTTTAAAAAAATATATAAATTTCATTTCATTGTATCTTCACTAGCAGCATAAATTTCGTCTATTTTCCAATACATTTTAATGATTTTGATTAAAATAATATCAAAATTAAATGCATTTAAGTCTGTTATAGGTTTTTTTTTTAAAAGTAGTAATTTATATGTAAATATAAATTATTAAAATTAAGAAAAATTTTTAACTTTAATGGGTGCAGACACTTCTCATAAATTTGAAAAATTAATAATATTAAAATATGTTATAATTATTTAAATTTAATTATAATTAAAATAAAATTATACAAATTAATTAATATAAATTTAATTATAATTAAATAAAAATTCTATTAATTTATAAAATTATATTTTTATAACTATAAATTTTTTAATAAAATAAAATAAAAGAGAAAAGAAAGACAAAATTATTCTTTAAACTAGATTTAGAGAGAAGAAAATTATTTTAAGTTCTCTTTTTTTTCTTACAAACTTCTTTATTTTTTAATAAAATGTAAATAAAAATTAATTTATTAATAAATATGATTGAAGTATCATACAAATTTAAGATTAATAAATAGAAATTAATTAGATTTAAAATTAAAAATTCGATTGAAAAGAAAATGACGAGTTTAATTTTTTTTTTAATTTTTTAATTAGGTTGAAGTGGAACAAAGTTTGAAAAATGAATACCTAGGCGGGATCACTTCCGCCACTGAAAACTTTTGAAAACACGCTTTTAACCCCCCCCCACACACACAATCTTCTCTCGATCCTAACTTCACTCGATCGCTTAGCGAATGGCGTCTCACACAGAATCGAGTCTCATTTCAAAGCTCGAATCGTCGACCTCTATCCCAATCTTTTCTCTGTTCTCCGATTTCCTTCTCCCGTTCGCCAATCTCAAAGACTTCAAGAAACCCAAATCCCAATCCCAAACCTTAATCCGTTCTCTCGCCAAGCAATTCCTTCCGTTCATCAACCGTTCCCTTTCGATTTTACCTAAACGCCTTTCCGATCCATCCAAATTACCAGCGGACGGGAAGGCCACACCGAGACTTGCCCTTGAGTTGTTCGACATTTACAGGTTATGTTTGGATTGCTTGGAATTGGTGTCCTCGCAGCTGTCTTGTAAGCCCTACGCGGTGCATGTACAGAGGGTGAGGCTGGTGTATTGCTTGGAGACTTGGGGATTGTACAGGGAAGCGGAAAGCGAGGGGTTTGGGCTTTTGGAGAAGCTTAGGGGTTTGGATTTTGGTGCGAAGAAGAAGACGAGCAAGAAGACGTTGGGGGAGTTTATTCCGGATGCAGTGGAGGTCGGGGATGCAGAGTTTGCAAGGTTGGTGGTGGAAACGGTGATAGCAATTGTGAAGTGCGTGGTATTGCGGCAAAGTAAGAGTGGTGGGGATTACAGGAGGGTGATCGTGTTGGTGGAGGAGGTTAAACCCTGGTTCAGGTCTCCGAGGCTCTTATTTTTGGAATTTTCTCTTTGTTAGTTTTGATTTTGTTCTTCAATATTCGTTTTATTTTTGTTTGGGTAATTCTTAAGTTTGGGAAATGGAGCTTGGAGCCATCTTAGAGATACTTATCTTTGGCCCAAAGGTTGAACATCAAATAGTGAACAAACCTCAAAGAATTATTCTAGAGGAAGATCAATTTTCTGTAGGGCTGATATTTTGATACGGATGGCTAGGTTTTATCGTTTGCTTCGTTAGTGACTGAGACTTAGGTGTCAGAAAGGACCATATGTTTTGTTGACTCACTATAGAAGGAATAATCCATTTATATTTGCTTTGCTAGACTTGTGTGTGTGCTCCGTTATGCATTGTTTGAGGCAGGAAAAACTTCAGAAAGTTGGCTTCTACTATAACTAGGAAACAAATCATATGAAGCACTGAGTTAGAGAGGCAAAAAGTAGAAGACAAATGAGTGGGGCAGAAAGACCAGATGCTGACATTTTTCGTAATGGCAGGTTTATGCTTTAGTTTAGCTTTTCTGTTCGTCACATGGACATACACTGTAAGCAGCTGTAGTACCCTTTGGAAGCATTATAAGAAATTATGCTAAACCAGGTAGTGTATTGATTTTAGATTCTAGAAGGTATCTATGCCTATCATACTTTCAAGATGCTATGTGAACCAAGACATTGTTAGGTTTTAGTTAGTTTTTCTATAATAATGTCTACCTGTCAGAAATGCTTTTATTTGTTTGACTTTTTGACCTAGATTACTAATTGTACATGCACATCTGTTTACATTCCCAAGATGTTCTGTGGAGCAAGATCTGCATAGGTTTTAACTACATTTTCTATGTTGTTTGTTGGACTGTGCCTTCAGGAAAATGCTTTTCTGTTTGATCTTGCCATGTAGATTACTAATTGGCACATATAATTGAATAACACAGGGAATTAGATGCCAATACATATGAAAAATTACATAGGGTACTTGTGACCTACCTTGGCAAATGCACCCTATCTTTAGTTGGTGATCCATCAAATTTTGAGCAAGACATGTTACGTGCTTTCTGCATGACAACATTAAGCGAGTATGGAAATTCTTCACTGAAAGACCAAACCTACAAGGTAATGATGCTCGATTTTTAAAATCTAGTTTGTAAATTATCAATGTGTGTTTTCTAATTGGTTCATTGTTGCAGTTTGCCCGCCATGTCTGTTCTTCTCTGTTCTTACTTCAGGATGATAGATCCTCACTCGTGATTGATCTACTAATGTGTGTTCTGGATTGTCTTGCCTCTAAGTGTAAGGTAACAATGAACAAAATTTGTTTGTCTGGTTACCTAAATATTGGTTCTTGGTCCTCTGATTATTGGAACTTGAAAATGCCAAAGGCTGTTTCTTGTTACATGCACAATTGATTTGGTTTCTGCCATAGATTGCATTTTAATTTGTTGTACTACAAAGATATTTTGGCCTTGTCCACCCTTTTGCTATTTGTAAAACTTCTTATTTCAAAGGCGTTGCAGAAGCATGGCCAGTGGATGGATTGAAAAGGCATCCTCAAAATGGCACTTGCTCTGCATGTGATAGCTTTTAAGAATGAAGAGTCGACCTAATCAAAAGCAAGTGGGAAAGTGCAATAAAATGTGTGTGAAGACAAATGATGTGCTTATAATCCTTTTCCCATGATTTGAGTATCTGATTACTTTGGCAACAAACTGCTGCAAGAAAAGGGCTATTCTGCCCTATATCTCACCTGTGTCTAGGTTTAATCTTTAAACTCAAAGTTACCCTCCTGATTCAAAATGTTTGATACTTTGTCCAGGTGAATCATTCATTACTCTGAGTTTCTTTCTCCAGACTTTTATGCAGTGATTTGTCCAGCTACAAGTTAATTTGTGGTAGAATAGTTTAGATATTACCTTCAAATTCTTCATATTACAAATTCAATTTGCACTGATGATATGAACGCTTTATCTATCAACAGATTGAATCTGAAAAGTGGGAAACAGAATTTGTTGAACTAGTTTCTTACTGTGCAAATAAATGTCGAACTGCAAGAACAATTTCTTATAGTACTGTTGCAGAACTCCTCAACAATTTAGCTGATGATCTCTGTCAGGTATCTTATTTGCAAGAATTTTCTTTTTGGTATTCTGTGCACCTTAACATTGCCCATCCACATGGTTGTTTTGAAATGAATTTTTTTGGCAGGCCATGACACCAATGAGTTTGATTCTCAGGCTTTATTCCTTTGGATTATATATTGGCAATTGTGTTTTTAAGTCCATGGTTGATGATGCTCTGCTGTCCAAAGATTCAAAGGATGAACATGCAGTCAATATTTTGCTGGGTGGTGCAGTTAAACTTGGTAGTTTGGCAAATTTGCTTTCTTCATTGCAAGATTATGTTTGTGGTAGTTGCGTGGGGAGCTGTGGTGCCAAATATGAGGATTCTGCCAATAATTTATGTCCAGCCTCAGATTCTCATTCTGAAAACTTTTTAATATGCATACAAGGAAAAAGAAAGGTCCATCTGCTGGCTTACTATAATGTGTTGAAGTTCGTGTGTCAACCACTTGCTGAACTGGTGAACTCAGGCAAAAAACAGATACTTGCTGAAAATGATGTATCTTCTGTTTCTTGCATGCTTTGTGATATCCAGGAAGCATTTTACCAGTTTTGTGACATTTTTCTTTTAATTCACAGGTAACTTCTGCACCTTCATATCTTAGCTGTAATTCCAAGTAGTTATTTCTATCATTAACTTCCAGAATTGATGCCTCATTTGTATCAAATTCTTTTGCTGCTGAATGACGTAATAGAAGTCTGTGCTGTTCCATTCATGTTTCTCTTTCTTCTGCATTGCAAGTGATT
Organism: Bruguiera gymnorhiza; assembly: GCA_020883675.1. Taxonomy (NCBI): domain Eukaryota; kingdom Viridiplantae; phylum Streptophyta; class Magnoliopsida; order Malpighiales; family Rhizophoraceae; genus Bruguiera; species Bruguiera gymnorhiza. Next base: position 2,861,609 of record JAIRCJ010001048.1, read on the forward strand.
CTTCTTTGCACCTCTTAATATAATGTGTCCTGAAGCCCTGGGCTGCCAACTGGTAGGGAGCCCCCTTGTGACTGAAAGAAATTAGATTTGGAAGTGCACCTACTTTCAAAACTCAAAAGATTGGAAGAGTGAATTTATTTCTTAAAATTTCTTTACTTATTGAATCTATTGTCATGCTACTGCCTGCTATTAACTAATCTTGATATTTGTAAAGATAAATTGATAGTCTACGTCTAAAAAAGTTGAACATTACATACCCTACAAGCAGTAGGAAACTATCTTTTATCAGGCTTCTTTTGTTGATGGCATTGAGTTTGCATATTATGTATCACTAGTAGCCAGTGTCATTGATCACTCTCTGAAATTTGTTTATATATGCATGCAGCAGTACATTTCAAATGGAGGTGGATGGATTGGATGACAACAGGATGGTTCCTAGTGCAGCTGTGGCTGCCTTTACTATCTCAATCATAACAAAGCTTAGATCGCAGGTTTGAATTTGTTTTCCGTAGTTTCCACTCTCCAGAAATGCAAAGTAGATTTACTTAAGCTAGACTGTATTCTTGATTTTCTTGTGAGTGGGGCATTGCTTGCATTTGTAGTTCAATCTTAGGTTTTGCTTATTTGTTTTCCTTTTGCTATAACAGAAGATTAGGCATCTAGTGAAGCAAATCATTGGCAGTGGATGGATTCACCGGCAGGGACTGAAATATGTTTATGCCTCTCTTTACAATGTTGGCATACTTCTGTACAGAAAAAAACAAGTGATTGAGGTACCTTTTTTATTGTATTTGATACAGAAAATATGGTTTTTAATTTGGGAACACAGGTTGCTAAAAAATGATGACTGAGTGTTTCCGAACTTGAAATCAATGACAAAATTAAATTCACATTCACTACATTTTCCACCATTCCTTTTCTTATTTCAAGATTTTATGCAGTTGTGTCAACTTTTATGTTACTTGTATTTCTTTTGCCAAAAAAAGAATCTGAAGTAGTAGATTAACTTGGATAGAGCTACTTTTAAGTCTCTTTATGTAATACCCTTATTGATGACCTTCTTTGGGTTACATAAATGCCCTTATCCTTCCTTTTTTTTTTCTTCCTTTATTATGTGGTTTCCTATTTCTAACACCATTGAAGGCTCCATCTTATGTTCTTTCCTGTTGAATATAAATGTCCTTCAGTTTGATGAATTGTCTGCTCTTTGATGCTGATCCATTAATTGAGATCCTAACCTTTTCAAAATAGTTCCTCTTCAATTATTCTACATTAGAAGAAAAAAATAGAGTTACCAATTAAATTGATCCAACTTAGAATGAAACTACCTAAAACGTTGTGCCTTAAGTAGACTATGGTTGATACAATGATATGAAACTTTCTATGGCTTGCTTAAAGTGATTATCCCAAAATAACAAACCTGAGATGACATGATCTATTGGCTATTTACTGTGGATCAATATTCATTAGTCTGCCATACTTTTAACAAGGAAACACTTTGAGCTTAAATTAGGGGCCTGATATCCCTGCCAAGTCACTTCAAAGTCAAAAACCAAGCTCTGCATGTTACATATCAGACAGGAACCCTATCTATCCTGTTTTGTACCCTCATGTACTAAGAAGCAGAGGTGTACATGTGAATTCCTATTCCAAAGATATCACCTTGAAAACCATGCATTGTTGAACTGTCAACATGTTTGCATTGGAAACATTTATGCTGATGGTTGCTTGCTTTTGCAGGCTTCAGAGTCCTTAAAACTATGTTGCAGAGCATCATGGGTGTGTCTTTTGCGTCTTTGTCAGAGGTTTGTGCATAAGCAGAATGAGTTTGTTGGTGAGCTTTCAGAAGACACAATTCTGGAACTTGCTGCAGAGGCGTGTGCTCGAACTGCATTTCTTTTGGATGTTCTCTATCAATGTGGCAGTCATAAGATGGAGAAGGTAATTGTAAACAGCCTGGAAAATTGGTCTGTGGCTGAAGATCTGTTTAGAAGGCTTCCTGGTCCCATGGCTTTGGTGAAACAATGGGTGAAGGTAGCATCTGAAAGTCTCCAACTGTTTTATTCATCTTTGTCTGTTCAGTGGTGTGATTGTAATCTAACTTCCAGATAGAATGCAAACTCAACACGAACACGGATGTGGAGAATAAGACTCCAACTTTGCATAGTTTGCTTTCATCTTCTGTGAAAGTGTCAAAGAGGGCAATTGGAAGAATTTTACAGCAGGTTTAACCCCTTATTGTTTCCTCTTTGGATTTCAAACTCATTTTTTACTGCATTTTTCATTATTTTCTGGATTGATCTATTACTTGCAATTTGTTTTTCCCTGAAATATTTACAGGAGCTTCTGGCTTATGAGGAAATGGACACTATGTACCCGGAATATTGCCGACAAATGCAAATAAAAACCATTGATATCCTCTTGCAAGATGTTTATATTTCTAAAGATTGCTTTTTATCAAAATCAAGAATTTTACTCAAAAAGGGACGGATATTAAGGACTTGTGGTTTTGAAGGTTTGAACAACTGTATCCAGTGTTGTTCAGAAGCAATTTCTACAATTGTGAGTCTTCAGTTATTTTATTTTTCATTCTGAAAGCATTTACACCTAGCTGGGTATGCAATTTTCTTGAGATAGTTTATGCTGCAGAGAGGTGTAGCATGTATCCAGGGAACTCCGGCCTCTCATCAATTAGCTGTGGCATATTGCTTACGTGCACTACTTGCCCAAGAGGCTGAACCAAACTCAAAGGTGTTAACCATGAAAGGCTAGTCTCTGGAATTAACCATTTAATGATTAGTAGCTATGTGTATTGAAATTTTTAGAAAAGGTTCACAAGTGAGCTTTTTGTCATGACATCGTTTTCTGGTTGCATGCAGCAAGTCTTTCAAGATATCAAAGCTGCCCTAAATCTGTGGTTGAGCATTCCAATTTCAGATTATGACATCCCATGTGATGACAACAGTGTATTGTGCGGTGACAGTATGATGTTCCTACTATATAATGCAGTTGATTTATTGTCAATGAAGGTACCTTTATGAACTTCCCTGTTCTTCTACATTACTGAGATCTTATGACTTATTTGCATCATTTCTGTTTCTCTTCTATGAACGCAGGGTTATGTCGAACTTCACCATGACAAATATAAATTAATGTTTAGATTGTTCAAATGGAAGAGTGTGCCAGCAGAGAAGTGCTTGTCCATACTCTGGGAGAGTAGAAGGCTTAGTCATGCCCTTTGCATGTCACCTATAAATGATGCATTGATAATGAACTTAGCAGAGGAGTATGGTGACAAATTTAAATTTGTTGAGTTCTGGATAAACTGTCTGAAGGAATCACTGCCTTCGTTAGTTGGGTTCCTGCAAAATTTTTCTTATCTATTTACAAGATTTCTCTGTGGCCCTCACAAGGATGAAACCTATATTCAATCCGATGTCACAGTTGATGACATTAAAAAGGCTGCTTCTGACCTTATTTCCAGTGTAGGTTCCCTTGAACAAACCATCATGTTTATTGACTAAATTTTTAATTCTCTTTGATACGAGCTTGTCAATTTCTTTTTGTCTTTCAGGTTCCCGTCACCAGCCATTCTGTTTTCTTTGCTGGATATCTCTACTATGATTTGTGTGAAAGACTCATTACAACTGGACATTTATTTGAGGTAAACAGCTCAAATTTCATTTTCAGGTGCCCTTAAGTTCCCTGGGTTCACATCTCTATGCTGCAAGCAGCTAAATCTTCATAGATGAGAATGTTGCCCCACCTACTTTGCTAAAGTTGCATTTGTTTTCTCCTCCCCCTTACTCCAATTGCTGACTAGTTCTTTGAAATATTAGACACTATTTTTCTATCTGAGACAACTCATGGTTTATTCTTTAGCTTTGTCCTGCTATGTGGTCTTGTACTCTCTCTGACTGTAAGATGCTGATCAACTGTAAATAAGTTTTCTTTCTTTAGGCTCTCTCCTGTGCAAAAGAAGCCCATCGCTTGCGTACTAAACTCTTTCAAGAGAATTTTACATACTCTGTTGAGCAGCAAGTTGAGAAGTCTACTGAAGGTGGGGGTCACAATCAAAAGCTCACATACAGTATTCAAAATTTACAAATGTGCAGATCAATTGCCAGTGAAGCTTTGTCCTTTGAAACCATTTCATGGGATTTTGAAGCATTCCATCTCAGTCCATGGAAAGTACTTCAGTGTTATCTTGAAAGTACTCTTCAGGTTGTCTGTCTTTGGCTGTGCTTTGATCTACAACTTTAATACATACCTATCTTTTATATTGCTGATGGAATTTTGATAGTAGTTTTTCATGCAACATGCAGGTTGGAATGATCCATGAAATGCTTGGAAATGGAGCTGAGGCTGAAACGTTGTTTCTTTGGGGAAAAGGCATCTCCTGCTCCCAAAGCTTGCCTTTATTTACAGTGTCCTTTTCATCTGTTTTAGGTATGAAATTATCCTAGGTCCTATATTTTTCATGCTTTTTTTTTCTTAACTTAATTTCAACCTTATGTGACATCTTTCCCACCATATACTGGTTAAAATGATAGGAAAACTATACCGTAAGAAATGGTCCTGGGATCTGTCAGAAAAGGAACTTCAAAGTGCCAAACAGACTTTGGTTGATAGCTGCATGGGTTTTGCTTGCCTGAAGTGTAGATTGGTACTGGATGTCACCATTGATCAGCAACTTGGTGATTTATACAGGAGTCATGCATTTAGTGCTTCAGGGAGTCTTCTAATAGAGAGAGTATCTCTTGCTGAAAGTTTGTATAAATCAGCTCTGGACAAATTAAATCTTTCTGAATGGAGAAACTCGGTTAGTTGTCCTGAAATAGTTGAGAGTGTTGCAAAAAATTCTGTTGCTTATTCTGCCACAACTCTGCCAGATGCAATGAGAGGACCAAAAGAGAAGAAGGAAGCCAGAAAGGGTAGAAAGACTAAAAACACTCCAAGATCCTTGTCAGAAGAGCAATTTTCTGCTCCTGAGCATAATGCAAGGCTAACTCGTTCCAGATATCTTTCTTCTCAAAGCCAAAACATAAAAAATTCTGCCAATGTGCAAAACTGCATATCAAAGCATTTGAAGGGAAATAATGTTTGTGGTTTACCTGATAATGGCAGTCAGAAAAGGTCACTCCTTGAAAAGAAAAGTTGCATGGTTGATTTAGGATATGAAAGTACATGTATTTGCAACAACATGAAATGCTGGTTTTGTCTGGTTATGGAAGTTAGGGAATCTGGATTGGTTATCAATTTCCTACACATGAAATGGGAGTTGTTTCGCAGGCGACTATCAGTGAGGATATTCAATGGCATAGGTAATGGTCAAGTTGCTTATTGCTATTTTTTTCCACTTTGATTACTGACATAGGTACTTTCAAAGGTAATGGCATATGTCAACTGTCTCTTGTTTGCTAAGCTTGTTAAAATTGTTATCAATTGTTCTTGTAACTTAATTTTTGAGCCAAATTTGAAGCAATAGATTAATGTACAAAATGGTCTCTGTAGTCAGAAGTGAAAGTACAGCCACTAACATGGTTGTGTTCCATTTAGGGGATCTTCAGTTTGGAATCCCTTTTTCTTTCTTTTTTCCTAATGCCTATTCTGAATCACCATTTAATTTCTTTCTGTGGTCCTCATTTATGATACCAATATTTTGTCAGTGGTAACTCAAGTTAGATGTAAAAGAGAAGTTTTAGAAAGGAATAAACATGAAAACTTTGCGGTAACATCTTTGATACTTGTTTTGTAAATTTGGTCAACTTCTTAAATGGAAAGTGTTAATTGAGATTTGTAACTATAATTTCGTCTGGAGCAACTGTGAAAACCCTTTTCTGTATTTGTTAACGTATATTGAATAGTAGGAAAAAAGAAAATTTGGTTGATAAGATGCTTTTATGGGGGATTATTTCTGCTACCCTTGTCTATAAATAAGTAATTTTTTGAGCACCAACTGATTGAAAGAATGTGAAACTCCAACTCTTTTGAAATCTTTTTACTCATACCCTTGTTAGTTATCGATCTGCCTGTTAATGTGGTCAAACCATGCTATACAGTAGTTGATAATTTTTATGGTCAAACACATGGGAATCAACATGCACATTCATACGCTCCTCTGCAGTTGTACTTTCCTTTTCTCATTGTTAACCAAAAAAGAATGTGAAAGGACTGTGAATTTCCCATAGTTTTTCCCTCCAATCTTGGCTAGTTTTGGGAGGCAAAAATGTCTTGGAAGGTTGCTTCTTTATTCTTGAGGAGTGACAGTGAATAAATAGCAAATATGTTAGGTTATATATTATTTGTGCAATTGAGGGCTCAAGATAGGACTGTAAAGTGTTTATCTTCATTCTGTGCTGATTTTCAGGTTCTTTTGTGCTCTTTTTCTTCCATAATTTTTAGGAAAATGCTTGGGAGCTCGTGGTCAAGTTCATGAAATGCACGAGATCATTTTGCAAAGCATCTCTGTGCTCGTAGGTCGAAACCCCTTGAATTTTGCTTATGCTCCTCTTCCCCTCACTTTCTTGCTTGATTTAGTCGAAAAGGAGTTATCAATGGATGTGTTTGCCATTGAGCGGGCAGCAATACTTTACAACATCTGTTGGTTCTTTTTGAAGAGTTACCGTTCAAAGGATACCAGGTATTCACTAATTGATATTTTTTTTCCCTTGTTGATCTATCTGACTGCTCAAGGATATGGAATTTCTATGGCTTATTGGCTAGTGGTTTGTTTGATAGGGAAACATAAGATCTGTACTAGTTAGTGATCTCTATACGCTATGGGATTGCATATGCTTAACAAGTAGTATTTGGCAAAATTGACTTTTCTCCTGATTTATTCCCTTCAGGAGTCCATGCTGTGATCTATACCATGTTCAAATACAAAAAGTAGTATCTTGGTTGATGCTAGCATTTGTGGTCAGCCGTGAGGTTCCTATACTTTTTCAGAAGGTAAAACTTTTCATCTTCTTGTTTGTATAATTTAGTCTGGTTATCTTTTTTTTTTCTTGGCTTCTTGCTATTTGTCTTCTTTTATCCTTGTATTTTCATTATTACCTGTTTATTTTAATTTTGAATGCTTTTTGACCTATCCTCAGAGCCTGGCTTGTTTTTGTTGCAATTTGCATTTTGAACATGAGGCACATGTTTAATATGATTAGTTTGTTTACTTTCATGTACCTATCCAGGTTTTTTCACTCATGGAAGCAAATTTATCTTTGTAAAAGCAGTACCCACAAATCAAGGACCATTGTTGTTAATAATTTCATGTAGTCTGAATTTGTCGAAGTACTTTAAAATAAGGTTTGGCAATGAGTCATTAACGTAATAGCTCTATTCACATCATAAATGGTAAAACCTCATCTTTGTCGGACCAGTTTTGTGGTTGCTATGTGTTTGTGGATCTTGCAATGAAAAGGTGCTGAGTAATTCAAGGATGGACCTTGTTTACTTTTATTAAATCCTCAGGAAATTTAGAACATTTAAAAAAACCAACAATAGCATCCATATGTTGCAGTTCGTCAAGCCTCTGTCCTTAATAGCTATTGACTCCACAAGAGGAAGAAAATGTTTTATTTCGACCTTTTTTCTTTTTTTTTTTTTCCATTTTTTCTGTTTGAAAAAGCATTATCAATCTCTATGGTTGCCTCTGCCTTTCCTAAAATCCCAGCCCTAGGTGCAGTCAAAGATTCTGTATTCTAGGTTAAGTTGATATGGATGCAACAAAACAAAGATGGCCTGTCTTTGTTTGGGATAGGCACAGTGGCGAGGGCACACTTGAGATTGTGTGGGATAGGCACATGGTCTTAGGTTCGAATCCCCTTGGTTGCATTCCATGAAACAAGTGGGTTGTGACAGTGGGGTCGTGCTACCAACCTGGGGTTTGCTTGAAAGGGATTCATTTTCATTAAAAATGACAACAGCTTTTCAAAGATTTGTGGACAAAAGGGAACACTCTAATTAGGGGTAAAGGCCTAATGATCGATTCTACATTTCAACTGCTGGTAGATCTAAAAGGATTTCAAGTTGCATCAGGTTGGGTTATGGGATTCTGATTAAGGGTTATGGGCCTGATGCTCAAATTAAATGTCTAGTTGTTTCAGGTTGCTATGTAATCTTTTTCTCAGATTGTACTTTCCTTTAGACTAAATTTATTGCTGCAATTAATCATAGCTTTAGCTTCATTTTAATTTGGGTGCAGTGATTTATTCTGGGCCTTTATTTGTATTAAACAGATTTCCAGGTTGCTTTCTGCAATATACCTACTTTCTTCCTTCAGTGACGTCTTTTCATTGCCATCCGTTTGCAAAGTGCTCTCTCAAAGTCATTGGGCTTCATATTTTCATCAAGCTTCACTTGGAACTCAATTCAATTATCAGTTCTTTTCAAATATGACGGGAAAGATTAAACCCCAGCATCAAGTGGGTGATGAGGTATACCTACAAAGAAATAATTGCAAATTTTTTTTGTTGGAATTGCTCTAAATGACGAATGCCTTTGATATTTGGGGCACAATAATTTAACTAAAGACTTTGGAATTTTTTTTTCCTCTTCAATTTTTATTGAGGCAGTCAATGTGATTAGGAAAAGTCTCTAAAATTTGGTGCATAGATAAGGTTTAAAATCTCAACACTTTCTTGGGGGTGCAGACATTTTTTCTTTTCAGAACTAAAGCTAACATCAACACCTAGAGCTTAAGGCAGACATAAAATGTTATAATTGTGAAGATACTGAGGTCAAAATGTAATAAAGAAGAAACAGAGAACTAAGCTGTGAATTTCTTTAAATATTAGAAGAGGTGCTCTTTGTAAGTGTAAGCACAGTTATACTACGAAGCAGAAAATCACAGTATAATTCCTGGTTGATAATACAGAAAGCCTAATAACTAATATTTCTAGGTAGACTTAACTGATCATTATCGAGTACTGAGACCAACTTGTCCTTCATAACACTTCCTTCTAGAATTTTTGTTATTTGTATTGTCGTCCTTCACCAGTAAAACTGTGTACATCAAGCATGTTTCCATGCTTGCTCATCAAAATTATTAATTCAAGTTCAATTGCTTAATTACTTCACATTAGTGGTATGTTCGTGCTGTCTCCTTTGTCAACTCTTAGTTTCCCTCTTGGGAAAAGTTCTGTATATAAATGCCACTTGAACTTTATTACTTTGTCCTTTGTATTGCTTGTCTGCTGTTCTTTTTCCATTTGTTTTTGAGTTGTAAGATTATCGATCAAAACTATTTTAAGATAGTCCTGGTCAAAAGATCTGCAATAGTTTTTATTTTTCAATTTTACACTCGTGTGTATATATTAATATTTGTAAGTGGAGAGAGCAGAAATTTAAGCCAGCTAGTAAGAAGCATAAACTGTTTCTCAATTACTTTTTACATTTTGTGTTGCTGGTGCATTTTAGTTTATAGTATTAATATCACATGTTATATTTTATTTTAATTTGATAATTCTATTTCAGGGCACACATTTGACTGGTTTGACTAGCATACAAGCAGAGACATGCAAATTGCCAAGGTTTCAGCTGCCATATTCGCATGGTGAAGCTTTCTAGGATTCGGAGCAGATTCTAAGGTTTATGGTTTTCCTTTTGTATTGCAGGCTTGCACCTGAGTCTGTTCAAGACTTGAAGCAACTAGTTATAGATTTTTTCTCAGCCCTTCCTTGCACAACAATTATTTGCATAAGTTTGATAGGAGGCTTGTACGCAAGTCTATTACAAGAGCTACTAATGTATCCCTCAAGTGTTCATGCATGGATGCTGGTGTCACGCTTGAATGATAAGAATCAACCTGTTGTGATGCTTCTGCCTGTGGATGCATTGCCTGAAGGTATTTGGCTCTAATACACGGGGATCGCATTACATATTTTATTATGCAATTTAAGGCATACTCAATAATTTGCAACATTTGTTCAGAAGCTTCAGAGGTTGATGGCGAAAATCCTGACTCTGGCAAGTTTTTAGAGAGCAATTGCTTGGATAGACACTGGCATTGCCCTTGGGGTTTTACTACGGTTGATCATTTAGCTCCGGCATTTAAAATTATATTGGAGGAGAACTACTTATCTTCATTGATCCTTCCTTCAGAAGATACGAAGAGGAATAGAACCCTATGGTGGATGAGGAGAAAAAAGCTGGACTGTCAGCTTGGTCAATTGCTGAGGTAGTCACTGCAGAACATTAAATTTGTATTTCTGAAATTTTGTCTGGACTTGCTGGTGTTGCATTGTGATGTTAGCTTTGTTTTCACTAACAAGTGATTGTTGTTGGTGCTTGCATGCTTGTCATTACTTGATGAAACAGGGACATGGAAGATTCATGGTTTGGTCCTCTGAGATATGTACTTCTGGGAGGATGGCCTGAATATAAAAAACTGGACATGGTGTTAAATAAGCTCTTGCGCAATCTGAAATCTAAATGTAAAATGGAGGTAAATGAGAGTTTTCTCAAAATTATTCTGGGTGGCAGAGAGTCTGAATTGGACATAGAAGCATGTATTTCACACTTATTACGGATTAGAAAAGGTTGCTTGATTGGAAAAGCTGCACACTGTGATGAAGCAAAGTGCAACACATTGCCTAAAGAATATGAAGGAGCTGCTAAACTGTCTGGCTTGGCCATCCAACTCCTACATGATGCTGTGAATGAGCTTGAAGATGAGGAAACTGCAAATAGAGAACCAGTAATTCTAGTACTGGATTATGAGGTGCAGGTAGGATCTGTTGATTAACTACTCCACTGCCATGTGCTTAATTTATATTAGGGGTAACAGGGTGGATTTACATCTATCAAATTTATGTTGAAATGAACAATTATCTAAAGATAAGGATGCACAGAATCTAAGTATTTGCCCAGGTTAGATTAGTTTCAACAGCAATTGATCAAGGTTTCTTTTTTCTTTATTTTTTTCAGTTAGGCCTTATAGTTAAACCTGAGTTTTGGTTACTTTTCAAGGTATTGATTGCAACTTATTGTTTATCAGTTTTGTTGATTTTTTTAGGCATTGATAGTTTTTTTGGTAGCTAGCAACTTTGCCAGAAATGCTATAATGTATGTTCTTCATATATGGGCATCAACCTTATTCTATGGATGGTTAGATTAATGAGTTAATAAAGAAGTGTGTCTGACAATATACATTTAGTGCATTGTGTTATGATAAAGTTGGAGAATGCAATGCTTTCTTTTGTGCCTTGAAACTTAGATGCTTTGAAAAGCAGTGTCTTGGGAGTTGCTAATATGATTGTCTTTAATTTTCTTTTTCCTTAACGAAATTTTTTTGTTTCTTCTTTTGATACTTGTTTGAGATGATTAGACTGATGAGATGTATGCAGATGCTTCCTTGGGAGAATTTGCCAATGCTAAGAAACCAGGAGGTTTATCGCATGCCTTCAGTTGGCAGTATCTGTTTGGCACTTGATAGGACCGCCCACCGTCAAGAGCAGGCTGAAAGGATCACTGTTGCCTTCCCTTTCATAGATCCATTAGATGCATTTTATCTGTTGAATCCCAGCGGTGATCTCAGCGGCACACAAATCGAATTCGAGAACTGGTTTAAAAGTCAAAACTTGGAGGTAATTTTCTCGTTGCATTTTCTGTCAGCATACAGCAAATATGACATTGGAGGGTGTAAATGTCATTATCTTGTTATTTTAATGTAACTACTATACGTGGCTTGCCTCCAGTGTTCCACTCTTGTTCTGTTGTCTCCTTTTGTGTTAACGTGTACCGTACCGGGTGAACTCAGATATCCAATTATAACAAAATATAAGTGAATCATAAAAATTTCAATTTTACTAAGAAAATAAATAAAGTTTACTTTAATTTTTAAATGACTACTAAGTATATAATTAATTTTTTTATTGGTTTCTACGGAAGCTTGAAATCTCGATTGGCATTAACCAGCCTTGTGGTTTCTTTTGAAAAGGAAAAATTGTGTGGTCTTTCTTCAAATTTTTGTGCTCATTTACTTTGATTAAAGGATTTCAAACAAAACCTTATTAATCAAGAGGAAAGTATGATTATCCTATCATAAATTTGGGACAAATATATATGTTATTTTATGTCTTTGGAAAACTCTAATCAAGCAAAATAATTTAAAAAAAAAAAAATTGGAGGAACGTTTCAAAATTTTTTAATATAACTAACTATACAATATTAAAAAAAAGTACAAAATGATTCTAATTTAATAAGGTTATTTTTGTGAAGTATACAATTGTTTGAAATTGTAAAAGTGCAATATTTAAAAGATACACTATTTGGTAATCTAAGAACAATGAGCAAATTTTCTGATGTACCCATATAGAAGGAAGAATGAGTGAACATAATTGCCTCAGTCAACAAAAATGAGCTTTTTATACTCTTTTTTTCTATAAATGCAAAATTTCGGATGCTTTATCCGCACCCTCTCTTGTCTTCTGTCTCATTTTTTGTGACCTTTCTCTTTCCCCTGTAATCTCAATATTCCATAAGCTCCTACTGCTGGAATTTGGTTGTTGCATAGAAGTCTACTTATTGGGTACTAAAGCAGTGAAAAGGTAAAAACATATATGTGAACTAAACCAGGTCAGGAAAAAGAGAGATGAGTAACAATGCCCAAGTTTATAGCTTGTGTGTGTTTGCTTGGGATAACTGGATACTGAACTCCCAACATGCACTCTTTGAATGCAATGAGTTATTTCTGTCAGTCTTCTCAGGTCTATAGGAGTTATTGACTCCTGTTTTTCTCTCCATTCGAAATTCTTTGAAGACCTCTGGTAGCTATATGTAAAACGAGCTTACTGGGATGATATTTTTGTTCTTCAAATAATTTTTCCTACATGTCCATGCAGGGGAAGGCTGGATCTGCACCTACGGCTGAAGAATTGGCTTCTGCACTTAAAAGCCATGACCTCTTTATATACTTTGGCCATGGAAGTGGTATACATAGCTAGACATACAAGGCCGATTGGTTTATTTGTTTCTCATTGCCTGTGCTGCACTCATTATTTCTGCATTATAAAGGTCCCTGGTTATAATGCTGAATATGATTGCATACATCTTTCACTGCAGGGGTCCAATACATTTCTCGCCAAGAGATTCAGAAACTGGAAACATGTGCTGCTACCCTTCTGATGGGTTGCAGCAGCGGTTCTTTGTCACTGAATGGGTGCTACATTCCTCAAGGTACTCCTCTATCATATCTAACAGCTGGTTCTCCTGCTATTATAGCAAATCTTTGGGAGGTGACAGACAAAGATATTGATCGGTTTGGGAAATCCATGCTTAATGCTTGGTTGAAAGAGAGATCAAGTTCTTCTATAGGTTGTATACGATGTAATTTAGTAGAAGAGTTTGAGGCCATGAACATTAGGGGTGGTAAAGTTAACGTCAAGAAAAAATTCCCTAAGAAAGTATCTGAAGCTTCTGAGAAGAGCTCCTTGAAGGATTGTTGTGACCATAGGCCAAAAATTGGATCATTTATGGGTCAGGCTCGGGAAGCTTGTACACTCCCATTCTTGATTGGGGCATCACCGGTTTGTTATGGCGTCCCCACTGGCATTAGGAGAAAGAGGGATTTGCAGCATAATCGAGTTATCTAGTGAAATTGATTTGGACGAATCTTCAGCATTGTTAAACCCAAAGGACAGGTTATACTAGCACATGCTACGGTGCCGCCCAAGGTCATCTAACCTGCAACCTAATTATGATTGTGTAGATTTACTCCTGCAATAAAATGCGAAGAAAATTACAGCTTCAAATAGATGTTTAAAGATTACAGTTCAATTCTTTCTTTTTTTTTTTTCTCTCATTCACTTTTTTTGTCACTGTTACTTTTGATGACCCTAGACATAGAGTGTCCTTGCGTTGTATTTACACGGGAAAGAGTTGAGGGCTCTTTTTTGGACTACTTGTTATTCTATGTTGTTTGCTTTCGCTTGTGTAAGAAAGTGTGATGGTTTTTTATTATGAAAGCAAAAAAATTAAGGGACGATCAAAACGATCCATTCCCTTCAAAGAACCAAAAGAATGTTGCTTTATTTTACTGTTTTCTTGTGTAAGAGAACAAATGCCAAAGCTGTGTTGGTGGGATAGGCTGCATAATAATGTTCTTAAATCGCTTTTTCAAGTTAAGACAGTCTTTGAGAAGGTCTTGGGTAAATGATTGGAATGTTTTTAAATCGCTTTTTCAGGTCCCAAGTAGACAAACAATTCCAATACAGCACGCTGCTCTTGTCTTTTTAACATGTAGACTATACCACTTCACTTCTTTGTAAAAAACACGGCCAATCGTTGTCCTGACATAGAGTACTGAATTTCATTTCCGATGCTAAGTTGTGTTAGTCTCTGGTATCTTGTGAATTATTTGTTCAGAATGCTTTGAATTTAATGAATTTCCATCAAAAAAAAAAATCTATAAAGATATTCAATTAGATATATTTCTTTACATATTTAATAGAGATAGCAAATAATTTGAATATAATTATTTTAATCTTAACTTATTTGAATTTCAAATACTTCAAATTATAAATTTGTTAAATTTTAAAAAATTATTGTATATTAAATTATAAATTAATTAAGTGTTAAGTTTATTAAATTTTTAATATATTAAATTTTAAATTTTTAAAATTTTAAATTTTAAATTATTTTAATTACAAGTTATTAAAATTTTCAATTAATACTAGATGTTAACTCAAACGAAATTTTAGGCAAATTAAATCCCATTATTCAGGTCACTCAAGTTTTGTCACCTTTCATATCTGAGCAGTGCTCGGAGCAGAATGGTAATATTATTGTTAACACCACTAAATCACGAGGGGAAAAAAAAAGAAATCTTAACTTTATTGTTTTAAATAACAATGATACCCTTTGTGGAGAGGTTGCCTCAGTTTGATGGTAAAGAGATCATATTGGTAATGATTGACAGAATAAGTAAATATAACTCTTTCCCATCCCCTTACAGTTGTTTTAGTTGTCAAGGTTTTTATAAAGAACAATTTTAAACTATATGGATTCAATTGTGTTAGACAGAGACAAGATTTTCATCAGTCCTTGTTAGAAAGAAATGTTCAGATTTTTGGGAATTGACTTACATCCAATTACTATATACAACCACCCACAGAGAGATGGACAAAAAGAGGGACTCAATTGTTGTATGGAGACATATCTTTGTTGTATGATGTTTCAAAAACCAACACAATGGAATCATTGGTTATATCTCGTTGAATGGTGGTATATTAACAGTTACCATTCTTCTATTGGCATGGCTCCTTTCAAGGCCCTGTATGACTTTGCACCTCCTTATCTACCAGAGTTGCCTATGGATCAGATCATTGTAGCTTCAATGGAGTCTTTTGCAAGAGTAACAACATGTCTCAATCTTATTCGAGAGTAGCTCTTGAAGGCTTAGTTACGTATGAAGAAGCATTTTGCAAATAAGCAGAGATCTAATCGCTCTTTTGCTGTGAATGATTGGGTACACCTCAAACTACAACTCTACAGGCAGACGACAGTGGCTTTTCACAAGAAATTAAAACTGGCCTCCAAGTATTATGGGACCTTCTAAGCTGCTCGAGAACGTCTGGCTTATAAACTGCAGCTGCCTACTAGTTCTATTATCCATTCCATCTGCCACGGAAATCATGGACAACTCCTGCCTCAACAGTCAGGATGTCACACAGGTATTGGGGTAATGTTCTAACCAGGGTCTTTCTATCTCTGCTCAATTTCATACCTTCCAGCCTTGAGGACAAGGCCGTCCTCACCTGTGAAGTCCAATTACGATCTCTGTAACTGTAGAGTGTGATGGAATGTGTTTAATTGTTTTTCCAAGGCGGCAACACCACCATCGATTATTTGGTTATTGGGTCGTGGGGTGTTAAGATATCTAACGAGGTGCAAAAATTTCGCAAGCCTAGTTTAATCTTTTTCAGGTAAATCCGAGAAGTATCCCAAGATCCCACTTTGTTGATAGTTTACAGACCCAGATAATTGCCCAAAGAAAACGTAGCTGTGGCCCTTTTTGGTTGATTGTTTGCGTTCCAGCTTTCAAGAGCTGTTACATACACCTGAAGTGATTTTCAGGTTGTCTTGGCGCGAGTTAGATACAGCTACCTTGAAAAGAACAAAAAAAGAGAAGGATGATTCTAACACTTAAGCCAGTCGGTATGAAAAGGGTGACTTCTCTCAGGTCAAATAGCGTTATTCTTCTCTGTAATTTCCCTATCAAATTCTTTCTGATCCTCTTATCTATCCTCGAACAACTGTTCTATTTAGCCAAACCCCAACATAAGGTCAAGCTTTGGAATTGAAACACAGAGATAAACCAAATGAGGGATTAAAGGAAAGTATAATTTCAATGAGGACACAGACATATACGTACACAAAAGACATTCGCTATTTTTTTTTTTTTTCTTCCCCTCCCTCGAAGAGGACATTCAGTCCATACAAGGGTATGGAATGTATTGGGAAAATTACATACACAAAAGGCATTACATAAAGAGGGAAACGAAAAACAACAATTTGTGCTACCCTTCGTTCAATTTTCTTTTCCCTATGTACACAAAAGACAAGTAAACACCTGCAAATTTGAAGTCCTTTATGTTTCTTCTGTCCGTTGAAGTTAACCCTTCCTAAGACTATGTACCTAGGAAACATCTTCTGACAATTGAATGCCTCTACGCTACTTATCTTTGACCAGCATTGGCTTCTCTACGCCTACGTCTCCTACCTGAAAGTCCCAAAAGCACTCTGCCACGGTGGCGAAGGTGGCTAACGAGTGATGCACCACCATTAGTACTATTACCATCATCATTACCACTGCCATTATCTTCATTTGAGGAATCCAAACTAATGTCAGGAGAAGTGTGATGAATAGTAACTGATCTGTCATCTGTTCTGTGGTTAGTCCTCTGTGATTGCCTTGGCCGTCTGCTAATGTCATTTCCTGATGGCCCAAATGCATGCAACAGCAGAAAGAAGTTCACCAAGTCTCTATCAAGACCCACCTCAAAACTTCCATTCCTTTCTCCAGCTCCCGCATCAAAATGCTCGTCTTCTTCATCTGTATCATAACCATAATCATTCCCCTCTATTACATAATCTCCAAAAACCATTGCCCCTGGCATTGTTGACATTATTGTGCTTATTACATCATCACGTTCACGCTCCCGCTCAAGTCTTCTCCATTTCTGTTTCAGAACAGGATCAACCTTGCGTGGGTGTGCAGAGGGGTGTTCTGCCTTCATGTGCTTCCTCAGCTCCTTGTAGCTGCCAACAAATGAGCAGTCATCCTGCATGCAGCTTCTCTTTTTGGCATTTAGATATTCTCGTGCAGGTTCAACCACAGTCCACCCTTTCACCAGGCCCCTGCATAGAGGGCAAGCAAGCTCTGTGATTTCACACCTCTCAACAGGTCCACCTGATTCTGACACCAAAATCGGATGCTCAGCAATGCCATTGGATGAGATTACTTTAGTGTAAGCTTTCTTGTACTGGTCAAGGCAATTGGAATAACGGAAGCTAGTTCCACACATATAGGGACGACAACCTTTATCGTGAGAGGAACAAAGTAGAAGGACAGCATTGTGGGGGCACTCCATGCACACAGAACAGGCTACATCTTCCAAGTCTTTCTTATCCAAGGCTTTGGAGCATTTCTTTGGGCACAAGCCCCCTAATATGTCATTATTGCAAGATGGCGATGGGTACGGTGCCAGCCTGCGTCGTGGATAAGCAATCCTGCGTCTTTCCCTGCTACCTTTTGCCATTTCCAGCTAGACCTGGAAAAACATAAAGCAGAATTCTGGAGTTTATTCCAGCTACTTAACCAAAAGAACTTTTCCAGTCTTTGCAAATCTGGAATCTCGGAAAATGGTATTTGGTACAAGTAACTAATCTTGAATTTCTGTGATATAATTAGATAGCCCACCATCTAGACAAGAAGTAGAACAGACTCAAACATCGAAAATTCTTTTGCATAAGCATCTGAGTTCTGAGAAACAAACAGGTAAACAGTTTCAAAGCAACTACAGTAATAATGGTTGATGGTCAATCACAGAAAACCCAAGCAAAACGATGCAACAGCCATAATACCAACACCAACCAGACTAAGCAAAGTACCCTTTCCAATTCTGAGTAATAAGGAAACAGAAGGGAAATGAAAGCCTGGCATTAAGTGGACCGCAGCCTAAGGAAACCCTCACCCTACTGGCATGAGCCAAACCCTCCATTATCACCTAAGAGAGACAAAAAATCACCTCATACTTCTGATTAATGATGGGTTCAGCTCGCATCAACGCCAAAGTGTGCCAAAGTACTTATCCCAAAAAAAAAAAAAAAGGCATTATTCAAAAGGGGAAAAAAAATGAAATAATAAAAAAAAGAAAGAAAGAAAGATAAAACTTCACATGCACATGCAGTTCTCTATACATAGTTTGGGGAACAAATATGAGACCATGGGCATCACTGCCCTTATGCAAGAAAAAATAACTAGCAAAAGTTGAGATATATGGATGACTCATCTCATCAACATAAATAAAAGCTCTCCAACATTCCATGATCAAGAGAAAAACAAGGGTGTTAAGCAAAAGAGATGTCAACAATGTAACCATATCCAGAATAATGGCTATTTTTGCTTGCCATACAACCATTATGCATCTTTGTTTGATTTGCATAAAAACCTGCAAGAAAGGAAACACACTCTCCAGGTTATGTGACACTCTAGCTGCTAGGCTGCTATGTCTAGAAAGATTTTCACAATTCACCTGGAAGGATGAGTACTCCAACAAAACTTTCATACTAAATGCTAACTAAGCATATTCCCATCAATACAGCTTGAATACACTTAGCCATGTTTAACAGCCATCAGAGGTACTTAACTTAAGCCAATACCAGGTCATATCAGTTATTTTCCGTAAAGAAAAAACAAAAGAGAAGAAAAAAAAAGGCTAAAAAGGGTCCATAAATCTGTGAGATGAACTTTACCAAGACAAGTGGGATTGCAAACACAGAATTCCATAGTCATGATGGGACAAGTCAAATTCTATATATAAATTCTCTGATGTCACAAAGATGCAAAAAGAAATAGAGGACACCAAAAAAAGAAAACTGCTTGCTAAAATCTTTGCCTATGCTATATGACTAATAAAACATTAGATCAAGCAAATTAAGGATATCAGAATGTGGCACAAAGATTGGTTCTGTATGGACCCATCATACTACTATGACAAGCAACATAAGCTGCATCATTGACAAAAAGTCTCCACAAGATCAGGAGGGAGAGAAATAATTTGCATTTATCTAGAATGTACAAACTAATAAATTCTAGTTGGAGTCCTACCATGTCCAGGATCAAAATAAGAAATAACAAACTTAAATTGCAAGTGAAAAATAAACATAGAACTTTGTATAAATATTTATTTAAGAAAGATAGGCCACTGAAAAAAAAAACAGTGACTTAATGAGATAACATACAAACTAAACAGAAATATAAAAGTACATCAAAGACACAAAGGTAAGCATAAGGTTCATGATTTATGGCAGAACATTATGAAGATATTACGAAGACATGTTGGAAAAACAGAACATGAAAAGCAGCTGATGCAAGGCTCCTTTAGAGATTTCACTTCCAATTTATTGGAATTTGTATTACTCAACTTCACGCTAAGTCACACAACACATCCATTAGGACATATAGATGGGTGTGGGTACCTGGGCATGATGATGTGGTATAAAGAAAAACTTTGAAAGGCTTGGACATACCCATGTTGGACATGGGTATGCATCCAATACCTGTATCTGACTCCAAGCAACATGGAATGCCTAAAAGGAGTATTACTTGAAACTATAGAAGCAACCAAATCAACCTATACACAAATTGAACCAATCCGATGAGAAGATTGGGAATAAGAAAACGAAATATTAAGAAAAAAAGGAAACTGAATCAATCAATCTAACCATCATTACATCACATAAAGTTTGATGGAAAACCAAGAATGGGTAACAAAGAACATCACTACGCAAAATAAATATTGAGAAATGAGGAAAATGAATCAATCAATCCAATAAAAATTGCACCACTGAAAGTCTGATAGAAAAGAAAAAATAAAAATCATCAAAGGATTAACTGCAACTGGGACACAAATCCGCACCTCTGATAAATCTTTTAAACAGAAGAAAGGAGAAAGCAATCGAGACAAGTTTAGACTGGAACAAGATTCCAAGACATAAACTGTAGCTTAGAGAGAGAGAGAGAGAGAGAGAGAGAGAGATTTTGTGCATTAGTCAGGGATTCTGCTATTAAAAAATAGTTGCTGACTGGTTTTATTGACCAGGATACTATTACTGCCTCTGCTTTACCATAGCTGGAATTTCTTGTCCTCCTAATATAAATGGGCAAGAATCTTTGGACTGGAGATCAAAAGCACTTTTTTTTTCCTTTTTTTCTCCTTTTTGGAGAGGATGTGAGTTGGCAGTTTTTTGAAGCCATCTATTGCACTTGCCTTTTGTTTCTCACTCTTATGCAAATGCTCATCGCAGACAACTTTTCTTTTTCATTTCACAAATTTAATTTCTAGTCATACTTTCTTTCAATTGTCATTGCCTGAAAAATTGCTGAAAACAAAATCAGATCTGGCTCTTAGCACACAATCACTTTGTTAATAATTCTCCTTTCCCAACATTTTCTCCCTCATTTTTGCAGCCTTCTTAAGCAAGATTTCCATTCCTGTTTCATTGTTTAAGGCCACTGTATGTCAAATAGCAAAGCTTACTAATGACTTCTGGGTCAAAGACTGGCAGATTGCATAAGGCAAAAGTAACCAGGCTTTCTCTAGGTCCATACACCTAACAAAGGTGCAAAACAGGTGACATTGTGTTATACCAGAAGCCTCGGGAATGTAGAAAGGAAAAACAATTACTTAATCTATCAATCCAACAAAACCAACATACAAATGATCAACTGACACCAAATAAAAAGTAAGGTCTTAATGATTTAGCACTCTTTCTTCACAAAAATTGAAGATCAGATTAGAACCAAGCAACAAAAATGATTAGTTTGAACAAAAAGAGCATCTATTCCAAATTTGCTCACAGGGAATAAGTTAATTAATTGCATTATAATTTGAAACAGCACGGAGTTAACAAGAATCCAAAACTGACATCATGATTGCAACTTCTATCTTCAACTAAACAAAAATGAGGAAGCCAGAGAATGCACCTGGATAGGAACCCCGCAAACTTCAGCAAATCTAGATCCAAAGAAGAGGATTAGTGGAAGAGACCAATACCCATATGGGTCTGATTCATAACATTCACCGGCTCAAGCAAAACAAAGTCAGAGATTGATACATATGTACAGGCTAGTTTAGTAATAAACACGAAAGAGTAATGTGCTTTGCTTAAAGAATAACGGGGAAAAAAGACAGGTAATTTCGAAATAAAATAGAAAAAGTACATGCAGCTAAGATCACGGCCGCATGACCCTTACCCCCTTCAATCCATCTGAGATCTAGATTTACTATATTCAATCAATAGAGTCACATGACATGATAACCGAAAGCAGAAACATAGAGAAAACATTTTTTAGCCAAAAAGGCAAAAGAAAAAAAAAACAAACAGAAAATTAAAAAGAAACCCCCCCTCCCTCCCCGGGGGGCCAACTCGTATTTTAGGACCAAAAAGCAACCTAGAAGGCGGAAACCCATTTCGAGAACGTCTATGAGGTTTATAAAACCTAACCTTAAAACCCATTTCGGATTCTTCCGAATTCCAACGTTGACACGAGTTAGTATACATGTACGTCAATGACAGAAATAGAAGAATGTGCATGACAATTATATAAGCACATACCCAACAAGAATTGTCGTCGTCGTCGTCGTTGTTGCTGCTGCTGTGCTTAGGAAATCGAGACGAAATCCAAGGCGATGAGATCGAGAGAGAACGAGCGAGTGATGGCCGGGAGCTAAACCATCTCTCTCCAGCCTCCCCCCCCCCCTATTCCTCACACTCTTTCTTGCAAGTCTTATTTTTCCGCTTTCTTTGCGGGTGAGACACACCATTTTTTGTTTAATTTTAGGAATGTAAAATGTTATTATGTATCGTATTTTCTATTACTTTTTTTTTTTAATTTTAATGATTTGAATGAACAATTAATATATATATATATATATATATATCTTTATGTGTTTTTGGAATGAAATATTTTACCTTTTAGAAAAGGTGTAATTGTCAACTTTTCCTTTCTTTTTTTTTTTCTACGCTACAGATATTTTTAGTGGTTGCAATTTCATTTTTTTTTAATATTTAACTTGTGAAAATAAATAAATCAATAGTGACAGACTTAGGTATTTACTGTACTCGGGCCTAAATGATCGTTTAGACAAAACTCCTTTGGTGAGTGTTTGACTAACACTGGTGAACATTTAGCTCGCTAGAGATGATAATTTTTCTCATTTTTACGAGGACTTGCTATCGGAACAAATATCGAATACTTTGTACATATAATTTTATTAATAAAAATATTTTCATTTTTAATATTATTTATATAAATAATTTGATTATTAATAAATTTTAAATATAAATCTATAAAATAAATAACAAAAGTAGTTATACTTGAATTATAATTATGAAATGTTTATTGTATTAAAATATTATTTTTAAATATTTTTAATTCATGTAATATTAATAAAATTATGAGATTATTATATATTATGTTTTTTTTATAAAGAAAGCAATCGGTTTTATACATTAAAATATAAAAATATTTGGACAAATATGTAAATGCCAAATAAATAAATTGATTGAAATCACTTATTATAAAAATTTTTAAATAAAATATAACTTGTATATTTATAAAATTAGACACATGACAATCATATAAGTAATTCTTATACTCGAGAACACTAATATATTTCATACAAAAATTATCATACTTTGATTTGGCATTTAGATTGCCTTAATCAAAAATTGTTTTTGAGTGTTTACATTGGGTATAATATAAACTATATGAAAATAATTAAATAATTAATAGAAAATTTACCATCTAAAAATAATTATAAGAGAATATTCTATCTTTTTTAATTAATATTTATTTAAAAAATTTCTTAGTCTTCCTATTCTCCTAAAAAAATTTCATAAAATTATTTCTAATTATCTAGTTAAAATATAAGTAATGGTAATTTGTAATAATTTGTGGAAAGAGTTAAAAGAATAATAAAAAAATGCTTTGATAATAATTTTATTTTTTAAGATAATTTTGTAATTATAATTAATAGGTAACTAATTTATTTTTAAAATTTTTATTTTTACTATAAATTTATTTGATAAATATTTTTGTACTTCCTAGTACCTAAGTCTTTGATTCTATTGCAAGTGGACCTTTTCATAACAATGATCCAAATTAATTCCTAAAAGAATTGTTTGCAGGGAATTTGGGCTCACAATAATTTGGTTGCTCAAACATCAAAGTAATCAACTTCTCCTTATGATCCTCTCGTAAACTTAAAGGGGTTATATGGATTGGCCAAATATCCACATTTGCCATTTTTGCGGTTAATGACTTTTGCAAGACCAATTGATCTCTACTATTTTTCCTCTTGCTTAAATAAAGCCTCCCTTTAGGTTTTAACGTGTTGGGTGGAATTCGACCCATTGTGAATATTTTCATGCTGCCCTGCCAGTAAAGATTAAACCGTTAAGAAGAAGCCGAGCAATTTTCAAAGAAAAAATCGCTCCACTTTTCAAAATAAAAAACCCTTTTGAACAAATAGCGTTTTTTTCTTTTTTTCTTTTTTTTGTTTAACTGAAAATTGGAATAGTAACTTTTTATTTATTGATAAAACCAATTTCCTTTCATATTTATACATTTCATTAAGATAAGGATGTAAGGGTTATATAAGATTTCAACAAAGCAAAACAAAAATCTGAATAAAGATAAGAATATAAAATTTAGCTATATTCTTCATAATTTTTCTTTTCTAGTGGGCAAATAATGGCCACTCTCCATTCTTTAAAATTTGAGAAAAGTCCTGGTTCAAAGCGCAAGAAGGGATTACTTTTTACCTAAATAAGGACCTAAGAAAACGAAAACTCAAATTAACTATAAACAAGTGTTGAATAAAGTTTAATTTTGTTTAATAATAATTATTGAAATTAAGAAAAAATTGATAAAAATGATTATATAGTAATTTTAAAAATATTTAAATATTTAATTAAAATTATTATTTTTTTAGTATACTCTTGAAATTTATAATATTTAATATTATTGAATAATTTTTTAATATTTTAATATAATTAAAAATTTAATACGTATCTTTTATATAATTTTTTCAATTATAATTTAATATGCATTATATTTTATTTAATTGATATTAATAAATTTTCACATATATTTACAATTTACGTAATACAAATGCTTGTTAAAAAAATAAAAATAATAATTTTTTAAAAAGAGAAAAAATAATCTTAAATTCTTTTTTATTTTTTAAAAAATATATTTTCAAATTTATCACTTTTTTCTTAAAAAATACTTATAATTTAAAATTTTTTTAATTTTTAATTTTTAAAATAAAAATAAATTATTCTCAAATTTATTTTTTTATTTTTTTAAATATTCATAATTTGAGTTCTTTTTATTTTTTCCATTAAATAAAATAAAAATAAAAATTCATTTTTAATACATATGATCTAATACTAATCTTACATGATGTGAAGAGTCAAGGGAGGTGAAGGAATTCGATACGTTTAGACCTTACCGCTGAATCAGTTTGGCCTTGAATTAAACTAGAACTAAGTCGACAAAAATCAAAATTGGCTTTAACTGTCTAGCCTGTTTTGGTTGTGAACTGTAACTCTTCACATTATGGGTCATTACGGTTCTATTATTTTAGAATTACTCAAAGGAGATTCGAACCATCGATTGAATTGTTGGTTCAAATTTACATAAAAAAAATTAAAAATAACACAAATGTCTTTTGATTTTTTTCTCTCTAATAAACTGAATTACAAATTTCTTTAACTCTATAAAGACTCTAATTGTTTTTTTTTTTTTTAAAAAAAGGAAGTGAATTAGATCCAAATTGAACTAAAATCGACAATTGACTTAAAACTAGAACTGAAACTGAAACTAGAATCAGAATCATTGGCTAATCACCACTTTCATGAACCTGAACAACCGATCTCAAACTGTAATCAAATTGAAATCAGCCCATAATTAGGTTAAATTAATATTCAAAAAGAAAAAAAAGAAAAAAAAGCCGTGCCAAATTACCGGTTAGAGAATCCATTCACACGGTAAGTTGTATTCAATCGAGTAGTTGACTTTTTGGGTTCAATGTTTAATGAGAATTTGGCAATCAGATTTCCTGACAACAGAAAATAAATGATTCATCATGTTTGACCCTAACGCAGTAAATGCAGGCACTAGGAACGTTACGTTACGTAACGTAACGTAACGCAGCGTAACAGGCATGGACGGGAGAGGACGCGTACGTGCGTATAAGTTCAAGAGCCTTTTCCTCGTGACCCCAAGGCGTGACTGACGGCAAGGCGGGCAGAGGCGACACAAGGGCGGCGTCGAGGGGTCAGGTGACATGACATCCACGCCCTCCCAGCAACTCGCGACGACGGGGAAGTCAGCCTCGGACAACCCAACCGGCCTACCCAACGTTTGACGAGTCCAACGAGCTTTTTCCAAACCAGCGTACTTTGTTGTTTTTTTTTGGGTTTGCCACTTGCTCTCTCTCGCCCTCTCTCGCCCTCTCTCTCTCTGTTTCCTATTTTATTTATTTTATTTTATTACAAAAAATCAATGCATAACCCTCCCAAGTCCCAACCCCCCAAAAGAAAAGCTATTCTCATCTATTTACTATTTGAATTGAATTGAAATCATATCATACCACCTCCCACAATCCACCACTCATTTTATAGAATTTCAAATTCACAGATTTCTCGGATATAGAAAGCGATGAAGAGTCGAGTAGGCGGAGGAGGAGGAGGAGGAGGAGGAGGGACTTTAAGAATCTCTTTAAGATGGATTCCGGTTCTCTGTGCTTCTTGTTTTGCGCTTGGAATTCTCTTCTCCAACAGGTCTTCCCCCGCCTCTCTCTCTCTCTCTCTCTCTCTCTCTCTCTCTGCGTTTGGATACTCTGCTTTTAATTTTGATACTTTTCCCACCAGAAATCAAATTTGATCTCCCCTTATTATGGGCTTGTGAAATGGATTGTTTTTGTTTGTTCCTCTTTCGTAGAATGTGGGTCCCGCCTGAATCCAACGGTCAGATTATGGCTCTGCGTCGACGCGAGCAAGAACTCCGACTTCTGTCCGAAGATTCTTCGACTTCCGCTTCCGCTACCAGCAAGGTCCGCGTTTTAATCCCTATCTCTCCATAATTATATATTTCTTCTCTCTTTCTTGTTTTTTCTTCGACTTTTCTTACTCTCTGTTGTTTGCAATGGTGGGTTCCTATGCTATGCAGAAACCTTCTCAAGATAGAGGTGTCATGAACGAAGTGTTGAAAACCCATGAAGCCATTCAGTGAGCCCCCCCTCCTTCTCTCTCTATCTCTCTCTCCCTCTCTCTCTCTATGACGCTCTAAATTTGCACCATAGCTTGCTAATTTTATGCTTGTAGATGTTAATTATATTTACTCTGTGGATTTTTTTTTTTGTGTGGGGGGTTTTGCTAGATCTCTTGGCAAGTCAATTGCAATGCTTCAAATGCAGTTGGCAGCATCACGGAGCTCTCAAGAGATGAGTTTAAATGGCTCTTCTGATTCCATTTCTGCTCTGCCTGCCAAGGGCTCGACCAGGCAGAAAGTTTTCATGGTTATTGGGATTAATACTGCTTTTAGCAGTAGAAAGAGGCGTGATTCGGTTAGAGAGACTTGGATGCCTCAAGGTATTTCCTCGGTTTTTGATCGTCTTCTTTTACATGCTGATTTGTCTTTCTTTCTTTTTTTTTTTTTTTTAATTTTTTCTCTTGTGTGTGTGTGTGTGTGTGTGTGTGTGTGTGGATATTGTTACTGATGGTCCAAATGGTTGTTGTGCTTGATTAGGGGAGAAGCTTCTCGAATTGGAGCGTGAGAAGGGGATCGTTATTCGGTTCATGATTGGTCATAGGTGAATCACCCTTATTCTCTTTTCCCAATTTCTATTTTTGTGCGGTAACTTTGTGCTACTAAGAAATGCTTTTGAGATATTGTGGAAAGCTAATGAATTGTATGTTTTTGCTGTGTCAGTCTATACTGAATGATCCTACTTTGCTGGAGTACTGAGGCAATTAGTTGAATATTTACTTTTGTGTGCCATTAGTTGCATATTTACTTTCAGCTGTCAATCTTTGTCTAACTTTGAGCTAAAAAGACAAACTCACGATAGCATATAAAAGAAAAGAATTAAATTTAGAAGGCATCATTCTTTTCTCAAATTGTTTAATGAGAGTTTGATTTAAAAATTTTTGAACCAAACTTCCATTAATGCTCGTTTTATGGAATGAAAACTTTAATCCTTTCAGATTATGAACCAATGTACAGCAGCTGCTGTAGCGTCCATTCTTAGAGGCTATTTGGTAAAATCTGGTCAGCTAATGAATTCTCATTCTTTATCCTAGCTTTCATTCTTTTATATTGACCTAATCCTTTTAAATCTAGACAAATAGTCCCAAGTTCACACCCTTCTGTCTCTTCACCCTCATCTTCCTTCCTCTCTTTAATGTCTGTACATTGTTGTTGAATTGCAGAATCTGGTGCTTTCAAGTTTTTTATAATTTGTGAATTGTGAGTAGTTGATCTTAGAATTGCAAAATTAAGATAATGAGGTTAATGTAAATATTTTTGTGTCCTTTTTATGAAGTCAAATAAATTGTGTTCCTTGTATATGCCATTGTAAAATTCCTTGTATAACTAAGTGGGAGCTCATATTGGTTGTATCTGTGTTAATTTTTTCAGTGCAACATCCAACAGCATTTTGGATAGAGCAATTGATTCAGAAGATAGTCAACATAAGGACTTCCTTAAGCTGGTATAATTTTGTATGCAAGTTTCCTGTCTAAGTGAGCATATAAGACATAATAGGATAAATTGTCTTCCTTGTTCTTATCTTGTAGGAACACGTGGAAGGATACCATGAATTGTCTGCGAAAACAAAAATATTCTTTTCCACAGCTGTTGCAAAGTGGGATGCTGAATTCTATGTCAAGGTGGATGATGATGTCCATGTCAACCTGGGTAGGAACTGTGTCCCACAATTTGTGGTTCAAAATGTCTCAATTAAACACTAGCCAAATACGTATGCCTTCCTTTTCTGCTGCAGGTATGCTAGCTGCTACTCTTGCTCGGCATCGTTCAAAGCCAAGGGTATACATTGGTTGCATGAAGTCTGGTCCTGTTCTTTCTCAAAAGTAACCCTTCTACTGACAAAATTACTGATGTTCACTACTTTGTGTCTTTTCAGATTAGTGCTGTAAAATCATTCAAAATTTATTTCTATTGTTTAGGGCTGTCAAGTATCATGAACCAGAATATTGGAAATTTGGAGAGGAGGGCAACAAATATTTTCGACATGCTACTGGACAAATATATGCTATCTCAAAAGACCTTGCCAAATACATCTCCATCAACCAGTAAGAATTTGGGTGCATTGGCTTGAAGTACATTGGCTTAATTTTGCTAACTTATATGAGCTGCCATATGTGTATGTGATCTTATTGTTCTTCTAAAACCAATAAATATGTGTTTGTAACTAGTTCCATCAGTAAATTGTTCTCAACATTACTAATTTATATGTATCATGCAAAAGAGCTACTAGATATGAGAGTATGTTTGGGAATGAACCCCAAAGGAAAGGTCTATTCATTTTGTAAAGATGCCCAACGATAGACCAATTTTTTGGTGTTTGTGCGTCGGTCCTTCTAGTGCAGAAAACGGGAATAAAGATCCTTGAGGCAAAATCCTTCAAAATTTTAGTGTTTTCATGTTGTTCATATAATGGAAGCAGTTAATTTTCTTTCTTCACTGATTGTTACTGCAGGCCTATACTGCATAAGTATGCTAATGAAGATGTGTCCCTTGGCGCCTGGTTTATTGGTCTTGAGGTAGAGCACATAGATGACCGCAACATGTGCTGTGGAACTCCACCAGGTATTGTTGCTGGTAATGCTAAATGTTTCTAAATTTTGAACTGGCAAAATTGTTTGAAAAATATAAAAATGGGGAGGTTGCATCTTGGCAAGAAAATAACATTGCACATGGTCAGGCACCTAGAGATAACTAAAAAGTTGCTGATCATGTTTAAGTATCTACTCGGAGGAATTCAATGCTAGACTGCCTCTTTTTAACTTGTCTTATCCTCTTCTCTATCACTCGGCTATTCTTATTTTTAAAACTCGTTTATTTGCTCTGCCGTTGTAGATTGCGAGTGGAAGGCACAGGCAGGTAATGTATGCATTGCATCATTTGACTGGAGTTGCAGTGGAATCTGCAAATCAGTGGAAAAAATAAAATTTGTTCATGAGAAATGTGGTGAAGGGGATGGAGCTGTGTGGAGTGCTTTATTTTAAGAGCATCTGTTGGGAAAATAACTATAATGAAATCAATAATCTGTCATCAACAAGATTCTTGTTGGGGGGGGGGGCACTTGAGAGTTTAAAAGTCAAAATTGCATGTGCTTACCATGCAAAGGTTGCTGGACACATACATTCTTCTACCTCTCGGAAGTGCCGTCTCAAGTTGTCAGAGCAAGACTATGCGGGGAGCTTGTGTATTCATGAACTTGAGAAGATTGTGTCGGATGTTCAGGTTCGCTCTAATGTTCAGGTTTTTTTTTTTTGGGGGGGGGGGAGGTGTCTGTGTACCAGATTGTATCTTTAGATAGGCAGTGGATAGGTAGTTTGTAACCCCCCCCCCACTCAAAACAGCCAAAAAAACACAAAAAGGGGGTGGGGGGAAATGACAAAGAAGCGGATTCGGGCATTGTGCAAACATATTTTCTGTTGCTAGATTTGACAATTTTTTTGGCCCAGAAATCAAATATTATGACGCTGGAAAGTATTGGCAACAAGCACATCATTGGCTTCAAAAATAAGGAATTGTCATTCCTTCTCTTCGTTTCCAATATGAATTGAAAGTATATGCCCAAATGTCAAAAATTAAGACCCAAAAACTGCATTTGTCTATAGTGTAGTTTTGAATTGTGCATTTTGCTAAAAATGCTTCACTCCTCTCATTCCTATAAATTTTACATTTCTACTTTAAGATTAAAAAAACACATGATTTGGAAGATGAAAAATATAAGTTTTTGGAACATATTGGGAAGGACTTTTGGAGAGCTTCACGAGATATTGGGCCCAGGCCAGCCCCTTCGGATTTAATTGTGTTGGCCCACAAATTTCGTTAAAAATAAAAAATAAAAAATAAATCGAAGGGCGGGGAAGGGCGAACGCATTACGCTGTCGTTTGGTGTCAGATGATATTTGAGCGCAGCGGGAAAATAAATCAAAACACTTCGGTAAAATAAGCAAAAAAAGGCGCTCAAAAGTTAAAACAAAAATTAAAAAAAATAGCACTTGAACGAAAGAGTGGGGGGGAAAGGCGGGGAGACAGAGGAAGGCGGAGACGTGACCGGAAAAAAAAAATAAAAATGAGAGGCACGAGTCGGCGCCGGCCGACGGACTCCTTCAACCCACAATCGACGCTAGAACACCGCCAGTTCCACTTTAACACATCCCGCGACTCCGATGCGAGCTTCGCAAGTAGCCGGCCGTCCTCCGTAGGGGCAGGGCGGTCGTCCGCCGCCTTTGACCTCCCAACCGACAGAACCCACCAGGCCGCGGCGGTTCGAGCGATCAACGCCTATCTGTCTTCGCACTCGTCGCTTCTGTCCCTGAGGGCGCACCCAATATCCTCCTCCAAGGAAATCGTAGAAACCCTCCAATTTCTCCTCCACCAACTGGATTACCCAGTCACGAAGCTCGAGGAAGACCTCTTCCTCATCTTGAAATCCCTAAATTGCCCCGTCAAAGTCACCAAATCTAACCTCCGTGCCCCTAATACTCCTCACAATTGGCCCTCCTATCTGGCCGTCATCCACTGGCTTGTCCAGATTGCTAAGTATAAGGAGCATTTGGCGGCCAATCCGAGGTCCTTGGTTGAAAACAACGATATGCTTATGTATGCCTTGGACAGTTACCTCAGTTACATTCGGGGCGACGATGATCAGGTTGATGCTCTGGATAAAGAGTTTCTGGAGAAGCTGAACAAAGACAGGAACAGTTTGTTGGAAGGCGATAGGGAGTTGGAGAGGAGCTTGTCGGAGCTCAAGGCCAAAGCGGAGGAGTTGAGGTCCGGCCCAACTGAGAGGGAGAAGTTGGAGAAGGAGAGGAGTGTTTTGGAGGAAGATGTGAAGAAGTTTCACGCGATGATTGCTGAGTTCAATCAGAGGACCGAGATGATGGAGAAAGTTTTGGGGGACAAAAAAAAGGAGTTGGAGGTGAAGGTCGAGGAGAAAAAGCGGATTG
This sequence comes from Bruguiera gymnorhiza, assembly GCA_020883675.1. Classification (NCBI taxonomy): domain Eukaryota; kingdom Viridiplantae; phylum Streptophyta; class Magnoliopsida; order Malpighiales; family Rhizophoraceae; genus Bruguiera; species Bruguiera gymnorhiza. Next base: position 2,893,109 of record JAIRCJ010001048.1, read on the forward strand.
ATGTGGAAAATGAGGAGTTGAAGAAGAGGGTGGAGGAGCAGACTGTGAATGCAAGGGATGCGGAGAGGATGAAGAGGGAGTTGCTGGCAGTTGAGAGAGATATTGAAGAGGCTGAGGCTGCTAGGAATGCGTGGGAGGAGAAGATGTGGGATCTTGATACTGCAATGGGACAAAAGTTTAAGGAGCTTGAGGCCCTCGCCATGGAGTGTAACCAGGCTGCTAGGAGGTTTTTGAGTTTGATTCTTGGAATCCTTTTGATACTTTCCTGTAGTTATTTGATCAACTGGCTATGTAGTGGATTTTGTTGATACTTTTGGGAGAAAATGTGTGTTCCTCGTGCAAAGTCTGCTGATTTAACATCCATAAAATAGTCTGTGTGTTTCTTTTTTCCTGATCAGTTAGCTTTAGTAACTGAACTGCTGCCAGGAGCTTGTTGGATCTTTTATTTATCTTTTTTCAAATTGTACACCTGTCTTGTGGACACATGGTTTTTGTGACTGGGTTTGGATTTAGGCAATTTTTGTAGATTTAGTCATTTGTTGCTAATTTATTTCAGTATCTGATTTTTTTTTAGTTCTGATACTATGTTGTGATCACACTTGTGGATATAATTTGGGAGATACTGCATGTTGTAAATTAAAAATACCCAGCTTCCTCTTTTGGTTTTTCCGCGAGTGATAGATCTAATTTCCAAAAGTTGCAAACTAATAAGGTGTATGCAAGTTATCACAGAATTCAATGTTACAACTTTGACCCCGTGTTCCTCACATGCATTCCCTAGAACACAGAGAGAATTATGCACATTTTTTTGGTTAATTGCAGTACTGTAAAATTAATGGGAAAATCTCCCTTTGGAACTGAATAGAAATTGCACTCCCTTTTGGCTCTCTTTCACATTCAAAATGATTTTGCATAGGAGTATGATATAGCAGCCTTCTATGCTACATTCTTGGTTGAGTGTTGAATTGCTTCATTATTTGTTGAAAATTGTAAGTTATCTGTTCTGCATGGTCCAAGTAAAGATGATAGACAGTAGCATCTTGTTTGTATCTTTATACATAAAATTCTTTCTGCTTTTTCTGATATATTACCATTTTCTCCATGTCTGATGTAACTGGCTGCCTTGCTGGTATCAGATTAAAGCTTGGGGATGGCTTTCAGTATGTGTTAAATGGAAAGGGGTCTACACCTGCTGAAGTGATGGGTATTGACTACAAGTCCACAATTAAACCCAGGCTTCAATCCTTTGCAGATGAGATTAAGAAAAGCTCTATGGAAAAATTGGAAGAGTTGATTTTGTTTCAACAACATTCATCAGAGTTAAGTTCTAAGATTGAGGGCAAAAAGACTAACACTGCTGCTCTTCAATCTCAGATTGATGAGGTAAGCCTATAAGAGATCTTTGAGCTGTCATTACTATTAATAATATTATGAAATATATGCTACACTTTGTTGGCATATTATGCCTAAGAAGTTTAATTCCTATTTTGTGCAATTCTACCAAGGATCTCTTTTCTTGAAGTTAGATATAATTGGTTAGTGTAACCAACTGGGAATTTGAGTCACAATTTTCAGTCCTCAATAAATGTCATTGAAAATGATTTTCAGTTTGAAATCTCTTTGATAGAGTTATTAAGTACTTGTGGACTGTTGTTTCCATTCCCTTTCTTTCAGATCATCATGTCTTCAGACTCTTCTCATAGGTAGTTTTCTTAGCTAAGGAATTGAACATTTTGAAACTTGGATAGTGGTAACATTTATCACCATGAAACATTTTGCCTGAGAATAGCTTCCTGCACTTTATTAAAAATTTTGCTAATTAGTGTCCATTGAGCTGCAGAGACCTGCATCTTTTGTTCTACGTTTCTTATTTTGTGAAGAATTTTATCATGTATGCCAATTGAACTGATGAGCTGTAAGCCCATGAAAATATCTTGAAAGGCTGCAACCTGATTGACATATTGCTTTGATGGTTCTGGCAATGAATATGAATTTATTTATGCCTGTCATCTTGGTTGTTCTTTAATATCTTGAGCAATGTTGTCAATCACATGTGCTTAGCCCAGAGGTAATAAAATGACTTTAATATCCTGTTCAATATTGTTAATCACATGTGCTTTTTAGGCCTTCAGGTGATAAAATGGAGCATGCAGGGTTGCCTGTTAGTCCATTGTCTTTATCCAAGAGTAGCATTCTGTTATATGCTTCCTATTTCCAGAGGACCCAAAATTCCAAGTGCAGTGATATGCCTCGTGCTCACGGAACAGTTCTTGAAAGTCCATTACAGTGCATATTGTTCAAATTTTGGATTTCATGTGATATGAGTTTACAACTCTTTATATTTGAGTTGCACCCTTACACTTGACAACCAATGGCTTTTCTGGTTAAACCATACCATAGCCTGTTGATTGCATCTATTCTGACTAATGACCAAGTCAAAGAAAGTGTTATGGATTTTGTTGAGCTGATTGTGATAGGAGTGTGGGTGCCCAATCGAAAAACCTAACTTATGTGATTAAAGGTGCAAAGACTTTTTAGATCTAGTCTTACTGTTTATTTTCATCGACAATTAAAAAATGAATCAAATACCATATTTCCTGTCCATTATGGATTTTAAGTTTGAGAAAGGGACAACAGATCTTTCCTGATGGGGTTGTTTGCAGGGTGGTTTGGGGGGGGATGTTGCAACTAAGACAGCCAATCAGGATACTCTTCCAAGGTTGAATTTTTTATTGCTTTTCCATTTCTTTAGTTGTGGTGTCATGATAGTGGTTTTGATTGTGATGTTTCTGATGCTGTTAACATGCTGCAATTTACAATAGCTACAATATCAAAGTAATTATCAGTGAGTTGCTTCTTGGCTTCAGGGTCTTTTAGATGTGATTATGTTCTCTGTTTATATTATCATTCTTCTCTCACTTCTCAACCTCTTTCTGTCTCTGGTGCTAGTGAACATGAGTTCCAATTTCTTTTTGCTCATGTATTTGTGTTGCTCAGTGGAATTCATGTGCCAACTACTTCAGCATTTTTGTTTGCTTAAAATTGGCCTTAAGTTCAGCCTTTCTTAGGGGATAATATGCCTGGAATACCATAACTCAAGACATGGGTCATCTTGCACTATTTTCCAATTGCTTTACAGCTCAAAGTGCTTCTCTTTATTTTCTCTTCCTGACCATTTTTTCATTCATTTTCTTCGATTGTCATGCCATAACTGTTTTTTAATGGGGCAAGATCATTATATCTTATCCTGAAGAAACCTCTCTTTCAGATGGAAGCTCAGTTGGACTTGCTGAGGAAAGAAACAGAGGAATATATCAATAGATGTGACACAGAAGGTAAAAGAATGGTTGAGGATGTTCAAATAGAGGCGCGTAACTTGGAAATTTTGGAAAGAGAAGCGGCAGAGGTTATGAGGGTATGTGCTTCATGACTTTTTCTTTGAGCATTTATTGAAAGTCATTAGTTCTGCTTTAGGAGTATTTAGACACTTGGTGCAATAATTACCAAAAATATAGTCTTTGCAATTACAGTATGTTCTTAACTTGCTGAATTCTGTTTCCTCTTTTTAATGCAAAATACACCTAATAAGAAGGAGAAATAGGCTGAGATTTCTCCTGACACCTTCTATGTTTCTGTGAAGGCCTCGGAGCTGAAGTTGGAAGAAACTATCAAACGAAGTGAAGAAGAAATTCAGGTGCAGGCTCGTGAACTGTTTGCATTGATCGATTCATTCTTAAAATACAAGGAGCACGTTGAGTCCAAAATTTCAGAAATGAAGAGCAAGCTCTCAGAAACAGTCGTTGCTGTGTCAGACAATTACAAGGGCTCCTTAACAGCACAGTTTGGTATTAGTTTTGATACTGCCCACTAACCTGAAAACATATTATGTATAAGAACACGATCTCTGTGGGCATTTCTGCCTCCGTGTCTGCGCCTATCTTTTGCTTGTAATGGTAATATTCAATGATTATTTATGATTCCATGTCTTTGAATTTCATTCCCCGGCTTTGTTGAATAGGTTTTGGTGATCTTGAGTACATGTTAGTATTACGTGTTTATGACTTCAGAACGTAGTTCCTGTCTTATGATTGTTTTGGGTCCACAAATAAAATTGGCTACAGAAATTGCTATCCTCGCCGCCACAAGTCGAAGATCTTCACCGGAAAGCAACAAGAAAAAAAGGTCCTATTCTTGTTTCCGAAATGTTAAATTATTCTCAAACAGCTTTCGGGAACTAGCAAGTAGTGAGAATTAGAGGCATTAGACATCTAATTGTTGTTGGGGATTAGTGATTTTTGGCATTGCTCAATTATTTTAATTATTACATGACGAAAACCATGCTTTGGAGTTCGGATCACTGACTGAATATACAATTGCCGGCTATAACAAGGGTTGTTAAAATCTCGATTTGGGTCCTAAAATCTTAAGACTCTACGATGATATGTTAAGCTAATGATATAGATCGTGGTAAAATTCATCTCATTTTAGTAGTCTCGATCCCAATTGTAGGAGTAATGAACTCACGACGATGTTACAATTCAAGATAGTCCTGAGATTCCCCGGCAAGCTCTGGCCCTCTGGGACAACAACTAAATTCTTTATGCCTACAAGCCGATATGGCAGGGGCTAATAACTACAAGCATATTCTGTTGCAAATTATCTAGTCAGGAAATTCTTTCACTAAAGTAGTAGTTTCCGTATATTTTCTTTTTGTAGTTAAAATGCAATTGGACTCTTGTAATAAAATTATAAATAGTAAGTTATAATTATAAAGGTAAGTGCATTAATTATTTCCTCAATTTAATAAATAATAGATACAAGATTTTATAAAAAATTAAGAAGTCAAACGTGCATCAGAAGATATTTATAGAAGTATTTTCAAGGTTGTGAGTTTAGGGTATTTTTTCCTTGGTAGCCATTCTTGAATGAAAAACTAATGATAACCAACATTCGAAGCTTAAACTTTGCGAAAGACATGATAGAAAGATAAGGCCCTAATGTAAGAAGACGAGGAGACACCTAAAGCTTTGAGACACAAATGCTGTTAGAAAACCACGACTCATCTAGCAAATTGAATTAACACGTGGACGAAAAGGGCATCGCTTGGCCAATTCAATACAAAATTCAGGAGTTTCAGCCAATCTTTAAAAACAATAAAAATCACAAATAGGATATTTCACAGCCGTAACACAAATAGGAACGTTATATAGAAAAAAAAATAAAAATAAACAAGAGGTACTTTCAGAACTGCATCTGTTCTCCATGCCAAATATTGCAGGCATCAGTAGTAGCTTTTTCTCAGAGCATATAAAAGATTGAGTGACAGCAATATCGGTCGCTGGTTGCAAACAAGACCCTGTGACATTTTCTGTAGCCATACTCTGAAATTGTGGAAATGTAGCTTTTTTTTTTAATTTTTATCAGATAATTGAATGGTAGCACCGTCCCAACTTGGATCCAACGAACCATAATCCGTCCTCTTATGCTTGTTTTAGAAGGCAATATGTAATGGCAACTTTCTGGCCAGATCTCTAAGCCTTGTGAGACTATTGAAGCAACCATAATTTTTTTCCAGAGAGCAGTGTCTTCACATTTGCTTAAATAACAATGCAGAGAAACATGATGCTGGCTGATGGGAAAATTTTGAGCACAAGCAACTTCCAATCCAAGGTTGATATCACTGATCAAATCCTCCTTCCATAATCCGGTGGTTTAATGGATATCTCAGACACTTGCATCAGCACATAAAATTAAGGAATTGAGACCGAAATTCAACTCCAATTTGCTCCAATTTCCACACTCAGTCTTTGTGTCCAATTCCCCCTTCAGTGCCTTCTTCTAAAGTCCACTTGGAGTCTATGGTTTCTTCTCTGAAATATCTTGGTATAATACCTTCACCACCCCTCATGGAAGGATACCCATGGTTAACAATTAACCTACATAGTCAGTTAGTTTGCCAGCATTTAGGCTTTTACAACAATTGTCAGCCTTTTCTGCCAACATGGCAGGATTAAAATAGTCCATATTCCTAATTCACAGGCTTCCTCCATGACTGAAAATATATAATTTGTGCTGAATTCACTAGGAATCTGGCTGTTCTCCTTATGACCATCAAAATTAACTCAAAATAGATTCAAGGCAGAAAAAGAGTACCTATGTTACTTTATTGCAGTTCATCATATGAGCTAAAATTACCTGAAAGACAGCCTTGATCTCAATGTTTCTTTCCTTGGATTTAGTCAGAAATTTCATACCAATCAATTGTTTAATCATTGCAATTCAATAGTTGACACACTTGCCTCCCATGCCATGAATTTTCAGATGGATAGATACAACAGATGCCACATCTTTGGTTTTCCACAATTAGCATCATAACCTTAAATATGATACAATTGCACAATCAGCATCCTGCAAAAAGTAAAAACCCTGTTGGTGAAGACTATATAAAGTCAGGTGATGCAATGGCTGTCATCATAACCTTCAGCTAAAAATTGATGGAACAACACAAAAAGGAAGCTAGTCAATATGCAGACATTGGGGTGATAAGATTCCGCACTGCAGTGAATTTAACTGAACTTGGGTGCAATGTTTTACAGAACTTCTACCGGCACAAACAATGAGAAATTAGCTATAATATCTTATACTTCCAACAGAACATGGAAGCAGTTGTCAATAGCAGGATCCACAGAAAATGATTACCTAAATACTCCTCAAAGTTCAAACCGAGACTTTCAGGACCGCCAGTTATGTAAATAAGGAGAAGCAGGGCTCATGAAAGTTTGAAATGGCCTCCTTACAAATGGATTGTCTAACAGCTGAGCGGCAGTGGGCCGGTCATAAGGATTAACTTGCAAGCATCTAAAGATGAAATCTCGAGCATCTGTTGATAAAGAATCAGGAACTGGAGGAGGATCACCCCTGCCAATCCTAAATAATGCCTGCATCTGCCAAAAAATGCAAGTATGAAGATTCAATACTCAAACTAAACTTCAGAAATGGGCAGTACAAATTGCCCACTTTGAGTGGAATTATCAGGATGACACCCAATTATGCCTGTTTAGGTAGCAATTGAAAAGCAGAAAGCAGATTCACAAGGCATACTGAAAATGTATCATAATGCATGAGGGTGGTCAATTTAGAATCTCAAAGAAAGTTTTTTTTCCAAGGTTCTCTTTACTTAAGTTGTCTACCATCCAACTTTTACATCCTCTTCAAATCGACTATTTCCAAAAATGATGTATTGATTTGCTCTTTGTATCTTTAACCTATTTCAAAGGTGCACTTACCCTAATAAATATTCATCATTTCTAGTTTGAAATTAAATGGAAAGCCAAATACAAAGATTCATTTATATGGAGAGATTTTTGGATTAGGCATAAGAGTAGTGGGATGCACAAAGTGTGTGCGGTAATTAGCATATAGAATGGGACTCAAATTATGCCCTTGATCTTTCATCCAAGAGTCACTTGAGACAGCATCCATTCTAACTTAAAAGTTTGTAACCATATCTATCCCACATTGAATCAGTACAGGAGTAGTTGCCCTGCTTTCCAGTCAGGCTATCAATTCAATTCAGCAGCAATTCAAAATAAAGGAATATAATAAGAAATCATCTGCCTTTGTTACCTTCGGAACAAAGGAATAAGATGAACAACTCTAAAAAGCAAGCACAAACTTTTCTAGAAGGAAGTGTTGGACAATTATCTAGTCAAGTCACAGAGTTAGCATGCTTGAGGATCACTGAGGAACTCAATGTGTGATCCAGTAGTTTCTCAAGAAAGAAATTGATCTGATAAAAACTTCATTCTACAATACAATTTGCAATCAGGCAACCACCTCGATTTTTCAAATGAAGTATCAATTCTTCTACCGAATAGGTTAGTTCTGCTTCTCTGGAATTAAAGAGACCAAGGTTTTCCATTGTCTAGACAAGGAAACAGCTCAAGTAAATTACATTTATTGCATCTTAGTCCATAATAAACTGCTTCAAATGAAAGTTGTGAATCCCAAACATCTAGCTAAGATTATATCAAACTAATTTAGCACATTAATTATGGCACTGCAATATAAGTAAGTACAAAGAGAGTAAAACCTTGTAAGCATTTTAGTTCATGCTTTAAAAAATTGTGGATAGCCAACCTGCCACCAAAATCTCAGCAAATGCTTAACTTTGGAAGTGCCTTAAAATTATGAATGCCTATTGATATTAACATATTCACATCATGTCAAGAACTATGCAGATTTACTAATTGTTCACACATTCAAAGTAGATATAATTGGTGAAAATAGTCGTAATGAGTTATCTATGCAGCAACTGGGTTCGTGCAACTATTTTACATAGATATGTATGATTTCCAGTTGATCCAGAAATCATAAAGAAATTAAAAAATACTGAAACAAGGACAAATTAATACAGAGAATTTAAGGTTCATAGCACAAGACAGAAACAAGTAATCATAATAGAAAGGCATACTCCTTCCAAGTCAGAGTACGGATGTTGACCAGTTAGCATTTCCAACACAGTACATCCAAGACTCCATATATCAGCTGCAAGTCCATAGCCATGGTTCTTTGAATTAACAACCTATCATTACATAATCAAGATGTCAGCTTGGAACACCTCAAACAGTAACATGCACACAAGCATCCTATGATTGCAGATATGCAAAACTTATCTCACATATAGAAGAATCTAAAAGATTCACATGATTAAATTTTATATGCCTACCTTGCTAAAATGCAGCAATGTTATCCATCACTTTCACGACATCAAGAAAAATATACATTAACCATGTATTTCCTAAAGCATGGAATTAATCAGAAAAGCAGAGGCAGCTCCACCTAGGCATGTATACTATATATATATATATATAGATTGATAGATAGATAGCACGAGAGAGAGAGAGAGAGAGACAGAGAGAGAGGAAATAAGGCAACGAAGATACTAAAATGCCAACCCAAAAAAAAAAAAAGAAACAGAAAGAAAAGAAACAATAGAAGGAATGGTGTGTGTATCAAACAAAAGTATATTTTCTGCACATCAATGAAATAATGATAGTTAACTAGCACTAAGAACTGGGGCAAAGTATATTCTCTCCATCGCACACTGAATTGAAAATTTCATAAATACTCTCTTTAAAATCTTTTCATACAAACCCAAATGTGCATTAAATATGATTAAAATAAACAGCTATTCTTACTGATTCAATACCTACAAGTATTGGCAATGCAACATGATTGAGAAAGTTATTTCCTCTAGATGAAGCCTGATCTCTTGTTTACAGAAAAGCAAGTTCCTTTCATCATAGATATTGAATAATGGTGATAAAGAGTCTAAAAGAGGAATAATTTATGATTTAGAATTTTTTAGATATTTTGTATTTATTATCTCTAAGTATCTGGTAACTATTAGTTTAGACAATTTACTTTCTTAGGATAATTTTTTTGATTACGCCTTTATTTCTTTCCTAAAGTTTGGTTACCAAGTTCTATAGGACCATTGCTTATGTAATTAAGGGGACTTGTTATGAATATGGATGTTAACAATTGATTATTGCGTTTTATCAACAAGTGTTGATTCTCATTGGATTCCTGTATGTTCTTTAGATTTCCTTGTTTGTTCTTTGTTTGTTTCCCCATCCTACATCAACTGGGTAAAATCATTTCAGTGTCTATCACAATGAAATCTCCCGTCCCCTGACAAAACCTTTTGATCTTACAGGAAAAAAGCTGCTAAGCCAAACACATTAAAAATGAACTTAAAGTGCAGTAAAATAATAATAAGAAATAAAAAACCTAACATGACATATGGGACCACTCAAAGCAGATCATCCCTGACAATGGACACTAGGATTCAAAAAAATCTTGAAACTGCTACTTGGCCATTAAAAGGCAGAAATAGAAATAGCAGTATGCCCAAAACATTTTTCTCCAAGAATAGGAAGCTAACCTCTGGGGCCATCCATAATGCTGTCCCTCTGCAAGATTTAACATCATTCAGCTTTGCTGCCTAAGAAAAAGGAAAATCAAAGATCAAGGGGTGAGCACTTTGTGATTTTCTTTCCGTTTGAAAGAAATAGATGACATGATGTTAGGCAGAATGGGAGAAAAGAGTCTGTCTGACAGTGTTGTTTAGTTTCTTTTCTAGGGGAAATTAAATGAAAAAGAAAGAGCGATGTAAGGAAAACAGTGCACTCTGCCCCTTTTTTTTGGGGGGGGGGGGGGAGGGAGGAATGGGATTACAATTAAATTTACCTTTGCCAGCCCAAAATCTGCAAGCTTCACAGATCCACTTGTATCCACCAATATATTGGCACATTTAACATCCCTTCAAGTGCAAATTAATAAGTATCAGAACAAAAATCTATAAACATATTAGCATAACAAGTCCTGCACCCTTTTCAAGTGGCACAACAAATATGCAGAGTCATGAATACTACAGATAAAAACAACACCACATACATTTTACTTAATTGACACTCTTTTCACTGCAAACCTATCCCTCCTGACATCACACATTTTTCTATGTTTCAAATGAGGCATGATTACATAAACTGCTGTTGTGCATATAGCAATAAGAATTATAAGCACACCATTTTGTGTAACCTACAACTCAGGCTGTTTAACTTCTGGAGAAAAAAAATTTGGTCAATGCAGATGGAATTCATAAGCAAATTTTGCACCACAAACATTATATTAAACTCCAAGAGGTCTATTGCAAGTTGCATTTTAAGACATGGCCGTTAAAATTTATATAACAATTGAATCCACGATGATCTGTAAAGTCAATACTCCAGTCCTTGTGGGTCCAAAAGGGCATGCTCTGTCTGAATTTATCTCAAATGCAAAGTGTCAAATAAACAACTTCTGGCATTCAAGAACTAAAGTGCTTATGCACTTGCATATATGATAAAATATAATTCATGGAAAATCAAAGAGACTTTTATAGTAGTTTTCCCTCTCTTGATTCCCTTAGGCTACAATGATCAATTATTCTTCAAGCTGGGCTGCCTGGAAAATGCATATTCGCAAGGATACATTAACATGTCTGTGGTGCATGTGAAGCATCTTATTTCAAATCATGGCTTTTTTTCTTTTTTTTTTTGAAAACTATTTCAAATCATGGTTGCTGTTGCAATCTTGTCGAAGTAGGCCATTTGGTCTTGCAAAACAATACAGCTAGCAACAATTTTATTCAGTAACTAGAAAATTGTCTAAATTCTGCAAATAATTGCAAATAGATTGCACAACTCAAATTCAAACCTAGCTGGTCCAATCAAATGCTCAAATACTAATATAACTATTTAACAACCAGTATTTGATTGCATATTTTCCTGTAATAAGAGATAAGAAGCAATTAGGAAGAAAAACACTGAAAACAAGGGTAACACACTTGAACATTCAACATATTGAAGCAAAATCAGATATCAACAAAACAATTCTAGCAAGGCACAACAAAAGGATGTGATATCAGTTGTAAAAAAGTGAAAATCAAAATCAATAGAAATTTAGCACCAAGATCACTTTTATTACCTATGAACCACATTTCGATCATGAAGATATTTTAAACCGTTCAAAATTTGCCTTGTGTAAGCAGAGACTTGTGAATCTCTCAACTTGTATTTCTGATAAAGCTTTGCAAGTGAACCTTTTGTGGCCAGCTCAAGGAAGATATATAGCTTATTGTCATCCTGATAACCAATTAAAACATGGGAAGCACCAAATTAATAACTGAATACCAATGCTGCACCACCCCCCCCCCCAAAAAAAAAATATAGCTAAAGCCCCACAATAAAAGATAAGAGGTCCAAGCCCCCTTTCCCCCACACAAAGTAAAAGGGGAAAAAAAAACAAGGTGAATAAATAGATGAAATGTGCTGCACATAGTGGACATAAAAAAATATTTGCATGGTTGAAGAAAAATAAAAATATTAGCCACACACAGTGTATGCTAGATGCCTGCAAGGCTATTAGCCACTTTCAAGTATTGTGAAGCCAAAATTTATGGTCATATTATCTAATTCCATAGCACAAAAAAACAAGAAGCATCCACTTAAGCTGCCTAATAATAAATGCCCAGATCAATTTCTGTAGCACTGTGGGGCCACAAGCATGGAAAGTGTATGTCCAGGCATGTTAGTAGTTACATATAAAGCAGCTCATAAGCTTTAGCAAAATGGCCACATAATACACTATTTGTAATGGCCAGGTGCAGCCAGTGCCCAACAGCATATTTGGACGGGCCCAGCCATATGACCAAAAGCCTGAGTCCAAGTTATTAGTATGTAGGCTGGCTTGCCATATAAGCTACTAGACAACACATCTCTTCTAATATGGAATGTTAGACGTTACAATCTACCCCAACACCCACCCCAACCCAAAGAGGTCCCCACCTCAACATTATATTCAATATTCTCATCACATCTGACCTTAAGAACCAATCTCAAGATCATCCCCCGCTGCCAAAATTGGGGCCATGGTGGTGGCTCCACCTCATGGTGTCAAGGTTCTCCTAGACCATTCCATAGGCAGCCTTCCAACCTCCCCCATCCTCATAGCCTGCCAAATTCTGCACAATCTACATTGAGGAGTTGATCTATGCATTTGTAATGGCCTAATTGCACCTGCTCATCCAGTAATCACATCCCAACCCTTGACCACACATACCCTTCCTAATTTTAGTCATCTAACTTAGCTAAAAGTCACAAGTTGGTCATATGACCACTAATCAAAACAAGTAACAATAGTGCCATCAAAACTGGTAATTTCAAAATAACCAATTAGCAGATGACTATGCTGCAGCATCCCATTATCTCTCATCTTGTGTTTTGTTTACCGAAAAAGAAATTCCTTTTGACAAGCCAACATACCTATTGACACCAAGCTACCAAATTTCCATTTATCTAGTTTTTCTTTTTGTTGTGAGCCTCAGAACTTCTCAAGTCATTCTAACCCATGAATTCGATACTAGATATGCATTGTTTGGGCAGAATGAAGAAAGCAAGCTAAGGAATGAGAAGCATACCTTGTCCGTGCCAAGATATTGAACTATGTTTTCATGTTCAAACTGGCTTAATAGAGAAATCTCCTGTAACAATAAGAAAATGTCAACAGAGAGAGACATCTCATATGCAGCCATATTAATCGTGTATAAAAAACCTGTAAGAGGTAGACCCAAAGTATGCAACTACATTAAGCAATAATCAGTAAATCAAAGGGGATCCCATTAAGGAAGAAGACTAATTTTTCAGACCTGCTCAAGTTGTAGAATGCTCTGCTTCCCCTGGCTTCCTTGATCCAGCAAAGAAACCTCTTTTACAGCAAAAAAGAATCCATCACTGTAAGAAACCAGGAAAAAAAAAAAAAGAATTAGACTAAAGGTGGTGCATTGAAAGAATAAGTTAATGATAGCCAGTTTAATGACTATATTGTTAAACATGCTTTCATCTACTAATATGATTCTTCCAAGTTGGCTAAAATCAACAAAATTTTGTAACCGGCTTGTCCAATTGCAAATGAAACTGAGAACTATACCCTTTTGGTACAGAAGCAAAGAGGAAAAGTAAAAGGAAATCAAACAACAAGCAGCAGAGGAACTAGACACCTCCAACTGTGAATCATATACTTGTGTGTTGGAATTCTTCTTGCTTCCTTTTATTTTTGAAACAATTGATTTGTATGTCCCCTAAATTCCAAACGTAGCCATGGCTATGTTCTGCTGATTACCTGAGCTCCAGAAAATATTTTACCAGATTGTTTTCTGGCTTTCTCTAAGCACCACACGAATCATTGACCCAAGGATGATATAAGAATCCTAGAAACACTTTCATATAGAACAGTTTCTGACACACATCTATCATCCTAGTCAGATCTTTTGACCTTTTCCTGACACTTCCTACACATATGTGACCTTTTACTGGCCTGATAGCTTTCCTCTAGCAGCAGGGACTGTACACCAAATCCCGCCAAACCACATTAGATGTCATTGGATTCATACCATGGTGCTAAGACAAGTCTCATTCCAATTCGTGAGTAGTTAAATGGTTAAAATAGGCCATGTCATTTTTTCTCAAAAAGAAAAAAAAAAAAACAGATTTCCCGAGCCATCCTCAAGTTTCCGCCATTCTCATCCAGGGTGTTTATCTCCAGCCTCTCATCAGTCAGGCTCGAAAATCTAGCTCTGCCGTTGACAGAATACTCTATTGACTTTCCAAAAATACTTCATGAAGAATTGAATACAGTAATATAATTCCACCCGCCACCTAAAGGCATTCCCGTTCTTCAAAGTAACTCAAAACAAGAAAATAGAGACAATATAATATTCCAGTGGACACCAATTTGATTCCCCAAAAGAACTCTACAACGGCCAAGAACGTGCAACTTGAAATCAGTTCTAGTCGTGTTATAGTAGTTCAATAAACCAAAGCGTGTGAAAGTGGGAAAGAAAAGACTACTTACTCAGTGAACCCTTCGTACACTGTTCCAAAAGACCCACATCCCAAAATTTCACCCTTTTGCCAGGACGTAATAGATCGCCTGAATTTACCATTTTGAGAAACAACACTGACTGACTCCCGGCCGCCGCCGCCAGCATCAATATTTGATTCAGTCACGACAGATTCACATAGACATTCTTGATCTAGCGAAAGTGACCTTCCTTCTCCGATCAACTCTTCGACCGCAGCATTAGCTACCTCAATCTCGTTGATCACGCCATGCTCTTCGTGCGCGGAGCTTATGCCACCAACTCCAATCGTTGATTTTAACTCCTGAGGAACAAACGACCTCATTATTATATCCCGAGTTGAGCTCAAATGATCAACTGCCGGTTCCATCAGCACAACTCGAGAAGCCGGAACTATGACGACCGCCGGCGGCCTCTCCCCTTTCATACCTCCGGTACTGAGAGCAGCGGCGGCGTCCCTAGTGCGAGTGGGTCCCACACTGAGTCGTTCTCTTTCTTCGCGGTCTTTCTTGATCTTGAAGTCATTGTCGTCATTATTAGCCTGGAAATGATCCAATGAAGCGTCGGCCTCAGCAGAGTTCCTCCGTAAGCGAGAAGAGATGAGAGAAGAAGACCGAGACTTCTCAGCCTCCCAGACGGCGGTGGGAATCGCGAAGTCTTCGGGACCCGAGAATCCCAAGGTCTGGCAGATGAGGTCCAATTCTCCGTCGATTCCTTTAATACGAAAGCTTGTTTCGAGGTCGAGGCCAAACGATGATGAGGTTCGGAACGGCGAGGAGGAGGAGGAGGAAGAGGAGGAGGAGGCGTCGTACTCAATGTTCTTGACGGCGTTACGGCGGTCGAGCCTGGGTTTGTGACGCTTCCGCTTAGCATCGACGACTCCTCCGCCTCCGCCTCCACTGTCTCTGAAAAAAGAAGCCATCATCGGATCATCTGCTTAATCAGTAAACGCCACCACTTCTCGCTTATCTCCCTTCTCTCGGGAGACAGCAAAGACGCAGAAGAACTTGGCTTTGGATTTGGAATATGTCTCTTGATTCATTCCCTTTTGACACGGTCAACTAAGTAGTATCCCGTTTTCTTTGACCGCTTGGTCAAATTAAGTTTTCTTTTTTATTTTTTCTTTTTTTCATTTATATATATATATATATAAATACACTCCTTTATTGTATTAATAAATCGAGACTTAAAATTATTTATTATTATATTTATTTTATTTTATAATAAAAATATATAATTTAATTTAAATATTATTAAATTTAAATAATTTTTTATATTTAATTTTAATATTTTATAAATTTATTATTGAAAATTTTAAATTTAAATTAATATAAAATGATCATATTAAGATTCTTAAAATTTAATAAAAATATAAAGAGTAATGCACAAGATGCTGCCTCATGACTTGGGGTGTTCATGGCCGATTAACCGGACATGAATTTCATCAAAATTTATGGTCTGATTATTTTAAAATTTAAAATTGAATCAAAATTTTTTATTTCATTTCAAATTGATTTTTTTTATAAATTGATTGAAATTAATTTAATAAAAAATTTCAAAATTTTAATTTGAATTTGAAAAAGATAAATATATAATATAAATAAATAATTTGCTCACAGAATATATAAATAAGTAAATATCTAATACATAATAATATTTTAGTGACATTTATTTGTTTGCATATTTTTATAATAATAATTTTTTGAAATTATTAGAATAAATATTTATATATTTTTAATTTGATTTAATTCAATTAGTCATATTATTTTAATATTAAAAATTATAACTGAATTGAAAAAAAAAGTGCTCATATCAGTTCAATTAATTGATTATAAAATTTAATTTGATTTTCTAAAATTTCAATTTGTTTGGTTCAATTTTGCCGATAAACTGAATTTTTCATTTTTTTTCTAACATTCCTACTAATGTCCTGGTAGTATGTGATAATATCAAAAACATAGAAAATAAAATCTAAGAAAAATGAAAAAAAAAAAAGAAGAATAAAAAGGGTCGGCATTTTTACTTTTTTTAAAAAATATTTCTCGATTTTCCTTTTTATTTTTCCCTGTTTTCATCAGCAATTTGTTTTTATAAAATGTTAAACTGCTGCTTTTTAGAAGAGTTTTTTTTTTTTTATCACTCCTTTCTATTTTGTAAAAACAAATTGTAATGAACTGCATATTGCTTTCAAAGTAAACGCTAACGCGTCTAATTTTCGAAACATTTTCTTTGACCATATCGTCAAATGCATTTTTCCCGCGCGTTGGTCCAACAGGGTGGGATGCGCGCGTGAGCGGTAGTATTATATTGTCCGTTTCTGTCCATTTTGGAAGGAGCGATGGCTCCAATCTTCGCCTGTTCCGCATTCGCAGGCGCCCTCCTCAGGTCCCTCCGGCACTGTGCATAGATGTATATGTGCGGAGATAAAAAAAAATGATAATAATACAAAAAGAAAGACGGCAATTTACGCTTTGTTTATTATTAGTAGATTTCTTTTTTTTTTCTTTTTTTTTCATACAATAGAAAGAAAAAAAAAGTGAAAATAGTGTCACAGTTTTTAGGGAGAATTACAGTGAATATACATTTTAAAGTGAGTTGAGGGAATGAATTTTATAACTGATAAGAGTCATCGGACATTTTAATATTTTGTAAAAAAATTTTAAAAAAATATTTAAATTTATAATTTTAGAATATAAATACATATTTAAAATTATTAAATTACAATAATTAATAATAGTTTCACGAAATATAATTTTATATGCGGCACTTATAAAAATTTGGTGATAACACGATAAAATAACAACGTGGTACAACAGGCGGTTGATTAATTCGTTGTAACATGGATTGGATTTTTACATATAACCCAATTTTATTTATTATAAGTCCGCTTTCAGACTCCATATCGCAGCAGAAGAGAGGGCAATGCCAGGAGAATTGAAGATGGGCTGGAAGCTCTATCCCTCAAACTTGTTCAAATTAACTTCAAACCACGGAATGATTTGAAGCCTCTCAACCAGGAAAATACTCTAGCGATTCATCTTCGGTTGCCCCATCAAAATCATTGCACTTGCCAATATTATACTTGCTTTGTCGCAATCACCTGAGACATGAAGAAGAATCTCTACAAAAAACAAAAACGAGAACAAAGGGCCAAGGGAAAGCAGACAAAGGAGTGACGGATAGAGAACACCCACCTCTATTATCAACGATTCTATCCTAATGTACCCAATAATTAGTGTACAAGCAGCCAATGGCATTGTAGTGTTTTTGAAAGATGATTCCACGAGTGAAAATGAACCTTCTATAATGGGTGAAACACTATTCTATTTGTTAAATATTTAAAATAATTGATGATGCTTACTAAAGTAAGGAGGGTAGCAACAAAAGCAGTAACAACCCAAAAATAAAATAAAATTAAATATATATATATATATATATATATATATATATGAATGTATGTATATATATTTAAAATAATTTTAGTTATAATTTAATATAATTTGAGTCATTTAATTTTAATATTTCAGATTAGTTATAAATTTGAATTTTCCTCAACTTCCATATATTTTTTATATAGATTTAAGAAGACATTTTAGTTATCAGGTAAATATAATTTAAGTCAAATTTGAACAAGAGGAAATAAACTCTAGAAGTATTGTTGATTAAGTAAATCAATTATTAAGCAATAAAAAACAAATTATACTTCTAAAAAGTGGTTGCAAATTCATAATGAATAAAAGATTTTAATGTAAAGAAATTGGTATACATGTTGAATAAAAAATAGGGAAACAATAATTTCAAATATAATACATAATTTTTTTTATTAAAATTACCTTTAACTTTCCTTATTTATTAAAAAAATTTATTCTTTAAACATCTCTTACCTACTAATATAAACACCACTGTTATCACTAACCTCTTTAACGCATGGTTCTTTCATATTTCTTAACTTGTAACTTTAAAAAACTATATATATTGTAACTAGTTTTTTACTATTCCAAATCCTTACTATTTATTGCTCAATGTAAACTAATGTATCCCAATTGTCATCTTAACATAATACAAATACCTTTGGATACCTTATCCTTGAGTCCATCTTTAAATAGATAAACTAATATCACCAAAATAGAAATTAACATAGCAAAAATAGGTTTATCAAACATAAACCAAAACAATAAATTAATCATAAACTAAATGATAAAGGATATATCAGTAAAGAAGAAGAATATAAAAATTACCAGAAACTCAAATTAGTGAAGGACAGATCGGTAGTGTTGGGCTTGGTGGCAAGATCGACATTATATCAATGAAGAAGAACAATAAATTGCAACAAATTGAGTATGGTGAAAGGTAAGATCAATGGGAAGTTGTGATATCAACTTTATTAAGTTAGGGTTTTAGTGTTGAAACTGTGGAAATGAAAAACTATAGAATCAAGTTGAGGGTTACAGTGAACTGAATTATGAAACACATAAATAACTTTTGGTGTTGAAAGATTAAGAGACCTTTTAAAATTGTAGGTGAACTAAATGATATAGTTTGGTTATTTTATAAATTAGTGTATTATTCTTTTAAAATCATTGTTAAATTCTAGTTTATGAATTACTGTTAAAACCTTTTAATATCCTTGCATTTTAACATATAAAGCAATAGATTAGTACTATTGTATTAAAACTTTTACTTTAAGTGTGTGTCGAGTTTAAACCACTACTTAACTTATTCAAAATCGCTACATAAAAATATAAATAACATTAACTTTGTTTTGTTATCTTAAAACCATTATTTAAAGTAACTTTGGTTGGAAATCACCACTATAAACCACTTTCTTTGAGATATATTGTAATGATTTTTTACTACTGCCAAGAAACCACCATATAAAACCTACTATTACAATACATTTTAAACATACATTTATGTAACAATTATAATTACTACTTTATGTTGTTTTAGCGATAGTTTTAAACTATTACAAATAAATTGTTGCTATAAGTGCTTTTATGGTCCAGTGTTCTCTCTCTTTTAACAACTACTATAGTTGCTTTATGGCCTGTGCCAAGGTGTCAAAGGTATTGCGGATATAATAATTAGTGAACATATTTATGTTCTCACTTTTGGTACCCTCGCCCACAAAAAGCTTTTACATTAAAATTACAAGGGTGGAATAATAACTCGTAACCTTCAACCATATTAAGACCTTAATAATTTATATAAATAATTTGACTATTTAATAAAATATCTCTTTATATTTAGATTTATTTAAAGTTATGAGTATTAATTAAACTAATGTCTTGCCAACCAATTATATCTTTTAGAAAGATGGAAACTACATCTTAAAGAAAGTATAGAAAAAGAGAGGCACGACCACAAGTTAAGTCAAACCCCATTTCAGTTACAAAGTTAAGAAGAATAAATCAACAAAAATATAATCACTTATATTATTTGGTATCAATTTTAAATATTTTAATTTATATTTATATTAATATCATATTACATTGTATCATATTTACTGTTTTTAGTTTATTACTATTTATATGTTGTTTTCAATTATTAATTTATAATTACTTTTATATGTAAACTGTTACATTCTAAGTGAAATTTAATAGTTTATTTAACATTTTCAATTTTACATTATATTATGTCAATTAAATAAGTACATATATTTAAGTCTATATTTAGGTGTATCTATATTTCAAATAAGCATATATTATGAAAACTTAGGGTCTGTTAAAAAATAATTTGTTTATAAAATTATTTATTGAAATATTTTTTTATAGAAAATATATTATTTTTTCTTATATTGTTGAAATTTTTTTATTTTAATTATTATAGAATAAAATTAAAATTAATAAAATTAAGAATTTTGATACAAATTAATTATTATTTTAATAAAAAATATAAAAAAATTTCAATTAATTTTCATATAATAAAACAAATTTTAACATTAAATGACTAAAAAAAACTTATCTTATAATAATAAGATTAATATAATTAATTATCAATAAGAATAATAATAAAATCAATCAATAATTAATAAAATTAATGATTACTTAAAAATGATTATCTCTCTCTAACTTATGCTCTCTTTCTCTTATTTGTGACAATATCTTTTATTTATTTTGAATAATTTTTTTTATAAAATCATTATTTTTCTTTAGTTTGATAATTATTATTTTATGTTAAATTAATCTTTTTTAATTTAATAAATAAAAAATAAAATAATAAAAATAAATATTTTATCCGAAACAGTTAAATTCTTAATTATATTTATAAGTAATAAATTTATTTTAAAAAAAACCATTTTTCTTAGTTTTATCCAATTATTCAAACATATTTATGTTTGTAATTATACTTATATGTATACAAAAGTTTATGGGTAAATAAGTTTGGATGGGTTAAAGATTAATTTTATTTCTTTTTATTTTATTCTTGATGTTTTTAGAAGAAACAAAATTGACATTACTAGTAACAAGGGTTAAGAACTATAAAATAAAAAAAAATTACGTGAAGCAAATAAAATAAAATGATAAAATATATTAACAAAAAATTAGCTTGATTTATTGAGAAAACTTGGAAAAACAGTTGAAACCAAAGAAAAGATGATGTGATAACTTCAATACATTGAGGAAGCCAAAACAAATTTTGAAGCCAAAGAGAAGATGATAAATCAATTGCATTCCTTCAAAATATCTTAAAAAAAAAAGAAGAAGGAAAACAAAAGAAAAGAAAACTTCAACTTCATCTTTTAATAACTATTTCAATACAGTCCACATTTGAGTATAGAAATTGCAGAGCTTATCAGAACACAAGGATCTTTCCGTTCAACATTCCCAACAAATGATCGAGGACTTTTGCCCCACCGTCTCGCAGACCAGAATGCATGTACTCGTTAGTTATCCATAGCCTAATACCTGCTATCTGAGAAGCTGTCTCCATTGCCAGCTTGAAGCTAACATACATGTCTTCATAGTATACAGCAGCGGCAACGGGTACCTACCAGCATTCAAAAAACATGGAAATTATCAGCGGACCAGCGAAGAAATGTGTTACCTGCTGAAAGAAGAACAAAGAAGGAAAAGCTCGCTAGAAGATTGTATTTCCCTCATTTCAAGTTATTAGCGACGTGGGAACTTCATTTAGAAAATAAGTCAATTGAAAAGACCACGGAGAATGTGAATGCAGGATACCTTGTTGTTATTCAGCACGGCAATATCATAGAGGGGAGGCCAATCTCTTTTCTCCGACAATAAGTGAGCAACATCTTTAAATTGCCTCAAGGCATGAACTTCATCAAACATCCATGAGAATACCATCTGTAGAGATGAAGACCTCACATTTTTCATAGGAAAAAAATATATTCTAATGCACTGAACACAATATCAGTAACTTCATCCAAATATAAGAAGATAATTTAGTATTTAATTCTGTTTTGGATTTTGTTAAATGCCTCATTGAATTGATTCAGTCATACATCTATATTCATCAATGAAATCATTTCTTTTAAAAGCGAGAGCTCAAAATTATGAAGTAAATCCATGTTATGGTTGAAGACAAACCACCAAAGAGGAGAAAACACACAACAAGCTCCTAAGAACTGCCAAGGTCAGTTCATTTGCTATACCATCACCATTTTCCTTTTTCCACTTGGAATATTACACATTTCATTTATAGAGACAGCAAAATGAAAGACATAGGAAATATCACTATGAAATGTCAGCAATAAGGCTCTCTCAAGAGGACAATAGTCTAGGAATACCTACCACACAATGCAAAAGAAATTGAAGGATTGACAGTTTTACATGAAGAGTGACACAAGATCAGAAATATTTAGACAATTCTCAGGCTTGTCAACTGTGGAAGCAAGGAGCAAAACAGTAGATCCGAGAAAATGCATTATGACTATAGAATGGGTGTGCAAATATAAGCTTCTTATAGAGAGGTCCTCACCAAAGTAGCCAGCTTGTCTGCTCATCATTTGTTTTTTCATTTGATCCTAAGACTACTGTGAGCATAATTTATGAGCAGACTCTGGTGATATCGAGCTGCTTTGCTATTTTTGAAAACAAAAGTTGTAACTCATCCCACCTCTCCCGTGAAAAATACTGGACGACATTCTTTTGCGGCCTTGATTGCATCAAATTTACCTTCATCCTCAGCCCTAATTTTATCAGCAGACCAATGTGGTGGAGCACCCTTGAAAGCCAAAGGAAAGTGTGATAAAAAAATGATTAGGCAGCTTAAGGAAAATTCTAAATAACCAAATGTATCTCTCATGCTGGTCCCAATGAAGTCTATCCGGTAAAGTATCATTACATTGTTTAGTCTTGAACATACCAAACTTATCATTTCATCTACTAAAATGCTTTTTGTTGCAGGCATGCAAAATCCAACAAAAGCTTCCTATTTAATGGAACAGTGAACTACCAAAAGGAAATAAAGTCATCTACCTGGCAGTATATGGACTCGTGTAGGAGAGCATAGAGTGGATTTGAGTCAAATTGGAACCACTTCTCAAACTGCAAATATGAAAGCTTCTGATTGACTCCAAATATTCGTGGGGTTAGTTACCACTAAAGAACACTACAAATTTCTTACAGCATTCAAGAAATAGTGGCTGACATGCTTCTGTGACCCTGGAATAATTACAGGATCCCAGACCCTCTCAAGCCTACATTTTGTGGGAGAAACAATGTAAGAGAAAAGAAGGAAAAAAGTATGAATGGGCAACCTGGAAAACAAAAGATTGCATGTCATATCAAGATGAACACACTGTGTGCTAATGCCTTACATGTAGTGCAAATGTTCAAAACCTGCACTGGATCCTAAAGCAGTAAGACCAAGGGTTTGCAGTCCCCTTGGTGTCAAGATTCCCCCAGATGGGAGAGGCACCTACAACAAGAGCAAAGCAGAGAGGGAGAGGCTCACAAAAGAAAAATAATGAAAATGCTCCTGCATCAGAAGAAGTAACAAATACATGTGTGCTAGATCCTCACCCCGCCTCCTTCAGATTCTGCCAAATGGTTCACAACTTCCTGAACAATTTCTATATCCTGAGGAAACCTCATATAGTATTTTTCATTCTGCCGTAGCACTTGTTGAAAGCATGCCCTGTAGACAGTATCTGCAGTGCACGCCTGCCCAGTTGGAGGGATTCCTCCAGTTATAAGGACTTGCTTGAGCCCATGCGGTGCAAAACTTAAATAAGTCACTGCACAAAAGCCGCCATAGCTCTACACAAGAAAAAATGAATCAGATGTCACTACCTCAACAATTTTTCTCTTCAATAGATAAAGTACAAATCTTAAATCAGGGTCAAGCACAGAATCAATTCCATGTCAGACAATAAAACAATGGATCATACGAATGGCAAATTATAGGCTGCAGGAGGGAGCAAGAAGAAGGAATTCAAGCTCCCGACTGCCCGCATTGACGGACAGGTTAATAATCTCAATACCTGC
The DNA here is from genome assembly GCA_020883675.1 of Bruguiera gymnorhiza. Taxonomy (NCBI): domain Eukaryota; kingdom Viridiplantae; phylum Streptophyta; class Magnoliopsida; order Malpighiales; family Rhizophoraceae; genus Bruguiera; species Bruguiera gymnorhiza. The sequence continues at coordinate 2,917,028 of JAIRCJ010001048.1, forward strand.
CCCAAAATTGTCCAGGGTTGAGCATCGGGAACAAGGCGAAGACGAATAAACTCCGCATCATTCACAATGTTGTCAGCTCGAAAGTGCTTCAAATATTCAGCTAATTCATTGGGAGAATCAAATTGCAACATGGAAGATGGTGTCAATGGAGTGGACAAGCCCGTTCCCCGCTGGACATATTCAAAAACCCATTACACCAAATACTGAATTTCCACTAAAGTTTGGCTGCTACATGTTATATTTCATTGTTCAGTAATCCATACCTGGTCCATCAAAACAACACGAAATTCTTCACATGCTTTCTGTATCCACCCACTGGCTTCGGTTGGCCGTGGACACTCAAAACCAGGCCCTCCTTGTAAATATAATAGGTAAGGAAGTAATGCTTCTTCTTTCCCAACTGCAACACCCAATTTTTCAATCAATTAGAGAAAACAGCGCTATTACACATAATATAGATAAACATAGTAGCTATAAGAAATTAAAAAAAAAGAAAAAGTAAACTCATAGATTGGAGATTCTTCTTCTTTCCCAACTGCAACGCTTAATTTTTCAATCAATTGGAGAAAACGGCGCGAATACACATAATATAGATACACATGGTAGCAATAGACACAAAAAAGAAAAAATAGTACAATCATAGATTGGAGATTCGATCAACTACCGGCCACCACTTCGCGAGCAAACACTGTGAGCTTAGGAGAAGCATTGCGGTCAATGGAGTAATCGAGAGGAACGTTGAAGCGGTGGTCTCGAAGCCGGAGGTCGGGGACCGAGTACCACGTTCCGGCGACGTGCTCCGGCGGGGAGGCGACGTTAGCTTCGGACATGGCGACGAACAGACCGACAGAGCTCCGGAGAGAGTGGAAACGAATTAATCCGGTGACTGTTAGCGGCGGGGTGGCGAGGGGAGATAGAAGCTCGAAGGAGCTGACTAAAAGCCGAGGTGTCCTGATCAAGGAGAGTGGCGCGCGAGAGGCGAGCATCATTCTTAGAGGAGTGGAGCGCGACATACGGTGCGTTTCGGGACTTTGCCTTCTGCGGCCAAAACGATGGCGTGCAGCCAAAATGTAACACACGGCCAGTGGTTCGGGACTTCTCCATCGTGAAGCCCGTTTCAGGAATAATCCGGTATAGAGAACTGCAAACGAATCAATCACTCTGACTTAGTAAAATCTCACTTCAGTTATTTTATTTATATTAGTAACTAAACCCCAAATTTCATTTAAAATTTTATTTAATAAACAACTTAAATTTAAATAAAAATAAATTCAATTCGTTTATACTCGGGGATGATTTGTTTGTACTTATGAATGGTTGGTTTAAAAATTTATTTATATAATTATTAAAAACTATTTTTTTTAGGTTTATTTTTTGATGGCTCGATAAATCTTTTTAAAATTTGAATACTTAAAAAAATTCAAAAAATTTGCAAAAAGTACTAAAAATTTAAATATATATATATCAATTCAAAAAAATTCTTTTTAAAAAATAAAAAATTAATAAAAATTCAAAAAAAAGAGAGAAATAAAGAGAGGATTATATATATATATATATATAGATATAGAGAGAGAGAGAGAGAGAGAGAGAGAGAGAGAGAGAGAAGAGGAATTTTATATTTTTGAAAATTTTTACTTTTCTTTTTGAAAATTTTGGGTTTATTTTTACAAAATTTATGGGTTTTTTAATTTTTGGACTTTTATTTCGAATTTTCATTTTTTAATTTTTTTTAGATTTTTAAAAGTAATTTTAGTATTTTATTTTCATTTTGTTTTAATATTTTTGAGTTTTTGAATTTATTTAAAAAAATTCAAATTTATTTAAAAAAATTTTCGGATTGTTCACAAAATTTTTCCATGTTTTAAATTTGCAATTTAATCAATAATGCAATTAGTAGTAAAGAGCTAATACGAAACATTAAATGATATTTATAACGACAAACTGACTACAAAAAATGTTAAAATTATTGACGACTCAAACATACAGAGTCTATCTTAAAGTGTAAGCAGGCGGTGGACATAATTCGATGGTGGAATCGCACTTTTTCCCAAAAATTAAAAAAAAAAAGAAAAACAGGAAAAGAAAACTGAAAATAAAAGCAGAATGAAACCCCACGCACGCGCCTGAGTCTTTATCGATCACGCGCACGAAAGCTTCAGAAACCCTGGCGAGCTCGCAAGAAAGGGTTTTCTCTCTGCGCACGCCCGGCACGCCTTCATTAAGAGGAAGGGTTTTTCCATGGGTAGCAACGGCGGCGTCGAGAAGACTGAGGAGGAGCTCCGTCGAGAGATCGATGAGCTACTTCGCCAACAGCGCCAGGTTATGAATCGGCTCTTCTGACTTTCTTTTCTTTTGTTTTTTTTTCTTTCCTGCTTTTGCTTTTTCTTTTGCTTTTGCTTTTAATTTTGATTTTTCTTGCTTACGGTGACTATAACTTTGTTTTTTTTTTTTTTTTTTGGCTGGAAACCGCAGATTACAGAGCGGCTGCGTGATCCTCGGGGACTCCGGAGGGGAGGGCTGTCCGCCAGCGGTCTTCGAAACTCTGCCACCGATGGCGGCCGTCAACGAGGCTTTGTCCGGCCGGTATTTGTTTCTTTGATAGGATCCTCTTAATTAAGAAATTATTATCAACTATATAATAATTTCTGCATTTTAGTTCTTCGTTTTTCCCCTTTCTAACATTATTTGCTGGTGATTGATTGATCTGGAAATTTGTTGGTAAGTTCAATCAGTATTATCTGAATAAATGTTGTGGAAACTTTTAAAATGGGTTCTTATGTATTGGTCCCAGGCTGATAGGAACGAAATGGAAGATCAACCTCCATCAAAACGGCGACTTCTGTCCGCTGTTGTCAAGGTGATTAGCCCATTTGTTTCGTATGTTACGTAATTGGCTGAACACAAGGTCTGGGTTGCCATTAATCATCTATGTTTTAGACCTTTAGTTTTTGTCTATATCATATCTTGCTTTTTATTCAAAATGTTTTGGTACAATATGCTAATTGCTGATATGTGAGCTTCTTCTTCTTCTTTTTTTTTTTTTTTTAAATGTGTATGAAAGGACTTTATGAATGAACTGTTTATGCAATCTTGTGTAAAGGTGGAGGATGCAGAGATAGCTGAGGATCCTGGAACGGGGAATGATGTGAAGAGAAAGGAAGTGGCTGATGAAGGAAGTGCTGGGGCTGACAAGGTGAATTGGAGTGATAGAATTCAAAAGCCATCCAATTTACAGCAGGGTAGTTGGTCTAGAAGGGATGGCAATCAAAGAGCAATGAAAAGGGTAGATATTTGAATTTTTGTTGTCCTTCTGGGCATTTTTCTGCAGCTATAACTGTTTTTTTCTCTTTTTTCTTGCTAGGAGGTGGAAACTCTAGTCACTGAGCATGTGCCCAGAGTGTTGCCAAAGAATGAGGATCCAAGTTTAGTAAGCAGAAATAGAAGAATGTTGGGACAACTTTTGGGCACTTTGGAGGTATGCATAAAACTTATGTGTGCCTTTGTCACTCATTGGGATAATTAGGTGAACTCATTTTGACTTGGCCTTTGTTTGAGATAGTTAGGATTTCACTTCTTCATATATGCTCCCTTTGTGAGCCTGAGCAGCTGGCAAGTTTAGTGGACAAAAATTGACCTACTATAATTATAGGCATGTCATAGGGACCCTTTTGCACTGATATTATCTGCTGGTCGCATGTAGATTGGGATGTATGTACTGATAACAAAGACTTATTCTTCCAAAATTTATGATTGGAATAAATATCTTGAACTCTTGAGTAGATCTAGTATTTTCAGTAAAGAGTAATGTTGGGAAATTTAAAATTGTAATCTTTGTGGATGGGTTTTTATGGAGGGGATAATGCTGTGGAATCAAGGAGGAATTTTATTGTAGGGCACTGTTGTCTGATTTTCTTATTTATTGTTCCTCATACATTTGTCATGTGAAACATTTTCAGAAATTTAGGAATGAAGATATGAAGCTTTCTGGGACGGAGGCATTCATACAAAGGTCAAATGCTTTGCAAAGAGTGAGTGTAGCATCTCATTTAAATCATGCTGTTCTGTCACATTTGAGTTGCCTTTCAACTGGGAAAAAAAATTTTATCATGAATTAAGTGTGTTAGTTGAATTAACTTTTTTGTCCATTCTACTCAATTGCAAATGGTAGTCACCTGAAGATTCCCATGTGTTATATCTTTACTTATTATAACAGGTTCTTTGAGGTTTAGGTAACAAATAAATAATGGCATTGTTGTTGTGTTCAAAGATCTAATTGATCCTTGTTTTCTCCTTCATTTAAGATGGATATATTTGTTTAGAGATTGTGCTTCCTGTGTTTGTTTTGGTCATTGGTAGTGTTCACAGCCCCACCAAAGACAACTTTTGAGTGCATTAATTTCTCGCTTTTGTTTGATAACCTCATATTTCTAGTTCTTATTAGGCTGAGCAAAGGGCACGCGAAGAAAGTGAAAGGCTGAGGCAACAGGAGCGTGAACAAATTGCAGAAAAGAGGAAGAGAGATCTGGTTTGTTCTCATGCATACTAATTATTGTCTGTAGCAAAAAGCCTCAACACAGTTTCATCTTTTTCATATGAGAAAGCAAATTATCCTTCTTACTCTTGTTGTTGTCTCGTTCTCATTGCTTCAGATTCTTAGAGCACGAATTGCTGCTAAGGCTGAAGAAAAGAGGTTGGAACTGCTGTTTCTTCAGTGGAGTGAGCATCATAAGAAACTTACCGGTTTTGTAAGGTACATGGTCCTTCCATTGGATGCAACTCTTCCCTGCTTGCTACCTTCTTTCACAATCAAGCTATTTTGTAATGTCTTGCTATTTCCTCAATTGGTCTTGCAGGTTATTTTTAATTTTGGTCCAAAAGTGTACATATTGACAATTTTATTGAGACAGATAAGTTTCTGTTCATATGCATAGTAATATTGAGGAAAATGGATAAGTGGATACTTTCTGCATTTTGGCAGTGATCTTAAGCAGAATTGTATGGTACTTTCTTAATTGCTTCTGGCTTTTTTTGATTGCTTTTTGGATATTCTTTTCCCAGGACCAAGGCTGAGCCTCCGATTTATTATTTGCCCAAGAAACCATTGGACAAAGATGCAAACTTGCTTGAGGAGCACAGAGAACAGGTGAGTATACTGAATCTTTATTTTAGGATAAAGAGATTTTCTTGATTAGACCTATTTGTAGAGAGGCAAACATTGGGATGCATACCTTAATGTTCTGATTTTTAAGAGGTTGGGTTTCTCAAAAAGTGTCATGTTTATGGGTGTTTTCCACGACACTTATTTCCGAAGACAGCTTCATGGAGTGGTATTATGTAACTGCATTGTTTTACGAACGAGGCATTCTGCTGACGTGTTCCCTTTTTGGGGGGGGGGTGGAATAGTGTGCAGAAAAGATTGGTTTATTTCCCCTCATAAAAGTTTCAACATGTAGGTCTCTGGTTCTCCCCCAATGTTCTGCTGCTGTTATGGAAGAAACTTCCCATAGATTTGTATTCAGTCTACCATACCTGTCCATCTGATGTAACTTTGCATTTCAGGAATTTTCAGAATGGAGGGATGGAAGGAGAGAGGAACTATCAGAATATCAGAAGCAGATTGCAGAGCAGTATCTTGGCAATGTTGAAAAGGAGTTGGAGAGGTGGCAAAATGCAAGGAAAGCAAGGAGGCCAAACAATGACGCTAGCTTACAGGAGACAATGGACAAAGAATTAGACACACATAGGCTTGAGCATGGTCCCAAGACAAGAAAGATCCCTGGTGGAGCCAACAATGAGGATGAGGATGATGTTGAGGATATTATTGCTGGAGAGGATGATATAATGGATGATGTATTGGATGTCAAGGACAACAGTCAGAGGGGTGATGAAGCAGCCAAGCCAGAAGTTAGTGGTGCCGCTCATCCTTCTGAAACCCCTGAGCAGGAATGAAGGTAGACATACCATCACACTCTGTTTTCCAGGTTATTTCTTGGCTTGTCTGTTTTCTGTTCTATATTTTAGTTGCATTGTGGGAGTGTCAACCTTTTTTTTCCCCTTTTATTTGTCATCTCTTTGTATTACATCTTAAGGTTTATGGTTTTTGATTTATAGCAAAAAGAAAGGAATGCATGTTGTTTTCATTTTTTCCCAATTGCAAGTTGTTATCATGATGCAATCAGCTCCTAATTTGTTTAGGATGATTTATTACCACTCATTTTATAAAAAGCATCAATACCAATGACATTATATTATGCTGCTTGATGACAAAAGTTACTGTGCGGTTGCCAACCATGGTGGCACAAGAAGTGCTGCATGGATAGTGGGGGAAGTAATTGATACTTGCATGATTTTCTGGAAATATTTCCTTGACATGTCTCTAAACCTGCAGACTAGCTCTCTCTCTCTCTCTCTCTCTCTCTCTCTCTCTCTCTCTCTCTTTTTTAAGCCTTTTATCATCACAAGGTAGACTAGCTTGGTAGTGGTGATTAGAAGCATCGGGTTGGATATTCAACATGGATTTATTCCTATTTCTTTCTCCGGGCTCCTTTTTTTTCTTTTTTTTTCACCCTCTCATTCCTTTCTCATAGACTTTTTAGGAATGCGTTGTCCATGGTGTTGATCTCATTTGGTTATAGTCCGTTTTCAGTAGATTCAGTTTGGGCCTGAACCTCTCTTAAGACATCTTTGGCAGCTGGGACTAAATAACCACACACACACACACACACACACATTAAAAAAAGGAAAATCGTACTATGCAACTTTCAACTATTCATTTATTAGGCACGGGCATGTCATTAAATTCCTTGTTCTCTTGGATAATTGAAACTCCATACATCTACAAACCTGCATTGATTAAAGGAAATGTAAAATGGGGGGCTCTTGTCACCTGATCTGTTATTGCATTCCACCTTTTGCTCCACCCCGGATGAATTAATAATCAAATTTATGCCAAGTTTAGGAAAACTGACTAAATACGTGCTTTGAACTGCACCATCTTTACTTTTAACCTGTTAGGTAATAGTCGAGGCGGCATATTATCTTCGGTGGGAGTTGGAAGATAGAGCAATGGTATCATTTTAATGTTTTAGCTGAATATTTTGCTGTTTATTTGTTTGGATACTGAGTCTAAAGTTAAGAGAAAGGAAATAGTGAGAAAGAAAGTAAAAAACAAATAAATAGATAAATAACTTTGTCACAACTTTTTTGGATGAGATGAAAATAGCGGGAAAGAAAAAAAATTAGAAAGTATGTATTTTTGTTCAGATTAGATATGGCTGAAAATAAAAAAATAAATAAATAAATATATATATATATATATAACTCATTTACCTTTCTATATTGACCGTTATCTAATGTCATGACTTCGAGGACAACGAGATCATGCTATAACAATTAATCAAGGTTTCTCTCACTTTCTCACCAAATTAGTGAGAAAGTTCAATAGTGGGTCTCATGGTTAATTTTCACACAATTTCTCAAACTCTTTTTCTCTTTACATGTCCAAACAATAAAAAATTTCTTTTTACTCCACTTTTCTTTCACACTATTTTATTTTTCTTACCATTTTCATACAAACCAAACAAAGGTGTGTCAACATCCAACGATAAGTTTTTTTTATTTTTTTTAACATAAAACAGCATGCACGTCACTATAAACTACAGTAATGTCCCTAGTAAATAACTGATCTAAGTAAATGAATAATTTATATATTGGATTTAAATAAGATATGGCGATGATAATGGTGGTTAGTACCAACTAATATGTTGTTAGCGTAATTTTTTTTTTATTTTTTCAAGTTCGTTAAGAAATTTTCTACCCAGAGTTAAAAATTCAGCCTTTTTTTCTTTTTTTTTCTCACACCTAAAATTTCATGCCCGGCGAAATTGTAAATCTCAGATAAGTGGGTTCTCGGGGGAGATTCAAAAGCTTAAATTAGACAAGCTGTTATTTTACCTCTTTTTACGACAGGAAAATATTCGAAACAGACGGAGAGAGAGAGAGAGACAGAGTAACGTTGCAATGTGTGCTGCAGGCGGGTCTTTTGCACTTTTTTTTTGACAAAAAAAATATAAATAAATAAAATAATATACATTAAAGGATCATAAAACGTGTATAAAATTATTCAAAAGTAATTTCAATTTATTATTTTAAAATTACTCTTCATATTAATACCATCAATTTAAAATATTCTTAATTTTCATTTTTTATGTTAAATTTGCTAAGTTACTTTTACTCAAGTCCCACGTGAGATTTGAAATATTAATTAGTATAACACATTAGATGTAAATTATCTATTTATTTTTTTGAAAAAAATTGTTTTTAGTTGTTAAATTTAATTTTTTAAAATATTTTGTTTTTATAAAAAAATAAAAAAAGAAACCCAATTCCTTTTACATGAAAAAAAGTTAAAAGAATAACATTTTAACCATTATTAATAATAAAATTTTTTTAAAGATTAAATTTAATAATTAAACATACATTTAAAAAAATAAAATATATTCACACCAAGAATTAACCAACATTTTGAATCTCATATGAAATTCAATTGAAAAATACATGATTAACCTAATAAAAAGATGAGGACAAAAAATATTTTTAACTAATAATATTAATTTAAAAAGTAATTCTTATTTTTTAAAATAAAAAAATTAAAAATAAAAAATATTATCAGATAAAGAGTAATTCTTAATTTAAGTCAATCAACAAACATATTTCCTCTCTCTCAGTTTGAAAAAAAAAAAAAAACACATCTCCAATCTTTTTCTTCAAAAATTAAATTAGCAATAGCACTCTTTAAAGTTTTCTATTAAGCAGGCTCAGTGAGTTCTCTCTCTCTCTTCTTTTTCCTTCTCTCTCTCCCCTGTCCCTCCCAAAGTTTACAAAGCAGGGTGGAAGAAACACTGTGGGCCAAAATTTAAAAAAAAAAAAAAAAAAAAAAGAAGAAAAGCAAACAAGGGAAGGAAAGCGGTGATAGGAAGAGAAGATAAAACCCCCAGAAAAGAAAAGAAAAAAAATTAGGAAAAGAAAAAAAGAACAGAGAAGCAGTCGCAGGAGGCAAGCCGAGGAGAAGTTAAAAAGTTTGCCAAAAAATGCCACCAGGCACCACCACCCTCAATGGTGATGACGACCGCCGCAGACGACAGCAGCTATCGCAGCCGCCAAGCACTCAGCCTCAAAATAACCGCCTCCACCACCATCACTATCCATATTGCCCAGCGGTCTCGTCTTCCTCCTCCTCCTCCTCGTCAGCCTCCTTAAAAGGCTGCTGCTGCTGCCTCTTCCTCCTCTTCTCCTTCCTAGCCCTCCTCGTCCTCGCCGTTGTCCTCGTCATCATCCTGGCCGTCAAACCCAAGAAGCCCCAGTTCGATCTCCAACAAGTGGGCGTCCAGTACATGGGCATATCCACTCCCAATCCCCCGGTTTCCGTCGACCCCACAGCCAACTCCATCACCGCATCGGCATCGCTGTCCCTAACAATACACATGCTTTTCACGGCTGTTAACCCCAACAAGGTGGGGATCAGGTACGGGGAATCCAGGTTCACGGTCATGTACAGGGGGATACCCTTGGGAAAAGCTTCGGTGCCTGGGTTTTACCAGGAGGCTCACAGCCAGAGGCAGGTGGACGCCACCATTGTCGTCGACCGCTACAGCTTGATGCAGGCTGATGCCGCCGATTTGATAAGGGACGCCACTCTCAATGATAAAGTGGAACTTAGAGTTTTGGGTGAAGTTGGTGCCAAGATCCGCGTCATGAGTTTCGATTCCCCCGGAGTTCAGGTCCGTCCGTCCAACTCCCATTTTTAGTTAGTTTCCTCCATTTTCGACTAGCTAGGTAACTAATGAAATAATAGGCACTCCTCATTTACAATTTCCGACTTTGCAATTGTGGTGGCTGGTGGGGTTGCTAATTCGGGTTGGTTCACCGATTCATAACATAATGCTTATGGGCTTTGAATATACACGCTTTCGGCTCAGATTACTTCACCTCCATTTCCGATCTGGGGTTGAATTTTTGGTGGGTCTTGTGGAAATGGATAATAATAGCTAATTGGGTAGCAATCTCAATGCATCTCATCCACTCTCACCCACGCTCTCGCTCTCTTCTTCATCTGATTCTCTTCTACTTGGTGAGCTTCGTCTTTCAATCACTACTCCCTTGTCTTGCTTTGAAATTCTCTGTTTCACATTTGCTAATCTTTAATTATTATGTTCTTCTCTTAACGACTGCGAGTGGCCTACCTTTAATTAATGAAACCCCATTCTACTTTAGGTTCGCTTCCTTTCCCTCTCTTGAATTACAGCTATGTGCTTGAGAGCACTTTTTTACTTTCTTTTATTATTTGTGTTAACGAGTTTTCTTCTCTTCTTCCGTTTTGGGTCACTGTGCATTTTCTTTCTCTACTACCCCTTGATTGCTTTGTTTTTCGTTTTTTTTTTCTTTATTTCTTTTGGGAAAGAAAAGGTCAAGTCGGTATTTGTAAAAATAATGGACCCTCCGTCTCCGGGGAATGGGCGCTTTCTTTTCCTGCTTTCTTTAGACGCAACGATTGTGTCAAGGCAATGAGCTGTCGGATATTTCTTTCACCTAAAGTGGCGCGTGCGTGTTACTCGCTAAGGGGGTGTTGCCATTACCCGCTTCTGTCTTCTGGCGGTGTCCTCTGAGTTGCTAACAGCTTGTGGCAAGTTGGTTTTTACTCTTCGGGTGTGATTTTTCTAGATAGAATATTCTTTGTTCTCGCATTGCCTGTTGTTTTACGTACTTAGGTCTTTCATTTTATTTTATTTTTTTTATTTTAAGATTGGCTCTTCACTGCGACTCTGTCCAAAGTAAGCAGACCGCCGCTACTATTGAAGAAGGTTTTATGTTTGTGAACCAGAGTCCTGATTTTGCTGAGATGGTATGGTAGTCATTATGATGTACTCCGAGTCCGAGAGAGAGAGAGAGAGAGAGAGATCAAGGGGAGGACAAAACATGCTGCGTTGATCATTAGCCCTGGAGGAAGAAATGAAAAAAAGTCTTTGTTCAATTGTTAGAAGCATGTGATATGGTAAACATTTGTGTGTGCATGTGGCCCCTCGCTCTCCTCTTTTGTGCTTTCATTGGTCCCCGAGCCCCCCCCTTTCCTTTTTTCTTTTTTTTTTTTTTTGGGTCTTTTCTAACGTTTTAATATTCGGTAGTCTGTGTGTAGTCTATTATAGTCATTTGGGTACACGATGTGATAGTATAGGATAGCATTGTGGGGAAGAGAGGTATGTGAGTCTCTTAAATTATCACAGGCGAGGCGGGCGGGCGGACGGGGTTCCCAATTACACATGTTTCCAAAGAAACAATTGGCCTCGGCAGGATTGGAACTCACCCTGCCAGGGCTGGCCACTTAACTTGGTTGCCCGAGATGTTTTTTTTTTCTTTTTATTTTTTTTAATTTAATTTTATTATTATTCCTCTTTTTTGTGGGTTTCTCGTTGCTAGTTTGTTTACAGTTTTCCTTTCTTTCTTTCTTTCTTCAACACAACCTTGACTTTCTTGGCGTTAACAGGTATCTGTGGATTGTGCCATAGTGATAAGTCCAAGGAAACAGTCTCTAACTTACAAGCAGTGTGGCTTTGACGGGGTGAATGTCTAGGGTTGACTGCCCAAGCACTAAGCACTATACATGTGAAAAGCCAGGGGAATAAAAGAAAAGGAAAAGAAATGAAAGCTGGGTCCTTTTCCGTGGAGAAAAGTGGAAAGGCCAAAAGGCCAACCTCACCCATCCTCGCATGGGCGGGACTTAGCTCAAAGGCTGGGTGGGTGCTCAAGCGGAAAGAGAGAGACGTGAATCGACCTCGGTACCCTCCCAAGATGTTTCCCGAGTTTTGTAATGGTTTACTTCGCTTGGAAGCAAGTGGTAAGGTTTTCTGAATTTTTTAATTTCGAGTTCAAAATTCATTCTTAATTTTTAACCCCCCTCCCCCCCCCCCCAAAAAAAAAGTACCTACTTGTAATTAAATTATCTGTCCCGTTGCCTCACTATTCCCCTCCCATTGAACTCTCTCCCATGCTTGCGTGGCAGTATGGGGAGGGGGGGGCAATGGTGTACGATAGAGCAATTCAGTTTCATTTTTGGGCTGTAATCCAATTTGACACGTTGTAATGCGATTGAGTGGGATCTTATTACTGTTTTCTTCTTCATTTAAGTAGCCGAGTACGACATTTAATTTTTTTTTAATAGGATTTTTGTTTTTCTTTCTTTTTCTTTCTTCTTCTTTTTTTTTTTTAAATCTCCCGGCCTTGCAAATATGATTAGAACCGAACGTATAAAAACAAAGTAGAAATTTAGAAGTAAGGTTATAAGTTAGTTGAGTCGATTTGACTTTTGATTTATTTAATTAATAAATTAAGTTGAGTTGAATTTACTTTTTATCGAATTGAGTCTTAAATTATTCATAAATAAATCGTCTAATTTTATATTACTAATACAAATAATTAAAATTATAAAGATTATTTTTATGAATATAATTAAATTAATAAAAATAATTATTTTAATAAAATTAATTAATTAAAAAATAAGTATTTACTTTTGATATATAATTATAAATATAATAGAAGATAATTTATATTTGTAAAATTTATAAAAAGTAAAATATACTCAATTTTATTATTAATTTTATAACTCAAATAAATTTATCAAACACATTTTAATAATATATTAAATAATTTTTTTTATAAATATAAGATAAGTGTTAAATAATTTTTAAATTAGTTATTTAAGAGTTTCTACAAGTTAAAACTTATCTCGACTCAAATTTAATTTATTTTAAATGAATTTTAATGTTAAATTTTTAGATGAATTTTTATCAAATCCCGACATCAAATTTTTAATAAATATATTAATTACTGTATACCTAAAAGAAGTAAATAGGTTGAACAGAAATATTTAAATGATGGAAATATATAATAAGAGTGAAACTGATAATTGGGCGCATGTGAGCTTACAGTTATTAAAAATAAAAAAAAAATAAAAAACTTCCCACCAAAGGGTCAATGAATACCTTTTTGTCACTCCAATTATTATACATTCCACTTGCAATACAAAGATCTAGTAATGAGGTATATGCCCATTCCACTAGTAATTGGAAGCACTTCGTGTGCACTAATAAAAGTCCAGAGTTGTCGTTGATCAAAAATCAATTGCAGCGAAAACAAATGAACAGAGCTGGAGTCACCATACCAAAACAGGGTTTTCCAGCGGACTAAAACCGCTGTATAAACACAGTAAATTGTAGTATAAAATCGAACGCAACAGTTTTTAGTCCCGTTACATTTTGCAAGTGTAGATGGTTTTGTTGGCCTATTGCGTCAAAAATTAAAACCGTTGTCTAAAGCGTTATGTGTTTGATATAAATCGATCATTGTAAGCGCTTCTCACGTAGCATAAGTAGCTGTTATGAAAGGTATATGCGGCCATTACCCAACATTTTACCAGCCAGGAGTCGTAGGTTTAGAATGCGTGAGAGTGAAGTTCCTAGGACAAAAGCATTGAGTCTCTATCCTGCTTGTTTATGCAGTTTCTGCCTTCTTCTTTTCTTGATTCCGGATTAGGGTGGTTTCATTCATTGGGCCTTAAAACTTTCTAGCACTAAATAGTGCTCGGTTTCTCTGGACATCATCAATAACCGAGGCAATAAAAGAGAATCAGCCTGGAGTCCTTGCGGCCTGGAAGGTCGGTCAGAGGCTATGGACACTTGATTACCTTGTGGGGCGGGGGGGGGGGGGCGCACGAGGCTGTTCGTGGCTTCGACTGGAGTCAAGGTACTCGTGTACTTGTTGCCTGCATTTTCAGGCAAGTTTTAATACGTCCCTTTTACAGGATCCCACATACGCATGTCGATGTTGACATTTTTCTGAAATTTGAACTGTCGAGCTCCCGTAATGATCATGCCGGGTATCTGTATACGTTGTTTGCTTGGAATAGGTTTCTTGAGCAAATGAAGGATGAGTAGCTTTTTGCTATTTGGTTTCCACCCCAACATCCGTGTGGCATCTGCCATCAATCCGTTGATAGGAAAAGTCATTTGCTGAATTTAATAAATGCTTGGCTGGCATAATAAAGAAGGAAAAGGAATGGCCTATGACCTATGTCAGTTAAATTGAAACGAGTCTTAGGGGGAAAAAAAAGAAAAACCCGTGCATATCTACCTTATTTATTTGAAAACCTGTTATGTGATTTCTTTACATCTAATTGCCAATCTGTTATTTGGTTTCCTTCGTCTAGTTGATTTATATGCTTGCTGCTCATAATAATTTGAATGTTGGGCCCTTTTTTGCCTTGTTTTTGGGTGCAGGGTTTCAGGGTGCGTGCGTGTGTGTCTCGGACACATAGAAAAATGTTTGAGAAACAAATAGGACTTCCCACTATGTTATCTCAGTTGGGAAGCACTGATGCTGTGTTTACCTAATATGGATTATTGATGCAAACATCCCAGGCAACCAGTATCTCAATGAACTCAAACGACTTGCTGTTTTATCTTATTTGGAACCTATCATGCCTGCGATGGATTGCTTTGAAAAGAACATTACTGATAGTACAGGAATTATGCTTGATAATAATTAAGGGGTTTCCTCCAGGATGATGGTACTGACGCGCCTTCTGCTTCTGCGCTTTGATGGAAATGGGATGAAGAAATTTGTGGAACTAGTTCGAGTTAATATTTCAATTCTGTGTTGGACATAACTTGAATGGCGAGGAAGTGCTCGGTGTGCAATTTTGCTTCTGATTCCTTCGATATTAAGAAATCCGGGGGCCATTTTACTGTTGTATTTATTGATGTCGGCACCTTAATGCTTTGGCTTTCTTTTGTCAGATCTTTACACCAAGAGGAAAGCTCTTGCTTTCTGCTTTCAGCTTATTCACCAATAAGCATCCAAGATGCTTGCTCTCTTTTTGGGAATTGGGGGAGAATGAAGCCACAAGTTGTCATATTCTGTTATTACTTTATGACTTTACAACAGTGGCATCTTCATGATTGACTAATAGATAGCTCAATATTTCTATTACTTTCCTAATTATTCTGGACGATTTTGCTACCTTTGGTCTTTTAATTTCTGACGTAAAACGGAAAGAAAACAACAAAGTTCAACATTTTGAAGATTTTTAAAATCTATCAGAAAAAAATAAATTAGTTTCAAAAGAAAATTCATATAATATATAATAAATTTGATAACTAATAATTTAATAGAATAAAATTTCTTAACTAAATTACTATTATAAAATTATATTATAATAAATTTTAATTTTATGAGATATTGATTAATAAAAATAAATAAATTATAAAATTAAAATAATTAGAATTACAATATTAATTATAGAATAATAAAAAATAATTTCTATAACGTATTCTACGGATAACTTCAAAAATAATTTTTGTTTTTGGATTTAGATTTGTTTACAATGCTTCTCCCATAACCTGTACATCTTCCCATTTATTTATTTTTTTTTAAGAAAAAAAGGTATCTTAGTACACGAGAGTTTCACACCTAAAACTTGCCACCTACAAGTCACAATGACTAAATATACTATTATGCTAAAACTCACCCTTTGATATCTACCCATTTTATGCTGAGATTAAAATTGGTATGAAGATATGCAGCAAGGAAGCCTAGCGATTTTGTCACTGCTGAAGAGTTATATGAGATGCCTTTGCTTGGAGTTGGAGACGTCCCATTGTCTTCTATAGCTAACACAAAATGTGATCCGAGTGAACCCTTGAATGCGAGAAGCACTGTTGTTGGAATCGATAGGCTGATGATGAATGAGAATGAAATGTTATTTTCTAGTATATCTAATTGAAAGTTTGCATTTTATGGAGGTTTGAGGCCCTCAGCACCCCCCCCCCCACCAAAAGATTTGTTCTTTTCGCCAAGCAACTTAAAGCCTGATTAGTTATAGAATGTAGTTTTCTAAATGAACAGCCGATACCTCTCTTGTCTTGTGATGACAATTAGGAATTACTATCCTCAAGCTCCACTGGTAAATCATTGGATTGGGAGAACTTTTTAGGGTAGCCTTGTCCTTCCTACAGATTGTTAGTGTAGGTAAAAGCAGAACTTAGTTTCTTCTCTTGGGGGTATCTGAATAACTTTTATCGGTTAAGCTAGACGACAAATTGACAATCACAACGGCACCTTGGATTCCTTTTCTTACCATGTTAATTGCAGATTCTCGAGCTTCATCTCTTTCTTTGTGAGTGTTAGCAATGGTGCAAACTCCAAAGAGTCATCTTCCCCTTTGACGTGGCCCCAACACTTTGTTCCATCAGACTACTGGCCTCCAAATCCAATTATGCCACAAGAGATTCATTCTTTAAACCTTAGGGTCATATATATATATATATATATATATATTTGCTACCCTTATTTACTTTTTTTTATAAATATAATAAACTCATCATTTTTAAATATATATATGTTTTAGTTCAAATTTTTATTTTTTTCTCAAATATAATATTAAATTAATTTTACTCATTTCTAAGAAAAAGTCAAATTAACGATATGCCACGAGAATTGACTTTTGCATACAGCAGGGAACCCCAACACTGTAAATCTGGAAAAGTTGCTAACTTTCAAAGATTATCAATTTGAGTCATAACTCAAAACGTTTTTTTAAATCAAATTTATCTCTAAAAGTATATAATAAATTGCACAAATGTAAAAAAATTATAATCTCTCCTCTAAAATTTCTACAATCTCCATGATTTATCATATTTTTGAATTAAATAAGGGTTCAAAATAAATTTATTCACAAAAAAAAGAAAAAATTGTTGGAGTTGGATTTAACCTTTTCTGCTGCATTTTAGGGAACAAAACGCAGGAAATGGTTGTTGGGCTGTTTGCTTTAGTAATGAGAGTTGATGAAATCGGAAAAGGAGACTATAACAGTGCTCCCTTTGAAATTGTTATTTTTACTGTATATTTATTTGATAAATATCTTTATAATTTCTAATATATAAGTCTTTTTACAAGATCAACATGGCAGATAGCGAGCTAAAAATTTGCAATTTTTGAATTCTTTGGTCAATTTCTAATAAGCTAAAAGCTTGTTTTCTTGAACATAAAAATTAGTTCAACAAAAGATACCCCTAATTACATAAATCTTTTTTAAGTCTAAGAATTTTTTAGCTCTTTGAGGAGTTTTTAACTTTTGAGAATTTTTGTAATTGAGTTTAATTTTTTAAAATTTTAAATTAGTCTTATATTTTCAATTTTTATTTTATACAAGTTTTTTTTGTAAATAAAAATTAATTAAATTGTTATATATATAATTTAATTTAATAAAATTTGTATAAAAAAAACACCCAACATACATGTAAATGTAGGTTTTATTAAAAAAATTCTCTTTTCTCTCTTATATAAAAAATAAAAATTTTAAATTCTTTGCATATAAATTTAAAAAAAATGAAAAAAATTTAAAATTTTTGCACAAAATTTAACAAAATTATATATGTAAACATATTTTTAAGGTATATTTTCCTAAATAAGACTAATATAAAATGAAAATTAAGAATTTATAACTAATTTAAAATTTTTTAAAAATTTAAAATTTAATTATAAAAATTTTTAAAAACTTAGAATTTTTCTAATACTCATTTCATTTATTTTTTAATCAACTTTTGAAATGTAAATTATAATACAACTATCTTAAATTTTAAAATTTTTTTCTCAACACTTTTTCTTAACAAATAAAAAGCTTTTTGTCATAAAAAAATCAATCGCTCCAAATGTTTATTATTTTTATTTATCTGATTTTTGGACAACAACTTTTTAATTTTACAAAAATATGACTTTTAAATGCTTTTTCATAAATCTGAGTTTTTACAGTAAATAATAATTTGTTATATATATATATGCTAATGTTTGTTATTTTTGAGACGACAGATTTTTTATGACTGTTTTGAAAATAACAGATATTTTATTTTTGAGAAACAGTTTTTTTTTCACTTTTTATAATTTTTATAAGGAAATAAAATTTGAAATATAAATTAAGCTAACTTACTGTTTAAATGTCACGTAAAATACCTTTCAGAGAACATTTAATAATTAAGTATTGAGATATTTAATATTTTAAATTTTAATTTATAAAAAAAGGTGTAAGATTTATATAAATAAAAAACAGTAGTATTGTTCAATTTATGGTCTAATAAAGTTATAGAGTAAAATTTTTGGAGAATTATTTTGATATTTAAAAAAAAAAAATCCAAATTAATCAACCCCGGCCAAAACCCAAAACCCTCTCATTCTCCCATCGGAAACAAAATCACCTCTTTCTCTCTCTCCGTGGCTCGCTCGCTGGCCGGCCGGCCGGCTCGCCCGTCGTGTCAGTGGGCGCGCGAGAAGGAGGGAGAGATGGCAGTAGACAAAGATAAGTTGGATGAGGAAGCTTCCTCCTCCTTCGCTCGTTTCTGCAAGATTGTCCTCGGCTGGGACTATTTTCGCCTCCTCAACGAAGCCCAAGTAACCCCAAATGCTCCCTCTCTCTCTCTCTCTCTCTCTGATTTCTGTTCTACGGTTCACGAGATTTCAATAGTTTATTGTGTTTTTTATTGTGCGTTTTGTGTAAAAAAACAAAAAAAACAGAAGCGCAAAGAACAGGGTGACGATATTGGTGATTTGGGTTTAAAACCGGTGAAGAATACTTACAGAGATGTTGATGATTATCTTTCTACTTTCGAGCCGCTGTTGTTCGAAGAAGTCAAGGCTCAGATTATTCAAAAGAAAGACGACGAAGAAGGTCTCTTGGCTTCTGTTTGATTCTCTGAGAATGTTCTATTCTGATAGTTTCTCCAGTTTGCGTTTATTATTTATTTATTTATTTATTTTTTTGGCTTGCATTGTTTTGTGCTAAAAGAAAATGGCTGTTTGAGTGAATTTGCGTAATGGGTGCTAACAATTTTATCGTGTATTGCAGTTTCGGAATGGGTGATGAGGCTTGTGATGGAATGTAACGAGGCAGATGGGTTTCTTTTGCCAGCAGTTACTTACGGAGATGATGAGGGCAAGAAAATATCACAGAATGATCTTTTGCTTCTTTCAAAAGAGCCGGTAATCCATTAACTCTTTAACATTTCCGTATTCCTCCTGCATGCTCCTTCTACTTGTGTTGGAATTTGTATGGGTGTTTGTAAAATAGTGGCTCCACTTGTTTGCATCAGTTCAAGCAGAAGGTGAACATCTTATCTACTCTCTCTCTCTCTCTGGTTTCCTTTCTCTATATTTCTCTCTTTTTCTACTTCTCTTTCTTTGGTCCATCTTCATAATGGTGTGATTGGTTTCAATGCATATTATTATGATTATTATTTTTGATCATTGAGATTCTTGTCAAAGAACTAAATCTATCTAGAAGTGTATTATTCACAAAGTTTCCTATCTGACCAGTTAAGCTGTTGCTACTGACTGTTTTTTCTTTTTGTCATTATGGTTGAACTTCCTCAATGATTGATGGTTGTTGCTCGATTCAGATTAAAGAGGGTGGAAAGCTCCCCAAGACATATGCATTTGCTTTGGTGGAGCACCACCAGCATAATCTTCTTAGACTAAGAATGTATTTAGCTGGAGAATTCATGAAGCTAAATAGAGATGTTGTTCAATCTCGTCCAAGACTGTTAAATATGAGGTCCCTTATTACTTCTCCTTTAAAGCCACAGGAGAAACCTCTCTTCAGTCTAAAGGTAAACTATTTTCTGCAATCACAGATTTTTCTGGGTTCTGCTATTTCTTATTTAATCTGCTATTGGTCACTTCTTAATCTTAATGGTCTTGGATCATATTTTGATCATAACATCTTGCACTCAACTCAATTTGCTGACAACTGTTTCAAGTGGCTTCTTGATTTTGTGTCAAACAAGAAAATTGGATCTAAAAGGACTTTCTTTTCTATTCAATATAATCCCAATAAAAAGAAGAAAAAAAAGAGAGTATATACATGTTTGGTTCCAAATCTTTTGTCAAACTTTGTCTATAAAAATACACATTAATTTTAAAATTACAACTATTTAACTTGGTATGGAGGGGCCACTTCTTTTTCTCGGATGGGAAATCCACAGGACCTAGATTGTGCAGTGATTTGTGGAGATGGACAAGTCAATTTGTTTTGTCTTCATAAGAATATGGAATTTGGATTTTCCAGAAATGCAACTTTCTTTGTTATGATTCTGAATTGAAAAGAACTTGGTGATCCTGGATTGAATTGCATAATACTTTGAGTGTAAATGGATGCTGCTGCTTGTGATTGGAAAATGTATGAGAAGAATTCATTGTGCGAGTTTCTTTTAGAATATGCATGCTGCTATCTAATTCTGCATTTCTCCTTCCAGCAGATAAAGGTGAGCTCTTAAATAATTGTCTTTGGTGTTTTTTAAACCATTTCATGTCATTCACAAAATATCTACACAATTTTTTCCCTTGTATTGAAGTCTTCTATAGACCATAAAGATAAAAGAAATGGCTAACATGGTACTGGCCTACTTGTTCTGTTGATAAACCAATTGGTACTTTTTTGGAAGGGAATATTTTTCAGGTTCATTCCTTTATCATTTGATTTTAATAACGGTGGTGAAATTTTGTTTTAGTTTGTTGTCTCTGCTGCATTGTTCTTTTGATTTGTGACTGCAACATCCCATAGGTATCATTTCTTTGATGCCTTGAGTTCTTGTGTTCCTCTCTTTCTAGGCATTGAAATATTCCATGGAGATTTGTGGAATTGCACATTCTTGGAGTTCCATTTTTTTTGTACCTTGATTAGGTGGCCATTCCATTCTTGCTTAAGTTACCTGGATGGCTATAGCTATAATCCAGCTGACTTTCTTTCCCTGTAAATTTAATGTTGTATGAGAGCCTATTGAAAGGTTGATTTTTGTTCCCTAGTCTAGGATTTTTGTTCCATGGACTTATTCTTATTATCCTTCAGTATGAAAGGTTGATGGCTTTGAATCGGATTATAGACACGAATTGAGAAGATTCTTGTGTTGCTATCATTCTTCAAAAGAAAGGAAACTGTACATTTGACAAAAAACAAAATGTTGGCTGGCATCTTAAGGGATTTGGTGCCTTACTTTTAGCTGTTACTGCTGCTTTTTTTTTTTTCTTCCTGAAGTGCCAAATGATAGATAGTTTTATTAACGGTGTTTTTTGACAGACCTGCAAACATGTGCTCCACCAAAAAACTTATTGGTCATGTTGTGGTTTTGAACGTGTTCTGATAATTGCCCCTATATGTTTTATGTGAAGCTATCCAATTCAGTCATTGATGCCTTAAGGATCATGTGTCTTCTTGAAACTTTGTTGTTACTGTATTAAGGTACACTTTTTTGTGTTTCTGGCAGAATTGGCATGGAAAACATTTTGATGCTATTTTTTCCACAGATATGCAGTTTATCAACTATTTCCCGTGAATATTTGGCTTTGCGGTCAATAGGCTCTCTTCCTTTCAAGAATTTAATACTATCAGCTGCAGATAATAATTCCAGTTCTGAAAATCGGTCATGGAAAGTTTCTGAACCTCTGCGTGAGTACTATGCAGAATGTCTCAACAATTCACAAGTAGAAGCAATCAATGTGAGTTTTGACCCATAATTTTAAATATGTCAATTTGACAATGTATATTTTGAAATTTTTCTTTATCGTGCTACTGGGTCTGTCTGTTCAATTTCAAAGCACAAATGATTAATACATTGTTCATGTTTTATATGAACTTACAAGGGTATAGCATATTCATGTCTTTCTGCTTCTGGTCATGAGGTTATTCTTGATGCTGGCAAAGCCATCATATTTTCCATTAGGTTGTTTGAGAGAGACTAATTTTTGTATTTTATAATTATTGGTTTACAAATTGATGAACTTACAAGGGCTGGGTGTCATTGTTTAAGGGATTTGCTTTACATAATGAAATAAGACAATTAATCACCATAAGTAACCCGGTCAATGTAGTTGATTCAGAGTGTGATTGTTTTCCTGGCATGTCTGTTTTGTTCTGAATTTGATTATTGATGGATTTTTTCAACTTATATCTGGCAAGATTAGAGATTGATTTCATTCTCGATGGCATTTTTCTCCTTTACTTTGTTTATCTCTATGCAGGAAAATGACTTTTTGTCCTCTTTACACTTATTTCCCACATCTATAGTTATTGAACATTTCCTCCATCTAGAATTAACCACTGTGATACGATGTGTTATGAAACCAACATTTAGAGGAATGTAGACACCCTAGAAGAAATTTTGCATTAAAAGAAGTTATATATCACAAGCTTGTTTCTGGCTGTATTAAGGACTTGGAATCTGGTTGAGCATTTGGCAGCTAGTGCTTTCTTGCAAAGTTAAGTGGGTAACATTCACAAAATTTCTGAACCAGGCAGTTATCGGTTGGTGTATTTGTGGTTGTCCCCAGAATTGCCTTTTGAACTAGAGTAGCTTCTTGCAGATTACTTACTTGGGTTTCTTAACATCATAACTGAAAGGAAAGTATAACCCATAAATTGGGCATCGCACCTCAGCACAGCCTTGGAAGCACTGTAGACCCAAATTGTCTTCTTCCAATTTGAAGTGGGATAGTGCAATTGTGTCTGAAATGTCTGAGAAAGTTTCTATCTTTACTACTTAAGGCATAAGTTTCTTCCAATTTGAAATGGGATGGTGCAATTGTGTCTGAAATGTCCAAGAAAGTTTCTATCTTTACTACTTTAAGGCTTAAGTAAACTAAGTGTCTAGCACTTGGCTTACAGGAAAATTAGGAAAAAATTGCACTAGCAACATCTTGCAAGCAGTGCTCTTAGACTGCAGACTAAGAATGTATTTAGAACCAAACCATTGTTTCATTCATCTGCAAAATTTTAAAATCTCCACCTGATGTGTAGTGTTTGGAAACTTCTTGATGGAGCTTTCACCAAGATGAAACCAATGTTCATTTGGCTTTCTTGATTTGATATCTAGTTTCTTCTTATCAGTTATCTGCATTCCATCTATGTGCTTGCTGATAGCATGCATCACATGGAAAACATGGATTTAGTATCATGTTTGCTTCTCAAAATTGAACCAAATGTTCATATTCAAAATATGATGCTATATTGTTGGAAATGTTTAAATATGGCTCAGAAAGGAAATCCTGATGTGAAAAGCAAAATCATATTACTTCTTTCAGTAATTTTTATGTTTTGTTTTTGTCAAGTGTATAAAGTCTCACATTGATAAATTACAAGGACTTGACCTGAGGTTTATGGGTTTTATAATCTACTGGAACTGTTTAGGTGGATATAAGGTTTCAAGTCATTATTTGACATGATATTAGAACTTTCAGTGTGTTCAGTTTAAATCAGTTTAGCCCAGTGTTAGTGGGGCCGAATACATGGGTTTGGCCTGTGAGTTCCCAATTTCATTGTGTCATGTCAGCCTTTAACATGTGTCAAGTGGGTTGTGTTAAAGAGTATTAAATTCCGCATTGATAAAGTACAAGAATCGGGTCTTGCTTATAATGTGTATGGGTTTTACCATCTACGGGCTTAATCTTTTTGGTGGATATGAGGTTCCAAAGCATTATTTGGTAGTTTTAAGAAGCCTTAACAGTGTCACAAATTGAGGTGGCATATGAATTTTTTCTTTGGTACAAATGGCACATGAATATTTAACCAAGTCAATTTAGGCCTATCTGTTGTTTCGTCATTTTTAGTTTATTTAATCCTAATCACACCTATTTCAATGATAAATAGTACAGAGAGACCTACCTGATTTTTATGTGGTGTACTCAATAGGAAACATTATGTTGCAAGTTCCTTTTCCCCCATTTATTCTTCTGCCAAGTATTTCACATATTCATCATGCTATTTGGTTGATTATTGGTCATGGTTTAAGAAAATTTGATGCTGTTATGATTTACTATTTGTATTCATATTTTAGGTATTATATGTGCCATGAAAAACTAGTTTATATCCAAATGTTTAGTTCTGAACACTTCACTATGAATCTGAATATTTGTTTATTTTTTGCACAATCTATATTTGTTTCTTTTGCAGGCAGGCCTCTCACGTAAAGCCTTTGTCTTAATACAGGTTTCATTCTTGCTTTTTGTATTTTCACCATATTACTTTTACTGGCTTGTCATCTCTTATACTTAAACACCATCCTTCATTTAAAGGCTTAAACATGAATAAACTGATTGTCAACAGAAAATATGAATATGTCTCGGAAAACTTTCTGCTGATTTTTTTTGATTTCTTGTAGAAAACCCTAGGTTGTTTGGGTGCCTGTACATTTGTGTAGTTGAATCTGATGCACATTACAAATCTATCCTGATGTAACTTGCTTGTTAAACTAATTGGTTTTGCTGTACTATTCGTTCTTAGCTGGGAAAATGAATAATTAGTGTAGATGTTCAATGATGGTATGGTTTTGCCCTAAGGCCTTCTGTTTTCCTGTTGGTGTGTGGGTTCATCTGCAATTGTACAGTTATCTGAACATGATAGTTTTGACTAAGGGCACCTGAGAGAGGTTAGTCCTTACTGGCTAATACTTACAAAATAGCCAAACTGTTGCCTGTATATGGATACATTTTGTTGCTTTGTGGAAACTCCATAGAAAAATTTAGGTCCAAGTTATAATCTCTGAGCAATAAAAAACTTTCACCTTTCTCTCCTGTTTTCCATTTCTTTTTCTAAAATCTTGTTGAAAGATAGGAAGGGTAATTAGCTTCTTTGATATAAACAACCAACATCTTTGGAATGAAGTAATAATACTTGCATGAGTAGTACTAAATTTATTAGGCATGCTGGATGATGTGGAATGCAAGCAAATAAGCTTGAGTTAGCCTTGCTTCTTCTTGTTTTTTTCCTTCTTGAACTGTGCATATTTATAGAGGTCCTTATACAAGGGGCATTTTCTCATTTTTTTTCTTGATAAATTAGAAAAAGCATACTCCAGTGCACAAGACATCTATACTCTAGAATCTGAGGAAGGGTCAGATGTACACTGCCTTTTCATTGTTTTCACAAAGAGGCTATTTGCATGACTCAAAGTTGTGACAACCAAGTCACAATGAAATATTCTTACTGTTATATCAATGCTTGCCTGTCTTTTCCTAATGAGAGTTTATTATAAAGAGCCAAAAGGATGTGTAACCTAAGTTCAAAAAACAGAAATCATTTACAAGAGAGAGAATCGACAAATGTATTATGTCCTCTACACTTTCAAAGCTATGTTCACTACAAATAATTTGGTGTCCTAATTTGATTGCATATTATAGCACCGTGGGGTTATTCAGCAGAAAGATGTCTCCTTGATTTATCTTGACATGCACTTAATACTTTCCACTTCTTATATAGACATAGATAAGCATGAGCATATCTTTTTATGGGATCCCTGAGATACAAATGAGGTAGGAGGTTCATTCCACGGAGGGAAAATGTGCAGAACATGATGAATACATGGCACTTAAAGATTTTTTGGTGGATGCACTTTCAAATGATGCCTCCCTGTGAAGCAATTGTGCATTCAAAGGGATGTAAACATGTCTAGACAGGATTTTGTTGACGTAGGGGCTTTTAATTTTGACCTTTGATGGTACTGAAGTATAAATCATGTTGGCTTTATTGGATTCAATCAGGTGATGACCTGATATTGTTTCTCATTGTACATCAAGGGTTAGAAGGAATTTGTGATGCCCAGGGGCATTAGTTCAGGTTGCCACTTAACCTTAAAATCCTTCCACTTTCAGAGAAGTAGCAAAAGACTTGTTCTTCCTCACCTTCCTGAGAAATTGTTGAAAATATTAAACAAGAAACTGGGGTTGTATTTAGTTCCCGAATGCTTAAATTGAGCAAAAATAATAATTCAATGTTTTGAAAGAGTTGCACTTCTTGTCTTTGGCTTTGTATTATAATTATATATTTCCTGGGACACCTGTCTATTTGTATGCTCATGTTTCTCTATTTGAGCCAACGAGAATCTAGGTGATGGTGCTAGAATTCTTCAATTGAAAAGTCACTTCCTTTTGATGTTGTTAAGAAAACATTGTGTTGAGTGTCACGTGGACAAATTTATGGATTTAAGTATATTAACATGTGGAAGTTGATTGTCTGCAGGGGCCCCCAGGTACTGGAAAAACACAAACCATCCTTGCGCTTCTTAGTGCAATTCTGCATGCAACTCCTGCAAGAGTGCTTCAAAAGTAAGCATTCTGATTTCTGTTTTATTTTTTCTCATCCTTGTTTTCCCTTAAAAGTCTTAATGATGCAGAAGACAATTTGAGGCATGTTTAGCTTAATGTTCATCTTTTTCTTGTATTTTTTTTTTCCATTTTGTTTAAATCTAGTTTTCTTCTGTGTAGGAGTGGATTGCATGAAATTAGACGTGGGCCAGAACTGCTGATTCAAGAAAAGTATGTACTGACTGGTCATGGAAACTATTTTTGGGGGACGCATAGATGCATTCCTGCATGCATTATCTGCGCAGTGTGCATGGATGCCTTCATTTACAGTCTTATAACATTGTACCTTTGCTATTACTTGCAGTCATTTATGCAACTATTGTCCATCTCATTGTCTTTTAGTACAAGCTGCAAGGGTCCATTTCATTGTCTTTTAGTACAAGCTGCAAGGGTTATCATGTCACTGAAGGGTGTATGTTCCTTTTGTCATGTACATGTAAACTATTGCTTCACCCATTAACAACATGGCTCTGATTGGTATGCTTTGCAGCAAGATTAGATGTGGTCTATTTAGCAGGGAGATTCACATGTGGTTAGTTTGATAGTAATTTATACTGGTTCTTATATGGGTGAATTGGAAGTAGGGAAAAGGAAAGCAATGTTATGGCATTTATCTTCCCTTTTTGTCAACTCTTGCAACAGTCTTGATGCATTTTGGAAAGGGAAAGCCAAGCAATGAAATGGGTGGGATCTCCAATGAAATGTGTCATTTGTTACATAAAAATGATAATGAGGGAAGATGGTCAATAGATTCTTTCAGCCCCTCCCATGCCCTCATCTGTGAACTTTTATTGGCTCTCCCCACATTGCCACTGTTCTTAGACATTACTTTAAGAGTGAATTTATCGGTAAAAGTTTTGTTGCTTCTCTTTGGAGTTGACTGGTGATATCTTTTTGTTTCTGCTTTGCTGGAAGAGAGCAGCATAGTGGTACTGTTCCCATCAACACTATGGATCGCAAGCAGTCTTTTAGATCTAAAGGGAATGCAATATTTTTGGACCTGATGTGTTGACATTAAAAATAATTTGGGGATTAATCAGTTTTACTGTTCTTGAAGTTTTGCTGCTTGTAAAATGCATTTCCTCTTGGTGAAATGTTGGGATTGATGGGATTCCTGAACTCATTAATATCACAACTGAGACAGTGACCTGCTCTTCTATTTGGTATCATAAAAAGTTATGTAATTTGCAGATATAATCATTGGGCACGAGCTTCTCCATGGTTGACTGGCGGTAATCCCAGGGATTTGATCATGCCCAGAGATGGTGACGATGGCTATTTTCCTACTACGGGAAATGAATTGGTGATTTTGAATTCTTATTCTCTGCAACTTTGTTCTTGTACCAAACATTTCCTAGGTTCTAACTTGAGTGTTGCAGAAACCAGAAGTACTTACCTCAGCTCGCAGATACCGTGTGCGTGTCTTGGTATGTGCACCATCAAACTCTGCCCTAGATGAGATTGTGTTGCGTCTTCTTAGGAATGGTACAATTCACTTGCCTATGCTTCATTGTCATTGTTTAGTTGCTATCCCCTGTTGTGTGATGCTGAATGAAGCTTTGTCTTGATAATAGCTACTGTTTGTATGTCATAATAGAAGTCAGATATGGAGGAGTTCCTCCTTGTATTAGCTGGTCTGTGAAAGTCTATTGTGTGAGTGAGTTTACTTTGTGGAATCTTAATGTACAGCAGTGTGTTCCTAGTTCATCAATTTCAGAAAGAAAGAAAGCTAATTTTTCTGGTAAAAATGGGCTATGCTGGGCCTATACATTTGCTGGGTTGCACACCTGGACCAGACTCAGATAGGAAACTGTCTTAAAACAAACTGCCCAGTCTAGCTAATACATATTTCCTTCTGCCTTAACCAGTGGTGGATTACCCATTCTACAATGTCAAGCTACATGCTGTAACAAGGCTGGAAAAAGTATTCCATCTTAAAGCAGCTGTTAATATGTGTATCAATCTGCTAAGTTACTGCATCCTGTATTACCACATGCACCATGGCAAGCACTACCATTGCCTTTTGTCCTTAGGACCATGAATTATATTAACAGTAATTCCTGTACTTTGCACTCACTTCTCAAAAAAAAAAATCCAACTAATCTGTTTTGACCCCCAAATATTCAACGTCTTCATTTCCTTTTCTTGGTATGCTCAGTAATCTGAATGGAGTAAATGCAAATAAGGAACAGAAATCTCTATCCTAAATAATTTCATAATTATATGCAGTTCAGGTGTTAAGGATAGAGAATGAAGTAAGGTATAATTAGGATTCTTACAAATTTTATCTGAAAATAGTCTTAATTCTATGTTAGTTTGTTAAACCTGATTTTAAGCTTTTCCTGAATTGGGTCACCAATTACTTGAATGATATTAGGATTGCAAGATTAAATTTGGTAAATACCATCAAAATGAGGACATCAGGGACAAGGAATATGGGATGGAGTTAATTGTAAACAGAGAAATAGGCAATTCAGACTAGCCCTGGTTAGATTTATTGACTTACAGTTTATTAATGTTTGGTTAGAATGGTTTCTTGACATATGGTTTATTAGTGTTTTGCTAGAATTTGGAAATTTTTTTTCAAATCAACTGACCAGACCTGCATGTACTAGAAGGGGGAAAAAGCAAAACTAAAGAACAAATTTGCAAATTTAGGTGCTTCCAAAGCAGTAATGCTTAAGCAGCAATCATGATTGTCCACTCCCTAGCCAAAACCAAATGGCCTAATTCTTTCCCATTCTTCCATCCACTCAAAAGCCTTTTATTTAATTTGAAGGATGTGTTCCTAGTTCAGTCGGTTGCTGAAAACCTCAATTCCCCTTCCCCAGGGCCTGCCAGCTGCTTGCAGCTGGTTGGACTTTTCCTGTTCAAGTTAAGGTGAAAATGCTGACAACTTAACGAAAAATAAATACATAATCCAGTCTTATCTGGCAGAATCCTTATGATTTTCTTTTACCAACACTTTGAATATGACCCAAGCTTTCATCGAAGTGACTTATAGGAAAAACTGAAGACATGAGGTGGGGATCAAGGAATTTGTTAGCTCTGTCAATTATTTCCCATTTTCTCTAAATTCATAGGATTATATTTCTCATAATACATTTGATTTTGCAGGTATTTATAATGAGAATGTTCGTACATATAATCCTAAAATTGTGAGGATTGGTCTTAAAGCTCATCATTCTGTCAAGTCAGTCTGCATGGATTACCTTGTAAGTGATGCAAGGATAAAATACACTGAACTCTCATTGCTGCTATTGTGACTGTTGTTAGTGTTAATGGGCACATGATCTCATAGGTGTCGTGGTCTTTGTTGTTGGGATTGCCAAAGGAAGAATTTGGTGTGTGCATTTTCCATTTTGAAAGAGGACATAATGGGTTATTATTGTTTTGTTTTTGAATGTTAAACCACAGATTTGCTCATAGCCACCACTAGCTTCGGACAAACTGAAAAAAATAGAACAAGACAAGAGGTCTTCTATGTGTCAATTTATTTTCAAGCTCATGTGTTGATACTACTTGGTTGACAAAAAGCAAAATTAAGCTATGCTTTCAAGCAATAGATTTTGAAATTTTTGCGGAAATGAGATGCACAACATGGGTAGTTGTGTAAAATCATCAATGTTGATCAACAACCACAAAGGCTTAATTCAAATTTAATTGGAATTGGCTATATGAATATTTTCTTGTCATTCCGTTCTATTATGAACTAACTTGAAAGTTAGATTTAATTCTTCTAAAATCTTTCCTAACCAAAGATTTTCAAGTCAACCTGGGTCATTATCTCTCTCTCTCTCTCTCTCTCTCTCTCTCTCTCTCTCTCTCTCTCCATCCTCTTGAATTTGGTTATCCCTCTTATGCGGATCATTGGCACTAATAACATTAATCGTTCATGTGCCTAGCACTAACTTCACTAAGACCATCCAGTCTTCAATTTGCTTTACTTCCATCACCTTTTCTTTATGTTTATTATTAATAATATTTCCTAACTCACTCTTATTATTAACATACTTGTATACCAAAGCTCAAGCCATGCGTTAGTTATATCCTGTTATTTTTTTTCTTTTGGTCCACATCATCTTTTGTAAGCATACTATATGTACTTTCTTCTTAGTCATAGCATGTACCTCTTTTGTCTGTTTAGCTGTTAAGGGACCAATATTCCACTTCACAAAACGAATATTCTTTCCATGGACTAAATTATTGACTTGCAGCATGTGTCCATGAAAGTGCAGGAACCATTGCATATTTTCCATACCTGGGCAATGA
Source organism: Bruguiera gymnorhiza (assembly GCA_020883675.1). Taxonomy (NCBI): domain Eukaryota; kingdom Viridiplantae; phylum Streptophyta; class Magnoliopsida; order Malpighiales; family Rhizophoraceae; genus Bruguiera; species Bruguiera gymnorhiza. The sequence continues at coordinate 2,947,529 of JAIRCJ010001048.1, forward strand.
CATGACATTGAGTGCATGAGGCTCCTACACTATGGGGTTTGAGGAAGGGTTAGATGTATGTAGGCTTAATATTGTTTTTATAGAGACTGTTTCTGCCACTTGAACCTGTAATCTTTAATGGAGTAACTTCACTATTACACCAACACTTACCTTTCAAGTATGGATTATGCCCTAATATAAACACATGCAAGCATGACTATGCATCTGTTTTGTGTATGCAGAGTTCACACAGGATTTCTTTTTGCAGGTGAAACAAAAACAAGATGAGTCAGCTGCTGAAAAACAGAAACAGGGAGCTTCAGGAGGAGATACAGATAGCATCCGTGCTTCTATTCTGGAAGAAGCTGTAATTGTATGTAATATTTAACCTTGTGTTCAAATTAAAATATGAGATGCGTTTTTAGTTATTTTCCTATATTGGCAGGTCTTGTCCACTCTCAGCTTCAGTGGTTCTGCACTTTTTAGTAAATTGAATCACAGTTTTGATGTGGTTATAATAGATGAAGCTGCCCAAGCTGTAAGTGCTTCCTACCTCCTGGATTCTTTCTTTTGCATTTAACACTTGCTTTGGAGACTTGAGGTTTCTGTGAATTGTGTTTGTACTGAAGCTTCAATATTGATAGAAACAAATAATTCAAGTCATTGGTTGAAAAAAACCTTTTGGCCTGTATTTTTGGCTTGCTTTTTAACCAGGATATGAACACTGATTTTTCCTCTTTCTCTGTTTTTTTTTTCTTAGTAAATTTGAGAAATCTAGTGCTTTTGTTAGATACACATATCACTAAAGCTCGGCATCGTCATGTTACAGCATAAGGCATATTCAAGATGCTCAATTTAAACTATCATTATGATCCTTTGAATCAAAGAATCAAGAGGATAAAAATGGGTTTTGTGAATATAGAATTAATGTGATACAACTATTATAAAGTAATGTGGCAGTGGACTTGAGATAGATATGGCTTCTATGCTATACTTATGCAGCACTTTATTCTTCAAGAATCTGGAGCAGAAATAAGGCTTGATGACCCCATTGTGCAAGGGTGAAACAAGGAGATTGAACAGCAGGGCCAAGTCAAAGGATAATTTAACATAAGACAGTAGAAAAGAGGAAATTTGTGCCTGCATGCTGCCCCTGCACGGGGGGGTGTGGGGAATGAGGGTTGGGGGAGCAAATGTCAGAGATAATTTATTTTAAAGAAATAACACTAGGTGGAAAGGAATTTTCAAATACTTCATTTTATTTTTCCTTTTCACTTATTTGGATGTAGAACAATGCATGCATGATCTCTGTTGTTGTGTCTACCTAATTGTACATGTGGGCAATGGACACATATTCACTCATAACTCATATACTTTTATGGCTGTTGTATGCATTTTACACATGAATGTATTTTTACTTAGTTTGAAGAATCCCAGAACTTTCTTGGTTTATGATCATATGTTATGTGTCTTCATTTGGATAGCCTTCTTGTAAGTACACATTAATCTTTTCGCTGAACAGATAGAACCAGCAACTCTTGTTCCTCTAGCCAATGGATGCAAACAAGTATTCCTGGTATTTCTCTGATTGAGTTTTTTTTTTTTTTTTTTTCCTTTTACTGAATGTTTTATCATATCATTGTGAGGGGACCTTTTGAGGGGAAAAAAGTTTCTATAATAAGGTTATTTACATCACCATTCGTATTCTCTTCCTAGTAGTATGCTGGTTGCTTTCAAAATCAGCAATCAAAAAAAGCTGACAAATGACACCTTCGTAAAATGATACCTGTAAACAAATTGACATGGACACTGGAGGAAGCCACTGAACCTCTTCCTATGTATAAGTGTGATTGTGTTTGGTAAATTGTGGTTCAAGGTCATGATCAATTCATCAGTTGTTCATTAATGTTGACTTTAGGTTGGTGATCCAGTTCAACTGCCAGCCACTGTAATTTCAACTGTAGCTGGAAAATTTGGGTAATTGATTGTTGCCATTTATATTCCGTTTGTTATCCATGGCAAGAAATTTTCTGTTGGTGGTATAAACTCTCAGGATGTTTTCATCACTTTTCACTTTGTCTCCTTGTCCTTGAAATTGCAGTTATGGAAAGAGTTTATTCGAGAGATTCCAACAAGCTGGTTATCCTGTAAATATGCTGAGGACACAGTATCGGATGCATCCCGAGGTTAGATGGAGAAGATATGTTTATGATTATCAAACATAAGATTATTGTGCTTCTGATTGTTTGCCACACTAAATTCTGATAATTCAATTATCAAAATATGAGATATCTAATGTTGTCAATAAGCAACACCTCAACCACTAGGCCTTTTGTTTTGAGCAAGTACATGACATCTCTTGTAGATTTTGACCTTTTGCAAGCATGTTTTTGCTCTTTGCAATTCATACTACCCTAATTCTATTGTTGGATAAAATGAAGACCATGCCTAAAGCCTGGCCAGTGACCAATTTGCAGTGGAAATTAATCCTTTGAGGTGTAGTCTGGCTGCCTCAATCTCTTTATTTGTTCTCACTAAAAACAGATAAGAAGTTTTCCTTCGAAGGAGTTCTATGATGAGGCACTGCTAGATGCAGAAGATTTAGAGAGTAAGACAACACGTGCCTGGCATCAGTATCGCTGCTTTGCTCCCTTTTGCTTCTTTGATATTCATGAAGGAAAAGAGTGCCAGCCTTGCGGAAGTGGGTCTTGGGTAAACAATGATGAGGTTGATTTTGTGCTCCTGATGTATCATAAATTGGTGACTATGTATCCAGAGCTTAGGTCAAGTTCACAGTTTGCTATCATATCCCCCTATAGATACCAAGTCAAGCTTTTCCAAGACCGATTTCGAGATACTTTTGGTCAGGAATCTGAAAAATATGTGGATATTCAAACTGTGGATGGTTTCCAGGTAAATTTTTGCCTTTTTCCCCCTCACTATATGTCTGTTTTATTTTCTTTGCATATGGGGGTCTTAGGTACTGTCATGGTTCTTTCCAACATTCATTTTCTACCTATCATGTGAAATTGTGTAAACACTTATGTTTTATTTGGTAGTCAAGGTAGAAAGTGGCCATTGACTTGCCTTGATGAAAGTCATGGGTCAGTGGTTGGAGAGCATGTTTTTGGTCAACCCAATCCTTTTGGAATAAATAAATATCAAAGTTTCCTACATTAGCAACCGACAGTCAACATACACAAGAACTTGAAATACTGTTTACTTTCCAGGGTCGAGAGAAAGATGTTGCAATATTCTCATGTGTTAGGGCAAGTGAAGATCGAGGTATTGGCTTTGTCTCAGATGCCCGGCGAATGAACGTTGGCATTACTCGAGCAAAGTCTACCGTGCTGGTATGTTACCATGTGGTCAATCAAGTAAAGTTTTTCAGTGGTATTATTAAATATCACATTGCATAGCCTTCTTATCTCTGCTTCCTGCCATTCTGGACTGTAGGTGGTAGGATCTGCATCCACCTTGATGAGAGATGAACATTGGAACAACCTAGTGAAAAGTGCAGAGAAGAGAAATCTTTTATTCAAGGTGATTGCTAGATTAGTTTCTTTTTTTAATTATTGTTTAATATTTCCCTGCCCTGGTTTTTGTAATTGCTTGCATGTCTTGATCTGCACCCTGAATTTGGAGTAACTTTTGATTAACGAGGGGTGGTTCTTGCAGGTCTCCAAGCCCTATGCCTCGTTTTTTGGTGACTCGAGTCTTGAATCTATGAAGGTGGGTAAGGACAAGGAACTGCGTGGCATCTCTGATTCACAGGAATTAGAGAATGATGAGATGCTCTACAACAATCATGGAGATGCTGATCAGGCACAAGCGGATGAAGACTATGGAGAAGGAGACGGTGACATGGACATCGAGGAAGGTGGCTTTGATGATGACTGAAGACCATCCATTGGTGGTGTCATGTCACCATAAGAGGTTTGCTTTAGCCACTTTGAGTCATAGGTCCCCAAAAGTAGGGAAGAAAAAGACAGAAAAAAAGAAAGCCGAGAGAGAGAGAGAGAGAGAGAGAGAGTATTATAAGAAGGGAAATACATTAAGAATTCTGGCCGTTGAAGTTGAAATTTTGGACCATTTGAAAAGGGGGAAATTCAGTTGAGGCCTCCTAATGCAATGATGATAGGAGATTGTTCTGGATCGATGAATGACCTAATTGACGCTAATTTTGTCAAAAATGAATTCTATAAGCCTCTCAAAACCATCGCTCGTAAAACATATAGAAAGAAAAGAAAAGAAAATAATGAAAGAGTTGATTTTAAGCCTCTTAAACCAATTCCTTCTGATCCATATTCTGCATTAAATGTTTAATTCAGTCATCAGAATAATGCACGACAACATAATTTGGGTGATCTTCTAGATTGCTTGTCTATGACATCAAAGTTCTTACTGCAGGCTGAACCGAACAAGGAGAGGCTGAAGCAGGTTTGCATGTTTAGATTAATTGTGAAGATTTGTTTTCGAAGGAGGCTACACACGCATACAAACATGGGGGTGGTTCTGCATATGATAGACTTGTACATGTAACAAGTGCTTAGACAAAGCACTGTCTGAATGAGATATTAGGTCTTAGTAGTTGAAAAATGAGCAGTCATTTACGAACAATCAATCATCAGACCTTCTGCAGCCCCATAAGCAGAGTTCCCTAATTTCACGAATGACCATTTCCCAGTGCCTTCTGATTAATATGCACAGAAACAAATTAATTTCTTGTCTTTTTGATTAATTAGTGCACAAATTTTCAAAACCTTGATCCTAACATAGGACTGAAACAAAGACATCAATTTGGTTGCTGACACGTTTTAAATTACTCGTCTTCTGGTAAGAAACCAACTTCGACTACTGGAATTTGCGCTACAGAGGGTAAGCTTTGTTTCTCATATTTAGTGTATTACATGGATGCATAGAAGAGGGAAATAATACATCAGATGTGTAATACTAAAGACTAGAATATTCAGTATATGAGCTCGACTCATTGAAGGATTAGTTTTGGAAAGATGAGCCCGTAGGTAGAATTGGTATTTTATCAGTGGTATTAGTTTAACTGCATCCATGCTTAGTCGCTGTGAACTCTAGTTGTTCATTATTGTTCCAACTTTCTTTACATGCAGCTGATGAAGAACATCGTTCCAGTTATTGAGAAGCGAAGGCTGCCATTTGTCCTTCGACGAATGCATTCTGTGCAATGGTAGACATTCCGAATCAATGGTTGTAATGAAATGTACTGGTTGTCAATAATTTATGGACGGATTTATATATAAAATAGAGGGGGCAAAAGGCAAAAAGGAGAAGCATTTCCTAAAGCGATTTACTGCCAATGTTCAGGTTGTAAGTTATGTTCTTTTTGTAAAGGCATGCTGAGTGCAGGAGAGAACTTGGAGGCTTAAAGTAATCCCATCAGTAGCAAAAAAACATGCATATGCGGCTCATAGGAGAAATTAGAAAGTATAATTTTCTTGGGTGTACAAGAGAGAAAGAAGCGCCTCTGATAGAATTTTACTTGCAATGAAGATAGAGGCTAGAGGCTCCTATTATAGTGGCCATAGGACCCCAATCTTGATTTTGAAAAACCAACAAAACAAGAAGAGGGGGGAGGGCATCGGGGGGCTTATAGCCTTCTTATGACAAAGGGTCTGGGTCCTGTAATGACTACATTTTTATTTATTGGGTACTGTTATATACATCATGTTACTCTCTGCATAATTCCACCTATCTATCACCAACAACAACAATGCCCATCTATGCATATCTAGGCGCGTTTCTTCCTTCAGAAGTTGAACAAAACTCTTTGCGTCTGTGATTTGGGACGTTGACATTTGCTTCTCCTTCTATCGAGAAATTTTCTTGGATAAAAAAACTCTTAGTTACAAATGTTAACATTCACCCAAAGAAAAGTCACTGGATCCAAAGTCTGAGCATCCCCCCCCCCCAAAAAAAAACAAAAAAGAAAAAAAAAAAACAACATGGCAAACAAGTCGAGGCTTCCCTAGTTATACCCTTTACTGCAATTCTCATCTGGTTCATGATTGACATCTGTTTCTCAGCATTACTCCCACCACGGACTGAAAATTACCGGGAAAACCACATAAACACAAACACGGGTAGGCATGCTTTCTTGTTCTCGACGTCTGGCTCGTGACTGACAGCCTAACGTTAGAAAAGAAAGGCCAATCTGTAAGGTAAAGCCGACATCTTCGGCTGGGAGGGACAAAGACAGGCCAACTGTAACTCGAACATCGTGGTGGATTACGACAGGGCCTCGTTTTTAGCCGTGCGATTTTCACCCCGGAATGAGAAACATAGAAATATAGTTCAATGCCCACGATAATTATATTTCCTTACTTTTTATTTACTAATTAATATAACCCTTTTTGAAGAAAAACAAAAATTGCTCACAACTTAAGATAGGCAGGCACAACCTGTTAAAAAAATTTATAATTATTAGTTTACATGACGTTTTTTTTTTTAATTTTAATTTTTAAATGGAGGTGTTTACATCACTTTGCGGCATTAACTAAAAGTAGATGTTTAAGGAAGTGTTTAATTCAACTTTTCAGATCAGCTGTTGCTGCTCACTTTCCTAACAGTAGGTACAATGGTGTTTGGTGAAATTTTTTTGGGTTGCTGTTTACTGGACCTTTTTTTTTTTTTTTTAATTTTTCTCATCAAACAACAGTTGATTAATTTTTTGTAGACTAAAATACTCCTAATTTTTACAAGTAGAGTTCACAAATATATATGTTGAAAAATCAAGAAGGATCATATTTTCTTATTACTCTCATTGTTTTTTTCTTCTTCTTCTTCTTCTTTTCTAAATTTTATTAGTGCCCTATTCTCAATTGTTGTATGGCCTCTATCGATCATTTCATACACGAGACAAAACATGAATTTGCTAAAAAATTATTTATTATAATAAAACAAATATATAATTTACCAAGTAGCAAATTTAACAATTTTAATCACAAGAAATAATATCAATTTAATCAATTCTTTAGAAGCTATTATAGTTGGTAAGAACTTAAAACTTCTTTGGTAAGAGTTACCTTGTTATATAATTTACAATCTAATAAATCTCTTAATAAACAAAATAAAAAGTATCAATTTAACTAAATATTAAAAAAAAATTTATTTATCAACAACAATAATTAATAACAACGATTAACAATCAACGACAACAAATAATTAATAAAACCAAGCAGACCCTAAAACGTATTACCACTTCAAAGATTACTAAAAGCCAAACACAAAAGTAACTAAACAATTGAAAATTTAAACTACAAATTAAAAATCTTCAGTTATAGATTAAAAAAATTAGATAGAAATATATAAAAATAGACTATGGTTGAGCAACTTGATGTAATCCACCAGAAACACAAGTTATTATTGCATGAAAGGAAATAATACAAAGCTAAAAGGAAAATTCAAAATTTTCTTATAATGTTTTAATAAAAATACATTAAATGTGCTAATTTATTGCATGAAATAATACAATCTGATATAATAAAAAAACTAGAAAGAGTGGGATCAGAAAATTTTTAATTTAAAAGTTATTTTTCTTTATTTTTACGGACACAATTTATTTTCAAAAACATCGTTTAATATTTTAATAAAATTAGTTATTTATATTATAAAAGTATAAAATTGAATATGTCATCAAATTGGAAAATATAGCATAAAAATCTAAATTTTATATTTATAAAATTTATTGTGATTTTTCAGAAAAATTGATATTTTAAGTTTTTTTTTTTTGTGATTTTCTCTTAATTCCCTTAAATATTAAGAGAGCAAAGCGATTAAAAATCATTTGAATACTAAAAATGAAGGTTGAAAATAAAACAAAATAATTTTGAAAATTGAAAAATAAAATCAAGAATCGAAGACAAGTTCACAACCCAAATTTTAAAGATTTGGCCAACAATAAATAATAGATGCTAAATCCAATTTAGATAAACTATTTTGCAATTAAAATCCATTTAAGCTATTAGTGATCGGCTGCACAATGCATACAACGAGTAAACTTCCTTTTTCCATAAATTCTTTTTTCATTAAGTTCTAAGCCCCCAGCGAGCCTTGCTGAGTGGAGCAACCCGATTAACTCTACAATGCCGATCATTGCAATTTTCTCCCGTAAAATTATTACGAGACATTTATTTATTTATTTATTTTTATTTTTATTTTTTATTTTTGACAACCAAAATGATTAACTTCCCAATATTATTCACCATGGGGCCAACATTTTCTAGGTTAATTTTTCGATATAATATTTAATAAGACTAAATATATGTATTGGGTGTTTACATTGTTAGGAAAATTTAATTTTTACTGGTAAAATTACAGTGTAATCACACTTCCTTTTATTTATTTATTTATTTATTTTAATTTTGGATTGCCCGAAGAGCAAACTGAAAGCTATTTTACTTGCGTCCCAAAACGGTAAAAACTGCCTGCCCCCTCATCCCTCGTTAATGCCTTCATGAGTCTCTCGAAGTACTTTGTCTAAAGCTGCATTGTCCAATCATGTGCTAGTAATTCCTCGTCTCTGCCCGACAGTTTACACCCAGTTTCTCTTTTCAAAAAGACACTTTTTTTTTTTTTGTTTGTTGTTTTTATGTTTTTTTCAACGTTCCTTCCTGTCTTGCAATGTTTGTGACTTTTTTGCCAGTTGAGTTACTGTTTTTCTCGGACTTGGTATTTATTACCTATGGCATGGAATTGCAAATCTCAGAGAAATAGAGATAACGAAGAGAAAAAGCTAATGAGAGCATGAGAAGATTGATAATTATAGAGAGGAAATTGCTGATTAGAGATGATCAGGAGGCTAAGGTGGTTGATGGGTTCTTCATCATCATCATCATCATCATCATCCAACAAGGCGGCCCTCACTCTCACTGCCACTAGTAGCCAGCAGAAACCCTTCAATCCCACTCCACTGGAGACTATCCATGAAGTTGCTATTTATATTCACAGGTTTCACAACCTTGATCTTTTTCAACAAGGGTAGGCCTTTCTGTCTCCATCTTTTTCTGGGTTAATGATATATTTCTTGATTGATTAGGTCTTGGCACTTTTTGTTCATGCATACTGTTATACTAACTACAGTGGTAGTGTTCGACCCCATGTTCATCGCACTAAGTAAATAAAAACTTTAATGTAGATGGTATCAGATTAAGGTTTCCTTGAGACTGGAGGACACTAAGTGCACTTATGTGGTAACTCCTGCACGTGTTGTTCAATATGAAGGTACTCTTATGGTTGCTGGAATTTTCTGCTCATTTGCCAAAGTTATGCATTTCTTTTCTTACATTTATGCGATTAATTCGTTGTTTTTGTGCAATGAAATATTATGAAGGGTTGTTCACGGAGGCGAGTAAAACTTTAGCCTTAAAGGTCTCCACAGTGTTAAAGAATATCTTAATTTGCAACTTCAATCTAAGCTAATTTATTCCATCAGTGAGGAAGATTTGGTTTTTTATGCCCACACAATCTTTGAATTTTGATCCTGACATTGAAGGTTAGCTGAGCTTAGATTTTATTCCTTTTGCATGAATTTCTGCACCAACAGTTTCTTTCTTTCTTTTTATTTTTTATTTTAGGTGTTTCATTGTATGATGCTAGAATGTATAGAAATTTGAAATCAATAGAGCCATCTGCCATTCCACTTGATAATTGTATGCTTGATTCTAAGTGGTTCAAGCGGGATGTTCTAATCATCTTGACATTCAAAGTACAAATAGTTGATGTTATTGTGGGAAGATATATTTGTTCCCTTTGGATGACAATACGGTTGACTTCTGTTGTTTGATTGATATACAACTTAGATTATCTAGGGGTTAAGAAATAGTGGCATTTGTTTCTGCTGCAGCTGCTGAACTGGGTTGTGATGCTGCCTATGGGATTTGGAGCATCGATGACACAGACAACAGTTTCTCAACACAACCTTTCTGGATCAAGTATGCGAGACAGGATGTTTGTCTGTCTATCATGATCTCCTTCATCCTCTCTCTTGGTGCGGAGGAGGTATAGGGATATCGCTTTTTGTGCCTGACATACTAGTAATGATGTTAAAGGGAAATCACCAACCTTTATTTAATATGCCAAATGCCAGGATTTCTGCTAGATTGGCATTGTCAGCCATCCTCTTTATTTTTCAAAATATTGGATGTCCCATTCATCAAGACATAGCTCCAATTTTGATCTCATAGAAGTAGCTGACCTGAAGGTTTTGAGAAAGGGGAAAACATATTATCTTTTCGGTTATCCATAGGTGGAAAGTCTCTAATCCTAAATATCTTTTTATTAAATATTCATTGTATCCAGTTCTAGTTGATTGTCCAAAGATACCACAAATGCAGATTTTTTTTTTTTTAACTTAAGTTGCAAAACTCCTTTCTTGTTTGTCCTGGTCACAAGTTTTGTGGAGATTGATAAAGCTTAATTTTTTCAGGGTCCATTACCTTCTGCCGCTATTTTGAAGTTTGAGCTTATCTATGCCCCTGCTTTGATGGATGGGTTAGTAGGCAGAAATTTGGTTTACTATCCTCTGTATGTAATTTTCTTTTCTCTTCATGCAAGTGCCCTGGAAACTGGAGTTAGATCCTCATAAATCTTATCTGAATTAATGCACCACTCCATCTGCAGGTGTAAGTTGAAAACTTCTCTCAATGCTTCCCCTGCTGCAGTCCATGAATTTCGAATTCCTCCTAAAGCACTTTTAGGGTTGCATTCATATTGCCCCGTGCATTTTGATGCTTTTTATGCTGTCCTTGTTGATGTAAGTGTTCACATCAGCATGTTGAAAGCTTCGTGCAAGCTTCCATTAAAGGTACCAAAGCTTATCAGTTTGAGTTTTTAAAGTAGATATCCTATCATTATGGTATCTTATTTCATTTTGTTTGTCTCTCTTGCTGGGAAATTTATACAACAGTCATGGTTCTCTCTATAATAGGCATGAGTTATAAATCAAAATGCCTATTTCAATTAAATTTTCCCAGCTAGATTGAAGATACTGCTGGTGAATATTTTGATGCTGTCATGTTTTCTCAACTTTTAGCTAGATCCCTGTTATCAGTCCTCTAACATATTTCTCCTATGAAGCAAGGTATTCATCACAATTGGTGCTCTCAAGGAATATATGTGATGTTAACAAGAATTCAACTGCTTTCTTTTGTGGTTGGCTTCAGTATTCTGGAACAGATGCATATTTTATGCTTTCTAAGTGCAGAGTATTCTCTATGCTCCTACGATTGTCTTTTTCTTTTTGAGAGATGGGGTGAGTGGAAGGAGGTGGGTAGGGGGATGCCAAAGAACTCCCATCTTGTACAGATGTCTCCTCGAACTTACAAAGATTCTTAACCTTGTTATCTAAAATTAGCCTAAAAAATCTTGCTTTGTTTACATTTTGGATGTACATTACGTGCATGATTCTGCTGTAAAGCATGGACATATATTTTTATTTTGTTGGTATATCATTGCTTCTCATCAATATTTCGATCCAACATTTTCTTTTTATTCTTGACTTTCTTTCTTTATTTGTTAACGCTCAATCTTTGTGACTGATTAGGCATTTGGTGAAGTGACTTCCCTAGATTCTAAACAGATGCTGCTTATTGAAGCATTAATAGCTGCACGTGATACACTTCTCGAGCATCTGAAAAATATTGGCAAAGCTATTGACCAGGAAATTGGCTTGAGTAAATCTATCTCTGATATGGATCATACAAAGGTTGCTTCCATTCTTTTATCTAATCTGGATCCTATAGAAAAAGTTTCAAAAAAATCACATAAGCTGCCAAATGGTGTCAGGATTGGCTACTTGATTCTGCTATTAGAGATTACCCCACCATATTCTTCTTGCTTTATGATGGAGAATTAGAGTTTCCATTAATATTTTCTCTTCATTTAAAGCAGAAAGCACATGATATCACTGGCTTTTCAAGTGACTGGTTGCTCTATTCGTGGTCTTGGTATGATCTATCAAACTATGTGCATTCTTTGGGGAACGAAATTTTGTATTTGTGGAACAGATTTTTGATGTTGCACAGGTATGTTTACCTGCTCAGTCAATTCCATATTCTCATTAATCCATTCAATTTGCATTTCTGAATTGTCCATTTCTTTCAACAGTTTCTTCCCTTTATTCAAAGTAGTCAATCCAATGTGTTTACACATTAATTTCATGGAAAACATTTTCTGAATAACATGCCACTCTTTATGTTTCCAGTTTTTATAAGCACTGTAGAACAAGCTTATCTAGCAAATAAACTTGTCAAAGCAAGGCTTTTTGTTGATATTCATTTCATAGAAAAAGCCAAAATCCTCTCAATGAAAATGATGGTATATAAATTTTTTACTGGAGTTTATATATATATATACAAGTTCAGCTATATTTTCAAACATGTGCATTTTTCAAAAGCTAACATTTTAATGGAGTGTTGTAAAACATGACTTCAGTGCATTAATATTTCTTCTTGCATCTTCTTAGGTCAACGGGGACAACTTTTATGTGCTCAATACAGACACTTATGTCCTTCATCGGGCTTAAATTTTGTCTATACACACACATCAACTGGACCAACCTTAATGCGTTCAACACAAACCCTTAAATTCTTACCTGGGTTATAGATGTGTATGTCAAATGGATGCCTTTTGTATACCAAATGAAATGTACTATTATGTGCTTAAACACTAAGGTTTATTTTCTCCCCTACAGTCACAATGCAAACATGCATGAACATGCACATTTTACATTTGATTCAATTGTGTCCCCTTGTATCATACTTTGCTGGCAACTAGGATTCCTGGGTTGTCTTTTTGACAATGGTTTATCTGACAAGAAGCTTTCTATCCCTATGGTTGAAATTTTTGTCTGTTTTCCCTTGAAATCGAATAATTCTGTGTTTATATTTTACTCCACTCCAGGGCTAACAAAATGAAGATATTGGAATTTCTGTATGATGCCTGGGCTGAGGACAGGATAGCTGAATGTTCAATATGGATGGTATACTCCAAGGATGAGGTGCCTTATCACTACATGAGCACTGGTGCTGACGATTCTTCCTTCCATAGGCCTCAATTAAAATCATTGAATGTGCCAAAGTTCTCTGATAATGTAATCATGATGGAACATTATCTCTCTGAATGATCATTTCTTGCTTATAGAGTGTTAATATTTTTATGTTCTAGCTGCATGAAGCAATAGATCTCCCTGCTGGCAAGGAGTAACACTGGATTAATCCTTTTATTCCTTAAATGTGTAACATTTTATTTCCTTCATCTAGTTATTGCTGTTTATCATTCTTGATATAATGTGTTTGCTACAGCCTGCCCAGCTTTCAGCTATGCGTGCGGAGCTTTGCCGGCAGAGTATTGGAAAGATGAGAGTCAGTTTCTCTGCCTGTACATGGTGATTCAACCTTCCTCATTTTTATGTATACTGATGGCTATCAGTTCTGTGCTTCCATGCAGATCAACAATCGGTCACTTCAAGATATGCATTTATTTGGGAATCCTTCTTGTGTTCCTATTGTTATCGTGGAGCGTATGATACACTCAACATTGAGTTCTGGGAGTGAAAATCTGGACCAGATACTTTCTCCAAATCTGCTTGACGGAACTAGGTTTGGAGCTTCTACAATGTCTACCAGACGAACAGATGGTCATGTTTTAAGAGTAGTTGTCTTTGTACATGGATTTCAGGCATGTCCTCCTTTGCAATATAGTCTTTGCTTTTTCCTTTTGTTCTGCGGTTTGCATTTTGGAGGGTGGGCTTTGGTGTAATGGTAAGGTTACTCCATTGTGATCTGTAGGTCACAGATTCGAGTTATGAAAACAACCTCTATAAAAATAGGAATAAGCTTGCGTGCACTTGACCCTTCTCTAGATCCCACAGTGTCAAAGCCTCTTTAAGAGGAGACCATGTCTTTCACATGGATTTTTTGTGTATTGTAATGAATCATTGCATTGCTTTCCTAGAACAGGATAACTGTCTTTTGTAGGGTAGGCATTGAAGCTAGTATCACTCTGCTTGAAAATGATAGCCATTATGCAGCTGCAGATATACCTAACATATGTTACCTGCTCCCAGAGCACCAGTAAGCTGCATTAATTGTTTCTCTAGCGCCTATGACAGAGTGCTCTATGCAATTGTTTAAATGAGTGTCTTATTATCTTCTCTATAAGATAAAAGTTATGTCCATGTTGAAGTGAAGCCTATGCTGCTTTGTTTCCTTTCAGCAGTTTATTCAAACAATCTGCAGTCTAAACATGACTTTTCATCTTAAGGCATAAATTAACATAATTTTTGTTTTCTTTTCAATAAAGAGTTTGATGAATTAACTATGTCTCCTGTCAAATATTGACACTTGATATTGTTTGTTTTAACAACTTTCTATTGTTTTCAATTCTGTGGCAATTTTATTTGACTCGCATGAATTTTTCATGATTAGAGAATCAGTGAACTTATTCATAAAGGTCTATTGCCACAACGAATGTCGGTCCACCGTTCCCTGTCTTGGGAAAAGATTTCACTTGCATGAATTATTCTCTTATGTTATATTGGCATCAGTGATACAAAAATTAATAACTAATAATATTTTTCCATAAATGACTCGCAATAGGGCCATCATCTGGATTTAAGGCTTGTTCGAAATCAATGGCTTTTGATAGATCCCCATGTAGAGTTTCTTATGTCAAAGGCAAATGAAGACAAAACATTTGGGGACTTCAGAGAAATGGGGCTAAGACTAGCACAGGAAGTGATATCTTTCATCAAGGCAAAAATGGACAAAATTTCAAGGACTGGAAGGTTAGGAAATATTAAGCTTAGCTTTGTTGGGCATTCCATTGGAAATGTCATCATAAGAACTGCATTGACAGGTATACATCTGACTTTGGAGTTTCTCTTAGTTGTGTACAACATAGTGCTACATTTGTGCCTTTTTTAAAATCCTTTTTGGCAGAGAGTATCATGGAACCATATCTCAACCACTTGCATGCGTATCTTTCTATCTCTGGTCCGCACTTGGGATATCTTTACAGTTCAAACACATTATTCAACTCTGGTTTGTGGCTCCTGAAGAAGCTCAAGGGCACACTGTGTTTTCATCAGCTTACTTTCTCAGATGATCCAGATCTCCAAAACACTTTCTTCTACAAACTTTGTAAGGTACTGGAAAGACTTCCTAGTTCTTATTTGAGAGTAAACATCATTTAGTGGCCTTTTGCTTTCCTTGGGTTCAGGTCTTGCATTATTTATTTATTTATTTATTTTTACTTGCGGAGGTTGGGGCGGGGGAGAGTTGGTAGGACAGGGAGAGAGAAATTGTTGGCAACAAAAGGAAATTTGATCCATGTCATTTTCAAACCATCAGTGGTCAATTCATGCGTATATCTTTTGATATATGAAGAGTAGGACTTGAATCCTGGATCTCTTGGTCTGGAGTCTCAACTTTGGCCATTAGGTTAAAGGTCAAGTCTCAATTCATGAGTATAACAATCTCAGCTTCCTTGCACAGGGAAGGGGGAGGGAGAGCTACTTATTGATACATATATACTCTTAAGGAAAAAAGCTGGTAAAATACTATTTTAGATCTATCTGAGGTGCCAAAGATGAGAAGAATGGAACATGTGAATTAATTCTGCTTGATACAATTAAGAAAAGGCAGGCAAAAATGTAATCCAATCAGTCTGAATTACTCTAACTTTTACTATTTTGTTCATTTCTTTCAGGAGAGGACACTAGAGAACTTCAGAAATATCATTCTATTATCTTCACCACAGGTATTCCTTTTTAACAGATATGTTGGGAGAAGTTGTGCTTCAAATTTTAGAACTTATTTGACTTGTTTCAGGTTATATTCTTGTAGATAAATATGAAACACTGAATTATTTTACATTGCATATGATAGTAAGATTTGCAGGTTACACCTAGGGCATTTGGTTGCTTAGAATGATAGAAATGAAGTAGGATGCTTATTTCTTGCATGCCTGTTCCTTGGCTTCCATTCCAAGTGCCATTTTTGAGCATCATATATAATAGATATAAATGGAAAAGCCTATAATTCTCTTCAATGCCAAGAGAAAATTGCTATTGCAACCACGCTTGCAACCACACCACATATGGCTAGTACAACTAGCGACATCTCAACAATGTCGTTAATGTTTTTACGCTTTGTTGTCTTCTCTGAACAGGTGCCAACAAATTTTATCCAAAATTTGGGGATAAGTTTAATTTTGACCGGAAAGCCATTCTTAAAGTAACTTTCCATTCTAGTGTTGAGGGGGGAGGAAAGGTGATTTGCCTTCTGCTACACACAGATGGACCAGTGTCAATGTTAACATTGACTTTTGCAATGGAATTATTTGGCAAGTAGTAGTGGGTGCTAGAAGAAGGGTAGCCTTGATGTAATAATGAGATTATTATATTGTGATTTGAAGGTTTCAATTTTAAGTCGGGGAAACAAACTCTCTATAAAAATAGGGGTAAGGCTATGCATGTTTAACCCTCCTCCAAACTTCATAATGCGGGAGTTTCGTGCAATGGGATGCTCTTGTTAGTGATGCTAGAACTAGGAAAGTCTCCTGTTGGTGATAACATAATTTGGATAAACAATGACAAAACCACTACGAACAGTGTTTCTTTTGAAAATCAGTGTCGATTAGGGGTTTTCCTTTCAATCAAACCTATAGCTGGGGTGTTTTTGTTCTTGCCCATCTCTATAAGCCATTGAACTTGATTCATAATCAGAATTTTTATCATATTAGAAATCGTAATATAAATGTTTTCTTAGTTGAATTTATGAGTAAATAATGTTTCCTATGTAGAATTTATTATCGAATGAAAAGGTGTTTATAAGTTGTTTACTCCTAACAATTTGCACTTCTAATAGTTAACATTTGTTTTATCCGGAACGGAACTGTTTATTAATATGGCTCATCCAGGTTTGTGCTAAGTCAAAAATGAACTGATTTCTTTATGCATTCTAGTATTTAGTGTTGGAGGTGAATGAACATTTTGCTTCATTAAGAAGCATGTTGAATATTAGTTAGCAGAGCAACTTTGGCATTGTTGAAATGTGTGATTTCTTCTACCAGTTCAAGTAGCTAGGTTCTTCTATATTAATTACCAAGAACCAATATGATAATCAGAAACCAATTGAACATCAAGCTGCATTTCTGCATTTCCTAGCAATATTTTATGTTAAGGGAAGAAAAAAAAAATTGACATTATTTACACTCCCTATGTGCCTACAGGCCACCAGTATCCTGTGTTAATGAAGGAATGATTCAATTCGAACAATTGATTCACTTATTGTAGAAGTTTCCTTCTGTTTGTCAATTGATGGAATAATTTATTTCATGTCTTCAGGATGGTTATGTTCCATATCATTCTGCCAGAATTGAAGCATCTCCAGCATCCCTTTTGGACTACTCATTAAAGGGCAAAGTCTTTGGGGAGATGCTGAGTGATTGTTTGTCTCAGATACAAGCTCCTTCCTCTGAACATCGAATCTTCATGCGCTGTGACATCAACTTTGATAAATCTTCCCATGGCAGGAACCTAAATACCATAATTGGACGAGCTGCTCATGTCGAATTCCTGGAATCTGACATTTTTGCAAGGCTGATTATGTGGTCCTTTCCAGAACTGTTCCTCTACTTATAGTGGATCCCGGCATGGACTACCTGATTTCTTATTTCACATTCTCCAGTCTTTGGTGTTCACTTCACTTCTGCAGAGACCGAATATGGTTAGTCCAAGGAAATAGATCTGACTGGTGGGAATTTCATGACCCGCCCAATGTGAATCTATGATGTTCAGGTCCACTTATCTTATGAACCTTTTCCTGTTTAGAGTCCAATCCATCAAAACGAGAAAAAGAATGGTGAAGCTGAGGGAGTGGGGTGCTTTGTGAATGTCAATGGAAGGATTCTATGTGGCAGTGGCACAGGCAGAAAATGCATAGACTTAGTCCAGTATTGAATTTGTTGATTGAATTTGAACCTTATTCAACGGATAAAAAAAAAAAAAACCTTCCTGAAGGAGAATTTCAGAAGCAGTTTCTCGTGGCCTGCACGGTAACCAGTGTGCTCTCCGAAGAGCCACAAGTTACAAATTTTGATCGCACAGATGTCTGTGGGAGGGAGATTCACTGCGTTGTGGGGACAAACTCAAAAGTCTTTCTACTTGGATGTAAAATATCAGACAATGGTGATGTACAGTATCTCAGGTGACCTCAGATAGGACGGCAGACATGTTAGGAGTCGAGGGGAGTTTGTGTAACATGAACAACTGCAGTGTAGCCAATGAAGCTTAATCAATATTATCTTTGCTTTTTCACGCGACAGGCTACTCTTTCAACATGGCAAAATGATGATCTATCCAATTCAGTGTCTAGGAATGGCCGCCTATTGACTTGAGGATTATGCATGCTCTAGGCCTATGGAATGGCAATGATATCATTTTTGACAATAAATGATTGGGTCAGCAATTGGTCTTGTTAAGTTTCAAGTTGAAATTCTTCTTTGTCCAGCTACAGGTGAGGCACTAAATTGCCAAATGCAATAAGAATGGCAGGCTTCCTGTTAAAAACTTTAAATGTCTTTCATTCCTTAACCAAATATTTCGTCAAAAAGAACATTTCCTCTTTTCTTGTTCAATTTTTTGAGGAATCAATTTCAGAAAAATGATAATAATAATAATAATAATTATAAAGAAGATGAAGCTTTATGCTGAAGTGAATATTTCTCCAAAGGATGAAACCTTTTTTTTTTAATTTCTGGTTAAAAGGGTACTTACTAAAATCAGTTTTATAAGCAAACATACACATTTTAAATTCAATTCTCACACTCGACTCTTTTAATATGATGCTGCAATAAGTGAGGAAAACAACATGACACCTAACAACTTATAAGCTATAACCCACTCAACATGTTTCAGCAGCACTTAAAAAACACCCATCATAAACAGATAGGCTGCAAACAACATGGGCCAATGTTAGGTTATATCCTCTTTTTCAACTGCTAGCTTTCTCCATCAAGTGACTCAGAATTACATACATTTGCTTCTTCTGTGACAGGGAAAATGGAACTCAAGAGTCATCACTATTACTTCACTTGGATTATTAAATATAAAAAATAATAATAAAAAACAACAAAAAGGAAACTAAATTCCAAAGAGCCAAGTTACAGCTCAAATAACACAAACACACATGAGATGCTACAATATAACAATGTTGCAAATCAGAAAATATCACAACCCACCAAAAGGTTTTAGTATAGATTATCTATGTTCTTTCCAGGAATGTGCAGAGTTGACTGCAAAAACTGCTACCTGCTGAAATCATATTGCTGTTGATAATCTTCAGTCAGTCTCCCTTCTTGCAAAAGATTGCAAAATATAAAACAACTATGTTTGGAAATTTGTACAGTTGGTGCTCTGTAGAACATAATAACTTCAATCACCCTGGGTTGTTCACATGACCCAGGACTTCAAGGCCCTCAGCTCGACAATTCATTATCCTCCGGAAAACCTCCCTCACTTGGCGCTCCAAAGGATCCAATCCATTCTTAAATGCTTCACAAGCCAGGGCCAACTCCTGTGCTCCCTGTTCAACTTCCATTTTCTGTTCATTTGTCAATGGAAATTGAGGCAAATCTATCAAATCTGTCATATGGCGAGCACATTTCTCGATTTGGTAAATTTCCTTCAGCAACCCATGAGAGTTCCTTCTATCTCTCCTCTTGGATTCTTCCATAATCCTCTCATGCAATGCAATGAGTGGAGTACCCCATGAGAATTGGCGTGGGATAGAAAAATGGATACCAAGGCCCCTATCCTGGCAAGGAATTGCAGCGACAAGAGTCCACAAGACAAACAAGAGGATAGAGCTCATTGTAAAAACAGGGATTGCAAGCCCATTTGTAGCTGCAATTTCATTCCCACGAGGTGGGACCGAGTTGGTTGCAAATGATTGGAGTTGTTTAGCTGCAGACCATGACCGAGAAACACTCCATGAGAGAGAACGGGAATGACCAGGTGCATGATGACGATCTCTGCTTGTGCCGTGCCGCCCAAAAGACCTATTCCTGTGAGATAAAGCAGACCCACAATCCTTCTCGTCAAGCATTGCAAGTGCCAAATCCATCAAAGCTTTTCTTGCACGACGGAATTGACCTTCACTAAGTGTCTTCTGATGGGAATCCAAGGCACACAAAACAATCTCCAAATGTTTATTCCATGAGCGAATTTTCTCAATCCCATCACGTGTTGCATTACATATATCCAGTGCCTTCACACTTCTCTCGAAATATTCATCAACCAAATGATACAAAGGCAGCTTCAAAATTTGGGCTTTGTTTTCCATTAGGAGAACCCTGAATTCCTCTTGGCAGCACATAAATGCATCCAAAAGCTTCCTTAGCCACTCAATAGAGAGCAAATCATCCTCACTGACACCCGAAAGCTCATGAAATCTGTCTGCAATCTGTTTCTGAAATGGCTCCAGATGTGGCTGAAGGGCACCGAACTCATGACTCGCTTCCATAGAGTGAACCTGTTCACGCCTAAGACTAAAAATTGAGTGACCCAGGGAGCGAATGGGAGATGAAGAACCCTGATTATCAGTAGAGGGCATTGTCGCAGGCACCAAAGAAATTCCCTTTAAAATTCTCAAGGTGGAACAATTCACAAAAATCAACGAGAACCCATCTCCAATCCGTTTAAATCAAACAACCAACTTCACAAAATCCTGGGAACAACATAATATGCTTAAAGTTCAACCAGAAGCATTAATTCCCATAGATCCATCCATCACTTCTGAAAGCTCAATGCACAAACGTTTCCACAACTTAATACAGAGACTTCAAAAGCTAAGAGCATCCATTTTCAGGAAAAGCAATAACATTTAACCAGATCCAGCAGGCAAAAAACTAATAAAAAAAACAAAATTGTAAAACCCTTCAAACAAAACCAACACTTGAAAAGCACCCAACAACAAATTTGATTCAACCTTGATAAACAATTCAATTCCTTAAAACCACAAATCCCGATATATATCCACAACTGCACAAGAACCCAGATAAAGAAAACCAAAATCCAGGCAAAAAATGAACAGCTCAAAAAGGAAAGAATTGATGAAAAAAATTAAAAAAAAAAAAAAAGGAAGAAGAACATACCTCGGTAAACAAGATATCTCTAGAACGGTCTGCAGACGACACACGCGAGAGAGAGAGAGAGAGAGAGAGAGAGAGAGAGAGAGAGAGAGATAGAGAGGATATACTTGGCGGTGGGATCTTGCAACGCCTAACTCGTCGGAGGGCTCAAGGTGGTGCACCTGCGGAGAAAATGCAGACCGAAAAGAATATTAGAAATGGGGAACGTTGGACAAAATTGTTTATTTTTCAGCCCCCAGGCTTTCCCATTTGGCATTGCTTGCCTTCTAGTTTTGGAAGAAATAAATAAGTCTCATTTTATTACTATTAACCCTTTCTTTTTTTTTTTCATTTTTCAATTCCGACCTATGTTGCCGGCTAAGAACATAATTTTCTTTTTTTAATAAATTTTAATTTTGATTATTGACAATTTAATAGACTTTTTAATAGACAAAAAAAGAAAAAAAAGAGTCCATTGTTTGACAACAACGTAAATTCATCAATGCATTAAGAGTATTTGACCCAAACAAAAGAAAGAAAGAAATACACACACGCACGCACACACAAAAAAAAAAAAAAAGAAAGAAATACCCGAATTGCTTTTCCTATTTTGGTCATAAATATTTTCACTTTTTTTCAATGCAGTTATGCTCCTCTTTTTACTTGTTAAGATAGTCCTATACATTTAAAATTATTTTCGCCTAAGTGTAATTTTAGACACTGTTTTTAGTCGAGTTAACCTAATGGAATAAATAAATAAATAAAAACAAAAAGTGAAAAATGTTGCCAGCGGAGAGATTGGGCACGGAATGGACCTTTTCCAATGTATTCGCCGTCGACGTCTAGGCGATTTAGGGAGTTGGAGACGTGCAAATCGTTGCTAAAACCAGAGATTGTAATGTTTAATGACTGAATTCTGTTGAAGCATGGCGCAGACATGGTGCTTAAAAGCTTTTTTTTTTTCTTTTTTGAAAATGAAATTGGGAAACTAAAACCGACAGGATAGCTGTCTTTGATTAAGGACAGCCACCATTAGTTGCTATCATGTAATGGCCACTACATTGAAGTACGGACCCCCACGCTAGGAAGTAGAAGTTACAAATAAGTGGGTAGAGTTCACTTTGAGTTGGGTTGTTTTAAATATTTTTAATTTTAAATTTATTCAAGTTATAATTATTAATTTTGATTGGCCCAATTAAGTTAAATTTTGGATAAATTAAATTAAATTGTTCTAATCGGGTTAATTTTTGTTATCTTTAGCCATGAGCATTTTTACTTGATTACTAGATTAATATAAAAAAATTTCCCCCTTTTATTAGTGAAAAGGAAGAAATAATTTTTAGGAAGAATTAATTATTATTTTTATGCAGATAAAAAAATTAAATAATGTGTCAAGTTTTTTCAAGAAAAATAATGTGTGATGGTAGCCAAAAATAAAAAATAAAACAAGAATTCAAAAGATAAACAAAAATAATGTATTTGTGAAGTTGGAGAAATAATAATTCATGGTATATTGAAAAAAGGAAAAAGCAAATTTTGAATTAAAAAAATTAACGGGTAGTTTTTATAAATTTATTTTAACTATAATAAATTTGATTAATAATAATATTATAAATTCTAAAATTTATCTCATATTTATTATTAAAAATTTAAATTAAATAATAAATATTTGATATATTTAAATTGGTGTATATGTTAATTTAAATAAAAAAAATAATTTTAAAAATGATTATTATTTATAAATAAAAATAAATCAAATAAAATATAATTTTTAAACTAAAAATATCTTTAATTTTTAGAATTTTTTAAAATAAATAAAATTTTGACTCAAATTCGATTTAAATTAATTCAAATTGTTGTAGATTTTTAGTTATTTAAGTTAAGATTTCAAATTATTTTGAATTTAAATAATTTAAATTTTTGATATTTTTCAATTTAAATATTTAAATTTTCTATTTCACATATAAATTATTTGGATGTTAAGTTATTTTGATTTATGAATTATTGATTTTTTTCAATTAAAATGAGTGAAATTGAGTTAAATTTCAAACAAATTAAATCAAATTATTTAATTTAAATTAATTTTTGCCACGTTTACTAAGAAGTAAGAATACAGACATGACGACATGAACACAACATGACATGAACACTACAACACTAACTTTGAAAAAAATAAAGACACGAACATGACTATATATATAAAAAAAACTCATATATAAGATATTTAAAAAATTATCATAAATACTATTTTTATTCATATTTTATACATAATTGTGTAATAATTTTAATAAAAATTATTAATATATATAATGTGAATTTTTACTTATAAATATAATACTCTTAGTTAAGTTTTAATTTTTATTGTCAAAATTACAAAAATGTCTCAAATAAGTCTTTTGACATGTTTTCTACACGTCTAAGCGGTGTCTTATCTTTTTTTCATATTTTTTTTTTAACAGACATGTTTAACCTTGAATCGGACATGATATATCCCTCGATAAGATCGTATTATATAGATGTGTATATAGACACTTAATTATGTAATAAAAGTAACATATTTTTTATAAATTTCTTAGAGTTTCGTAGTAAGAAAATTTGAAAATTTAAATATAAAAATTTAAATTTTTAATTATTAAATTATTTTTATAAAGACAACTTATTGGTTTTTTTTGGGAGAGGTTCATATGCATGTATACATCCATAAAGCTTTTTTATATCCATGATAAAATGTAGTTTAAGGTGACAAATTTGATCTAAGTCACAATACAACTCAAATTAATGTCAAAAAATTTGATTTGAATTCGCCCTTCTAAAAATAACTAATAAGAAAGAATTCAAAATAAGTCTTATTTGATTTAAAAAGATATTATTTTTTTAAAATTAAATATTTTTTAAAAAATTAAAATAAATTTATTATTTAATATTATTTTTATATATTTTTACTTATTTCTTTATTTATATATACATGAATATATACACATCACACATGTATAATAATTTATTTTTTTATATTATACAAACATATTTATATTATATTTAATTTATATAATTTTTATTTATTATATAATTTAATTATTTTATATTAATATTAAATTATTCATTTTATATAATTATATATTTTTATTTTTTATATTTATAATATTTAAAAAATTTATCCACTCTTATATATACACACACACATATACACATACATATTTATATATAATATGTTTATACCTAAATATTTGGATACAGATTAATATATAAGAAATTAAAAATTAATATTAATATATTTTTATTTATTTTGATATATTATAAAATAAAAATTAATAAAAAAAGTTATTTTCTTAAAAATTATGTGACATGACCTAAAAAATAAATACAACCAAAACCATCATAAATTGTCTAACATGACTTATTTGAAACCTTTAAATTTAATTTTTTAATTTTCTTAAATAGTTAAATATAATTGCATTATATTTGACAAGAAACTATTTACTATATCATATATTATACGAGTTGAAAGCGCTAATAAAAGACAAATCTATCATACAAATATATACATACTAATTCTATTGTAGGGGGTGCCATGATGCACACTTCTCGTACATCTTTGCTCATTTTTGCCTCATTCTCTTTGTAGTTTTTTTTTTAGGAACTATTTTAAACTTTTAAAAGCTAAAACCATGGCATAAATAATTCAACATTTAATTTTGTTCATTTAGTCTATTTAGTTTCTTTCAACATGTCCTTTCTACTCCCTTGATAACAAGGAACTATGATAGAAATTGATTCCCCTTCATCTTCCATGGCAACAAGAAAAGTTGAATGCATAAATAAAATTGAAATAGTATACCAGAATAGGGGGAGATCGTGCAGTATTCATAATATTCTCATAATCCCTAATAATTTCATAGCAGTTTAGATTCCTTGAAAATCCACTCCTTAGCCTTTCATGCTTCCTTGTAGCCTTCTATAACACAATCAAACTGTGTGGTGATACTTGGCAAAATATATGTGGCGCTCGCTTTGCTTACTTTGGTAGAAAGTGCAATTCTGATCAGCATATTGATTGTGCTTCACTCACTCCATCAGTGAGAAACAGTACCTATTTGTCTTGATTGACAACATGTGTTAGCATAATGTTCTACCATATACAGTAAGTCAACTGTTTCGTTGATTCTATATGTTTGAGGAATACTATACATTTATATTATTGGTCATACTTTGATAATTTCTTTAGTCCTTTAATTGTTAGGGAAACAATCTATGTGTATTTATACTGTTGTGGCTACCTTGATGTTATGTGCTTAGTAACTCAAATTGGTCGTTGTTAAAGTTAAGCACACCGTGTATATATTTGAATTAGCACTTTGTTTACATATTTTTATATTAATAACATTAAGCTTTAATTTCTCTTATTCTTGAATTTATTTTTGTATTTTTGCTTGTATATATGTTGAAAAAATTATCCATACTATCAACCTAATTAGTATTGATTAATAGATATCATTCAATCTTCATCATATATGCATGCATTTCTTTTGTTCATATTGTAGCAATTGAATTTTAGCATATAAACTATTTTTCAAGTTCTTTTTTTTTCTTTTTGCAATATCATGTAGACATTTTTAGTTATTTCAATATTCTTTCAAATTTAAAAGAATATGAGTGTTTCTAATAATCTTGCGTAAAGCACATATGAGTAAGTCTGCGAGTTTACAATTGAATATGAGTACAGTGTGGTATGAACACAAAACTTCTTGATAATAAATCTCCAATACTACTCAAAAAATTATACAATTTAAAAATTTATATAATTTTAAAAAATAATAAAATAAATTTATATACTATAAAATTATAAATAAATTATACTCAAAATAAATAAATAAATAAATATAATTAAGATTATAATCGATGTATACTCAATTGCATCTTTAGACTGTAGTCAATGTGTATATGGCTTATATTATTATGTGCTTGATTATTATGCGCACTTTGTTGTAACGAAAGAATATATAGACAGTGTGATGAATGGATGAGTATACAAAAACAGTGTAATCTTCTGAAACTTGCGCACTGCTCCATTCGTGGTCATGGACTTACCATCGGCTGCTAATTTCAATTATTCGGAGAAAAAAAGAAAAAAAAGGGTTACATAAGATACAGAAAAACTTAAAAGGATGCAGAAGCGGGCGCGCTCATGCTTTTCATCTTTCTTGGAAGACTTCTTCAACCCAGGTGATCTTCGATTTCAGAATCTGCAGGGGTTGACAAGTGCACAAGAAGTCAGTCACCTTTCACTGATACATAGAAGCAAGCAGCCTATAATTCATATGACTTTGTGCAGACCATAAACGAGACCCCCTTCAACATGAGCTGTTGCCAAATTCTCATATATGTATCCATGTTGCCTCACCGTAAATGGTTGTGCTTTCAACACCTCAAACTCAAATTAGAAAGAATACAATACATTTGTACCTTTCTTTTCCTATTTTTCTTTCTTAATCCATTTCCTCTTTGCCAACGAGTCTGTAACCTTGCATCTGGTTTACCATTTCTATATATAAAACAAGGTTATTTAATGTCGCTATAACCCAATAATAAATAGGCAAATTTACATTTAGTATACTCTAGTCTAGACTCAATTACACTCCACACACAGTGGTTTAAAATGTGGCAAAACAAAATACTGATATTATAAATTACTCACAGTTTTTTAAGAGAAAAAAAAAAAAAGAAGACTATTTTAGAATTAGATTTTAGAGTATAATTATTTATTGTATTAATTTTTTTAACGATGACATTGATGCTCAAATATTTAGTTTGAATATATATATATATATATATATATATATTCAATTTATTAATTGTTAGAGCCATATTTTTTAAAACATTATAAAGATAGGAAGAGATATGCCATTTTCCCATTCCTTTTAGGTTTGACTATCAACTGTTAGTCATAATACGTTTGTTTATTACATTTGACACCAAAGAGTGTGAATTATTACCGAATGCAAAGTATAGTATGTAAAATGTAAATTTTCCTAATATATATGATAAAGCTAAGGTCTTGGAATAGCTTTGATTTTGTGATTTATCAATATCATGTTGCAGACAATTCCAAATTTACAATTTTGAATAAAGACAAAAGATAATAGTCAGGTTCATGGTAGTAAATAAAATAAATAAATAAATAAAGATATATATATATATATATAAACAATTGATATTACCATACATATTATAGTGACAGCCAATTTCATAAATATATTTAATGTGACATCATTTTATTGTTTATAACAAATTATATAATCTGTTCAAAAAATAAAAATAATATTATGGATATTAGGCCCTATAAATATCCTTAATTTTATTAAATATTTTAAAAAATATTTAAACTTAACTTAAAATACAAATTATTGATCACTACATGGCAATATTGAGTGGTATTACTCTTCTCTCAACATTCCCATTCCGTGTTATTAAGGGTATTACTAGAATTTTGCAGGAAACTTATTCAGATAATAAATAAATAAATAAATGTTATTAGCCAGACAAGAAGATAAGGCTAGCAGAAGAAACATTACCTGGACCACATTTAATCCTACACTTGGCCTCACATCGCCTCATCAGCCTAACTGCATAATTAATAATAATAGATATATATATATATATATATATATATATATATATATATATATAAATAGGGAATAATAAATATCCATTAAATGAGAGTACATTTTTTAATTAATCAAGAACAATTAATTCGATCTATTTTTAATGGAAAAGGGTGGGAACGTACTGTTTGGCTGCACGCAAGCGGTGGTGCAAGCGTCGTAGCAATCGAAAGCATCGGCGTCGACGCTTTCTATATGACTGTGAGATATGAATATTACGCACAACGTCAGCACTGCCACCGTTACGCTCTTCATCGCTTCTTCTCTCTTCCGATTGTTTTTCCCTCTTCTTCTTCTTCTTCTTCTTCTTCTTCTTCTTCTTCTTCTATCTCTCTCTCTCTCTCTCTGTTTTTTTTTTTTTTAATGCCTCTGTGATTCCCAAGTTGAGTTTATTTATATATGGCATCGTTGAGAACTATCCACCGTTTTGTGCTACAACCACGACAATGCCATTCCATTCAAAATTCGAAGCCAGTGATTTCGCTAGCTCGTGGTGGCCAGCCGACTTCTTTGACTGCTTTAATTTTCACACCAATTGGTGATGATGTTAGCTTCGGTTCGACCAGGGGAATTGAAAATAATAAATTTAAATAAATGCAATGAATTTTTATATTATATACAAAATAGTTTATATTATATTATATTATATTATATTATATTTATAATATAAAATTTAATTATATTTATTTAAATAATTTATTTTTTTATTTGATTAGATTGAGTGAAAGACAATTAATAAATAATGTGGCCCTTTGTTTTTAACTTAAACGTGTTGGAAAGCTCTGATGGACCTGTTTGACTTGGACTGAAAAAAACGAGGTGGCCCGACGGAATTAGACTTTGGTCGTGTCCGAATTTATGTTTCTGCTGACCTCACGTCATGCGGCGTGTGAAACTTAGAATTTATGTGCAAGGCATTATGTTATTACACTCGCAAGAGATTTCTTTAATGTTGGGGAACACCATGTGTAATTTTCCCATAGATCATAACACATTCATGGATTAATTCTCATACTACAATCTATATTGCTAAAGCTATACAACACTTTTAAGAACCAAGGAAGCTAAAAGAAAATGAGGGAGATATCTATTCAAAAAATCAGATGTGTTTTTATGTTAAGATTATTGGGCCTTACCATTTAGTTTTAAAATCAAGATTTGTTTTAAATCTTCAAAACACTTTTTATATTTCATTATTCTCTAAAAATTTAGTTTCTATTTCTAAATTAATTTATTTTGGTTATCAGTTTATTTTTGATAACAATAGTTTTGGTATTTTGTGAAATAAAACTATTATTGGTTTTGGATATTTAGTTAATAATTCATACAAATTTGATTTAGACTCTATTCGGGAATGCAATACTATATTGTATGACAATATTGGTATAAAGAGATATATTGTTAATAAACAATCTTTTTAATTATGATATAAAAAAGTAGGTCATATCTATCAAGAGAGAATAAAAAAACATGTAAATGATAAAGTTTTAACAACTCTTGACTTTACAAATTTTGATACTTATATGGATTGTATATAGGGTAAATAAGTTAGCAAGAACACTAAAGGTGTCAAAAGAAATTCAAACATTTTTGAAATTGTACAAACAGACATCTATGAATCATTTATCACTCCTTATCTTAATGGTTAGAAATATTTTATCTTATTCATTAATGATTAAATAAAATTTATGTATGCTTACTTATTCTTTGATAAAGTTGAAGCATTTGATATTTTCAAAACATATAAGGTTGAAAGGTCCATTTTTTAAGTTCCTTAAAGAGGAGTGTATTATTACACAATATACTATTTCAGTTACACCTCAATAAAATGGTGTTCCTAAAAGAAAGAATTGCATACTTATAGACATGATGAGAAGTATGATCAATAATTTTAATCTCCTATTAAATTCATAAAGTGAAACCTTATAAACTATAGTATTGTTTTAAATAAGGTTCCATCGAAGGTTACTCTTAAAACACCATTTGAATTATGAAATAGGTCAAAATCAAGTATATATATATATATATATATATGTTTGTCTTACTGAAGTGAGGGTTTACAATCCTCAATTAAAGAAACTAAATCTGAGGATAACTAGTGAATTATTTATAAGTTATGTGTAGAACTTTAAGGGATTAAGATTTTACTATCCTTTAAATACACTTAAAATTATTAAAATTAAGAATGCAAAATTTCTTGATAATTTTGAGTTTAGTAGGATTGAGTTTTCTCGAAATATGCAATTTAAGCAAAGTAATGACTCTACTAAAATTTCCATAAACCCTACATATTTAGTGCTTTAAGAAGATTCACATGATAATATTAAATAACAATATATTGAAAATCAAATGCTCAATATGATATAAGCAAATGTGGAATTTATAGTACATAAACCACATAATGAAAATTCACAAAATGAAGGGCTTGGGAGATCCTCAAGATTAAAAAGACCTACAATTCCTGATTACTATCTTGTATACCTACAATAAATTAATGTCAATCATAAAGATAATCCTTACATGTTTTCATAAGTCATAAATCGTAAAAAGTTTGAATTATGATATGAAGCCATGAAGAAAGAAATGAAATCTATGACTACTAATCAAGTTTGAGACTTTGTTGAATTGCTATAAAGAGTTGTAGCTATTGGATGTAAATGGGATTATAAAACCAAAAAAGACTTTTTTGGCACTATTGAAAAATATAAAGTTGGACTTGTGGCTAAAAGTTTTACTCAAAAGGAAAACATTAACTACCATAAAACCTTCTTTCCAATTTCAAAGAAAGATTTATTTAAAGTTATCATAGTTTTAATAGCTCATTTTGATTTAGAGTTGTACCAAATGGATGTGAAAACTATTTTTTTTCAATAGGAATTTTAAGGAAGAGGTATACATGAGTCAAATTGAAAGTTTCACTATTAATAAAGAGAGTCACCTAGTATGCAAATTCAAGAAATTCATATATAGGTTCAAGCAAATCTCTTGACAATAATATATAAAATTCCTTAATATTATAGTCTTATATAGTTTTACAAAAAAAATATTGCAAATTAGTGTATATAACTTAAGATCAATAGGAGCAAATACATTATTTTAATCTTATAATCTTATATATAGATGATATTTTACTTGTATGTAATGACTTAGGATTACTATATAAGACAAAGGAAATTTTCTCTCAAAACTTTGAATTAAAGGATATAGGTGAAGTTTTTTTTTTTTTATGTCATTGGTATAGAATTTCATAAAGATAAATTACAATAGATGTTAAGACTATCTCAAAAGATTTACATTAAAAAAGTTTTAAAGAGATTCAAGATGAAAAATTGTTCTTTCATTGTAGTACTTATAATTAAAGGAGACAATTTTAGTTTTACATAATGTCTTTATAATGACTTAGAGTGAGATAAAATGAAGGACATACCATATGCATCAGCAATTAGTAACTTTATGTATACATAAGTCTACATTAACCTTGACATTGCTTTTGCAATAAGAATATTAAAGAGGTACCAAAGTAATCATGAGTAACAACATTAAAAAAATGTTAAAAAGGTTATAAGGTATTTATAAGAAACTAAGAACTACAAACTTACATATAAATATATCAACCTTTTAGAGGTGGTCAAATATTCATATATTAATTTCATTGGTTGTGTGAATAGTAAAAAGTCTACTACTAAATATATTTTTATACTTATTGAAGGTGTTGTATCTTAGAAAAGTATCTAGTAAACTGTTAATGTTTTTTCTACTATAGAAGCAGAATTTATTACGCACCATAAGATTACAAGACAAATTTTATGATTGAGGAACTTTATCACAAAATTGCAAATTGTAACTTCTATTTGCATACCACTAAAGATATACTAAGATAATTTGATTGCAGTATTCTTTTCAAAGAATAATAAAAGTGGAAGTCAAAACAAATATATCAATATAAAGTATTTAATTGTCAAAATCATGTTAAAGAGCAAGTAATTGCAATAAAGTATATCAATACTCAACTTATGGTTGTTATCCTATAATTTGATTATCAATTAAATCATATAGAAATCATGTTGAGTATATGAAACTTATTAACTTAAGTTTTTTATGTTTTTTGATGATTTAACATTTTAAAGACCTTTTGATTATTTGTAAATAACATTTTATTTTGTATATAAAAATTATTTGCATAAAGTTTGTTTGGGATCTTAGTGGAATGAAGCCTAAAACTTTTTATGTAATAAAATCTTATCTCAATAAAATATTTGATGAGACATTTACTAGTATTGTGATATATAAAAGAAAATGTTTTTAAGAATATTTGCATAAAGTTTATTTGGGATCTTAGTGGAATGAAGCCTAAAACTTTTTTATTTAATAAAATCTTATCTTAATAAAATATTTGATTAAACATATACTAATATTGTGATATATAAAAGAAAATGTTTTCAAGAGATTGCACAACCATAATGATTCATGTAAAAGAATTTCTAATTAAGTAACATTTAGTTTTACACTAACTTGTATAGGTGTTATAACTAATGGTCATTGTTAATAGTATCACCTATTTGGAATCATGTAGGTCAAGTTAGAGAATATTAAAATTATCCTTAAGGTGATTTAAATAATTAGAAATAAATATAAAATATTTATTTTTTAAGATAATAATTAAAAGATAATTACCTAATAATCATAATCCTTAAATATTAACTAATTTGAGTTTAAATCAATTACAACAACTTACTTTAATGGAAAAAAGTTAAATAAAAATTAATGATTGACATAGTTCTTAATCTAACTTGTGAATAATCAATATACACTTTTGACAAACATATAAATTAGAAGATTTAGTTAGTATGATAAAATGTTTATTTTTGTAATTGCCAGACTATAGTTATTGATTAATATAACTAAAAATACATTTTCTACTGAATTTAATTAGATCTCATTGTAAATTTATATTCTTACAACATACCCTATTCATAAAAACACAAAAAAAAAGCCAAACGAAGAGGAAAACAGTACTGCCATGCACATGGCACCTTCAATTGACTCACTTGCAACTCAACAAAAAATGCTGGGTTTGGGTGCTGGGCCGAGCATGTATACTAATAATTAGCTTGATTATAATTCTGGCTTACACTAACCTTCTTCTGTAGCTCTTTCTTTGGTTGCCTCATTTTGATGCTTGTCTTTTAACTGATCATTCTCAGACATGTTGATGCTGATATCGCTAATATTGTTGGTATTGCTGATATTGCCATTGCTTTCCATTGGAGAGGTCACAGTTACCTCAATATTCTCGGCTTCTCGTGAACTTTGTGATGGAGCAAGTTGGCTTGGATTGTTCAACTCCTTGCTATTGCCCCATAGCACCGCATATAATCCGATGACAATCAAGACTGCTCCTATTATGCTGTGATCTTGCAGACAAAAGGTCAGACTTCCTCCTAGCTAAGCTTTAAGTTTAGCACCTAAATTTTCTTTTAAGTAGATTTAAAATAAAAAATAAATGACCGAAATAAAAATGCACAAGAAACACATGTAATCCTGTCAGAATTTGATCCTTTGGCATTGAGAGATTTGAGAAATATGTCTCATCGTGGGCAATCAAAATCAGTCTATGGCTCAAAGTTGGTAAACACCTAGTGCAATCCTTCCTTATAGGATTGTGGAGCACGACCCCTGTTTTCCATTGTTACTGTGAACAAAGTTCGTAAACACCAAGAGTGTAACATGGGTATTTCGTGTTATTCTTGTTATTATAGTAGAGCAATCCCTATGAGGTTCAGCAATAGAAATACAAGTAATTGTAGTCCACATCGGGATTGACATTGTTTGCATATCGACAGCGACTCAGCGGCTACGCACATACTAAGTGCGCAACATGGGCATTTCGGTTGTTTTTGTTACTCTAGTTGAGCAGTCCTATGGTGTTCAGCACTAGATATAAAAGTAACTAGAGCCCACAACGAGAATGACATTTGTTTGCTTTGAGAGGGACTTATCGTCTACCTACAGACACACAAAGTCTCGTGAGTCATGAACAACTTTTTTGCACTAGAACAAGTCCGCACTGTAATTATTGCATACGTGCCTAGCTAGACCATAAGCTAGGCATAAATTAAGGTCCATAATGACATGAAGAAGATGTTGCGTCTACTTGACCTTTGCAATTCTTCAAGGAGTTGCTTAATCTCATAGAGGAAATAATTAAAGCACATAAATACAAGACGAAGTGATTAAAAGACAAGGAGAAGAAGGAATGTGAATAAGGTTACCTTCCCAAGTGCAAGGTCTCGTTCAGGAGCAATGACGCGAAAATGGCAACTAATAGGAGCAAGAGAGGGCTAAAGACCGATACAAATACCGGGCCTCGCTTGCGCACGCACCATGTAATGAATGTTACCATCAAGCCAGAAGCCACAGTTCCCTAATATTGCGCACACGCACACGCACACGCACACGCACACGCACAAGACAACTATCCAAAATCAGAAAATAGTGATAAATTATGGACAAACATATTGGAAAAGGGGACGTTCTGTTACCCCGTAAGCCACTGTGAGCAGTCGAATATTCCAACCCAATATCCATTGGCTCCAATCCTTCTCCGTACAGAGCGCAAAAACTACGGCTTGAATTGCTCCCATTACAGATATCAAAGCAGTGCTTGAGTAAGGGAATGGGTAGCTTGCACTCATTTTCGACTGCCTCCACCAAAACGTGTAATTAAACAAATTTTCGAATAAACAACTGGGAAAAGAAAGCCTGTTATTTTGTGAGAACGAGCCTTTTTTTTTTTTTTTTTGAATTTCTATCTAAATCTGAAGACAAAAAATGAATTATATAGGAGCAAAGGAAAAGTGGGTCTGGCCAAAGTACTTAACTATATGTTATTACAATCTTATCATGCATGTCAATGAAGGAAATTGGTCAACTACTTGCAAGTAATGTGTAAAAACTCGTACATAATATGTCAAAATTCTTGCCCAAAAATGTTTCTTTGATTGATTATCAAAATAAAATTCCATTATTACTCTTTGTATTTGATATTTTTCAAACAGATTTCTCGGGTATATATTTAATATCTCATGTATAGTAATCAAATTAAACACATAGTTAATCATCATAATAATAAATTCAAGATAGTTTTGTTAAAATATTTATGAAAAAACATGCACGAAGTGCAGTATGTGTAGTAACATATATAATTTTTAAGCAATGTAATTCTTATTGACTAGATAAAGTTATATAAAATTATATATAACTAATTAAGTCACAGCATATCCAGTTTATTTATGTTGGTCATTGTTACATGCAAAACAAATTTATTAATTCACCGTCAACTTCTTATTAAGAAAATGTTGAAAAAAGTAATATAAATAAAATATAAAAATATAACATGCAAACAATCAAATATATATATATATATGTATATATATAGTATTTCATGTATTTGTAAACAAAGTAAATTTTATTTTGGAATAGAAGAAACATTTTGAGGGGCTGACGTTATATAATGTAACAGATCAAATGAATCAAAATTCGACATGTGACATTAAATGACACAATAAAATGATAAGTGAAGTGAGTTTTTGAATTGATATGATAAAACTAAGATGTTATTTAAGGGCGAGGGGGTTTAGGGTCAGGCATGACAGACCTAGACCTCGGTTATAGATCTCTAATAAATTAATGAAAATCATAAATATACGAAACTATAGTAATATTCTCTCATCTTCCAACTACCGTTGTAATGAAGTCCTTTATTTTAAACAACAACTATTCCCAGAAAAGGAGCATGCACTTGGGAATGCCATCAGAAATTGGGCCTTGGTTTTTGAAAAATCACCTGAACTATCAACCACATAGAATAGGAAATGCTGCTTGCGATTATCAAGAAAGAGCCCAAGGCACTGTTACCATGGGCGGATGCCAAGTGGCCTTTACGAGGGTCACCATGATGCAATAGGTCAACATGCGTTGACCAGATTTCGATTTTTGGCCCTTTGTAGAAAGTGAGAAGCATTGCCCCACCGATCCCACTTAATGTCCCCGCCACTTTTGCCTTGCCTGTAAGGGACCTTAGCCGCAGCTTCTCCATCCTGATCATATATGGTTCAATATATCAAAGCTAAATTAATTTAAAAGTATAAGAAATTACAGAGAAAACAGCACCAAAAAATAAAAAGAAAGATGAAATGACCTATTGATATATCTCACAGATGAAATTTTTTTCTCGAGCACAGACAGCATAGGGAGATTCTATTGTGTATTTGACGATATCAATCAACTTTAGGAGCCCCGATTGGTTTTATACCTCCACACATTTTGGAAAATTAAATTGAAAAATATGAATGTATTTGTACGTACCTAAAACAGACAGCCAGAACGAAGGTAATGGCTGGAACGAGATTACTCATGGCAGCTACGAAAGTAGCGGACGTTAGCACCAAACTCTCCGTGTACAAATTTTGTGCCAATGAACCCCTGCAATTTACAATAATATTAGATTTGTGCAATGTATGAGTTTATAATATTTATTGAAGATTTTTAGTTTAAATTATGTTAAATATTAAAATAAATTTTAATTATTGTTTTAATACAAATAATGCAAATTTAATATTTAAATAGATATTGATTCTACTTCCTAGGATTTATGGATCACTTCTTTTCAGATCATATATTTAAGAAGAAGAAGACAATGTAATGAAATCTGAGTTCATAGAAGGATGAAATGAAAGAATTCAAAAAGAAAATATCAACTTGAAAAAGAGTTTTAAGACTCAATTCAATAGATTTTAACATTTTTTTAAATATAAAAAAAAGGCAATCAAAACAATGTAAATTATGAATGTATTTTTAATAAAATAAAAAAATTGAGAGTATTTTTTATTTTTAAAAAAAAAATCAAAAATTTAAATTATGAATATTAAAAAAAGGGAGGATTTGGTAATTAATTTTTTTGAAAAAAAACTATAAAACAAAAAGAAATTTGAAAGTAGCTTGAAGAGTGTTTTTTTTTTTTTTTCCTTCTCGTATCCTTTTATTTTTCACAAGTTTTATTCAATGACGTGCATATCCCAAAGCGGTTAGCCCAATTTTCCACGATGACCAGGGAAAGTCTGGAAATCTTGAAAAACTACATAGTGTTTTAAGCAAAATTAATGGATTGACTTAACCAAAAAGGACCCAAATAAACGGACAGCGGAGAGAACAAGGAGTCACGTAAAAGCTATAGGGATACGACTATATGAGCAACCTAAGATGGTAGCATCAGATGAGAGTATTAATATCCCGGTACTTACACAGATGTCGACTCTCGCATCCCACAACCAGACACGTCTTCAACTTCAAAAGTTTCAGATATATCTATAAAACCCTTATATATGCACGCAACATTACATGGTGTGATTATTACAAGTAAAATTCAAAGTTATATGTAAACCAAAAGAAAATAAAAAAAAAAAGAAGTAAAAGTTACATACACTAGATTTTTTTTTTTTTTTTTTTGATATTGAATGATGGGATAGATTGTACAGTCAAACAGAGATCTTATTAGTTAATTTTGTTTCCTATAAAGAAACAGATATTGTTAGACTCATTTAGATTTTAATAAAAGATTTAGATTTTTAGAATCTAAGCACCGCTGCCATTTATGTACATAAAATTATTAATAATGTCGGGTATACATTTTATTATTTTTTATGTACATTTTGTGAATAAATAAAAAAAAAAATGCATGGAATCCACGGAGGGCTCTCTCCATGGAACATGTCCCCTTGCTCCATTGGGTCTTACCTTTTTGGTGTCAAATCTAATCGGACAAAGGGAGTGATTATTGTCAGATGTAGTTTTAGCAAGAGGGAAACTTACGCTAACAACCCACAAAGAAACGCCTGGAACAGTATCGTCCAAGTTACTTTTGGTCTCTTCCTGCAGCACAATGTTACACAGAAGTTCAATTTGGTTAGCCCTTCCTTCTCAATTTCAAGCAGCATCATATAAGAACATAACATAATAATCTTTCTCCCTTTTGTTCTTTTACTATCATTTTATGCACTACTTTTTCTGTTGGACCGTCTCCCGGCGGAATGGAAACCGGCGTCGCCTATACTAAGTTTGTTTCTAGAGAATTTCAACATGGAAAGTTAAAAAAAAACGCTGAAGAACCTTCTCTACTGCTTTTCATCTTGATTGCTTCGCTCAATGGTCCACGATACACGCAGTGATAATAAAAGCTTCTCGAAGAGTTAGAATGATTAGAGTTGCAAGGTTTTGCTGAAACTTTCATATATATATATATATATATATATATATATATATATATACATATGTGTGTGTGTGTGTGTGTGTGAATTTTCGGATTGGAAAATAAAATTTGCCAACATATTAACTAAAGAGCAAACCTTTCAAAGATGAGTGCAATGGGGACTATGAAAGCAGAGGCAAACATGTATCTGTAGGCAACAATGACCTTCAAGCTCATTCCATCATCGGCTGCCAATTTATACAACACATTCAAACCAGCGAATCCAAACTGAACCACTGCCATCAACAACACAGGCTTCAACCCATGTACCGAGTTACAAGCTTTATCCATCTTATTGATTACAATTCTTCTTTCGAAAAAAAAAAAAAAAAGACAGAAAGAAAGAAAAAAAAAAAACTAAAATCTCCGCAGACCCGACTGTTGATCTCGCAAAGTCCAAGCAAACAAAAGCATTCAACACCCACCCCTTTCTTCTGTTCCCAATAAACCGGTGAACAGAAGTAAATTCAAGGGGAGAGCTGCAGAAAAAGAACGGACAAGTCTAGAGATTTAAGGTGTAAGAGACGAGTCTTTGGTTACTAAATGATACTTTTATAAGCCATTTCTGTACGTGTGTATTTGCAAACTGCCACCGGAATTTATTGCAAGAGTTGAGAGTAGCGTCACATAAGGAGATTGTGGTCCTAATGTTTGCTATACTTACTCATCTTTTTTCGACAAGTATAATAAATTCACAATGTCTAATTACTTTTTTTTTTAAAATTTTAATTGAATTTTAGTTAAAAAAAATTTCCCATTACTTTGCTACTTAGTATCTACATAGTTAGGCAGCCACGTAGGTAGGCATTTTATTGAGAGCTGGTGTATATGTATATCCATATATATATATATATAAATAGATAGATAGATAGATTTTTTTTTTTTTTGTTAGGAGATTCGTCCATTTTTATGATTGTTACGTGTCGTATTGAGTTTTTGCTCATGAATTTATTAGATGAACATACATATATATTCAAGGCATCGTGCGTGGAGATCACTTGCAACTGGCATGCAGTTTCTTTCGTTGGGATATGCCTTTTTATTGATAAAAAGTGTGCCTTTTGGTGGATGTAGTGTCAGCAAGCTGTTTGGTTCCAATTTGGCTTCGTGCTCTTCGTGGATGGTCACCCTTTTTTCCGGAAATGGGAGAGTCACAGCCATAGAAGACGGGGCATATTCCATAGAAGACAAGATATATTTCTTGAATTGGGAGATTTCCTGGTTAGATGAATGCTTTGTTTCGTGTTGTGAAGGTTTCTTTGAAGTTTTTGGAGAATTGTGTGGTCCTGGGAACGTGAAATCTGGTTATATATTTCAAGAATTTATTGGTTGGGTGTCATTCTCTCAACTTCCAGATTTTCATTTAATTGCCTAGGATCTTAATACTTACATGGGTTAATTAGAAAAAAAGGGATACCAATATCCATGTGTATTAGAGATTGTGTTTGTCTATGAATGGAATTTTGACAACTCTTTTTTTTTTTCTTTTTTTTTCTTTCCTTCCTTCCTTCACTTGGCTTGAATGATGCACCATTTGGATTACTAGTGACCATCCATTTGAATACTGCCGATCATATTATTGTTCATGAGATGACTCAGAGCAGTAGACGGCGTTTGGAGGAGCTGGTGGGCTATGCCACTTCCTCCTGAGGTTCGGGATTTGATTTTGAGCCGTCCATCTTCATCGGTTTTCCTAGGAGCTAGTTCTAGTTCCTTGCTTTTCTATTTGTTAATTTGCTCTCATTGAGTCGAGTCGGGATCTTTAATTTGGAAATAATTATAGTACTAATAACTCATTAATTTTAATTTTCTCGAACAGGGAAAAAACACTCTTTATCTTTCTCAAATTACTATTTGTTTGGGCTCGGACCATATATTTTGTTCTTTTTTTTTTTTTTAATTCTTACTTGAAAATAATAATTTATCTAATTCAATCCTCATCCTACATTGCCAAATACTTGGACTATGTGAATCTGTGGAGAGAAATTTTCATATCGAGCGAGAGAGAGAAGGAAAGAAAGCATTAGGCAAGGACTGGACCAAGCGACCTATCGGGCTCGACCTTTGAACAAGGCCTCATCTCTCCCGAGTCCACTAGCAAACTCGGTGCCCCATAGTCCAAGGGCTAAGTCAACGTCATTTGCCTTCCACATTAAAATCCAATGACAAAGACATCTTCCTGTTAAGTAGAGTAAATGGGCACTTGGGCCTTTTAGTCAGAAGAAAATAAAAAAAAAAAAAAAACGAAATTCAAATTCTAACAATTCGTACCAATAGAAGTTGTTTGTATTAATCAATCCAACAATTTCAAATTTTCAGTGGGGGCAAGAAAAACTTTTGAGTGGAGATAAAAGTTTTCAAATTCATGTAAATTATGTATAGACCTTTTCGCGGAGTGATGGTATTTTCAAAGCGTGGCTCTCCCACTGGTCAGATATAAAAAAAAAAAAAAAAAAGAAGAAGAAGAAATAGGGAATTGAGCCAAACTCTGGTCCGGTTAGCTCCTTAAACTGAAAGTTTTGAGAATCAGTTAAAAAAATCGTTAAACAGAAAGTTTGACTGTCAACCAGTGACCTGGTCATAATTCCTGTGTTATGGTCAATTTGTTCATTGGCGAAAGGCACAAGGAGTCATTGGAAGATCGTTTAGAATCTTAGATAAACAGCCAATTTCCAAATATGATAAACCCAAGAGTAATTTAACATCTTGCCCTCTTAAAAATACTTTCTAGACAGTCTTCTCACACTTAAAAGTCCCACGGGTAAGACGCAATAAATCCATAGACCGTGGCACTTGGCTAATAGATTCCAACCCACGAGCTTCAGTTTGGAGTTTCGAGTTCTTTGTTGTCGGTGTTGCTCTCGCATGTACTTCTTGTGGGTGAAGCAATAATGATCTGCATCTTTTCTGCCTCTTCAGAACCTTTTGTTGGAACAAGTTGGGTCATTTTCTCCCTCTCTTTGCTTTTACCCCAAAGTACAAAGTATAAACCGAGAATGATGAATATTGCTCCTATTATGCTGCAATTTCCAAAAACTGGGTCCAGTTATATTTAGTCTTTTTCCCATTAAACATTATTCTGTAAAATTTTTACATCTATTTAAATTGGAATTAATACTGTCT
The DNA here is from genome assembly GCA_020883675.1 of Bruguiera gymnorhiza. Taxonomy (NCBI): domain Eukaryota; kingdom Viridiplantae; phylum Streptophyta; class Magnoliopsida; order Malpighiales; family Rhizophoraceae; genus Bruguiera; species Bruguiera gymnorhiza. The sequence goes on from JAIRCJ010001048.1 coordinate 2,988,761, forward strand.
ATCTATTTGTAGTAACTGATTTATGAGTCTTTTATTAAGAATCTTTCAACGTAAAATTCATGGACAATTAGAGAAAATATTTCATGACAAAATAAAGGGAAAAAAGAAAATTTACAGAGTGTTTTAAACCCTTTTGTCTTTCCTAAATTTGAGGATTATACTTCATCAAAACAAGTAGAAGCAAGAAATGATGTATATACTTTCCAAGGTGTAGTTTCTCGTCCAGAAGCATAGATCCGGCTAATGCCACCAGTATAAGCGCTAGAGGGCTAAAAATAGAGACATACAGTGGACCTCTCATTCGCACACAAATTGTGACTAGTGTTACTATTAGCCCAGCAACTATTATTCCCTGTAAAAATAAAAAAAAATATATATATAAAAAAAAAATCAATTAAACATTTAAAAAAATCAGGTTTCAAAACTACAAAAATATATATCCCATCAAAAGAAAATAATAATAATAAAAAAAAGATGCAAAGAAAGACAGAAAAAATGAAATTCATACCACACACACACGCGTGCGTCTGGAGGTACACTCTTGCAGCTACATATACCTTTTTTTTTTTTTTTCCTTTGTACATGGTAATTTATCTGTTTAGTCTATTATAATATAGTTACTTAGTGGAGGAAAATAAATGTACGATGAGTCTTTAAACACTGCAAAAAATACCTACCGAGTAAGTTGTAGCGAGCAGTCTAATATTCCATCTTAATTTCCATTGATTCCAATCTCGCTCAACGCAAAGGGCAAAAACAGTAGTCTGGATGGCTGCCATTGCAGTCATCAAAGCTGTGCTTGAGTAAGGGCATGGATATCTTGCACTCATTTTAGCCTATGTCATTAAAAAAAGAAAAAATCACTGATTTATTAAGGAATGCATGGAGGGTTAAACAAAATTATAACTACTAAATCCTTTTATGCTTTAGGATGGACAACTGGGAATTTAAGAAAGAAATTTTATGTTTTCTCTCTCTCTCTCTCTTTTTTTTTTCAATTAATTTCATAGGATAGAGCAGCTAGCGCACAATGGGTAGCATGAGTAATAATCACCTGAATTATCAGCCATGAAGCGAAGGCAAAGCAGGAGATAATGGTCAATAAAAGGCCCAAGGTCAATCCACTGCCTTGAGAGGAGGATGATGGCATGTGACTACTATTGTGGCTGTATTGCTTCAGAAGGTCAACATGAGTTGACCAGATTTCAATGTGTACTCCTTTAGCAAATGTGAACACCATCGCCCCACCTATTCCCAATATAGTCCCCCCAATTTTGGCTTTCCCTGCCGAGGTCGTTAGCCCCAGCTTCTCCAGCCTGAGAACATTCATTAATTTACTGCATAATTAAGTAATATCGAAGGGACATAGAACAATAACCAATCATGTTTATTAACTCTTGCAATGGAAAAGAGATTTAAGAAAAGAAAGAGAGAAAATATAGAAGACAAATATGAATAGAGTATGATTACGATAACTTTTATTTTTACCTAAAGAGGACGCCTAAGAGGAAGGTAACGGCAGGTATGAGGTTAGTCATAGTAGTTGCAAATGTTGCAGATGTCAACACCAGACTTTTTAAGTACATAATTTGATAAGATGATCCCCTGCATATAGATACAAAGTGTGTCACATGTTTCAATGCCCATATGTATGTTGGTATATATCCATGCAAGAAAATTGAAGTCACTCCTCCCCGTACCAAAACAAAATAATAATAATAATAATAAGATATTTTCCAAAGTGGCTTCTACTAGAAAACAAAAGGTTAAAAGAAAAAAAAATGCAATATATAGGAAGTTAGTTTTCTAATCAAGAATGGTTATTGAAGTTAAACTTCTACTGTAGACTCTCAATGAGCTAAGCTTCAATAGTTTTCATGACTTGCTAGAAACCACAAAAGGTAAATATTTGCAGCTAAACGCAGTAAACATTTATACCATTGAATTGAAATTATGTTTGCCGCTAGTAGGAGAATGAAACCACAAGATTTATTAAAATTTAAAAAAAAAAATACATGCATCCTGTAGATCATGACTTGAACGAATTTCTTAAAAGAAAGAAAGAAAGAAAATGAAAAAATAAAAAAAACTTACCCAAGTAACCCACACAGAAAGGCTTGAATGAGTACTGTCCGTGTAAGTTTAGGCCTTCTATTCCTATAAAATGAGATTAAGAAAGAGCATCATCAGTATCCAAAATCCATATTAGCTGGCTGGAAAAACTATAAGACTAACAGACTTCTCGCGTTCATTTCGTTATTAATTCAGCACAGTTACAAATAATTCTTTATCCAGTACAGGATCTAATTGAAAAAAATGAATTTCTCCAGTGAGAAAGAGTGTTTGTTTGGAGGAAAAGGCAACAGAAAACTCATATGGAGGGAAAAATTAGACTGAGTGTCTAGCCTCTCAAGGACGTAAGCAAGTGGAAGCATTATAGCGGCAGCAAAAATGTATCGGAAGGCAACAAGGACCCATAAGCTCATTCCATCAGCTGCAGCCAGTTTGTAGAGCACATTAGTGCCAGAGTACACAACTTGAACCACCACCATCATCAGTGCTGGTTTCAACTCAGTTATCAACTTTTCAAGCTCCACCATATCTTCGAATTATAACTAGCTAAATAAATCCTTTCGAGCAAAATAAACCCCCAATTCTAGACAAGGCGAGAAGACGGAAAGAAACGCAGAAATGTAATAAAAGCTGGAACAAAGATTCACTTCTTTGCTCCTTGCGTTTTGCTTTAAACACAATGGATGTTGAGGTAAAACCCAGGTACATATTTATAAGTGGAAACTGATACCCTTTTGATTCTCTGGCACGTGAATTATGGCACCTGTTCAGAAAAAGGAACAATTCCATGAGCAGACTTAACCAAAGTGAAATGTTGGCTGACCAAACAGGATATCATCAGATATACTTTTCGGTATGATTTACCGTTTTTGGCATTTGAAAGATGCTAATTAAGAATTTAGACCTGTGTCTTTAAAGGTCTGTGTTTTAATTTTAAAAAGGCATTTGAAGTTTATAAGTATGAGAGATCTATTTCTATTTTGTATGTGACGGTAATGTAACTCACGACCAAAATATATCTCGATAAAAACAGACATGATTCTATAAATAAATAACTGTTTTTGTTATATTTATTTATATTTTTTATTAGCATGGAAAACACTTAGTTTTATTTTTTACTGTACTGATTTATACTTAAATTTTTTTTATAAGTCTCCCTTAATTTTTTTCTCTCTCTCATATTTAATATTAAATTAACTTGATTATCTTAAGAAAGTTACATTAAAAAATCTCCTAAATACAACAGATATCAAAAACTTAGGAAAGGCCACCTTCCATTTTGGGATTAATTAGCTAGTGGACTTTACTTTATGATGCGTGGAGGATATGTGTTTTGATTTGCTTGAAGCACCGTCACCAACTTGGTTTTATGAAATGGATTACTGTTAAACAAAATTTATATTAATTTCTATATATATTTTCTTTTATTCATCGGAAAGAAACTTAAGTTCGATATTCTGTGATTAATATTGATAATTCGGAATTATACACTAATTAATAAAAATTTTAGATAAAATATAAATCCAATATGTCTAATTCTCCTCCCACAAAAGTCACGCCCCAACAAAAACATATTAACAATAATAACTGTATGATCTCTTTCAACCAACTTAGCAATCTTGGCCAATAAAGGAATGCGGTGATCCAACTATGAAATCTGAAAGAGGAATTATATTACTAAAATTTACATTTAACATATTTTGTATTCACGTTTTTTATTTTAATATGTGACAAAAAAAAATACTCTAACTAATTGTTATTAGTCAAATTTTAAAAAATTAGTGAAAAGACACATATACCCATTTCTTTTAATAAAATTTATAATATTCCAAAAAATAGCTTTAACAATTTGAAAAAAAAAAAACAACAAAAGAATACATATAAAAATTTATTCAGTTAAAATTTTCACTAATAATATTATCATTAAAAAAATTAACACAATAAATAAGCCAACCCTAAAATTCAGTCCAAAAATCAGTTTACAATATTTTAATAAATTAGGAGAAATTAAGCCTTCTTTTAACAATTATAATGGTAATTTTGTAAATATTTCAAATTTTTTAAAATATACTTAATTGAATATGCTTAATATTATCGAACTTAAATGTTAGTGTATTTTGTTTTTTTTATATTTGAAAATATAGAATGTAAATAGTTACTGGACATTAAATAAGACATGCTTTTTTGTTATATTAATATTAAAGAACACAAAACCTCACATGTATAAACTTAAAAGTAAATACAATGTATAAGATAGTTTGATTTTTTTTTTTCTTTTCATCTTATAATAAATTTCTGCAGATTGTCCACGGGAACAATATGTTACCCAAGTATAAATATATAAAGAGACGAGTAAAACTTTGACCCAAAAACCATACAAGGATGGAAAGTGCAAAAACCCTAAAATGGAGGTCGAAAAGGGGTGATGCCAAAGGCACCATTTCTCGAGGGAGTTATGGAGATCATTAGGCAGTGACCAAAAGACCACAAATATACCAAGAATCATGATCAACCAAATGTCACATGGAATCGCTTTCTATACCTTTTTTCCATCTAAAGGAAAGGAAAAGGTAAACACACCCTCTTTTCCTTTTATAAAGAAGAAAAAAGGTGTAACTTTTGTGACTAAAAACTGCAAATGTGGAAGCACATGTCCATACAATATGTAAAAGATAATATATACGAACGGATGTGACGGGCAAGAGAAAAAAAAGAATGGCAGCTTATATGATCACTCTCTTGTCTTTTGTTGCTGGGGTACCTAATTAAAGTCCTTAATCATGTCGGATTTATTGATTAATTACAGGGATGATTGTGAGTGCTATATGTAAAGCAAGCAAAGCGCTATGATTCATGAGCGCACGAGCCCACGTTTTGAGTGGTTTAAATGTTAATCAGTCGGGTATTGTCCATGCCCCCACTGTCCCTTCAGGAGACATAATACACTTTGTGTGCGTTTTTTAAGTTTCTCTATAACTTGTTTTTGCCGTCGGTTTCTTTTAGGGGACGTTTGGTTCATTATATTATTTTGGGAGAATGGAATGTAAATGATTGATTCTTGTTTTTACTGTTTAGTAAAATGAAATTTTATTCTCATCTTTATTATTATTTGGTGATAAGATTTCCTATTCCCCCTAGTTAATTTCATTCCAATTTCCTCTTATCCTCTCTCTATAATATACACACACGTACACACACAACAAATAAATTCTATAAATAATAACAATAATAATAATAATTTTTATATTAAAATGACGTTAAGTATTTTAGAATTATAATAATAATTAAATTATCAATAATAACTATACATTATTATATATTTTTAAATATTTATTAATTTGAAATATATGTATGGTTATTATAATTAATGTGAATTATTATTATTACTACTAAAAAATTAATATAATTTTTATTTATATTTTTATATTTATGGTAATTTAAATAAATTTTAATTATATTATTATTTTTGTATTATTTTTGAAATATCATTTTTTGTATTCCAATGACAAAATTGGTTTTGAAGTAAACCAATCATATGATAAAATTAGTAATTTTGTTTTTAATTTTGTTTAGTTTTAATTTTTATTATAATTATAATTGCATACTATAAACTAAATGATCTCTTAAAGTTATTTCACCAATTTTTATACTTGAAAATTTCTTTTAAAGTTGTCTCAGCAAATTTTTCTTCCTCCCTATCTCATTACCAGTTTTAAAATGTGTAGTTACTTATACAAAAAAAAAAAAAGAAATGATTATGTAAAATGTGGTTGATAATATAAAATGTGAAATGATTATTTAAATATTTCAAAACATTACAACTCTTAAAAAAACAATTATAATGTTTACTATTTAGAATATTTAAAATTAATTTTTTTTACATTTTTATATATGCATTATTTTTATTATTATATTTGTACATATAAATTTGTCCCTTTGTAAGAAAAAAAAAAAGCAGTTAATATCTGTAGTGATAATATGTATAAAATATTTGCATGTTTCCACAACTAAGGCATGTTGTTTAACACTAATGCTTTACATTGGCACAGTGGGTTTGATTTTAGGGAGTTAAAAACCATTGCGACCTGGCATGCTCTAAGGGTGCCACGTCACTCAACACCGATGCTTATTGAACTGAATAAATGAGTAAACTGGTGCTCACTTATTCTCTATTTTATTTTATGACAAGTAACAGCTGCGATGTGGCATGCTATAACGGTGCCACGCATTTATAATTGTTAAATATATGTTTTGATTTTGGTCATTAACTTGATTATGGATCAAAAGATAAAATGTACAATAAATAGCTCTAATAATGTAGTATGGGGGCTAATGTAAATTGTTAAGAGTTATCATCGATGTATTATAATTCCTCCAATGAACTACATTATTATATTCATTAAATTTAAAAATAGATATATAAGTAATTTTAGATAATTTGAATTTTATATAATTTAAATAAATTTAGTTGTAATTAATTATTTATTGTAACTAATTATTTAAATAATCATTGAATGGTAGGATAAAATTAGTTTACATATATAATATCTTTATAAGAATTATAACTGAAACATATATTTTTAGTAAATATGTAAATTTTATATAACACTTATTTAAAATTTTTATAGTTGTCCTACAAAAGAATTTTATGTAAAAAGAAAAAATGATGTTAATAATTTTTATATTATATTTTTTTAATAATATTTTATCTACTACATATAACTTTACCCCCACTAGCCAGAACTCTTGGATCTGCCAATGGGAGGAGTCGAGGGAAAGGAGAAATATAGAAGCCAAGAAAGGGAATCTCAACCTTTAGGCGAGGAAGGTGAAGGGGGCTTTGTGATCTTTATTATTGCAATTATATATGTGTCTTTGAGTTCGTAAATTTGATAATTAGTTACTCATCATATTTTCTATTGATGCATGTAATTAATGGCAGAGGGCTTGTACGTACCCACCCATAAAATAATGTCGTCTATCCTTTCAAAAGCATTTTAAGTTATGTGTGTTCCACATTCGGATCCATATAGTCGTAAATATACACTATCTAGTAGTCAACATAAATTAATGACATAGCTATTTGCATCCGATCAATGGCAACATATATGCCTCCTATCGCTTCAAACAAATATTGCATTCATAAGTTACGTATCTTGTCATATTGCTAGATTTTTCATACACGGGTAATATACTATTTCTACATTATTTCACGACACTAATTATATTTTTATTTTTTTTAGATTGTCCACCTCCTAATTCTTTGAATTAAGAGCCTAAGTAATAGAGTTCAAATAATTAAAATCCAAAATTCTTGATTTTAACATGGCAAAATTTCAATGTCCTTGCCTTTTTTTTCTTTCTTTTGTTATTTATTTATTTATTTTTTGGATAGAGTAATTTTGTTGTTGAACCCAAATTGTAGGAACAAATGAAAATAAATTTTATAGCACAGTTTAAAAACAAGAAATAAAGTGTTTAAAGCTCCCTCCATAAGATTACAATAAAAAAAGTAACTATTTTTCTTTTATTTTTGCAGATTATAGTAGAAGGTATCGACTGTTAAAAGGGAAAAAGGAAAGGTGGATGAGATTTGTAGATAAACACTAGAGAACAACACAAAGAGCACAATGTAAGAAGCCTTTTTGCCCATAAAGTCAAAAGCCTTCAAAAAGAGTTGTTTCAACTTCATGGTTGTGACTCCTTTCTATTCCACAAGGTGAGAGTAATAAGAGAATCAGAATCCAAATTGAAAGACATATGCTTCAGGTTTTCATGGGATGATGTTAGCTCAGTAGCTTTGAGGATCACAAGCGACTCTGCATGGTTTAAAATCAGTAACATCTAATGAGCAAGAGAACATAACTATGAAATATCCATGAGAGAACCTCTAAGGACGCCATCCATGCCCGCGGACCTGGTTTCCCTATAGTTGAACCATCAACATTTTATTTGAGACAATGAAGTTGAGAAGCAACCTAAGTCCACAGCTATGGAGAAGGTTTGGGTGTAGCCCAAAGTTTCAAAGCGTTAATGTACAGAAGGAGGGGCTGACTTTCTGTAGAATAGGTGCCATCCTGACACTTCAAGCCCGAGATTAAGTTTCACCATAATCCGATCAAGCATTATAGCCCATGTCAGAGTCTTATTTTGGAAAACCATTTAACATGAAGGAAACCTATGGCTCGGGTCATAAGCTCCCATTCCATTCGCCAAGGGGAGCCCTTCGCCAGCTCAAGCCCTCATGTAAGGGAGCTAAGCATATCGTGGAAATGCATCAGGCCACAGGGCTCGGAGTCCTCCACCAACCATCTTGCGAGAGGGAGGAGAAACGGGCGATTAACTAGAGTCACATAGAGAGAAAGAGACACTCGGGTTGAAGCTAGAGAAAGATGACTTTTGTTCTGACCACCATACCCAAGACATTAAAAGCCTCATGTCAATGCGAGGCGGTTTGCTTACACCCAAGAGTTTACATCAGACCCTAGCGGAGAGGTCCAACCAGAGATGTCACATGTGCGAGAGGGGAAAAGGGGAGACAAGGATCCTTGCCGGGAGGCTCAGGGCTTACAAGCAAGCAAGCAAGGAGGAAAATATAGAAATAAACCGCCTCACATGGAGATCGACAAGCCAAGTTTTCAAGTGTAAAAGACAAAGAGCTACAACTACAGTTGAATCTCAATAAAATGATGCGCATGGGGCACCATAGATTACACATTCAACTATGAGTGTCTACTGTAAACTACCAAAATGCTACCAACGATTGGGAAGAAAAGCATTTGGATGGGAGCTTAGTAAAATACACATTCAACTATGAGTGTCTACTGTAAACTACCACAAATGCCACTCCTTTACAAAGAATTCTTCTGACAATGACAGATAAAACAGTGACAAACCAACCAGACTAAAGAAAAGAATCAAAGAATTTATCTTAGTACATCAACCAGATATGGAATTGTAAAATCGGTAAAGTTAGAGGGCCACAGCTCGCTGATTATAAGAGAACCACAGTCTCCTTTGTTTTGTCCAAATAATAATAATAATAATAATAACAAAAGGGACTGTGGTCCGCTCAAAACAAAGAGAGTTATGGCCTGAGGGGCTGTGGCTCCCTACCCTTATCCGTGTGAAATATAGGTCTCCAAGGCTATTTAAATACACTGGATGCAACATAGAAAGGTCCAGTTACAATGATAGTAGTAAAGGCAAGAACTAATAGGACTATATATTATCTCTCAATTCTGCTATTTGAATGTTGTCTCTCACTAACAGAGGCATGTTCGTATCTCATTTTTACGATCCAAATTCAATTCTGCCAGGTCGTATGGCGCTCAACATGATGGCTCCACATCTTTATATGCTTCAGTTCACTTGCGTCCAGTCATTGTCTGATTCCATTTAGTTCTGATGTGTGCTTACAAGTCTGTTAACCAAAGCAACTATTCACAATTTTTTTCTACTCACAGTTTATTTTCTTTGTCACTCAACTGCATCAAAACCAAAATATGATTCTTAGTCTCCAGGTCAAGAAACCACTCATAAAATACACAATTCTTCCAATGCAAATGAACTGCTGACAAGTAAATAAGTCTAAGTCATCTGCACACCGAGGCTAAATCTAATCCCAGAAGTGTTGTCTGGCAACATTTTACGAAAATAAAAATCAATAGAGAAGGTAAGCTAAAGTGCAATTATTGTGGTTGATTGCTTGAAAGAGGTTCTCATAATGGGATAAGACATTTATTTGATCACACCAAAACCTGTCCAAACCCACGGAATATTTATCTCAAAAAAAAAAAAAAATGTAATGGTTACTAACTTACCGAAAAGCAATAAAGGAAAGATTTTTACACACACTTATCATCTAGAGATTGGGAGAAAGGAGCTCACAGAGGCTGTCATTCTACATGGATATCTTCCATTCTACATGCTTCAATTTTGCTTGCAAATTATATATTCCCCATTTGATTGCCCGGGCGTGAGGTGGAGCAGAAAATTTTCATCTAGGAAGTTTCTTGTCTTGAGAATTTGATGAGAGCCATGGGGACAAGATTAGATCCAAGGCTAGACATACTATTTGCTTTCACAACATTCTTAGTTCTCAATGGTGATGTCATTGTTGCAAGTATTGTTTTGGATTTTCTTGCTTTCGTAAATTACGCAAGTGTTCTCTGGGCATCAACTCAGTCTAGGTCATTCATAGATGGTTAGTTCCATTGTCTTGGTGACAGGTAATTGTTATTATTTCTTTCTAAAAGGGGTGGAAACAATCATTCACCTAAAACAGCAAATTGTTGAAAATTTCTGTATTAAGATTTTAAATATGTATAAATTGTATAATTTAAATAATTCGCATTAAAAGAAAAGAAAAAAAATAAGAAGAATAAAATTACTCATAAATTTAATAATTTAAACTTTTGTATTAAAATATAATATTCAATTTGCTGAATTTTTACTTATTTAAAATTTACCTAAATTTTAAATTTCTGCCTTTTCTTAACACTCTGGTCTCACAGTCTCCACCTTGCCTATCCCAATGCGTTTAATTCCTTGCTAAAAACTTGCATTCAGTGTCAAAGTGAATGAATGACAGGATTTACGAATAATTTTTACCAAGACCTTTATACTAAATAAAATGTGGTCCAATCATTTTTTTTTTTTTGTATGTGTCGGATCATGAACTACTAACTGCATCCAATCTCTAAAGAAATCCCACTTCTTTTGAAGTTTCTTGTCCTTTTTTTTTTTTCTCTTTTTTCCTGGAACGAAAAATGTACGGAATCTCCTAAATAGGATCAAGCCTTATTGGATGGTATTTACTTCTTTCTTATTCTAAACAAACAAAGAAATTACTGTATAATTTTAACTATACCTAGCATTACTCCGAGAAATATTCTTATTATATATAGCAGTAATTTCATTTTTGATAGTGGATTGTTATGTAATAATCAATTGGCAGGACTAGGTTAAATTTATAGGCCTTGTGGATATAGTCAACCGGTGGCATACATTAGTTACACCAGATATATATATATATATATATATATGTATGTATGTATATATAGAAAGAGAGAGAGAGAGAGAGAGCTGGGTGGTACAGAATTTATTTGTCTCATTGTCAGCAATGGCGCGAACCAACAGAAAGTAGGAAAATGAGAAACTAATGGACATTCTTCAATGGCAGGCTCTCAACAGGAAGGCTTGTTTTAAGATGATCAGGCTGCCACGTTGTTATGCAGACCTTTTGGTCTTGTCTTGTTTTCCGTACATGTACATCCATGCATTGATAATTGATTCACGTTGACCTAATTGGTTTTTGAATCCGCATTTCATTCTTACAAGCTAAAATTTAACCCTGTTGAATTAATCATTTTCTGGTTTAGCGCCGAGCTTGATAACTAAGAATTTCCGTAGGACCTTGCCTTTACATAGACAATCAATTATCTGGTAACTGTTTAGTTCTGCCATTTCTCATTTTGCATAGTTCTGCAATGTTTTCATTTACGTAGGCTTGTCAAAAAACTGCAGTCGTCTATCGAGTACCAGAACATCAACAACCATACATTAAACAAAACAAAAGAAAAGAATGGCTTTAAAACATTATCCTTCAGAAAATACCATGAACAACGAAGCACCCCAGAATTATCATACCCCGAGTTCCACCAAGATTTCCCATCAACCAGACCAGACAATTCCAAACTAATTAAACAGGCATTCCCTTATTTTATGGCATCAAAAGCATGACCCTTCAACTGAGGCAATGCTCAGTTATCCTCTTTCTTTGCTTCTTCTGGCTTCTCCTCGGATTCCTTCACTTCCTCCTTTGATTCAGCAGATTCATCTGGTGTCTCAACATTTGGCTCTTCTGTCTTCTGTTCCTCAGAAGCTTCCTCCTTCTCCTCAGGCTGCCAATTCGTGATCAAAATGTTCAACACACGTCGGTCCGTTTAACATGCAGTATATGCAATATAACTAAACATATGATATATATATGAATTATATATGAACATGCAAACAATTTCATGAAAAGTTCAACATGTATGCAGTCGGGCGTGTAATGAACATATATATATATGTCATGTCTACCTTTGCTTCCTCTTTCGTTGGCTCTTCAACAACCTCTTCCTTGGCGGGCTCAGGTGCAGGGGCTGCTTCAGCCTCCTCCTTCAAGACCTTTGGTGTACTAGCACAGGCACCCATTTTTGATGTTCAACTAGTAATAACCGGACCCCGAATGCCCGCGTCTCTCTCTCCGCTTCTGATTCGCGAGAGAAAGGTTGAAGAAGATAATCACCAAAGAAGACAAAACCACAATGCTTAGGAGGTGGGAAACTTGGGATATGAGCAACAGTTGTGGCGTCTCTCAGGTTTTTATACAGAGAGCAGTCTGTTTAGCCTTTGTGGTAGCGGGATTCTCTCTACGGCTTGGAAAATTTTAAGGGAAGGTCTTTGGTTGTCATCCTTGGACTTTCTTTAATTAGTGTTTTGTTTGCACCGGATTAGTGAACTAAAATTGGTACTCAGCAGCTTGTGATCCAAATTCATGCATGGGTTAATCAGCCGTTAATACAACCAAATTTGCTATAGTTACAATAAGAATAATGCTAGGATTATTACCATTGCATTCACTATTCTAGTTTTACAATCCAATTCAAGGTAGACCACCCGTGCTGGAATTAAGAGTCTCACAATAAATTACTTCCTTGTAACCTGATTGAAGATTTTTTTTTCTTTTTTTTTTTTGAGACAGAATTCGTGCTCACCTTTTCAAAATAAATTAAACTAGCTTTTTTACTCACGCTATGAATCCGTATGTACTTTAGTTTTTCTTAAATAGAAAATAATGTAGAGATAAATAAATAATTTCGAATATAAAAATAAATAATAATGATTTTACATAATATTTTCTTTGTTAAAATGATAATAATGATTAAATTTGTTATTTTCATTTTTTTTAAAAAAAATTGGCCAAGAATTAAACAAAAGAATTTACGTAAGTATATAAAAGCCCAACGGAAAAAAAAGAAAAAGAAAAGAAAAGAAAAAGTCAAGTGTGCCGTAAAAAAGATAGTATGAATCAGGATGGAAGGAAACAATTAAAGTGGATTTATGGAAAAGAGTACAAATGTATCACACATCAAAGCAATACAGTTTCTCACAAATTCATTATAATGATGCAGAAGTTCTGGCTAATAATTTGTCATAGAAGACAATCAATCCAAAAGAGCCATCAGAAGTAGTGTCTTTCCTCACGGTTCGTCGCCTCGCTCCATAATACCGCACATCATGTGCATGAGTGTGTGTGTGTGTGTGTGTGTGTGAGAGAGAGAGAGAGAGAGAGAGAGAGAGAGAGAGAGAGATGTTATACAGCTCTCTGTGCGCCATTGGAGGTGGCTTTTCTGTCTTCTGTGATGCAGGGCCAGCACGTATGGTTGCATGAGACTGGTACTTTTCAAGCTCATCTTCCATGATCAACGTTAGAATTATGCTTCTTCTCTTACAGATGAGAAAACTGGAAAAAAGCCTAGGTTCAGCCAAATCTAACCTTAGCCTCATGTATGCAGCATCTTGGGCACACGGCCACCATAGATGTTCCTGCGGTGAACTTCAACATCAAGCTGCTTGCTATCCTTAACATCTTTCAATGGGACTATAATATGAAGCAACTCCTTGACCTCTCCGAATCAGTTATAGATGAAAAATGTGTAGTGATTAGCAAAGTTTGATTGGTTTTGAGGAAAACCAAGTGTCATTCCTATTAGTTAATGATCTATCGAATAATTCATTTATATTAAACCTAATAAAAATACATATCAAAGCAGGTTAAAGTTCTATGCATAGAAGTTTGATACAGTAGATTTTCATGTAAGAGAGAGAACTCAAAAAATTCAATATTCGATGCCTGAAAACTCTTTAATTGCACCACAACAACAACAACTGTTATAAGCCTTAGACAAAAGAGGCATTGGAGAGACAAACCGTCATGGTGATCTTTAATTTGTGTTGATAGATTGAATTGGTGGAGGCGGTGAAATTTTTCCAATGGTTTTGAAAAATATGTTAATCACTCTTAGGACAATCATTCTCATGGAAACATCCAATTATTCATATCTCCACAACTCCAAATATTTCTCCCTTAACAACACCTATAAAAAATAGTCATCAATGCCTATTACCTTACTTCTCCCAACTAAGAAGCCTTTTTTTTTTTAACAACAATTAAATGCAAAATATATTTTATCAAACTCTAGTAACTCTCTTTCTAATGCATGTCTAATATATTCTAGTTTAACTAGTGTAATTATATTGCTCCTTTTTAACTCATTTTTGTAGTATTAGAGTTGAGCATATAATTTTTTTGCATCTTCTCTTATATTCATGACAACCATATTCTTTGCTCTACTTCATTTAATGAGACTAATTTCTGAATACAACTATTTATTAACCATATCTTTTTAGTTTTTTAATGACAACCTAGAAATGGACCTTAAGTTACAGAACACATTACTGGCCAATCATGTAGTTGAAATCCTCTTATTCTTAAAGACATAATTGGACTTATAGAAGTCAACAAAGTCTTTACCTTAACATAATTGAGTTACTTCACATATCTTGCTGAGATCTTTTGTGTGCAAAAAGGCTTGTTGCATTATTTTCTCACAAAATCCTTCTAGTTTTCAGCAAAGATGAACTTAATTCTCTTGCTAATAACATTTTTCATTAAGACATCTTTAAATGCAATTAAACTCTCAAATCACATGGAAACTTTAAATTTTAGTTTTTCTTATTGATTACTAAATACTAGATGTCTTCACTTTCTTTTTACTTTACTATCCTTATCATTGTTATTGATTTCAAAAATTTCATGATCACATGTGTCAAGATAATTAGTTGCATTACTATCATTAGATTCATCATGTCCAAACATCTTTGGATTAACCTCTTTATCACCCTCTTTACATTAATCTTCAAACCTCACATCTTACATCTCAATTTGCTCTCCATTAACTTACTTTGATTAAATCATCTCATATTCTTCCTTACTTTCTTTAGGTCTTAATGATCATCATCAGTTAGCATATTCACCTTTATTATGCTTCTTTTTTATTTTTCATCATCTATTTTAGATTTTGTCTTTATCACCATTTTCCATGGTTCTCACTTTGACATCCATAACATTATCTAAATTAATGTTGTCCAACACCTCATTATCAATATAATCAATGTCATTTGCTTGACTTAATGGTCCCTCTAGCTATGTTTGTTCCATTATCCTTTATTCTAATAAAAACATTTCCCTATTACTCCTTATTTTTCTTTACCTTAGTATCAACTTTAATATTTATATGACTTCCACTACCCTTACCTATCACATTACCAATCATACCATCACCTTAACTTATTCTAATGTCCTTACTTTTATTCATATTAAAAACCTCTTCATCAAGGATTACATACACTTTTATCTCTTTGTACTTCAAACTTATGTCATTCATTTCAAAAATTGTTTTGTTTGTATTATGCATTTTTTAAGACCATTATTCAAGTTCTCCTTTTGTATAGACCATTATTCAAGTTCTCTTTTTGTATAAAACATTTACCTAACTTAATTAACTTGTTTTTGATATCTAGTAATTAAATTTGTCAAACCTTAATGTCCCTTTTTTCCATATTGCCTCCATTATAATGAGTGTATGGATCATGGTTGCAATATTCCACCCTAGTACATTGTTATTAACCCATGATGCACACTCATTCTATAAAGGATAACACACATAATGTCTAACATGTTAAAAACTAGTTTATGTTTTATATTTCAAAACATATAAACATTCATGAAATAATTAAAAGGCATCCACAAGTAGACAAGTATACAATATATCAAATACCACCTAAATAGGTTAAACTACTAAAGGGCATCAACAAATAAATAAGATTCATTATTTTCTTAATATATTTTTTTAATATATTTGATTTGGTCAATATATTTATTTAACATTTTGATTGTTTTTTGTCAATTAAAAATACTAAATTAGAAAAATTTTTAAATATTTAGAACTAAATTAAAAAGTAAAAGATTTAAAATTTAATTATAAAAAGTTATAATTTGAAGATTTTTTTTGGTATATTATGAGAAAGAAATTATTTTTGAGTGGAGAAAGTTTGTTCTTAAAATAATTATTAAAAAAAATTCATTGTAAGAAATAAGAATTTAAGAGTAATCATTAAAAAAAAAAGCCCCTTCCATGTGAAATAAAATGAAGAATTGAAATTAATGTAGATAAATGTGTATAGAAATAAAAATAAATTAATATATACATATTGAGTATAGAAAAGGAAACCTTGACATTGAAAAAGTTGAATTTTGTGAAAAAAACATACTTTTTTTTTTTTTGAACTAAAAGACTTTTTCAAGAGAAAAAGGCATTTTTAACCGTAAAGAGACTTCCTGGGTGCCAAAAAAACCGAAAGCTAGAAATAATGCTCAAAAATAATATATAAAATTGAGAGTATTTTTATCATCGTATAACCCAATTCTCGCAATCTTTCTCACCAAATTTATGAAGAAAAAAAAATATTCCTTAAACCTCACATGAAATGTTTTTTATGGTTTTCTCATTATTTTCACTTTTATAAGCTTCCCAAATAATTGAAAAAAAAAATTTCTATTACTTTTCTTTCTCGTTATTTTTCTTTTTTAACATTTTCTTTCTTATCATTTTCTTACATCTTAAAAAAAAAAAAAGCTTAATCTTTTAAGAAATAATACACACGATACACCTGAAAAAAAGAAAATAATAACAATAATAATCATAGAAAAGCCAAGAGGGTTTAGGGTTTTTGTGTCGCTTCCACCCGCTGTTACTTTTCCCGTGGCTAGTCTGCCTCTAATCGATGATAGATAAACCTGAGAAGCATTATATGAAAGAATATTGAAGGAGAAGAAGATGTGGTATCTGTGCGTGTTTTACCATAGATTGTTGGACTACCGGAAGCCGGAAGTGGAGTCTCTGGCGGAGCTTTTTGGAGGTCTCGAGTCCTTGGAATGGAGGCTTCCTTTATTCCACCATCCCGACTCGCCTTTTCACTTCGTCGATCTCCCTTCTGAAGATGTCGCCCGATGCATCGCCAATCGCAGTTCGTTCCCTCCCTTGTTTCTTTTTACCGTTGTTTTTGCGTTTATCCTGTGTAATGTTATGTGATTATGGTAGTGATTTCTGTTCGTGACGAGTAAGCCCCCCACCCCACTTGTGGTTTGTGTAAAAGGCGGTCTCTTAGCAACCCTGTTCTTCTTTAATAAGACCCACTTGAATCCTGGATGGAAGCCGTGCAGCGGGCCAAAAGAGAAAAAGTTTTTCCCAATTTAAATGAGCTAATACTCACATGAGTTCATATTTTAATTTAAACTATGAGGGTTTTTTTTTTTTTTTAATATTCCTTTTGCTGAACTTTCGATTTGTCTCCCCCTCCCTCGTTCCTTTTCTTTAAAGGTATACTTGTGAAAGGAATGTATGAAGTTTGGGGAGAAGGGAGTAGCTATGAGGAACTGGAGGAGGCCATAAACCGTTACCCTGATGAACTGAAGTTGCCATTTTTGACTTCTGAAAGCACATTCAAGATAACAGTTGATAGCTTCGGAAAAGTCATCAGCTTCCAGGAACAAAATGATCGCATTAAGGGGCTTGGCTACATCCCCTTTAAGGTGTGTTTTTTGTTTCACCTTTGGTTTTGTTAGGCATGGATTTGCTCTTGGGTGGAGTTTTACTTACATGGTTACTCTGCTGCGCTAGACTAGTAAAGCTATTTAGAATTTCTTTTTAGCCTTTTTCTTATAATGCCCATCTAGATGGATTAGTTACTTGGAAGTGAGAAACAGAGAACCAATAAGTTGCACTAAATAGGATGCTTTGTCTATTCCATATTTCAGAATAATCAAGTATGTTTCATAGGAAGATGAAGAATAAAGAATGCATAAAGTATTAGTTTTCCTTTTTTTTTTCTGTTTTTCCACATCCACTTCTAGAAATTAAAGCTGAAGCCTATTTACCTGCAAAAAGGTTTTCTTTTATGGTAATTAAAGAATGGAGACTTGATCATCCGTAAGGAAAGGTGGTAACCAGTACCAAATATTTGCCTGGCTGTGCCTCATGCACTATGTGAATACCCACCAATGTGTGATTACCATAGTATGTTTGGCACCACTCACATTTTTTCATTTCTGAGCTATTGTGGTGCTAAAATTTATTAACTGATTTATGTTCTATCGTAGGAATGTCCACGGACATTTTCTCAGTTTGCTTGTCTACTTGGTGAGCATACCACCCTGGATTTTGTTCCCAGTCTGGCATTTCAGTAACTGCTTGTTTGGCTCAGATGCATTTATAGCTTCAGGTCTCAAATGGAACACACTGCCAATATTTTATGACCATAGTACTATTTTGTGGGACATAAACCTTTCTGGTCCCTTGTATCTATGTTTTGCTTAACATAATTTTGTATAGGGTTATGAATTTCCTTCTGTCCTAGTGATTGGTTATCCTGCTTGCTTTTCATAGTCCCTATGAAGATCCAAAATATATGAACTGTGTGAAGATCTGATGAGTGTTCTGAAACTCTCAGTTTCATGATTGGAAATTTATCCTATGGCATTTTTATTTGATTGAAATTTTATTGATGGAGGCTATGCAGCTTCAAATAGGTAGGACGTAGGGAGTAAAGTGGAGAGAGGGAAGAGACAAAAAAACCTAAAAAATGAGGAGAGACAGAGTGAGAAGAGAAATCAGTACAGAGGGAGACAGAAAGGATGGAGATAGAAGTCTAGCAGCAATTTTGAGGTGGGGGTTTCACTAAATTGTGGCTCATACAAAAATTAATTTTATAGTCCTTAAGTGTACAATCACTGATCAGTGGCCCAATGTATTTGTCAGTGAAAAAATTTCTGAGAAATTACTTACAGTATTGCTAAGGAAATGCCTGGCAATCCTAAAGCAACAAAAAAGGAGGAAAAGAGAAATCCTAGTATCTTTTCCATGGCTGCAGAACCCTCAGTCTTCATTGTACTTGACAATATTTAATTTTCTTGTTCCCTTTTTGGGGGCTCTGCCCCTTATGATACCATGTTCATTTAGAAACTTAATGCTGATTAAATTTTATAAATCTCAGCACAAGCAATACCAGTCAGTTTTGACTCAATTTGCATTCGTTTATAATTGTTGGGAACTAGAGCCCAGAGGCCACTCATTTCCTTGCACTGTACTCTCTTTGCACCACGCCTGTTTCCTTGGAAATTAATTTTGACTTCTTTAACACCTTAATCACTGTCATTGCTTAAAGAACTGCTAATTGCTAGCCAGTGTTTACTTTCATGATTCTTTTAGAGTTGCTAACACTAATGTGTTACAGGGTAAAGTTAATTTGAAAAATCCAGATCACAAGTTCTGGCTGATGGAGACTGATGAGTATGGAGCTAGCAATGGGCTGCCACCAATTGTCCAAAGAAGAATCTTTTTTGGCCGGGAGGTTGGCGGCGCTGATAGGAAGCTGATTCCAACTTATCAATTGAAGAGCCGCATGTACCTTGGCCCAACAGCCATGGATGCAGAAATGGCACTTTTAATGGCCAATCAAGCTTTAGTCACACAGGGGAAACTCATTTATGACCCTTTTGTTGGCACTGGGAGCGTTCTTGTTGCTGCAGCTCACTTTGGAGCTATTACTATGGTTTGTGTTTTTTCTTAAATAATGGTGATTTATTTTAGTTTGAACTACCTGCACATGGTAATCTCAACTGATATGAAGTTCTTCAGGGTGCTGACATTGACATTAGAGTGATACGTGATGGTCGTGGCCCAAACTGTAATATTTGGAGCAATTTCAAGCAGGTAAAACATATTGTCTGCAATCTGCATTCAGCCATTGTTTAGGATTCAGAGTACTTCTGGCAACACTTTCCAGTACAAATGGTTCATTAGGTATTAATTTGCCCCTGTTTTAGTCTTATCATTTTAGCTTATTTGCTTTATTTTCCTTGAGGGAACAAGTTCATAATTGAGGTTCATTTAAAAACTTCATGGAGGCGTACTAATTTACTTACTTATCTTTGCAGTATGGATTGCCAATGCCAATTGGTCTTCTGAGAGCAGATAACAACCTTCCACCTTGGCGTCCTGGACTGACAGAGGTAAACCCATAATTTGTTACTCATAAAAGCAGTTACCTCCCCCCCCCAACCTACCCACCTTTATAACAATTGAAAATGAGGAAAGCAGGGTTTAGAGGGACCATGCTTGGACCATTGCTGCTAAGCAAATGGAGTATTTTTTTTTCATCTTATAATTCAAGTTGCCCCAAACTGCTTGTAATCCTTTAAAAAGTAATAGGATTTTGCAAATGCATGGCATAGAGTTCCTTCATTTTTTTTTTTTCTATCATCATTTTTTCACAATTGGACTTCTTCCTTATTTGTGTCTTGCAGTATTACTGCTGCAAATGCAATTTTGTATTTCAAGAAATAAAATTGGCATGATTATCTAAGGCCCTATTTTTCTGCTTTGAAGCTTTTTTTTTTTTTTAATTCCCTTCTTTCAAGAACCTAGTTCGTTAAGTTTGATCTGACTAAATTTGTTGGTGTTTCACAATGTTTGGCAAGCTTATATTTTAATTCTTTTGATATTTATTAGGTCTTTGATGCAATAGTCTGCGACCCTCCTTATGGAGTTCGTGCTGGGGGAAGAAAGTCTGGTGGCCGGAAATTGCTGAAGGGGGCAGTGGCTCCATATGTCGTTCCTGATGACAAGAGAACTGACCACATACCTTCAACTGCACCCTACAGCTTAGCTGAATGTGTACATGATTTACTTGATCTTGCTGCTAAGATGCTTGTAATGGGTGGCAGACTTGTGTACTTTTTCCCTGTACTAAGTGATGATGATAGTGTCGAAACTCACTTCCCAGAGCACCCATGTTTCAAATTGGTTGCTGCTTCAGAACAGATTCTAAGTTTACGTTACAGCCGTGTATTATTAACCATGGTAAAGGTAGGTCCTTACACTGAGAACATTGCAGAGGCAGCCAAGATAAAGCATTTAGATTTCAAGGAGAACCATTTGAAGTGGCTAGAAGATGGTAATCTTCGTTCTTCTGTTTTCAGCCCAGCCGATTCTCAGTTAACTGCAGGCTCCAAATCATTGAAAGAACTGAAGCCGAAGTACCGAGGGAAATATGTGTAGTTCTACCTCATTTCAAGTGCTTTAGTCGAACAGGGCTACACTGTGTCGACCCACTGTTCCTCGTCATGTGTGGACAGGAAGATTAAAAGAGGGTGTTTTGGGTTCTGTTGGGGTGGGGAGGGAACTAATCAGGAGCTGATACAAAACTCCCTTCTCTCGTTGAATTTATTGAGTTTCTTGACTAGGGGATGTCAAGATCTTCTGATTTTGATTTCCATCTAATTAATTGCTGTTGTTGTTAATATTGCTGGGGAGGCGGATGATACGCTGTAGTAACCAGGTTAAAGCACAAGTATTTTTGTTGTTTTGCTAGACGAGTTAAAGCAAGACCGTGATGTTTTAGGCCGAGTTATTTGGAAGGCCAGAATTGCGGTTCGGTGGGTTTAAAGGGAAGAATTAACATAGAAGATAAAAACAATAAGAGTTCAATTTAACATGCAATGTACATAAGTGATTCTGTTGGATCTTCTCCGAGAAAGTATTTATTGTAACAAAAAGAAAAAAAAAATGCTAAAGCGCAGAAACTCTAGTTAATAATCTGACCAGACGGTCAGAAATGGCCTTGCCTATGGCCATCCATCCCCAAATTTGGGGAATTGGTCTGTATCTGGGTTAGTCCAGCCTGCCCTTGCATCCCATCACTTGCGTACTTTTGCCACATTTGCTGCTCCTCCACCATTAACTTCTGTTTCTTGTCTAAGTCTGACATCTGCACGTAAGATGGCGGTGCAACCACTAGCGAAGCTGCGAATGGGTCTGCGATCCCTGCTGTGCTAGCACTACCGTCCACTGTTGGTGGGGCTGGCAACGCTAACATTGCAGGCCTGCCAGCCGACCCCAATGCGACGCTGCTAGCACTCCCACTTGCTCCGTAACCTGCAGAAGACATTGCCTGGATTGTTGCCCCTCGTTGATACATGCCATCAAGTGTCATCATATCAAGACCTCCAGGAAGATTTGCCTTTTGATTGGACAGATGACTAGCTGATTGAACTAAAGCTGTCTCCCAATCTGCTGCATCGTCCTTGAATGCTTCCCATGCAGGAAGACCTTCAGGACCTGCTGGTGCGCCACCATCAAACAAGGCCAATGCCAATCTGTTTGCGTGATCTTCTGCTGATACTGCATCTTCTCCTAATTTCAATAAGTCAGCCTCTTGTTGAGTATTGCTTTCTTCTTTCTCCTCTTCCTTTGCTTCTTCCAGAGGGTCCTCAGCGAAACCTTCAGGTGGTGGCAATGCCTTTATTGAGTTCATATCCTCTTCCTTTGTTTCTGGTTCTTTAGGCTCCTCGGTTTCATTCTTCGTTTCCATGCCAATTGGTTTCCCGGTCCGTGCCAACGCAGACTTGTCTCGTATGAAATCGTCCATGAGTTCAAGTTTCTTCTGTGTTATTCTCTCGACTTCTGGATACTCCGAAGATCGCGCGATCCCAACAGATTTGCTCCAGCCATGGAAATTTTCAAGCTCATCCAACTGCTTTGAGACCCGGCAGAAGATCTCATACACCTTGATGGAGTCAGAAATCTCTAGTTCCATAAAGCGATCGATCAAGATGCCCAGTATTTCTGTTATGTCATAATACAGCTGAAAACTTTCTTTCACTATAGGGTAGAGAGCGACAATGACAACCCTGCTATGCTTCGCTTCACCTGTTCCATAATCGTTGAATACATGGCACACAACGCAGGGTAGCATGTTAAAATTGGACTATCCACTTGTTATCTTGACTAATATCAATTGCTAAGCTTTAATCTCACAAAGATTTCGTCGCATAATTACGGGCCATAAAACCTTTCTTTTCTTTTCTTTTTTTTTTTTTGCTCTGTTCTAGCTTTTTCCATTTGCAACCAGTCTATCCTTCATTAGTTCGAAAAAATGGGAATGTAAAAGACCTTATTCCTGCTTTGCTTCTTCGTATTTTATTAACAAAGCCAAGGGGCACAATGCAGATGAGAAATATTTAATTTCAATCTCAGGCGAATGAATGAACATACAATACATTGCCTGGAATTTCTGGTATGTTACAAGTGCACAAGGGTGTAAAGTATTAAAGCCGACAAACCTGTTGGGCGGCAGGCTAGGAAGCGGTCGAGTAGCAGCAGCAAATGCTGCATCCTGGAAAATATGTGCTCATTCTTCATGTCGCGCACAGGAGTGGATCTCATGCGCACTTGGTGGTGCTCCTCTTCTTCTTCCTCGAGCCCGAAAGCACTCCGCTTCCCGCGCCGCCCTTGCATCCTGAACTCAAGCCTGTCGTCAAGGTACAGCGCGTAAGTGCGCACAAACGCGGAGTAGTCCCACGAATCGGATCGCGAAGCATCTCGAAAATCCGACAGGTTGAGAAGGCGAGTCCCGCGCCTGGTTGCAAAGAAAATTTCTTGCTCATAAGCTGGATCGCCATCAGCAAGAAGCCTCTGGATCAGGACAAGTGTCTTCAGCGCCACGGTCCAATTCCTGGTCTTGTTGAGGCGCCTGGAGAGGGTGTTTACGCATGCACCAATGTAGGAACGAGAATAAGAAGTTAAGCTCAATATCTCCCTGATATGCCTCTCCTCTGCTGGGTATTCATCGTGCCTCGTTGCCTTCACAATGGCCACGTCCAAGTCTGACAACGAGTTGCTGTTGCCAACTTTGGCCAGCCCTATGCTGGTTTGGTCCTTCACGGCCCCAATGGCTCTTCTGATCGTGCTTGGAGCCATGCTCCCCCTCTTTTCTTTCCAATCCTATACTTTGTTTCCTATGCACAACGCAAGGGAGAGGTAAGAAAAAAAAAATCAATAAAGAGAATAAATGGAAAGGAAACAAGAAAACGAACAGAAACCCAACAAAAAAAAAAGAAGAAAAAAACCAATATAGAAGAAAAGAAAAGTAGGAGCTCTGCCCTGAGTCCCAACTTTTTCTTCCTTCTCCCTTTCTTTCCTTGGCTTTCTTTTCGTCTCCTCTCTCTCTCTCTCTCTCTCTCTCTCCCCCCCTTTCATTTTTTGTTCATCTACAACAAAGCGTCACAACCCTCCAGTGGTTCATGCATGGGACGATCTTCGAGCATGGAATTCCGGAGATTCAATGAAAGGCAAGTGTGCCACTTGGCACCCCCGAAAATATTCTGTGATTTTGTTGTTTTCTTATACCCTTAATCCCTCCTGAAATGGAATTATAAACATTATTACCCCACATTTTTTCATTTAAAAATTTCATAAATTACATAACAAAAATATATTTTTTAAAATTTTTATAAAATTTATTCTAAACATAAAATTCTATTATTTCTTTTTTTTAATGATGTTTTATATCCCTAATGCTTGTAGGGCCAAGATGCGAGAAAATCGTCTTTCATGAATTTTTTGGATTACTGTACATGCAGGAAGTTTCTGTTTTACCAAATTAATTAAAAATGTAAATAATTTATAAAAATGCTTAAAAATTCTGCCAGTCACCACACTATATCAAGTTGTCTGTATGTTCATTCACTCTTTTTTTGTTTTTTTTTTTCTTTAAAGTGTTGGGATTACATAATTTTATACCTCACGTAATATTGGGTTCTAATTAAAATTTTTTTAATAGAATTTCAAATTTTTTTCCCTCACATGTGCTATTGAGTTAAATTAAACTTTATAAAGAAAATTAAATTAGAAAATATCTGTTATTAATATTAATATTGATTGAGATGTCCTTTTTTTTTTTTATCCCTCAAAATGATAACAGTTGAATTCGTTTTTAGTGGTGTCAAAATCTCTATAATTCATCGACCTTTTGACATGTTCACATGGTAATTAAATTTCTAATAGGGACCTCAAATTGATGGAAACATTAAATTTCTTTTTGAACCTCACTTAAAAATATATTTTAAATATATCCACAAAAATTTTGTGACCGCTATTAATTATGGCTATAAAAATTTAAATGTTTTGTCGTCAATATCTATATAATATAGCTATCCTCGTGATAAAAACTTGTCATGGGACATATCTAATTTGCATTTTGAGCCCATTTCATGACTTATGTCACTAATTCAAGTTGATTTATTTTTAGAAAAAAAAGTAAATACACAACTATCAAAAAGTACTAAATGTACAAAATTAACCCACTTTTACATATTTAGTTTAGTTGTATACACATTATATATATTTTTTAAAAATGTATAAAAATAGGTGGAAGCTGCATCCAGAGGCGCTGTCTAAGGCTTTTGTTCTTGTAATTAAACACTTTATTAATTTGTCAATGGTTCCAAAATTCCACTGTATGTATAATAAATGAAGAACGTGAAATGATTCCAAGCATGGCTTGAGATGAGTTTAGAATTCCATAATGTAAACGTAGAATAAATAAAGGGAAGTGAAAGGTCATTTTTTTTTGTTGAACCAATTAATAAGATTGCGGCTGAATACGAATGTTCAAGTTTCTTTCTTTCCCTCTGTAGCGTCTCTCTTTCTCCCTCGCCCCCCACCATCCCCACTTCTCTTCATCCTTTTATTCTTTCTTCCTTTTCCATTTGATTTTGAAAAAACATCCAAGGCTATATTCCTGCCTAAACACTTACAATTTAAACTTGCTTCTTTCGTTCCTTCCCTATTTTTACAGGAGTCTCAATTCCAATCAATGCGAGTATGTCAATTGGCTATCCGGTATTTGTAAAAGGGAGACCACCCCAACTCCGAGATTGAACCATCCGAATTTCTTAATCAATTCGTCTATATCACCTTACCTCACCCCCCCCCCACACACACACTTAAGCTTTGCAATTAAAGGCGATAATATATATTTTTGTATTGCTGAACGTGATTAGTGTGGAAGAAAATGAATTTTTTGTAATACTTTCTGTTGATTTTTCGTCGTATTTTATGTGGGGTTATTCGTTGTAGCAGTTTGTGAGAGAAAGAATTTTAGGCCGAAGTTGTTCTTAAACAGAGATTTGTACTTGTCACGACCAATTCGAGCAAAATGCATGGTATGATATGGTTACGTATAGATCAAGAAAGAGTTGTCAGATTTGCATTATTTTGGTATTCAAAGATTTCAGCTACGTTATGGATAACGTGTAATGCAGATTAAAAAATCTCATATTTAGACTAATTTCATGACATAGAGTTACCATTAACTTATTTTTAAGTATAAATTATTCGCTGCTTAAAATCATTGGTACATTTTTTTTTCTTATTTTCACTATTTATGATAAATTAGCTCTCTTGATGGCAATCAATTTTGGGATTCGTTGAACCTGCAAATCAACTTTCGGAATTCCCACCAACTTTCTAAAAGTGGAATGTGAAGTGTGAAATAGTCCGAGGCCTAATCTCTTCGATTGCTGATTTGGTTTCTGGCTTCAACTACTCGCTTTTGAGTTTTCGGAGGAATCAGACAAAGTCAGTGCTGTGCTGGCAAGAGAAGAAGCATTGAGAATAAAAGCTGGCAGCGTATTTCTTCGAAGAGAAAAAGCATTATTAGTGCACGGAAAAGTCTGTAAATGCAGCCTTGGTCACACCCCCTCTTGCTACTAAGGCTCTCTCTGTTTTGATGCCATTAGTGAGAAAAGATGTGTTTTCATTGCTTGTGATTTCTAGCAAAACTTCCCAAAATCGTTGTGTTCTCTCTCTTTTTTTTTAAATTTATTTTCTAATTTTTTTATTCATTTTAGTCTTTTTTCTCATGTTCTTAATTTAGTTGCACAATTTTTATAAAAACTGTAGGACAAGAAAATTTTTTTGGGATTTAAATATAAAATTTATCCATATATATGCAATAAATTTTTAATAATTTATTTAATAAATACATAGTCTTATAATTACAAATTTCATTATCGTCTTATATTTTTGTAAGATTTTCTTATAGAAATTTGTTGCGGGCATATCATATTTTTTTTTAAGGAATTGATGGGATTTTAATTTTTGAAAAGCAAACGGTAGAAAGAAAAAAAATAAGTGGGTTCGTTGAAAGCAACTTTTTGGTATAGAGAAATCTAATCTTTTAATAAAATATTGCCTAATTTATTAGTTTAATTGAATGATTTGATCAAATGAATTCTTTTAATTTATTTCTTTGCCTTTGTCTGATTATATAAGAGAATTAGATTAATTTAAAATTCAAACCACTGAGTTCAATTTTTAAAATTATATATATATATATATATTTATTATTATTATTTTTTTGAACCTGCTTCCTAAAAATTACATTACATTACATTGTTTATGTAAATAAATTTGAAAACGCATTATTCTCAAAATTTATTTATTGTATTTTTCTAAATGCGTTACTATTTAGAAAAAAAGATGGTTGGATAAACGCCGTCTGGACAACCGCAGTCACTGGCCCCGACTACTATTCTTCTGATTTCCTCTTTAATGAAAATAATCTCTGAGAAAAAAACTGCAAATCATTTATAAACTCCGATCAACAGTCGGCGTTCTTTGACTTCGGAGTTCCGACCACTAGACAGGCCGGACTCAAAAAGAGAGAGAGAGATGGGCCATGGAAGCTCGAGAGACGCATCGGAATCGGAAAGAGAAGGTGGAGGAGGAGGAAGCTCGCGTATTTCGCAGCTGAAGCAGAGACTTCATGTCCATCGTCGTCACCAAGACGACGACAACGACAGAGACAAAGACGGTGGCGATCGTCGCCGTCACCGTCTTCGCGTATTCAGTCGTCGTTCGCGAGACATCACCGGGAGCGGACCAGGTGGTCTGCATCCCAAGCTCCTCTCCGCTGATGATTTCGCCGGAATTGCTCTCCTCACTCTCGTTAGCGTACGTCTTCTACTACAAATATATATATATGTATATATATTTGTTTTTTTTTTTCCCTCCTTGTTTGTTTGTTGACCCGAAACGACAAAAACGGCATCGTTCGAGCAACTCTGGCGAGCCGCTTTGATGATC
This sequence comes from Bruguiera gymnorhiza, assembly GCA_020883675.1. Taxonomy (NCBI): domain Eukaryota; kingdom Viridiplantae; phylum Streptophyta; class Magnoliopsida; order Malpighiales; family Rhizophoraceae; genus Bruguiera; species Bruguiera gymnorhiza. The sequence continues at coordinate 3,016,933 of JAIRCJ010001048.1, forward strand.
CTCGTTACCACCTCCAGGAAGCCAAAGGAGTGTGGGCTTTTTATGATTTTGGGGGGTTTCAGTGTCTTGATTCCGCGAACTTTCTAGAATTTTGCTTACCCCGATCCGGACCCATTACTTGCAAATCGGGATTCTTGCCCCACTTGAATGGGACATATTGGGATTTGAGTTCTTTGAGACCAATTCGCAGGGCCTGGAGATGTTTCTATCTATCCTTTTCGAATTTTAAGCAAAACAGGAAATTTTGTTTATAAGGTAATCAAAGATAAAGCGTCTAAATTGCGCGGAAGTTTATTCTGTGTATGTTTTTAAAATCTTTTCTTTTTTTTCCTTTTTGTAGAATAAATTCGGTATATTGTTTTTGTTATTATTATTATTATTATTATGATTATTATTATTATTCTCCTCCTCCTCCTCATCATCGGGATCATAAAATTATACCTTTTTTTTTGAACCATGGTTTCAGGCAGAAATGAAATTTAAAGACAAGTGGCTTGCCTGTGTCTCTTTTGGGGAGCAAACTTTTCGTACGGACGTTTCAGATCAGTTAGGCATTTCTTTCATCTCTTTCATTGGACTAATTTTCTTTTGATTTTTTTTTTGTGGGGGGGGGGGGGCTGTGAGCTGTAAAGATTAAAACTATTCGTAATTCTCCCTATTTCTATAAATTTTATATCCTTTCTCCCTATCATTCTCAGTGTAAAGACATTGTACAATATGTATTACAACTCCCTTTTTAAGTTTAAGTTTAGGGTTTTAGAAACATGGCATTTGTAGAGCAAATTACTACTTTCTATCATCCATACCATTAGTGTGCATAATTTTTTTTTTTTTTTTTCCAAACATTTTGCATATAAAGATTGAAAGGACCCATGTGGTCTCTCTGCCTTGAAACCGCAAGAACCTTGGCCATTGTCCATCTAGTGATATTCTTCTGCATTAAGCTTCACCTTTTCCTGATTCCTTTTTCCCGTTGATTTCTGAATTATAACCTCATAGTTGTCCTGCAATTGCCACCTAGGTCAATGAACTTAATGCTTCAACCATGGATATCTCTCAATAGAAAGATAGTCAATGAACTTGCTTTTAGCTTTAAAACAGCTGGTTATTTGCCAATCATTGCTTAGCCATTGCTTCATTACTGTGAGATGCTGGTAGTGTACCTGCAAACGACTGTCCAAACAATCATACTTTTGTGTGCTTAAATGTAAAAGGGTCCTGCAACTGACAGAGGCAGGGTAAATTGTGATTACAAAGGAGTTGGTTATATTGTGACATTTTATATATTATTGGGGCATTCCAATACATGGACGTGTTGCTCATGATAATGGATAAGCTGTCCAATACATGGCCATGTTATGTGATTGCTATCAGCATCCGTTTACTTACCTTTTTTATTAAAAAAAAAAAATTTCTTTAATAACATGTAACCTGTTCTTAAGTATTACAATGTTAAGCTTGGTTTCTTTGTTCTGCAGCACGGACAAGCCTGTTTGGAAATCTGTGAGTATTCTAAACAACAAGTTGCATTTATTGAAGCTATTTGATTTTCTGAATCTCATTTGTTTGGATTATCCAGTAACCTTATTCAAACTGCAAAGAAAATCATGATATAATGCAACATGGCTGAGTAGTTACTTCTTATGTACCTGTAGTGGTTAGCTACATTGGACATTGGAGTTGTTTGTGATTGTTTTGATGACATCTTATTATTTGCCAAGTTACTGAAAATTCTTGTTGTTCCTTTTAAAACTCTCTATTTTGGTTAGAACAAACTGCAAATCTTTTTTGATCCTTGTTTCCATATCATCATTTTTTAGCCTAGAAATGCTGGTCTATCCGGGGAAATTTATTGTTGTGTAGGCTAACTTGGCATTCACCTAGGTATTACTGGTTCCATCTAATAAAGTCCACTTTATGTTTCATGTTCCTTGCGCAGGAAAAGAAACTTCTTTTGGAAAGAAATGGGCCTCATGCTGCTAGGATATCTGTCTTTGAGGTAAGCAATAAGCTAAACTTCATTGCTATGTTTATTCTTCAAGACTAATATAAAAGTTGGACCTCTGCTTTTGCTTAAATCAAGAGCATTAGCTCATGAAGTGGCCCCGAGTCCTAAATCTTCCAGTGACCACTGATTTTCTTGTAAAAGTATGCACATCGTTGGATTCCTTCTTTATTTTTTTTTTCTTATTTTTGTATTGATTGTGTGTCTTATATTGGCATTTAACTCATTGTCATTTAAGATCGTTAGCTTTTGTATTTCCATGTATTGATGTGCTGAAAAGCAAAAAGAAATGGAAGAAGGATGACCAATCTGATGGCTGATGAGGGTTGCAAGACAGTTTGCGGCTTATGACCATGTTGACTAATACCTCTATTTTTTTCCTCAATTCTTTTATTCCATTATGCCTTGTAGGTCACATGTGCAAGTCGTGGAAACAAACTATTTGAGTAAACAAGGGTAGGGCTGTGTACATTTAACCCTTTCTTAGACTGCATGGTGTAGGAGTCTTGTACACTAGGACATCCTTTTTATATGTTCTGTGCTACCATGCACTAGTTTTTCAGTTATGGCCTCTTTTGTGCCTTTTCCATCCAAAAAAAAGGAAACATAGTGCCTTATGCAGGACAAATAGCCCCCTTACGTTAGATCACGGAGCCTTAATTTTGGGTTAGGTCTGTTAATTTTCTGCTTGTTTGAAAATTGCTTGAGGAAGTTGGTGGTCTTAGTACATGCCTATTATGTAAGATAGATGTGAATGGATGTCAAGGCCCATAGTTTTAAACTAAGTACCAGGTAAATGAACCTGAAGGAAAATTGTAGTCGGGAAATATGAAACCACAAATCATTTTGGTTTCTGTCATTACATTCTTGATCCCTCTATGTAATTGCCATTTTTTTTTTTTCCCTAATAAGGGTTTAACTGTTTCCTTTCCTATATAATGCATCATTTCTCTATGTCTGCCAATCTTTCTGAGACGGAGCATCCTACTCAAAGATATAGGTGATAACATTGTAGGCCTCAATATTTCCTCCAAAAGAATGAATTTCAAAAGGATAGTCTGCCATATCTTCATTGGTTCAGGATAATGTCAAATAATTCTATGGGACCTCATATTTACCTAAAAGTTTAAGTTAGTTGGTAGACATAATAAGCCAGGCCAGGTCTCTGTACTTTATTAATGTGGGACTTTTATACTTTTAACACACTCCCTTGACATGTGCTCTGCCTGACTAGCACAATTCTGGAATACCATCAAATACATGTCAAGGCGGCGTGCTAAAAGTATAACAGTAAATGGACATTCACACAATTATTTTTCTGTGGTAATGTGGACAGGCATTTCATGGTAAGAGTATGCCACAAGATGTTTGTTTGAGGCCAACTAAATTCTTTAATTTAATAAAACCTTTAAATTCAGTTTTCCCAGGCTAATTGATGGACATAATATCAATGCTTAAATTTTAACTACTTTTCCTGTTATGTTGCTGTTGCATTTTTATCTGAGATTTTGATTATTATATAATTTCTTGTGTTATTGTTCCCTTCCATATGGTGCAGACGAATAGAATATCACGGAACAATCTTGTAGGATTTTGTGAGATTGACTTACTTGAATATCTAACACAGGTGAGCAACCTGACCATCCTTTGACTTTGTTTACCTCTATAGGTGTGATTTTCGTGTAGATGGGTACAAGATATATTGGTATAATCAATTGCATGTAGCATGGAAAGTCTCGTAGTTTCTTATGAAATTTCTTATGAAATAGTCCAGTTGCTTAATTAAAAAATATAGAAAATTATGTGGAAGCAGCATGTTTATTAGACAGAAGAGATGGGTGGGTTGAGGACCTGCCAATCCTTACATGTATAAGAATGCAGGAAAAGAAACTAATGTACAAGTTGGGTTCATGGTAAGATGAGTGGTAAGTCAATATCAAGGATGCCATTCTCTTTAGTAAATATCATTAGGAGTTTGCACATTGTTCTTGATAACCTTTAATTATGAAATACTGAAGTAGCTTGTCCTGTATCTAGAAAAGCAAGAATTAACATACGTATGGGATTTATATTGACTGGAGGAACAAAGGCGAAGATTTAGTACATTCCTGATGAATTGTATATCATTTACTTGCAAATTGCATCATTTATAATGGAATTACTGTGAAGACCATTTGCTATCTGAGGATGAGCAAAGGTGTCTTGTACTGGTCAATTGGTAATTGGGGTTCATCATCTATATTATCATGTAAGGTGGCTTTTTTTTTTTTCTTTTTTTTGAGGTCTGAGATCATCTGATCTCAAATGGTTGGCAAGTCAATTTGTTACAGTTCAGTGCATTTCGATAATGCCTTTCTTTGTTGCTTTCCAACGGTTTCTTTTGTATGTTCTTTTTGTCGGTATGTTGCAAAAATGAGCTTAGCAATAGCAAATACAATATGTTGTTTTTGTCTATAACTTCTTCAAAATATTCCTTGGCTTATACTTATTTGTCACAGGATTCAGATTCAGATTTTAAGATATTTGACCTCTTTGATCCATCCTCACCTGAATTAATCGTGGGCAAAATCTCTCTTTCATGTTCAATTGAGGTGTGCAGTATGCAACTTATTATTCTATCTAATATCTAGAGTATGTTAATCAGTTCTAACATTGACTGAAATGTTGACAGGATCCAATGGAAACTGAGAAAGGTTTTGCTAGACGCATCTTGTCCATTGTGGTACATTTACTTGATTATTTGTTGCCTTTCCATCTGATACTAACATATATTTTATTAGCTTTCAAAGCAGTAATGAATGCCCATTTCTAGGTTCATTATGCATGTATAAGTTTTTATGGTCTATACTAAAGGTTGCCATCAGAATCAACATTTTTCTGGTATCAAGTATGTTTCTGGGAAGAAATTACAATATTTTCAGAACTTCTTTGTCTTCTTTACAGTGAATATATTTTGACTGAACTTTTCTTTTTCCCTTTTGATCTTGTTAACGACAAGCCCACACGGCTGAATTTCAGTGCTATTCTTGTATGCTTGTGTTATTGTTTGGCACACATATGCAAGTATGAATTATAAGCAAAAGGTTCTCTACTAGGAAGGCACCGAAAGGGGTTGCTAAAACCAATGTCGATTAGTTGCACACAAACTAAAGGCCTCCAGAAAAAATGTTATCAAAAAAACAAAATCCTGAAGTCAAAAGTTATTAAGAAAAATAGTTGCTTGTGTTCCAATAATGACTTAGGTTGAATCTCTTCTCTATGACTATGATTGTTGAGGTTGTTGTGTTTTTAACATCTCTTGATTGGTAACCAACTGCTGGAGCATTGTCATCCTCAAGCAAATGATGAAACAAGTGACAACTCATTCGAATTTCTTTGTACGAAGAAACTTAAATTTATTAAGCATTTTTATTCCATTTTGCTATTAAACTGTTGGGATGGTGCATTTTTTATGTGATCAGAAAAGCAACATCCATTTTTCAAGACAAGGGTAAAGACTATCAAAGAGAAGAGGCACTTATTACATATACAACCTTTCTTTATTTATTGACTGATATTTCATGATTTCCACCTCTTTTAAACCATATGCTGTTGAACCTCTGGACCCTGGCATACGCAGGATTATAATCAAGATGGTCGGCTATCCTTATCTGAGTTTTCTGCCTTAATTAATGCTTTTGGCAATCAAGTGGCAACTAACAAGGTTCGACTATGTTTTTACTTGCTTTTAAATCTTTATATGACATTTTTGCAGTTTTTTTTTCTTTTGTCATAAATTATGAGTAGAGTGTCATAGTTATTTTGGAGACCTAGATTATGGATTTGGTTTTATTTATATACTTTAAAAAGTTTGTTGTAGAATCATGTTTATTTGAAATCTGGAGTTTTAGAACTTGTTAATGAGTGTTTGAGAATCAATTATACTTTTGAGTAAGTCTCTATGCATTGAATTTTAGAAATCAAAGCAGAAAGCTGTACCCTTAGCCTTTGAGATCTTTATTTTAAGATTAAGTACTCATGCACTAAATTTAATCTGTTTACTAGAAAGAGGAGCTTTTCAAAGCTGCTGACAAGAATGGGGATGGCCTTGTGAGCATGGATGAATTGGCTGACCTCCTTGCTTTTCAACAAGAAAAGTAAAAGGCGCTGAACCTTCAGTTATCAAAATCATCTACCTATTTTTAGTATTTGCAAGTCTTTTATATTCATAACTTTATTCTTGTTTCTTTTTTACAATTTGTATTGCTATTGGCGTGTATGTTGAATGGATGCACAATATACATCCTTTCGCAATCTTTAAATCCCTAAACTTCTACTTTTCCTCCTGTTTTTCAACCAACAGCTACAAAAGAAAAGGGAAAAAAAGGACCTCTAACTTAATTGAGTGTACTTTTTGGAGATTGCCTGAAAGTGTATGGCAACAGAGATTCCTTTGATGCTCAATTGCTCACCAATTATTTGAGCATTGGCAGCCAAATTAAAGAAGTTTATCTCTACATGGAGTTTTATCTTGTTGTGATCTGATACACTCTTCTGGAACCTCAATTAACATCGTTTGTTTGAATCCAGGTTAAGCAAAGAAGAAAAATTTGAAAAAAAAAACTCCATGGTGGTAGATTTCTTTTGCATATTACTGGATGGTTCTGTTTATCTGTTGCAGGCTCAATTTCTCTTGTTTCTATGTACTTTTGATTCTTTGTTTTTCCAATCTTTTTATAAAGTGTTTGTAATGAATATGCAAATAATTCTTGCTTTTAACCTTTCAATTGATAAGACATTTGCAGTTTGGCATATGTTTGAAGACTACTGTACATGTGTTGCAGGGAGCCTCTTATGAATTGTTGTCCTGTTTGTGGTGAGAGTCTCGAAGTGTCTGATAAGCTTAACACTGTGGTGCATTTGACTCTATGCTTTGATGAAGGAACTGGAAATCAAGTTATGACAGGGGGATTTCTTACTGATAAACAGGCTTCACATGGGTGAGAACCCTTTGAAGTTGATGTCTCAAATTACCCTATTTGTTGTTAATGTTTCTTAGAATAATTGTTATACCAGGCCTTGCTTGAAATTGTCAGTTGAAATTTATTTGAATAGGTGGATGTTTAAACTAAGTGAATGGGCCCACTTTGCCTCTTATGATGTTGGCCTGAACTTTGGGGCAAGTGCTTCCCACATTCTGGTAATGCTTTGTTTCTGTTATTTCTTTTGGTTATATTTCTCTTTCATAGGTTTTCCAATTTTCATGTTCCAGTTGTCACATTGGTATATTTACCTAAAGGCTTCAACTTGCTGTCAACTTATGGTTATGTTGAACCTCCTTTAACACAAGATTGTTTAGGTTTAGTTATTTTTTGATGCAAGGTGTTTCCAGTCTCCAGCATTGGAAAGCACAGTTCCAAGTTTAATCTTTCATAGAAAAGAAATCTACTTATTATCATAAACAATAATGTCTTTCGATTTTCAATTACTCCAAATTGCGGGTCTTTCTTCCATTTTTTCCTTTCCATTCCCCACACTTGTTGCATTGTTTGTTTGACGAAATGAGGTGAATGCAATTCACAATTTGACAATGTGGATGAAATAGGATTTTAATGACTTGGTGCACAAATGGAGGGTTCATGTTTATGATCTTGATTATTTTAAATTTCTTTTCCCACTGAGAGATGTACCCTTAAACCATAAATCTTGGATTGTGCATATGATTTAATCACTGTGGGCCATGATGTCATTGAAGTTAAGGAGATAGCCAGTAGACAATATGTTGATAGTAGCAGAAGGAATATTAAAGATGGTCATCCAATAGGGCTTTTACAGTAATGATCTTTGAATGAGTTGACATTAGAATCTCACATATCAAGAGCTTGAGGATTCTAAGGTTTACAAATGGTTCATATCAGACATTTAGATGGGTTTCAATGGAAGTATTGATTTCTAATCATGTAAATATAATGTGAGAGCTGTTCATGGTATTGAATTACATTTTTTGTTCCTTAATCACCTTTTAAGTTGTGACAAGCCACCCTCCTCCACTTCTCACAAAATGGGGAGACTCTTGCACTGGATATGCCCTTTATATTTGAATCCAAGACCCCATGCTTGTACTTAGCTGGTGATTTGTTGCTTTAGGTATTTGATCGAAAGACCAAGAGGCTAGTGGAGGAGCTAATTGATGGCAAGATTGTTTTGTCAATGAGAGCAATCTACCAGTCAAAAATAGGGCTGCGCCTTATGGACAGAGGTATTGGTTAACTCATGTAAAGAGCTAAATCTATGCGATAGGCTTTTGCTAGTTAATACCACACTACTATCCTCCCCACAGGGCTCCCTCCGTCTCTAGAATCCATTTCCAAAGGGTGAATAAGGAGATGAAAAATTCCATAATTATTGCATGTTATTTTAGCAAACATTCCATTCAGGTTGTGCTTGTATGCAATTTCCTGCTTCTCAGGACTTTGAGCTTCCTAGTATTTTGAAGCTTAGAAGCTAGTCTCTTTGTTGGTTTCTTTCTGATCTTCCTTTGATTCTCTTATATATTTCTTGTGTGCTGATCTCCCTTTTCTGTTCTTCATAACTTTTGAAGTTTCTGGAAAGGCATGTGGCATGTCTAAAAACTTGAGCTTATCTATTGATATTCCATTTGCTAAAATTCCTCTTCTGGGCCATTAAATTAAAAAAGGAAATTCAATAGGCAAGTTCAAGAAACAATTGGACTGTGGGAGAGAGACCTGGCATATGGTTCACTCATGCCATAGTTTTAGTTTTGTTTGACACAGCACTATGTCATTTGCCAATAGCATACACAGTTGAGCATCTTGATTGTGAATAATCCATTCATGAAAAATCCCTGCTTAGCCATTAAGTGGAAGAAAAAAAACATTAAGTAGATAAACTGAAAAAGAATCGTCTTCATATCCTATATCTTAGTTGACTTGCAGTTTGCCTTAAGTCCTCTCTTATAGGGATGCTTACGGATGAATGAGCTAGTCACATTCAAGATTCTCCATTGTGTATACTCTTGGGACATGAAATGGTGCTTCTCAACAAAACCAAGGCCTGTGTGAATTGCAAACTAGTTCTGCCTCGTAAAACCCAATGGTTTCTTTTGAAGCCAAACAAAAACAGACTATGTGCACCATCCTTTTGGCAATGAGATGGATAGGTGGATAGAGGGGATAGACAGGGATTGTGAGGAGTAGTGGGCATGATTAGAGGACTCAAGTATGGTGGCAGGTGTGGAATGATGTCATAGGATCCAAGTGTGGAAGGGAGTGTAAGGGAATGTTGGTTAATGATCAGCAGAGGGTGATGTAAGTAGGCTAATTGTAGGCATTGGCGAGTGATGGGATGATAGTGTCATCATCTGGTGATTATAGTGTAAGGGTTTGCCATGTGTCTAGGACATGTGAGATATACTTGAGTCTAGTAAGAAAGGTTAAGGAAGAGAACGCTTAATGGACCCCACTCTGAGCCCACCAAAGCAAAACTTTTAAGTCATCCCATTGAATTGGTCTGTCTCTATAATCTTGCCACTTATTCTAAAATTAGGTTAGTACATGTAGAGATTAGTTATAGATTAAGCACCTACCGAAGGTATTTTAAGTGAGTGGGTATCTTGGTCTTGGTCATGTTGTGCTTTCTTAACCTACATAAATAAACTATACTACCAGGTGGCTCTGTATTCCCCAATCACTCTTTTGCAACTAATATGGTCATAGGGCAGGAAGCCCTGTGTTTGAGCCATGTACCTGCATATTCAATTAAATTATGAATTCAGCATAAGGTAAGTGGGCCTGTCACCTGTGCTTTTTCCATGCTTTGAGCCTAATTGGCTTGTCCTTCAGAGGGTGTTATCAGCTTAACCTTTGAGTGGTTCTTCGACAAAGCTGAAAGGCAAATTTTTTTGAACTTGATTCTCAATGGGAGGGAGCTTTGGACTAAATATAAGCAACTGGTCCATAGGACGAGTGTACTTGCCCAATGTCTGGGAACATTTGGAAAAACCAAATAAGTTCATATGTTTTTCAGATTTGGCAGTAGCATGTCTTGTCAATAAGTATAGAGAGGGTTGCTTGTCTACCGTTGTAGAAGGATGTTTCTTTAGACGTGGAGATGGTATGTATTGAAGACAAGAAAAGAGAGGATTGCTTGACATGCTTTTTTGTTTATATTTTAGTGTTCATATTTCTTGTGCAATCTTGCAAGCTTTCTCATGCAAGGCGTCCAATTCAGATGCTGGGAGACTTCTCTTGTAAAGTTTCCATGGCAACATTGACTCAAAGCCTTCTGGGCCACCTCCAAATCATTTTTAAAACTTTCATCACTGCTTTACTGTACTTGTGGTCCACTCCTTAATCTCCCCAATATGCCTGCTATTGTTGCCCTATTCTAATCTGAAACCCCCATCCTAGTCAACTCAAACTTTATGGAAATATTGTTGGGGTTGTTATTATGTAGCTTTTTTTTTTTTTTTAATAATAATTGCATTCTCGAATTCTTTAGTTGGTTTTTATGGGTGCAGGTGCAAAGGAGCTCTTGCAAAGCATATCAGAGAAGCAAGGAAAGAAGATGAACTCTCTAGAATCTGCTGAAGACATTCCAAAGTTTGTTGAATTTTTCAAGGTACTTTAATATTGCATATGCCTTGAAATAAATTATTAAGATCATGTAACCAACCTCTATGAAGTTTCATTTAATATCTAAAATAGCTAGTAGTTTTTCATACAAGTTGGTTGGAGAAGAATCAATCACATCATAGGTGGGTGATGGGTAGACCACCAATAAAGTATATTTGCCATGAATTCCACAAAGAACTATTCAATAATGGACAAAGATTTGTAATTCATGCACCACTGCAACTGCATGATAATCTTGATAAAAATAAGCAACAAAGAAACCAAATAATTTTCATTCACTTGTCTCAAAGATAAAGTAAGATTGAAAGTAGGTATCTTATTATGATAGTGTTTTACCAAAAATAACCCTAAAAGCATGAGACTAATTGAATTGTGTTTTTACGGATAGCAAGAGACAAAAGGCCTACCTATACAATGGCCCAAAGCAAAGATATCAGTTTACATGTGTTTTTTATTTTGATGGCCCATGCTTAGGTATTTGGTAGTAGGCAGCTCATTATAACAAAATTTTCCATTATTTTTATTCCCTTTCTTGACTTGAAAATATTCAATTTTTTTTATTTATGAGATTGAGAAATACTAAATAGCAACACTTAGAGAGCAACATTGTAGTAACAAAAAACTTGGACCAATTACATCTCAGTTGGTTTCATGAAGAAGTGAAGCTGAATGGAGGAATATTACTATACTACTATCACTCCCTATGTGTTGCTATGTAATGGAGCTCTATTAGATTATATATCTACTAGCAGACCCCACAGTTTGGGTTTCTCATGCATTGGGCCCTCTTTTTAGATTACATGAGTCTAGCAGCCCAGCCAAATCCTATTATCTTTTTCTGTTTTTATTTTGGTTTTGAGAATTCTATAGGCAGGATGAACTAGTGTTTAAGGGAATTTGTATTTAGGGTTCCATGGAAGTTTGCTAGGGTACCAATTGATGTGAAGCCATAAAGAGAAAAGAAAACAGAGAGAGAGAAGAAAAAGGGAATTGGGAGAAAGAAGGGAGTTTATGGAAGAATTGGAAGAAACAAAGGGAAGGTGAAGCAAGATTTAAGACGGTGAGAAACAAGGGAGAGCATTAATTTGTTGGTGATATCCCAAACATCAATGCTATTATTCAGAGAGATGGAAATATAAAGTAGCATGTTTGTTATGGGTATGAGAGCAGCTAGATGATTAAAATGGAGGCATGAGACTAGAGTTTTGTGTGACTAGATCCATTGAAGGGTAAGTTCTATTGAACACTGATTAGGCCATTGATGTTGTGCAATAGTGAGTGTTAAGTTGTTAAGAAACATTTCCAAAAAATGAGCATGGCAAAGATGAAAATGCTCAGATGAATTTGTGGCAATTCTAGGAAGGATCAAATAAGAAATGAGGGTATTTGTAGTAAAATGTAGCACCAATTGGAGACACGTTAAGAGAGTGACATTTGCATTGGTTTGGATATGTCCAATGTAGGCCTAAAAATGCTCAAATTAAGAGGGGTGACTAAATCTAAGTGCATGTTAGAGGAGAGGGAGAACCCAAGCTAAGTTGATTGGGAATTTTTGGTTATGAAAGATTTAAGAACAATTTGATCGTGCACCGAGCTAAGTTTATAATAGAATGTTAATGGTGAGAAAAGACTCGTAAGGCCTACCCCAATCAAATTTGTGATTTAAGCTTTGTTATTGTATTCAAGACATCAATAATCTACATCTAAAACAACCTAGCTAACTGACTAAACCATTAAAGCATAATTCTTGACATGTGAGGACCATATGACTTGAGTTAGAACTGCACTTTGTGAACAAGGATTTGAGATGTCCAACAATAGTTGCCACCCCAATTTGTAAGTACATATGACTGACATATAAGGTTTTCTGCACACAAATGACTCTCACTACAGCATATTTTGTAGATTTTAGCTTGGATGCCACGTTGTTGATATGATATGGCTGTAGATTGTAACCTGGCCATCTGAGGGATATCTTTTCATTGCCCTTGCCTAATTTATTTTAATCCTTAATGCAGCAATGGAATTATCTACCAAAAATTGTTGTTTCTTGAAATTGATACACTGAACTCATTGATGTTAACAGGTGTACAGCATAAAGACCAACCAATATTATTTTGGCGCCTGTATTCAAGTTTTTTATATGTGTACAATTTAACTGAAGATTTAGCCTTTTCTTTTTGAATATGATTTGATTTGAAGTCCATTTGTTATGTATATCATTGTTTTAGCTTTGCTGATATCTTTGCATTGAGCCCCCTATGTGCCCAAAACAGATAATTTTCTTGAAAGCAAGAAAAGTTGTACGCTCAATGTATACAATGTAATTTCTATGCTCTTGCCTTTGTTGCCATGTGTTTCCAAATCTGATGTGTTCGTTCTACTTGGCTACTTTTTGTCATATATTTAATTTAGGTTCAGTTAATATGATCTATATCCGCTAAAATGTTGTAGGATCAAATCAATTTGGCTGAAGTCAAGTACCCTTTGGAAAATTTTAAGGTAAAGAAATATACTTTCCACCTTTTCTGAAGAGAATCAAATTTCATGTACTTTCCACTGTTGTTTGGCCTAATTCACGAGAAATTCATTGACTATTTATATTCTTCTTTTCTTTTTCAAAACTTTGTTGCCAACTGTACTACCTGCTGAAGGTACTTTGGCTGCACAAATGCCTACAAGCTATATACATGTGAGAAGCCAAGAAATTAAACACACAACCTTGGGGATCAAAACATTCAGGCCTTGGCCACCAGGCTATCATGCAGTTTACTAGTTGTCAGTTTTTATCAGTGCTCCCAATGCACAATCAATCAAAAATTATTAAGCCTTTCAAAAACAATCCTGAACCATCAGCATTGTTTCTGTTGAGCCATATCATCATTTGCCGAGCTTTCCTGCACTGACCAAATATTTGTGATTACTGCCAATTTAATATGGTCCTGATGATTAAGGAGTATGTTGACCTTCCTTCTTCCCAGGGGCCTTGTTTCACGTTGAATCCTGCATATCACGAGAGTTGGGTGTATTCCGTTTATTTCTGCACCTCAGAATGAGACACAACCATCTTGTCCATGTCATATTTTGTGGAGATTATAGGCTCATGCTTTCCAAGAGAGATTATTAACTGTACCGACCTTCCTTGCAGCTTGTTGGTTTGGCTTTAGGCCAAGAACCACAGGTCTAGGGTTTGAGGGCTGGTAGGACCAAAGAAGAAGAAAAGATTATTAACTGTTGTGCAAATTCTAGTACTATGTACCTGTGAAAAAGGAAATGGGGTTGGGTGCTAGGGAATAAATGACAGATCAATAATGGAATCCAATCTGAGTCTGTTTTCCGGGCTGCCAATTCTTAAGTTTGTCTAGTTTTGGGTTTGTTAAGTCTCAAAAAATGAAACTCTCATTTCCCAATGTAGATCTCAGCTAAAACTTAAAGGGCAAAATCTGCCATCTTTGTATTTTTCAACTTTAGTTTCTTGGGTGGAGAGTCTTGTTTGTCAACATTGCTGGAATTTGAGATGTTTTAGGTACTTGCAAGCAGCATTATTCTGGATTTCATATGTATGCAGACATTCAACGAATTTTTCATAAGGGAGCTAAAGCCTGGTGCAAGACCAATTGCCGTAATGGAACGAGATGATATTGCTGTTTGTGCAGCTGACAGTCGTTTAATGGCATTTAAATCAGTGCAAGATAGTCTAAGATTTTGGATTAAGGTACTTTTGCATTTTATGTCTTGAAAGAGCTATGTAACTCTACCTATTTGTCCTTTTCCTTCGTGGAGCAGTTAGTTGCTGGTGTTTGAAAATGCATTTTTAATTGAAAACCAGATAAGGATTTGGCTATTTTTATGCCTGCCTCCAACCAACTACAACCCTCCTTTGTCCAGCCTTAGGATTGACAATGACTAACATGGTTGCATTCAATGCAGGTGGAGTTAAATGAAAACATATACTCCTTTCGAATAAATGTTTTTGGACAAATGACATGCCATATTGAAATTTATACTATTTATGTTTGATAAATATGCTGATCCAACTGGATTCTACCATCCATTTTAGTGTTTTTTTTACCATTTGATTTTAGACTGATGTTGTTCCATTCATGTTCACACCACCAATCTCTTGCAATGTATGTCTTTCTTAGACTGAATGGCAAGGATGAGTTCCAAAATAGGTCACTTTTGTTCTACTATTTCCATTCTGAGTTTTTGGGTTATACTATTCTTGTTGCATTGTTGTTCTTGTAGCCTTATATACTGGTTATTTCTCTTGATGCAAGTTTCTTCTGACTTAAAATATTCACTGTAGTTTTGAGTGGAAACAAATTTGTCTTTGAGCTGTAAAGTGTGAAAACCAGTGCAATCCTCTCTCTTCTCTGTGTGTGTGTGTTTGTGTGCTTCTTGACCAGATGCTTCATATTGCCTTAAGGTGGGCTAATGTTCTTAGCTCTGGATATGGCCATTTTAGCTATGCTGAGTTGCTGTTAAAATCACGTATAGTCCATTTTTTGCTAATTGACATTCTGCACCTATTTTTTGTTCTGTATTAATGTGTCTTATTTGGGTCAATTGTTGAAAATATTTGTTGTAAATTCTAGGGCAGGAAATTTTCTATTCAAGGCCTTCTGGGAAGCGATATATGCTCTACCACATTTCTTGATGGAACTTTGGTCATATTCCGTTTGGCACCACAGGTCTTTCATTGGATCTTTTGGTATTCTTTCAGCATGAATGTTGAGTCCATTCATTCTAGTTTTGGAATACTTATTTTGCCTACTAAGATTTCTGTGATCAAATTCTTCTGAAATTGCTGCAGGATTATCATCGGTTTCATTGTCCTGTGTCTGGAACCATTGAGCAATTTGTTAAAGTTCCTGGATGCTTATATACAGTATGTGGATTTAATGCAGCTTAAGCAATATATATTTCGTGACCATTTCTTCTTATATTACTTTTCCCTTATGTCTACTTCTTTCTTTTCCAGGTTAATCCTATTGCTGTCAATAGCGAGTATTGCAATGTCTTCACTGAGAATAAACGGGTTGTATCAATTATTTCTACTGCAGACTTCGGAAAGGTTTATCACTAGAGTTAATTTTCATTACTGTTACTCTTTATGTCTTGTTTGCTGCATTAGATCTACATTTTTTGGGTGTATTGATCCATTGTGTTTTCAATTAGCAACTTCTGCCTTGTTTCAGTAAGTACACCTTTCATTCATAGGACTGAAACTTTGTTATGTAAGACAAGAAATTAATAATCAGCATATCATTTTCTAACTTCTGTACATAGCTTTTTAGAATATGGATATATGAATGTACAAGACATCATCATACTGTTGGCAATTTTCTCTCAAAGCTCGTCCCAAATAAACAAGATCAAAGTTCTGATTGTGCACTATCTTAAAGGATGGCTATTATCATTTGCAACATCTGGGTGGTTCAAGGAGTGTTCAATTGCAATTATTTATTCTTTTGGGGTTTGAACTTACTAGAAATAATTTCTCATTCTGGCATAGAGTTAGTCAAGATGAATTGTACTTCTTTTGTCCTTGGATTAATCATTTTCACAACTAACCAGTGTTAAGCTCGAACATTTTAGCTTGTACTTCATTTTCTGTTGGTTGCAGGTGGCATTTGTTGCAATAGGAGCAACTATGGTTGGGAGCATCTCATTCTTGAAGGAAGAGGGTGACCGTGTGAAGAAAGGAGATGAGGTTAGAAATTTTAATTTGTCTGTTTTCCGTACTGGAAATTTGTGTGGATGCCTCTCGTAACATTTAGCATGCCATGTTTCTGGGACCCACATTCTACTGTCTCTTCTTTATAGTTGTGGTAATAATTAGCAGATTTACAGTCTAGAAAAGTTATAGAAGGCTTTGAAAATGTCATTATTAATGGCTTAACGAAACCAAAATGCCTTTTTATCTCAGTGATTGTGCCTTTCCACATCTTGAAGTATCGTCCCTGATTTTCCTTTAGCCAAACTTTAGAACACCCCATTTTTCTTCGGGCTTCCCCCTTGAAGTTTGGCCAGCCAACAATTTCTGTATATTTTTCTCGCTCAGTTAGTCCCTCTCAATTTTTTTCTTTGTTTTTCATTTCTGTGCCTGCTTTTTTTTTCTTATTTTTTTATTCATCTCTTCTCTTTCGACAAAATTTTCAGTTCCTACAGGTAACCCTCTTATTCTGAAAACCCATCAATTTCTCCATAAATCAAGCAACACCCATCAGCCAAAACCTTAAGAAAAGGATTCATCCCTCTTCTAACTTCAATAATCATGGCTATCCAAGATTATTTCTCTATCTTGACTCTTGAAACAAATCCTATACTCCCTTCACGATCCCATCTTGTGAAATTAAAACCTACAGAGACACCCTCTCAAGCCCTCACTCACATCCCAAAAGTACACATCCAACAGATGAGAATATTACATTCCAAGTTGAGTATTGGACATCTGTTGATGCTTATGACATTTAGCCATTGCATGATGAAGAGAGATTTTACTGGTTGAGTCCAGAATAAGGGCAAGTCTTTGATCCTTGGTTCGTACTCTGATTATATATTCTGGAGAGAGCTTATGATTTCAGTAGGAACAATCAAGACTGATTTTTGTGCACTAATTCAAGAGCAGGGGTCATGGGATTCCAGGATAAAATTGTTGTCCTGCATTTAAGAAATTGGTTAGGACTCAATAGTTGTCTCAAGAGATTGGATAGATAATAAGTGCCGACAGCTAAGTTTGATTATAGACGGCATATTGAAGGAGTGAAATAAAGGAAATGTACCTGGTTTGAAGTGATTGAGAAAGGGGTTGGTTGCTTCAATTATGACATGGGCATTTATGTGTTTAGACAGATTTTGTTCAAATTGACTGACGTCTGGTAGTCATAGATTGTGAAAATGTACGTTTTGCATGGATTGTAACCGTAGCATATTTACAAGTTATATCATTAGTTTCTCTCTTCCTATACATTCCTCACGCCTGTGCACAAATTTAGCTTCTAACCTTCATCTTCTGTTGTATTTACAGTTTGGATATTTCTCGTTCGGTGGAAGCACAGTCATTTGTGTATTTGAGAAGGTGGTTATCCTATAAAGCCTTTTGTTTATGTAGGATCAAAACGGAACAGAACTACTTTAGATTAAACCCATATTACCTAGTTGAGTCATGATATCTGTGCAACTAATGGTGAATTTGAACCATTGAAACATTCTAAGTTGGGTGTGCACAATCTTACATTTCACTTCTCATTTTTACATGTTATCATACTCCTTCAATTGCAAAGGGCCAACTTTAATGTATCGATAATATTACTCTATCGTGATCTTAATGTCACATGGTCTAGTTATGGAAACAATTTCTTTTCATGAAAATAAAAATAAAATTACGTACATTGAACCCTTTTTTAGATATCATAACATGAGAGTTTGGTGCACTGGGATGTCTTTTACTTAATCTCATTTCACAAATGATTAAGATTTTTGTGTAGTAGTTCCACGAATGCAATTTTGCATGCTTCACTTGCAACGTAGATGTCAATTTTGAACGTTTATGTTATACAGGATGTCATTGAGATAGACGAGGACCTCCTAGCAAACAGTGCTAGATCACTTGAGACATTAGTTTCTGTTGGAATGACGTTGGGCGTTGCCAGAAAGAAAGATTCTGAAGCCACTTTGCGCAACTTGGAAGATTGTAAGCTAGAAGGTTGAGAAAGATCGTATATTCCTACCCTTGGATTTTGCAGGTACGTGTGGAATTCTTGGTAAATGTCAACGGTCGGCTGCTACTGCAAATGCAAGTATTTCTAATAATCTGTTGTGGTGTACATCTTTCCTTTGTATAATTTTCCCATTTGATTTGGAATCCGAAAAATCCGAAATATGTACGTTTGTTGAGTGTTGGGTAATTTAAAATAATAATAATAATAATAAATTAATCAAAATTTATGAATTTTGTCAATTTGTGTCACCAACTATCAATTTTGCTATTTTTAAGTCACTAATGTTCATATCTGAGTTTAATATAGGACAAAAGCTTTGCTAATGCTGACGTGGCCGTTACATATTGGGTTCACTCGTAGATTATAATCCTACTAAATTCGAAGAGTAATTGTAAAAAAGTAATAAAAAAGAGAAAAAAGCTTAAACTGAAAAAAGAAGTATCATAGAAGAAACTTTGCCAAAATGAAACCCAACCCTAATAAACTATAAACAAGGAAAACAAAATTAATTGCTCATTTTTCTTGTTGCGTTCTTCTGTTGCTGTTCCCCAAAATTTCTGTGGGGAATGCAGACGGGGAGTGAAAGGGGAGCAACTTCGAGAGCATCCGGGAAATTCACATTGCTCTTTTGTATCTTTTTGCATAACCACGAACGGATTTCAGTGCTCCAGAAATGCTTCGGCTTTTACGAAAACAATCCAGCACTACCATTGACACCTCGCTCATAGCATCACATCCTAGTCTTTTAGCTCTGACGACCCAATAGCCTCGGCTACCTACCACCATCACTAAAGCCGCCTTTCTAGTCATAGGATGGAGCAACAAAAACGTCCTTCCCATCACAATCAACTGCAAACATCAAAGAGTCCTAAACAGCCACGGCCTAAAAATCAAGATTTGGACCTTACAAGCCACGATTCTCGTTTGAAGTCTCCCTTGACAAATCAAGCTTCTACCACCGACACCATTGACTGCCCTCTCTAGCTTCTATGACGCCGAATTCACGAATGACCAGACCGATGACATTTTTGTCAAAGCTTAAAAAATAAAAAAAAAGTCCCGGAACGATATATGGGTGAGCCCCTTTTTTAAAAAAAAAAAAAAATTGTCAAAAAAGAAAAAAAAGGGAAGTGACTAAAAAAATTTATGCAATGATATTTTCTTATAGTACTTCGAAGGTTGCACTCGAAATTACTTTGAGCAAATAAGGTTATCAATGATGGGGTTTGAGCATTTTTATGCACTAAAAGAGCTCGACCAATTTAACGGGAATGAAGCCTTATTTTCTAAATTGAGTTGCCGACCAAGGATAGAACTAAAACATGCATGTACCCTTTGAAAACAAAGTATACAGATGGATGTTATTATTCTCTTGCACATTTAAGGAAGACTACAGACCCATTTTTGTTGGACAAAAAACAAGAACAAGAACAAGCTGCAGGAAGGCACGTGTGGACTACGTTTGTGGGGGGTGTCGTAAATGTGTGCGAAGTGCTTGCATCACAAATGATCCAATGCTTCACTAAGCAGGCACCCTCGCCCCCTAGAGCATAATTTTGTCCCATCGACTTCGTGATGCAAGACAAGTACCAAATACCCATCAAAAGTTAAGAAAAAGCTAAAAATGCTACTAGGGAGGAAGCACTCAATGCACCCCCACCCCTCTTGGCAAGCCTCGCACTCACAGTGCTACCTGGGCTCCACCTCCCTTCCTCACGTGTTGCCACCTCCCCCCCCCCTCACAATCACCCTTAGCACGTGAGAGTCCGTTCACTGGCAGAAAAAAAATGAATACGGGTACCACATTATATTTGGTGTATGGGTTGTTATATAGGTTGTAATATAGAACAAGGGTTTAGGTATCGAAACGTACCTCCTAGGACTACAGGTATCGCAATGTTGCTCTGTTGTCTGAAAGTATTAGTGAAGTAGGAAATAAATAAATAAATAAAGAAAAATATATATATGTATCCAGTGGATAGACTTTCCATGCAATTGAGGCCTTTTTGTGGCACGAGCAAGAGCAAGTAGCAGCCAGCATGATGCATATATATATATATATATATATATATATATATATATATATATATATAGAGAGAGAGAGAGAGAGAGAGAGAGAGAGAGAGAGAGAGAGAGAGAGGCAAATCTGGTTTCTAACCCATCTTATCTTTTATTGATATAGTTTTGTCAACGCATGCCGATCAAGTAGTGCACTGCAGACCCTTTGGGATGCCTGCTAGGTACACGTCACCTTACCTTCTTTCCGATCACCAACAAGCAAGTGCAAGTCGAGTTCCAATTAATTTCCGTGCCTTTTTCTTTTTTTTTTTTTTTTGTTTTTAATTCGGTGGTGTCGAGTACTTGCAACCGCTCGAATTGCTAATGAATTCTGCAACGTTACAAGCCTTTTGTCCTGCTATTAGAGACCATGTGTGTGTATATAATCGAACCTTGCAGCATTTCACTGGGGAAAACAACGATGCAACTCTACACTTGGATAGAATTTGAAGATTGATAGAACCTATCGATATTAATTATATAGTTATAAGCTAGGTCGACACGACCATGTATAGTTGAATTTAATTTGGTAGGCTTATTTCGTCGAGATCATCTAGAGATAAGAAAACTTCGTCCAAGCACGAGAGTTCTGCGCCGCCGCCGCCGTCGTCGTCGTCGTCGTCATCGCAATTCTGTTCATAAACTCGACAAATGACCCACTTTGTATGGTCCTGAAGGTACACAGAAAAGAAACCATGTATGGTCAAAATGGGCGCGATCCATCAAGTAATTTAGGGACTGGCCTAGGCCACCACCACCACACAAGAAAATTGTAAGTAGCTATAAAAGAACCCTTGAAAGGTGAAAAAAAACACTCTTAGATGTAAAGGTAAAGCGGTTCTAAGTCTACCAAGTAGAACAGAGACTAGATAGAAGGGAATGAAAGCAGCAAAAAATAAGCTCTTACTTTCTTATGTTTATTTCTTGTTTTGGAGGATGACCTGCTACAGCTGCAGCTAGAACTGGAGGAGTCTGAGAGTCGATACTCTTGCAGTATCCAGTTAGTTTTGATCCCCGCCGGCGCTTCCCCGATGTGGAATACGAAACATTTCTTCATTCCAACTTTGTTGTTGTTGACATTCGCGAGCACCGGTTCATCAACGCCTATTGGTTTCCAATATCCATTTGCTGTGATCCGGTTCTGCGTCCTTCGGCTGTAGAAGTACCACTGCTTACCCTCAGCTAATGCTTTCCCTGCACATGTACAACTCGCCAACAAAAACATTCATTATTATTATTATTATTATTAGTTAGAAGTTGTGAAAAAAACGAAAACGAAAACGAAAAAACAATTACTGTAAATGAAATATGGTGGTTATATGTTAATCTATACGTACCATCAAGTTGCCATGGATCATAAGGGCAGAGCTCGAGATCAGGGATGACATCCGGATGGAAAGGTAAAAGCGCGGCCTTACGGTGAAGAAAATGGACTACAAGCTCCTCATCAGTCGGATAGAATCGAAATCCAGGAGGAAGATTAACATTGCTGTCGCCCATACTTGAAAATATATAATTCTCAAAAAAAAAAAAAAAACCTTCAAGAAATATGAAGTGGGGGACAAACGATGTATAGCATAATGTAAAGGAAACTACCTAGCAAGAGGACAAAGGTGGAGAAGAGGAGGAAGAAGAAAGCAACAGTGATTATGTGGAAATGGTGCAGGAAAGGGATTGGTTATGGTTGAAATTTATAGGGCAAGTGAAGAGAGAGAGAGAGAGAGAGAAGTGACGTGAAAAAGAAGGCAATTTCGATAACTAATAAGCAAATGGGAGGGAAGCTGATCATAGCTTAGCTGATGGAGCTTTGATATATTGGGTGCGGTAGTGCTCGTAGTGGCATATGGCATGCCACGACTCACTTCAATTCAATTTTACTTGTATATATACCCATATACACACTCTCTCTCTCTTTTTCCTTTTCTTTTTTTTTTTTTTTTTTTGTTTTCAGTGAAAAAAAGATATGTCGCATGCATATATATATATATATATATCGATTATAATACTTGTAAATCAAGACTAAGAGTCACTCGTTGGTGACCACATTCAATTTTTTTTATATATAAAAAAAAAACAAAAACTTCTTGTTTAAGTAATATTAAATTTGAATATTTTTTTATTTTTGATTTTAACATTAATAAAATTAATATAAAAAATATATTAAATTACCAATTAGTTGAAATGGTAAGATATATACTCTTTTATATATAGATATGAGGATTATGCTTGTCATCAACTCCAAGGGCGGCGGGTGTGCGGGTGCGACTCTGCCTTACATTACCCATATATATACATATATATATATATATTCTTCCAAGTAACGGTACCTGCTAGTATTGGAGGGAAAGGGACGCCGAGCAGATACACACGCACACACACACACACACATATATATATATATGAAAAAGATTCGTGGCCTTGTGAGCCCCATATAAGAAAAAAGTATTTGTTTTTCGATTTTTTTTTTGTTTAAAAATACGTAATGTATAATAAATATAATAATCCATACAACGAGTTATCAAAGAGTGAATTTTAATTCAATTACACATTATTTTAGGTTTATCGTACATTGTATATTTTTGGAGAAAAACTTGAAATTTCCAAAAAACGAAGAAAGAAAAAGCGTAGGGCTCACATGCCACCTTCAGCCCTCCACTGCCGATTTGTCTTTGTTCTCGAAATGGAATTATATATATATATTCGGTACGCCGAAAAAACTTGAGTCTTTTTTTTATATAAATTTATAAATTAAAAACATTAAATTTATTATAGTTATAGAGAATTTTATATATATATATATATATATATATCTAACAGTTCTCTTTTTTGTTTTCTTAAAAAGGAAAAAAAATTCTTTTCAATTTTCTTAAAGAAGGCTTAAAATTTTTTTTCTTAAAATCAATTTAATTGAACAAATTATATTTTTTTCAATCTAAATTAATAAGCAAACTTAGATTAAATCACATTTAATTAATTGTAATATTTTAAATTTTATAATTTTAACATCTTTAATCAAACATTCAAAACTCAACAAATGTTCAAACTCAAATCATATATATATATATATATATATATTACTAAATTTGTATAATAATTGGATGTAATCATGTTTATTAAAAAGATTTATTTATATTTATATTGTATATTTGTAAAAATATATATATATTTAAATTTTAAGTATTATTTTTTATCAAAAATCCGGAAATAATTTTTTTCCTCTCTATATCTAATTTAAACTAAATTTTCTTTTATACTTAATTAAATTAAAAAGACATTTATTTAAATTAAATTGATATCAAGATAATTTTTTATTATTCAAAAAAAGAAAATTCTGTTTTCTTTTTGAGAAAAAAATTGGAGAATTTTAAAAATAATCTTTTTTATATCCTTTGAGGAAACTTGATAATAGTTCATTTTTTGTTTTTTGAGAACAAATAAATAAATTTGAGAAACATTTTTCTTTATATTTCTTGAAATGAATATTTCAGAATAGTTTTCTTTATTTTTCTTTGTTTAAAACTTGTATAATTATAGAAATTTGATTTTAATCAAAATAAAATTTTATGAATTAATAGATATTTATTTAATTATAATTAAATTTATATTTATTAGTTTATAGAATTTTACTTTAATTGTAATAAATTTTCATAATTATAAAATATTTATTATTTTTAATTTATAAATTTATAAGAAATTGCTATATAAATAAAATTGAGATTTTTTTTTCAAATTTGGTAACATATATTTACATATAAATATAAATATTTAATATTGCTTTCAAATTCAATTTTCTTTTATCATATTATTATTCACTAATAGTAAACTCACATAATATTAGATTTACTATATTTATTAAAAATTTTATTTTTATTTATATTTTATTTAAATAAAAAATAAAAAGAGATTATAATTATAATTATTTTTTTGAAAAAATAAAAGATGAATTTGAAAATAATTTTTTAAAATAATAAAAAAGAAAATAAAAAAATTAAATTATGAATTTTTTATTGTTAAAAAAATAAATAAATATAAAAATATTTTAAAAAATTAAAAAGAGAAATTTGGAATTTTTTAAAATTTATTTTATATTTATTTTTTTAATTATGAGTATTTATATTGCACTAATTTTAAATATATATAAAAATTATTAATATAAATTAAATAAATTATAATAGATGTAAACTAAATAAATATTAAAATTAATTAAGTAAATTAAATAAATATTAAAAGTTTACTTCTATTGAAATATTAAGAATCTATTTAGTTACATTGTCAAATTTTTATTGTTAATAGATGATATTTAATATTTTAATTTTGTTACTTACTATCTGTTTTATAATATTTAATGTTCACTTTTATTTTTTTATCCAGATTTTTATAAAAAAAATAATATCAATATATAGTTTATTAGTAATAAATTGAAAGAACATAATATATTTTGACCTGAAACAAAAATAAATATATATATATTTCTATAAAAGAATTTATAATTTGTACAATAAAATTTATGATAATAAATTTAATATTAATATTAGTATATTAATTATTATAAATTTTTTACAATGTTATCTCAAATATAAATCATTTGAAATAATTGCTTTGACTAGTACTAATTATTTCAAGAAAAAAAAAATTATAGAGAGAAATGTATAAAATAAACAAAAATAAATAAGTTAAAGAGATAGAAAAAATGCAATAAAAGGAAAAAAATAAGGACAAAAAATAAAATAAAAAGAAATGTAGAAAATAAAGAGGAAAAAATGAGATAAAGAGAAATATTATGTTAAAAAGAGAAAGCATAGAACATGAAAGAGAAAAAAATGAATAATGTAAAGAAGAATTAAAAAAGTAAAGAATACTAATAATTAGAAATTAAAAGTTAAAATTTTTTTCATAATCTTTCAAAGGTAATCTTTTTACTTTAAGAAATAATTTCATAATTTGAAAAACAATTGAATTAAGAATTAGTCAACAAATATAATTTTTATTGTTTATCTAAAAATAAATTAAAAATTAAAAAATTACAATAATATCAAATATAGCTTAATAAAAATATAAATTAATTATTAAATTAATATCAAATATTATAAATAATAAAATTAATTAAATTTTAAATATTTAAATATTTTTAAAATTAACTTAAAACTATCATATAAATATTTCATCTTTTTTTTAAATTTTGGTAACATTAACATATATATAAATACTCTTTGTTTATTAAATATTATTTTATAGATTACTGGTACATAGCCTATTGATTATCAAATAGATTTAGTCTAGCTTACGTTGGCTCCATATGCAAGTTTAAGGTCAATCAAGTTTATGAACATAAACATAGTAAATAAGATATTATTTCATGTTTCTAGAAAAAAATAAATTAACATAAATTTTTCCTAAGGGATGAATCTTGGACAAATAAAAGAAAAAAAAAGCACCTTATACACAATATATACAGTTTATTAAAAAATATACATAGAATAAAAAATTAAATAAAAGAATGAATAGTTTAAAGGGAGCATTTGGTTTTGTAGTAGATGTGTCAAAATGCAACTTCATTAGCTTGTCTAAATTTTAGTGACTTGAATCTAAAAATATCTAAAAATTTAACTCAGACTTGATTTAGAGGTAAATTATTCACTTGATAGTTTTTATTAAGAAAATAAAAAATTAAAATAAAAGATTTTAGTATTTAAACTATAAATTTTATTTACTAAAAATATAATTTCTATTATTTTAATTATAAATTTTAAGTACATTTTTTTAAAAAAAGTTTGGTATTTAATATTTTTTAAATTTCACTTATTACTTTATTTATATATATACATTATATACACAAACACATAAATATTACATGTGCATACTATTTTGCTTTTATACATTATACAAATATAAATATAAGATATACACCTAATATATATGTATATATATATATATATTAAATATATATATGTATAGAATTTATAAAATATTAAATATGTAGCTGTACAAAAATTTAAATAGAATATCCTCTAAAAATTATATTATTTTAAGTATAATTATTTAGTTAAGATTGATAGATATAAAATATGTTACTTGTTTCTAAATTATATTTTAAGGGCTTATGCTAGTGCATTTATTTTCAATAATATTTAAGGTACAAAATAAAAAATAATAATAATAAAGCCAACCACGACATTGTATTTTTTTTTTAACGAATGTTTGCTATATGTTCTTTTTTTTTTTTCCTTATTATGTGTATTTATGTCCATCATCTTTGTGATCCACAAATATTTTCTTTTTCAATAATTTCATTTGTTAGTGGCATGATCAATGCTAATGACGAGCCATTTCATCCGCCAAATCAGCCATTCTTACTGACAATTGGTCAAATGCACGGTTCAGTAAATTTATCTTTTAAAATTTTTTTAATGATTAAAAATTTAGATTTTTATTTTTAAAATTTAAATTTTAAAGAATATAAAAAATGTATTAAAATAAAATTAATTATTTTTATCATATAATTTACAATATAATAAATCCGAAAAAAAAAAAAGAAAGAAAAAACAATCCCGCAAGTCTTGGCTTTGTGATTCGTGGGGCGTGTTGTGTGGAAATCAAGGGGAAGTTGCAAAGAAGTGAAGATGATGTGGGGTCTGCAGCATACTTCATGCTGACATCATACAGCTGCTGGCATCCACGTGGCAAACAAGAATGTGGGTTTGGTCATAGGCCACATTAAAAATTGAACGGCCCCCACCTTCAAGGATGTGCCTATGCACAGGAAATAATATATATGTATATATAGACATAGGTTTCTTTTATTATTTATTTATTTAATAACTCTGATGATTTGTGCATATATGATGATGATGACAAGAACTGCTATATAAGCACAAGCAACTCGAAGTGTCCTTTCTTATGTTTATTTAAGTTAAATGGCAATGCATCTGCCCCAGCCAAGTGTAATCAATGGGTTAGCGCAATTGAGATCCAGCGCCACACCCAAAATGTAAAAAGCAATCAACCAATTTCTTAGGAGTGGGGAGTTCCAAGTTGAAAAGACAACAAAAAAGAATGGAGAGTTCCAACTGAGTTTTTGCCTTAGGGACCTCCCAACCATGAATGCCCCCACATGATCAAACAAAATAGAATAATTGAACAAATTATTAATTCTTAAAAAACAGTGCCAATTGAAAGCCTCACACAAATTTTTTTTAAAAACAAAAAAAAAAAAAACAAAAAAAGAGTATCACTATGTATGCATGTATAAGTTAAAAGAGACACACATGATAATAAAAAATTTTCAATAATTTTAACTGATTATTTTATTTTAGAAATTCTCTTCAACTCTTCAAATTTAAGCTAATTGATTTTTCTCTCAAAACCAAAAAAAAAAAAAAAAAAAAAGAAAAAAGAAGAGGATTGGGGGTGTGTGTGGGGCGCTTTTACCTACACAAACGAACTTAACCTTGAAGTGTGATGTAGTTTGCTTGTAGTTTTTCCAACATGGAGGTGCCGGGCGTGTTGTTTTGGCCAAAACTCTTAGGAGCACAAAGAGGTAGAGAAATAAATAAAATAATACGCCGTCGTCTTCCCTTAACAAGGCTGAAAACTTATTTTTTTTTTTAGTGGCTCCGACGAGTTGACGCAATATGGACCAATCCAATTATATTTCAGTGACCACACAAGTAACTTTGCCATCAATGCCTTTCTTTTCTTTTCTTTTCTTTTCTTTTCTTTTCTTCCCGTTGCCGTTGCCATTTTTACCAAGGAAAAATTATTGGAGAAATTATATTTATTTTGCATCTCCTTCGATGTCCAACCTTAGAGACATGGCCTGTGGAATTAAATGCTAATATAATGCGTGAACTATGAGAATTAAAACTTCAAGCGTTAAAGAGACTTTTTAGAAATTAAAATTTTAATTTTCTTTCTTTCAAAATTTTAAATTTAAATTTTAAGAAGATACATAAAATTTATAAAAATATAAAAAAATTATTTTTATTATATAATTTACCATTTAATAAACTTTTTAATAAAAAAAATTTAATGTCGAATTTCATTTAAAAAATAGAATTATCGTACCCATATAATAATTATTATTAATTATGAGTCATTATTATTAATACTGTGATCAACTAATCGATTGTTTTATTTAACATATTGTTTTTTGTGCAAGTGCATATGTTTATTTAAACATATTGAGCTATAATCACATGTGAATTTGTATTTGCATAATCCGTTTCATTGCTTTGTAGTTCACGTTTTTGTATGATGTTATTCATATGTCAAAATTCACTTCTATGTAGATAGTCGGATCAAAGATATTAACTATTATTCAAATGAAAAATAGGATTTAAGACCAAAATCCGAAGTTTATTTGTAGTCGTTGCTTGAGGGGCAAGAGACAGAGAGCGTTCGGAACTAATAAGTGCTATTTAGTTTCGTTGATAAAGTCTTTTAGGGTTGTTTTTTTTTTTAATTTTAAAATATGTAATTAAATCCAGCCTACACAATAGAAGGGAAGGACTTCCCTCCGTTGTGTAGTAATCAAAAGCATAGTTTTAAAACCCTAATTGAATTCCGACGTGATTCAAAAGTCTTCTATGGTGTATTATTGGTCTAATCGTTGATTCAACAATCAGACTAAATAATAATCAACCTTTTTATGGTATGTAAAAATAAATAAAATTTTATTAAAATAAAATATAAATATACATCATCAAGTATTTTTAATAAAATAATATAATTATATATTTATATTTTTAAAAAAAATAAGAACACAAATTTTAATAAAGATACATTCATTTCATCGGTCTAATCATTTAGATTAATTAAATTGAGTATTTTTTAAATTTTTTTATTCAGTTAGATAAAAAAATTCAAATCAAATTAAATTTTAAATTATTATTTATCGCAATAATATTTATTGTGTCGATTCAATATTAAAAACTATAATCAGAATTCCAATAGGCTTATCATACACTAAAATAAAAAATAAAAAAAAAAGAAGCTATCATCGGCTCTAATTATGCAAGCAAGCTTATGGCAACTTCGATTATAATTGTTGAAGTTCACCAAACCTAAGGCTTCGGGTAAAATGGGGAAAATCTTTAAATTCATCCCAGACAGCGAAGTTACAGAGAGGCTTGAAGACTGATTGACCTCTCCTCTCGGGGGTGTAGAAGAAATGAAGTGTGAACTGCACTAGTCCCGCATAACAAGGTGGAATGGAATACAAGCGCGGTGGAAAGCCTTGTTCGTGCCTTACTGGTCCTTCACGTCTCGAGAGTCGGGGCAGGAACGCGAGAAAAAGTCATTGACGAATTAAGTTTTCTCAGCACAACCTTCAGCCTTGTTTCACACGTCTATCTATATGCTCTATTTTCCACTGACTGAGTCGTATCACATACGCTAAAAGTAGAGGAGGGCATCGTTGGACTAACAAATTTCATATTTTTAATTGTTCTTTTAAATTAGATTTTCCCATTTTAATTAAAAAATTATCTGTGTAATTTAGTTAGTTATGATATTAAATCAAAACAAATATTATCATTCTATCATTTTTATCATTCACTCTCCTGTAATTAACGTGTAAAAGAAAGTTCAAGATTTTAAACAAATTAAATAAATTCATATTAAATCATTTCAAATTTGAATTATTTTAAATTGAATTATTTACAGTGTACGTAATATTTAGGTTAAATTGGAATGAGTTTGTATCACCCTCCAGTTGACATGCTCAACTATAAAAAAATAATGTTCTTATTTTTACTAATTATATATATATATATATATATATATGAGTATTAAACAATAATTTTATAGATATTGTGATGCAATGTCATACTAAAATTCTATTTAGATAAAGTTGCCGAATCCAGAGAGAGATCGAGGGAAAACTCAAAAGCAAATTAAATTTAAGATACGGGGTAGATTATTCCGAATGGTAGTCTTAGCTTTAAGATGGTGTCAGTTTGAGTTCTGAGCTAAGATCCATCCTTCCTCCTCGAGCACAATTCCATTCATGCCGCGTTTTTCTTTTCTTCTTTTTTTTTTTTTTCAGGTTCGTCAATGGCAAGGTTTGATTTGACTAACTACCACTAACCAATTTTCTTTTTCTTTTGATTTCGTTTATTTTTTTTAAAAAAAATTTTATTTGTAGTCGTCACCCCCGAAGTCGTGCCTGGTAGCTCCTTCGTGGCCACTTCAAGTCATATGAGAAAAGCAACATAAGCTTGAAAAATTATTAGGTAAGTTTGATCTACGACTTGACCATTTTTAAGCAAATGATAAAGGGTTTTTTTTTTCTTTTTTTTTTAAATTTAATATTTAGTTTTTATTTAATGGGAAAACAACTTTCCCAAAAATTCTCGCTGAAATATATTAATGTTATGTAATTTTGAAAAAGTTGCAACCCTTTCAAAATTTTTGTCATTATAGCATTTAGTATTTTTTTTTATCATGGCAATCATTTTATACTTAAATTATTTGCAACCAAGTTCTATAACTTGATTTTTTTAAGGATAACTATACTTAATGACAAAGATCAAGTTCTAGAACAAAAATCAAGTATACTTAAATTATTTGCAACCAAGTTCAATAACTTGATTTTTTTAAGGATAACTATACTTAATGACAAAGATCAAGTTCTAGAACAAAAATCAAGTTCTAGAACTCGGTTGCAAATAATTTAAGTATAAAATGATTGCCACGATAAAACAAATACTAAATGCTATAATGACAAAAATTTGGAAAGTGTTGCAAAAAGAATAGTTATTTTTTTGTATTTGGAGAAATAAAATAGAGATATGTTAATAGGTTTCTTATTATGTCATTACAGGGGCATCTTAATGGTTAAGAGTCTATGCATTTGTTTTAAAAATTCAAATCCTAGGGATGATTGTGTGAGATTTATAACAAAAAAAAGTAGTTATTTTTTGTATATTATATAATTTATGATTTAATATATATTTTTATGGTATTAAAAAGAAGAAGAAATAATAAATATTTTATTTTTATTTTTTACATTATAATCAATATCTTGTAGAAGAAGCATTAATGATTTAATTTTTTCAAATAAGTTGAGCAATTAAAGAAAGTTACCAAGAACATTACAAAAAAGAAAAAAACATTAAAGTTAATACTGCATCTTATAATTTGAAATTTACTTTTTTAAGTTTTTGAATTCATTTTTCTCTATGATTTTAATCATCTCTTTTGCAAAGATACAAATGTCTGGTTTTGTGCTTCTGTCTTGCAAATTTAATTCACGAAAAGAGATGCATCCACATTTGAAAAACTAAGAAGTTCAAAAAAAAAAAAAAAGATTGATAGATAATAATAATAATAATAATAAAAGAGAAAGTAAAATTCTAGGCTTGTTTTAATTTCTTGGAATATGTGGTGATTATAGCGGGTATTAAATTGAAGTCCCATGGTAGGAACTTATAATTTACATGTAACCGTGTGAATCTCTCCCTCTCCCTCATCCTTTCCCTCAACACAAGGGGGAACCCCTTTATGTTTAACTCCCAAGTGACTACAATTTTATGTAAATCATGTTGACAGTTGTTGATCTTTTTTGAATACTTTGGAAGTTACTAAAAGGGCAAACGAGAAGGAACTTGAAAAGGAAAAGCAAAAGATCACACCAGCATTGACCAAGAAAACGATATACAACACAAGCTCACGTCTCCCTCGCAACCATGTTGTGCAACTTGAATAGACGCACACACAATCTTATGATATTTACAATACAAGTTTACATCTCCCATTCCCTTCTTTCTTTTTCTTTTTTTTTTTTGAGTAAAGTGGTAAATCAACATAATGCTGAAGAGATACATATATATATATATATATATATATATATATATATATAAATCTTATCTAGCACGGGCCACGGAGTCTTCCCACAGCCAAATAGGTAATGTTTTGTGACTGAAAAGTTGATAAGTGATTGATTTGATACTGTGAAGCCAAAGCACTTCAAAGACATGACATGGGTCATTATAAAAGATTTTCATTTTTTTTTTTATAAAAATAATAATATCAATAAACGAAATCGTAACACTTGGAATTTATTCTCGAGAGCCGTAACAGACTTTGTGGGTGATGATTGTGAAATTGACGCATCTTCCACTCTTAAATGTCTGTCGTTACTTTTGCCATTATAGTTTTTTTTTTTTTTTCCCTTCTCTACCTGTTTGATTTCTTTTTATTAAAAAGAGGGGCGGGAGGAGAAGCAAAATGAATGAATTGTTGATTTTTATATTCCCCCTCTCTCTCTCTCTCTCCCGAGAAATCGTTGACATAACAAATTGAAGGTCAGCAGAGGAAAAAGAAAACTGAAAATATATCCCAATCAAAGAGTCTTGGAAAATTATAAGAAACAGGGATTCGAAAGAATCTACCGCCTCACTTCCAACTCGAAAATTAAGATTTAATTTTGTTAAGATCCCAATTATAAAGAATAAGATTTAAATAATTAATTTTTTGATATATTTCTCTTAAGATTTTATATTAATTAGTATCAAAATCGCTCACTAAAATCTGAATTACCTACTTGACGTGCAGATAATAACATTGACATGGTCAAAAATAAATATAGTTTTAAGTTAATCTAGTGCAAAGTCAAAGAGGGTGACATCGGTATTAACAGATCTAAATGCAATGATGCTAAAACTACAGAATTCACCTAGAACTAAATTTAGTGTAAAGTCGATTCTCGTGGTGGATGCGAGACTACAGAGTGAAATATTAGAATTTTGATTACAATATGTAAAACTTGAATATTACATCAAAAAATATAAATTTTTAATATAAAATTTATATGAACTTAGACCCTCTCATCTCAATAATTAATTTTTAGAGTTCTCAATTTTAAAAAACTTGACAAAACTAAAAGTGCCCGGTGCCCAAAGCAGAGCATTGAAAGAGCACGGAGAGTAGCTGGAGAATCCTTACTTGTTTCATGTCCGAGGAGAGGAGTGCAATACTACTACATTAACCGAGGTTGAAAAAGCATAGGAAAAGTCTAGGTTCTAAAACCTGAATAGGAGGAGAATAGATTTCCATACCAGATTCAAGAGAGGGGGGCGCTGAAGAGTTTTTCCTTTTTTTCTTTTTTAACTTCCAATTGCAGGATATATAAATAGAATTCCATAATAATAGGAATCCGCTTTCTTAGCAGGCTATTCAATTCTGATCCACAGAATGGACTTCCTAAGTGGGCTTTTGTCAAGCTTTGCCGTAACGAGTGGACCACCTCCCTCTGCAACAATCCAACAATGGCCATCCCCACCCTTTTCTTTTCCATCTAAAACCCAAACCGAAAATGCCCGACTATATTCTATAATGTGGAAGTATGGTATTGTATAATGTGGAAGTATGCTGCCCCTTTGGACCCTTCTTAATAACATATCTTTGATTGCTAATTTGGGTACAGGAAGAGCTCAATTATAGAATGCCCCCCACCGCGATGGGTCAGTAAATCTCACACTATTTCTTACATTTTAGAGACAAAATGTCAAGTTTAACACAAAAGCATAACATAACATACTGTTGGGGCTAAAGCGGACCCATCAGTAATTAAACAAAGATTACACAAAAGAATGCATTAGCATAAAGGTTTAATACAATTTAACGCTTAGAATGACAAAATGTTTTAGAAGAAAAGAAGAGTGGCAAGTTTTAAAGGCGACAAGAGGCAGATAAAACGAAAAAGAAGCAAGGCTCAACAGCTGGTTTTCAGCTTTCTGCTGGCTTAGGAAAAAAATGTCTAATGACAACTGCCAACATCCGTCTTCACTTGATGCAAATAAATCTGATCATGTATTAGTCTAAACTTCTCCTTTAGCCTCTTAATCTGTACCACATTACACGAAATGCAGACAATGTGAATAACCAGCAGTTTTGTTAAGGTAAACACAAACGGAAGACAGAAAGGAGTACCCTTTTCATATCAATCTCCACGTCTCGCTTTTGTTGTCCCAATGAATGCCGCAGCTTGGTGATGTCAAAGACGTTATCCAAGTCATCTTCGAAAGCAGATTCTAGGTCCTGCCTAAGAATTGCTGGCAGTTTGTCCACGACAGGCATCAAAAGAAAGCAGTTAAACTGCAAGAGAGAGTGCAAATTGTGACAAAGCTTATTAAAATTAAAGTAAAGCTAGGCATAAGAAAAAAATTCCAAAGGACTGTATAATCAATGTGTCATACATTGCGATATGGAATCAATGAAATGAAATGAAATTGTAATTAGTAAATGGCTTACAAGTGCCAGTGCTATTTTTTTTGTGCGTGTGTGTGCGTGTGCACGTGTTGGCTTCAACAGATTGGTCTTTTTTTTTTTTTCCCATGAATTAATAAAGAATATATCCGTCAAGCTCTCCAAGAAAAATGTTCCAACCTTCAACTCAGCAGAAGACAAGAAGTACTCTCTTATGCCATGGAATATCTGTTGCACAAGAGCATAAACCATCCTTTCAGATGAAGGAGCGAGCTTCCGATTCCAAAGGGTACTATCTAGAAGGTCAGCAAGCCTTGTTTCTGTTGTCTGAGTAGAAGACTCGATGCCTGATGCCAAATGACTGAGTTTGACTTCTACCCTTGGCTTACCGTCATGCTTCTCATTAGCCACTGAACTCACAAATGACTCTTGGGAATGACCAACAGACGCAACATTACCTCCCATTGCAGACTGTTCTGCTCCATTGAAGGACTCCAAAAACTGCCGTAACCCAGCCCGATTCTGGATGTTTGACATTAAGGGATGATGGTAAAAAAAAAAAACAGGTCTAGTTACTACAAATTATAAATTTTGGGTTTTAGGAACAAATTGGTTGTTTGTCCCAATTAGATCATCATGCAGTATAATTTTTTGACAGGACTGGAACCAGCAGTTGAACCTTTCAATTTCCAAAAACCAGTTAAGAAATTATGTCAGAAACCTAATGGTTCCACAATAATACTTAGTTTTGGGGGATAAGGATTTATAACATAATTCAAGAGTGAGCAACAAATTGACATGGTCAACCTTATTGTGGAGAGACCATGTAACATAGCGTGTGGTGCTCACTAAATCCTCCATACATCTGCAGATCAAAGAAGAGCAGATATAAGCACATATACAAACACATACATAGAACATAAGTACAAGAATGAAGAGCTTCAGTGATCACTAAAGCCTGCATACAAGACGAATCATTTTGGAAGACATTAACAATTTTAAGGGTCTTTCACAAACTTAATAACAAAGAGGATAAAACAATAAAAATTTATGGAGCTAATTATATCTGTCTATTATCCCCATTAAGTACAAACATTGGCTATAATTAGAAACATTCTGTACTGAAGAAACAAATGTCATAAGATGGAGCTAGCTATCTCATAGTAAAAATGAACACATGTAGAAGGGATTTACCAATTAGAAGTTAGCTTTCAGAAGACCACAATCTGCAAATTTAACTCTTCTATTTGCATTAAGTTTTCCACATCAACCATAAGTTAATACTCTATTTGTGATGCTATCTAGGCTGTGCAAAGCATAGACAAATATGCAGCAAAAGTGAACTTTATAAGAGGCATATCATCTTAGGATAATCATAGCTATGTATCTCTTACTATGTGCACAAATGATATGTGAGGGGCATATGCCTGAGAGACACTAGCCTGTACGTGCATAAAACAATAATTAGGGCTGTTTTTGTTAAGGATGAAAAGTATGAGGGGATTACTTCCTCTCACATTTTCCTTCCTCCTATCTCTCCTCTCTGCAACACATAACGTAAAAAAATTAACCCATATAACTACTCCAAGACATTTCCTAGTTGTGCCACCATTCATCTACCTCACAGCATGCTCGTAGACACTCATACTCCAAGGTGAAAATGAATTTTGATTATCTCAATATAATTTGAGAAGTAATGTAGAGAGTGAATGTAATAAAATTTAAGAAAACTACTCAAGCTATGTTTGTAATACAAAAAAAAAATCCATAAAAGATGCAAGCAGTTTACTTTTCACAGCAGGCTTTTTCAGTAGATTCTGCAAAGTTGTTATAGGCAGAAGCAACACGCCTGAGGAAGACATCATGTCCACTTAGGTATTCACCATCCTTCTGTTACAGAACAGTAAGCAGTAGGGTACAAGGACATCAACCACATGAATTTTTATAAGATCTGTGAGTAGTAGGTAAAGACCAACAATCTACCAGTAAACCAAACCCCTACCTGAAGAAGATAGAGAGAGATAGGAAGTAATCTCTTCAAAATGTGCAAGAGTCTAGAACCAAGCTGTACCATAGAAGAAGGATGTAAATATTGAAACAGAATGTAAGAAACTGTAAGTAAACACCAAAAGGCCTTCTTGTGACTGGGAAGCCTAAAAGGATGCACATAAGAGATTTAAAGGATGTTACATGTTAAAAGACTGTCATTACATGACTAAAATGAATTTTGCACCCGAAAAATTGCCCACCTTGGGGGGGTGTTGGGGGAAGAAGTGAGAAAGAGAACAAATAAAAGAGCAAAAATGGAGGATGCCAATTTAGATATCCAATCCAAATGACTTCAGAGGCCCTGGTCAATTCTTAGAACAAAATTAATTCTAATATTTTATGTCCCCTCGTAGAATGACTGACATGATTTTAAGTAATTGAATGGTTTAGTAGTGTTAAATACATAAATTCGGATATAAGCAAGTCTCAGAGATTCCCTGAGTTTCCCAAAAGTAATCAAAATGTGGAAAAGAATAAAAAAGAATTAGGAAATGTTTTAATGTTTAAGTCCTTAAGAGAACATTTCTCACAGTTTTCAGTGTTTCACATCTGAGACATCTCTGACACAGGAGAACCAGTGCTCTGGATGTTTTTCAAGCTTCAAAAGTCACAAGGCTCAAGGTCAACAATTCAACTAAATCCTTGCATCTCATACTTGCAAGTTGTGTAAATTTCAAAACTGAAACATTTTATGCTGATTCTATATTTCTCAATAGGCATAACTTGACATGCACACTGCAAGGCTAATAATAAGCTTAGATGTCTTTTGAACAGTTTCATATAGAGAAGTCAACTAAACCAAGGAGTAACCCTAAAATGGCCATTAGTTGAACAGTGAACACCCTAAGGGATAATTGCAATTTTAAAGGATGATGGAAGAATCTTCCAAATGGTGAGACAAAAGTGGCCAGTCCATAGTCAAAATTGGTGTTGCATATGTAATAGAGATGATGTTTGTACAGTGATTAAGAAGCTATAGCTTGTTCTCTAATAGGGGAGCTATTTCCCCTATTGTTAGAATATAATATATAATTTATATCCTGTACCTCGCCTAATAATTTAAGTTTTTGGGCAGAATAGTTTATTTACATGACATCAAAACTTTCAGGACCAAGTGATGATGAGTTCGAATCATGTTATTCTCACATTTAATTATAAATTTCTAATTTATTCGTACTTTAAACTCAAGTGAGCCTAGTTCGTTCATGCTTCCAACCCAAGTGAACTAGGCTTTTGCATGAAAGAGCTTGTTGGAATATAATATACAATTTATATTTTGGACCTCACCTAATAGTTTAAGTTTTTGGGTATAATGGTTTCTTAACACCTATCATCAAGGATCTCAACCAATCATGATGCAAAAATATTATAGCTAAAATTAATGACTGGCTAATGTAATTACACCCTAGAGGGAGCGCAACAAAACAAAACCATTCAGCAAATAGAAGTTACTTATCACCTGATGAAGAAAGGGCTCAAATGTGTCTCGGGCCTTTGCAACGGCTATTACACAAGCTGTCCTACAATCCAAAGCCGGTGCAAAAAGTAAAAATTTGATGGAAAAGAAAGGGGAGATGATAAAGGTCTTACAGGAAATTTGACATATGACCTGAAAACAATTGATACCATATAAATCAATCAAAATCTCTTGAATACCTAGAGTAATTAGTTCCATCATGGATATCTTCAACTCCACATGCATTAACAATTTCCTCACGAGTAATTGGTGGGCATTTGATTCCCCCAATAACAAAACGAAATTCTGCCATGGCACGATGATATTGTGCACCCCCATAAAGACGCATCCCCGCATTCTGCTTGCAAAAAGTTCCACATCATTCAGAATTCTTAATGGCTTGAACTATATTTTCAAAGAACAAGAGATCATATCATTCAGATTTATATGCATAACCACAAAGTCACAAAACT
Organism: Bruguiera gymnorhiza; assembly: GCA_020883675.1. Classification (NCBI taxonomy): domain Eukaryota; kingdom Viridiplantae; phylum Streptophyta; class Magnoliopsida; order Malpighiales; family Rhizophoraceae; genus Bruguiera; species Bruguiera gymnorhiza. Next base: position 3,055,542 of record JAIRCJ010001048.1, read on the forward strand.
TAATATCCATGAAGATAGACTAAGCCATCTATGGAATTTACAGGTACTAGCTTGTGTGGGAACTGGACACCATCAGTACCAACAAAGGCCCCTCCATTTGTTCTCTCATCTTGTAGTGTTTCACCTGCCAAAAATATAACAGAAGCATTCATGGTGCAAGACTACATCCTACATGATAATAAATGGGAAAAAATATAAAAAAGGAAGGGGAAATTGGAGATAGCAATTTCCCTTCCCCATGTAATATGAAGCAATAACAGGATGACATTTACCAAACAATAGAGTGGTAAATTGTAACATCATAGTTACCAAATTTATCTGGAGGAGCAACAACCGTCCCTTTCAACAGCAATGACAACTGGGTAGTTAAACCATGTATTAGTCATTAGTGATAAGCAAAGGTAATAAAAATGCTAGAGACACTAATCATGCCTATATCCTATTTGGGATTGTGCTGTGTATCCCTTATTGTCATGATTTAAGCCACAATTTTGCTGTAGTCACAGTGAGGTCATGGTGGTTTCACACAACCTGACCACCAAAAATAGTCATGGCTTTCACAATTTTAGAACTGGAAAATTGCAGCCAAATATAAAAGTTTCAAAAATTGGTGATCAATTCAGAACAATGATCTAAGCATACAATCTAACTCAATTATGCACCAATGATTTACATCATGGAAGAACAATAAAAACTCGAAATAAGCTTCAATTTAAGAACCAATATGCTTTGTCTGGTCATATTGTATTGAATCCTAGGTACACATGTTATATAACTGGCTCTAGTTTTTTTTATTGCTCTTTTGTTTTCCCATAATTTAATAGACTCACTTTAGGTCCTATTTTATGATGCCTTTCTTCCGCATGGTAATACCCAATCTAAGTTTCTCTCTTTATCTTCCTTCTCCCAGACAGTCACTTGCTCTGGCCCCCTCTCTCCTGTCTCTGCCTACATGGACTGGTACTTTACTGCTAAATGGCACTTTTCTTAGAACACAGATTCCATTATCCTCACAAACTGAGAAAAAAAAAACAAAAATCTCTCATCCTCAACTAATGTGTGGTAACCAAGTTAAGGCAATCAGATATCAGTTGATAAAGGGCACAGGGGAGAGTGGGAGAAATTAATTACTGGATATACAAAAGATAAGGCACTTTTTAATAGAAACCTTGGTCAAGAATAAATCATGGAATCTTCTCCCTTTCTCCTTCAATTTTACTTCATCCAGATTGCTGCATACAGAGATGAGAACATACCATACATTTCAGTTCCATTTTGAATAGAAATAATGGTGAATTAAACCATTTAAGGCCCCACTCTCATCAGAAATTGAAAAGTGAAAAGACCATGGGTTAATCTGCAGACCTGAGTTCCTTGTTAATGTCATTCAGCTTTCTTGTTGTGCTTCGATACTCTTTTTCAAGTAATGGAATGATCAGTGGAACACTGTCCATATACCTGATGAGAATGTAATATGAAAATTTTAGTTATGCAATATCTCACATTAACTACAAAAGACATAAATAATCAGAAGAAAGACGCAGAACTTAAATTTGGCATATTGTAGACCTTTTCTGCAGTAGTTCTTCCAAGAATGACCTTAATTTGCTAACACCTATTCTACTTCTTTCTTGCTTTGATAGTGGACGGCCCAGCTTTTCCTCCAAAGATGCAACATCTTCTCGCTCTCTCAAGGAGATTGCCTGCATGAAGAAGTTTGACTAACAAATTTAGGATGTTTAGAATCATGATGGACAACAAAGCACTCCTGTCTTCTGCTACACTGCCAATGTGAGCATATTTATTTCAATTGTCTAACAGTATTTGGAAGTTTGACCTGCTTAAACTCATCGTTTGATCCATAAACAGAATCATGGTCAGAACCAACTCTTCCTGAAGGCACGGATGTAAAAAAGGGAGAATCACCCAATATGAAGCCATCAAGTGTATGGGCAGGTGGTGTAAGGAAGACTTCAACATCTGACGAGCGCGCAAACTGAGGTATTCTGGTGTCAAGCTTGGTTGAGACAAGAACAGTCCTAGAAAGTTCAGGATCAATCTGCCAAAAAAATCAATAAATCAATCTAGCATTTGATTATTCCAAATGCACAAAATAATGTGTGAAAATGCTCTCTCTGATGCAGAGAACCTGAGGAATTCTACGACCTTTAATGTGAAAAAAGAGTGTAGCACTAGTATATAGCAGTTGGCACCAATCATATTTCCCACTTTTCCTTATAGTTAACCAAATCCAAGTCAAACAACTGCCTTCCCCATTCCCCTCAGAAAAGCACCATACCACCAGGGTGCAAGTCCAGCCAGGACTGCTAACAAGAAGATTAAGGTTCCCCGTTCACAAACTTACAAAGCACAAAGTCAAGTACTAAAAAAATTAAAAAAAAAAACAAAAAGGAGTAAATAACACGGAGAGAGGTGATTGTAAAGACACATACTTGCATCACCACCCTTCGAGTGGTTGCATTACTCCAGTCACTGCAATCCTCAAGACATAATATAATAAACTCTTTATGTTGCATTTTTGCACGCACAAGGGACTCCACGGCACGGGCTTGGCTCTGATTCAATTCGGAGGCAATAAACATGCGAATCATGAAGGTATGAACCAAATGAAACTAGAAAAAAGGAAAAATCATTGCTATATAAAAATCATGTTTCAAACAAACCTGTAATGCTTTATTTTTTCGACCGGGTGCAGGAGCAATGAGTCCGGGAGTGTCAATAATAGTCAGGTTGGGACAGTACTTGTATTCCACTCTCATAATGATCTCCTTAGCTGAGAATTGACATGGCTCATGCTCCAACCTCATGTTTTCAGATTCAATATACGCCTTGTAAAAACGAGAAAAAATTCACCAAAAAAAAAAAAACACAAACCAGAAAATAAAAATTAAAAAAGAAAAAGAAAAAGAAAGAAAGAGCACAAAAGGCGTAAATTGAGCAAATCAGACCTGAATATCCTGGAGAGACTTGTGATGGGAAAGCGTGGGGTCGTCGTCGGAGAGGAGACGGCAGACGGGGAGCTCGCAGAGAGGGTCGTACTTCATGTGGAGGGTAATGGGGCGACGGGTCTTGGTGCCGCCGCCAACGTGGTTGAACTGGAAACCCATGAGTGCCTCCACGAGGGCGCTCTTGCCGTCCGTCTGGTGGCCAACCACCAGCACCGCAGGCGCGTCGAATGGTGTGTGCAGCTCCTGTGCCAGCCCGTGCAGCTCGTTGTACGCTTCGTACAGGCTCCATTGCTTCTCCTCCTCCCCCTCCTCCTGCATTGCTCTCTCTCTCTCTCTGAGTCTTTCTGTGTGGACTGGACTGTATGCTATTTTGTTATCCCCAAGCCTGGTGGATTTTCAAATGAAGCAGCCATTAGCCAATCGATTTCTCTCTCTCTCTCTCTCTCTCTCTGATTATCATAATTAATAACTCATTTGTACTCCACTCCTTCAGTTTTAACTAAATTCAGTAAAACCCCGTAAACTTTAATAAAACTAATCAAATTAATTAACAGCTCAATTTTTAACTATTTTACACAATTTTTAGACTTTATAATAAAATTAAATAAAATATGTTTTTAGCCCAAGTAAGTAAATGTTTTCAAATTGTATAGAACAAGTCAAAAGTGTAATTACTCAATTTTGAGTTATTTTACTCAAGATTTTGACATATATGTATTAATCATTTTACTCAATTTTGATATTTTAATTAACTTGTCTTTGTTTTTTATTTCTTGAGAACACTCATCACTTTTTTTTTTTTTCTTGTAGTCGATACTCAATTGAAACGTTATTTGACTTAATTTTTTTAGTATTTTACTTAATTTTAAAATTTTGGGAAACATATATTTCTTTTTTTTTTAATTTATTCTTTCAAAAACATTTGTTGAGAAGTCTACCTTACTCTTCAAAAAGAGAAGTTAGGATAACGAGAACAAAAGGAATTTTATTTTAAATCACGCAGAAACTCGATATGGGTCCAAAAGAGACAATTTATGCAAACGAGAAGCTGTTAGCCAGCAAAGAATGAACCTAGCAAGGTTGCTTTCCCGAATGAAAGGCTCGCAGGAGAGGATTTTGCGTCTTTTGGGGATTTTGCTGGTAGGCAATTTTAAACTACGGTAGAGAGTGAAGAAGTCAATGAATGGCGAACTTCGGTGCAATGGTCACGGTGTTCTATCTATCTTAGATATTTTGAGTTTTGAGTGATAGAAATAATTTTTAATAAAGTAATGACGTTTTTTTTTTTAAAATTTTATTATATAGAAGTCTTGTACGTTAGAGTGCATATATTTTTGTTTTAACTTGTAGAAAGTGACGTCAACCAAATGGCTTGTAAATTGGCCAAAAAAGAAAATTTTAGCCCCTCAACTTACATTGTTAGTCTGATTTCATCCATGCTTTAGCATAGTCACTAAACAAGCAACTGACCATGTTGTAAAGGGTTAGTTTTCCCTTTGCATGAAATACATGTATTCTCTCAATTCCTACATTCACCCAATTCATAAGAACAAGAATTTAGATGACTGAAACCTGACAAGAAACAAAATGTGCACAACTCAATGTTAAACACGCTTAGAATAGTCCGAAAATAACATGGATAGAGTAGAAATGTAACCTTCCTTTCGGTTGAATTGGAAAAGCTGACATCCGATCAAAGCAAAAGGCGTGCAAATAAGTACAATCAAAGACTGAACAAGAGACAATGGAGATCAAAATAATTTTGCATTCACTTATCTTGTCTGCTGCCTTTTAAGGCTGACGGACCCGAGGCTAAGCCCTTTGAACAAGCAAAAGCTACACATTCACTTCAGTCTGGCAGCTTTTTCCTGACGATCGAGGAGGCCTAAAGCGGCAAAAAGAAACCTGGACCTAACCAAGAACTGATCTCTCATTTAACTTTCTCCGACTATACCTCATCGTACAGCGATCGGATCTCTTTTCATTGCACCTTTCATTCTCAGGCACCGTAGACTCATCTTCTTCACTAAGCAGCGCAGACGCTGCATTCATACCACTGTCAACCACATGGTCACTTGTGAACTTGTAGGGAAAACTCTCTTCTTGCTCCTCCAGTTGCACTTCGCCGTTTGCAACCTTAGGACATGCTCCAGTGGCAACACCACAGATCCCATTTGTTTTCAGAGAATCAGGACTCGTTGTAGAATCAGGGCTTGAAGACATGATTGAAATAGAAGGTTGAGAAATATTTTCACCGGGACCACGGCTAACCTTACCCTTCCTACTGATGCTGCGACATCTTGAATACGTTGAATATGTAAATCTAATAATTGGCTTACGAATATGATTACCCACATGCATCTTCGGAACAGCCACAGAATCCAAGTTGACGGAACACAAATTATTTAAAACCCCAGATGAGTTATCCATTGATCTGCGAGACTGGAGTGCCAATCCGATAACATCAAGGCCAGCATCATCATTGGTGTTATACTTGATTGAATCACAACTAACCTCTCTATCGGCAATAGAATTCAGCACATTGCTAGCCAACTCCACCGCCCTCTGCGGTGCGGGTAGGGACTCCAGAGAAGGCAACTCATTAGTCCTAACAGCAGGATCAAACTTCTTAACCACTACAGAACTGGCATCCTTCCCCCTGCAGTCACCATTAGAATCACCCGAACCAGAAGAATCCTTCCCCTTCCGAATGCTCCTCCTAACCAAAAGCCCTCTCGTTCTTGCCACGGTAATGGGCAGCCAACAATCCACACAAACCGAAAAGCCGGAACCGGAAGATGAATAGGACCAAGGAGGGGAAGTTCTAAACCTGGAGAAACAGCCGTCGTGAACAATCCGATGACATTGGCCGCAAGTGAAACAAGTACCCGACGGTTCTTTGAAACAGTAAGAGCAGATTTGAGAAGACTCGACACGCTCAAAGCAAATACCGCAGAGAAGAACGATTCGCCACTCGCTGTACAGAATTAGGAGGCCGTCGTCGCCGGAGCACGAGTCAGTTCGGAACCCGCATGAGTGGCATTCGGATAGATCGGGCAAATCTCTCGTCCTCTTGCTGCTGATCCTTCGCGGCTGAAGACGTTTCGGAGACGGTGGACGACGTGGCGGATCTTTGCTGTCTGCGGTGGACGTGGTGGCGGTCGTTTCTCGGCGATTCGGCTCCATTTGCAAATATTTGATTACGGAACAAGCTTTGTGATACTATTGTTCGACCCGTGAGACTCTAAGTCCACTGCCCATGCCAGATCCGCTTTTTTTTTTTTTTTTAGTCAAAGATATATTTTATTAAAAGTCCGTTTATTTGTTTAAAAATAATTTATTTATCTAAAATATTTATAATTCCTTTTTAAAAAATAAATTATTTTTCGATGTTTGGTGCATATGATTTATCTCCCAATTTGAAAATAGAAAAAGAAGAAGCAATGCAGGCGAACGACCCAATTTCTGCCGCCACAGCTCCGCCAAGTAAGGACCCAACTTCTGCCTCCACCGCCGCTTCGCCGCCGCCTATAACCACTCCGTTAAAGAAATCCAAACCTCCCCTTCCCAACTCAGCGCCCATAATCCCCCCCACCCACCGCCGCACCGAATACTAGAAGCCCATCAAGGACAGCAACATTATTTCATCCGACGGTGATCGCTCGGACCCAATCGGCGAGTCCGGCATCTCTCCTACCTCCTCCCTGGCGTCCCTTCCAGTTCCAGTAGAGCTACTCCAAGACTCCCAATGTCAAGCACTTTGCCATTCGCGGGCCTGCTTCCATGCCGTTCCGCTTCGCCGACGATGTCGCCGCCGTTGAAGAAGTCGAAGACAAATATTCCGCTTTACTAAATGTACGGTTTTTTTTTTGTTCTTTTGCTCAAGTGAAATTTAACTCAAAAAAATTATTAGCATTTAAATTAAAATTATAATATAATATTGGTAACTATTTAAAAATTAATTTAATTACTTTATCATAATTACTAAACAATTGTATTCAATTTTTTGATAGCTCCTAAATAATTTGTTTGGCTGACTTCTTTTTGTAAGCTTTACTAAATAATATTCTTTAATCTTGTTAAATTTAGACCTCACGTTGATCACATGTCAAAATTTAATTAGTACTTAATAATAAGAAAAAGTGAAAAATTAGTAAATGTAAAATTATGGGATAATTATTTAAAAGAATTTTTTAATTTAACTCTTTTAAGAGAAAAGAGTTAAACTAATTTAATATTAAATATAAAAAATAAAAATTTAAATATATTTAATTAAAAATATTTAAATTAAATTAATTAGGCAAAACATTGAATTGAGTATTGCTTATACGCTGATAAAGAAATAAACAAATAATTGCTCTGGGCGAATGCTAATATAAATTGCGAAATTTCTGAACATCGCGTCTGCGCCGCACCGGCTACTGTAGTATTCTTCAATCATAGGAGTTTCCTGCCTCTCCAGGTATACTTTCTTCCTTTTCCCTTTTTTTTTTTTTTTCTCCTTTTAGTTTGTCAAAACAGCAAGTTCGTATGGGTGTTTGGTGCCGCTGCTGCTGCTGATCTGCGCTTGATTCTTTTTTTTTTTTTTTTGCTTAATTTTCTTTGTGTTTTCTTGTTTTCTCGGCACCAAACAGAGCAAACTTTTATGTATCTGTTGCTTTTGGTAAGTGTGGATTTACAAAGTCATATACATTAACAGAAGCACTTGAAGAAAGCGATTCTGATTGAGGCCATATACTCACAGAGATAGATAGATAAATAGATAGAGAGAGAGAGAGAGAGAGAGAGAGAGAGAAAGAGAGAGAGAGATTCGATCTTTTCTTTCTCTTTATGCGCCTCAATTGGCTCCGATTTCTGTTATTGTAAAGGATGGTCGATGTGTTCTTGCCTAAGTTTTTGAGTAGCATTAGGTACGCAACTCCTTAATTAAAATGAAATCTATTCAGCTATGTTGTTACATGTGGGATGCTAATTTTTGCAGTAAGAATTGATATTGCACTGCACAGGTTGGGACTGTCAAAGTTGCATTGTTGCTGAATCAAATCGATTGGTGTAAAGATGTCGTAGATTAATTTAAGGCATTATTGCTTGATTCTCTGCAATTGTTCGGGCATCTCCATTTTCGTAATTTCTTCTTTTGTCACAACTAGAAGATAGATACCTGGATTGTCCTTGTGCTTATCTTTTTTTTTTTTTATCCTACTGCGGGGAGGGCTGTGGCATTTGAAACTAGGATGTCCTGTTCAATATTGGATGCAGTGACATGTGAACTGGGGCTTGGTGGAAGAGTATATTGGCTTAAATATTAGGTTGTCAAGTTCTTTTAATTGTTCAATCCATCCTATAAACAAGCTCAGCTTGGCTCAGCTTATTTGCACCTTTATAACAAAATGCAGTTCATGTCATTTGGCCTTTTTTTTTTTTCCCATTTTGCCATTCAGTAGGGTTCTAGACTTCCAGAGTCTTTCATCCTTCCTCTTTCTCTCATCCTCTCAGCAGCATTTCCACTGGCATCTCTAGTGTGGCCAGATTTTCAATAATTTCATCTGCTCTGGTTAACTAGAGGCAGAAGTTTCTAAGCACAGATCTATTTAGTGCCACTGTAGTTTTTTTCAATTCCTAGTTTTTGTTTTTCATGTTTAGTTTGTGTGTTGACTTGTGATTTCTTGTTCTATAAAAAAGATGGCATTGATTTTTTTTTTGGTTTTTTGTTGAATGTTTTTTGGGTTAATTTTGATTCTCATTTAAGCGATTGATTGAGGAGTTGTGCTTATTGAAAGTGTTTATGAACCCTGATGCATGTGAAATCATTTAGGTGACGCAGCGACCTCTCTTTGCAGGAAAAGTTCTGAATTAGATTTGAAACTGAGCTTTTTTTGGGTTAATTTTGAGTATCATTTATACGATCAGTTGAGGAGTTCTGCTTATTAAAAGTATTTATGAACTCTGATTCACGAAAAATCTCTTAGGTGATGCAGTGACCTCTCTCTGCAGGATTTGTTCTGAATTTTCTTTGAAATACCAATGTAAGTGTTCTTCTCCATTTTCATTTAACTAATCTCCTCACTTAGTTCGTTTTCCTTTTGTGCACTTGAGGACTATTGTTTATTGTTTAGACTAGCCTATGGATGGAGAATTATGGGTATGCAAGCTATCTCATGCCAGCTGGAGTCATTTTGGATCTTTATTTCTTGAGTTTGTGACCTAAGTTAGCTGCATTTCCAACAAGAAGTGCAATAGTGAATGAAGAGGCCAAAGAGTAATAATAAATAGACTGTGGGATCAAAAAAGCTATTAGACATCTAACAGGAAGCTGTTCATGAATTGTCTTCTTGTCAGTAAGAGGACCTATTCTAATGCTATCGGTGCTGGAGGGGCTAACTCCAAGTAGACTGTTTGTATACAAAAGAGGCAAGAAGACAGAGGGAAATTGCATTAACCTGAGATCGATCTTCTTATAAAAATTTTGAGGCCATGCAAAATGATCTTACCTGTTCTTGGTGGCTTTTCTATAACATATGTTTGTGGTTTGATACAACTTGGAACTCCTCAATGTAATACATTGATGATGCATAATGATTTCTATTAACCAAATCTCTGGATAGTGTTTTTGTTTTTTTGCCTCGCCTTATCTATCACGTAAAGTTCTGGTTTATTTTCTGTCTCTTGAATGATCTTCTAAGACCTTTTGATCTTTTAATTCATATATTGACAAGTAATGATCTATTGTAGAATTAAAACTTGGGCTGAAAATTATGTGCATTTTTAGTTATATGTTTAATAATCAATAATGTTGACTCAACTTGAGCCAAAAAAGGAGATTTAATTGTGTTTACTCAACACCTTCATGTATGTTTTTATCGTCTCCTTTCTTTATTGAGATGCAGTTCAAATTTCTATACTCTTTGTATTAGGGCGGATGAGGAACCTGTTGATCCAAAGAAGTATCTTGAAGAAGCTTGCAAGCCCAAGTGTGTGAAACCCTTACTTGAATATCAGGTGTGTACTTGAATTTTGTAATATGAACTGCATTACTATCATCAGGTGCAATATTTTTCTATTTTTTGTGAAACTTGTTTTTTTTTTTCTATGTTCTCACGCTTGGTTTGTTTCATTTCACAGGCTCCATGAAATGGGTAAAGTAGCTGTAAGACCTTGTGTTTTATTGTGCATGAAAGAAATTATAGAATAAGAGATTTTATTATGGTATTGAATTCCCTGGGATGGTTTGATAAGATTCCCATAATGTTTGCTTATCATTTTTTTGATGAGATTCCATTGGCATCTTTATGAAGCAGAAAACATGTCGCAATGTCACGTCCTTGTGCAAGGTCAACCTATGCCATCTGAGAGTGTAACTGTTTGGATGGCATCATTTCTTTGAAATGCTCGATCATGAGCTTGTTTGTTATTCAGTTGTTAGAACTTAATGGTTCTGCCCTCTTGGTTTCTCAGATCCTAATTCTCAACTTCTAGATGGTTGAGCAACCTCTTTCAAAGAATAATCACATTTGCTTTCTAATTTCTGGACATTGAGTTGGGGATGGGCACTGTGTGCTTCCAAACCATTTAGCGTTAATGCTACTTGGATTGAATGTCTTGTTTGAGGGAAAACATTCTATTCACAAATTCTTGGGAGAAAGATACGGAGGGAGAGGTGTGAGGAAATAGAAATTGGATTTTGGATTCAACTCCCTCTTATACTCATGCATTGAATTGCTTTTAAAAATGATCTTTGTTCATACAATCCATGAAGCCTTGGACTTTCTTGGGGATCGGTAGTTGTTTACTTTATCCCATCATCTCTCTTTAGCTACTAAATTGTTAAATCTCTGGGCCTCAGGCATGTGCAAAGAGGATCCAAGGTGATGAAACTGGTTATAAGCACTGCACCGGACAATATTTTGATTATTGGGCTTGCATCGACAAATGCGTGAGTGATAATTTTTTGGGTTGCAGGAGTTTTTTTATGGTCTGTGTTGTATAGATGCTGCTTAAGCGGCTTGCTGAGTGGTCTGATGCAGGTTGCACCGAAGCTGTTTGAGAAGCTCAAGTAAAGAGAAGAAGAAATACAATGTTCCACTCTCCTGTATTTTGAACAGACAACTGTTTGCAATCTCCTTGCTTTTGTATGCCAAACTGGTAATCGTTTGCATGGTCCCATTCCCGAGATCCTGGTACTTTTGTACTGTGCTGGACTGTCGTGAATAAAATAACGTCACCAGGCGGGAACTGTTCGCCCCATCAATTACTGGGAATGAGTTTGAAGTTGTCATGGCCTTGAGTCGATACTTTTAGTCAAAACATTGATATTGTTGCGTGGGAGTCAAAGAAACTCCGAGGATTGTTACCTTCCTTTCTGTTGGGTTTGGAAGATCATATATTTATATAAACTTGAGCTCCTGCTTTTGTATTTCTCTGTCTCTCTTCGCCTCACTGAATTATGCCTTTCATTTCGAATACTTTGAATTATTCGCGTCACATACATCGGCTTTTATTATTAATTTTTTCACGAGCCATATTTTAGTTTTAAATATTTGTGAAATTTTCAATTCAATTCACGGAATTCTATTTTGTTTCTCTTGGTTCCATGTCCTTTTGTTTTCACTTCACTTGAGTCTGCCTATGGATAGAAGTCTGACAATGCATTAAAAATCATATTTGACCGAAATGGAGTATGCCAAAGAGAGTTAAAGATAGAAAATGTGCAACTTCTCCGTGCCATGCAATAATAACGAAAAGACTTAAATTTAAATTAATATATAAAAAAAAACCACATTAAATTACTACCAAACTACCGACTTGAGTGGTCCGACGCATTTCTTATTCTTTCTTTCTTAATTATCATTCTTAACTCGGGAAGCGAATTTTATTTAAAAGTGGACTCAAAAATGGAAAACATTTTTAATAGCTTTTACAATTAAAACTAATAGCTTACGGCATGCTGAATTTTATTTAAAGCTTCGTCTAAAAATTTGATTGGATTCAATTTGTATTAGTTGAAAAAATCATTAATTTGAAATTTGAATTATTTGAAATCAAAGTAATTCAAAATTTGAATGTTTAAAATCCAAGTAATTTCAAATTTGATTGACCTAATATTCCAATAACTTGAGTTAAAAATCTAAAAGACTTGAAATGTAATATTCTTAAAATTGGATGGACTTAAAATTCAATGTGTCTAAGATCGATTAATTTAAAATTTTAAATATCTAAAATTAAAATAACTTAAAATTTAATAAATTCAAAATTTAATGAATTTAAAATTTAAAATATTTAAAATTTTAATTAATCAAAATTAAATAAATTTATTATTCGAATAATTTAAAATTCAAAATAACTTGATTCAAATATAACTTGACTTTCCTTACCTCTAGATATACCTTAAGCAAAACATCACCTGACTATGCTTATAAATTCACTAACAACATTTCAGTTCAGCTCCTTAGCTTTGCCTTTTTGCCTCGCAATTAAAAAGAATTAAAATAATAATAATAATAATAAAAAGATAACTAAAATTTGACAGAGCTCATATCTTAACAAATTGAAAAATAGACCAATGAGCTTTGGCTCGGTCTTTAGGGTTAAAAGTTGGAGTCCATGGTTACCAATATAACAAAGGAAAAAGAAAGAAAAAAAACTAATATATAGAAAAATTTTGATCTCTTTTAATTTGTTAATATACACCCTACTCATTAATGCTTTTCCTCGGCTGATTTTTCTCTTGTAAACGAGGACGGGCCGCTTGAGGAAGGATTTATTTTACATAGTGAATTAGAATAATAATTAATTCTCAAGAGAAGATATCTAGGGTTTGATCTCTAGTCCTTATAAATAATAATAATAATAAAAGAAAATCCATCTTTTTGGCCTAAATAGAGGTATATATTCTTTAATATTCAGATACTATAAATAGAAATAAGGCAGAAACATGCGTCTCACTCACTATGAACATATAATAATTCAGTCTGAATTGATTTCGCTTGTTTAGTTGGTTGGTTGCAGCCACAAGCCGAATTGCTAATTAATGCAACAACAACAACATCTCCAATCCGAGGGTTTTCTCGTTTCTTAGGCGCCAAGTTTCCCAGATTTTGTCTTGTGTGTTCTTGGCAGTTTTTTTTTTTTTTTTCCCCTCGGGTATATGGAGTTAGTTATATAGTTCAGCGTCAGAAATCTTTTCAAAACTTTCCGAGGAAGAATTTGGTTTGTAAGTACAATACCCAACTGTTTGATTCGATTCATTGTTGATCGATTTTTATGTGGGTGTATGATGCTAATAAATTAATTACCAAGTCCATTTTGCACTGTTTGTCAATGTGATTGTATTATTGTGCACTGTATTCTGTTGCCCTAGTAGTCAGAAGAAATTAATGTCAGATGCTGTAGTGATCGGACCAAAATAACTAAGGGTTCTTGGTTTGAATAAGTCTGATAATAAATGCCCGATTTTTAAGAAGCTAGATTAGATTATTTGGTGGAAATCAAATTGTAAAGGGAGGTGTATCTTGTACGTAAGTGTGACAGGAGCGTGAGTTGCAAGCAAGGAACAGTTTTTTTTTTTTTTTTTGTCTTTACCAACTCCATGTACCATTCATATTTACCCATGCCCAGTAGTAAAATATTACTGTCAAAATCTTCAAAGCTAGAAAAAGTGTGTAGAGTTTGGACCAGAAAGCTTTTTTTAGTTGAGCTTAATGTCACGGATTATTCTCTTCTTCCAAATAGCCTGGTGGGTGGTGGGGATATGTATTATTTATATTTATATAATTTAAAATTTATTTTTTTTATATAATATAAAAATTGAGTTATACTTAATTTATTTATAATTATTTTTAATATTTTTCTTTATCAAATTTATCAATATTTTTAGTGAGAACTAAGGTTCTCTTATTTATTTTTTTAACTATTCTTGATATTTTTCTCTATCAAATTTATTAATATTTTTAATGAGAACTAAGATTTTTCTACCTATTTTTTTCACATGAAACACGAAAAAAGATATTAAAATTAAAATTGAGTTAGATCTGATATTATTTATTATAGGGTCATTAACTTATGTGTAATTTATATCTTCATAGTATAATAATGTCTCAAGCATGTCACTTCACTCAATATTCGGATGTGGGACTTTTAAAATATATATATATATATTAAGTAACTTCAGGATTGAAGGACATTTGAATTTGAAGCAGAATCAAAGGTTCACGCAAATGGGTTCCACGGAAAAAGTACGACAGAAGAAGGGAACAAAATGGGTTGTGCCTCTAGAACAAATGGGTTCTGGGGAAGTCAGCACATTTTCCGAGTCTTCAAACCCACCAAAGGTTTTCTTTCCAAGTCGTTGTTATTTGCTCCCTAAATTTCACGGTTAGAAGAATTTAATGCTACAAAGTTCAAATATATTCTTTTGGATAGTATTATTAATCGTTTTATTTATGAAACTATTCATGAATAGGCATATCATGGAGCTGGGACAATGCCACCTCCCTTCTATGCTCCAAATGTTGCCTGCTTTCCTAACATGTACCTGTGGATTTGGAGAAACCAGGTAGTCTTTATGTCTTTAACGTTTTCTTATGATTTGATTTCTTAATCCATGACAAGGGAGAGGCACATTAGTTCTTTCTTTCTATGGTTTCCGGTATCAAATAATGCAGCCGCGCGGCTCTATGCTTCAACATCCTGCACAGTGCCCATACAGCGGAGACTACACCTATCCTGACCTGGTAGTAATATTCTCTAAATTCTCTTCTCGCATATCAGCAATTTTTTTTTTTTTTTTTAAGATCCGTGTCCCCAGATCCCATAAATGTGAAGCCTCGTGTGCACTGCGGGACGCCTTTTTATATGTTTGACTCCCTTGAACCACTTTTTTCATCTTGGGTGACAATGTCTGGATCAGATGTTGGTGGTAATAACACTTTATTGTCATGTTTTTCCTGCTCTCTGAGTTTCAAGTTCTCAGCATATCAATAGAAGAAAAAAAAAAGTTCAAGTTCTTGGAAAAGTAAAGGTCAACTAAAGCCCTGACAAAGCTATCATATTTTGAAAACTTGTTTAAGCTATTTACATGCATGCATTTATATAATCATTTGTTATACTTTTTCTCTCTTATATAAATGAGTTAAGATGGATGTAAATGTATACAAGTTATTTTCTACTCTTGTGATTCAAAATGATGTCTGTAGATAGACGTTTCAATACCAAAAATAGTCTCTTTCTTCTCTCTTTTTTTTTTTGTTTTGTTTTTTTTTTCTTCAGATGGTATTATAGCCTTGAATGATCTCAAGGGACCTCCTAAAATCTATTTTTGGGTCCAAAAATTAGTCTTTCATGCACTTCAAACAAAAAAAGAAAAAAAAATTAGTGTTTCATTATTTGGTTTCTAAACCCATTAGTCTAGCAACAAGAATTTCAATACCATAAATAGTCTCTCTCTTCTCTCTCTCTTTTTTTTTTTTCTGCAAATGGTATTATAGCCTTGAGTGATCTCAAGGGACCTCCTAAAATCTATTTTTGGGTCCAAAAATTAGTCTTTCATGCACCTCAAACAAAAAAAGAAAAAAAATTAGTCTTTCATCATTTGGTTTCTAAACCCGTTTGTCTAGCAACAAGAATGCCAGAGAAATCATCTTTTTATTTCCTTGATATCAATTGGAATGTAGGAAAAACAATTTTTTTATGTTCTAATATTAACAAAATATTAAGAAAATCATCTTGAAAACTGGTTTTCAAATCAAAAAAATCTCATGTTGCACATGCAATACTCTCGACATAAAAAAAATCAGTCTTAAGGTTTTGGTTTTTAAACCAGAAAGTTTGAGGGCTTCAACAACCATTTGTTGCAATTTGACACCTTCTTGACTTTGGAGGAAAGATAAAGAAGTAAAATCATATTGAAGTCTGATTTTATAAACCCGATAGTTTGAATATTCTGTGGCCAATTTGGAGCAGTTCAAAAATCCTTTATTATGATTTCGGGATGAGACAAGATGAAAATAACTTTTAAAGACCATACATCATGACATTGGGGCGAAAGAAGATAAAGTCAACTTTTTAATATTCTCTATGACTTCAGGACTAGAAAAACAGAGAATTCAAATCAATCTAAGTGAAGAAATTTAATGTTTTCTAGCAAAAGTATTTGCTGTCATCTTTTTCCTTCTCTCCAAGTTTTAAATTCTTGGAAGTCTAAAGACATTTTGAAAGTTTGTTTAAGTTATTTACATGTATGAAAAAACATTTATTCATGTAATTATATAAAAGAGTTAAGATGAATGTAAATGCGTGCCAGTTCTTTTCCACAACTTCACCTCTCTTCGTGAATCAAAATAATGTCTATGGACACATTTCAATACCATGAATGGTCTTTTTCTTCTCTTTCCTTTTTTGTTTTCCTTGAGAGGTATCCTGTTGGGTCTATTTTACTTGTATTACTGTTTTTGCAATGATTGGCCTTGGAATCCATTCTCTACTAGGGAAAAAACTTCATTTTGATTATATCAGCACGTATGCAAAACTAGCTGCTGCTTGTGAAGTATGGAAGGAGATTAAATGTGACTTCCCAGCAGCGGATACTTTGTAATCCATTAACTCATGTAATCACCACTCCAGAGGCAGGATATGAGATTGCTACTTCCAGGAAAAGAAGAAAAATTGACCCACAAAAAGGACTTGGATATATCAACCTGTAAGGAAACCCCGAGTAGTAGGGAGGCATCTGCAGCTCAGAGAAACAATGTCAGCAGAGCATTAGACTTGGACATAAACTCAAGTAATGGTAATGGGGAGGCGTTAGCAGTTCGGAGAAACAATGTTGACTGTGCATTAGAAAGGTGCTATTTTTTTATGCTCAAATTATGTGTTTTTCAGAGAGCATCTTCTCAAAATGTTCCCCCACTTTGTGGTAATGCTAACTTTTATCATGTATATGCTTCTGTTATCTCAGCAGTGATGTGAGAGGAAGTCAAGGTTCATTAGATGACAGGCTTGGTGCTAACAAGGTACTTCACTGTAATGAACTGATCCACATGCCATTAGTGCTTTCGGCTAGTTCTCCAGAAGGAAGAGCTGGCATATTAAGCAATCTTTGGGCATGATGCTTACTGGCATGATTGTACCTAATTTTCTTCAGGGTTCTTCTGCAACTAAGAGACAAGGCTTCAACAAGATGAATACTCAAGGTATTTAGAATTTAAAAAGTTTTTGCCACCAATTGCGTGCTCTATTGGTAGAGTAGCTGGACTCTTGGTTCCAGCAACCAGGGTTCAAATCTTGACACTAACGGACCAGAAAAAAAAGGAATTTAAACAAGTTTTCATAAGAATCAATTTACTTCTACAGAAGAAAAAAAAAAAAAAACAAAAGAGCTGAATTATAATGCTTGAACAGGAGTACCCATACCTTCCAAGAGTGCAGATATCACCTCTGAAGACTTAGTGGACAATAATGCTAGAGCCAGTCAGAACTTGGGGATGAAACCCAATACATTTGGTGCCAAAGCAAAGCTTGCAAAGGTTAGTCTAGAAATATCTACAGCCTCACTGCCATTAATATGAGTTGATCTTTTCTTTTTTCCAACTTTTATGTTACCTGCTGTAATTTGCAATTCCTAGCAGATGAATGGTGCTGAGGTAACAAATAAATATAGAAGCGTCAAGCCAAGTAATGAAATTGGCTAACAAGGTTTTTTTTTTTTTCTCTTTTTGAAAATGGACGTCTTGATGACACCTGGAAATAATCTGATGTATCTAGATCAACAAACCTCAAGTGATCATTGGATAAAACTGGAATTTAGTGGCTAAAAAAATATATAGATGTGAAATTTATCAAAAAGGAAATCACATAGATGTATATGCGTGTACACAGATATAGTGGGCCATCTTAGTTCAATGTTTTGGTTTCTATATGTTCACTCATACTTGTGTCTGAGAGATCTGGAATCCTCTTGCTGCAAGTAATCCATGGATCTGAAACACAACGGAAAAAGAAGTTGGCAATTTATCATTGACTATATATGGAAGGATTGTGCATAGTCTTCCTTTAAAATTTCCAGCTATCACTATAATTGTTTACGTGGGACTGATACAGAAAGCATTCTAGTATCATATTGCTTTTCTACTTTCCTAAATGTTCATAATCTACTGCAAATAAATTTTCTATTATGAGCACATATTTGATCTCACTGCTAACAACCTTTACTGTGATACTTTGGCTAACCACCATATCTAATGTTAATCAGGATCAGCAGGAACTAAAGAAAGAAAGGAGAAAAGGGTTAAACAGGGAGTCAGCACAGAGGTCAAAATTGCGGAAGCAGCTATGGATGTTTATTGGATGTTTACATTTTAGGAAATGCTTGAATTATGAAATTTGAGAAAATTTTATTTTGTGGGGATTTAAAAAGGGCTTGAGAGAGATAGGATTGATTTTCTGTTGTTCGCTTGAAACATAGCGAGCACAAAAGGCACCAGTTAGGGCACAGAAATAGCTGCTAGCATTTGCAAATGCCAGGCCTTGATTGTGCTTTCCAGATAAACAGTGCTCCAACTCTGTAACTTGTAATTGACAAACTTCGTAACGCCAACGAAGTAGTCTTTCCTGTTTAGGTATATTTGACGGAGGGAGCTGTGTAAGGTTGTTAACTTTGATATTTTGTGATAGGACTTTCTTTTTCTTCTCTTACATTTTGCTCCTGCTTCAATATTGAATTGCTGCAAACAGTTATTTAACTTCTGCCCAGAATAGCTTATCATTCATGTCAATAAGCAAAGCGTGTGAAAATTTTCTAGCAGCTTTAGCTCCGGCTATGTTGATGCCACTTCTGGCTTTGTAATCGTTGGATCAGATTTAGAACACTGGACTTGCTTAAAATGTTATGGTTTCTTTGGTCAAATGTTTCTAGCAAGAACGTGAAAAGCCACATGAACAGTGGAAGATGCTGCGAGCTGACAGTTTCAGGCTCCACGGCGAGCTTGCAAGTCTCAGCGAGGAGTGTGGAAAACTTCAGGCCGAAAATAAATCGATAATGGTTCACTTCTCAAACCTGCATCCTTCGTGATGATCTGTTCTGTTTTGTCCTTCCTTTGTCATTCAGAAAAGTACAGCAGCTTTACTCCCAACACTATTAAGTTCGGAAAATTGTCAGACTCAATGTTAGTAATTTTTTTCTTGTTTTTACAAAAAGATTGTTTTTGCAACTTGAACAAGTGACTTCTTAGTTATAATAAAGTAATATCACGTTACACCAAGCCCTATGCTTCAGTCTCTTAGTCTACAACACTAAGCAGATTTCTGGTGTAGAACCTACTTGTCCTATGCATAGTCCATTGTTTGAAGAGACCACTGGGACGGACTTTCCATTCATAAAATCTTAGTTGGTGATGAAACAGGAAGAGCTAATGCAGACATATGGGCCAGAGGCAGTTTCTGACCTTGTAGAGACAGAAGGTGATGGCAGAAATAAAGGTGATACTCATGAACAAATAACTTCATGTCCAAACAACTCAACCAATGATGATAGCAGTAGCAGCAGCTCATCAGAGCAATCACTTTCTTTTTGAAGACACAGGCTGCACCTGGAGTATGCATATATTGAGAGGAGTTTTGTTATGCTTATTGGAAAACAAAATCATATGGTTATGTTAATTTTTAATGTAGAAAGATATCTCAGAAAGAGTAGAATCAGCAGATTTTGAACTCAACAGAAATTTTATAATTTAATGGACTTCTGGAAAGGTACCAGTTGTTGTTCCTTCATGGGTATTCTATAGTGTGAGAGTTTACTTGCCATGTGCTACATTGTAGTTGAGACTCCTTTCAATGACTCTTTTACCTGAATAGATTTACAGATCATGGGCATTCTTATATTTCTGAGCTTACCCACTAATGCCATTTCTCAATGAACCTCCAGTAAGTTTCTTTTTCACCTGTAGGTTGGGGCCATGGCCAGGAGGTCGTCTCCTTTAATCTCCTGTAGTTTTGGGGCCTTCATCTATATTTTGACCAGTAAAGATTTCGTTTTTACAGAAACACGAGTTGATATCCACACAAAAGACTTGACCAGTTCATCCACTGCAACTAAAGGAGTTAATACTGACTTAAGGGAAGGAGAAGGCACCTTCCTGTCCTTAACAGCAGCTAAATAAGCACTAGCTTAGAGTTGACCAAGCAAATATCATTCTTTGACATGGTTCACAAAGCTAGGGATGGCACAACTGCCTTGCAAAGACTTACTTGCATCTTATAACTAATCCCGACCAGCTTGCACACAGCAAATAAACGAAAATATACCACCAAAAGACAAACACCATGAGACCAACACTGTCAAAACTAGAATCCCTCGAGGCAGAAACCAACCTTCATGGCCTAACCTTCTGCACCCACAGACATTGATCGAATCATAAGGACAGGAATGCTGACATGAAATTTGCAACTAGTTGGAGTGGCTTAAGCAAAAGGCATAAAATCAAATTATATGAATGATCTTACACTAAAGAAGCCCCCCAAGAAACCCATGTAAGTGACCTAAAAATACATATTTATCTGTGACTAAAATCTTAGTAGTTTGAGATATGTAGCAGGAAAACACAAACGAAAGAGAGAGAGGGAAACGAAAGAGAGAGAGGGAGAGCTTCTGTAACTAGAAGATTGAGGGCACCAGAGGAAATTTAGAGGAGAGGGAGGGAACTTTACCGATTAGTTCAGCACACCAGCGATCCCCTCTCTCCTTGCCCCCACCTGCCAATCAAAATTTGGCAAGAGAACTTCTGCAAGCAGAAGACTTTATCCTCCCCAGAAGAAATTTAGTGAATACTAAAGCATGCATGTGGATATCAAGTTCTCACAAATGCCTCATGGGCAGCGGCAGGTGCAGTTAATGCACATATAGTGCAACACAAATCTCTTCACCCCCAAAAAGCATAGGGTTGGATGTTAAGCTAAGGTTTAATGGAGGCTTAGTCATAAATGAAGCCACAATGCTATAGGCCTCCTTCCCTTGATGATGCAAATCAGAGTTAACACAGAATGAACAAAAAAGATGTACTTGAGCTGATCAAGGTTCTTTTCACACTCCGAAGCAAAGGATTGGGGGCTTCATCTACATGTTAGTTGAGAAATTCACATATGGACAGTATTAGGAAATATCAAGTTTTGCAGGGCTATAAAAACTACAAGCTTGTTGCGAAGAACAAGATAATAGGACAGATGCAAGGGGCAAGCAGATTTTACTGCTGCAAGTCTCATAATAAGCTAGGCACACAATTTAACCACACAATGCTTCAGTTCAGAACCATGGCAAGAGCAAACAGCTAAGAATTGGAAATTTATAAGAATGAGATCCTAGATTTCACATTCAAAGCAATTGATGGAAACAATTTGCTCCCGATTGTACTGTATGGGCTGTGGTTAGGCACACACATACGTTTTATCAAAAAATATAAAGAAAATTGCTTGCTACTTATAAACCAGAAGGTACTTCAGTTTTTGTACACAGGAAAATCAGTTTTAGGGACAAAAAAAATTGAACATCCCAATGTTGATAATACAAGACAGAAGCACAAAGAAATTCACCAATTTGGGTTATTGTATTTAAGTTTTAAAATCTAACAAAGGCCCCATCCCTCAACAGGGCTTCTACTGCTTTTCTTCCTGAAACCAAAGCCCCATCAAAAGTGGCAGAAGTGACATGGTCACCACACATGTATACCCCTGGTCCAACCCGAGGGTTTTTGGTCAAATGGGTTGGAGGACATTGGTTCGGTTGGGCAAACCTGATGCGGTAAGTTCTCAAGTGTCTCCAGGAACCGACAGTTGAACCCCCGAACCACCCTGAAAGCTCTCGAACAGCCTCAGCCGTTATATGTTCATCAGACATATCGTCAAACAACCCAACCAAAGACACAGACGCCAAGGCCTTCCCAGGCGGACCATATGATGGAGTCACATTGGTTGCGAAGAACATATTATTTACAATCCCCTTGCCGGAACCGTTGAGGAACAGAACCGGATCCTGAACCGGAATAACATCCCGGTCGGCAGAGAAATAAAGGCAAACCGTACTACGAGCCGGTTTTCTCTGACCAACATCATTAGTATTCATACCTCTTCCCGCCAAAAGCTTTTCAATTTCCGGTTGTTCGACGGCAACAATAACTCCAAGCTCGCTCTCAAAAAGGCCTCCATTCTCCAATCTCACAAGGGGGGGACTTGAACTCTTAGGAGATGATGATGATGATGACGACGATGACGATGATGGTAATGGTTCATCAAAATCAATGGAAACGACTCTGGAATTGAGCAAAATGGAGTCGGGTGGTAATTTTGCTGCCAGCTGATCAGGAATGGCCCCAATGCCCTCTGCCGGAAGGGTACTGTCGCCGAGAGCAAGGCACTTGAAGATAAAATCGAACAATTTGGAAGTTGTTTGGAGGTCATTATCGAAGAAGATGCCGCCGAAGAATGGCCTAAAGAACCTCCCAATTATAGAATCCGAGAACCCCACTTGCCTTAGCATGTCAATGGTGGTGGTTTCCTCAGCAGTAGCAGGAGCCAAGATTTCCTCGTCGGTTTTATTCATGAGTCGAATTCTGGTTAAGGCAATGAGCAACTTGTCAAGAAAAGAGCCCACCGGGTTAGCGAGGGACTTGAGCGAGTCGAACGGGTGGCGCAGAGGATCGGCCACGGTGTGGAATTGACCGTCGAAGTAAATGTGGGCACCGGAGTAGAACTTGCGGAGGGAAAGTGCTTGATAGTCGAGGAGCTTTTGGGCTTCCGGGTAGGCGGTGATGAAGATTTGGAAGCCGCGGTCGAGGAGGAAACCGTCGACGACATCAGTTCTGACGCGGCCACCAACGGCGTCGGAGGCCTCCAGGAGAAGGAAAGGTATTTTCTGGGAGTAGAGATGGGTGGCGGCAGCAAGGCCAGCAAGGCCGGCTCCAATGACAACGACTCCTGTCTTTCGGTGGTGGTGGGATACTGATGAGCAGGAGGGCTTGGGGAGTTGCTGGGTGGTGGGCGACGAAGACGACGACGATGCTTGGGTGGGTCTAAATCTGAAACGTCGGAAACGAAGGTTTTGCGGTCGGGACGAGGGTCGGCAGAAACAGGCTGAGATAGGCAGAGAGTTAGTGAAGAAAGTGAGAGCGACAGTCATTTTCTTTCTTTTATTATTATTATTATTATTATTGTTGTTGTTGTTATTTTGTAAGGCATGAATTGAGCGAAGAGGATAGGTTGAAGGATAGCTCCTTTCTTTCCTCTCGCTTGTGTTGGCAATTTGCAGGCAGTTGACGACAGCCTTCTTTGTGAGTCGACCATTGGTCTATCCACAAATGGATAGGCTATACACATCATGATCATATGTTCATTTCATTTGGATGGAACTAGCCCATCGTTATTAGAATAATTACGTTTGTTAATAAGTTGAATTTCTTCCATAGGGGGTATAATAATACCATTGGATTCACGTTCCAGTGATTGAAATATAAGAGTAATAAATAATATATTGGAGACGAGCCATGGTCTTGGTGGATCAATAGTCATTGTCTTCCAAGCAAGTGCAAATGGCGCCCATCAGCACTTTTCTAGAGCGAGTGAAACTCTGGTACTTTGGGATTTGGGAGGATTTGAAAATTTGCCATCTCTCCGAATACTTGCATGTACAGGCCGACCAAAAAACCAGCGGCCTGATCAAGCTCATAGGCCCGCCAGGTTGCCTTGCCAGATAGTTTTTCAGTTTGGTCTATTGCCTGACGCTGCTCTCAAGCATCTCACATTCCATCCGTCTATCTTGTTTGTGTGTATACAAATGGATGGAGAGTCTATTCTAGTCTTCAAACATCTTCAATTCTTGAAGGGTAAAGAGAGGGCTTGAGAGGAATACACTATATAGTGAGAGATGAAGACTAAAGAGGAAAAAAAGATCACCGAGGTAATTATTTTTGAATTTTTCAAATTTTTATTTATTTTTATTTTTATTTTTACGCATAATTTTTTTAATGCATTAACATATTATTAATATATATTAATAATATTTTATATTTGTGATAAAATAATTTTATAGGATATAAATTATTATTATTTTAAATTTGTATTAGATTTCTTAAAATACATAAAATTTATAATTTATTTATATATTAAGTCTAAATAAAAATAAAAATAATAAATTATAACCTTATCTCCAAATTTTTTTATAGAAGAAAAAAAAAAACAGTCTTATTCTTTCACAGCAAGTGCCTACATCTTGTTGGACAAGATAAGAGACATGACATGGCCAAAAATCTCGTTGTAACTTACATTCTCCTTAGACAACGCCAACTTAGGTAAGGCATGGGCAACCTTGAGCTGAGAAGCCTAAAAACCTACACGTAACAGCAAACGCATATCCTCGGCCAAGGGACCAACATCAACGCTCCCATCACTTGGGGAGTTGGTAGCTTTAATCGCTAGGAGGCAATCCGATTCAACAATTATTTGAGTTAAAGGACATCTCAAGTGCCTTTTGTACCGCCTATCTTACGGCATATAATTCAACCACTTCGATACAAAAGATGCCACAGAAAGGTTTTGCGAATGCGAATGTTGGGCTGCCATTATGTTCTCTAAAAATCGCTCCAGCACCACCCTTATCACTGCTTCTTGTTGCATCTGCATTTATTTAAATGATACCTCTGGCTGGTGCCTTCCAGTGAGTCTGAGTTGGGGTCTTCGAGGCATTGAGAGGCCGTTGAAGTGCTTTCTTCAAGTCAGAACAGAGCTAGAGCGCCCTCTCAATGACCATTGCCGAGTTACTTTGCTTGCCTTCCATAACCAACATATGGATGAGCTCAGATGTCTCCTGTGATCCTTGTCCATCATTCCCGTAAACCAGCCATGCAAATATGCGTAATTCGAGCGGACTTAGAAACCATATCCCGTCATCCAATTAACTATACGTAACTGAAACCATTCACAGCAGCGCTTTTAAGCTCATAATTGCCTTTACAATTACAGGCATTACTCACGACCTCATGACATGTTTTGAGGATGATTTTTGGAGGGATTATTTAAATAAACCAAACCTTCAAAGGAATATTCGAGCCCTTGCTACGCTATAAGACAACATCGAGATCCCTACAATCAACACAAGCTAGACATGATTTATTAAACAGCCACCATTTTTATACACAATTTCATAACCAAGAATATCCTGGTTCCCAAAAAGAATTCGTACACTTCTGAGCCACTATGTTCACATTCCATGTATTGCATTCTTCAGATTCCCACCAAACAATGACATAAGAACACCCCCATGAACCCTTCCCTCAGGAGCCATGCAATCAAAACTCTCTGTACCACCATTGCTGCCTGCACCAACATCGGTTTCAGGGCCACAACCATTTCTGCCTTCCACTTGCTTCTCAGCCCCCAGTAACCTTGTACAAGATAAGGACTTCATAGATGGAGGAACCAGTACCTGTGGTGGTATAAGTTGCTGTCTTTTTGATAGCTTTTCTGGGGAATCAATGCAATCAGAGACAGAACTAACCCCTGATGATGAACAATTATTGTCATTACTGCTGACTACAGTTGAGGAGACAGACACAAGGCTATGGAAGAGACCTGGTCCAATCAAACCTTTCTTGCTTGTTTCTCGCTTCTGGACCATACTGCTATGTGCAGCGCATAGACCTTTCTTGCCCCTTGCAAATTTCTCACATTTGTCCTCTCCCCAAGAGCAACGCTTACCCCCACCATGGGCTTTGCAAAAGTCTGTGCTACCTTGGGCACTCTTCCCACAGTTCTCAAACTTGCACCGCTTTCCCCCACCATGCCTGACACAACAATCAGTGCGGCCACGTGCACTCTTTGTGCAGCCAGGCACAATACACCTCTTTCCACCCCCATGGGCTACACAAAAGTTTGTGCCTCCATGAACACTTTTGGGACAAATCCCACCCCCATCAAAGAGGCAGCGTTTTCCTCCACCGTGTGCTTTGCACAATGGCGTGCTCCCTTCAGCACCTTTTGTGCATCCTGAAAATATGCAACGTTGACCACCACCATGGGCCTTGCAAAACATCGTACTTCCCTGAGCACCTTTTGTACATCCCGTGTATTGGCAACGGCGCCCACCCCCATGGGATATGCATAAGCCAGCCTGTCCTTCAGCGCTACGAGTACAGCCTTCAATCTTACACCTCTTGCCCCCACCATGTTTAATGCAAAGCCCTGACTTGCCTCGTGCAGCCTTGGCGCACCCTCCTGGAAATCCACATCTTCTTCCACCGCCGTGTGCTATGCAAAAATCTGTCTTCCCTTCAGCACTTTTAGTGCAACCCAAGTGTTGACACCTTCTTCCTCCTCCATGGGCCTTGCAATATGCAGTTCGACTCTCAGCACCTTTGTTACAACCAGGTTTTTGGCATCTCTGTCCACCACCATGCCCAATACACAGACCTGATGCCCCCCGAGCTCCCTTTGTACAACCCATGAACTTGCACTTCTTTGGATTGCTGGTCCTGTGTTCTGAAGAGGCAGTAGTAGTTGCCTGCTCAGAAATAGTACCCATTGAGTATCCTGTGGTAGCAGCTGGTGTATGGCTCAGATCCAATTGATAAGAATGAGATTTGGTCCCAAACCCAAACACTTCTTCCATATGCAAGGACACTTCTCCACTGCCCAATCTTGGAGCCAAAAGAAGTGATGGCATGTAGCCACCAGATCTCTTGGCTGAAGTGGAACCCTCATCAACAACAGGAATCAAGAATTTATCATTGCTGAGAGCTTGGTGCATATGAGATGAATGAATATCAGTCTCTGACAGTGAACAATCAAACCCGCCTGAATACTCCTCACTCCCTCCAGAAAGGCCAAGCTTCAGGATTGAATCACCCTCAGATGACAACCCCTTAGGACACAAGACAGTGGCAACTGATTTTTTGGTCCCATTAGTCCCTCTGCCATTGTGATCGCCACTGTATGCACTTGGTGTTGGACCCAATCCAAGCACCAATCTGCAGCCGTCATCGGGATTATTGGGGAAATCAACTTTAAGATTGTTTTCACTATCTTCAAACATGGTTCCACCATAGCCAAGGCAGCTCAAGCGTAAAGTAGTATCACCATAGTTGTCATTTTTTGCAAGTTCCACAACGTGAGAATGCTGCACTGTTTTATCCCTCATATCCATTTTCTAGAAGCTGAAACAATATGGTACTAAAGAAGAGGAGGCTCAACTTGCAGAATAGATATCAGAACATGCTACTAAAAATCACGCATATCAGAATGAGGAGTTTAAATAGGCTATTTCCACCACTTACAAAACCTGATGTGTCTGACCTATCCATCTTCGTCACTTTTAGCACAGAAACAAATAATACAGAAACTTGAGTCCTAGACATATCTCACAAAATTCTTAGGATAGAAGCCCTTAATGAGAACCGTCAACTTAATAGACATAGATCGTCAACTTGATAGGCATAGATCTTTGGAGCATCTTACGCTCCTTCTTTCAAAAGTCCTTAGATTCATTAACCTGACAAAGCAGAAATTGTCATAGTGATATTTCAGTAACTATTGGAGAAGAAAAGTCTTCAGCTCAGGAACAATAACCAAATTTAGGCATAAATTTTGAGAAAAGTTGGGATTTCAGCTGTTATCTAGCAGAATGTTTACAGTTTTCTCCCACAATGCATCATAGTCAGAATATGGTATCTTCAACACATTGGGCCACATAAGTAGATGAAACAGAAAATTAGTAAACAACTTGCATCTGACAAATCATATTCTCCACCACATCTATGACACGTTTCTCCGTCACATTCAGAATAAGCAAGGGGACCACCATCCAACAGTGCAATAACGGATACTAAGAGAGAAGGAGTGAAAAAAATGAGACACCAACAACAGGGCCAAAAATTCATACGAAGCATACAAGTGTTGTGAATACTATGAGTGAGAATCAGACTCAACAGTAAAACACAGTGACCAGAGTTCGACTAACTAGGACCTGACTACTTAATGATATCATATTGATAAATAGCTTGCAATACAGGAGGACCTCATTCACCTATTAGTTACTTTCTACAGAAAAAAATTATGACAAGTCTCTACATTGAACATGAAACAACAAAGCACTAATAATTAGTGTTCAAAATATATATATATTAAAAAAAAAAAAAAGTATACATGAGACTTGAAGATTCACAGATCAGAACAAATTTCAACATCCAAAATAAGATTACAAACTTGATCGAAAGCACCAAACAATCAAGGCTACAAATAAGCAAATTACTGTTGAATAAACCCCCACATATAAGTCAACTTTCCAGCCAAGCTCACACAGTTGAGAAAATAAATAAATAAATAAATCCAACAAGTGCAGTGCAGCTACATGAAATACAAAACACAGTGAAAAAAATAAAATAAAAAAATAATCAAAAGAACATCAAATTCATTGGGAAACCCAATAACCAACATGGGAAATTCAGTAGTTCTTAATCCCAAATTTTGCCATACCAATTGAAGAGTCAATACAAAAGAACCACACGAGTACAGCGGCAGCAAGTCAGTCAAAGGAGCGTTGACGCTTCAAAACGCAAGCCCAAAAACAAAAAAAGAAAAAAAGAAAACAAAAAAAAAAAACAGACCCCACATAAAATCAGGGAAGGAGAAGGGAAAGAACAGATGGGTTTATGAATAGAATGGAAACTAACCAAAATAAACAGCTCAAAATTCCATGCTAGCAAAGCACAACAGAAAAGCAGAAAAGAAGATGGAAGAAGGTAAACGTATTCCATATATATATATATATATATATATATATATATATGAGAAAAAAAAGAGAGAACAGAAAAAGAAAGAGTAGAAGAAAAGCAGATGGATAGACAGACATACCGTGAGAAGAAGAAAGTGTTGAGAGAAAGCAAGCGAAGCGCATCTGGGAAGTGGCGACACACGGATGGTTTGGTTGGCTGAGTTGGGAGAATCGGAGATGAGAAGCCATTTGTAATAATAATGGATGGATGGATGGATGGATGGACAGATGGATGGATGGATGGATGGACGGACGGACCACATCAATCCAGCGGGAACGGAAGGGAAATAAAGAGAGGAAGGAGAGATCTCAGGGAGAATTATTATTTGTTGATTATGTACATGTGTGAGTTGAAGTACAAGATTATTTATTGGTATATTGATGTCATTTTTTTTAATATTAAAAATATTTATTATTTAAATTTTATTAAATTTAAATTAATTCTTTTATATTTAAATATTAATAAATTTAAAATTTTATACTTATTTTTTACACTTTTTATTTTTATAAAATGGTATCCATTCAAGTTAAAAGAAAATACCTTGATCCTTGGGGTCTCGTTGGAAATATTGTTATTATAAAAAATATTTTCTCAAATTAACAATTCAGAAATTTGGGAGTTGAACTCTTTGATACCCGATGTTAACAGAGACAAAAATCAAACAGCCTCTCAAAAATATATGTTTAAGTATATAATATTAAAATTTAAATTTATCAATATTAAAATTAAATATAATAAAATTATTTAAATTTAATAATTTTTAAATAATAATTTAAATAAAAAATTACTGAGTAACTTGACTTTTATTTTACAAATATAATAATTAATATATCCATAAAATATTTTTTAATTAAAAAAGTCAAACGGACTAAAGTAATTAAAAATAACCACCATATAATATAGTAACAATCAAACTATTTACCAGGGAGTGAAATATATGGTCCGCTTATTTAAAATACTCCCTTCTCAACTTACACACACAAAAAAAAAAAAAAAAAAGAAGTTTTGTGAGATCAAATTTGTTCACAATTTAATTGAATGTTTTTTTACTTTCATTTGAAAAACAAAATAATTGTAGTTGACAAATGTATATAAAAAAAAAAGTTGATAATAAATTATTCAAAATTTAATATTAGTAGACCAAACTATTTTCTTCTAGTTAAATTTTAAAGATAATTTTCTGAATAATCCTTTGTTTAAGGTAAAAATAAGGCGATATTTACATCGAGCAGGGTTGTAGCGATAGGTTCACATAAGGACAACTTTTTTGGTAATGCAAATTGCCATTGGAGTGTTTTGGGTTTTTGAGAAGCGAAAAGTAACAAATTTACAAAAATTTGTATTAGAAAAACACAACAGAGTACTTCAATAAGTAAACTAACCAAAAAAAAATATTTATGAACTTCGCTATACACCCCCCGTTTACCATATGAATAGTTGGGAAATCATTCCCGTACACTCAAAAAAAATAAATAAATAAAAGGGTTGCTGGAAAAATATACCAAAAATAATGATTTGGTGCTGAAGCCTCTCATTTCTCTTCCCAGTTGCTAATGCTAAAAAGGGTCACCTTTCATTTCTTAAAAAAATAAAAAAAAAATTGAAAAAAAAGAAAGAAAAGAAAATGACGTGCAAAAAAAAAAAAAAAAAAGCTAAAAAAATGCCACATTTTTCTGGTGGAGGAAACGAGTAGTGGGGTGGCAAGCAAGTCAAGTCTAAGATAGATACAGGAGAGGACGGAGAAGAAGGCAAGAGAGTCCTGAATTAATTGGACGTACGTGGTGGGATTTCAGGGCCACCACGCGTGCTTTTTGCTGAAATCGACGTCCAAACTGCCTTCACTTCAGAAAATGTCCAAACGACATCTACCCCACAACCCCACACCCCATCTTGCTTTGATCAGAAATCTCTTCTTCTTCTACTCTCTTTCTCTTTCCAGCTCCGTGGCCATCGGCACTGTCTCCTCTCTAACACGAGAAGAAAGAGACAAATAAATAACCCAAGTGGCCAAGCTGGCGCTTGTCGCGGCGTGCCCATACGTTGGAAGCTTTAAATTATTGAGTCGTGCCTGGAAATTGGCGTCCCTTCAGGCTGGGGAGAGGTTCGCAGACCCTTCTTTTAAGACTAGAGAAATTATAGTGTACGACCCTCTAATACTTTATGAACTAAGTCACCGTCCCGCATTTTCTTTTTTTATTTATTTATTTATTTTTATTTTTATTTTTTTATATTTTAACTGAGTGAAAACAACACAGCCATACAAACTAATATTTATTTATTAGATAAATAACACACGAGCAATTTAACTCTACGAAAAGGCCAAAAAAAAAAAAAAAATCAACTTGTGAGTTTTCTACGAAGAGAGGAAACCTTTAGAATGATGCGTGTTCAAATTAAACACATGTGTTGAATATAATAAAATATACCTAATAAAAAATTAAAATTAAATAAATATATTAAATATTTTTATTTTATATATTAAATATATCTAATATAAATACTAGACACTTTAATATTTTTAATTGATGCATTAAATATGTATTAAAAATATATAATTAATTAATTAATTAAACAATTTTTTAAAGATGATATAGTTAATAATTTGTTTTAATTAACATATGAATAAATAGTTTGACAATAAATAAATAATAATTAATAATATTTTTTATTTTATTAATTATATTAATTATTTTAAATTATAATTTTTTAAATATTATATTACATGTAAATGCAATATATTTTTTAAATTTTTAATAAACTGCTAATTACAAAATAAAGTAACTTAATATTAATTATTATAGAACATTTATTGAAAATTATTAATTTTATTAAAAATATATATATATAATATTTAATATATTATATGATCATTTTCACGTTATAATTATATCTTAATTTTTTAAGAATTTATATATTTTTTTATTCCTGTGTTGTACCATGTTCGTATCTGCATATCTATTTTTTTTATATATCCAATGTGAAGCCTTCTCGTGACTATTGTTCTTGCAATGTTTGGTATCGGTTCTAAAACTTTCTCACTAAAGCTGTTATTTACTTGTATAAATTTTTCTGACAAGTCTATAAAAGTGAATTATATCCATGACGATAAGCCGCTACGCAAGTATCGTTTAGGAAAGTATCGTTTAGGAAACAATAATTCAAGTGATGACCCACAAACGATACATTCACGTTGAGCTTCTGATATCTACATAAAGTGTTTTACTCAATCCATTTATTTTTTGTCGTCACTTTTAAACGTGCTAATTGGTAGCTAAATGTGACGGATAGTTTATATCTCTTATAAATATAAATTAAATATAATCTGACTCTCAAATCTCATATTAAATAAAAAAAATCTTAAAATATATAAACGTAAATACTGTATAAACAAATTAGCTTTTGACATAAATCTAATCCACACCGTGTAAGAGTTGCGCCCTTCATCAATTATTTATCAACAATGTAAATACAAGGAATCTTAGTGAGAGAGCATATGACATGGACAAAATGTGTTATTGTAACCTTACTCTTATGGAGGATAATTCATTTAAATCAATGAAATATAATCAAAATCGTTTTCATCTATATAATTACAATTCCATAGTAATATACGCATTTGCAATAGAAGAAAAATCCACAGTACCATGGATAAATTTGATTTAAATCAACACAACTTCTTGAAACGAAGTGGAGAAGAGTCATAGACTGGTAGGGTGCAGCGATTATCTTATCATAGAATATTGAAGAAGCGGAATTTGACAGACAAAAAAATATCACACAAATAGATGGTTAAAATGGTGCACTATAAAAAAAAAAAAAAAAAAGCTTCATGTTTTACAGTGTTCTTATACCAAAGTTAAAAAAAGAGAATTAATTGTAGGTGCAATAGCCATTGATTGCTGAAAAGAAAGCAATTCGTAGAGCCAACTAAAATTCTGTCTTTTCGCCTTCCCAATGGCCGTGATTTGTTGCAAAGTAAGCTTTTACTGTTTTTAATAAAAAAAAAAAACAAAAGACTCTTGAAATTTGAAATTTTATGCTGCAATAAAAGACTCTTGAAATTATATCATATTTCATTGTCTCCTTTCCTCTCATAATTATGCTTTTATTCTTTTTAATAAGAAAATAAACTCCACGAATTCTTTGAGAAATGGCCCCGAGGATCATTATATAAGTAATTTAAAAGATAAACAATTTACACTCAAAATAAATTAGAATGAAAAAATATATATTATAAAATAACTTTTTGTTATAATATTAGTGCGTGTATATGTACATATACGTACATATATCTTATTTTTTAATAATCATTAATAATATTGTCTAAACAACTAAATAAAATTAAACAAAAATATTAAAAATATAATGACTTGACATGTCTGAAATTATTTTTTTCAAAAACTAATAAAAAAATACTTCTTAATAATCATATTGCATTAAATTGAATTTGTATGATATCAAAATTTGTATAACGTGTAAGCTAAATCCTAATTCTTTTATATATCAAAAAGTCATGTGCTATGAGATTTATTCTTGGTAATAACTTTATTTTTAATTAATTTCTAAAAAAAGGATGACTTTATAAATTCAATGGACATTGCAGGAGGAATTGGAAACTCTTTTAGACGACTCTAACCATTTATGGATGCTTTGCTTGTTATATGCAAGTAAAGAGATGAGCTCAAAAGCTCTTGCTCTATCACACATTTTGGCAAGAAACTATCCTTTTGGTCTATGGAAAGACATTGCTAATCAGAGTAATTTACATAATGGTAGTGCAAATGCCCTTTTTGGTATAAAGTTTACAATTAAGGCATCTAAAATTCTTGAGGAGTCACCTAATCAGGAGCTGGTTCTGCAGCATCTTGGATGGGTATTGATACATGGTTAGTGATGCTGCCTTGCCATTCTAGGAGACAAAGATCACCCTTTTGTGTACCATCATTTTTAAGTTTAAAAATTAGTTATACTAGTTAATAAATTTGGCTGGGAGGTTTTGATTGTTTTATTTATCAAGTTAATCAGTTTTTAAACTTGATGAAATTCAAATTAAAAATTTGTATTTGAATTTAAATATAAAAGTTGATGATGTAATGCTTAGGTTTGCAAATTTTAAATTTGTAAACTTACATGACTTTATATACCAGAAGTCTAATATCAATGAAGCAAGGTATCAATGTTGCTATATAGCTTCAACTCTTGTTTTTTGACCAGTTGCAAAAAATTATGCACAACAATATGACACAAACTACTCAAAGATCATTACTCCAATAACAATGTTTAATACCATCAAATTGTTGCTTGCCCTTACTACACACAAAGGGTGAGTGGTTCATTAACTAGATGTAAAAATAACATTTTTGAACAGTGAATTAAATGGAGAGGTATTTGTGGATTAGCCTTGAAGCTTTCAAAAAAATAAAAATAAAAAAAAGAGCACAAAGTATACCTACTGAATACAAACTTTATATGGACTAAAATAGATTTTAAAAACCTAGTATAGCAAAATTAATAATTATTTATTGTGACTCTCACTTGACAGATGTATAAATGAAGTTACAATGTACATTAGAGAGTAAAAAAATAATTTAGTGGTTATGTCTCTCTATAAAAATGACTTACTAATTATTGAGAGTAAATAACAACTAATGGATCAATTCAACGTAGAGATGAAAAGAGTATTTGAGATGATTGACTTGGGAGAGATCAGTTTCTTTCTTGGCTTGTAAGTCTATTAATAGAACAACGAGATCTTTATGAATTAAGAGAGGTTTACTAAGGAAGCTCTCAAAAAATTTCAAATAGAGAATTGTAAAAGCTCCAATACAGCCTTAGCAGTGGAACAAAAATCAGGAAGGAAGATGGGACTATAAAAGTTGATTCAAGCAAGTTCAAAAGTTCGATTGGACACTTACTATACTTGATAGAATCTAAACCAGATATGGTGTAAGTTACTGGTCTTCTCATTAGATTCATGCATAATCTTACTCAAACCCACTTTAAAACAGTCTAACGAATCTTTAGATACATAAAGGAATCTACTATTGTGGGGTTATGTTCAAGAGGTCAAATAAGTTTGAATTGGTGGGTTATACAAATAGTGACTATGGTGGCTCACCAGATGATATGAAGAGTACCTTAAGGTATATCTTCACTTTAGGATCAAGTGTCTTTTGTTGGAGTTCTAAGAAATAATCTGTAGTAGCTCAATTAACAGTAAAAACAGAATATCTTATTGTCACAGCAAGAGTGAATCAAGCTATTTGGTTTTAAAAAATGTTCGTTGATCTAAAAGAAGAACAAACAAAAGCAACAAACATGTATTGTGATAATCAAGTTACAATTACAATTTTTCAAAATCATGTTCTATGTGGGAGGACAAAGTACTTCCTGATAAAACTTTGTAAAAGAAGTATAAAAAAATAAATATGAATTTTTGTTCAATACAAGGTCGGCTTGTAGATATCTTGACAAAGCTTTTGTACTAAGGAAAATTCAAGCAACTAAGAAACCATCTGAGAGCACAATGCAACATCTCCAAGGAGGAGTGATGCATGGTTGGCAATGTTGTCTTGCCATTTCAGAAGGCAAAGACTAGTCTTTTGTGTACCATATTCTTCAAGTTCAAAAGTTAGTTATATTAGTTGATAAATTTGATTTTAATAAATTTGGTTTGGAGGTTTTGATTGTTTTATTCATCAAGTTATGTTAGATTAATTAACATGAGTGACCCTTGTTATTTTAAAGTATGGCCCAATATAAAAGGTCCAATATGATGGTCGGTTGGATATAATGGCAATTTGGGTCATTGGGTTTAAAATCCCTCCACTCTCCCTATTTAAAGATAATTGTTACGAGAAATAGATAACGATTACGGGTAGAATAATTGTTATCGGAAAAGAGGGATAATTTCTAATTAAATCATAAATGTTGCGAAAGGAAAAGGTAACGTTTTAATTAGGATATTAATTCCCTAATTAATGATTTAATTAGGGTATTAATTCCTAATTAATGATAACAATTTAATTATGGTATTAATTCCTAATTAATGATAACCATTATGGAAGGGATATAAACGTTATCATTAAGTTTTCCCGTAACTTTCTCAGCCATTAGAGAAAATCAGAAAAAGGAAAGGGAGGAGTCGGAGAAAATTGAGAGAGAGAGAGACGGAAAAGGCAGGAATACGCGAAAGGAAGGAATCAGAAAAGGAAAGGTGAAATCTTCTCAGACACGGATCGGCACAGAGATATTCATCTCTGCGAAGGAACCGACATGGACAACGGTACGTCGATTTCTTACAGTTCATTTGCTAGTATTCGCTTAAAGAAAGATCCTGTATTGTACAATTTGAATTTTCGCAAATAAAAAATTCATGAAAGTATCATTTTATTAGAGTTTAATTTTCAACAATTGGTATCAGAGCATATTTTTGCGAATACTGCGTTGTTGTTTTCGTTTTCCCTGTTGTGCTGGACGGAACGGCGCATGAAAGAAAAGGTTGGTGCCGCTGGGATCCAAATCGATCCGGGTACGGCGAAAGGAACCCCGGTGAGCGCTGTGTTTCTGCGCGTCGCAGGGGAAGCCAAACCGGGGTAGCCAGATCGGGGTAGCCAGATTGGCCCAGCCGGAACGACCCGATCAGGGGCTGAAAGGGGCACCGGCCGAAACCCGAAGCGGCCAGGGCCGAAAGGGCCACCGGCGGCGCGACCCGATCGAGGGCCGAAAGGGCCACCGGCGGCGCGACCCGATCGAGGGCCGAAAGGGCCACCGGCGGCGCGACCCGATCGAGGGCCGAGGGGCCACCGGCAAGCCGATCCGACCGAGGCCGAAAGGGTCACCGACGAACGCGAGCCGACCGGGGCCGAAAGGGCCACCGGCAAGCCCGATCCGACCGGGGCCGAAAGGGCCACCGGCGAGCGTGATCCGACCGAGGCCGAACGGGCCACCGACGAACGCGAGGCTACCGGGGCCGAAGGGGTCACCGGCGAGCGCGAGGCGACTGGGACCGAGGGGCCACCGGAGAAGCGCGACCCGACCGGGGCCGAGGGGCCACCGGCGAAGCGCGACGCGACCGGGGCCGAAGGGGCCACCGGAGAAGCGCAACCCGACCGG
Organism: Bruguiera gymnorhiza; assembly: GCA_020883675.1. Lineage (NCBI taxonomy): Eukaryota > Viridiplantae > Streptophyta > Magnoliopsida > Malpighiales > Rhizophoraceae > Bruguiera > Bruguiera gymnorhiza. The sequence continues at coordinate 3,092,428 of JAIRCJ010001048.1, forward strand.
GGCCGAGGGGCCACCGGCGAGCGCACGTGGCCGGGACCCGATCGGCCTGCTGGGCACGGCAGAGGCCCGGCTGAGGGATCCGGGCGGTGCCGGCAGGGTTGGCCGGTGTGGGAGGAGCTCCGACCGGAATCCTACACTGCCGGAGACTGTTGGCTGGAAAAGTGCGCCGGCCATTGGACCCTATGTCGCTTGTGGTTGTCGTGTGCATCGCGGGTGATTATCGGCGTAAGGCATAAGCCGACTACGGGAAAAGTGCGCTGTCTGTGTATTGGCCTGTGTCAACTACCACAGAATGGAAAATTAAATTTTGAAAACTTGTTAGTCACCAAAGTGGCCTGGTTTGAAAATTTTGAATGACCGTAAATTTCAAATTGTTCATTTTGATGCTAATAAAAGGTTGTACATGAACAATTGTAGTTATTAATTATAAAGCTAGGAGATCATCCAAAGATGAATCATTGCCTGTAATTAATAACACTAAAGGGGATTGATTGATATACTGAGTAAACATGATTGTATGTCCAAAGATAACATTCATATTTCACTCTAGTATGATTGATTGATCTATTAAAGTATATTTAATTAGCATCATTATTGATTAAAGTTATGTATTTGAGGATCACCCAAAGGTGGACTTAAATACATAATCAAAGTTTGTAATGTATGTATCTGAATCCATCAAAGTTTGCTCAAAGTATTAATGTGTAAATTTGGATCATGTTTGCAGCCTACAACAACGTTTTCGCCCTAGGCAATGCAATGATCAAATTCAATGGGCTGAACTATGCAGAATGGTCTGAGCATATTCAGTTTCATTTGGGCGTTTTGGGCTTAGACCTAGCGGTCATCACGGATAAAAGGCCTGCAGCCATTACAGAGACGAGTACAGAATCCGATAAGTCTTTTCATGAGGCTTGGGTATGGTCCAATAGGCTGAGTCTGAATTTGATGTGAATGACGATGGCTGAAAATGTCAAGCCATCGATGCCTAAGACCGAAAATGCAAGGGAATTTATGGTGAGAATTAAAGAATATTCTCAGTCAGACATAGCTGACAAATCCATCGTAGGAACCCTAATGAGTGAGCTGACGACCAAGAAATTTAATTGGTCACAACCCATTCATGATCATGTGACAAGTATGGCTAACCTAGCAGCAAAATTAAGAACGATGGGAATGGATGTGAGTGAATCCTTTTTGGTTCAATTCATCATTAACTCACTGCCTCCTGAATTTGGCCAGTTCCAAGTGAATTACAACACTATTAAAGAGAAATGGAACTTTCAAGAAATTAAGGCCATGCTGGTTCAGGAAGAAGGGAGATTAAAGAAGATGAGGGATCACTCCATTCATCTCACTGTTCGCAATGAGGCTAGCAGTAGTAAGTCTAAACCATACCGGAAGGGTAAGAAGAAGGACAAGGCCTCTATAAAAGTCACTGGAGGTCAGATCCAAAAGGATCAGAAATGCTTCTTCTGTAAAAGGATGGGTCACTTCAAGAAGGATTGCCCAAAAAGGAAAGCTTGGTTCGAAAAGAAAGGTATGTACTGTATATCAGTATGTTTTGAATCAAACGTAATTGAAGTACCCAACAATACTTGGTGGTTAGACTCTGGAGCTACTACTCATGTGTCACATATTATGCAGGGATTCCTTTCAATCCAGCCCATAACAGGAACTGAGAAGTTCCTTTACATGGGAAACAGAATGAAAGCTCGAATAGCGGGAATTGGGACGTACAGATTGATCTTGGACACTAAGTGTCACCTGGATCTAGAAAAGTGTCTCTATGTTCCTGAGTGTGCTAGAAATTTGATTTCTGTTGCAAAGTTGGATAAAGAAGGATTTAATTTCAAGATTGGAAACGGTGCATTTTCATTGTATAGACATTCGTACTATTATGGATCTGGTACTTTGGTTGATGATTTGTATCGTCTTAATCTTGATGCTATGTATGCTGATTCTCTATTTCTTGTTGAGCATAGTATAGGTAACAAACGTAATATGCGTAATGATAGTTCTGCTTTCTTATGGCATCAAAGATTGGGTCATATATCCAAAGAAAGGTTATTGAGGTTGGTGAAAAGTGATATCCTACCTCAATTGGATTTTGCTGATTGGGAAGTGTGTGTTGATTGTATAAAAGGAAAACAAACAAGACACATATCAAAGAACTCAGCCATGAGAAGTAGTGAGCCTTTAGAATTAATACACACCGATATATGTGGCCCTTTTGATATTCCCACATGGGGTGGTGAGAAATATTTCATCACATTTATAGATGACTACTCACGGTACTGTTACTTATATCTACTGCATGAAAAGTCCCAGTCAGTAAACACCCTGGAGATGTTTATTAACGAAGTGGAGAGGCAGTTAGATAGAAAAGTAAAAGTGATTAAGTCAGACAGGGGTGGTGAATATTATGGAAAATTCAATGAAAGTGGACAATGTCCTGGTCCATTTGCAAAGTTTCTTGAAAGTCGAGGCATATGTGCACAGTACACAATGTCTGGTACACCACAACAGAATGGTGTAGCGGAAAGGCGGAATCGCACACTTATGGATATGGTTAGGAGTATGTTGAGTTACAGTACTGTACCTTTATCCTTGTGGATGCATGCATTAAGGACCGCAACATATCTGCTGAACAGGGTTCCTAGTAAGGCTGTCCCTAAGACTCCCTACGAGTTATGGACAGGTAGGAAACCCAGTTTAAGACACCTTCACGTTTGGGGTTGTTCAGCAGAAGTAAGGATATATAATCCACATGAAGGAAAGCTTGATGCAAGAACCATTAGTGGTCACTTCATTGGCTATCCTGAAAAGTCTAAAGGATACAGGTTCTACTGCCCTAACCATAGCACTAGAATAGTTGAGTCTGGTAATGCTCGGTTCATCGAAAATGGTCAGTTCAGTGGGAGTGGGGAATCACGAAAAGTGGATATTACAGAATTGCAAAATGAAAGATCCACAATGAGTACCCCTACTCAAGTTAGTATCCCCACACCCAGTGTTTCTACTCAAGTTGTTGTTCCTTTTGTTGCATCACAGTCACGTGACATGCAAGGACAACAAATTGATACACGAAACACACAAAGTGAGCACATAAGAGATGAACCAAATGACAATGTACAAATTTCGAATGAACAAGCGATGCCACCAGATATAGCATTACGGAGGTCTACAAGACAGAAAAGGTCAGCTGTATCGAATGATTATGTGGTTTACTCGCTTGAGCATGAATCGGAATTAAGCATTGATAAAGATCCAGTCTCATTTAATCAAGCCATGGATTGTAATGATTCTGAAAAGTGGTTGAATGCCATGAAGGAAGAGTTGAAATCGATGGATGTAAATCAAGTCTGGGAACTAGTAGAGTTGCCTGAAGGATCAAAACGAGTTGGCTGTAAATGGGTCTTTAAGACCAAGTGAAACTCAAAAGGCAACATCGAAAGGTACAAAGCCAGACTTGTTGCCAAAGGTTACACTCAAAAGGATGGCATTGACTATAAGGAGACTTCTCTCCAGTATCTAAGAAAGACTCCTTAAGAATCATTATGGCTTTGGTGGCTCAATATGACCTGGAGCTCCACCAAATGGATGTAAAGACCGCCTTTCTAAATGGAGACTTAGAGAGGAAGTGTATATGGACCAACCTGGAAGGTTTCATAACCACAGGGCAGGAAAGTTTGGTGTGTAATTTAAAGAAATCGATATATGGACTGAAACAAGCTTCCCGACAATGGTATATTAAGTTTAATGATACCATTACGTCGTATGGTTTTGTTAAAGAACACCGTTGATCGGTGTATCTATATGAAAGGTCAGTGGGAGCAAGGTTCATTTATATTAGTCCATATGTCGATGACATTCTATTGGCTGCTAATGACATGAGTTTGTTACATGACGTTAAGAAATTTCTCTCTGAAACTTTTGAATGAAAGAATATGACTGAGGCATCCTATGTGATAGGAATAGAGATATTCCGTGATAGATCACAAGGATTGTTGGGATTGTCTCAGAAAGGCTATATCAATAAAGTGTTAGAGAGATTTAGAATGGAAAATTGCTTCTATCAGGAATAGTTCCAATTCAGAAAGGGGACAAGTTCAGTGAATTGCCATGTCCAAAGAATGATTTGGAACGGAAAATCAATGGAAACCATTCCCTATGCATCATTGGTTGGAAGTTTGATGTATGCTCAAACATGCACTCGACCAGATATTAGTTTCGCTGTTGGAATGCTTGGCCGATATCAAAGTAATCCTGGAATAGATCATTGGAAAGCTGGGAAAGAAAGTACTAAGGTACTTACAAGGCACCAAGAATCATATGCTTACTTATAAAAGATCAAGTCATCTTGAGATAGTAGGCTACTCGGATTCAGATTATGCTGGATGTGTAGACTCGAGGAATCCTACATTTGGTTACGTGTTCCTCCTGGTTGGAGGAACAGTTTCCTGGAAAAGTGGGAAGCAGTCTGTCATTGCTACTTCCACTATGGAAGCTGAATTTGTAGCATGCTTTGAGGCTACTGTTCATGCATTATGGTTGCGGAATTTTATCTTAAGGCTTGGTTTGGTCGACAGTATAGAAAAGCCGTTAAGAATTTATTGTGATAATTCCGCAGCTGTTTTCTTCTCTAAAAATGATAGGTATTCTAAAGGTGCGAAACATATGGATTTGAAATATCTATCTGTTAAGGAAGAAGTGCAAAATCGTAGAGTGTCAATTGAACATATTGGTACTGAATTGATGATAGCGGACCATTAACTAAAGGTTTGCCACCGAAAACATTTACTGGACATGTTGAAGGATGAGCATTTTAGATAGGTCCGCATTCTCTTGAAGGCCAATATATGTACTGCTCATATTATTGTAACACTCGTGAATTCAATTAAAGTTATGGTTTTGATTACGCTCTGTTATCTCCATTTGGTTGTATACAATTACAGTTGTGAGATAACTAGTGGCATTCGGAAATGACAATTAAAGTTTCAACGTTCCTCAGTTAGGTTATTATGAATTATAATGATCATGTGATACATGGAAGGAATCATGTCGCCAAAGAACATGTACCGCTATGATCCAATCATTTTAATTCAATTAACTATTGTGGTTTGATGATCTTTAAGGTTGTGACACACTTATTTGTTTGTTGATTTCATCAAATCATAACAAGAGCCAAGTGGGAGATTGTTAGATTAATTAACATGAGTGACCCTTGTAGTTTTAAAGTATGACCCAATATAAAAGGTCCAATATGATGGTCGGATGGATATAATGGCAATTTGGGTCATCTGGGTTTAAAATCCCTCCACTCTCCCTATTTAAAGATAATTGTTACGGGAAATAGATAACGATTATGGGTAGAATAATTGTTATCGGAAAGAGGATAATTCTAATTAAATCATAATGTTGCGAAGGAAAAGGTAACGTTTTAATTAGGATATTAATTTCCTAATTAATGATTTAATTAGGGTTTAATTCCTAATTAATGATAACGATTTAATTATTATATTAATCCTAATTAATGATAACCATTATGGAAGAGATATAAACGTTATCATTAAGTTTTCCCGTAACTCTCTCAGCCATTAGAGAATCAGAAAAAGGAAAGGGAGGAGTTGGAGAAAATTGAGAGAGAGACGGAAAAGGCAGGAATACGCGAAAGGAAGGAATCAAAAAGGAAAGGTGAAATCTTCTCAGACACGGATCGGCACAGAGATATTCATCTCTGCGAAAGAACCGACATGGACAATGGTACGTCGATTCTTACAGTTCATTTGCTAGTATTCGCTTAAAGAAAGATCCTGTATTGTGCAATTTGAATTTTCGTAAATAAAAATTCATGAAAGTATTTTTTATTAGAGTTTAATTTTCAACAGTTAATCAAGTTATTAAACCTGACGAAATTCAAATTAGAAATTTGTATTTAAATTTAAACACAAAAGTTGATNATGGGTCATTGGGTTTAAAATCCCTCCACTCTCCCTATTTAATTAGCATCAATTGTTTACTGAGAAAGTATGATTAACGATTACGGGTTAGAATAATTGTTTATCGGAAAAGAGGGATTAATTTCTAATTAAATCATAAATGTTGCGAAAAGGAAAAGGTAACGTTTTAATTGAGGATATTAATTCCCTAATTAATGATTCATATTAGGGTATTAATTTCCTAATTTAATGATAAACAATTTAATTATGTGGTATTTAATCCTAATTAATGTATCAAGCCATTATGGCAACGGGTAATAATAACGTATACATTAAGTTTTTCCCGTAACGTTCTCAGCCCATTAGAGAAATCAGAAAAGGAAAGGCGAGGAGATAACAGAAGGAAAGTTGAGATGAGAGGAGGAGACGGAAAAGGCGAGGAATACGCCGGAAAGGAAGGAATTCAGAAAAGGAAAGCGTGAAATCTCTCAGAACACGGGATCGGCACAGAGATGATTCATCTCTGCGAAGGAACCGACTATGGACAACGTACGTCGATTTCTTACAGGTTTCATTTGCTAGTATTCGCTTAAAGAAAGATCCTGTATTGTACAATTGAATTTTCGCAAATAAAAATTCATGAAAGTATCATTTTATTAGAGTTTAATTTTCAACAATTGGTATCAGAGCATATTTTTGCGAATACTGCGTTGTTGTTTTCGTTTTCCCTGTTGTGCTGGACGGAACGGCGCATGAAAGAAAAGGTTGGTGCCGCTGGATCCAAATCGATCCGGGTACGGCGAAAGGAACCCCGGTGAGCGCTGTGTTTCTGCGCGTCGCAGGGGAAGCCAAACCGGGGTAGCCAGATCGGGTAGCCAGATTGGCCCAGCCGGAACGACCGATCAGGGGCTGAAAGGGGCACCGGCCGAAACCCGAAGCGGCCAGGCCGAAAGGGCACCGGCGGCGCGACCCGATCGAGGGCCGAAAGGGCCACGGCGGCGCGACCCGATCGAGGGCCGAAAGGGCCACCGGCGGCGCGACCGATCGAGGGCGAGGGGCCACCGGCAAGCCGATCCGACGAGGCCGAAAGGGGTCACCGACGACACGCGAAACGCAGAGCCGAGCCGCGGGCCGAAAGGGCCACCGGCAAGCCCGATCCGACCGGGCCGAAGGGCCACCGGCGAGCGTGAGCCGACCGAGGCCGACGGCACCGACGAAACGCGAGGCTAACCCGGGCCGAAGGGTCACCGCGAGCGCAGCGACGGGACCCATGAGGGGCCACCGGAGAAGCGCGAGCCCGACCGGCGGCCGAGGGGCCACACGGCGAGCGCGGACGCGACCGCCAAGGGGCCACCGGAGATAGCGGCGGGAACCCGACGGGGGCCAGGGGCCACCGGCGAGCGCACGTGGCCGGACCCGATCGCCTGCTGGGCAACTGGCAGATGGGCCCGGCTGAGGGATCCGGGCGGTGGCCCGGCAGGGTTGGCCGGTGTGGGTAGGAGCTCCGACGCGGAATCCTACCTACACTGCCGGAGACTGTGGTGGCTTGGAAAAGTGCGCCGGCCATTGGACCCTATGTCGCTTGTGGTTGTCGTGTGCATCGCGGGTGATTATCGGCGTAAGGCATAAGCCGACTACGGGAAAAGTGCGCTGTCTGTGTATTGGCCTGTGTCAACTACCACAGAATGGAAAATTAAATTTGAAAACTTGTTAGTCACCAAAGTGGCCTGGTTTGAAAATTTTGAATGACCGTAAATTTCAAATTGTTCATTTTGATGCTAATAAAAGGTTGTACATGAACAATTGTAGTTATTAATTATAAAGCTAGGAGATCATCCAAAGATGAATCATTGCCTGTAATTAATAACACTAAAGGGGATTGATTGATATACTGAGTAAACATGATTGTATGTCCAAAGATAACATTCATATTTCACTCTAGTATGATTGATTGATCTATTAAAGTATATTTAATTAGCATCATTATTGATTAAAGTTATGTATTTGAGGATCACCCAAAGGTGGACTTAAATACATAATCAAAGTTTGTAATGTATGTATCTGAATCCATCAAAGTTTGCTCAAAGTATTAATGTGTAAATTTGGATCATGTTTGCAGCCTACAACAACGTTTTCGCCCTAGGCAATGCAATGATCAAATTCAATGGGCTGAACTATGCAGAATGGTCTGAGCATATTCAGTTTCATTTGGGCGTTTTGGGCTTAGACCTAGCGGTCATCACGGATAAAAGGCCTGCAGCCATTACAGAGACGAGTACAGAATCCGATAAGTCTTTTCATGAGGCTTGGGTATGGTCCAATAGGCTGAGTCTGAATTTGATGTGAATGACGATGGCTGAAAATGTCAAGCCATCGATGCCTAAGACCGAAAATGCAAGGGAATTTATGGTGAGAATTAAAGAATATTCTCAGTCAGACATAGCTGACAAATCCATCGTAGGAACCCTAATGAGTGAGCTGACGACCAAGAAATTTAATTGGTCACAACCCATTCATGATCATGTGACAAGTATGGCTAACCTAGCAGCAAAATTAAGAACGATGGGAATGGATGTGAGTGAATCCTTTTTGGTTCAATTCATCATTAACTCACTGCCTCCTGAATTTGGCCAGTTCCAAGTGAATTACAACACTATTAAAGAGAAATGGAACTTTCAAGAAATTAAGGCCATGCTGGTTCAGGAAGAAGGGAGATTAAAGAAGATGAGGGATCACTCCATTCATCTCACTGTTCGCAATGAGGCTAGCAGTAGTAAGTCTAAACCATACCGGAAGGGTAAGAAGAAGGACAAGGCCTCTATAAAAGTCACTGGAGGTCAGATCCAAAAGGATCAGAAATGCTTCTTCTGTAAAAGGATGGGTCACTTCAAGAAGGATTGCCCAAAAAGGAAAGCTTGGTTCGAAAAGAAAGGTATGTACTGTATATCAGTATGTTTTGAATCAAACGTAATTGAAGTACCCAACAATACTTGGTGGTTAGACTCTGGAGCTACTACTCATGTGTCACATATTATGCAGGGATTCCTTTCAATCCAGCCCATAACAGGAACTGAGAAGTTCCTTTACATGGGAAACAGAATGAAAGCTCGAATAGCGGGAATTGGGACGTACAGATTGATCTTGGACACTAAGTGTCACCTGGATCTAGAAAAGTGTCTCTATGTTCCTGAGTGTGCTAGAAATTTGATTTCTGTTGCAAAGTTGGATAAAGAAGGATTTAATTTCAAGATTGGAAACGGTGCATTTTCATTGTATAGACATTCGTACTATTATGGATCTGGTACTTTGGTTGATGATTTGTATCGTCTTAATCTTGATGCTATGTATGCTGATTCTCTATTTCTTGTTGAGCATAGTATAGGTAACAAACGTAATATGCGTAATGATAGTTCTGCTTTCTTATGGCATCAAAGATTGGGTCATATATCCAAAGAAAGGTTATTGAGGTTGGTGAAAAGTGATATCCTACCTCAATTGGATTTTGCTGATTGGGAAGTGTGTGTTGATTGTATAAAAGGAAAACAAACAAGACACATATCAAAGAACTCAGCCATGAGAAGTAGTGAGCCTTTAGAATTAATACACACCGATATATGTGGCCCTTTTGATATTCCCACATGGGGTGGTGAGAAATATTTCATCACATTTATAGATGACTACTCACGGTACTGTTACTTATATCTACTGCATGAAAAGTCCCAGTCAGTAAACACCCTGGAGATGTTTATTAACGAAGTGGAGAGGCAGTTAGATAGAAAAGTAAAAGTGATTAAGTCAGACAGGGGTGGTGAATATTATGGAAAATTCAATGAAAGTGGACAATGTCCTGGTCCATTTGCAAAGTTTCTTGAAAGTCGAGGCATATGTGCACAGTACACAATGTCTGGTACACCACAACAGAATGGTGTAGCGGAAAGGCGGAATCGCACACTTATGGATATGGTTAGGAGTATGTTGAGTTACAGTACTGTACCTTTATCCTTGTGGATGCATGCATTAAGGACCGCAACATATCTGCTGAACAGGGTTCCTAGTAAGGCTGTCCCTAAGACTCCCTACGAGTTATGGACAGGTAGGAAACCCAGTTTAAGACACCTTCACGTTTGGGGTTGTTCAGCAGAAGTAAGGATATATAATCCACATGAAGGAAAGCTTGATGCAAGAACCATTAGTGGTCACTTCATTGGCTATCCTGAAAAGTCTAAAGGATACAGGTTCTACTGCCCTAACCATAGCACTAGAATAGTTGAGTCTGGTAATGCTCGGTTCATCGAAAATGGTCAGTTCAGTGGGAGTGGGGAATCACGAAAAGTGGATATTACAGAATTGCAAAATGAAAGATCCACAATGAGTACCCCTACTCAAGTTAGTATCCCCACACCCAGTGTTTCTACTCAAGTTGTTGTTCCTTTTGTTGCATCACAGTCACGTGACATGCAAGGACAACAAATTGATACACGAAACACACAAAGTGAGCACATAAGAGATGAACCAAATGACAATGTACAAATTTCGAATGAACAAGCGATGCCACCAGATATAGCATTACGGAGGTCTACAAGACAGAAAAGGTCAGCTGTATCGAATGATTATGTGGTTTACTCGCTTGAGCATGAATCGGAATTAAGCATTGATAAAGATCCAGTCTCATTTAATCAAGCCATGGATTGTAATGATTCTGAAAAGTGGTTGAATGCCATGAAGGAAGAGTTGAAATCGATGGATGTAAATCAAGTCTGGGAACTAGTAGAGTTGCCTGAAGGATCAAAACGAGTTGGCTGTAAATGGGTCTTTAAGACCAAGTGAAACTCAAAAGGCAACATCGAAAGGTACAAAGCCAGACTTGTTGCCAAAGGTTACACTCAAAAGGATGGCATTGACTATAAGGAGACTTTCTCTCCAGTATCTAAGAAAGACTCCTTAAGAATCATTATGGCTTTGGTGGCTCAATATGACCTGGAGCTCCACCAAATGGATGTAAAGACCGCCTTTCTAAATGGAGACTTAGAAGAGGAAGTGTATATGGACCAACCTGAAGGTTTCATAACCACAGGGCAGGAAAGTTTGGTGTGTAAATTAAAGAAATCGATATATGGACTGAAACAAGCTTCCCGACAATGGTATATTAAGTTTAATGATACCATTACGTCGTATGGTTTTGTAAAGAACACCGTTGATCGGTGTATCTATATGAAGGTCAGTGGGAGCAAGTTCATTATATTAGTCCTATATGTCGATGACATTCTATTGGCTGCTAATGACATGAGTTTGTTACATGACGTTAAGAAATTTCTCTCTGAAACTTTTGAAATGAAAGATATGACTGAGGCATCCTATGTGATAGGAATAGAGATATTCCGTGATAGATCACAAGGATTGTTGGGATTGTCTCAGAAAGGCTATATCAATAAAGTGTTAGAGAGATTTAGAATGGAAAATTGCTCTACAGGAATAGTTCCAATTCAGAAAGGGGACAAGTTCAGTGAATTGCAATGTCCAAAGAATGATTTGGAACGAAAATCAATGGAAACCATTCCCTATGCATCATTGGTTGGAAGTTTGATGTATGCTCAAACATGCACTCGACCAGATATTAGTTTCGCTGTTGGAATGCTTGGCCGATATCAAAGTAATCCTGGAATAGATCATTGGAAAGCTGGAAAGAAAGTACTAAGGTACTTACAAGGCACCAAGAATCATATGCTTACTTATAAAAGATCAAGTCATCTTGAGATAGTAGGCTACTCGGATTCAGATTATGCTGGATGTGTAGACTCGAGGAAATCTACATTTGGTTACGTGTTCCTCCTGGTTGGAGGAACAGTTTCCTGGAAAAGTGGGAAGCAGTCTGTCATTGCTACTTCCACTATGGAAGCTGAATTTGTAGCATGCTTTGAGGCTACTGTTCATGCATTATGGTTGCGGAATTTTATCTTAAGGCTTGGTTTGGTCGACAGTATAGAAAAGCCGTTAAGAATTTATTGTGATAATTCCGCAGCTGTTTTCTTCTCTAAAAATGATAGGTATTCTAAAGGTGCGAAACATATGGATTTGAAATATCTATCTGTTAAGGAAGAAGTGCAAAATCGTAGAGTGTCAATTGAACATATTGGTACTGAATTGATGATAGCGGACCCATTAACTAAAGGTTTGCCACCGAAAACATTTACTGGACATGTTGAAAGGATGAGCATTTTAGATAGGTCCGCATTCTCTTGAAGGCCAATATTATGTACTGCTCATATTATTGTAACACTCGTGAATTCAATTAAAGTTATGGTTTTGATTACGCCCTGTTATCTCCATTTGGTTGTATACAATTACAGTTGTGAGATAACTAGTGGCATGTTCGGAAATGACAATTAAAGTTTCAACGTTCCTCAGTTAGGTTATTATGAATTATAATGATCATGTGATACATGGAAGGAATCATGTCGCCAAAGAACATGTGACCGCTATGATCCAATCATTTTAATTCAATTAACTATTGTGGTTTGATGATCTTTAAGGATTGTGCACACTTATTTGTTGTTGATTCATCAAATCATAACAAGAGCCAAGTGGGAGATTGTTAGATTAATTAACATGAGTGACCCTTGTTATTTTAAAGTATGACCCAATATAAAAGGTCCAATATGATGGTCGGTTGGATATAATGGCAATTTGGGTCATTGGGTTTAAAATCCCTCCACTCTCCCTATTTAAAGATAATTGTTACGGGAAATAGATAACGATTATGGGTAGAATAATTGTTATCGGAAAAGAGGGATAATTTCTAATTAAATCATAAATGTTGCGGAAGGAAAAGGTAACGTTTTAATTAGGATATTAATTTCCTAATTAATGATTTAATTAGGGTATTAATTCCTAATTAATGATAACGATTTAATTATTATATTAATTCCTAATTAATGATAACCATTATGGAAGAGATATAAACGTTATCATTAAGTTTTCCCGTAACTCTCTCAGCCATTAGAGAAAATCAGAAAAAGGAAAGGGAGGAGTTGGAGAAAATTGAGAGAGAGACGGAAAAGGCAGGAATACGCGAAAGGAAGGAATCAGAAAAGGAAAGGTGAAATCTTCTCAGACACGGATCGGCACAGAGATATTCATCTCTGCGAAAGAACCGACATGGACAATGGTACGTCGATTTCTTACAGTTCATTTGCTAGTATTCGCTTAAAGAAAGATCCTGTATTGTGCAATTTGAATTTTCGTAAATAAAAAATTCATGAAAGTATCATTTTATTAGAGTTTAATTTTCAACAAGTTAATCAGTTATTAAACCTGACGAAATTCAAATTAGAAATTTGTATTTAAATTTAAACACAAAAGTTGATGAGGTAATACTTAGATTTACAAATTTTGAATTTGTAAACTTATATAACTTGATGTACAAGAAGTCTATTATCAACGAAGAAAGGTATCAACGTTGCTGCATAACTTCGGATCCTCCTTCTCCTTTATTTTGCTAAGTGATCCATATCACAAACCAATAACTTAAGCACTAAGAAAGGAACAAAACTGTAGTATTCCAGAAATTCTGTTCTCTCCCAACCAACAGGTTTAAAATCTCTCAACTTGAATGATTTGCCGAGAATGTTGAAGCTGATATCGAACTCAGAGTTTCTTGGCCTGTTAGATTGCAGAAGTTAACCCGCTACTCGCAGTCCAGGTTTTGACATCAGGAAAAAGAATTAATCAGCTTTCACCAGGTAGGATGTCAGTTTTAGAGAATAGGAATGGTTTCAAATTTCAAGTCCAACATTCTTTGTTGTGATCAACCCATGCTACTATCTCTTTATAAAGAACTTCATCTGCTGCCACAGCACACTTTGGTGATTTGCTTCCATTTAGAATGTGTTCCAGGTTTTGACAATTCATTAAATCTGAGCCATTTTATTGGTCCACAGTGGAGCTGTTTATATCCCGGGTTGCTCTTGCTTTTTCTTTTTCCTAGACTCTTATTTCATGTCATGGGTACAGCTATTCTTTTTTTGTCTTCGCTACTTTAGGCTACATGGTACTTGCTTTTAAGCTTATTAGTGGATGTACAAAACACTTGTTGGGAAGGAAAATGCATTAAACTCAAATATGACGGTATTTATGTTTATTTATGTAGTAGGAATGTAAGATTTAATTTTTACCCTCTGGCCAACATCAATGATATTGCAATTCAATGTAACCGTGTAGCGCTCGACTGTATTGACTTTTGAGATGTATAGCTTCTATGTTATTGTCTAGTTGGATCCTTGAGCTTGTAAGAATATTATGCCGCCATGGTATGATATTTTATCATTCTGGGAAAATTTTGTACGTTTTAATTGACACCAATGTATGTATCTCTTATTGCAGATGAAATGATTGTCACCAATGATTCAAAAAAAGTTGAAATTCTTCAAAGGTTTGTCAACAACACATACAAAATGCAGCTTTATGGATATAGAGTTGACACTGCACTTGATTGGTCTATTCACTTTATTTTTGTCAGCCAGTTGCTGGAAAATGACGCAGGACCTGTTTGGTGGAAACTGATACAGGATCTGTTTGAGACTTGACAATATGTAAAATCTTGAGCTCTCTCATGGTTGTCTAAGCCCCTGATCCGTGCACCTGTGAAAAAAGAGTCAAAACAAGTTGGATAACGGTTCTCACTGGAACATTTAACCGCCAGTTGTCGTTTTGAAAAAGAATTTGATTGCTAAGAAATAAAGCACATCTGTGAGCCGAGAGTTTCGACATTGGAAACACAGTAGATGTATATTTTCTGTGGGGAACATTTGTGATTGTCGTGTACCATGGATTCAACAGTTAAGCAAGAAAATCAACCGAAATATCTAGCTTCCGTGTGTTACATGGTACGAGTGTCGGTTTTATCGAATGTGATCCTTATTCTCAGAGAAATGTAAGTCATTTGAAGGAATTATTTGGCCTCTGTATTTCTGTAGAAGAATTTTTGCAAGTAGAGAGTTTCAAGGAACTGCTATATTGATCAAATGTTAAGGTTTGGAGATCGATTGATCAGTTTAATAGTGGATTTTCATTTAGAGAATAATCTCCTTCAGATTGGCATATGAGGTTATCAACCCAAAAAATTTGCTGTGTTGACCAAGTTACCAGGCCTTTCATTAGTTATGAGATTCTAAGAAATAAGGTTCTGTTCTGGTGAGGAATTTCTGTACCCTGCTTGAATGATATTCCAGTTGGGTGCACTATGAGTATGGCTGCTCAAATAACCCTTTTCAGATACACTAAACAAGTTGGATATACATTCTAACTATTGAATTGGACGGGCTGGTTCATTGGTCATTTCTTTTATCTGGTCCTGTTTCAAGTTCTCAAAACTCTGCATGCTGACCTTTTAAATGTTTTTCCAGGGTTAGCAATAGTGTTCTATCTTTTTACGACTTCATGGTCCATCATGTTGGGTTGTCATTTAGTTCAATGAGTGTTAGAGTAAGATATTCAGTTATTTATTTCATTCTCTAATATTTCAGTGAACTCAATGTAGCACCATCTTTTAAGCTTCATATGTAATGCCGCCCCTAAATTAGTGTAGATAAAAGTAAAACTATTGGACTAATTTCATTCCTTGAGGAAAAGGATAATTTGACGCTCTAAATTCAAATTTCAAAATAATTATGAACAGAATTAGGAGTATTTTAATAGATTTGCACCCCTGATCCAAATGCATACATTTGTCTCATACACTATGGAGATGATGAAAAGAGATGTATTTTACGTCGCAGAGGTAATTGAAAATCAGCCTGCATTTCTTTTTGATAAGTGATAATTAATGGGCAACAAGTGATGTCAACCCATTTGCAGAAGAACAAAATCAAGCGGGTCTAATAATTATTGAATTTTTTAAAAGATTATTTGGAGATTGTCAGCCCAATCTATGGCAGAAGGTCTTCACAATTCCCGGTTGCATGTACTGAAATTTACTCTTTTCCAATCATGCTGTTATTTGGCAGGCCCTCCCATATGTTTTGTTTGCTGTTTCATTGTTTACTTTTGATTTCTCTCCTTTTTCTTGAATATGTCTTCCATAACAAGTTATATTTCTCTATCAGGTATCTGCAGTGGTTGATTGAAGATCAAGACTGCATTGTCACCCGGTTCTACACACTATAAGCCCTCTCACTTGCAAAGTCAGCAATTGAAACCTTTGAGAGGTGAGTACCTCCCAAGATCATGATCATGGAAGGCCTGAGGCAAGATTTGATGACTTTGGATGGAATTCAATCCTTCAAAGTCCCATACGCGAGAGGTTGCAGAATTTTTTATTGTCAGATTTGTATGATATGGAAGGTTCTTGACCTGATTGAAGGATCAGAATTGTGGCTGGAAAAGGTATACTGAGCTAGTTCCCTTTTCTGATGTTTCATTCTGCCTACTTATATGCATCGATCCATCTCTAGAGTGTTTACTTTAGTGTTTTGAATCTGTCGTATCTGTTTGCTGCCAGCCAAAAATTGATGACCATTGATGCTGCGAAGCATGAATTCTTCTAAAATATTGGTTAACAAATGAAAGCAAAAGAATTTGGACTTGTAACGCATATCAGATGCACTTAAAAAAAAAAAATATATATATATATATATATATATATATATATATATTCCCTATAATCCTAAGAATCAGTTACTGAGAAAGATGATACAATTATTGTTCATGTTAATGAACATATTCTATTTCGATATTTACATTGAATATCTAATTTATAATTTACTAAATACCATGTCATATTATATACACAGATTCTTTTCAAATTGTTCACAAACAATCAGTTAAAAGATAAATTAGTCTCATAAGTCATTGTACGGTATATCCCAACTCTACCTCGGTCATAATTTTTCGAAGAGTTGGTGCATCCTTATGCCATTGTCACTGTGTCCCAGTTGTGTTCGTGAATCATGGCTTTGACCCCAATGGTAGGTTTTTTCCCTGTTGACGATTGATATATTAGTTCTATTATGACAGTCTATTTTATATGGGAAGTTAGGACAAGAGACACTGGTGCTCCAAATTTTGACCTCGTAAGTTTCATGCTATTTTTCAACATTAAAAGCAGTGTTTTTCTTTTCGCTTGCTTGGTTATGAGTATGCAGGGTTTTTTAACTTAACGTGAAAACTCTAAGTCGTTTATGATATTTATGGTTTATTCAATTCACACGCGATAAGTAGACATATTATAAAATGCTAGTATGATAGTATTTGATCACCTTTAATCTCATTTTCTTCCCATAGGGGTTGTCTTGTCAAAGTTCTTTACATAATTGCTGCCACAGACATCTCTCTTCCTTGCAACCATTGCCAATTATGGAGCTGTGTAAGCTCAAACCTATTGATAAACTCTTCTGATTGCCACAACCCCCTAATGAAGGCGCTTTTCCTGTTGTTTCTTCTGGTTGTTGCATCTTATCGTAATTGTCAAGTAAAACCCATGGGCCTACTCAAATGGTAATCAAGCATTCTCTTGTGGTCACTCCATTCTGATCATGTTGGACGATTGTTGACTTTTTGGGGTCTGTACTTCAAACTTTTGTTCCACAATTTAAACTTCATGTGCGCGGAAACAAGGTTTTGTCTCGAGCTGTAGATATTGATACTGGACTTACCAGATTGGAATAAAGATCACGGCACGTGCAGATAAATGATGAGAGCCTTTGTGACTCTTGTCATACTCGTCTTGGAACTGTATTGTTCGCAATGTACCCATATGACACTGTTGTATGTTACAAGGTTGGTCATCGTATTCTTATTTTAAAATTATTCTTATCATTTCAGAATTCCATCCTTGTACGAATGTTTTGAAGTTCATGTTGGTTTACCAAATTGCTGAAAACGTCGGATCATCAGTGGGAAGTTCTACAGGGGTTTATAAAGAATATATATATATATTTAATCACTATACTTTACAATGAAAATTCTAATTTTCTTTATTATTATTATTCATGTTTCTTTCTTAATAATTATATTTATCTTTTATTATTAAATAATGCTACATATATTAATATATTTACTAATCAATATCATACGAACGAATGATGAATTTTAATATAATGGTAAAATTATTTTATTATTATTCTAAAATTATAAATTTTGTTTTAGAAAAATTTATTTATAAAAATAAAAATAAAAATAAAAATACTTATTTTTGACCCTTCATACACCCACACAGTGTGAAGTCCTCATGCATTGGGATTTCTCCTATTAACTAATGTGATTTGTCTTTCAAATGCCATATACAATATCAACAGTTTGGCAGGCAAAGGTTAGATAGAAAATAAAAACAATTCGTCCAAGCCACATCCCACTTCAGTAAGAAAGTGTGAAGTACGCCCAACTGTGTACCAAATCAATTAGCATGGCTTCTTAACGTTATTATAGACACAATGCATATGCTGTAATGTAGAGAGCTTTACAGGCTTGCAGATGGGGTGTGAAATATAGGAAAGAAGATTAGTTTGAGAACTATATACTCCAAGTCCATTAGTTGTAGCATTTAGTTGTTCTTTCTGTTGCCTTGTTCTAGCATATGTTTAAGGATCCCAGTTGGATGAGATTTGGAGTTAAATTTTCACCTGGGTCTAGAAATTTGACGTATGGAACTTCAATGGTTGCTCTGCCTGTTGAATGAACCCATGCAGCAGGATGTTGCAAAAGCAATGGTATCTTTAGATTTCGCAATTTCTCAAGAAGTGGCAGCCATTGAACAATTTTTTTATGCTCTCTTAGTATGAGAAGAGCATTGAATCTATAGGTGCTCTTAGGATGGAATAACATGAGAGAGTTCCAAAGCACTGGTGTGGGTTATTCTAGCTCGAAATCTCCTTCTTCCTTTGTCTTTAAAAGATAAAACATCTTTTGATTGTCCAAAACTTTTTATACTGTTTCTTCAGTGCTTCCGTCGCCAAGGTGAATCTACCTCCATCACAGGCCGCGACTTTAAGCAAGATATTTTATTCAAACCTGGTTTGCTGGTGACTTGCTAAGCTACCAACACTGTGTATACAAGTGTCAGCGTTGGGGAATCAATTGGCTTGATTTCAGATGTCAAGGCAGATCTTTCGTGGCACCCTGAAATTTTTCGTAATGTATACTTTTTTGTAACAACGAAATATATTTTTCTCGGTGGAATATCTGAAACAGGCTATATATGCAGCCTCTTAGGCTTGATCTTCTGAGACTTTTTTCTTCCCCTGAATGCTCTCTCTTTGGCTAACTGAGGTGGACGAATCACTCTGATGACTATAACAGATAAGGCGGCTTTGAAATATCATAAAATTGGATCATTTTTGAATTCCTATGGAGTATTCAAGAAAATGGAATACTTTTTTGGGTTGGAACAATGTATATTCTAATCTTTGTATTCTGCTGTTTATGACGTTGAGAATCCTTTTTTATTGTCAGATGGCTTATTGAATGCCTAGGTGTTGAAGACCAAACGTCATACAAATTTTCTTAGATAAAGGCATAGCCAAAACACAGTTATAAACTCGACGGGTAAGTATTAAACTGAGTGCTACTGAAGTTATTTTCATCTCAAGCTCAAATCCCCCGATTAAAACCAATTAATTAAAAACGAAAAAACCCCCCAAACCTGTCCCACTATTAAATGGGCTTGGAGCAAATCAGCGAAAGGAAAATGTATCAGCCTGTGGTCCAGAATATGTTACAGTAACAAACCTTAAGCCCATACATATTCTGCAACCCCAGTTACCGGATTCACTGTGCGGTGGTCGTTATGCAAATCTGAAATATCAATTTTTAAGTTTTAGCTCAGGCTAGGGGAGATTCATGTTAATGATATTGAACAACTTACAGGGTTGCTCAATGCCACATTTTGATTTGATAACCATATGGAAAGGCAGTTGAGCCTTTGTTCACCACCGTATCTAGCTAGCTTCTGGGAATCTGGACTTTAAGGGCAGGCAATAGCTAGCCGATGGGCCCGCAGGTCTCCATAAAGAGCATTCCGATATTATTTTTAATCATGAAACGGACCGAACATTAACATTCAATTGCATACCAAAAATTTTATTACTGAACTATTTGGCCATAAGAATCAGTTGAGAACTTGGTTCCAAATCCCTCTCAACCTGGTATTCATGGCTCAAATTTCCATCTTCAAATGCCCTTTAAAATGAGGAGACTAAAAAGGGAAGAAAGTGAAAAAAAACAAATCAAAATCATCGTGGAGGAATTCAAAGACTTGTATTCAAATCCTCACGGTCAAGTTATGCTTCAAGGTTCCAATGTGAAATAAATGTTCTCCCAAGGCAATTTTCCTGCTTCCAAGCTCATCAACCACGCTCAAGTCTTTGCACACGTCTACCTTGAATCTCACCAATGCATCTGTTTGAGCATCCAAAGTTATCTTCTCAAACTGCACCAAGTGCTTCTGCGGTGAGTTGTGCACAGATGGAGGACTAGAGAACAACAACACTGTGTGGCTTCCACTCATTTTTCCTTCATTTTTCACTCTCAAGTGTATATCAAAGGCCAAATTTTGACAAGACTCTTGAACTGCATTTACTGAATTGCAATTTGATGCATAACAAACATGACCTTCTTCCAAAGGAACAGATACTAACTGAGGTGCTTGAACTAGCTCATGGTTGAATGTGGTATAGCTTAGTCCATCTCCAAATGAGAAAACAGGTTCTCCGGTGTAGAACCTGTAGGTTCTACCAGGGTAGCCAGCGGATGGATCTGCTCTCATGTTCATGTTTGTCATTGGCACCTTGTCCACGTATGACTCTGGATACCAAGTCATTGGCAGTCTTCCACCTGCAACAAGAATTGAAGTTGATAAAGGACATTACTTTTGACAAGGAAGAGTATCATTTCATTTCAAAGAGATTCATGTTCTGACCTTTATTACTACTTCAACTCTATACAGATTGAATGGACAGTGAGAAATAACAATAAGAGGATTGAAGACTCACCTGGATTATAGTACCCAAAGATAATATCAGCTATGGCAGCCCCACCAGCTTCACCAGGATAACCGACCCATAGAATGCTTGTAATTTTTCCATTAGATTTTGCAAATGATACGTCCATGCCTCCGCCAGACATAATAACAAGAATAACAGGTCCTTTGGAGGCACTTGCAACCTCTGTTACCAGAAGCTGCTGCTGTCCAGGAAGAAGAATGTTGATCCTGTCAAGACCCTCTGCCTCGATGGATTGATCAGCACCCACTACAAGAACGGTGGCATCTGCTGATTCTGCTATTTTCTTGGCATCATCCACCTGGGCAGTGCTACATCCTATATTTGGGCAGCCAGGCTCATATGTCGTCGCAACTGAGGCTGTCAGTCCTTGCAATGGGGTTGTATATTTACATGGCGTACCTGCAAAATTTCACAAATCTATCAGTCACAAAGTTATTATGGTTTATAGATTATTAGTGTTTGAAAGAATCAAATATCCAGAAAACTTGATGTGCTGTCCCAGCCAAGTTTCCAGGTCAGGGACTACTATTATCCATGAAAGCAGCAGGAAGAAATAATTTGAGCTTTATGTCAAATTGTTGAGCTCTACCTTCATAGTTTCCGATCATTGTTTTGGTGACATTGGCATTAGGTCCAATTACTGCCAATGTTTTGATGGAAGTAGGAGATAGGGGTAAGGATCCGGCGGTATTCTTGAGCAGCACTATTCCTTGCCTCGCAGCTTCACGGGCCAGCTCCTGGTGCTCTGGTGTGCACACATCTTTTGGACCAAGATTCCCATAGAGCTGCTTGCTGGGATCACCGTCAAAGAAACCTAGCCGCATCAAAGTGGCAAAATTGTTTGAAACAGCCTTATCAACCACTGATTCATTCAAAAGTCCTGCTTTCACTGCAGCTTCAGTGTGTTGGCCAAGGAAAGATCCACAATTTAGATCCAACCCTGTCAGATCAGATCATTTATGTAAGCGTTTTCTTCTACCAAATATTTTTAGAAGGTAATTATGTGAGTATATCAAATTGTTGACTTTGTTTCAATAACATGCCACAAATATAATCATGGAAGGTTTATGAAGCTAACCTGCCAATATAGCCATTGCTGCGGCTTCTTCTGGTGTTTTGGTATAGTGTTGTTTATTGTAGAACACATCTACCGAGTCACAATCAGAAGCAATGTATCTGCAGCAACCCAATATCCATGAGAGATACAAAATTGATGATAGGAATAACTACTTGATAATGAATGGTTTATAGAGTCAACAAAATACCCATTTAATTTCCATTGGCCTCGGACAACCCCTGCAAGAAGGTCTGGGTCAGCACAGGATGGCTTACCGTTAACCTGGTTGTAAGAACACATGACACTGGCAACATTGCCATCAAGAATACAACTTTTGAATGGCGGCTGAAATGTGTCGTCCAAGTCTTGCTTTGTTACCTGACCCATTATAAAGCAAACAAAGCCAAAAGAGTGTGACATTTCTAATCCTATGAATACCAACATTAATTTGATTTTGCACCATACGAGAACATTTACCACAGCATTGAAATGGTAACGATCAGTCCCGTTCCAGTTCTCAACATCATAGGCTGTATAATGTTTACAACATGCAGCAACCTTAAGTCTATCATGGTCACCGTCATCTCTCTGTTGCAAACCTCTAACATAACTGGATCCATATTTGCTAGAGAGCAGTGGGTCCTCTCCTGGAGTTTCCTGGCCTCTTCCCCACCTGGGATCCCTAAATATGTTGGTATTTGGTGACCAAAATGTCAATCCTGCCAATCCCACATTGTACATCGCTCTAGCTTCAGTTGAAACCACCTGCAGTTTTTGTGGGGTGCTTTCTCAATAAATTGAATGTATTTAAACATTTTCTCATTGAGACATCACTGTATAACTCAACTAACACTAACTCTCTCTCTCTCTCTCTCTCTGAGCTGGAAGCCTCAAATCTCTCTAAAGTCCTTGTGGCTGTAAAACTCTTCAAACAGCCCCATCTACATTTCCACCAACTTTTGTTGAAGATACGGAGCAATCATCCCATAAATTATCTGTCTATCCCATTAAACAACCGCAGGATTTGGTGCCCAATTCCATTGAAATAACAATGCGACTTTTATCTCTTTCCCTTTGATTAGAATAGAATACTATCGAGAGAGAGAGAGAGAGAGAGAGAGAGAGAGAGAAAGAGACAGCAAAAGAAAGGGGAAAAAAAGAAACCTCCAAAATAGGAAGCAAATAAAAGCAAATTGTAGCATTCACGTAAAAATGGATGACAACATTCCAACACGTGAAGGAGAACATTTCTTTTCTTATGCAATATGCCAAATATTAGGTGAATGAAACAACCAAAAGGCGGTGAAGTGTGAAACAGTTTTGGGTTACTTGGCTTCTCATTCTGGATTCTGTTTTAGAAACCTAAAATAAAATTATAAGAAAGCGGGCTTTATCTCATATGTTAGATTTTCTTATCAAGTGTTGAGCTTAAGGACGTGAAATCAGTTACAAAGGATGAACCTCAAAAGAAGATGCTTGTAAAAAGATGATACGACGATGTTCTAAATGCACCCCCTCCCCTCCCCAAAAAAATCAATGGGGTGCAAAATAAAGGACAAGTCATTAAACACATTAAGTCTAACCAATGAAAAAAGAAAAAAAAAAAAGAAAAAGAAAAATGAACCAAACCCCACTAATGGGTTCTGTAATTCTTATTCACATACAATTTAGACAAGTCAATGAAACAGCTGTTTACGCCTGGCAAGAATATGGAAGTTTGTCTGGTAATTAATGAGAGAAGGCGGGGAAAAAGAAACGAGGTCTAACAAAAAAAAATTTTCACCTTTCCAATGGCCCCAAAGAGAGAAGCGTTGAAAGAAGCAGCAGTCAGAATGACCTGAGGGAAGCTGGTCGCTCCCGGTACCACACTGGAGAATTTGGTGCCCGGACCCACGTAAGAGACACCATGTAGGGCCTCCGACCACCACTCGTACTTTGGTATCCCAAGTCTACTCACACTCCCCGCTTTGTTCACCATGAACCCAATCTTCTCTTGCAATGTGAGCCTCCCCACCAGGTCTCCGACCCTCGGGCCGAACCCCAACGACTTATCGCAGAACCCGAAACTCGCCAGGGACGGGTTTTGCGCAATGTCGCAGGCGAAAACCGGGGACTGCCCGAGAACCCGGCCCGAGTGGTGCAACAAGGAGCAAGAGAAGCAGAAGAGGAAACAGAGGAGGAGAGAGACATTGGGTGGTGCTCTGTTTTGAAAAACAGAGGCCATCTTGAAAGACGTGTATTGCTGAGGCCGACCGACCTCGAAAAAAGTTAGAAATAAGAAAAAAGGAAAAAGGCGAGCAGAAACCAATAAGGGACGGTCACGTTTATATCCTCTTCCTTCTCCTCCTCCTCCTCCTTCTCCTTCTCCCCTTGGGTAGGTAACTGCAGGGTTTGTTACGTAGTAGTTTTTATAGAGGGCAGAGGAGCTAAGCTACAATATTTTTAAAGAAGGCTGATGTTGTTTTGTAGCAACCCGTGATTGATTTTATTGGAAGGAAATGCAGGCACGAATATACATACATACCTACATACATATACATACATACATACACATATATATATATATATATATATATATATATTGGATTAAAAGTATATTTGGTTTGTTTTTAGTTGATAGATAGAGAGAGAGGGAGATAGGTTTAGATGATGCTTCGATTCTATTTAAGGTTGTTTAAATCTCGATCTTACAACTTTACAACCATGCGTCAAGCTCTAGCGATTTATAATTATTTTAGAATAAAATGTCCATAGAGTCTTAAAATATAATTCTATAATTCTTATATTTTATAACAATTTTTTGAATTTTGTTTCTCTATTATTATTATTTTTATTTCTTTTTACATTTGCTCAAAAAATGAGTTGATTTTCAAATTTTTAAAATTCATACTCATCAATAATTAAAAAGAAAAAATAAAAATATGTCTTTATTGAAATTTAAATGTTATATATAGATCAACACATAGATAGATATAAAGGAGGTTTCTAACTTATTTTCTAACAACTATACACAAGAGAAAGATTATTTTTATCTTATACAAAAAAACAATAATTGTAATTTTGTTTATTATTATTAAATTTATATGTATAAAATATTTAATTATAAATTATATTTATTAGTGTTAATTATTTTTTATTTTTAATATAAATTCACGATATTTTGATTATACAATTTGTTACTTAACATCCCAATCAATTTTTTTTAGGTAAGATTTCAATATTAACAGCCTTGATCCTACGTAGCATTTAGGTGAAGTCTGTTTTGTTTGCTAGTTAGTGGGGTACTTTCAGGATGCATGTGTGCCGAGAGAGAGTGAAAGCAAAAACAGAAAGTAATTAGACACCAACAATAAATAAATAAATAAATAAGAAAAGAACATTGTTCTTATAAAAAAAAAACAAAAAATGCTGCTTAAAATCTCAAAATTGAGTAAAATAACTGGAAATTGAATAATTACTCGGCAACTTGTTTTCACTCAATTTGATAGTGTTTTACTCAATTTTGAAATTTTGAGATCATTCAAAAATCTCAAATTTGACTAAAATTTCAAAGAAATTCAATAATTTTTTTTTTTATTTAGAAGTCAATTTTACGCATTTTTAAAATTGTTAAATAACTAATTACTCAAGATCTCAAGATGAGAGTAAAATTTCAAGAAATTGAGTAAAATAACTTAAAATCAAGTAATTGGTCGACAACAATTTTTTTTTTTTTTGAATGTGTTTTACTCAATTTTGGACGGGTTAACATAATCTCAAATTTTATGTAAAATACTAAGAAAATGAGTAATTACTCACTTTGAAGGTGTTGAGCTGAATTTCAAAGCGATTTTACCCTATTTCGAATTTTTTGAGCAATGTATTACTTAATATCAAAAAAACAAAAGCTAAAACAAAAGAAAGTAAAATTCCCAATTAATTAATCGACTTAAAGATATTTCACTTAATTTTTGTGTGGAGTTAGTTAATAATAAAAAATTAATTTTTTTTTTTTTTAAAAACATTGAATTTTCCCTCCGGGGCCTAACCGTGTCAGTTGCGTAAGAGAAAGGGGGGATTAAGATCCCGCGGCTTTAGCCATACTTGTGGTTATTAGTTAAGCCAGCTAAAATAACATAAAAAGGTATGTATGTATGTATGTATGGATGGATGCATACCAGTTAAAAAAAAAAAGAAAAAGTGAAAATAATTTTTTAGCCGATATGTTTCGAGTTTTTCAACAAAAACGTTGTTGGACATGTGCTGTGGTCTGCGTGGGGATAGCTGGCATGTCTTTATCAAAAATCAATATTTTGGGTATGACATGAGACGGACTTAAGGGTTTTTTATTTCTTTATTTTGTTCTTCTTAAAAAAAAAAAAATGACTGATACTCGATATATTGTATCTCGATTGTTGTTTCTAGTACGCTTCGGGAATAGATAAATTGTGCGAAAATTTATCATTATTTGCATTTTTTTATACATAAAAAATTATATTGTAAATATGTTAATCATTATAATTATAATTTAAAATTTAAAATTATTTGTTAATATTTTTATTTAAATTATTTTATAAAAAAAATTGTCTACTTAATCAGATAATTTCCTTTTAAATTGGCGCTTACTTTCACAAAAATTAGGAGAGTCAATAGTTAATACCAAAAAAAAAAAAATACAACTTAAAAATTGACTCTCACGAAAATTTCTAATGTTTTATACCATAAAACTTGTTATAATCTTTAAAAAAGAAAAAGAAAAAAAAGCTACGTTACATGTTGAAAGATGGTTATGTTTTCAAATTGAATGTTATTTTCAGATTGCTAATTTGCTACATCTCAAAAGGTGAAACTCTCTACCAAGAAACACGTTATATCATCAAGTATCAATGACGACAACTTAATTATAAGGACTAATGACGTTGATCTACCTATGCTTAATTGATGCTAGTCAGTGATGAAAATAAAAATTCGTTTTTTTTTTTTTTTAGATCTATAGATATTTTTTAAAAAATTAGTCTCCAGTGTGGATGCCATACGAGTTATTTATTAATGAATTATTATTCTACCAAAAAAAAAAAATTGATATGAGTGTACTCAAAAGGTCTGTAGAAATAGAATCTATAGGTCATAAAGTTACCATTTTTTAAATAGCTAAAATTGCCCCTGCAGACCCTAGCTCATAGTCTTCTAGACCATAGACAATTAAGTATGTAATTTTTGGTTATGTGTGTTGCATATATAATAAAAATAACTAAATAAATGAATCACAATGTTTATTTAGTAGGAAAAAAAAATGCTGAAAAAGAGAATTATAAGAACATTTATGTATTAAAAGAGGAAAAATTTTGCTACTAAAAGTTGACAAAATTGTCCCAGCAGGCATAAAAGAGGATTTATAGTTGATTTTAATGTTATTACCAAACATTGCGTATGTAGACATGATTGTCTTTTGTATTAGTGTTTAGATATTAATACTGTAAATATTAACGAATAATGAAATTTAGTTTTCTTTTGACTTAATAAGTTTTTTTTTTAGTATTAAATTCCTTTTAACATTAGAATTGGATTATTAATAATACACAAAGATCGAGTTTCATTAAAATAAATTATTAGCCACTTAATTTAATATTTGATATTATAAATAAATAATCACAGTAGTACAATGATTATTTTAATTAATTAGTAGGCATATAAGATTCTCTATTTATTAATTTTATTATTTTATTAAAGACTTGAATTTTAATAAATAATTAAAAATTAGCAAATATGATTTATAATAAAATTAACCTATTTGGTTCAATTTTAGTTCCAATTCTAGTTATTAATTTTGATTACAAAGTTAAAAAATATATATATTATAACTAAACTATAAGTCAGCATTTTAATTATAATTTAATTTAAATTGTTAGTTTTAATTTTAATTTTAATTTGTTTTTAAATTTTAATTTGATTAACATTTTAATTTCAATTAAATTTGGTTTCATTTATTCATATTTAAAGCCATTTATTTTAGTTTGATTTGAACTAAATTGTTTACTTTTTTAAAAAAAATTAAATGTTTTAAATTTTTAATAAATAAAATTCATGTAAACTTATCATTGATTCAAATTTTTATTTTATTATTTGTTTTTTCAAAAAATTAAACTAGTGATTTTAGTTTTAGTTTGAAATTATTGATTAAATTTAGTTATAAAAGGAGTGCAACTTTAAACAAACTACTTCTTCTGATGGTTCTAATTCAATTTTAAAATTTAAGTAGATTTGATTTTAGTTCACTTTTAATTGGAATAAAAGATGTATTCATATCTAATTTAAAATATGAAGAAAATAACTATTATAAATCAACAAGTATAAGTGAAATAACATATATTTTCATTTAAATTATAATTTTTTGATAATTTTATTTTCATTGATTCAATAATTAAATTGCTTGGTATGAGTAATTAATTTTTTTTTATATAAAACTAAATGGAAGTTAATTTTTTGGCTTTCTTTTGAATATTAGAATCTACTTTAATAGTAGATTGTGGATGCTAATAGTATAGGTGAGGAGTTTCATCCAATAATTATTAATCTTTCAATGTGCATTAATCAAAAGGATGAATATTTATTTTAGTATTAGAATTTCAATATCAATGCTTAAGGACTAGTACTTTTAGTATTAGAATATAAATGTTAATTTTTTTTAGACATGCAATTTCACTTGATAAATATTAGCTGGCTGACGAAACATACCAAATTCAAATTTATTTAATCTTTGATACATAAATAAATAAATAATAATAATAAAGTAATTTTAGTATATTAAAATAAATAAAACTAATGGCTTCTTGACGATGCCCCTCTGTATGCCGAAAGAGAAAAAAAAAAAGGACATCCATCTGGCTGTTGTTCCCTTTTGCTTTACGAAGGGACAGTAGGCGATTAAACTGGCGAGTCTCTAGGTAGAGAGAGAGACAGAGAGAGAGAGGGATTCGGGGGGATCTATTGTTTCTATGTAACGTGTGCATAAAAGAAGCCACTTAAGCCAAGCTCGCATAGGAGCAACAACCATCACCAATATATATATATATATATATATAATACAAAATAGGATATAATTTATAAAAAAATATATTATTTAAATAGTAATGAAATTGAGTGATTTTTTTATAATTAATTATAATAAATATTTATGGTATAATTGAATTACTAAATTTATTTTAATTAGAGATATCTAACATATTTTAAATTTAAAAAAAAATGATGAAACAAAAAATTAACCCTAAATCTACTGTATCAAAACATATCGACAAACTATTCAATCTATCATTTTGAATAGTAACCACCAGTGGTTGGTTGGTGGGTACTGCAAACTTATAATTCAGTGTATCAAAAGGCTGCTGCCTCCGTGACTCCTCGGTGAACATGATTGTCTTTTAAACTTTCCTTTGCTGGATTGAATGACAGTGTATTATATCATATACCCCCAAACGCAGCACCGTCCATACTCCAATGACAAGTTCCCATTTCCGAGTGGGGCTGCCCCCTTGTGAAATCTCTCTTTTTTTTTGATTTTCTTTTTTTCACAAATGGTCAATTGCACGGCCGCTGAATTTGTACCATCTTTTGAATGTATTATTATTACCAATAAATCGACTTAGTCTCCGTAAGAAACAAGAAGATTCCAAGTTCAAACCTGGAGGCTTGAGGGTTTCCCGAGTTTCAATGCACACGGTTGAAATTTGATTTAAATCGTACATGTAATTTTTTCTTTTCTTTTTTTTTAAGCAACACACATACCCTTAATTGGACTCGATACATTTCATCACACTGTGGTATTTGACTTTTTTCCTTTTTTTTTTTTTAAACCTTATATTAGTTTTAACTTTTGACGGAGTTTTAACTAAGTTTCCGGACCCTTAAGGTTATAACTGATTCATTTATGTGCTGAAAAAAATTGTCTACCTCAGCTCACTAATTGTATTTGTTTTTTTAAATAAATTTTTAACATATGACCAACCAAGCTACTCTAATTACTCACAAATTCAAACGTCTAGAGAGAGATTGAGGTTCAAACCCCACTTTCCTTAAACTTTTACAAGATATAGACTTTTATGCTAAATTAGTAAAAGAATTTTCTGACGCACGAATAAGTCACAGTGCATCAACAGAAAAGAGAGTCATCTTTAATCACACACGTTTGGTTAATCAAAGCTATTCTGTGGCCGGGGGGGGGGGAGGGGGATTGTTGCACCAGTCATAGATATAAATTATAAAAAGAAATAGAAAAATAACAAAAGGGCAAATTTAGGACAAAACAAAAAATATAGTGGGAATTGTGAGGAAGAGCACGGTCCAGCTGTTTCTCGAGTACAACAGATAAAAAAAAATCACGAGCGCCAGCCACTGTTTCACTTGGGATTTGCAACGGACAAAGGTTTGGTAAAGAATTGTGTCCCATTACATTACATATACTCGAAAATAATAAGTTTAAAAATTTATGTATAATACAAAATTAATTATATTTATTTAAATTTATTACTTTTAAATTTACATAAACTTTTTTTTTTTTTTTTGGTTGTTGTCAAAAAACCATCTTTAAACATGTGATCACTCTCATTTGATTTATTTACTCATTTATTTAGAAAATGAAAACAAAGTCAACGGACATAAACTAGTTAGAACTTCTTACCGAAGATACGTTTGTGTGTGGATGTATGCGTGTGCGCCGAGTTGGTCAGGAAAGAAGTTCCAACTGAGAACTGCAGGCCGCAGCATCAGCCTGGGAGGCCTTGGCGGATTTGGCGGAGTCACCGTGGAATGCAATGCCACCCTTTCATTTTCTTTTCTTTTTTTCTTTTTTTCTCTTTGTTCAACATAATTACAGTAGATAGTAATTCTGTTTGGAAATAAGAAAGAGAGAGAGAGAGAGAGAGAGAATCTCAATTAAACTTATATTTTTTGTGAAAATTTTGAAATAATTAAAAATTGAACTTTCTATCCCTTTTTCAACATAAAAAGGGACTAGTGACCATCCAATTAGTATAACACTTGCGTGGATGCATTCATGTGGACTCTAAATGTCCCCCACTCCCCCTTTTTCTCTGAGAGTCTCCCGCTGATCATTGACGTGTCCAACTTTTCTTCTTCTCCTCCTTCCTATTTTTCCCTTTTTCTCTCTCTCTCTCTTTTTTTAAAAATAAAAATAAAAATTACGGCTTAATTTAAAATTATTAATATCCCAAAACATCACATAATCGGATGATCCAACGGTGGAGATTAACTCATGCTGAACTATAGTGCTTTCCCACCGTCAAAAATGTCGACATCTCTCATTCATAACCGCGTATTTTGTTGTAGATTGTATCACGGTAATCAACTTGTAAAGAACTTGAAAGAAAGTTGTGGTCTTTTACGTTAATGCAGCATTACACGACTCTGCCAGGTACCATCAGGCGTGACTTAATGGACATGCTATGCTCCACATGCACTCAGCGTTTTCATGGTGGTCCTGTCTATTAATTTTGTGTTCAGCCTTGCTTCGAACATTATGCTTCTGTTAGTTGTCCATGTGCTTACCAATTTAAGTCTAGCTCCACGGATTAGTAATAATAAGACACTAATCCAAGGTTGGGGGTCTAATTGGCGTGCTTCCTGCCTTGTAGTTCATTGATCGAATCTTGGACTTAGGCTGCCAAAAAAAAAAAAAGTAATTCTTTATGAATCCATCTTTTAGTTTTTGATATGAATGGCATACCTTGGACTGAATTGAATCAAAAAGGTGTCAATTTGATATAATACACAAAAAACCAACCTGTAATATTATCATTTCATAATGCGAAAAAGGGGTCCTCCTTAACCGCCCGAGGCATTACTAAAGGATTTAAACGACAAAAAAAAAAAAAAAACTTGTTG
The DNA here is from genome assembly GCA_020883675.1 of Bruguiera gymnorhiza. Classification (NCBI taxonomy): domain Eukaryota; kingdom Viridiplantae; phylum Streptophyta; class Magnoliopsida; order Malpighiales; family Rhizophoraceae; genus Bruguiera; species Bruguiera gymnorhiza. The sequence continues at coordinate 3,124,296 of JAIRCJ010001048.1, forward strand.
AGCAATTGATATAGACCCCCTCCCTTTTAATCCAGATTTTTATAAATAAATAAATAAATAAAGAAAAGTTGGTGTCACTGAACTGTTATTTGGAGCAGCGTCGCTGCTCAGTTTCACATTCTATACCAATAGTCATAGGCCAAGGCCAACATCTATCATCAACCCAAAGTGTTAACTCCAAATTAGAATTTATAAACTTACTAAATATCTGGGTCACATTCACATAATCATTCTTAATTTTATCAAAGTACGGTACAACTGGAATCCAAATCTTGGTTAATTGGTGACGTTTCCTCTTCTGAGATTTCAATTAACGCCTTGCTTGCTTTCCCGTGACGTACCGAAAAAATGATTCATACTATCGCCATTTGCAGGCATCATTCTGCCTCCGGATTGCTAGAGCCACGAGAGCATAGGCATGTGTTTGGTTTGACTAATTATCAAGATTAGAAATTAGGTTTACATGTATTTAGTCTCCCCGTGGTTTAGCTTCCTTGTGGTTTACTCTTCTACATCTCACCTTCCTAGGGTTCTTCAATTTAACTTCTCAAGAGTCATGTGGTTTTTAACTTTATCGATGAAGACCCCCAGTTTGTATTATCTTAGTTGTACTAAAGAAATCTTGTCAAAAATGATGGCATTTTGATACATATTAATTTTTTAATAAATTAAAGAACTAATTTAATTCTCTTCTTTTCACCTCAACAGCCAAGCTTTAAGTCTTCTGTCTCACTAAAATCTAAATACTTAAGGACGATATTGTTTTTTTTTTTTTCATTGTTTGATTTTAAATGAAAATTTTTTTTTTTGTATTTAGTTCATATATTTAAAAAACTATAAATTTTTAAAAAATAAAAAATATTACCCTATTTTCTTTTTTTTTTTTTACATAAGTGGAGAAAATATTAACAGTTGGGAACATAATTTTCACAACAATAGATATTTATGATTGACAAAATGTGTCATCCGCTAAAAATGAGGGTTTAACTTTCAGATTATTGAGCTTCCTTCACAAGTTTTTCTGACTTTTCTTCCTTTGTCTCTCTCTCTTTTCACTCTCCCTCCCTAGTGATTTTAAGGTTAAGAATAAAGAAAAAGTGATCGCTTTTTTTGTTATTGGTCAAAAAGAGAGAGAGAAATAAAAGATTAAAAATGAGTAAAAATTCTCTTCTTTTTTTCTATTTCTCCTTTTCCTCTTACTCTCTATTTCTAGTGATTTCAAGGTTGGGAGGGGGACAAAGGAAGGACGACTACTTTTTTGTTGTTGATTTCAGAAAAATAACTCTTCTATTGTTAATTAAAAAAATATATATATATATATATAATTCTATCAAATATTTTATGAAAAATAAAATTTTAATTGACTCAAAAAATATTTTTTATTAACTTTACAATTTTTTGTGAAACAGACATAAAAAGTGAAAAACATATTTATCTCAAAAAATATTTCCTTCTAAAAAATAAACGAAGCCTAAATTACCAATTCAATACAAGTTACATGAATCTTGCCATTATTTTCTATTTCTTGATTTTTGTCGCTGAGCCCATGTGCATAAAACTCTATGTGTTTATTCTCCTCTTTCTTGTTATAAATAGGGTCATTCGGTCTTACATATTTTTTGTCTCATAATTTTTTTTTTTTTTCGCTAAGCCCATGTGCACGAAGCCATTAGCTTATTACTTGATTGCTCTTTACTCTCTAATCGTCCAAAGAGCCCTAGGCTTCAATTCTGATTTGTTAATCACCTCTTGGGTCTCTTATCTACATAATGTATCTATTTCTGTGACTTGAGTGTGCCGATTCCTTCATTTTCTTTTATTTTTGCCTCTTTTCTATGACCAACTGCTATCTCTCTCAACTCTAATTATGGTTTAACTTTTACGATTCCACACATTACAAGACACATTGATTCATGACTTAAATCACTTTTATTAATAATGACATTTTAGTAATTACAAAATTCTAATTCCTATTCTTTTAGCAACTCAATGGACACATTTATCCATCTTCTTTTGTCATTCCATTCATTTCCGCAATTTTAATTCAATCACAAAACCCTTTGGAAAACTAGAAGGATACATTAGTGAGGTATAGCATTGCCATATTTGTGTAACTAATGATGACTATATAACCTACCTGTTCTTACAAATCCCCATGTATGTATTCTTGGGAAATAAAACATGGCAGGCAAAAGAAGAAGAGCGAGATGCAGCCAAGAAGGACTTCATTGTGTGCTTCACGTTGTTGAAAACACAGCTTGGAGGCAAGCCTTATTTTGAGTGAGGAAAGGTTTGGTTCTTCAGACATTGCGTCTATTTTTATTCCACACTTGGTTCACTGTATGTTACAAATCGGGAGAAGTGAGCATAGAGAATGAATGTCTAATGTTGAAGGAATGGACCAAGGGGTAAAAATTAAAGCCATCCACTTCTGAAACTTTCGAGGCAACCATGAATTCTATAATCATCAGCACACATCACTTCCTCCTCCTTATAATTTTTTTCTTTTTTGCCGATTTGTATTTTAGGTATCAACTAACTACAATTTTCAGCTTTACAAGAGAATAAAAAGGGGTTGGATACTTGATCTTTAACAAGGACTCAATAGCCAACAAGACACATGATACAAAAGATCTTCTCGATGGAGGTTTAGTGGTCAAAACATGAGATTTAAAATATTAAGGTATTCAATTTATATTACCATTAAAAGCTATAAAATTTTTATTCAATGTTGTCTTCTAACTTTTTTCTTATAACTTGAGAATTACATTTATTTATCTTTTTTTTTTTACTAAATATAAAACATTAATTTGTTTTTTTAATGATTAACTAATTCTAATTCGGCATATGCGGTTGGGGTTTTAGAAAATGTTAAGTGGTAAAAAAAAAAGATAATTATATTAATTTTATAATCTTGGTTAAAAAAGAAATAATGAACCTTGAATGCCGTTGGAGTCATATGAGCACATACATCATTTTATAGCGTCATTTAGTTAATCTTAATCAAATTGTAATAAAAGGGGAAGGCATTATGGAATGATAGTCAACAACCCCTCTTACTTTCCATTATGAATCCATTGAATAATGTAAAAAGGTTTGCAGACATACTCATACACACAATAATAAAATTTATTAAATTGAATAAAATGGATACTTAATCTTGCAAATCCATTTTACTTTAATTATTTCTGTTTTTTTTTTTTATTTCTTTAACTGAGCTGATGTCCTGTGTTTGTATGCTCAAACTCTTGACAATACACTAAATGTAACAAATCAATGCTCGAAGTAAAATATCTGAGTATGCACTTTTTTAATAACTATTGGATGAAATGAATATATTACAAAGTTAACTAATCTAACTACGGAATATTATGGTAAAAATAAAGGACATTATATTGCGGGAATAAAGGACAATATTTTTCCACTCATAAATACACCAAAAAAAAAAAAAGTTTGGGGGCAAATAATTTTAAAAATCAGATTGGATTGATGGTCGGACCAAAAAATTGATGTACCACCAACCATCGGTGCGATCTAATCTATTTAAAAACTCAGATAATACATTGAATTACAAAATCTCTGTTTTTTTTTAAACGCTTTGACCGAATAGTTAAATAATAAACAAAACGAGTTTTAGTTAAAAATTTAATTCTTTTGGGTATAAAAAAAATATTATTATATTATTTTATTAAAATTATTTGTATATATATATGTTTAAATTTTGTTTTAATAATATTTTATTTAATTTTATAAAATATAAAATGTAAATTATTATTATTTTTTTAAATAAAGAACCCATAATGGTCGGATCAAAAACCCAAAAAAATTGGAGTCCGGTTTAATTTTAAAAACTTTGTTCAGAAGTGTGGACCACGTCGGGGTCTCGGATAAGCCGATAAGCCCCGAAGTCGAGGCGGATTTGGCAGCTTCACTGGACCTAATCTTTTGGCAGATTCTAGGCCACAATTTTCTTTTTTCTTTTTTTTTTCTTTTTTTTTTAAATTATATTTTTTTAATTTTTTAATCTTAGTGAAAGTGTATTCCAGGGAGATAATGTCAGTTCCACCCCTTTTGTGAATATTCTAATGCCCAAAACAATCAGTGGAGTGAGTTGAGACTTGTCTGACCTTGGTTCGTCCTATTTTATTTTACCATTTTGTTTGTTGATATTACTGATTTTTTTTTTTGACAGCAATATTACTGAGTTTTATTGTGTCCTTTTTCTTTCGTTAATCATTCCCCCCCCCTCTCGAGTTGATAAAAGTTTAAAAAAAAGAAAAAAACGATTACATCAACACAAAGTCTCATAAAAAAATAAATAAACATAAAATAATGCTATATATGATATATAAAATATTTTATATTATACTAAAACTTTTTTTATAAAATATAGAAGAAACTTTTGTGATTTTTTTTATTATTATTACAATCTCGTACATATTATACATAATATTATTTATATAACATAAAAATATTTTACATTTACTTGCATTTATAAAATTATGTGTATGAAATTTCTTTTTTAAAATTTAATGGTGTAATGGGTTGACAGGTGAAAATCTAACTAATCGGATGGACTTCTAGAAAAATTTTCTGCCCCACTTGCCGGATGTGACGAGACGATATTAATAATAAGAGCTTCGGTACTTGGACTAAGTATAGCTCAATCCACACCTTTAAAATAAGAAGAGTTGTGGGGCACTTTTCCCTTTGGATTTCTAGGAAAAAGGTATCTATACTGAGGGAACTTAGGATGGATACCTTTTTCCTGATAATAAAGAGGAACTTAGTATGGTCGCTTTCACGATGAAAGAAATTATTGGGTGGTTCAAATCCATATTCTAATCTTACATTGCAATCGAGAATTAAAATTGGTTGAGCAGTTCTTATGACACACACACACACACACACACACACACAAATTGCCAGATTATGAAGGAGAAGAGATGACACATAACTCATCTGATTTGCCGTAGAGATGATGATATGCGCAATTGTGCACATCAACTAGAACCAAAATTAAGGAACAAATTCAATTAGAGGTCACCATCTTCATGGTTGAGCGCAGAAGGCAGGTTGATTATGCTCTTTTTTTTTTTTTTTTTCATTTTTTAAACTTAATTCTAGGAAGTGAATTACTGGATGCAGGCCAGTATGCGATCGGTGTTCCTTCAAATAATCAATCCTAGATCTATGCCGTATTGATTTCTAGCTCACTTGTTGGTCTTTGCCCATGTCAGTGAATGAGGTAACAATAATGTTTGTAGAGGTTAATTGAATTTTTTTCAATAGGACAAAAAAAAAGTATACTATAAGAATATTGATTATTATATATGTGAATTAAAATAAAAAATTATTTATTAGAAATTTTTATCTACCTATCTCCATATAGTGGACCCACCCCACATAAGCACTAACAAAGACAAAAAAAAAAAAACTTTTTCATAGACAACATAATATTAACAAATTTAAAATTTATACACTGAAATACAAATTTTTCTCAACCAAAAGAATCACCAAACTTTCATTAGGAAAATGTGTGAGTGCAGAAATTCAAACTAAAGTCATAGTGCGTGACTTATTTCTGAACTTTCCCGTCTGGTGGTTTGATGGAGGACGGAAAGCTTAATGGAGTGAGGATAGGCATGGAAAATAAAAGCCGAGAGAGAGACAGGGGTGGTCCAAGAGCATGCAGAGGGATCAACTTGAGTGGTATTTAATGCTTAGCTTGTGATTTGGGCTTTAGGATTGTTCGTCAATTGTCTTAAAGACCCGTCATCCAACGAGAAAGATGGAGGATCTCCTCCTTTAGCATGCATTATGTGATATGACAAGTGTATGAGAATGAATGAAAGGCTTGTTGAGTTTTAGTGGGAGATGCAATTCCTTAGATGCAAGACAGTATAAGGAAAAAATTTTGGGATTAATGGTCTATACTTTAATGCTAAGGGGATAATGATGATGATGATGATAATGACTACAAAAAAAAAAGAAAAAAAAAAGAAGTTTATATAGATTATACATTACTTATTAAACAGGGCATACAAAATCCTGAATTGAATCAAAAAAAGGAATAATTTGGCATGGGCTTTTTGATTTTGGAGGGGACTACTTTCTGCCCTTTTGGATCCCAATCATCTAAAAATACCCCTTTCGATCTCATTAATTTTTTTACATGAAATAGAGCTATTAATTAGTCCATTCACCTACGAATTAAAAGGGGTATGTGACTGGACTCTTTCACTCGAGGATATAAAAAAGCAAATACGGTGAAGAGTTAAATATTTGTAATTTTATTTATATTTTTACATAGAGAAACTTACGATTCGATCATGTAACCTTTAGTCATAATGGAATAAAAATTTTTAATTGCATTCACATCTTATATGAGTCAAATTAACTTAATTAATTTGAGTAAAAAAAATAAAATCATAAGAAATTGATATATATTAAGCGGGTGTATTGTTTAGCCTTTAAGTACTGTTTGTTTGTTGGTCAACTATCAACAGCGGCATAAAAGTGTTCGGTAAATTTTTAGGTAGTACTTGGTTAATTGGAAAAGAGTTAGGCTTGCACTTTAATGGGGGTACTACAACCTTGATTGAACGGCTGATGGGGATGGGCGGGGACGAGGAAGCAACCAAGGAAAAGGCAAAAGAGAGAGATAACTTCGTCTAGTAGTAATTAATCATTTTTGTTTGAAGAATATCATCGGGGGGTCCTTACCAATTATGTTCAATATGTTGTCTTGTAGGAAACGAATTTTATTCATGAGTTGTATGCTGTTATGGAGTTCTGTTGAATGTGACTGGTGGATATTTAATTGAAGTGTTTCCGGCAGCCTACTCAACTTGAGTAATGGGCAAGCTTTGGGCAGCCATTGTCAAAAAGAGGACCTCCATTGTAGTTTTGCTTGGGCTTTCTGCCGGATTTAAAGTGTCCTAGGCGGCATCTGCTATGCATTTTGGTGGGTATCACTTCGGTGTCATGCGACCTGTTCTTTTATTAATGGCTTGACTCCTAGCCTTTGTCTCTGGTGATTCTGCTGATTTTGTTAAGTGGTCAGTCTTCATGTTTGCCTGGGTGGCAATTGATAGCAAATGTTGACGCCGTTCTATGGTTGTTCTCCATATATATATATATATATATTAATTATCTTTGGTGGTTTTTCTGGCTGCTCTTTCCTTTTGTTTTTGGATTTCATACTGGAGGATTGTGGGGCTTGTATTTTTTGGTGTAGTCCCTTGTTTCAGGGTGGGTGATTCTGTCTTGCTGGATTTTTGTCACAACGGAGTTCTCCTGTATTATCTTCTTTAATGAATAAAATTCTGAGCCCCCCCCCCCCAAAAAAAAGCTTATTTCCTTATATGAATCCTTAACAACAGCAGCAACAGCTGATTAAAAAGTAGTTTAAAGGCACTTTTTAAGTACTTTTTACTTTGTACCATTAAAAATAATTTATATAGACAAAATTACTCTTAAAAATTACTTATAATATTTTATTATTTTTTACTTGTTACGTAAATTAAATTTATATATACATATTTCCTAAATATTTATATATAAACATGACATTTTCTTTTTTACAATTTTAAGTAATATTTTTTTATTTCAAAATTTTATTAATATTAATATTTATAAAAATATTTCAAATATTGTATTTTTTTTCACTGTTTGGTGAACATCAACAATTTTTTAAAAGTATAAAACTAAATAAGACAAATCTCAATATTATATATATAATATTTATTTTAAAAGAAAACATATAAAAAATAAAAATAAATTTATTAATAAGATATATTAATATAAACTAATTATCTAAATCAATCATTTTATTATTTAACAACAACAATAAATAAGCAATAAATAAAAAATGAAGGAAACACTTTATTAATTTTTTAATAAACAATAATAACAATTAATAATTAACCACCAATAATAATAACACTAATTAAAAACAATAATAAGTTATAACAATATCAAACAGATAAACTAGGCATACTATTTTAACAAAAAAAAAAAAAATGATATGAATTTATTCAAAGGGCAGATACCATGAAAGTCTCGCAGGCTATAAAGTTGAACCTGTTTTTCCATAGGTGAAATTGTCCTTACACAGTTGATGTGAAATGTTGGTGGCTAATTAATAACAGGTCCAGAAATGAAAAGAAGAAACAATTTGGTCCAGCTTCTAATGATTGGGTTTGCTGTATGCGATATTCCTGCATCTACTTGGATATATATGGCAAAGAAGAAAAGTAAGGATGTCCCAGGGCAGAAGGGGCAGGAGAACATCACAGGGGCGTTATCTTGCGTGCCATTCACCTTGTAATGATCCATCCACCGATGCCTAGGACAGAATCATTGCATGTAACGTGGAGGTTCCTTGTTGGTGGTTGGCAAGTCAAAGTCACGTTGTTTAGGATACGCAAGGATTTTTGACGCCAAAAGTGAAATACGGATGACAAAATGACACGAGCTTACGGACGTGCACTAGCTAATGGGATCGCTAATGGGATCACAGGCCACGGCCGCTTGGCCCATTATGCGTCGTTCCCAACAAAAGTTTTTGTGGGGATTTCCAAAGGGTAGTTTTGCTGAGACAACGACAAAGGGTCTCCAAGAGACTGAAGAGTGCGCAGTTTTGATGTACAGATTGGACGTTGGATGGAAAATTGCTTACTTGGCAATGAAGATTTATAAGCCATTTTCTACGATCCCATGTTCCCGAAACCCCACATGTCTTTTGCTTGCCGTCCAATCCATCATGATTCATCGTTTTGCGAGATGCTATTTGCTGGCTTTATGTCCAAGTGATGCACCGTGATCAGTTTATCAAGTGGCTTTGGTGTGTGAGATGGAAGTAAGTACCCAATGGGACGGCCGGCCCAATTGTCTTCTGTTATTTACAGCCAACGCACAAGGCCATATTGAAACAAATTGTCGTCCTCATTCTCACATGGTTCTAACAATTCGTTACAAGCAGGGCTATAGGCAACAACAACTAAGCAAAGATACTTTGCAGCCTCAACTTTGCCACCATTGTTGTCGTTGTAGAGAGCACCCTGGAACAGAGAATCATGCGATATATATCTTAGTGACCGAAACAAAATAGTTTCGTAACAATAAATTTTCCACAGCAACTTTATGCCATTTGGTTGGTGAATTCAAGGATGCTGTTTTAGGTGCAACTATTTATTCAGTACTTGCAGCTTCTGTGGGAGAATCCTTGTCTGCAAACCCAAATTTTGCACGAACAACAGATTGGTTGAAGAATAATTGGCGCACCGTACAATACCATAAACTAGAAAAATATGGAACTTTAATTATGCAGGAAAAAGTGCTTTAAAAGAGATAACAGGAAAACCTGCCACCGGACTTGATAAGCTAGGATATTGTTGGGGTGAAAACAACTCGAGGCATGCTAATCAATACCAATCAGTCTGTCTCATGTAATTTTGATGAACTCCCTGCATGTATGTTGGGCCTCTAAGGACATAAAAACCTTCAGGTTTGCATTTTACAATCTGAAATTTATTGGTTAGTACCATAGCTCACCACATTTGGAGCCGTAAGGAAAAGATCTATGTACTTACCTATATAATAACTAGTGACTTACTTGTCGCCCAGCAGACCAGCTTTCCCCGGAAGAGAAAACAAGACGAAAAGTTTGAGTCTGTACCACCAGATTGATCGAATTCAGAGGTACACAAGCGTTGAGTTGAGTTGAGTTGAGTTGGATAGAAAAGATTAACTTAAGACCAACAAGGTGTAAATAGGATTTAAATAAGAGGCGAAAGATGGTAATCAATGGATATTGCGGGCCACGCAGCAACCGGGAGGAAACTTGAAAAACATAGATCTTTTCCTAATCATGTTGAAGAAGATTGGAATTGAACATTGCAATTTTGGAGTCAAGTATATTGTTCAAAAGTTAGTTATGACAGTTATAAGATGCTTTGGCAATCTTCCAGCTCACTCTTTCTTGTTTTTCAGGTTATTTTGTAAGCTTAGTTTAAGTCTAAGTATAGGGCACCGTGTGTTTGGTGTCTTTTATGTCAAGTTGTCAGCCAAAATGAAGTAAGTATGGTGTTTGCCTGTGAGTTTGGTATTGTTAATTTTAAAGTACAAATCACAATCTAAAAGACATGGCTACCATGTTCTTATGTACTTGTTTGAAATACAAGAAAACGTGTTTTTTAAAGCCCAATGATAACTCTCTCTCCCTACTTCAGTCTTCTTTGTCCATCTCTTCTGCAAGTTTATGGCTAATAGCAAAAACTTAGTTCTTGAGTTTCAGTCTTCTTTGATCATCATCAATAAGACGTGGGAAGCAAGGGCGAAGATTTTGCTCCTATCACATAAGTAGAATGTTGAAATCATGTAGCCTTAAGAATATTATGTTAAAATTTTTAATAAATTTATTTTCATAAATATTAATATTTTTATCTTAAAATTAAATATATTCATATAAATAATAATATCAATAGTATATTTAAATTTATGAAAATAAAAAATTATTAATATGTATGCAGAATTTATCCTAATATACTAATTGATTTCCTTTTATTGACCACTATTATAATCATACGCTTTTAAATAGAGTTTTCATTTGGATAGAGTTTTCATGTGTATTAGGAAGAGAGAAAACTAGTAATATATATACAATTATATGATTTAAATTAGAAATGTCTATCAATACTCCAATTTAAATTTGAAATTATAGTTTTTAATATAATAACAACATACAAAATTATTCATTATTAATTGAACCACATTATGATTAATTTTTTTAATAAAAATATTACTACACCATTAATTAAAAATATTTTAATATTCTAATATTTTTTCATTTATCTCTATTTGAATTTATTAAATTAATCATTATGTGCAAAGTATGATAACAATCTCTTTTAATGTCATCATAATGTCATAATATAATAAATTGTTCAATATGAATTATGGTAGTCATACCTTATTTATTCAAAGCACTTTCCTTTATATATTACAATATTTACAATTTATCATAAAAGTCTTATGAGATATATATAATTTCATAATGATCCACAATAATATCTTATAGAAACTTTTTTTGTTAAAAATAGTAATATGTCCATATTTATAAGATATAACATGAAATACATAATGTATATTACAAACACATTAGTGAGTTTAAAGTGTCATTACATCATATATTATTAATTATCATTAGTATAATCAAAACTCATTATCTGAATATGTTCTCTACATAATATTGGTTGAAAATTTTTATATTAATTTACAATCATAAGATCAATTAGTACTTTATAAATACTTTTTGTTTATAAACTTTTATTTAATTACAAAATACTTCAATTTACATAAATTTGGTATCTTTTAAATATTTTTCATTCTTAAATGATAATATTATTATGAAATTATCACATAAATTTTAATAGCTTGATAATGGTATTGATAATCTTAAGTTCTAAAATAAAATTCCATGGTTATAGTGCATGAATCATAATTTTAAATTATACCATAAACTTTACTTTTATAATTAATGAAGTAATGATAGATAATTTTTCATTATTTTATAAAATTGGCCTCTCTCCTAATAGGAACAAATAACTAAATGTAAATTTTCTATTATCAATGCATTCAGTAAAATCTAAATTTGAATATCCAATCATATTTAAATAGTTTAATTTTCTATACATGAGTATGTAATTCTTAATTTCTTTAGGTATCTCAATACTTTCTTTGCTACTTTCTATTGATCCATTCTACGATTACTTTTACACCTACTTAACATTTTAATTGCAAAACTGATATCCAATTTAGTATAGAAGAACAAATACATTAAGTTACAAATAATAGAGGTATATGTAATTGATTCCATTTCTTTACATTCTGCATCATTCTTGAAATATTATGTGAAATTGTATTTGCCACCTTTTGTTATAAGAATAATCCTAGGTAAATACTTACTTATATAAAATTTTTGTAGAATATTTTTAATATAATTATTTTGAGATAATCATTCATTATGATCTGCTACAAAATATTTCTATTCCTATTATACATAATATTTCTTTCATATCTTTTATTATAAAATTTCTTCGAAGAAAATATTTAATCTCACATAATATACTTAAACTATTAGAAGTAAACAATGTATATGACTAGAAAACAAACTTACTTTCATTGATCTTTTGGTACATAACATCAATCAACATTGTTCTTTCTTGAATCCAAAAGATATTATGATATCATTGAACTTAATATATTATTTCAAGAAAAGTTGTTTCAATCCATTTTTATCCTTTAGTTTACACACCATCTATGTAAACTCTCTCTTTAAAATTTTCATTAAAAAAGAAAATTTTCATATTCATTTGGTGTAACTCCAAATTATACTAAACAACTAATACCATAATTAAATTCAATACTTTTTATGGTTGTGAAAACAAAACTAAATTTTTATTGATTCTAATATTAAAATTTAACTTTTGTAAATAAACCACATAATTATCCAAAATATCTAATCTCTGTTTTCTTTAAGATCTTCTTAATAATATCCCTTATAATTCATTTATAGTAGTTAATTATGAGTTAGTTTTTTAAGTAAGTATTTCCTTATTTAAATGTTCTTTAATTTCAAAAATAATATTTAATGTTGTAATGAATGAAAAAATTGTTATAAAGGAATAAATATTTAACCTAACTTCTTTTATGTCAACATTTTGATATTATTTATTCCCATTAATTTCGCCATTTTTAATAAATCTTATATTACCAGTTTCTACAATTTTTGAATTGTGGTTATATCCTTTAAACTTCTCTGAGTAACTAATAATTTAGTTATTAATTATTTGAGAGTCTACTTTCTTTTCATGTGGATTATTGCTTTCGTTAACTAACCCAAACATGTAAGTGCCTTAAACTAGATTTGTTTCATATATATAGTTTAATAAGATTATAATTCTTAATAATAAAATAATATGTAAAATTATTTTTTATTAATTAGACCACATTATAATTGATTTTTCAATAAAAATATTGTTCAAAAATATTACCACGCCATTAATTAGAAATATTCTAACACATCAACAATATACAAAATTTAGGTAGACAAAACTAAGGTTGAACTATTGTTACTTCTAAGAAAAAGGTTGTTAGAGAGTTTAGTGTGGTCATCTTAAATTCCAAAAATCTATCACTCTATAACTAGCCTTTGAAGTAATTGTTAGCTTAATTTAAATGCTTGAAATATTTGGAATTCTCATATATGTTAAATTCTTAATGAATGGGCTAAAACAAAGGAAACTATTTCTGTAAGGACTAACTAGATAGGCACATAATCTCACACACTTATTTAGATATATAAGATTTTATATGATATAAATAATATTTTATACAATTAAAATGGTTTTAAATAAATATTTACCATTAGACTTAAACTCATGCAATTATGTGGGTTTTAGATACCTATTGGATGTAAATTAAAACAAACTCTATATAATGCTTTTAAATTCTTCATAACTATGTTTCATTTATTATTTTTTTTTAAAGACTCACATATTTTGAGCTATTATTTTGCTATATTATTACCTTTAATAGATTAATATACATTAAAATTATTAAGAATAAAGCCAATTAAATATTAGTCACTTTCTTTAAAAGTTGATATACATGTTTAAATACTCAATGAATATGATATAGAAAGTAGGAAACATTTTTATCAAGTAAATTGTTGGGACAATTTACACATCTAATAGATAGATTGTAAGAGAGAGAAAAAAGAGTATGTTGAATTTTCACAATAATCAACATACATAATTTAATTAAATATACTTGTATGGATAATTGCCTTATAACTTGCATTAAAATTAATTCATTAAAATGAAATTGTTGAGAAGGGCATTTTATGAAACCTTAGTAGGGCATGCTTTTAATTAATTAAATATAAACAACTACTTGAGTTTATTATCCTATTATGCATTTGTTAATGGTCAAAAATAACATTTGAACTTCTAATGCATTACTGAATTTGTAATTTACATGGGTTGTTAAATGCTTATAAATTTTACCACTTTAGTTATAAATAGTAGAGCATGCTTTAGAAGTATCCTAAAGATAAGCAAGAGGAGTAATATGTTAAGCTTTCTCTTTTGTAGCCATAAATTCTTAAACCTTTAACTAATTATTCCATCAATAAAATTAATGCCCCAAAGAACATGATCTTTTGTTGCCACTAAAGTAAATCTTTTGAATCATAAACTTGAAATATTATATTTACAAAAACTTTAAATGACTAAAATAAACTTAAGTTTATACCGTCTATAGTAAACTTTTAAATTCAAATTAGTACTCAAGGAATTACACTCTCTAATTGTTATTAATATGAAATCTTTGAAATAAAAGCCTGAGTACTAATTAACTTCAAGTCCCTCTAAAATCAAGCTCCATAACTCTTGAAAAATTAAAAAATCTCTCTATTTAAGGTCAATTCATTCTGACCTTCGTCAAATTCAAAGTCACCGTCACTTCGCTTACGATTAAACCTCCGCAATCCTCAACATAGTCAAATCACTCTCTTATTCAAACTTAAACCCACGTGACCCTCGATAAAATCATAAAGAAAAATTAATGGAAATTTTATATAAAGATTAACCTATAAGCATATTTAAAATTTTTACATTTAATTTTTAAGTTCCATTTTGTATTTAACAGTTTTAAGGTGTGAAGTTTGCTCACATAAATCTTCAGTAGTCCTAATGAGGCCTTTATGCTTTTTAATTTTTTCTTCTTTACACAAAAAAAAATTAAAAAAAAGTCAAAAAAGAAAGTTTACAAAAAAAAAGTGAGCAATAAAAAGGTAAAAAAAGTTGTTAAAAACATGTTGACGCACCCTATGTAGTGAAAAGTAATATAGCCACCTCTATTAATAAGAAGAAAGAGATTATCTCATTGTTAGCATTAACCACCTTACTTGACTACACAAGCTAAAAAACCTATAGATAGATTCAATTCTTTGCTTTCGTAGCATTGCAAAACATCGAAATAAAGAATATGTAATTCACACAAGGAGAGGGTCTCTTACTAGATTTTCTTATGGCATGGAAAAATTGATGAATCACCTTAACCAATAATAAGATTAGGGTTAACTTGACAATCTCTGCTTAACATCAAGAGCTAACCTACTTTTTAGGTCAAGCAGGGAAGATACAAAAGAGCCTTCCACCATAAACTTCCATGAAGCATTATTCGTAAACACTTATATTATTATAGTCATAATGACAAATACAACTAATATAAAAGACATCATTGCTAAATTGAAAAAAAAAAAAAATTCCTTGTTGATCAAGGTCTTTAAAGAAAAGGACAAATAGATAGTTTATCTTAAAGGAAAAACGTTAGTATAAGCTAATTTTAAGACTGGTAAGGAGGGATCAAATCCTCTTGACTTTACTTCATAAGCAATTTTAGTCAACATCTTCATGGTAGACAAACATCAAGAGGGGCTAACACATCTATCATTTTTAATTTTTACTGCTTCCTTACCTATCTAATAATTATAAGGTATAATGATAAACATAATTTGGCTATAATCAAGAGGACCCATGTAATACTCATAGATATATGTCAAACCATATACAAGGCAAATTGAGAAGTTTGACCCACCTTTACGGTATTAATAACTTATATAAGTCTGTGTTTAAATACATTAAAAGATGGTAAACGTTTAACTTGGATTGCAAGGATTACTTAACTAAATCTCCACTATGGATATGTACATCCAAGGGTTACATTGAGAGCTATTATACATCCTACAAGGTGATAAAAACCCAAACTTTTAATGAACTTATAACTTA
Organism: Bruguiera gymnorhiza; assembly: GCA_020883675.1. Lineage (NCBI taxonomy): Eukaryota > Viridiplantae > Streptophyta > Magnoliopsida > Malpighiales > Rhizophoraceae > Bruguiera > Bruguiera gymnorhiza. The sequence goes on from JAIRCJ010001048.1 coordinate 3,140,153, forward strand.
GACCCTTAAGACAAAAATAAATATCTAAATCTCCAGGGGTGCAATTCCTCTCTACTTGGTCCAAAATAAGAATATAATGAAAGTCAATAAGTTCAATAAACCTAGTAAAAGTAAGGAAGTGACGACCATCAATTTCTCATTAGTAAAGGTTAAAGCCAAAGTAAAGGTAAGTGCTTTGACTTCATTAAGTTGGCTAAGACAATAAGAAATGCAAAATATGATGCTATAAGATTTGGAATAGAAGAATATAAATGTTTTTTTTGTTTCTTTTTTTTAAGAACAAATTAACTACTTGTTTTAATTAAAATTTCTTTAGCCATAAGTCTAAGTATTTTCTCTTTTCTTTCCTCCCATTTTAGAATAAGCTAGTTTAGCCATCCGTTAAGCTATATTTTCTTTAAATAAACTTGTTTTTAATAAAATTTCTTGTTATGAAGGAAACACACATTGTTAAAAGTCTAATCAATTCAACTTCTACTTCCATTCTCGTAGGTTGTACTAGACTCCTAACTTGCTTCTTCAAGATACCATCCAACAAGTTAAAGTGAAAAATAGTTAAAACCTCATGTAATGAAAGAGAAAGACTAATGGTCTAAAATGACCTATTTTTAAAGGCTTTAAAATCAGTGCTAATGAGAGTAAGAAGTGCACAGTCAAGGCTTAAAAGCCTAATAAGGCACATAAACTCCTTTGTTCCATGCCTGTAAGCCAAAAAAAAAAAAAGGACTCTCAACCATATATACAATTTAGCCATCGTCAAGAGTTTAACACCACTTTTTTCAGGGAAGGAAAATCCCTAACAAAATATAGGTTTGAAAATTTATTATAGAGGGTTGACATAACAATCATTAATTAAAAAATGAGTGGGCCAAAGCAAAGTTTGCTTATGGCATTATAGTTTATAAGCTTGCAAAGATAGCAATTTTATCAAGGTCATTTGTAAAAATATGAATGTTTATAATTAGTTTCTCAAAATAACATTTTTTTATGTGTTAACATACGTGAACAATTACATGATTTGAATTATAGGAATATAAGTTCCAATAATTGGTTATGCTAGATGGGCTTTTGGGTGATATGTAAATGAATTATTAAATGCATAAGTTAGTGTACATCATTAAACATCAGTTAAACTTTCATTTCATTATTATGGTCTCGTGGTTGTAGTAGATAGCTATCAATATCTTTGAATATATAAACATGGACCAAAGTTGAGGCAACCAACATAAGGTTAGTTAATAATGGACCAAAATAGAGAAAGCCCCAATATGGGTAATTTCCAAAACTTTACTACATGAAAAAAGCCTATAATCAATAAGGTTGAGATAAGAAGAGTCCATCAAGGGGGTAGGAGGAGAGAAATGAGGGGATAAGGGAGAGAATTAGAGTCCTTAAAATCATAATTTTTACAACAAAACTGGACCTTGATCTAGAGAAGAATATAGTTCATTAGGTTAATGTTTCAATTACTAGATCATTGATGAGACAATTCTTTTTTTTTTAAATAATCAATATCTTAATATTATATAAAAATAAAATAAAATATTATTAAAATATAATTGAAACATATATATCACAAATAATTTTAATAAAATAATATAATCATATACATTCTTTTTTTTTAAAAAAGAAAATAATTAACAAAACCAAACTTGTCTGATTTATTGGTTGGATTGAATGATCGAATTGTCTGAATCAATTCAAGTTGAACAATTTTTTTTAATTTAATTTTTGATTAGTTTTTTTTTTTTACCAAATTAGATCAAACCAATTGTCGATTTATTAATTTTTTGGTTTGACCTTTAGTTTGATTTAATTCTTGAAATTATGCTTAAAACTTGTCTTTTTTTTGATATAATCCTTAGTTCTTCTTATTTTTCGAACAAAAAATACTTTAAAGAATAAAAAAAAACAATATTTGTAATTCCATTGAATTGAATTAGGGTCTTCTTATATTAAAAGTTATGTATTTTGAATACAAAATGTGAGAAGAATGAAGATTGGATTATATTTACAATGAAGGACCACCTACTTCACTTGGCTTAACAAATAGGCGATACTAATTATATAAGGTTTTCAATTCATTGGATTAAAACCCATTTACTTGGTTTGACTTAACAAATGGGTAATAAAAACTATATAGGATTTTCAATACATTAGGTTGAGGCCCACCTATATGATTTGGTTTAACAAATAGACAAGACAAATTATATAAGATTTTCAATTTATTGGAGGCCCAATTATAATAGGCCTATAAAGGAAAACACTCATTAGCTATGTTATTGAGCAAAAATGATGAATTAAATAAATGGGTTAGGCACTTCGATTGCATTGAAAGGGAATTAACCCATTTTAAAAAAAGATATTTTTATGGTTAAGAATTTAAATTTTTATTTTTAAAGTATTAAATTTTAATTTTAGAAAAGATGATTTGAGATTTGTAAAAATGAAAGCAATAACTTTTATTGTAATTTACAATTGAATAGACTTTTTAATAGATAAAAAAAATAAATATAAGTTCTAAAACTAAAGAAATAACTTTAAGATTTTCATAATATTAATTAATTTTAAGTATAAAATTTTGATATCTAACCTAATATGAGATGTTTATATAACTCTTAAGTCTTAATCCAAATCCATAAACTATACTAAGTTGACATAACTTAGTCTTTTCGCTTTTTATATGTAAGTTTACTCTTTATTTTTTTCTGTTCAAATAAGAAAAAGTCTTAATATTTTGTGTGAACAATAGCCATACAAAGATGGTAAAGAGATTGAAAATGTGGACTTACAAAAAAGAAGTTGGTTCACCTTGGTCCATTAAATAACCTCTACTCAATCAAGTGCCATTTCATTGAAAATATTGAAATTAATGTAGCCCATTTAAAATATAATTAACAAAATTATATGTTTTTTATTAGCATTAATTATATTTATTTAATATAATTATTTTTATTTTTTATGAATATTTTATAATTTAAAAATTTAGTTTTTTGATTTCAAAATTTTGAATTCTGATTTAAAAAATATATAAATAAAAAATATTTTTATTATATAATTTAGTTTAATTAATTTTTTAGTAGCTAAAAAAGATGTGTGTATAAATATATATATGTGTTGTGTGTGTGTGTGTAAAAAAAGCTCGGGACCGTGTGGCATGTGCACACGACGAAGACTCCACTCACCAATCGGGCCGCACGTGTCGGGCTTCAGAACCTACTCGATAGATAGATAGATGGATACATGGACCAATGGCGTCACGGAAAGTGATCGTATCTCATGCCCGCTCTCTCGTCCACGAATTCTGATATCTTCGATTTCTCTCGCCTTCGATCCCCTCGCCACGTGTCTCCCCACAAAGAATACATCAAATACCTAATTTAATGAAAATAAATTAATCATAACATAAACGAAAAAAAAAAAACAGGAAAAACTCCTAAAGCCAAGGGGGGACTAGAAAGTGCCGAAATTGCCGGGCGGACGGCTAAGTAGTTGATTCGTTTTTCCTTTCTACGGGGCGGAAAGCTTGTGATTTTCTCGGAAAATAAAAGAAAAGAAACTATTTGTTGGATTCAGGTGAGGAAATTGTTATTTGGTTGCTTCAATTTGTGTGTGTGTGTGTGGGTTTTTTTTTTTGATTTTTCCTTTTCTTTTCTGAGTTTCTAGCGTTTTGCTCCGATTGGTTTCTGAGAAACTTGTTGGAAATGAGAAGACTGAAATTTGGTTGAATTTCCAAATGATGATTGAAATCCAAAGCTCCTTTGTCAAACTTCCACTCTCTCTCTCTCTCTCTCTCTGATTTTTTTCTTTTTTTTTGTTTGTATATATTAATTGTTATAGGCTAGAGCTAGGCTGCAGGTATTATTGGATCTGTGTATGTGTTGTTGTTCTCTTGAATTTCCTTTTCTTGTCTGCGCTGTGCTGTGTATGCCACGCTTAAAACAGGAAGCTAGGGGAGCTATCATATGGTTTCCTCTTTAAAGCTGCTGTTTTGTTTTTGTTTTGTTTTGTTGTTTTGTCTCTTTTTGTTTTTACTGATTTGTGCTTTGTTTGATTATTTAGAAGTGATGGAACTTGCCGCTAGCTGCTTGGTCTAGTGGTAGAACAATTGAACCCTTTAGTCCTAGCAACTAGGGTTCAAATCCTGGTAACGACAGACTAGAATAACAAAAAATTAAAAAAAAAAAGAAAAAAATGATGGAACTTAAAGCTGGTTGTATCTACCATAATTGCATACTTTGGAAGCCAAAGGTTTAAAGGCTAGTATAAAATTGTAGGAGTTTATACTATGACTGCATTCTGTGGATTTGCTGCATCCTGATATGAGGTTGGTTCACCACCATCAGTATCCTCAGCAACTGCAAAAGCATAAGCAACCATATCCATGTACCTCTGTTCATTAAGTGAGGCCCTGGGTAATCTTCAAGGTTCTATAAAAAAAAAAGCACAAAAATTTCATCTTTTTGGCTTGTGGTATACAGGAATGGTTCATTTTCTTGGTGTTCTTAGCAGATGGTCTCTTAAATACTACTCTTTATCCACATGCCAATAGCAGTCTAGACTAGGAATGTAGAAGTTTGCATTCTAGTTTATAACTTCTGTTGGTACAAGTTTCATTTCAAGCTGGTTATAAAATTCATTTAATTTGCTTGAATATTTACTGTTTACCATAGAGATTTGTCCTCTCAATTGTAGAATGCTAAACTTTTACTTTCTGTATGTTTTTTTGGAACCTGAAGCATAAATTGGGGGCACAGTTCCATAATAATCATGACTTCATACCATAACTCTGTCTTCAGTGGCGGATAGAGAATCTTGGACAAATGTCAGGCTTGTGCTTATATGAGGTATGAAGTCTCTGCAATATTGTGCAATTCCAATTTTTTTTTTTTAAACATAGTTTTATCTAATTTTATTTCAAAATTAAAATTATAATCCATTAAACTCATGTAAGGAAATAGACAATTTCTATTTTTTTCTACAATACTTCTACCCAAGTCTGCCAAAATATGGCAATGGCTCAGTTGCCAAACCCTGCTCTTACATGGAAACCTCCAAAATGTGAAAAACACGAAATCATAAATTGAGAAATATAGAATATTGGACTTTACTGATGTCAGAACAACTAAAAGCTAAATCTTAAGTGTTGAGGCAAGACAGAAGAACCGCGTCCTTATGTTAACCAGAGTTGAAGCTTTGACATTGGATTCTTAAATCACTTATTGGTTATTAGATTGAATTAGCCTGTTTTCTGTGGACTAGTCTGACCTTTGACCTTGGATGCTTAAGTCACTTATTCCCATACCAGTTGAATTTGAAGTCCTGGTCAGATTTATAATATCAATGGGCATCATAATATAGTAGCATGAGATTCACAGAAGGACATGAAATTCCATAATGCTCATGACCACAACTGCACAGTCAATTAGAACAAGGAGGAAGTGGATAGGGATTGGCAACTAATACTTCTTTGGAAGTCCATGCCCATAGTCATTCATTCCTCTACATAGTCCAGTGTACAAAAAGTTCACTGCAATGATTCACTTATGTCTTGGTTTGAGTTAGCCTGTTTCCTGTGGACTAGTTTATTGTAGGATGAATGAGTGTGATACTTAGGTGCCTATCTTTCTAATGCCCAACTAAATTAGAAGCTTGACTGAAGATGTAAATGCCAGGGAGGGACTTTGGAAACTTGATTTATGGACTGTGCATGCCCTAATATTGTAAGATAGCAGGAATATATATCATGCACGTGTCAGTGAAATCAAGAAAATAATTGCAAGTGACAGCTAAATTGAATTAAAATTTCATCTGAAAACATAGATTAAATTCAATGTCTTATCACCACTATTGAGAGTTCAGCCAATCATAAGGAAGCAGCCTCTCCATGAAAGTACAGGGAAGCTGTACATGCTGACCTACTCTAGACACCATAATACAGGTGCCTTATGCATAGGAATGCCCTTCTTATTCTGTTTCAGGACACTATGAGGCACATCAGGGAGGAGTAAAATTTATTAAGTCGTAAATTAAAAAATTTAGATTGTTATACACGCATACTCAAACGGGAGCATTCCGTTATTGAATTTGTAATTTATCTATGTTTCAGGTTGCCTGAAATCAACATGTTTTGTTTCATGTCCTATCATTTAAATGAGGTTCTCAATTCTGTTTATTCTAATTCCATTTACTGTTGTGACCTTAGGTATGGATTTCAGTCTAGCATATTGAATGTCTGCATCTCTAATCCTGTGCTTGGATTTCTTTAATATGCTTCATCGTTTATGTGCAGATTTTTTTCAATTTTTATAATCAGTCTTCTCTCTCTCTCTCTCTCTCTCTCTCTCTCTCTCTCTCTCTCTCTCTCTCCCCCCCTTAGTATTCATCATTTATGTATCTCTTTGGAAATCCCAAATTGATATCATTAAATTTCCATCTTTCGTGTGATCTAGCTATTTTTATGAGCATAGGAATGACCATATCAGTTGCCTAATATCTCGTTACTGATGTTGCAGCTTACAGATAATGTATGGGATGAATTCTTTGAGAGTGATGATCATATAGTACCTCATCCTGGTACCGAACATGGGGATCAAGTTCGAGTTGTTGCTGATCACCAGAAGAAATCACGACATGAAGCAGCAACTATTGACTGGAATACTCATGATGCAAATAAATGTGACATGCGGAGTAATGAAGAAACTAGTGTACCTATTGTAACCAAGCAAGATAAAATGTTACAAAAAGATCTATTGTCTCACATGCCTGATGTTGTATTTACTGCATCATGTGAAAGTGATCCATTGAAAGAAACAATTGTAGCATCTGACAAAACAGAAATGCTAGGTCAATATCTGAAAGATAAAAATAATAATCCAGTAGGCAGTGAATTCTGTGATGATGACCCTGTATTAGGTGGAAAGCATTGTGCAGTGGCCAATAGCCCCTTTCATTATCCCCTCAGTCACATTTCTCAGACAGAAAATGATCTCAGCTTCTTTGATAATGGTCATCAAGACAAAGGGGGCAGTGATCTGTTGTACTATGCGTGGGACAATGACATCAGCAATTTTGGGGATGTTGACCACATGTTTAGGTTGCGCATGAATTCCCCTATTAGTTATAATATTTTGTATACATTTTCTGCAGTTAAACTTTTTCATCTATGAATTTTTTTGGTAGTAAATATATCAGTGGAATCATATGAGCATGTCTAAACTGAATTATTATAATATTTTAGTTCATTCTTCACAATTCAATTTTTTACATCTTTTTAATTTTTTTGTTTTCAGCTAACAGAATGCATATGCCAATAGAATAAATGTTCTGTAAATCCTTTTTTCCATCCATCTTTATTTAACTTTGTTTACTTTGGGCACCATCTGTGTGTTGCAATGTTATGCTTATACATCTTGTCATGTTGCAGAAACTGTGATGCCACATTTGGGTTGGAGAGTTTCAGTAATGCAGATGATATCTGGTTTTCATCGTCTCGTTCTATTGAAGGATCTGAGGATGCATTCAAAATGGATTCCAAGATATCAAGTTCTGAGGCAAGTGTCTTGAAGGGTTTAGAAGAGCACCATGAAGTGTCTGATCTCAGCAGTGGACATATGTCACTCGGTGATTCTGACAAGAAAAGTCTATTCATGGGTGATAAAAAAAGTTTGAGGGTTGTGGGTGCTGTTGACCATTCTTCTGGCCGGTCACCGTTACTGAATGGTTCAGATACTAAATCTGTAAGTAAGGATGACTTGATACTTGGTGAATAGGTGTGTAAGGTTTTACATATATAAACCCCAAACAAGTTCTAAACTTTTATGATGTTTTTTTTTTATTGTAATCCTATCACTTTTTCCTTTGTCAATTTAGTTCTATAACTTTACTTTTTGTTCCATCTGAGTCCATTTTCTGATGGAATTTTAGTTGAAAATGCTCCAAAAAATCAAAATTTTGTCTAAAAGTGGACTCAAATGGAGAAAGAAGTAAAGTTATAGAACTCAATCGGCAAAGGAAAAAGTGATAGGACTACAGTTAAACAATTCATAGATTTTTAGGACTGATTTTAGACTTATCTTAATTATGAAGCAACTATATATTCTACTAAGGGTAAGCCAAATTTTAGTCTCAAACCTGGGTTTCGCAGATCCTGTGACTTTGATGGTACCTTTGAGATCAATATTTGTTGCAGGAACTGAAAATAATTTTGGTTATCATCCTTTCAGTGTTGGCATTTTGTCAGCACTACATTTGTTTCTGCATTGTGAACTTTGTCCATTGGCTAATTGACATATCATATGCACTCTCAAAGAACAAATAGTTCTCCCAATCAGCAGAAAGCTTGCATTTATATCCTTCTCATGGTTGAACATCAGTTGGCTCTGTCTTCCATAGATGTATGCAGTCTGATTGTGTTGAGTTGACAGAGCAATTGGCAGAGAAAGCAGACAAGGCACCAAAATCAGTCAGCAGGGAAGAAAAGGGACCAAAATATGGAAAATGGTAGGCTTTTCCTTCATAGTGGTAGCTTGAAGCAATTTCAAGATATAAAGAAATCATCTAGAGACTCATCCCATCAACTTTTATCCTCTCCAGGAACTCAAGAAGTTAAACAAAATGTAGAGCCTCATTCTGTGAATTACTTGCAGACTCATATTCCATATATGTCTGTGGACCACAGTCCTTCGGATCAAATCTTGGCCTGTCCAACACAAACTAGTACCAAATCAGAATGCAACGGCCACCCATCTCCTATTAAGGAGTCCTCATATGCATCGAATCAAATACAGCCCTTGGAAAGCTTTCAAAGTCCAATGTTTGAGGCTCCTCCTCCAATAGATGACAAGAGAGGGAATCGACTGCTTCGGAAGGAATTACGATCTTCATTTGCTAGGAATTTTGAGCATGCAAATATTGCAAGTCCAACAGCATTTCATGACCCAGTTTTGGTTCAAAAACAGGATTGTCAATCGGAATATGAGATTGAATGTCATAGTGAAATTGGAGGAGTTAAAACAGGGATGCAGGGAGAACTCGATTCTTCAAATGCACAGGAGAGTTCCTTCACGAGGTCTGTGTTGGATGACATCTCACTAGAAATGACTAGTTTTCACCAGCTTCAACGTGTTGTGGAACAGGTATGGTAGTCTATAAGACTTTGGCTAAATCATTGAAGATACATAGCTATACCATTATGGAATTGGAAGAACCGATGAGTAGGGCATAGTTATATAATTTTCCTTATCATGGTTATACCATTATTGAAAAAAAAAATCACCCTGAAGCCTTTTTAGATCCTAAAACTTTTGTTCATATTTTCTAATCTTAATCTTGTTAGTGTTTGATGTAAATCATGATATCAATGAATAATTTATTGCTCAATGTCCAAATATATATTCTACACTTAAATCATGCCAAAATGCAAAATTTCCAGCAACATATAGGGGGATGGAAACCGGTGTCTGAATCAAAGAATGGGAAAATATTGACCTTAAGTCAATCTAAGGGAGAAGTTAATGTGAAGTACTGTTTTAAGGTCTAGAGAAATTTTTGTGGTACTTGTGTTACCTTTTTATGGAGAAGCCTTATGGAAGATGTTGATAACTATACAAATACAAGTATCCAATGGAAAGAAGCAATTGAATGCCCTTTTGTTCTGATGAGCAATTCAATCTCACACTAGTATCCAATGCCTGGTTAGGAAGGTTCTTGCATATATTTAAGCACTGAACATGATGTAAAGCATTCTTCACTTTTTATGGTGTAATAGATTGTGAGCTGAATCACATTACATTCAGTTGGATATTAGGACAAAACTGTGCATAAGGGATAGTCTGTATCGCTTGGCTAGGAGTGCTGAACAAAGGCATAATTGCACGAATGCAAAAGGTGGCAAGAGAGATGGTAAAGATACTAGAGGTGCATTGATGGCCGAGGAAACAAACAAGTATGTCACTGCCTGCTTTTCTCTGTTTTATACCATATCCTTCTCTTGTTTTTCTTTTTCATGTTTTCATGTTCTACTCATTAAGTGTAACAGGTACGAGTCTTAATTTCTAGCCATTGTTTGTTATCTTTATTTAACTTTTGTGGTGAAATGAATGCCATGCAAATTGTAGATACAGGGGCAGTTGAACTTATCTGAATATACAGTTTTTTTTCTACCCAATAGTAGTATGTATTGCTGTTCATCAATCTGCCTGAACCACTAAAACTGCCCAAACTAAATAGTACAAAACCGTAGCTGCCAAAATTGCAAGGCTGAAGTTTGGATGTCAAAGTCACATTTTTTATTTTTATAAAAGAACATATTTATAAATATACAAATGTGTGATATATTATATATGATTTTCAAATTAATGTTCTAGTTATAATAATTCATTTGGCTAGCGGGTTTGTATTGTGGACTTTGATAGGTGAAAATTTAAGACCAGCTCATTTCAAAATTAAATATTAGTTATGAATTGGTTTTATTTATTTATCTCTTTTTTTTAGAAAAAGTGTGTGTTAGTTTTATAAACTTAATATTAATAGAATGTGAATCTAGCAGTCTAATATAAAACATAGCTTAAGGACTACTAAAACTGTTCAAACCTAGCTGCTTCTGCGTAATGCCGGTTGAGTAATTATCCACTTGGATAGATTACTTGTGGATACTTCTTTTAAAGGACTGCAAGCTGTGAATTGGAATGGTAAAATCCTAAAACCCCCAAAACCAAACTACCGAGAAATCCTAGTAGAATGAATGTAAAAAGTAAGGATCTGCACGGTTTCATATTTTGAAGGAGTGATTTTCACATTAAGTCATCTCCCAATACCTTTCCTTGTTAGTGTTTTCTATTGGCTTTCTCTCTCCCACCCACACCCCCTCTTCTCTCTTTTTGTTTGCGAGTATTGCGTTACATAAAGCTGCTGTTATCATCTAATCCACCCTTTCTCAATGGGCTAGAGCATAGAGTAAAGACACATGTTTCATTGAAGTAGGAATTATTAAGATGTTTGTACATTAAATGACAACTTAATGAACAAGAAGTCATTGGAATGGCATTCAGCAGTTGATGATGGAATTTGAGAGCGTAGGGAATAAAACATAATCACCAATTTTCTGCTGTCTCGTGGTATTTGATAGAAGTCAAGAGGGCTGCAGTTGCAAATTTACTTAACAAACTGAATCCAACACAAATCCTTTAATTGGTCCAAAAGAGAGTAAAAACTGTTATTAGGTCAAATCTACATCAACTAGAGTGAGTTAATTTTCTAATAGTTCATGTGACTGAATTATAGCTATTGGGGTCCTATAAATTATGTAGTTCATCTTTCTAATTTTATTTTAATCTGATGTGTGGGCGAGATTCTTATGTTGTCTTTATTCAGGTCCTCTGGCTTCATGGATGTTGAAACTGACACAAATCCAATCGATCGATCTATTGCGCACTTACTGTTTCATAGGCCTTCAGATCCATCTGTAGCGTCTACTAGTAGTGCTGTGTCTCTCAAGTCTCATGCGACGGTTAGTTTTCGAAATGTTCCTTTTACACAGTTGGAGACATAACATGAACTTTTTTATTCTACTGAGTGTAAGTGAACTTACAGCTTCATGGATCTATCAATGGTTCCCGTGCGGTGGTCAAAGACCAGGGTCGGACCGGTGAAACAGCTGTCACTGCAGATAAAAGCTTGTTAACCAGCAATTACAAACAATGAGATACTATTAATGTCTGTGCACCCAGTTGTGACATAAATCAAATCTTTTTCTTGGATCACTGCAATCTAGAGGAATAGTAAAACTACTTAAATACCGGATTCAGTACCAGGTGTTTGGTCTCATCATGTATCAATTTCCCATGTACTCATGAATTGTTGTCATCATAAGCAACCCATCTGATAATCTGTGATGTTCCCATTGGTATGTTAATTGCTTTCTTCACGGTTGTATGAGCAACAATTTGTTTGAGATTTGTTTTGAAATGCATTTTATTGTTTTGTTGACATTGCATGGTATGAACCTACAGAAGAATGACCACTTTAAGCGTACGCTTCATGAATGAATCCCAAATCCCCGATCCACCAATTCAGTTTAAGACCAGACCTCAAATGCATAGATTTATGTTTACAGCTATTAGTATTTCATGAGGGACTCTACATTAAGAGCTTATGTTATGCTTATAGTTCATCCCTACAATATATCTTTGTAATGACTCTTCGAGAATCAGCTTATGGTTCCATCATCAACTGCTGAATGCCATTCCAATGACTTGTTGTTCATTAAGTTGTCGTTTAAGGTACAAACATCTTAATAATTCCTACTTCAATGAAACACGTGTGTCTTTACTCTATGCTCTAGCCCAGTGAGAAAGGGTGGATTAGATGATAATAGCAGCTTTATGTAAATGAACAGTACACAATACTTGCAAACAAAAAGAGAGAAGAGGGGGTGTGGGTGGGAGAGAGAGCCAACAGAAAACACTAACAAGGAAAGGTATTGGGAGATGACTTAATGTGAAAATCACTCCTTCAAAATATGAAACCGTGCAGATCCTTACTTTTTACATTCATTCTACTAGGATTGCTCGGCAGTTTGGTTTTGGGGGTTTTAGGATTTTACCATTCCAATTCACAGCTTGCAGTCCTTTAAAAGAAGTATCCACAAGTAATCTATCCAAGTGGATAATTACCATTCCTTCCGCACATAGTGATTGACGGGAGACACCGGCATTGAAAAGTCAACTCTGATACTATTTATTTTGGGACTATTAGTCTCTCTTCCCGTAACACAAGAGACAAACAATTCTATCTCTTTTCTTTTAACCGACCTAGTTTGTATTTAGTAGGGCTTGGGCTAGGCCAAGTTATGGTTGCTTTGATAAGTCTTCGTTTAACAAAAAAGAAACCAAACACCAAAGACGACAATAACAAAATCTATCTTTTGTGGCAGCGACTTGGAGAAGAAAAGGGACCAACAACAGAAAAAGAAGAAGGCTTGGAAGAGTGCTCAAAGGGTAGTTTTCATATTTATTTTATTTTCTTTTTTTTAGGGTGCTCAAGTCTCCTACACTAATACCATGTTGACACAGAGAATACATGAGAAAAAGTCATGCCCTAAGAGGCAAACTCATACTCTATTTATATCAAAATAATAGGGAAAGACACACATATCCTTTAACAGATTTCTTCAATAATGATTGCCTTTAGATTATCTTGTGAGCTAGATGCCCCTGAGAGCATCTTGTAATTGTTGGCTCGACTGCTGTCAAACATGCAAACCTTGACTCTCCTGACCTCTAGGCATGGTTATTAAATTCAATCCAGATATCGATCTGAACAAGGAATTAGGTCACTGGGTTACTGGTTTAACCAATAGGTTAATAGTTGACTTGGTTGGATCAATTCTAGTGCAAAATTTCTTGTAATGCAGTGTACCTCTAGAATAGCAAGGTGCATGAAAGCTAAATAGAGAGGACTTTTCACAAAACAGCAGGTCGTAGTGAATGAAATCCTTACAAGCAGCAGGCCATCGTAATACTTACTACAGAGGATTTTTCACAAACACTCAACCAACCTTTGAGCAAGACTTACCTAACTATCAACACAGCAAACACTCAATTACAGACGCCCAGAGAGAATTAAAACAGGCTCCTTGACAGTACTCACATGCTCTTCCTCAATACTCCAGCCCATAGCCAATAATGCATGATTTCAATCCAAATGGTAGCTCCAAGCCAAGAATGCGTTTTTCCATCTTCTTTCCGAGCATTTTCTGAAATGGTTATACATTTGTCTTCTAAATCAATACACATCAGTTGACTCTCAGAAGGCAAACATCATATCCATATATGTTTTAAAGCTATTCAGGCTGCAGAAGTGTTTGGCCACACTGCCATTGTTAAAAAAGCCAGAAGGTGAAGGTCTAACAGCAGCATGAAGCAGACAGCAGAGTGGTTGCCTTAATCTGTTTGAAGGGCAAAGGGCTTAATTAAATAAGGATAGGGCTAAAGATTTACATCTCAAATACATCCACTGGAGTTTGATTAATAGGTGGTAGTCAATGGTTAGTCATACATTAACAATCATCTGATGTGTAATTTATTTAAGCTAAGTAGCTAATCTCAAAGCATCTAATGAAACAAAGAACATGGCATTGGAGAAAGAACAAATATGTTAGACTTGTCATACATTACAAATCATCTGAATGTGAAGCACTTGAGTCCGCTTTTGGACTGCTGGTACATCCAGAACCACATCAATTGCACATTTTCTTGAGCCACGTATGGGAAAATGATGCTGTGTCCATGTAGTTTTTCTCTGGTTTTCGCTAATCAAACTGCTGCCTGAGTTGCATCTCCGTCTCACTTTTCCAAGTAGCATGAGACGATTGGCCCTTCATCCTCTTACTCTTTTCCTTATCTTTAATGGTGGAGCCCTTTTTCTTAGGCTCCATGGTCATTTCATTTGGAGGCCGATCACCACAAACTGGACAGAACATTCCACGAGTACTAGAGTAGGTTTTTGGTATCCCGCATTGCAAGCACATCCTTACCCATTGTAAAAGGAAAATGAAAATTTAATAATGAAATAGAACAAGCAGCAATATTTTGAAAATCGGCAACAGCACATGGGCAAATATAAACTTAAAACAATTTAAACAGATAGCAAACATTTGGCTGAACTAAAATTTTGTATTAGGGTTGTGATTATCCTATAGTAACACTGTTTCTTCTTTTCCTACTGCCAATTATGGCCCAACATCGACTTCTGCTATAACCAGCATGCCCAAAACCCACCATGATGAGTAAACATCAGTATGTTTAAACTACACCTCAAGGATTTATTCCCCAGGCAACTAAAAGTGAAATAAAAGGAAATCCATCAAGATAGAGTGAGTAATCAAAGTCACAAACACTATCCAAAAAAAAAAGGTGACAATTAAAACAAAAGCACCAGTAGGCCAACTAAAGGTTTTGTGGTTATCACATTACACAAATTTGAACCATAATTTGATGTAATATAACAAAAGAAACAAATAGCATACTTTTTATCTCTGTGTTGGAAAAGATAACCGCATACCTCAGTAGTTCCGCAGCATCTTCTGCGTTTGGATTGGTTGCAGTGGGCATATGTGTGCCGGCTTCCTTTGTTGTGCTTGGTTCTGATGATTTTGGATGTTGTTTAGCCTCAATATCACTCCTTACTCGCTCATGAATCCCAACAAGTTGAGCTTTGGCCTCCACCACAGCCCCTATGGAATATGAACACCAAGGTTGGTAAATGTATGCACATCAACTAGAAAACTCTTCACCATGTACAAGGAAATGACAAAGGATTAAGTACAATCATGACATGGAAAAGCAAAAGAAAGTTCACATCCAAAAGAAAAAGTAAGGGAGTTCCTCTCCCTTCACATATTGCATAAATCAATTGGGTAAGACTAAAGCACTACAATAAAGAGTATCGCACTTGTAGTCATATGGCAATGAGTTTTAGGAATGTCCATGATAAAAACCTTAAATGAGTTAGCTTTATCAGTTGAACTACAGGAGGGTTGCTATTATGAGATAAATGGTTAAGAATGTATGAGGCTCCATCAAGCCGATGTAACTTCAGTTATTGCAATAAAATACAGTTAGTCATTATCTACATGTAGAGAGTCACACAAACTAGGAAAGAGCACTTGCCACTCCTTTTCTGCAGGTTTCGTTTCCATTACAGATGAGCAAGGAAAATCAATTTTATGGCTTTTAGAGTGTGTAGCTAAGCAGTAAACATGGTACAAGTTTTGTTTTTTTTTTGAAAATTTGCTACTTGTAAATAAACCTCACTCAAGTGTCATGCTATGACTATAGACAACACCAAGTAGTTATGAGTAAGAACATTGAACTAGCAAAAACAAAATATATTGCATATGCCGCAACACAAACATTACTATGTTGCATCCTGGAAAGACACGACCAGTTGAAATCACACTTCCTTCTGCATTAACACTTAGATAGCCTACCTGTAACCGGACAAATCATAACTGCACTTCCTTATGTCATACTATAATAATGCAAATTAATGATGACTTCTTCACACCCTGCATTTATTTCTTTCCACAATACCAGCATACTTAGATTTCATTAAGCAAGAAAAGCTTTTCAACAGTTCTTCTCATGGATGTGGCTTACTCCTGGAGCAACAAAATCCAAGTACAGAGATCAAACTCAAACGGTGTAAAAAGAATGAAGAGAGGGATGGAACGACAATACGCCACCTTTTCCGCAGTTACAAAACAAAATTCAAATTAGACGTGCTAAATTGTAAATCTAACTTAGTTTCAAAGTAGATCTCGTCATTCATTATCCTTGGCTTTCTTGAAATCGGAAAGGAACAAAATTGAAAACACAAAGGAAAGCAAAGCGTAAGGAGGTCCGAGAAATGGATACCGGTAGGCAAGTCTTTCTTGTCCTTGTTGAGATTTCTCCAGCGGTCGTGCCTCCCTTGCCGCTGACGATGATTGTCAATGTCTCTCGCCGTGGCTTGCTCTTCCACGCAGTTGTTTAGAAACTGCGGTGGCCCTGAAATCTCCAGAAACCGAAAAAGAAGAAATCAAGTAGGTAAAAGGTAAGGAAAAAAATTGAAAACAATAGTAATAGAAAAAAAAGAAAGAAAGATAGAAAGAAAACTATAGAATTTGTTGAGGAATAATGGCTATACTTCGGAAAAGACGTCCAAGGCGGAGGGCAGGGCGGATGCTGCAGAAGAAGGAGGAAGATTAGGAGAAAGGGGGGCGGAATGGTCGAACACTGATGCGTAGGAAGTGACGGAACGCCTAACCGCCGCGGCGCCGGCGGCATCGTCTCCGTTTTCGTCGGAGGAAGTACCGTACTCTTCAATCGCATCATCTTTTTCTTCTTCTTCTTCTTCAGCGGAAGAATAGCCTTGAATTAGTGACAAGCTCATCGTAGATGCCTTCGCAGTTCTGCTCCGCCGCCGGCTCCTCTGCTCTTCCTTTTCTTTTGGCCGCTTGCTGCTGTAATGGCTATACGACGATGCATAATTAATTTGGTTTAATCTCGGACTCGGCTTTCTCTGATCAGTCCTAAATAAATAATTTATTTTCGCAAAAATTTTATTAAAAAATTAATTTTAAATAATAAAAATTAATATTCGTATTACATTTAGTTGTTAAAAATAAATTATTTTTTATTGTTTAAAAATACATATATATATATAATTTTAAATATTATAAAATAAAATTAAAATAATAAAATTTAGAGTTTTAATATAAATTAATTATTATTATTATAAATAAAAATATAAAAAATTCAATTAATTTCTCACAATATAGAATAAAATTTGGTACAAAATAGAAAAAAAAAAAAGGGCTTATAGAGGCGATAATGAAATTAACCCGCAATTGGCCATTGATAAAAATAATAACCAAGTATGTCGATAACTAACAAAACTAGTATAATTTGAAAATAATTCTGTGTTTTTTCTTTTTCTCTAATTTACACTTTCTCTCTCACCTATCATAATGTGAGAAAATAATTTAGAAAAAGTCTTTTTCCCTATAAAATTTATTATTTTTATTAATTTTATAATTATTTTTCTTTAACTACATATTTTTAGTTTGTTAAATATATACAGTTAATAAAAAATAATTATTAAATTAACTAAAAATAATAATTTTTTTTTTTTATAAAAAACTACTTTCGCTCAAAATAAGTGAAAATTATTTGTTGTAGATGTTACAATGAGTCGTGGATAGAGAGAGAGAGCTTGAATTAGAGAGAGAAAGACTCATCATCAAGTTATCACATGTTTTACTTGTCACCGACTAATTTTATGGTTATTCTTGTCAATTATCGGATATTGATCATGAATAAACTTCTTCACTATTACACTAAGCTTTTTTTTTTTTTTAATTTACTATTAAAATTTATTCTATCTTGTGAGACATTAAGCAAATTTTTTTTATTTTTATTTATAATAATAATAATTAATTTATATTAAAATTTTTAATTTTATTATTTTAATTTCACTTTATAATAATTAAAGTTAGGAAAATATTTTTCAATAATATCATCAAATAGTGAAAAATAATCTATTTTTCTTGTAAAAGTTTTTATCAACAAATATTTTCTATAAATAATTTATTTTTTAAAAAACAATTAGATTTTAAGTGAGAAAAACTTTTACTTTTCTTCTCATGAACTTTTAAAACCCTTAATTCTAAAAATATCTCTTTATTAATTAAAAAAATCATTAAAATACTTAAAAATAATAAATTTAAGTGTATGCAACTACCTTTATAATTTAATTGTTGAAATTTATATCAATAGAAAATTTCACTTTAGTAAAGTAAAATGAATATTACTATACAAAAATAATTTTAATTTTAGTTTTTGTAATAAATCTATTATCACTTTTAAAATATAATAAATTATACTTATTAAATAATTTATGATTGATAAATTTTTTCAAGTGTGATGACAAATTATATTAACTCAATATATTTAATGACACAAAATTTCTAATATGCATTTGATTTATTCAATTAATTCAATTACAATATAAAATATATGTAATGTAACTATTTTCAAAAAAATTCTAAAAAAATCTTAAATTTCCTTTTTTAGAGAGAGGAAAAAACTTCTTAATTTTTTTTAAAAAAAATAAATTCTCATAATTTAAATCTTTTTTGTTTTCCCTCTTTCTTTTCTTAAAAACACTTCCAAATTAATTTAAAAAAAAACTCATAATTTAAATATATTTTATTTTTTTCATTTAAATAAAATATAAGAAAAATGAAAAGTCACACATAATGTGAGTCTAATACTAGTGCAAGTTATTTTATCAAAAATGAGAGAAAATCAATAAAACATTTATATGGTAGTATTTGTTTAATTTTGAGAATATGTAAATTTATAATTCAAGTTTTAATTTTCTTGATAAACTCTCATTTTTTGTAATATTTGACATTAATTCAATAATTAGTTTGTAATTTTTCTTAGTATTTTAATAAAATTAAGATTTTCATATATATCTGATTTACTCAATTACTTAATTATGATTTAATATGTATTATACTCTATCTAATTTTTACTGATAATTTTTCATATATATCTAAAATTTGTATAATACAAATACTCATAATTAAGAAAAATAAAAGGAAAAAATGGAAAATTATTTCTAAGAAAAAATTTTGAATTCCTTTTTTTAGACTTTTTTAGATAGTAAAAAAAAAAAGTTACATTAATACCCTTTTTAAAGAAGAAAAAATAGTTATAATTTAATCCATCCTTTTATGTTTTCAATAGATAAATATTCTTTGGAATATTAGAAGTCTTGTATTTGTTGGGTTGGTTTTCTCCTTATTACAAAGTATGCGGATTAATTATCAAGATTATTTTAGAATATTTAGGCACTTTAAGAAAGAGTTCGTGTATGATTTATATATTTATTCCAAGGCCTATGTTCTCCCTTTCCATAATTTCATGAAAGGAAGTTCCATCTTATGAGATTCTTTCAAGACCTTATCTATCAAATTAATACTTATTAAACTCCTTCTAAGGTATAGGACTAAAAACTCTAGTAATTCATTTAGTAATTACTTACGTTAGGAAAGTTCTAATTTTTCTTTGTTTATTATTTCGTTTATTGGTTAGTTTATTGTTTATCATATTATATATTATATTATATATTATAATGTATATTATAATATAAAAATATAAATTATTTAATATAATTATATTATAATAATTATATATATAATAATATAAATAATAATTAAAATAATAATTAATATAAAAATTTAAAATAATTTTAAATAATAATTAAAAAATTATATAATTAAAAAAATTATTAATATTATCTTCCTAATCCTCACACATTTGTGTTTGGTTTGTGACTTTTTAATCATAAAAGTGTTCTAAATTGGCAACTTTAAAACCTAAATATAAAACCTGTACCATTAAGCTTTACATCTTGCATTAATTGTATACTGTTAATTTTTGTATAAATAAGGTTTACACCTTCCCAAATAGTATACTCCATTAAAATCTCTTTAAACACATATATATTCTTAGAAATCTATTTTAGTTACAAATTGACTCCATCCCACTCTTCAAATGCAAATGGTATCCTTCTAATCCTATAATTTGGATCAATTTTTTTCAAAATAATAATTTTCTCCTCTTTATTCTCTTTAACATTTATTTCATAATTTAAACTACCTAGATCACATGAATCAAGACTTAAACCATCTTTTAAATCACTATCACCATCATATCTACCAACTCCACTAACTAACCTAACCAAAATTTGGTCTTGTACTTAGTCTTTATCAATAACATCCTTAAGTAACTCATTATAATCAAAATTAATGTAATTATACTTTTCATTAAACACCTTACAATTCATGTCTTCACCATCATTATCATCAATGCCATATTCATCATCTTCTTCTAAATGTGTTTTTTTTTTTTTCCCTTTCCCACTTATTCTAACATTTAGGCTCCCAATTATAAGCTTTTTGGCTAGTTTTTTTAAGGCTACCATTTTCTAATCTCTATGCTCTTATATAAGGAACACTAGCTTATGCATTTTCACATGCTTGTGTAGCTAGAATAAAACTACTTGTCCTATATACTATCTAAGTAAATTTGTTTGAAAACCTTTTTTAATGAATTTTGTTTCCAACTTTAGTCTTAATTCTTGGACTCTTACTAGGAATCTTTAATGCTAGGTATTGACTATGCACAATAGCATTCTCAACCATTCTAGTATTTTCAATTTTTTTCATAATTTCAATAGTGACAATTTTAACATTCACAAATTCATTCATAACATTCTCAACATTCACACTAGTATTTACAACTTTAAAATTCACTTAAGAAATCACATCATCATTTTCACAATTAACATTTCGATAGTAAAATGATGATCATCATTAATGTAAATAGGGGTAGCAATATTATCTTGTGTATAGGGTACCTTGTATGGTAAGGGTTTGGCTTTTAGCTTAACTTTAAGGTAAAAATGGATAATCTTACTCCTCATGTCATTAATTGCCTTTTGCAAGTCAATCTCACCTTTGATATGTAAGCCCCTATTTGTTGTTAAGGTGAACCTTTAGTCTTTATGTCAAACATGGTATTGTCCATCCTCATTAAATTAAGAAAAGTTGCATAATTTTTGTCAAAAATATTAACAATATATTCCTTTTCTCCATAATGCATGAAAAAAAGGTCATCATTATATACTATTAATGGTAAAAGTAATAAAAATTAAGAAATTGCCAAAATTTTCAAACTTCTTTCTTATAATAAATTATAAAAGAAAATGACCTTAACAATATTTAGTTCAACAATCCATTGAACAAATCATATTAAAATCTTATAATGCACAACTTTTTATTAATCAAATTGAACCCCTAATTAAAAATAACTATAAAAAACCTTAGCAACCCTAATCATAACCCTCAATGAATAAAACCTTAAAGAAAATCCTTAAAAAATCAATCATAAAGCCTAATAAATAAATTGTTGACTTTTAAAACCTTTAAACCCTTAATTTCATGCTTTGAATGAGTTTTTTATTCAATACTCTAACTCACAAAACCCTAGAATAAATATTTTAACCTAAATGAAAAGAACATCATTAAAAAACATTGGCGAAGGCGAGTACAATTTGTAATAACCTATAATTTCTTATGAAAAATCAAGTGTGAGCAATAAATTTGAGGTGGATTTAAATGATGCTAATGGAGAGATACGAGTGAGAGTTTTTGGAAAAGAGAAAAATCAAAGGCAAGGTTTTATCTTTTGTGTTTATTATGGTTTGATTACACTTCATGTTCACTTTAACTCCCATTTATGAGTCATAAGTTTTTTTTGTCATTTTTGAAAAATAAGGTCTTTATCCACAATTATATTCTATTTATATGTAATTACCCCTAGAGAGTGTATGTGTCTTGATTTCATACCGTAGTAAAGGCATTGAATTAGAAAAAAAAAAGTATTTTAAGAAATACTTTAATAATTAAAAACTTAACTTTTTATTTTTGAAATTTTAAGTTCTAATTTTGAAAAGAATGTATGGATTTGATGAAAATAGGAAGAGTTAGTATTATTGTGTAGCTTGTAACCCAATGAACTCCCTAAAAGAAAAGAGAAAAAACAAGCAGAGTAAAATAAATATATTTGTTTATGTGTGTGTGTGTGTATGTACTATTTTAGCCTCCAAACATTTACTTTTATCCTTTATTTGAATAATAAATTAGGATTGTGATCATGTTATGGTGAATTTTGGGATTAGGCTTATGATTAATAAGGACAATTAAAGGTAGTATGAAGAAAAATAATTTGCAAAATGACTTTGTAACTAATAAAAATGATGAAAAGAAAATAAAAGAGAAATAAAAGCAATGAAATGTAAAAGAAAAGAAATTTTTTCATCATTATGTTTGGAAAGGATTAGCATGAAGAAGAAAAAGAAAAAAATTTTTATTTAAGGAAAAGTAGGAAGTGAAAATTTTACAATTCAAAATTTACTTTTATATTAAAGTTAATACATTTTAATTAAAAAATTAATATAGATAAATTTATTATTTTATGAATTGAATAAGAAACTTAATAATCTTTCAAAATTTTCAAAAAAAAATTATTGTGGTAAAGAGAAAAATTTAGAAATATTTGTTTCTCTTATTTTCTTCTTTTCTATTGTTCATACATTTTTCAAATACAAATAGAACACCTTTTCTTCTTATTTTTCTTATCCCCTCCTTATTTCCCATCTCAAAAACACAATGTTAGGGATTATCTTTTGTTCATCTAAGCATCTAAATATATTTGGCCATAAATGTTTAAAACTATAAATTTTAAACTAACATAAAGAGAAAAAAATAAAAAATAAAAGGTCTAGTTTAACTTTGTTGACCTAAGACTTGTTAAGTGTCCTTATGCAACCTAACATTCATTTTATTAATGAATAACTTGTTTAACTTTGTAATACTAGTTTGAATAATTACAATTTTAAAAATTTATTATTAAAAATAGAATTATAATGATAAAAATAATTTATTTTAATAAAACTAATCAATTAAATAATATATTTTATTTTAGAGTATAATTATAAATATATAATATATAATTTGAAAATAAGTTTAACAAATCTACCTTAATGACAGAATAAACAAGTTATTTACAAGGCTAACCTAATGTTTAGACTTGATTTCTTATTAAACAAGTTTTCAATTTACACTTAATTATTCCTCCTTTATGAAAATAAACAAATTCGAGCAAGCTTTCAAAGACTAGCAACCAATTTCTTATTATTGAAGTTATCGGCTTGTTTGCAGCCTAAATATGGGTTGAGTTTGATTACATCTGCCCAAGATCTTAAGGGAACCAAAAAGTTTTCCATAATTGGACTTTGGCCACATATTTCTCTTGGCAACAGTTATCCACAACCTTTCATCTTCACCTTGGCCTATTCAGATTCAAAATTTTTAGTTTCGCCCCAGAATAAATCATCTTTGGAGCAATCTGGAGCTGAAAGCGAAAGGCATAATGGCAAGCTAAAATCAGTTGACAAGTGCTAGATGAAAAGATTCACAACTCTTCTTATGATGTCCTGAAAACATTAGGCATGGTTTGAGCTTATTACAGTGAAACTGGAAAACATACCACATAAAAAAAAGAAATGCAAACGTGTCATGCTTGGCTAGAACTAATTATCAATCATCTAAAACGACTTGAGTTTGCCAAGTGGAAACCAATCAATATGGTGATGTGTTGAAGAAGTACTGTTCCAGAATTCAATGGCATCATCTTTCATCAACCATTGTCGCGGAGCTAGACATTGACATTGATTCATCTGTTAATGCTTGATCAAAGGACAATTCGTCTTCATCTTCTGATGATGACACAAACTTTATACGTTCCACCTCTCTCACAACCTCTGTCATCTCTGGTCGATTATTTGGGGACTTGTCGCAGCATCGGATGGCTATTTGTAGCAGTCTTAGCATCCCGGGAGCTGCACTTCTTTGTGCAGATATCTCTGTGTCAAATATCTCAGCAGTCCATTCTTCCCTGACCGCCCGATGAACCCAGCTGCAAAGATCCACTCCTTGGATTCCTGGTGGAGCTGAATGTGCCGATACTCTTCCAGTCAACAGCTCTAAGAGAATGCAGCCATAACTCCAGACGTCAGACTTCCTCGAAACCTTTTTAGAGGTCAGAAATTCAGGTGATTGATAGGAAGCTAGACGCTGAGCTGCTATGGGCTGTGCTATCAGGGAAGCAAGGCCATAATCTGAGACCAGAGCCATTTCATCCTCATCGAGAAGAACGTTTGATGACTTCAGGTTCCCATGGGGGACAATTCCTGGTGTTTTGGTGTTCAAGTGAAGGTATTCCAGGGCTCGTGCTAAACCCCGAGCGACTGCTAGCCTTGAATTCCATCGAAACGGAATCCTGTCCCTACATCTAGGTCCTGTATTGTCAAACTAACTTAAATTACAGTTCCAGATAGCCCAAAGATTACATAATATGTCACTTGTCAATGAATTTCTATCAAACTTAAGAGAAGCAGTGAGAACACTTACCATGAATACGGCCAAAGAGGTCTCCTTTCTCCGCGTACTTGTAGACCAGCAGCTTCTGATCCTTGGAATAGTAATAAGCTAGAATGGGTAACAAATTTGGGTGCTTGTGACCTGCTATTAAATGCATTTGGTTTGTGAACTCCTCGATACTGAATGGTTTCAACTCCTTGAGGCGCTTCACAACAACGGGTGGCCTGCCCTCCACCATAGCCTTGTAACTGGTACCAAAATTTCCCTTGCCGAGCCCCTCAGCAGCAGCTTTTAGAAGATCCTGCAGCTCGAATGTTGCTTCGTCATCCAGGAATATAAGCTTCCGTTGCTCTTCTTCTTCAACCACTTCCTCACCTCTTGGTTCTATATTCCTCACACTCTTTGATGACTCCTCCAGATCGTCATCGTTGTCATAACAATCATTGCAATCGTCATCCTCTGTCTTGTCTTTTGTCTTTTCATGTTCCTTCAACATTTCCTTTAACTTCCTAGATTTCTTAAAGTAAAGAAGGAAGAGCAAAATTACAGCAACTAGACCTACAATATCAAATAGCATAAACATAACAGGAAAAGGAGACTTTTTGGAAGAACTTTGATGCGTATCAGAAGAAGTGTTAATGGCCTCCTCCTTTTGGCCATTGCAGACATTGTGTGTGGGTGGACCACAGAGTTCAGAGTTATTGGAGAACGAATCGGAGCCAAACCGTTGGAGTGTGCGAGTTGCAGGTATCGTGCCGCTGAGATTGTTGTAAGAGACATTAAAGGCCGACAAGCTGGATTGGCTAAATTCTGGAATTGAACCTGAAAGACTGTTGACCTGAAGCTGCAAAGACACCAACAAATTAAGACCCAGTAGGGAACGAGGGATCGGACCGCTGAACCTGTTGCTTGACAGATCAACAAGCTTCATCTTCTTGTTCGAAGACAAATCCACAACATTTCCTGCTATTGAATTGTTCCTGAAGCTAAGAACAGTCAGCTCGGTGAGGACTTTGAATGCACCACTTTCAATTGTACCAGTGAGCCCCATACCTTCCAAGTTGATTTCACTTACACGACCATTTTCACAATTAATGCCCTGCCACAGTTGGGGAAGCCACTTGTTGTCACACTGAGGGCCAATCCAGTTGTTATTTAGAAAAGGGTCATCGAAAATGGCTTTGAGTGCATACAGGGCATCCCTTTCCTGATCAGATTGGGCTAAAGCGTGGAGATGTATTGAAGAAAGCATGACAAAAAGAAAGTACTTAGGAAGTATGGGAGATCCCATGGCGAAATCCAAAGTGAAGGCTCTGTTGATTTCTGTCTGTGCTAAATAGATAATTTTACAGGTATAAAATGTTCAGCCGGATCAGACTCGATGACATCGTCAATATTCTGATCAAAATGTCATTTATACTTACAATGTTCTTTGTTCAGGTTGAAGACAGAAGCAAAGAAAGTTTTCAACTCTTCTTTTTTGGAATTCTTGGCTAGCATGCATTCATTGATGGTATCGCTTTATATTGTTTATTAGAACCTTCCAGCTGCACACACATTGAACACGACCATTCCTATGCTCGCTATGCCATGTCTTTATCAAACGTGCCACATCTCCAAGTTGTTCATTAATTTAAATCCTAAGATTGCAAGACCTCGCTAAAAGGGACATATAAGTGTTTAAAAGCTTAGTTTTTTGTTTTTTTTTTTCTTTTGACAACAAGGAATCATTTTTAAACAAAATCAAACTTGGCAGCGTTATATTTAGAGAATTCAAACTTGAAATCATTTACTTTAATTATACAATCCTAAGTTCGTTATTACTATTAACCTACCAATGGTTACCTGTGGGTGGTTAAGAGTGTTGAATTTATCCAAGTTGTTCATCAATTTAAACCCTGAGATTGCAAGACCTTGTTAAAAGGGAAAGGTAAGCGTTTGAGAGCTAATATTTTCTTTTTTCTTTTTCTTTTGATGACAAGTAATCATTTTTGAACAAATTCAAAATCAATAACATTATATTTAAAAAATTTAAATTTAAAATTATGCACCATAATTATATAATTTTATATTTATTTTTATTATTAAATTATTATTTATAAATAGTTAAGAGTGTGATATTTATAAATAAATTAATAATTATTCATATTATATAATTTATAATTTAATTAGTCTTATGATAGATTAAAAAACCTTGTATTCAGGCCGCTTCTTATTCGTTGTTCGTAAGTGCAATATATTTTAAAATGAATAATTATATAATTCATATTATAACTAAGTGCATCAAACAGTACAATATTTTCATCAAAAAGGAATGTTGTATATATTTCATTTGAATATATATAGTGTTTACGACAAGTTCTACAAACAAAATGCAAACAATAATGTGTCTGATACAAAGGTTATACTGTTGAATGCAATCAATCAATTGACTTACTCGTGTACATAAGCGTCGAACCAGCTACCCTTTTTCACCGGTCCTCAGGATCATTTTTATCTGTATTTTCTCGCATTCAAGAACAGGTGCAGATAATATTTATTAGGTCTCTTTAACACTATTTTTTTTTTATCTAAAATTTTAAGACTTAAATTGTAAGTCTTTTGTTGTTGTTGTTTTTCTTTTTTTCTTCATTTTCAACGTGAGAGTTTTTGCTTTCGACTCTCATTTGTTTTTACAAATGCTACACCATGAGTGCGACAATAATAATCGCCACCGTAACTTGTTGTTTTCTCAGACAAGGGCATAGGATCTCGTTTAATGGCAGAGAATGTGCTGAATGTGCTGTGCTAGGTAGACACGAAATCCGAAGCCATGAAAGTCATTGAAATCAAAGTTCCCCCGCGCCATGGCGTGGTTATCTGTGTTATTATAATAATCATTCAAATTACGCAATTCTGAAGGGAGGGAAGGTAACAATTTCTTGGTATTTCACCGATACTTTTTTTTTTTTTTCCTTCCGTTGGGATCTACCGGATGCGACCTGTACCGTGGGAGGTTGTTCTCAAAAGATAAGAAAAAAGACAGTTACATTTGTGTAGTTATTTTGAAAAAAAAAAAAAAAAAGAAGTTTTAACCAGCGACCCCCGAGTGTTACCGTTAAAATAACATGAAGTTGGCACCATTTTGACCACTGGTGTTTGTTTAGACGCAGCCCTCTATGTTTTGGAATAAGGGTAAACCTATTAGCTAGGCAGATTATTACTACAATGTATTCATTGAAAATTCTTCGATCTTGATGAAGTAGTCCGATTTTAATCAAAATCGGAAGAGCCCACTGAAAAATGCACCTAAACAGATTCGTGATACTACATGATCATAATACCCAGACTAATTAAATCAAACATATTAGACAAGTATGTAAATTCAAAGAACAAAGATTAATTAACAAGAGTTAGTGTAGTTTATAAGGAAAGGGGTGTCTCCCTTTCTCTGTTCCATTCTCGCTGGAGCACTTCAAGAATAAAATCTTCCATGCACCGTTTCCAAAATTTCTCGGAAAGTGACATAGTCAAGTTAGCTCGAGAATACCCTTACCGTAAAATGGCAAACCCCCCCCCCAAAAAAAAAAGAAAAGTGGCAGGAGAGAAGCTTCATCTTGGTTTATAGTTACTAATATTACGGAAGAATCCACCTTTAAATGTGCATGACATCAGGAATTAGACTAAAATAAAGAAGTGCTATAGGGACAGTGATGTTGGGACTCATGATAAGGAAAATTTAATCCTAAACCATCAACGCTCATGCAAAGCTAGTTATGGAAATCCCCTGCTAACTATATCAACTAGGAATCAAAATATCATCTTCAAAAGCTTCACAAATAAATTCAATATATTTGTAGTTGAAACAGCAAATTATTCGCAGAAAATTGGGGAAAAGAATAATCAATCTGAAAAATTATAGTAATTAATTAATAACTAAAACGAGAAACATTCTGGCGGAAGTTTGGCAACTTGAGTACGAGGAATTGAAGTCGGATCAGTAACACAATTCAAACCAACAGATAAATCTAACGATCAATGATGCAATCTATGTTGCTTGACAAAGAAGCTTTCGGAGGAATCAGAAGCATGATTAAGTATTTTAGAAACTGGAAAATCATTAAGTAGAAATGATTTACATCTCCATCATAAGCTAGATCATAACAATGAAAATGTGACAGTTAAAATGATTTCGTTGAAGTAGACACAATATTTGACTTAATTGATATATGAAATATCAATAAACTCAATAAAATAATTTCATAATAATTTTGTTAGTATCTCATGGCCTATTAGGCCTGTCGTGGGGGCCTACTGGACTTGAAGGCTTGCTGGACCTCTCTCTTTGCTGTTCTGGGCATGGATTAGGAGATATTGAGCCTCTAGAAAGCCCACTCTCTTGCTTTTATTTCCCATTGGACCTGACAGACCTATCTCTTCGATGCTTTGAGGCCGAGCTTGAAGAAGAGAATCTGAGCCAATGGGGCGGCCCGATTCTCTGCTGCCTTGTATTGTTGATGTAGTTCGCGTGCTGTAATCTTGATTTCAATCTACTGGGCCTTGGTCCTTATAACTGTAACTGGATATTGCCCATCTTGCTATGGCTTGGAAAGAGATGACCTCCCTAAGAGCACGATGAAACTTACAGGTAGAATTGAGTTTCAGGGATCGAAAATGCAGCTTTAATTAAGGCTCAACAACTGGAGGCTCTGTGAGACTACCCATTAGACTTTTATTTGATGACCCGATAAAAAAAATTGAGATTTTCTCTCATTCTGAATTCATAATGAGCTGGTTTTATTGTACTTAGGTTAAATTTTTTTTTAATACGGGCATATATTTAATAAATTATAATTTTTATTTCTATTTTTCTCTTTCCTTTTTCTTTTTTCGGTTTTCTTTTCATCTTTTTCCCCTTTTTTCAGTGTCCAAATCCAAGCCAACTAATCCGATCGCCTTTTACACCTACAGTGTGTGTGTGTGTGTGTGTGTGTGTGTGTGTGTGTGTGTGTGTGTGTTGTGTCTGATCTCTTAGTAAGGCTGGATAACATAATGGTATAACATTTAGTCATTAATTTTCAAGTGGCCAAACAGGAAATAGATAGCATACAAGATAATATATGTATTAAAATAAATTATTGTTTTGACTTTAGTGTAATAGGGTTGAATACATTTAGCCTCCCTATGCTTCATCTCTTTTGCATCATGTAAGATCGTTGTGGTTTCTTTTGTGGATTGGGACATCGATTAAGATTTCTTTCACTTAAAAAAAATTAATTCTAAAAAATTTATAAAATTCGTATACCATAAATTTCTCGTTATGTTTATTTTTCTTTTTTTTTTTTATTTTCTTGACTCCTTTTAAAATTTATAATTTTTAAATTTTTTATGAGTTCAATTTTTTACTCTAAAAAATTAAAAATATATATATATTATTTTTAAAATTTTCGGAAAAAAGAAAAAATAATCATTATGAATAAAAAAAATATTATTTTTTTGAGTTTAATTTTGGTTTTTTTTTTTTTTATTTCATACATTTCATCCTTAATATTTTGGAACTCAAATTTGTCGTATCATTGGTATTTTCTCATATCTCGCGGTTTCAAATTAAACGGGCAAATCAAATCTCTTGACATTTTGCTCAACCTTATAGACATGATGATAATAATGATAAGATGTAAGGCCAAGAAGTCAGAATTTCTCGGTGAAATTTGTCAAAGTGCCTTTAGTTCTTCAAGCGGACTGCCGCCATCAATGCCTAAGCCTGTCAATGGCTATTCGGACAGTACAGCATGAGCATCCAAAATCCTGACAGTCTCTCTATCTGACTGTCGAGAAGCAGTGCGAAGAATTTTCAACGTATTCTGATGCAATGGAGCATCCGAATAAATACTGATTTGGATGTTCAAAAAAAAAAAAAAAAGGGAAAAACGTGTAAAGACAAGGAGGGGACCTTATACTTCTCAAATTATTGATTAATATTTCATTTTGAAATATGATACCTCCTTCACCACAGGACTTTGTTTCATAATGTAATTCAGGTGTTTTGTTTTACTTACTCAACTGTGGTTTATTTAAATTTTGTATTTTTAATAGAATGTGGACGCTAAGTTAACTTGAATCACCAAGTTCCAAATTAAAAAATCCCTATAATCCGACATTTACAGAGGCATACGAAGAAAAAAAAGTTCTTGAAAGATCTTATTTTTCCAACTTTCATGGAGGTTGGAGGGCACGTTTTGGATGGAGCCGGAAAAGAAGGCATGCCTTGTGCGCACGGATTGGCTGACTAGAATACCAACAATTAGAGGAAAATGTTGTGCAAACAACCAAATCACTTGTAAGCTTTTGGGCTAAAAGTAAAAGGGTACAAGATATTCCGTCAAGAATTTCCAACTCTAGGGATGGTTCCTAGATCCAAATCTAACGGATTCATAGACACTCGATGAGTAATGTTGAAATGATCATCGATAATATATATATATATATAAACATAACAATTGTGATTTTTTTTTTTTAATTTTATAGACACCACAATATTTTGTCTCATTGTCTTCGAAAAGCTAACCATGTGAAAAGCACACCATTGAAATTTTGAGAAATGAAAAGACTTTAAATAATTTTGAAATTGTTAATAATAAATTAATTGTGAGGGGCCTGATGGGGGATTTGCGAGCAAAGTACTGGAAGTTTATTCACCAACTCAACCTTAATTGGAACAATTGTCTGTCAAGTGATTGTGACTCGTACCTACTGCGGGAATACTTTTCTGAGACATTCCCATGACTCGTTACAGTTTTTAGCAAACTTGCCTTCTTCTTCTTCTTCTTCTAAGCAAGCATATACGGACATATATGTAGAAAGACTATGGAGCTATATGCAGAGACGACAAGGCATTAGAGATACCGATTTTTCTGTCATGCTGCTTTGTCCTTTTGGATAAAATAAGTGCGAGTTAGGTACATGAATTATCAAAACAAGCCAGCTATATCGTGGCTAAAGAAAGACGAGATTATCACACCGAACAGAAGGTAGCTTCTGTCAGTTCACACTCGCATGACAGAGTGTTGGATAGGTAGTGGACAATGAACATGGCGGCCACTCAAGAAGTCCTATTTTTCCCTGATGGCCGATTTATATATTTTATATTGACGTGCCAAATAGATAGGATGGATGCAGTAGGAACAAAAAAATAATCCTCCCAATTAACTATTCATCCCAGCTTTGAGGGGTATATACAGGAAAATACAAAACAAAGGGGAGATTTTCCCTTTTCTTCATTAATGGGATGTGATGTGAGAGAGATTTTCCCTCATTGGAATGTGAAAAAAAAAGAAGAAAACAAACGTGAAGGAAAAATATAAAAGACAATGAAAGAAAGAAGTTTGAAATGAGGGGTAACCGTTTACGAAAACATGTTAGGAAAGTTTACACTTTTAGAAATAATGATTTTGTGAACATGGAATTGCTAGCTACATGACAATCAATTATATTTTAATTAAACGAATTGATTTTTCTCTTGGGTTCTATCTTATATCTTCTCCGGAGCCCGCCATGCGCGTATGGTTCACTTCAAAAGAATCTGTGTATGTGTGAGAGAGAGAGTGAGGCCTTAAAAAAAAAAAAAAAAAAGAGGAAAGAAAAGACAGAGAATCACAGATGTAGGAAAATAAGAAAAAAGAAAAGATAACGAGCAGAGGGAGGCTGGCAATTAAATAAATATAGTGAATAATTGTGAGCTAAAATATGTAAACTAAGTTTATGGTCCTAAATATAGTGAATCACTGCTTTTTAAAAATGTAGACGAAATAATTTAAGTTATTTTTAAAGATTTGAAATTGCACATAGACAAGAGAGATATATAAATAGATAATATATAAATGCAGAGATACATAGATAGACACAAATACTATTCCATCTCATGTGTAAAATCAACGCCAACTGCTATTGCAACTAGTGGTGAGATTTGATACAATATAAATTATATAACGGTAGAGCGGGAACATATATTTTGCACATCAGTTATGTGAAAGAAAACAAGTCAAAATTGATATATATCTCGTTATGGTGATTAAAGTCTTAAACCATAAGATTAGTTTAAGGTATGTGGATTCTAATTAACTCGTGAAACCAAAATAAATAAAGTCAAATTATGTGATAGTTTTTTTTTTTTTCCATTTCTTCATTCAATTGTTTTTCAACACCAACTACCCAATTAATAATCAACTACAACACAAATAATTAATTAACAATTAAAAACTGAGAAAAAAAAATATCAATCTCCTACATCACACTGACTATTCCCTAAACTGAGAAAACATTTAATTGACTCTCTTCAATTTTGGAAGCAAAAAAAAAAATTATGTAATAACTTTTTTTTTTAATTTTAAGAATATTAATAAATTTTATTCAAATTCTATAAATATTAATAAATCTGATTTTTTATAAGACTTTCATGTTAATTAGAATAATAATTATAATTAGAAATTTAAATTCAATCTACCATTTAATTTTAAACTTTATTCAATCACTCTAATTTAAGTGTGCTCAATTTTAAAATATTAATGTCTAGCTAAGTGATGCAATTCAAAGAAAATATTTTAGTCAAGTAAAAATTTGTCTAGTCGATTAATTACTATTAAAAATTAGTATTTCACAATGAAATAATAAGCATAAAATGTAAAAGAAAAACTCGGTATTTTTATTGTCGGTATTTTTGATTATTTAGCTTAGTATAATAATATTGTATATTAATTTAAAATTTTAATAAAATTAAAATTTTAAAATATATCTAACTCTTTTTTATATTATAAAATTGAATTGAGTTTAACTTGCATCACTATTCACTTTCGTCTTCAAAGAGATAATAAAAAGTGAAGTTAATACGGCCGGTGGGAAACCGGTGTGGAACCCTAGCAATTAGTTTATGAAAGCTTATGAAATTAGTGGAACATAAAAACATCACCTTATACTTCTGAACTGACATAAAAATAAATAAATAAATAAATAAATAAACAATGCAACACACGGCTCCAGTAGTCGGCAAGTAAGAAAAAAGTGACACCGATTGTAGTCAACTATCAGAATTTTTAGCTTTTGTTGACCCAAAAAGATAGGAAAAGGAAAGAGAGTATTCCAGCATAAACGCCTCATGATTGCTTGCCAAATGCATTTGCCAAAATCACACCGAAGCAATAGATATTGCGGGTCCTTGCTGTTGGTGCAATTAAAGAGAACGCATATATTAACTAGCTACCCGCCACTCTTGCATAAATTAGGAATAGTAAGAATTATATCCCCAACTCTCAGAAGAAGAAAATTGGATTTTTTTTTAATTTTTTTTATGAAATGTGCTTCATCTAAATGACCGAAAAAGGAAAAAGGGTATTAAATTTTTTTAACAGTGAGACACCTTTACGTTCTTTCTTGCCAGTAATGAATATCTTTGACAACTGATAATAATACTTTGAGATTATTTTTGTACTCGCTATTAATTACTAAAATTTGTGGTGTCAGTATCTTCTTGTTGTCGACCAGCTTGTAACTATTAGTAACAACAAGAAGATATCTAAAAATTATCTTTGTCGAAATCTATTGAAGATGTATCATACCTTTATCAATTAAATTTATAACTGTGTTATAGAAATTCACTTTAGCTTTTTCCATCGCTCTTAAAAATAAATATTTCTGAGAAAAAAGCTACCTACAATTGTTGATGTTAACTGTATTTACTTATTATTAATGTTTATTTTTATGCACCATCTAATTGAGCATGCCAATGTTTTCTCTCATCACATTTTTCATGGTAATTATTCTCTTTCCCATTTTAAATTTCACCTTTCCGTGGCAGCTGTAAGAGAGTAATTAATATAAATTGTGCACAACATCTTGGTGTGCCCATTGATTTATAAATGGTCGCTCCATCTTCTGTACACGTTTAGATTACTTTCCGAATTTATGTATACTAATCTTCATTCAACATTTTTTTTTTTAAATATAAATTAGGCTCAACTTAATACCTCCCTTGCAAATGACAAAAAACTTATGATTTGACGAAGGCATGGCTGGAAGCCACGGCCAAGCCACTCAAGGCACTGTGTGAC
The DNA here is from genome assembly GCA_020883675.1 of Bruguiera gymnorhiza. NCBI lineage: Eukaryota > Viridiplantae > Streptophyta > Magnoliopsida > Malpighiales > Rhizophoraceae > Bruguiera > Bruguiera gymnorhiza. The sequence continues at coordinate 3,174,794 of JAIRCJ010001048.1, forward strand.
AAGGATTTACCATTATTTGGATGCCAACTCAATCACACTTAAGCTTTTGAAACTTCCCGGAGCCTTTCAATCCCAGGAACTGTTACTGGCCGGATTTGCTGACTCGATCGCCAACTCCTTGACTGAAAATGCCTATAAAAACCTCTTGCTCCCAACCCACAAGAACGCACACAAGCTTATACATAGCTAGTAGCTTTGAGCCATAAATTGCATCTAGCCAATACATCAATTAAATAGCAAAAGCAACTAACTTGTATCTAGCTAATCTATACATGGAGTACGTCCCCGGATTTTGCAAGCATTCAATGTTCCTTAAGTTTCTATTGCTCGCCATGATTGCCACCTTGGTGCATGGCCAGAGTACCAGCGTTGGGTTCTACTCAACCTCATGCCCTCGAGCAGAATCCATCGTGCAGGCCACAGTTCAGTCTCATTTCAGTTCTGATCCGAGAGTCGCACCTGGATTGCTCAGGATGCACTTCCACGATTGCTTTGTGAATGGTTGCGATGGTTCCATCCTCATTGATGGGTCGAACACTGAGAAAACAGCACCGCCCAACCTGTCGCTGAGAGGATACGAGGTGATCACTGATGCCAAGACCCAACTCGAGGCTCAATGCCCTGGAGTTGTCTCTTGTGCAGATATTCTTGCCCTTGCTGCCCGCGATTCTGTCGTTTTGGTACGAACTAATTAACAACCATATGTTATTATGTATATTATGTATAACCCATATGCCTATCAATTATATTTTCAAACCCAACAATTAATAATTAGTGCGGATCTAGTTGGGATGTGCCAACAGGACGCAAAGATGGCAGGGTGTCATTGGCTTCAGACACTGCCAACTTGCCAGCCTTCAACGACTCCGTCGATGTGCAAAAGCAGAAGTTCTCAGCGTTCGGCCTCAACACTCAAGATCTTGTTACTCTTGTTGGTAAGAAAGAAATGTCTCCCTCTCTCTCTCTCTCTCTCTTTTTCTCTCCTGGCCTCTCAATTTAACTTTTTTTTATTAATGTTGAATTGTCATTCAACTGTTAAATTACCAACTATTATTAGTTATCATTACGTAATTATAATTACATGATCAGTGATTAACATTACGTAATTATAATTATCTTTTTATTGTTTCTTTTGGTCGGGAATTATAATTATCTTTTTTATCTGTTGGTAATTAAACAGGAGGACACACCCTAGGAACCACGGCATGCCAATTCTTCAGCTACAGACTGTACAATTTCACCGCCGCCGGAGGTGCCGATCCATCCATCGACCCCACATTCGTGTCTCAACTACGGCGTCTCTGTCCCCAAAACGGTGATGGGACAGGGCGCGTCGCCCTGGACACGGGCAGCCAGAATAGATTCGACACTAGTTTCTTCACCAACTTGAGGAACGGCCGAGGAATATTGGAATCCGATCAGAGGCTGTGGAACGACACCACCACAAGAACGGTTGTCCAGCGCTTCCTCGGCATTAGGGGACTACTTGGCTTGACCTTTAGCGTGGAGTTTGGCAGGTCCATGGTTAAGATGAGCAACATTGGCGTCAAAACTGGTACGGATGGAGAAATTCGCAGGGTCTGCTCTGCCATAAATTAATCACAACAGAGATTAATATTAATGTCACTCAAGACTCACCGATAATTAATTAGCTATAATGCATCTCCCTATCTACCTATCCATCTATCTACATAACATGTAGATGATGGGAATGCATCTCCCTATCTACCTATCCATCTATCTACATAACATGTAGATGATGGGAACAGTCCGAGCGAGAGTATCTTTTGGCTATGTGCCACGAGCATGAAGGCTTCCACGTTTTGGATTGTAAGCCACAGTGGTATTGGACAAGTTATTAATAACATGTGCATCCTCCTGTTGCAAGTCATGGATGCAATCATTGGGAAGTAAGATTATAAGGATCGTGATTCACGTGTCGAACCAGAATGTTTGATTTTGAGGTCAATACACGTGCGCCCGCCACTTCATCTGCATTTTTCTCTCCCTCTCTTTCCTCCTGCCACGTAACCCCAATAACGCATTGTGAATTGGCCGTGGAACGCTGCTCTAATAAGCTCATTTATGAAAAATTTCTTGAAATAACATTATTTCATTTCACTACTTAAAGAGATATGCAAGGTCTTTTTCTTTTTTAATATGTAATAAAAAAATGATGATAGACACGAAAATTGTATTACAAAAATCACAAAATAAATATTAATAAGCATCAATTCATTATAATTATTAGTTGTAATTAATATAAAATAATAAATTATAATTAATAATTATATATATATATATATATATTTAATGTGTCTTTTTATTATTATTATTATTTTTTTAGACGCGATCATATGACACATACAATCAGTAGGTATAGGCCAGTAAAATAATTATTTTGCAGTCAAAACAAACTATAGCACCTGAATTTCTAGCCATTATTATTATTATCCAATAATCAACTGCAAAATAAAACAGGGTAGAGAATACGTTAAAAAAAAGAAAAAAAAGGAATGGAGATTGATGAAGATATTATTACCTCAGACTATAAGCGGGATATGTAGGCCTAAGACTTGATTTCCAACTCTACTTCCTTTCGTCAAAGAAGCAGAGTCTAACCATCTGTAATTAGATAGAGTTTTAATGGAAGTAAGTTACCTGTGTAATAATCTTCAGATAACTATTAAAATGAGGAACTAGAGAATCAAAAGAAGCGGAAGAATCCATGTTATATATTATTGTTTGTCAATAAGGTAAAAGAGAAAATAGAGATCATCAGGAACATTCATTACTGGAGATGAAGTGACCTTGAGATCTTTGTCACTATGAAACTGACAGTGGCGCATATTAGCGAAAGCCTTTAAGAAAAAAAAAAAAAAAACAAAACAAAAGGGCTACCATCTGGCAAATGGATGCATAATATGGCATTATAGGTCACAAAAATAGAAAAACATGATGGAATACCAGAAGCAATCACCGTGTTCTTGAGACAAGTAACTAATCAATATATTTTAAATTATATATTCAGTGTAATTTTCAAAACTAGAAATAGGGTGATTCCCATTTCGTAAAAAGCTGCCGAACCAATAATGAACAAATTTCCAGTATTTGTCTTTTCTACGTGCCTTCATTTTTTACCAAGAAATTTGTGTTAAGCGTTTGAGGGGGCAGATTGTGGTCCTCTAACTTTTCTGTTTAAAATATATAAATTATTTATCTTTCATGATGTCAGAGCCCATTAAGAAAAGTGTTTATTTCGCTTCTCTATCAACATTATTGGGGTCAATGTTCCATCTCTTTACAACACCATAATTATAAAAAACTAGACCTAGTAGATTGATGTATCAGATCTTGTCCGACGGTTTTTTTTCTTTCTTTTTTTCTTTTTTATGATAATTCAAGTTCAGATTTTTGTTGGGCAGTGGCCCTCGTACTTGATTTTGGGATGATATATGGCTTGATGACTCTATTAGAATTAACAAGTTAAAGGAAGAGTTGAGCAAGTCCTTTGTCATGAAGGACTTGGGACCAGTAAAGAAGATCCTCGGCATGTCAATCACTCAGGATAGTAAAAAGAACAGGTTGTACCTGTCCAGAAACAGTACATTGAAAAGGTACTTCAGAGGTTTAACATGGATAAAACTAAAGTGGTAGGTACTCCTCTTACTATACACTTTAAATTATCCATTAACCAATGTCCTTCCACAGAGAAAGAGAAGGAAGAGATGCAAAGAGTTCCATTTGCATCAGCTGTGGGTAGTTTGATATATGCAATGGTGTGCACGAGGCCTGATATAGCTCATGCAGTTGGCACAGTTAGTCGGTTCCTTTCAAATCCCGGTAAAGAGCATTGGGATGCAGTAAAGTGGATAATGAGATATTTACAAGGCTCCACTGATTTGAGACTTTGCTTTGGGAGTAATAAGTCTATCCTTACTGGATTCACAGATTCAGATATGGCAGGTAACATTGACTCCAGAAAGTCTACTTCAGGTTATGTGATTACTCTTGCAGGGGGAGCAGTGAGTTGGCAATCTCGATTGCAGAAGTGTGTTGCATTGTCCACTACAGAGGCAGAGTTTATTGCAATAATTGAAGCGTCTAAAGAGTTGCTTTGGATGAAAAGGTTTATGAAGGAACTTGGTTTTCAACAATCAAATTATGTGTTGTATTGTGATAGGCAGAGTGTCATCCATTTTGGTAAGAATCTAACTTTTCATACTAAGTCAAAATATATTGATGTGCGGTATCATTGGATACGAGATATTTTTTATTCTAAACAGTTAGCACTTGAAAAGATTCATAAAGATAATAATGTTGCTGATATGATGACTAAGGTATTATCAAGATGAAAATTTGAGTTGTGTTGTACATTGACTAGGATGACCAATATTTCCATATAGTCGGGAGGGGGAGAATTGTTAGGTTAAATGGTCCCTTCCTATGTGGACCATAATACCTAAAAATATTAAAGGGGTATAAATAACCCTTTAACTAAAATAAACCTAGTGTGCATATGAGACAGCGGTTGCCCGTGAAAAAAAAAAAAAAAACAAAAGAAAAACAGAGAGAAGGAGAGTCGTCGCCTGCCCGAGAAAGAAAAGAAACACAAAGGGAAAGAAAAAGGCAGTCTCTTTGATCCTACGTTTGGACCCATTTTCTTTGTCCGATCAATTTCAAATTTGGCTGGTTGATAGAGGACGTTTAGTTCTTATTTCTGAACGGTGGAGATTGGATTTCGAGCACTATAAGTCCTACTTCTTTTCAGTTTTCGTAGGTCTATTCTCTGGGCAATTTTCTGTGTGCAGTTTTGATCAACTGTATAATTGAACGACTTTTTGTGGTCCGATCTAGCTGATTTTTGGTCAGTAGTTTGAGGACACATAGATCTTGATTGTGAATGGTTGGATCTGGTTTCTGTGAACTGCAAGTCAGGTTTTCTATTCGAATCGAAGTCTCTCGATTCTGGTAACTCTCTGTTCTCTCATCTGTGACAGTTTTGATCTACCGTATAATTGAAAGATTGTTTGTGGTCCGATTGAGCTGATTTTTGGTCAGTAGTTTGAGGACACATAAATCTTGTTTGTGAACGGTTAGATTGTTTTTTTGTGAATTGAAAGGTCAGGTTTTCCATTTGAACCGAAGCCTCTCAATTCTGGTAACTGTCTGTTCTCTCATCTGTGGCAGAATTGGTAAACCGTGTTAATGATTATTGATCCGTGGTCCGATTGAATTGAAATTTGGACAGCTGGTAGGGAACATCTGGAGGTTCATCTTGAACGGTTGGATTACGGCCTTGAGGTCTACTTGTTGAGTTGTAGTTGACAGAACGTGGTTAGTTTGTCTTGCTTAACTCACAAGTTTCTTGTTTAATCCAAATTGAATTTTGTTCAATTTGTTTGATGTAATTGAGGTTGTGTACCTCTATTGTACTCACTTGATTATAGTGGAGCTGACCTCTAATTCAGAGTGTCCGTGGTTTTTCCCCTCTTTTAATTTGAAGGGGTTTTCCACGTAAAATTGGTGTGTTTTCTTGTGTGGTTTATCTGCATTGCCATTTTTATTATTCAATCATCTCCTCACTGGTTCAAGCAAGTGGGAGAAGTTTTTTTGGGGCTATTTATACTCCGCTGCGCCTCCTCTTCTCCCATCAGAGTGGTATCAGAGCCCTTGGTTGGTGCATTTGACTTGTTTGAATAATAGAGTTGAATATGAATAAATTGGTTTGTTTGAATGGCACGAATTATCATATATGGAGGAGTAAAATGAAGGATCTCCTATTTGTGAAGAAATTGCATTTACCAGTATTTGCTACTACGAAACCTAAGTCTAAAACTGATGAAGAATGAGAGTTTGAGCACGAACAGGTTTGTGGTTTTATACGGCAATTTGATGATGATAATGTCTATAATCACATTTGCAATGAGACACATGCACAGACTTTGTGGAGCAAACTTGAGACTTTGTATGCTTCAAAGTCCGGTAATAACAAGTTGTTCTTGTTAAAGAAAATGATGCGGTTGAGATATAATGAAGGGAGTTCTGTTGCTGACCACTTAAATGAGTTTCAGGGTCTCATTGATCAGCTATCAGGCATGGGCATTAAGTTTGATGACGAAGTTCTCGGGTTATGGTTACTTACTACATTACCTGATTCTTGGGAGACTTTTCGAATGTCTCTCGCTAATTCTGCCTCCGGTGGTGTTCTATCAATGGAACTTGTAAAGGGTGGTGTGTTGAATGAGGAGATGAGAAGGAAATCTCAGGGTTCATCATCATCCAAATCTGAGGTTTTAATTACTGAAAATAGGGGGAGAAGTCAAAGAAAAGGAAATGGGAAAAATGGTAGAAGTAAGAGCCAAAGCAAGTCACGATCTAAGTACAAGAATGTCCAGTGTCATTATTGCGGAAAGATGGGTCACATTCAGAAAAAGTGCTACAAGTGGAAGAGAGAAAATAAAGATGGCAGTGATAGGTACGAGAAAAAAAATGTGAGTAATGATCGTATTGCTACTGCATCTACTGCATCCACTTCTGGTTCTGGTGACCTCATTATTGTTTGTGATGAAGATGTGATTAATTTGACATCTCATGAGACTGATTGGGTCATATATAGTGGTGCTTCTTTTCATGTTACTTCAAGAATGGAGTTCTTCACAACATATACTCTTGGTGATTTTGGAGTTTTGAAGATGGGTAATAACGGCTTAGCAAAGGTCATTGGCATTGGTGATGTTTGCTTAAAAACCGACAATGGAGCACAGTTGACATTGAGGGATGTTAGACATGTCCCTGATATCCGTTTGAATTTGATTTCAACGGGAAAATTGGATGATGAAGGTTTTTGCAGTACCTTCAGTGATGGTCAGTGGAAGCTTACCAGAGGCTCCTTAATTGTGGCACGAGGTAAGAAATGCTCTAGTTTATATTTCATGCAAGCTGTTATCTTCAAAGATGTTGTGAATGCAGCAGAAAATGATAATTCCATTGAATTATGGCATAAGCGGCTCAGTCATATGAGTGAAAAGGGGATGAATTGTTTGGTAAGAAAGAACCAGCTTCCAGACATAAAGAGTGCAGTTTTAAAGAAGTGTCCTCACTGTCTTGCTGGGAAACAAAACAGAGTTACATTTAAGAGTCACTCACCTTCAAGGAAATCAGAATTGCTTGAATTGGTGCATTTTGATGTATGTGGTCCTTTGAAGATACGCTCACTTGGTAGTGCTCTTTATTTTGTGACTTTTATTGATGATCATTCAAGGAAGCTTTGGGTTTATGCATTGAAGACTAAAGATCAAGTCTTTGATGTATTTAAACAATTTCATGCTTTTGTTGAGAGACAGACTAGTAAGAAGCTGAAATGTGTCTGCACTGATAATGGTGGTGAGTATAGTGGTCCATTTGACGAATACTGCAGAAAGTATGAGATCAGACACCAGAGGACACCTCCCAAGACACCACAGTTAAATGGTTTAGCAGAAAGGATGAACAGAACGTTGATTGAGAGGGTTAGATGTCTCCTCTCAAATGCAAAATTACCTAGATCCTTTTGGGGTGAAACTTTGAATACAGTCACACATGTAATTAATCTGTCTCCTAGTGCTCCGCTACAAGGTGATGTTCCAGACAAAGTGTGGTTTGGTAAGGAAGTCTCTTATGACCATTTACGACTCTTTGGCTGTAAAGCTTTTGTTCATGTCCCTAAAGATGAAAGAGGGAAGTTAGATGTGAAGACTCGGCAGTGTATCTTTCTTGGTTATGGTAAAAATGACTTCGGGTACCGTTTATATGATCCGGTTGAGAAAAAGCTTGTAAGGAGTAGAGATGTTGTGTTCGTTGAGGATCAAAACATTGAACACATTGAGAAGTCAACTCCTCAGGTTAATGATAGTCCTGCTGATATTGTTCCATTTCCCCAGACACCTCTGAATGATCTAGTTGATGTTCATGGTGATATTCAAGAACGTGATGAGAATGTTCAACAGGATCAGAATATGGAGGGTGCAGGTGATATTAATACTCCAATAGAAGATCATCCGCACATACCTTCACCTCCATTTCAGCCACGGAGGTCTAATAGAATTCCAGTGCCTTTTACTCGGTACTCTCCTGATGAGTTTGTGATGTTAACTGACGGGGGAGAACCTGAGTGCTATACAGAAGCAATTGAAAGTGAGCACAGGCAGCACTGGATCGATGCCATGACAGATGAGATGAAATCCTTATATGATAACTCTACTTATGAGTTAGTAAGGTTACCTAAAGGTAAGAGGGCTTTAAAGAATCGATGGATTTACAAAATAAAGCAAGAAGAAAATACTTCATGTCCACGATATAAAGCCAGATTGGTTGTCAAAGGATTCAGTCAGAAACAAGGTATCGACTTTGAAGAGATCTTCTCACCGGTGGTGAAAATGTCTTCCATTCGAGTTGTGTTGAGTTTGGCTACTAGCCATGACTTAGAGATTGAGCAGATGGATGTGAAAACGGCTTTTCTCCATGGTGACTTGGAAGAAAAAATTTATATGGAACAACCAGAGGGATTTGAGGTGGAAGGAAAAGAGGATCATGTGTGCAGGTTGAAGAAAAGCTTGTATGGCTTGAAACAAGCTCCGAGACAATGGTATAAGAAGTTTGAGTCTGTTATAGGGGAGCAAGGCTATAAAAAGACTACTTCTGATCATTGTGTTTTTGTTCAGAGATTTACTGATGATGATTTTATCATCTTACTACTTTATGTTGATGATATACTTATTGTTGGTCGTAATTCATAAACCCAAAACTTCCTTGAATGATCATCAATAAAAGTCACAAAATAAAGAGCACCACCAAGTGAGTGTACCTTCAAAGGACCACATACATCAGAATGCACCAATTCAAGCAATTCTGATTTCCTTGAAGGTGAGTGACTCTTAAATGTAACTCTGTTTTGTTTCCCAGCAAGACAGTGAGGACACTTCTTTAAAACTGCACTCTTTATGTCTGGAAGCTGGTTCTTTCTTACCAAACAATTCATCCCCTTTTCACTCATATGACTGAGCCGCTTATGCCATAATTCAATGGAATTATCATTTTCTGCTGCATTCACAACATCTTTGAAGATAACAGCTTGCATGAAATATAAACTAGAGCATTTCTTACCTCGTGCCACAATTAAGGAGTCTCTGGTAAGCTTCCACTAACCATCACTGAAGGTACTGCAAAAACCTTCATCATTCAGTTTTCCCGTTGAAATCAAATTCAAACGAATATCAGGGACATGTCTAACATCCCTCAATGGCAACTGTGCTCCATTGTCGGTTTTTAAGCAAACATCACCAATGCCAATGACCTTTACTAAGCCATTATTACCCATCTTCAAAACTCCAAAATCACCAAGAGTATATGTTGTGAAGAACTCCATTCTTGAAGTAACATGAAAAGAAGCACCACTATCTATGACCCAATCAGTCTCATGAGATGTCAAATTAATCACATCTTCATCACAAACAATAATGAGGTCACCAGAACCAAAAGTGGATGCAGTAGATGCAGTAGCAATACGATCATTACTCACATTCTTTTTTTCGTACCTATCACTGTCATCTTTATTTTCTCTCTTCCACTTGTAGCACTTTTTCTGAATGTAACCCATCTTTCCGCAATAATGACACTGGACATTCTTGTACTTAGATCGTGACTTGTTTCGACTCTTACTTCTACCATTTTTCCCATTTCCTTTTCCTTGACTGACTCCTCCTTGGGCTCCCGTTATATTAACTTACTGTGACAGAGTTAGATCTCGTTCATCTTAATTTGCATGACACTCAGTCGATGTTGCAAAACAAGATGAACTAAATAAATCTTAGGGAGTTAGCATCCTTTCTCAGAATGGTGGCACAATTGTTGTGAACATGGGGAAATGGATGAATGGGCAGTGGATTTGACAATTTGGTTGGAGAAAATCTCAAATGCAAGCTGAACTTCTCAATTCTCTTAATGGTATTGCTCCATGTCATGATGAAGAGGATTTAATGATTTGGAAACAAAACTCTAATGGTGCCTTTAGTGTGAAGTCTTTTAATTGTGAATTGATCAAGGAATCTACAGGTCCTTCTGTTCCTCTTCCTCACATATGGACGGTTTTAGTTCCTCCTGAAGTTGAAATCTTTGTTTGGATGGCAATGTTTGACAGGGTAAATTCTAAAGTGCTGCTCTCTAGTAAAGGGCTCCTTTCTAGTGAGCAATCTCAAGTTTCTTTTTGCAACTCCCAACCTGAAACTACCAGCCATCTTCTCATTGCTTGCTTTTGGTCTTGGAAACTATGGAACTCCCTTGCTAGCCGGTGGGGATTTCAATGGTGCATGCCATCAAACTTGCAAGATTTGTACGTCCAGCTAGTTGGCATGTTTAGTGGTGAACACCAAAAGCATATTTGGATTATTCTCTTCTTTGCCGTGACGCGGACTCTTTGGCCCCAGAGAAATAAGATGATCTTCGAAGATGGGGCTCCAAATTGGGGAACAATGCTTGATTTGATTCTTATGGAGCTTAATCTTTGGCTGAAACTTAAGGATGATAACTATCCAATTGAAAGCCAATCCTTGCTTCTCTCGACTGATGCTCTTAAACTTTGGACTATCCCGAAATCACCACCTCAACTTCAGGCTTGGGATGGCTCAACTTTTGGGAAGCCCGGTCCTGGGGGCATTGGAAGTGTACTCTTTTGGCAACTTCATTTGTGTGTTTTCTTGTTCTGTTGGTGTGATTGATTCTAACCTTGCAGAATTGCTGGCAATTCTCAAGGCTATTGAGCTGACGGCATCGAACGATGGATTGAAGAATATGTCTTTCATTTTAGAGTCTGATTTACGCATTATCCTCACATGGTGGAACAAGAAAGAGTTGCTAAGATTGAAATGGCATTTTTAATGTATTTCTAATGCTATCAATCTTTGCTCTTCTTGGAGCTAGTAAAGAAAGGAACTGCTAAGTAATTTAATTTCATTGCCTGACTTTAATTTCCCTTTTTTGGCTCTTCATCCTCATCTTTTGTTACTAGTAACAATTCTATTCTTGTTAATAAAATCTTTTCTGACTGTTTCCACAGCAGGCGGAAGCAACGAAGAATTTTGTTTTTGGTCTAGTTGGTATAGAGATGGAGAATTAACCATAATTAAAGTCTCTAGTTTGAACTTTAGTCTTCACCCTTAAACGTTAAGTTGAATGGCTATTGGGCTATACTTAGTAGTTCCCTTGTGCTCGTGGTGGCAACTTGATCGATATGCGAGGAGGGCGATCAGTCGCCTGACGACATAGCAATTCAATTAACCCTGGGTTTGCACAGGACTTCTCCTGGAATCGTTGGCTTGACTCACGGCCTCCCACTTTGGTCACCGGGAGAGGACGGGGCGAGCACGCTCGCTTGTAGGGCACTAGCCCAGGGCTTGCGTTCCAGCCGTATTTGCACTAGTGTTGCAAAAGGATGAAATTTTACTAGCACTAGGCAGGCTCGAGACAATATGAGGCAAAAAGTCAATGCAAGCAATCTCCTGGAGAGCTTACAACAGCCCGTCGCTTGGAGGTCCAACTCAAAAGGGCTATAAGCACGCGAGAGGCACAGGGGGCAGACGAGAAATCTGTTGTAGAGAGCTGCAGAGCAGAGCCCTGTGCAAGCAAACCCCCCCCAAAAAAAAAAAAAAACAAAAAGGTGAGACAATCTCGCAATGAGACCCATAGTTCGAATTTCCCAGCGAGCAAAGTAAGAGTGCTAAAGCTACAGTTACTGAGAAGGAAAAGAAAAGGAAATGATAAAGGTTAAAAAGGAGTTGCTGATACGTCCCTTAAGGCATATTGTTGCAAGACATCTTCAATAGAGTCTTAGGGCATTTATACTTTTTTGTTCCTTACATGGAAGAACGTCTGGTGCTTGATTTTTTAATACCCGTCATCGCTGACTCTTTAGACTACGATTACCTCGGCTAAAACGTCGTGTCGTTTACCAATTCCCACCTGCTAACAATTGAGGTGGTGCATCTCACTACTATTACTGCTCATTAATAGTTAATAGCACACCCTTAATTCGACACATCCAACCGACGGTAAAGAAGCCATTTTTATCCATATTGTAGGTCCTTGATATTGCTCACATGTATCTTGGTGTTTCCTTGACAAATCCTGGTTTTTGGATTCCAAATGATTCGAATATATAAACTCTGTAGATCCTATAAAATAAAATTTTAAAAAAAAAACTAAATAATAATCAGCACAATATCCAACAAAAGCACCCCACAACAACATAAAAAATAAGAATAAATGGGGATAAAAGGAGGAACGAAATTGATTTTAAAATCCCTGAATCCGACCCCATAACGCGGAACGCCTATGGCACCAAGCTGTTAATCAACTGAGGGAGAAGGAAAAGTAGAAAGTGATTTTAGGGTTAGGGTTTAGAGATTGAGAAGTCGAAAAGGAAGGAGAGAAAAAAAAAATTCAAAGTATAAAAAAAAAAAAGCCAAGAACTAATGAAAGGTAATTATGGAACTGCAAGACATAAGGAGAGAAAAAAGAGAAAAAAATGATTCAAGGAAGATGAAGTAGAACGCAATTTTAGGGTTAGAAAATTTGAAAAATTGAAAGGCAAGACAGAAACGGGAACCACGATGAACGATTTGTATAAAAGCTTTGCAAGCAAAAGTCATTTCACAGAAAAAGCGGGCTTTCTTTCGTTGACTTATACATTTTTTTTTTTTTACCGTGATTTAATTTCTATTGTGCCAAATATTGAAAAATGAGTATAATATTTTTCAAGAAGATATTTTAGATAAAACAAACGAACCCTTAGTTTAATTTTCTTTTAAGCAAGGAAATATTTGTTGTTGATTGATGTTATAAAATGTATCAACCACCAAAAAACGAGGAAAATGTTTTCATAAAAAAAATATTTTCCATCATTAAAGGGTCTTAGAGATTCTTCTTTCTCTCGAAATAGAGAAAAACTAACGTATCCACTAGTATGTAAGTAAAGAGAAATTGTGCCACATCGTGGAATCGAACCTAAAAAGTTAAAACTCGTAGTAATCGCAAACAAAATCAAGGTAGATAGACATTGATAGGCTCGATTAATAAATGTTACAACGAAAATTTACATTTCTTCAAGAAATACTTTATGAGGCAAGCTAAGGTACATCGTCCACCTTTTGCCTGATTAAACAGAAATCTACTAAAACCGTGGATGAGAGGCAATATCGGGAATCCACGTGTTAGGGTTATTACTTCTTTTATTTATTTTTAAACAACATAATACTTGCATTCATTCATTCATGACTGTCCCAAAAATAGAAGAAGGTAAAGGCTGTTAGAACTTTTTTAGAATTTCTCTTTCTGAAATTCTTATTTCTATAATGCAGGATCTTTTCTTTATGTGAATATTAGTAATAAATTATAACGAATTTTACATACCTCTATCCATGATGCTGGGTTCCTTCTGTGAATATGAGAATCCTCCTCTGATTTTGCCTTTTGATGAATTTCTCCTACTCTCCCCCTTTCCCTTTCTCTTTTCTCGATTTTTCTCTAATGGTTGAGAAGCGGAAAAGAAAACTAAACTTGCTGTAATGGAAAAATCACGTCCCTTTCTTTTCTGTAACGGTTGTCTTTAATGGTCTTTAATGAGGAGAGTGATTCTCTCTTCTCTTAATGGTCTTTAATGGGGAGAGTGATTCCCTCTTCTTTTATAACCGTTATCTTTAATAGGGAGAGTGATTCCCTTTTTTCCTGTAACCGTTATCTTTAATGGGGAGATTGGAGGGATTTTAAACCCAATGACCCAAATTACCGTTATGTCTAACCGACCATCATATTAGACCTTTTATATTTGATCATACTTTAAATAATAAGGGTCACTCATGTCAATTAATTTAACAATCTCCCACTTGGCCCATGTTATGAGTTGATGAATCAATAACGAATAAGTGTGCACCATACTTAAAGATCATCAAACCATAATACTTGATTGAATTAAGATGATTGGATCATGGCGGTCACACATCTTTTAGCGATATGATTCCTTCCATGCATCACGTAATCATCATAATTCATAATAACTTTACCAAGGAATACCGAGACTTTAAATTGTCATTTCCAAATACGCTATTAGTTATCTCACAAACTATAACTGTATACACCTTAATGTAGATAACAAAAGCGCAAACAAAACCATGACCTTAATTGAATTCATAAGTGTCACAATGATATGAGCAGTACAAAACATTTACTTTCAAGAGAATGAGGACCTGTCTATAATGCTCATCCGTTCAACATGTCCAGTAAATGTTTTCGGTGGCAAACTTTTAGTTAACGGGTCCGCAATCATCAATTCAATACCAACATGCTCAATAGACACTTTTTGGTTTTGTACTTCTTCCTTAACAGATAAGTATTTCAAATTCATATGTTTCGCACCTTTAGAATACCTATCATTCTTAAAGAAGAAAACAGCTGCATAATTATCACAATAAATTCTTAACGGCTTTTCTATATTATTGACCAAACCAAGTCTTAAGATAAAATTCCGCAACCATAATGCATGAATAGTAGCCTCAAAGCATGCTACAAATTCAGCCTCTATAGTGGAAGTAGCAATGATAGACTGCTTCCCACTTTTCCATGAAACTACTCCTTCGGCCAGCAGAAACATGTAACCAAATGTAGATTTCCTCGAATCTACACATCCAGCATAATCTGAATCCGAGTAGCCTACTACTTCAAGATGACTTGATCTTTTATAAGTAAGCATGTAATCCTTAGTGCCTTGTAAGTACCTAAGTACTTTCTTTCCGGCTTTCCAATGATCCATTCCAGGATTACTTTGATATCGACCTAACATTCCGACAGCGAAACTAATGTCTGGCCGAGTGCATGTTTGAATGTACATCAAACTTCCAACCAGCGATGCATAGGGAATGGATTCCATTGATTTTCGTTCCAAATCATTCTTTGGACATTGCAATTCACTGAACTTGTCCCCTTTTTGAATTGGAATTATTCCTGTAGAGCAATTTTCCATTTTAAATCTCTCTAATACTTTATTGATATAGCCTTTCTGAGACAATCCTAACAATTCTTGTGATCTATTGCGAAATATTTCTATTTCTATCACATAGGATGCCTCATTCATATCTTTCATTTCAAAAGTTTCAGAGAGAAATTTCTTAACATTATGCAACAAACCTATGTCATTAGCAGCCAAAAGAATGTCATCGACATATAGGACTAATATAATGAACTTGCTCTCACTAACTTTCATATAGATACACCGATCAACGGTGTTCTCTACAAAACCATATGATATAATGGTATTATTGAACTTAATATACCATTGTCGGGAGGCTTGTTTCAGTCCATATATCGATTTCTTTAATTTACACACCAAATTTTCTTTCCCTGTGGTTATGAAACCTTCAAGTTGATCCATATACACTTCCTCTTCTAAGTCACCATTCAAAAAGGCGGTCTTTACATCCATTTGGTGGAGCTCTAGGTCATAATGAGCCACCAAAGCCATAATGATTCTTAAGGAGTCTTTCTTAGAGACTGGAGAGAAAGTCTCCTTATAGTCAATACCATCCTTTTGAGTGTAACCTTTGGTAACAAGTCTGGCTTTATACCTTTCGATGTTGCCTTTTGAGTCTCGCTTGGTCTTAAAAACCCACTTACAGCCAACTCGTTTTGACCTTTCAGGTAACTCCACTAGTTCCCAGACTTGATTTACATCCATCGATTTTATCTCTTCTTTCATGGCATTGAACCACTTTTCAGAATCATTACATTTCATGGCTTGTGTAAATAAGACTGGGTCTTTATTAATGCTCAATTCAGATTCATGTTCAAGTGAGTAAACCACATAATCATTCGATATGGCTGATCTTTTCTGTCTTGTAGACCTCCGTAATGCCATTTCTTGTGCTATCACTTGCTCATTTGTGACTTGCATATTGTCACTTGGTTCATCACTTATGTGTTCACCTTGTGTGTTTCGAATATCAATTTGTTGTCTTTGCATGTCGTATAACTGTGATGCAACAAAAGGAACAACAACTTGAGTAGAAACACTTGGTGTGGGGATAACAACTTGAGTAGAAGTACTCACTGTGGATCTTTCATTTTGTAATTCTTTAATATCCACCTTTCGTGATTCCCCACTCCCACTGAACTGACCATTTTCAATGAACCGAGCATTGCCAGACTCAACTATTCTAGTATTATGGTTAGGACAATAGAATCTATACCCTTTAGACTTTTCAGGATAGCCAATGAAGTAACCACTAATGGTTCTTGCATCAAGCTTTCTTTCATGTGGATTATATATCTTACTTCTGCTGAACAACCCCAAACATGAAGGTGTCTTAAACTGGGTTTCCTACCTGTCCATAACTCATAAGGAGTCTTAGGCACAGCCTTACTAGGAACCCTGTTCAGCAGATATGCAGCAGTTTTTAATGCATGCATCCACAAGGATAAAGGTATAGTACTGTAACTTAACATACTCCTAACCATATCCATAAGTGTGCGATTCCGCCTTTCCGTTACACCATTCTATTGTGGTGTACCAGGCATTGTATACTGTGCACATATGCCTCGACTTTCAAGAAGTTTTGCAAATGGACCAGGACATTGTCCACTTTCATTGAATTTTCCATAATATTCACCACCTCTATCTGACTTAATCACTTTCACTTTTCTATCTAACTGCCTTTCCACCTCATTTATAAACACCTCCAAGGCGTTTACTGACTGAGACTTTTCATGCAGTAGATATAAATAGCAATATCGTGAGTAGTCATCTATAAACATGATGAAATATTTCTCACCACCTCATGATGAAATATCAAAGGGGCCACAAATATCAGTGTGTATTAATTCTAAAGGCTCATTACTTCTCATGGCTGGGTTCTTTGATGTGTGTCTTGTCTGTTTCCCTTTTATACAGTTAACACATACGTCCCAATCAGTAAAATCCAATTGAGGTAGGATATCACCTTTCACCAACCTCAATATCCTTTCTTTGGATATATGACCTAATCTTTGATGCCATAAGAAAGCAGAATTGTCATCATGTGCATTACGTTTGTTACCTATATTATGCTCAACAAGAAATAGAAAATCAGCATACATAACATCAAGATTAAAACGGTACAAATTATCAACCAGAGTACCAGATCCATAATAGTACGAATGTCTATACAATGAAAATGTACCGTTTCTAATCTTAAGGTTAAATCCTACTTCATCCAACTTTGCAACAGAAACTAAATTTCTAGCACATTCAGGAACATAGAGACACTTTTCCAGATCTAGGTGACACCTAGTATCCAAAATTAATCTGTACGTCCCAATTCCTTCTATTCGTGCCTTCATTTTGTTTCCCATATAAGGGAATTTCTCAATTCCTGTTATGGGCTGGATTGAAAGGAATCCCTGCATAATATGTGACACATGAATAGTAGCTCCAGAGTCTAACCACCAAGTATTATTAGGTACTTCAATTACATTTGATTCAAAATATACTGATATACAGTACGTACCTTTCTTTTCGAACCAAGCCTTTCTTTTTGGACAATCTTTCTTGAAGTGACCCATCCTTTTACAGAAGAAGCATTTATGATCCTTGTGAATCTGTCCTCTAGTGACTTTCATAGAGGCTTTGTTCTTCTTCTTATCCTTTCTATATGGTCTAGACTTGCTACTGCTAGCATCCTTATGAATAGTAAGATGAATAGAGTGGTCCTTCATCTTCTTTAATCTCCCTTCCTCCTGAATTCACATGGCCTTAATTTCTTGAAGGTTTCATTTCTCTTTGATAGTGTTATAATTCACTTGGAACTGACCAAATTCAGGAGGCAGTGAGTTGATGATGAATTGTACCAAAAAGGATTCACTCACATCCATGCTCATTGTTTTCAACTTTGCTGCTAGATTAGCCATACTAGTCACATGATCATGAATAGGCTATGACCAATCAAATTTCTTGGTCGTCAGCTCACTCATTAGGCTTCCTACAATGGATTTATCAGCTATATCTGATTGAGAGTATTCCTTAATTCTCATCATAAATTCCCTTACATTTTCTGTCTTAGGCATTGATGGTTTGACATTTTCAGCTATTGTCATTCGCATCAAATTCAAACTCAGCCTATTAGACCGTTCCCAAGCCTCATGTAGAGACTTGTGAGATTCTGTACTGGTCTCAGTAATGGCTGCAGACTTTTCATCCGAGATGACTGCTAAGTCCAAACCCAAAATGCCTAAGTGAAACTGAATATGCTCAGACCATTCCGCATAATTCAGTCCATTGAATTTGATCATCGCATTGCCTAAGGCGAACATATTATTGGAAGCTGTAAACATAATCCAAATTTACACATTAATGCTTTGAGTAAACTTAAATGGATTCAGATCAACTTTGATTATGTATTTAAGTTCACCTTTGGGTGATCCTCAAATACATAACTTTAATCAATGATGATGCTAATTTAGATATACTTTGATAGATCAATCAATCATACTAGAGTTAACATGAATATTATCTTTGGATATACAATCATATTTACCCAGTATATCAATGAATCTCTTTTAGTATTATTAATTATAGGCAATGATCCATCTTTGGATGATCTCCTAGCCTTATAATTAATAATCACAATTGTTCATTTCAAATCTGTACAACATTTCATTAGCATCTAAAGAAATGAACAATTAAAATTCACAATCAAATATTCAAATCCTTTCAAGCCAGGCCACTTTGGTGACTAACAAGCTTTCAATACTTGACTCATGTTGATGTGAATTCAATAAACTTTAAAAAAAATTTTCAATTACGAAGATTTAAATTATCTTTTATGTGGGAGTTTTCCAATAACCGGTCCCCTTTTCACGGTGGCAGCCATTCGGAAAAAAAAAAATTCTTCTCCACCACCGATCGGGGACTCGCAGCACCACCATACTGCAGGTGGTACACCCGCGTGTTGCTTTCGACCAAGGGACCCATGATGGCAGCGTCACTGTACCGCACCTTCCGGCCGAGCGACCCGCAGTGGCAACACCACCATACTGCTACTTCCAATCGAGCGACCCACAGTGGCAGCACCACCATACTGCTGCCTCCGGCCGAGCCACCCGCATTGCGATGGCAGCACCATCCTTCACCGGCAAGCCTGCGTCGCACAATCCAGTGACCGGGTTTCGCCGTACCTACCAGATCCGATTCGGATCCCCGCCCGAAAGCACAGCTCCCACCGGATCCGAAGTTGTGAAAGGCGACACCGGATCCAGACCGATCCGTGTCTTCGGCCGTTCACAGAACCTTAGTCTCGCCGGATGCCGTTCTGCCATACCCAGATCCGTTCGGGTCCGGCGGCGTACAGTCCTCATGCCGGCTTTCCCTTTTCCTTTCGACGCCGACCATTTCGGCGATGCTGACCTTCCATGGCCGGCGTTTCCCCTTTCAACGCCGGCCGACGTCGTTATCCATTAAATACAGCAAATAACAAAATAGAGAAAACCAATTTCACAGTCATTTTCCTTTTAGCGAAAAAACATAAAAAGAAAACAGTTCGGCGTAAACAAATAAAAGTAAAACAAATTACAATATTCGCTAACCTGGCTCTGATACCAATTGTTAGAACTTTTCTAGAATTTCTCTTTTTGAAATTCTTATTTCTATAATGTAGGATCTTTTCTTTATGCGAATATTAGTAATAAATTATAACGAATTTTACATATCTCTATCCATGATGTCGGGTTCCTTCTGTGAAGATGAGAATCCTCCTCTGATTTTGCCTTTTGATGAATTTCTCCTACTCTTCCCCTTTCCCTTTCTCTTTTCTCGGTTTTTCTCTAATGGTTGAGAAGCGGAAAAAGAAAACTAAACTCGCTGTAATGGAAAAATCACGTCCCTTTCTTTTTTGTAACGGTTGTCTTTAATGGTCTTTAATGAGAAGAGTGATTCTCTCTTCTCTTAATGGTCTTTAATGGGGAGAGTGATTCTCTCTTCTTTTATAACCGTTATCTTTAATAGGGAGAGTGATTCTCTCTTTTCCTGTAACCGTTATCTTTAACGGGGAGAGTGGAGGGATTTTAAACCCAATGACCCAAATTACCGTTATATCTAACCGACTATCATATTAGACTTTTTATATTTGGTCATACTTTAAATAACAAGGGTCACTCATATCAATTAATTTAACAAAGACAATATCCACAACAGGAAAAAAAAAAAAAACAAGTTTGCTTTGAGAAATTAATTAGACCTATCGACCTCTAAAAATTACTCTACACTATACAGTATCAATATGTAACTGTACCTAAATGTATACAAGGTAGCAAAAGTTCCTATGTTCACCAAAAAAAAAAAACCCATATACAAAAAAATGCATCTTTGAGTAACTCAAAAAATATGACCCCCCTCAAGAATAGCATCATCTTGCCCAGAGGTATTGCAACTGAACAACAAAATCCATACCAGTGTGACCGCAAAAACAAATATCTACTTATTATGATGATCTCGATATTGAGTAATGTCCTCCCTTAAATAAAGGTTCGTTTGCACCATCATTATGTGTGACGTTCTGTCTCCTCAAAGTCACGCAACCAAATTCTCGGTTGTATTATTTCTTTATTTTGTTATTGAGTTTGCAAACAAATTGCATTCTCTCGACTGGTGGACAAAGGAGATGGGACACTTGCTCCTATTTTTGATATCAATAAAAATAGTGAATAGAGACCAAGGCCTTTCATCCCTATTGTTTAACCATCTATTGCAATACCATAATCGCTCTTTATAACCAGAGGGGTAAATTCATCACCCTCTATTTGTCCCGATAAGGACACTATCTCTTTAATGGAAAGTAGTTCTGCCTTATTGATATTAGCCACCTGAATAGACTCTGAGAAGATGCACAATATCTTTTTATCATAACCTCTCAAAATACCCCCGATACTTGCTACTCCAATGGAATCAATTATGGAAGTATCAATGTTAAATTTGAATGTTCTTCTCGAATGTGGTGTTTATACTAGTTCTCTGTGACAAGTAAGAACCTTCTTGACAGGAGAAATACTTGCAATATTGAACATAAAATTATTGATAGAATAACAACAATGAAGCTATTTTGCCTTAGCCCACCATAACAACCTAACCCATATCAGATTACAAATCCTCTCAACTTGAAAAGGCTTCCGCTCAAAATTACCCTCATTCCTTGTCAACCAAATAGACCATATGATTGCTAAGAAATCCATATCCATATTTCTTGAATGTGTCATTACTTGAATGTGACTCGGTTGAATGATATACAATAAGATGAGCTAAATATTCTGATATCATGTTATGTAATTTCAAGTTCAATTTAAAAACTTAAATCCTTAGATGGAAGCATCCATATTATGGATATACTATAAACGAGAGACTATCTTCATATTTAAGCAATGTAGGATTTATAATACTCTTATAGAGTAGGATCTTCTTTACAAAAGCTAATTAGTAGTGAATTCCAAGTATATAATACCTTCTGAAATGGATACCGCAATATATCTTTCTTGGATAAAGCTATTTCAACGGCTAATTAATGCAATCTAACTGATGAAGGTTGAGCCTATCCTGAGAGTAATTGTCAAATACCTAACTTTGTCGACTCTGTGTTGAATTTTCATCTTTGACAAACACAACTGCTTATTACTTTTCAAATGTGCAACTTCGTCAACATAAGTATACATGTGAAAGTCATATCTTCGATAAGTGTCAAACGGATTGGATTTAATGGGTTAATGTTGTGTCGTTTGAGATTTAGTTTATTTATAGATTTAAGTCATAAAAGTAAACCTTAACCATAAATGTTCGAGTTAGGGCCAGCTCACAAGTTGACTTGCTGTTACTTTTTATCTTTATTATCTATATTTTTTATTTTATTATATATAAAGTATTGCAAATATATATATATATATTCTTTATTATTTTTATATACTATAGAATCAACGTGTATAATTTAGGAGACAGATTAAATATTTATGTCCTACACATTATATATGTTTATATTATGTATAATATGTGTGTTATTTATATAATTTAAACTATTTTTAACATAATATATAATTGTATGAAATAAATAAAAATAATATCAAATAAACTAAAAGAATAATTAGAGATTATGTAAAACAAAAAAATATATATAACATGTAAAAAACCAAGGTAATATACATGTGTAATGTGCATATGTTTGTATATATAATGTATAAATATAAATAAAATAATAAATAAAAATTTAAAAAATTGAATAAGAAACTTGATAGTTGAAACGATAAAAATTATGTTTTTGTACATAACATTTCCCTGATCCAAAGACTAAAATCTTCCACTTTATGTCTTTTGTAATTTTAAACCCCCCCCCAAAAAAAAGTCTGGTCTACAAGTTGACTTTGATTCGACCCGACCCGAAAATTTTCGAGCTGTTTGGGTCATTTTTTAGTACACCTTAGTCCTAATTTTGGGCGAGTTCAAGTTAGATTGTCCGGTGACACCTCCCTCTAGTTGCACCGATCTGATAACCCATTGTACTTCAATTTCGCCGCAATGACGGAGCTGTGATACACCAGCTGTGCCTTCAGCACTTTACACGGCTCAATTGAGCAGTAGTCAACTCTCAGAATTTGCCATTGTCAAAGAGAACAGCTAAGGAAAGCATAAACTATTAATAGGGTTGCTTTCTGTTCCGCTTCCACTATAGAACATGTAGTGCAATAGTGATATCCACGCGTAACTTGAATAACATGCATGAACGCAAATTAATTAATCAAAAAAATAAAATTTGACCAAAGTATGTTTAGTTTGCCTCAGATATTTTATTTTAGTATTTCCATCTTTTTCTTTTTCGGTCTGAATAGAGGCTGTTTTGGACACTGACTTCCATTTTATTAATCAGCCAAAGAGTACACCATCAGGTTGCAGGATATCAAATCTAAACAGAAATATACAATTGATATCTAGTATTTGTTTATTTCAATTCTATCTTTAAAACCCAGATAAGACTTTTTATCTTATATAGAAAAATAAAAAAATAAAAAAAAAACTTATTGTAACAATGGTATAGATTTATCGAAATTGTTGGCATTTATGACTACGTTATGGACTCGAACTGAAAAAAAGAAAAAAAAAAAAAACTTGCCAATGGGTGAAATTTGTTCAAAATCCTGTAAACCCTTCTTGGGTTTCCTCTGTAAATGTTTTTGCCAATACCACGGTAAATACTTTAGCAACACTTGTCTATCTATTATCAATACTGAAACTCATATCATTATAATTTTGTAAGATATAAAATTAGATATATACCATTAAAACAATGAAAATAATGAAATAAACAGAAGAAACACGGAGGATAATAGAGCACACATCTTGCCATATTGTACGTACTGTAGGCACGAAAAAGAATGTGTCTATAGTATGTCCGCGAGAGATTTAAGGTTCAATTACGTGGACTGGGTGAGGTTTAAGAAAATTAAATTTTTGGTTTTTTTTTTAAAATATATAATGAATGTATAATAAAATTAAGTAAAATATATACCTGCATGTAAATGTGTAACAAAATATAATTATACATTAAATAATAATTATTATATATCTTTTATTTTATAAAAAAGAAATATTTACACCGTCGACGTGCCGTCTAAATCTCCCGTTGCACAACTTTTTCCATTTTAATAATAATAATAATAGTAATAATAATAATATTGGATTAAATAAATGGTTGACTGAGACTTGGCTTGGACCGCAGCCGCTGGCATTACATGACAAAGATGGCCAATGGATCACAACTCATTTTTTCCACTGAAACCATTTGAAAGTTCGGTTTTCAAATCAACGCACCGCTAGCCGGCTTTGCTGACTTTGTCATCATCAACTTCTGACCATAAAATGCCTATATATATATATATATATATGTAAAGCTCACTCCGAACCCACAGGCCACAACAACACACGCAAGAATCTAATTGATTTGTAGCTTGGAGCAGAAAATTCGAAGCTGTCTCGTATCTAGCTAGCTAGCCATTACTATAAACCGCCACCTACTCCTTACTTTACTACAATGGAGGTTCCTGCGTTTTGCAGCCGTGAAACGTTTTATAAGTTTCTTTTGCTTGCCATGATTGCCACCTTGGTACAAGGGCAGGGCACTAGGGTTGGGTTCTACTTAACCTCATGCCCTCGAGCAGAATCCATAGTTCAGGCCACAGTCCGGTCTCATTTCAGTTCTGACCCAACCATTGCGCCCGGGCTGCTCAGGATGCACTTCCATGATTGCTTTGTGAATGGCTGCGATGGTTCTATCCTCATTGATGGCTCTAACACTGAAAAAACAGCACCACCCAACCTGTTGCTTAGAGGGTACGAGGTGATCGACGACGCCAAGACCCAACTCGAAGCTCAATGCCCCGGAGTTGTCTCTTGTGCAGATATTCTTGCCCTTGCTGCCCGCGATTCAGTTGTTCAGGTATATATGATGAGCTAGATAGTCTTCTGCATTAATCAGCTCTAGTACTAGCTCGTACTGCAGCACATTTCATCGCTTAAGTACACGCGATATATATATATATATATATTATATCATTGTCGAATATAACAAAATATATGCATGATGATTGCAGACAAGGGGAATCGGTTGGCTTGTGCCAACAGGACGCAGAGACGGCAGGGTGTCATTGGCTTCAGACACTGCCAACTTGCCAGCCTTCACTGACTCCGTTGACGTGCAAAAGCAGAAGTTCTCGGCATTGGGCCTCAACACTCAAGATCTTGTTACTCTTGTCGGTGAGTATTCTGAGATGGTCGCGTCTTAATAACATTATGTATTAATGTATTATGATAATCCTTACTCAACGTTTTTCTGCGGATGCTGATGATTTAATTGTTTGACAGGAGGGCACACCATAGGAACCACGGCGTGCCAATTCTTCAGCTACAGATTGTACAATTTCACCGCAGCCGGAGCTGCCGATCCATCAATCGACCCAACACTCGTCTCACAACTACAGGCGCTTTGTCCACAAAACGGTGATGGGTCAAGGCGCGTTGCACTGGACACTGGCAGCCAGAACAGATTCGACAATTCCTTCTTCGCCAACTTGAGGAACAACAGAGGAATACTGGAGTCTGATCAGAAGTTATGGGCCGACTCCACCACCAGAACCTTCGTCCAACGTTTCCTTGGCATCAGAGGACTGCTAGGCCTGACCTTCAGTGCAGAGTTTGGAAAGTCCATGGTTAAGATGAGCAACATTGGCGTCAAAACTGGTACAGATGGCGAAATTCGCAGGGTCTGCTCAGCTATCAACTGAATATATCAGACTTCAGAGGCATCAAAATTATTATTATTTTTGGTTATTTCCCATGCACGCACCTTGAAGAAGGAAACAAAAAAAAAAAAAAAAGTCTTTAATTATTATTTCATTTTGATTTTCAATTGTAAGTCAAGCATATGGATATGGATAGGTAAAAAACATGTACATATCCTCCTTATGCAAGTAAGTAAATGGACATGCAATTACAGTATTTTGGGGGAGTGGGGAAGCAATTATTTGGATGTTGTGTTTGGATGGAATATTCGATTTTTCGAAGTATGTACACGCCTGAAATCTTTGACTTTAATTTTCGCTTCCGTCACCTTGGAATCTTTCCAAATGTGCAAAGATCACTGGCTTGTGTCGTCAACTTTCAATCGATTGACCAATTCCGAGCAATAAATAAGGCATTATGCTCGTTCCGGAGACGCTCCTCTTGTATTACTTCATTAACTAGTCGTTGAATTAAAGCATTTACGCGGCTTCTTTTTCTATTTTTTTTTTCATATATGTTTTGATTGAATAGACAATTATTAAAATTGATTATCATCACTAATTGAGGAGGAGGAGTGTGAAATTATTGTCATCACGACTTATTAATGTTTGATTAAGATTATCATATAAATAAGTTATAGATTGCACTGGACTCTAAACCTTTGTTTGGATAATAAAGTAAGAGGAAAGGAAAATAGAAGGGAGAAAAATGAGAGATATGAAAGGCAGAAGAAAGGAAAATTCTCTATTCTCTGTATATTTGGAAAAGCCTAGTGTGAGTAATGAAAACTCAATTTTTTTTATTTAGAAAAGAGTATGACTTTAAACGAGTTAATACTTTCCCTCAGTCACTCGGCTCGAAAAAAGTCCCCTTGAACTCTCGCATCGAAGCTCGTTTAATAAATAATTTGATGGGTCGGCGAGAAAAATTTTGAAATTGAAAAATACTAATTAGTAACACTTGCTAGTATACATAGTAAAAATATGTAATGTGGCAAAATTAGGCAAAAAAAATGTTTTAAAGTAAAATAAAGAGAAATTATTTTGCTATTCATTTTCATGCGTCTTGTGTCTATTGTATACTTTTTTTTAAGTGTTACTAAAGTAGTGACATTCTTTGAATTTTTCGTCTCTCTAATTTTTTTTCCTCCCATATTTAGACATTTTTGTAATACAAGGATAATTCTTTTTTTTTTTTCATTTTTTTCTCTCTCCCTCTCCTTTTTTCACTCTCCCAACATAAGGTAAACGATATTACATAATATTAATTGTTATGTCATGCATTCAAGAAAACTGGAGTTAGATTTTTTTTCTTAAAAACATTTAAAAAAGGTTATGGGGCACCAATTTCCTAACGAAAAGGGGAAACCAATGAATAAAAAGGAAAAGAAAAAAAAAAAAGACGTATCAGATGTAGTTTTTTGGGGGAATATGCGATAAGGTGGACGCCGTTAAAAGCTAAACATGTTCTTTAAAATCTATGGGAGGGGGGTTGGGTGGGTGTGTTCATTGAGGCCTCGTGAGAAATCCACAAAGATGTTTGCGAGATTCCTTTTCAGCAGTCCGTCACCTCACCTTGTCAAATGCTAGCAGAAAAGTAGTACAAAAATCAATAGAAAAAGAATTAAAGTTGTTCCATTATCATATGAGCTGCAAAAATTAAAGTGAAAATAATAGAAATATTACAATCAATATTAGTTCAGTAAATGTTAAGAAAAATAAAAAACAAAAAAAAAAACTAAAGAAAAAAAAATTGTACCCTTTGACAACAGGAATGTCAGATGAGCTCCATTGTCGATATTTCTCTTTTCAACAACAAACAAAATCACAGAAAAAATAAAACAAAGAAGGAGGAGAAGAAAAAATTTACAAATCAAAAGCTGGAGAAATATAACTCATTTAACTAGAGAATCAGAAGACAGATTGAAAAATAAATTGGATACGAGTCTCAATTTAGAGGTTTGATTTTTTTTCTCTCCGCTTGAGATTTATATTATTAACTACAATAGAGTACTTGCATCGATTTTAGATATACGTCGGTAAATAAATTAACTAAAGTGCAATATGTGTTAAATCCTATTTAATGTGTTTAGGTTTTTGAAAAGTTGGTAGTTTAGAAGAGTATATAATTATTATGCATAAAAACTAATAGTGATAACAATCATAAAAAATAAAAAATAAAAAAAACTCTCATCACAATATAATATATTAAATTTTTATACATTTTGTATTTTTTTATTTGATTATACAAGATTTTAGATAATGAGTAACTGATTAAATAAAATTTTACTTAATAATTTTCTTTCTTTTTTGAATTATAGTGATTGAATGAAATTAAAATGAATTGGTAAAAATGTTCTTAAAATTAAGCAAAAGTTGATCTAGTTTATATGAGAGTCTTTTGATATTTCTGAAGTTAAGAAAAAAAATATTCTAGTTAATATAAGAATTTGTTAGTATTATTAGAATTAAGAAAAAGCTGCCACATAAATTTTTTTGACTTGAAAAATTGTTGATAATCATTGAATTTTCTCTTAGAATGGGCAATGCATATAAACATAAAGATTTCTCCAGATAATATTAATTCAATTGATGACTAGTTATGCTAAGAGGTACCATAGCTTGTTTACATGTTATTAGTTGAAAAAGATGGCAGACATTAAAAAAAATAAAAAAAGCCAACATGGTCGTGTGTTTGACAAAGCCATTAAGACTTGCCTAATTGCATGTCTTTTTGATTCAAATTAATAAAAATATTTTTAAAGGAAATTAAATTATAATTTATCTTGATATTAGTCAGCCATAGAACATTTTAACTCCAAGTCACAGAGGAGTAGAACTCTTTCAGTTGAATATTTAGGGTATTTTTGATATAAGATAAAAGAGGGTTAAAATTAATAAACGTAATACCTCCCGTGCTTTGGGGGCTCAAATTCCTGGGCGGTTCAAACCTCCTTACCTCTTCAAATAAATTCATTTGTTAAAAACAAAAACATTCTTCTTTTTGTATTAAAAAAAAAAATCATGTATATGAAATGATGACCATATTAATTTATCTTTTTTAGATGATGACCACATCGGCCGAAGGGTTTGGGGCCCCCAGGGAAGCCTAATCGTTTTCGTCTTAAGCTTTACTCCTTTTCCCTTTTCCCTGGAAAAGCTGAAAGGAAACAGAATGAATAATTCAACCTTCAAATGTATTGGAGAGCCAGAGGAATTTGGATAATCCTAAAAATACAAACAGTCGTCTGAGACCTCTTTATTTAGCTTAAGATAGTGGGTTGAGACCTGTAGAAAACGTTAGGGAATCAAGATGCTTAAATCTTTGAAGGTCTGTGACCACTCGCAAACAAACTTCATTAATCAATTCAAGCTATACGTGTAATACAGATGTGTTGGGTCTCGAAGAATTATAATTGAACGAATATAACACTATAGAGTAATCTACTCGAGTTATACGAGGTTCATACTCTTTGAATCGTGGGAGAAGCACGTATGTAGGCAACCTAACCACTCCTCGTACAGAGTTGCTTACTCAGTCCAAACTTTAAATTACTAAAAATGACAACAAAATTCTAATGAAATCTATAGCCCGGCCACTACTGCACTTACAATGGAGGGACACACCATCATCCTTGAATCACCAAAAATGAAGGAACCTTCATGATTACTTGGCATGCAAACTAATTTGAGGCTGCTATTTTGGGGGGCGGGGGTGTTTGGAAAAGTTGGTTCAGTTAAATCGGACTCAGGGACTTGGAGAAAGGGCATGTCATAGGTAAGTGACCATTGTAGTTTGATAGAAATGGAGGAGCTACGGATATCTTCCGGCCTCACGTCTAGTGGGGGTTCAACATATGTCCTTGCCGTTAGCGGGCTTCAACCCTACACTATACCGAAAAATGGTATGTTCCTTGCATACAAGCCCTTTACATAATAGATCCAGACTCTCACAATGAACGCGGCACCGAGTCATCAACCTCTTTGACCCACAGCCACAACAATGCTGCCATTATTGGCTAGCTTGACAGAGAAGCATTTGCATAAAGATGATATCAATTTTCGGGTAATACATTACAAGCAAATTATCCTTAAGCCTTGCAAGGGATTGAGCCCAAGCAGACAAACAGAAACTGCCAGGGTAGCATGTGATATCATAAAATATCTGCCTGCAGTTAACTGCAAACAACCAGCAAGCTAACCTAAACAATGAGAAAATAAGGGAGATCTCGCTTGCACGGATTTGGCATTCAAAAACCTATAAAACACATTGAAGCAAATTCTAATTCATAACTGCTGAATAAACTACCAATGCAACTTAAGGAAAATAATTGCAGCCTTCAATGGACAGGAAAGTCAAGTCCAACTAGGGCCCTGGCAACAACTTTCTTTGGCAATAAATTTTAATGCAAGCAGAAGCCTCACTGAAACTAGCAAGAGATCCTGCCAGACTGGAAACCATTCTCTGCTATTCTGTTTAATTGTCTCAATCCCCATTAAGTACATTGGACACCATATAGTTAACTCTAACTACATGACTCCAACAACTTGCAATCAATGCATCAAAGCAACCTATGCAAGAAAGAACATATTTGAAAGGACACACATTCTACACTTGGCAACTCAAGAAACAACAACAACAACAACAACAATAGAGCCTTAATCCCAAATTTATTTGGGGTCAGCTATTTGGCATCCCAAGAAAATAAGCACAGAGTGAATTATAGTCAACCTGCAGAGCTCATGATTGAAAAAGAACAAGATTAACTTAATCAACCCATTGAAATAAGGCTATATACACTGACTTTCAAAACTGCAAAAACATGTGCATTTGACCATAAATGCCAATGCCTATCCAATCTTGTTTACTCCAAATGTTGTATAAACATCATTATTCAAGAATAGTGGAATGCACTGAACCACAAGTTACCAAAATTAAAGAATAGAAGAACTAAAACTAAAAGGTAGAATATTGTGGAGATCCTAGGTCTGCAGACAAGTTCAGGCAATGCACAATTTCTAGCATCTCCTCTAGATATCCTTGTTTAAATCTATGTTTAAAACTGACCCAAAAAGAAGTAAAAACTTTTATTTGGCTATAATAGCCTCTCTACGGATTCAATTTTTCATTATACCAAAGTTTCTAATGGCTGACCCTGTTGAATTGAGTTTCAGCACTAGTTCACACCTCTAATGTCTGTCACTTAACCAATGGATTCTTCTTACAAATTTGCTCTCATGTTACCAGCTTGTCAGAGTCACAATTATACTTAGTCTCAAGGCTGAATAGAGCAAACAAGAAAGTAACAAGTTTTAGTCACCCATTGGATTCATGTTGAACAGAGTGACAAATTATTAAATGTATTCTAGCTGTTTCACCTATGCCTTCTATAGAAATCTTCTCAACTAAGCTGAATAAGGACTTGCTGCAATTTCCCCTTGTCCACAATCCTCCAAAATGTAATTTGATTCTTCATTTGAATCAGAATCAATATCACAGAACTTGATAAAAACCTCTCCAATTAAAATTCAAAGAAACAGCTTAGAAGAAACTCAGCAATATGATGTCCAACAAAGGAAGATAACGGACAAAAGCAAAATACAGAATATACATCCAAAAGACCAGCAAAAGGTCTACCACTCTACGAAGTACAAATAATATAGATAGAGCATTACAACCAACACAGGTTAATAGCTCCCACATAAATGATACCTGCAAGCAACACCGACTAGGATACAAATACTCAAGCTCAATGCAGAATAACCAACTACCTTCCAAGCTTCCCACAATCCTTGGCTTCATTTACTTTGACACCAAAAGAATTTCGGGCTTCTTTGCCTTACTAGGAGTGTTAGCATTGGATGGCGCATTGGTGGCAGTGGCAGCAGCAGCAGCAGCAGCCACCTTTGCTGCTTCCCTTGCTCTCTTATCAAGCTGAATGAGACTCCGGGTGGCCAATATGGCCTGTGGAACCAAATCATGAGACCCTCTGGCATGTAACCGCCTCACTGCTATAGATGCTGCATCCTTAACATCCTGGGAATTCAATGGACCCAACAGACAATGCCCTAGGATCCTCAACAACGGCTGCAAAATTTCCCAAGGCAAGGGAATTCTCACTCCCTTGGATTCGGAGTCCTCTTCCTGATTCTTTTCAATTACCACCAATTTGAGCATCTTATCCGCAGCATCATCAACAGCTGTCTCAACCTCGTGGCCCTGGTTGTCAAAACTATAACTCAATCTTCTGCTGTCTTTGTCCTCCAAAAAGCAGCCAACATCAACATCAACATCAACATCGTAATGGTCCTCATTTTTAGCATCGAGTTTGTATTGGCAAGCACAATCCTGGCCAGCCCACGCAGCAGCACGCTTGCACAATTCAACCTTAGACCAGCTCGGCATCTGGGAGATGAGCTTGAAATAACTGTCCAAGGCCACCCCCACTATAATGAGGCGCTTGGTGGACTTGACCGCCACCTGGGGCTCTAGAGGTGCACACATGACTCCAACAGACGCCGGCCGAGAAGTATCGTCCGCAACCCAGTTGGGACTGTTTTGCCTGTTTCGGGGGGCGTGATAGAGGGAAGGCTGCGAAAGATCGGGAATCTGGACGAGCACAGGCTTTCCAGCGCGAGATTTGACCTCGGAAGAGTAAATAGCGAGAAGCACAGCCTCGAAACCCGCGAGCGAAGGCGCAGAAACAGAGTCAGAGGAGTGGATCCGTGAGAGGTAAATGCCGCACAGAAGGGGCAGAAATGAGAGAACAACCAGACGGAGATGGGAATCGGAAGAAAGGTAGGTGTCGTAAAGCCACTGGCAGAGGGGATCAGAGCCGGACCCAGAAGAAGGGGCGGAGAGAACGGAGGAGACAAGAGAGTACGCTTCGGTGGAGGAGAGGAAGGAGAGGGCGGGGCGGTCGGAGTCGGCGAGGGAGGAAAGGGAGAAGGCAGAGGAAGGATCGTGAGAAGGAAGGAGGGAGGAGAGGGAGAGGATGCGAGAGCGGGCTTTGGAGATAGATTCCCACCACGACTGCATTGGGTCGGTCGTGGTGGTGGTGTTGGCGGCGGCGGCGGGTGTGGGGTGAAGAGTTGATGCGGAAGAAGACGAGGAGGAGAGAGGAGAGCAGTGGCGGTGGTTGTTGGCTGAGCTATTGCCGCCGCTACGGTCCATGACGGTCCCAGAGACTCTCCGTTGACTCACATTAGTCTCGCGTTTTCCTCCGCCGCCTGTGTTTCGGACAGGAAATGCGGCAGTTTCCGAGGCTTGGGGATACCAGGAAATTTTGGGCATAAATTATAAAAAGGACCCGGATTTTTTAAAATGTTAGACTTTAGATTTCAAGTGCTTGATGCATCTTAATTTTATGATTCTCCCTTACGGATATGTAAGTCTTAAAAATTTATAAATTTTTTTAATTAAATTTTTTATTTTTTATTTTTTACTTGAATTATATATTTTTTAAATTTATTTTTTATAAAAAAAATGTTTTTACATTATTAATAATATTTACTTAATAAATATATAATTTCCAATAATTTTAATCACTCTCCATCTAAAATATTAATTTAAAATAAATTTAAAAAAATATAAAAATTGAATAAAAATATAAAAAGATTTAGAACTTGTAAAAATTTATAAAATTTTATGACTAACTTTGTATATATTCTCTCAATTACGAGAAAATGTTTAATTTAAGATACAAAATTTTTATACTAATCGGAACTAAAACTTGGTGAAATATAAGGGTATGTGTTTTCTTCTTCTTTTTTTTTTAAAAAAAATTTTTGAAGCAAAAAATGTTACGTGACAAGCTTCCTATAAAAATTAAAATTTTAAATATTTGTATAAATTTAAATACAGGCTTTGATCATAGTTATAAGAAATTATTCAAAACAAAGTGTAATTATATGTAAAATGATAGGCTACACATTTTAAAAGATTAGAATATACACAAAAAATTCAACTAGAGTTTCAGGGTTTTGAAACTCCAAATCAAATTTTGGAAAAAATAAAAATAAAAATTGTGAAAGAAGAACAAAAAGAAGAAACCTTTCGGGAGAAAGTGAAATGATGTTTACATCCAATTTAAGGTTTCCGTAACACCATCCTTCAACGCAAAGTTGGAGGGAGTTAGAAAATTAAATGCAAAGGTATATTATTGAGAATCCTCAGTTCACGGCATGAGCGGCTTTTTACGTTGAAGCTCTAAAAGTAAAAGAGGCAGTAGGTATTTTCAATTTGAATTAGGAAATTATTGTGCAAAATGAATGTTTATTAGTGAGAAACAGACCCAAATGTCTTATCGGGTAGAATCTGAGTACTTGGAATTGTCTGCACTATACACTACGTCGCATATTGTGTTTATGATACACTAAAATTTTATGGCATGCAAAAAATAAAAAATAAAAAATTAATGTTTTGAACAGGCTTTATGTCGCGTCTTGGATACTTGGCTTATTACATTAATAAAATCAAGGTGCCGAAATTTTTTACATTTCTTCAATTAATTTCCACATACCACTTATTCCATGATGGTTGTCTTTGTTTTTGTGTGTTGGTCTCCTAAAAATTAAACAATTCCTTCTCTTTTCTTTCTTCTTTTGAAAAATTTCTCATTTCATTGAGATGGGATTAAGAGAGTTTTTTGATTTAATTATGAGATCTAAGATCAATTTTGATATTTCTAGTTAATATTTCCTTATCTTTATTAGATCATACTTCTTAGATCTTCAAATCCAGACAATACCTTAATGACATAAGCTGGTGACTTGGTTGTGTTGCAACTAGAAGGTAAAGGCTTTTCTAAAGATGATTTTTTTTTTTTTTATGGCTACTACTCAAAGTGATTAATATATTGAATTTGCTATTCATTTACTTGGTATTCGCCAGTTAGCTTAATTTAAATGCCCCAATTTTATTTTATTTTTTCCCTTCTGCTGAGCTAGTCACTCTTTGAATTTGTCAATCTTTTTATAAGACGTTGATCCAAACTTAATGTTTGATTTAATGCTAGAAGTGCAATACTTCATTCAAAATAAATCTTACCTTTATCCTCTTTTTCATAAGGAATATAGTTAAAAGGCAATGCTAGTTTATCAAAAGGCTTGTTAACATATATATGACCTTGTTGCTTTTGTTTTTCTTTCCTTTATTGCTTTTTTCTTTGAAAATGAAAGATTATTAATTTATTAACCTAAGTAACCTGTAGAAAAAAAAAACATATTTGATATAAGGTGCATGACAACTATAGAATAAAATGAGATAGTAGACATCCATGTACAAATCATAAATTGATCACTTATAGTAAAGCCATAAAGTAATTTCTCATGGTCATGATGACACCGCATAACAAGCATCATCTAGTTTAGGAAACAAATGAAGTTTCTTTGTATTTATTAGTTAAAAGAAGAAATGTTGTTCTATTTTATTTTTTCTTTCATCAATGGTTATACTAGATGGGGGATATTACTTAGTAACATTTAATGAAAGGAGAATTACAACTCCATTTAGCCTTTCTAAAGGGAGTCATTGCTCCTTTTATTAGATTAATTATATGATGCATTTTGACTTAGGAAGAATAATTTTTTTTGATTGGTTAAGATACCCTTAAATCAAGTTTCCATTGATAAAAGAAAATCCTTAAGGATTAAAGGAACATATTTGGAAAGTGATTTGAGAAGAATGAAGCTTGAAGTAAAGGATTTGTCTAAAAGTAAAAGCCCTAAGTTCAGAATTTCAAGCTCTAGATAAGCTTTTTCCACATTTTTGTTTTAATTATGGTTTAACGAGTGTTCAAATTGATTGGGTAAGTTAGTTTAATGACTAGGTAACTTTTGTTGAAGAAGTGGAGAATGGTAAGAATTTAATTTAATTAAGGTAGGAAGTGAAAACTTGTAAATTTTAGACAATTTATTTAAGTTTAAATTAGAGTAGATGTGATTTTTTATTTATATTAAATTTTAAAAGTATGTAAAAATTTTTATAATAAAAGATATGTTATATTTGTAAAATTTAACAATTTTTTAACAAAAGAATTGAGGTGAACTATTGGTTAAATTTGGATTAATTTGCTAAGTTTTTGTTGGTAAGTAGTACAAATTTTAGGAATTTTAATTAAACATTAGGTTAAAATTTTTACAAGAAATTTATAATAGCCACATTAGGCATGTATGTCCACTTCTATAAAACTTTTCAGGGCCAAAAACCATTGGGAAACATTTGCAATAAATCTTTAGAACTTGATGATTAGTTTTTGATAATTTAAGTAGAAGCACATGTTTCAAACTGTAAGATATAAAATCTAAAGGGAGAATATGTTTCGTTTTCCTTTGTCATTTTCATCATTTCGGTATTGAAGTTCATGTTTCAAGTTGTACTCTCTATGTAGGTTCGTTGAAAGTCATAAAGGAACACAAATTAATTAAAAATGGGTAATTCATTAATGGGGCGGGGACATCTAAATTGGGTTAGAGTTGTCCAACACTAACTTAAGCAGCACTCCTTCCCAAACTCTTCCACTTCCACGCCATTTACAAACTGCTTCTTCTCTTCACCAAAACTCGATTTTTGATTTCCTCTTCTTTTGACTCTGTTTTTGTATGTATTTAATTAATAGCTCAAGTCTTCTTTTAAATGTCAATTTTGTCAGAATGGTGTCCAGAAACATTCGTGGCTGACATGGTGACTGGGTAGTCTAGAGTTTTTGTTGTGCTTTGGCTTTCATTGTCATTTCTCTCCCTGGTTCTCTCACGAGCCTGTGTGGAGTGTGTGCCTGTGTTCAATGAGTGATTTGTCCATTGAAGTCTGTATATATATATATATAAATTATTGTATGATTATTATTTAGTATATAGAAAAATGTTTTTGAGGATTCAATTGATTGATGAGGAATCGAGTAAGTAAATATTTCTAAAAGAAGTAGAAATCCTATGTATGAGAGAGTGACTCGTTGGAGCTCACATATATATATATATATGTTTGTATGATTGACGAATTTTATATCATACTTTGATTTTCCGAATTACACATTATGGAAACCTCGTAACATTTTACTATCGGCTATTTGATAACCTCAACTTCTTGTTGTTATTTAAACTGAATACTTTATCAGTTTGTGATTAATTATGAGATTGAAAATATCGAGATTATTTTTAGATACGAGGAATGGTTGATTTTAATTAAAAGAAAATATTTTTTATAGTTAAAATGAATATTTTAAAAATAAGATAATAAAAATTCATTTATTTATGATTATTATATTTTAATATGTTAACCCTCAAAAATATATTTAGATCAAGAAGTGATGTTAGAATGCTTGGTCATTAAAGTGGACAATAATCGAGGTATTGTCATGGTTAATTTGCAAAAACCCACAAAAGTTGATGGTATTTTAATATAATATTAATCCAAGGTTTTAACGGTATTATTATAATTATTTCCTTAAGAAATAACACTAGTTAAATTGAATGGATTCTCGCCTTTAAATTCGAGGGGAAAAAAAAAATTGGATCAATACACATTTTGAACTTTCCGTTAGGATTCTTGATCTAGTAAAATAATCGTGGGGTTTTTTTTTTTTTTTCGTTTTGTTTTTAATTGTTGGAAGGAATAGAAGAAAAATGACATGAAATTGAAGGAATCTCGTGTGCTCTGTTGTGCATCAGGTTGGCTGCTTTCTTTGATGCCTCTGGCCAGACCACGTACCATGTCCCCCTTGGCCCATAACATTGTATCGTGAAAAACGATCACATAATAACAAATTTTTGTAAATGATAAATTCACGTAAAATTAATTTTATATTGTATATATAATATATAATATTTTAAATGATATAACGAGTAATTTTTATAATTTTATATATTATATTAAATATTATTATTTATATAATATAAAACGATTTTGTGTCAATTTATCATCTGGGGGAGTGGGGCAGTTGCGGTCAACTGTGCCATGGCTTTCTCAGTCTCTTCTTCTTCTGCTGCTGCTGGACGGGGGCGGCGATTTCAGTACAGACACAGCAGCAGCAGCAGCAGCAGCAGTAGTAATAGTATTTTCTTCGTTTCTCCTCGTAATCAAAGCCTTCCTCTCTTCGTTTCTTCTTCTTACTGGCCAAAGCCCATTCGCAGCTCCAGCATTCTCCATACTAACAATAATGATACTGCTGCTCTCAGGCCAAGTTATTGTTCCTGCAACTCACAGGCCTCCCTTTCTTCCGATGGCTATCATCTCATCTCCATCAACGGTATGCTTCTCCTACCTGCTTTTTTTCTTTTTTAGTTTTTATTTTTTATTTAGCTTCGAGTTTAGAAAACAAAATTGAAGCTTTTTATCCCAGTTGATATTATAAATGGAAAATAAAAAAAGGGGTTAAATTTTCTAGTACAAATGTCATGGCAGAGCGCTCGGACGGTAGCTTTGTCTTCCGGTTCGGGGACGCGAGTGAGATTGAAGAAAATGTTGAAGTGGAAAATTCGAGAATTGTCCAGAAAGATGATTGTGACTCAGATATTGTTGTGGATGATACTTTGAATAAGGAATCTGAATCTCAACTAGGTCTAGGTCTAGGTCTAGGTCTAGGTCAAGGTCAAGGTGCTTCCGTTGGTGAAACAGCCTTATGCAGAGAAGTTTCTGGCAATCATCAAACTGATGATCCCGTTGCCTTTTCTGCTGTTGATTTTGAAAGCAAAACTAATCAAGAGGGATGTAATGTCGAGATGATTAGCTATAAGATTTTAGCTCCTCCTCCTCCTCCTCCTGCTGCCGCCGCCCCTGTTCAATCCAATCTTGATGATGGCGTTATGGGAAGAGAAAGTAGAAGCGGTAACGATGATGTCAACATTCACTCGGCTGCAAATGCAACACTGAACTTAGCTTCCTCCGCACGAGGACTTTTCCGGGAGGATGGTGAGTACCAAGGTCTGAGTCAATCAGGTTCTTCTGCTCCCAACATTACAGTACAAGTATCTGATGGACTCGATGGCAATGTGCATACTGAAACAAGCAATACAATTAATAAGGATGGTGATACAGATGATGTCATCGAATCGTTGCCTGTGGCTTTTACTTCTTCTGAGGGTGATGCCATTCTTGATGAGGATTCAAGCCCTAACATAAGGGCTGCACTAGTTGATGATGATGATGAAATCAAGCCCTCAAAGATGGTTAGTTCTCATTCTCTTTTAGTTTTTACTGGTCTGGTGTATGCTTCTTATGTGTCTCTCTACAGCATTGAGTTTAAAATAAAACAACATTTGTTGACCTGGTGTGTTCAGATCCACTGATTGGTAGATTGAAGATCAAAGCCACGATGACTAGTACCTGTCTTACCATTCTTACTTGCGGGCAATGGTGTCAACTCTTAACTTTTTGTTTGGTGATGTTTATATATGTTAGGAGTAGCACTTACTTATACATGTATATACTAGGATCACTGGTTTGTATGTGCAAGTAAAATTTTCACACCATGCCGCTTGCTTTGAATGATAATCTGCAGATTAATTCTATTGGCCTGTTGTGATTTTAATCTATAATTGAGATTATATGTGGTTGTTTTTGTGTGTCTTCTGATAATAAATGCATCCTGGAATCTTAGAATATCAAGTTCCCATATAAAGCTTGAAGTATGTAAGCACCCCCCTTTTTTTTTCTGGCACAATATTAACTGCATATTAGTGTATAAGGTAATTTTGATGCTCTAAAAAGGAAAAACCTATGTCTCACTCTTCCTTAAAGTTTACTCTCGGCGATCTCTCCTTCCTTAAGGAGCCTAAGGAGTCCCCAACCCCCTGTGGCATCTATTTTAGTCATCAGAACTTTTCAGAACTCTATATACGAGGTCTTTTATTAGGTTAGGCCCTCATGGTTACCTAGGTCGTTTTGTTTTTGCAGTTAGATGGAAAATTGCACTCCCCAAATTTGAAAGATGAAGGTTTTGATGGAAATGCATGCAACAGAGGTGCTAAAGATGTTTCAATGTCCTCTGCAGTACAATTGCATGAATCTGGACCTGCTTTGAACAGGTATCCAACCAGTCTTAGATGTACATATGCTCTGAATATTAGCCTATCAAGAAAAGCTAATATGTCTGGCAAACAGTCCAAAGGATAAATTGGAAAAAAAAAACAAAAAACTCAATCTTAGTAATTTTGCATGAGCTCTCATACTTAACCTTACACCCCTGTGGCAACAAGCCTAAAATTTTACCATTTCACTCTGCACTGGAACCCTATTAGGAGATAATATCTGAAAAAAAAAAATTCCTAGTCATTGTCTGTTCTGCTCTTCACATTTGTTTATTGTGCTTATTTAACAGAGAGGAAATCTTAACAAAAGGATTTTTCTTGTCTTCTGGGTGTGCCTTATTGCCAAATCCCTCCAGGGTAATGCATCACACAACCATAAGTCCATTGGTATTTTTCTTATTCTTCTTTACACAGGAAGATGCTAGTTGAAGAAAGAAGGTTTGACAACTGAAATGAGTGCATACAAGAAATGACTGAGTAGCTTGCAAATTGAGAAATAAGTGCATGATGGATATGATGGGACAATAACCCAAAAGTGCAAAAGAGTTTCTTTCTCTAAGCGTCTTAATACAACAGAAATGTTGTGTTCATCTGAGCTTTACAGAGTTTTTGAGAAACTTAATTTTCATTGGACTTAGTGGGTCTAGTTACCGTCTGACCCTCTATGATCGGTCCTCATGAAATGAATATGGTTCCTTATCCTGTTTGTCAATTGTATTGAATTGTTGCATGCTGATGAATTGTCTAAAAATAAGTTGATAAAATGATGTGAATACTATTTTTTTAAACGAGTGAACTTCTTGAGTTAGTCCAAATGCATGCAGTTTAATAAGGAAATTGAACCTTTTAGATCATCTTTGAATTTTTGGTCCATGAAGTCTGAAATGGAGATTAATATTCAGGGAAGTAATTCAGCAAATAATAATTTTCAGGCATGGACAGGTGGGGAGGATGCTTATTTTGTTTATGAGAATTGGCTTGGCGTTGCTGATGGAATTGGACAGTGGTCACTTGAAGGTACACCCCTCTGTGTCCAAGTTTTCCTTGTATTTCCCAATTAAAAAAAAAAGAAGGTGCAATCTTGAGATTAAAAAAATATATTAAAAAGGGTAAAACATGTTAAGCTGTTGATCATCCTCTTTTGTTGACGGAAATGCTGTATAAAGCTACAGAAGCAATGATATCATCTCAGATTCATGTATTTTGAGCTCAAGATAATATAACTTCATTATTTTCAGGAATTGAGCCTGGAGAATATGCCCAAAAGCTCATTGAAAATTGCAAAAAAGTTGTGTCTGATAGTAAATACATTCCATTAACGGACCCCATTGAGCTTCTCAATAAAGCTGCTGTGGAAACACAATGTGTTGGATCTTCTACAGCCTTGGTTGCTTATTTGGATGGTCAGGTATGTTTTGACTGAAATCTAAAAGTCTTCTCTGTGGTTTTGTCATTCAATCTGATATAATGGAGTTGTTAATCCTGTCTAGGACACAGACTCTGCACTGCCTACAAACTAGAGCAGTTACAATTTTTTATTTTTTTTTCCCTGATAGGCTACATTATTTATGGTCTGGGAATCTAATTGGAATCTCAAGCACACAAGTAAATATAGTGAAAGCTGCATTAACTTCTAGTGCACTTTTGCTTGTCCATTACTTCTTCTGATCTAGGTGGATGGCAAGAGAAGAGAAAGATGACAACCTAGGTTGACTTGAGAATCTTTAGTTAGGAAGGATTTAGAACAATTAGATCTCAACCCAAACTTAGTTCATAATGGCATAAAATAGCGAGAAAAGATTCATATAGCTAACTTCAATTAAATTGGAGATTAAGATTCTGTTGTTGTTGTTGTATTACTCCTATTGTTCATCAAGTGTTCTTCTTATTGAACTAGAATGTCTTTTAGAGTACTGGAGTTGGTCATGGGTTTTGACTTCTAATATATTTGGATATTGTGGTCCTTCCATGATTCAAAACTTGTGTATTCATGTTCCACAACCTGTCTTCCTCTTATAAAACGTTTTGTGGAAAGTACTGGTGGGAGATATATGTGGGCATCCAGAAGGGACTTTGTTTGTGTGATAGGTGAACTTCGTTGCAGGTTGGAGTTTAGTTACAGAAGGAAGACTGATCAGATTTCTATGCTTAAGATTCCCCCAGTAGAAATGCAGAGAAATACTCCTTTCCATTTTAAACCTAATCACAAAAGTATCACAGCACAATGTCATGCCAAAATCATTTTTGGTGGAACTAAGCAGAAAACAGAGTTTATTTGTCAAAAAGGAGGAAGGAGAGATGCTAATATTGAGATTTCAAGGCTGTGTGTTGCCTTACCTTTCATTTGAATGATCAGGTGCTCCATGTAGCGAATATTGGAGATTCTGGATTTCTCATTATAAGAAATGGCACTGTCTACAAAAGATCCTTTCAAATGGTCCATGAGTTCAGCTTCCCACTGCGTATGGAGAGGGGTGATTGTCCCTCCAAACTGGCAGAGGTAAAATGCACTAAATTATGTTACTCCACAAATAAAATATCATTGTAGATAATGCATAAATGTGCACAACTAATGATGTAAGTCTAAATACAACCATGAAAAAATCTTGAAGATGATGGCATGAATGTTGTATAGCCAACAAGAATTATTATTAAAAAATATATATATATGGATCTAAAATTAAAGGGTGACCTTTGGTGTAATGATAATGTTTCTCCATTTGACCTGAAGGTCATCTGTTTGAGTCGCAGAATTGTTTTTTTTTTTTTTTTGAAAATAATGATAAAGTTGTATACATCTAATCCTTTCCTAGATCCTACCATCTGGGAGGTTCATGCAATAAGACACTTTTTTTTTTATATATATATATATATAGATCTGAACCTAAGGATGCGATTTGTGAAGCAAGTTGGTCAAACTGCACCAAATATGATCCAATATGCATTTCCCTGTTGTTACTATTGATGTTCCATCTTCTC
Organism: Bruguiera gymnorhiza; assembly: GCA_020883675.1. Lineage (NCBI taxonomy): Eukaryota > Viridiplantae > Streptophyta > Magnoliopsida > Malpighiales > Rhizophoraceae > Bruguiera > Bruguiera gymnorhiza. The sequence goes on from JAIRCJ010001048.1 coordinate 3,217,163, forward strand.
TGGCTCTTTTGGAACCCAATGTAATTTGGGCCTGAGGTTTGTCCATACTCTCAGCCGAATGAGCTTTACACATGCAAGGAGCATGTTAGCATGAGCTGGGCCTCACCCAAAGCAGGTTGAACAAATCCTTGGCATATGCACAGAAGGAACATACATGGAGTGAAGTCTTCCACAATTTTGACTGATCTATTAATGGAGATGGGTGGTCTTGGAGGAAAAGCATGTAGAACAATTTTGGCTACATTTGACACATGCACACGCACTCACGTGCGCATGCACACATTGAGCTAAAACTTTTATGTTTCAGAGATACATATTCAAATGGATGATACTACAAGTGACTGATCTGGATGAGCAGATGATATATCTATATATGTCTAGTGGTGGTCTGTTTGACATTTATTAAAATGGCCCTGTTTCAGAGATACATGATTGATGTGGATGAGGGTGACATTATCATTGCTGCTACCAATGGTCTGTTTGACAACCTGTATGAACAAGAAATATGTCCAATGGCCTCCCATTCGCTGCAAGCTGGTTTGAGATTACAGGTTCGTTCTTATGTTCAAGATCATGTTTTAACAATAAGGTTTTTAACTTCCTATAGAATTGAAAGGAGCTTGAAACGACCATATTGATTTGTACCATCACATTGCACAAGGAATGCAGCGTGCAATGGCTATTTGTTTGTTGATCTTTCTGTTTGGGTACTTGTGCTTCCAGGAAATAGCAGAACTGTTGGCCATAAGGGCACAAGAAGTTGGGCGTTCAGCTACTGTGAGGAGTCCATTTGCTGATGCAGCCCAAGCAGCTGGATATCTGGGCAACACCGGTGGCAAGCTTGATGATGTAACTGTTATTGTTTCTTTGGTACAGAGCAGTTCCACCTCTCTATCATAATTTTGACTGACTAATGGCAACTCTTTTAACTTTCAATCTGCGTATGTGCGTTGAAACTTTCCCATTCTATGAAAGCTACTTTCCATTGCTTGTTCATTTAAGTGGCTAGATAAGTACAACCTCCTCGATTCTGTCAGCCAATGCCATCAGAACCCCATATATTCTCTCACAATTTAGACCAAAAAAAAAACTTGATTGTACGTGGGAGCTGCTGCAGGAAGTATCCCCCCCCCCCAAAAAAAGGACTATTCAGCGACTTGCTGATAATGTCGTAATATTTTGCAGTTTAGGACTGAATTGTCATGAATTCTAATATCATGCACTTACTTCTACTGTACATCTGCTTTTGCACTTCCTTTATTCCTTTTAACGTTGATGGTCTAGTGGTCATGCCATGCCATTGAACTGAGAAGGAGAATCATTGTCCATGGGCATTTATCACGATAAATTTGCTGAAGGGACGAGGGCATTTGCAACAACGAGTCCGACTAAGCCAAGCAAAGTGTAAGTCTAGCCATTAGACAACCTTCCTCGCCTTCTGACATTAAGCGACTAGAGTGGCATTTTCCTCTTATTTCTTCATGTGGCATGTTCTCGATCTTGTCCAGTCTATTTGTTATCGGAGATGACAGATGAGCATGTCAGGTTAAAATTAAATCATATCAAACTTAGATTTCAAGTCATTTGAATTTGGATACTTCATGTTTTCAATATTTTGGATTTTTTATGTTCATTGGGTTTTGAGCTAAAATTTGGATTTTGAACGACTTTCAAGTTACTAAACGAGTTAATGTGGTACTCTGATACAAAGTTGGTTATATATTTTTTCTTCTATTATGTTAACTATGTGGGATGAATCTGAGACGGAAGCCATAAACCACACATTATTTAAGGTAAGTAATTTGTCATGAGTAATGCAAATTTAAAAAAGACAATGACATCCAACATCTCAGTATAGAATATAAACAATATTATTGTAATTTATGCAAAATAGTCTAATATATAAACCAATTCATAATAAAGAATCTTAAAATATAGTGCAACATTTAATTGTCACTTAGTCTTTCAACTTGCAATTCGTAATAATAACAATTGTTACAAAAACTTCTCTTAATGATTCTCTTATTTCTTTTTGCTCCTTCATTAATAGCTTTTCCTTTTTATGATCCCAATTAATTTTAAATATTCACTTTAATAATCTCTTATAAAAAGATGTAAAAATATATATAATTTGCATAAAACTAAATTTAAATAAGAATAATAATATTAATTTAAGAGTAAAATTAGATGAAATTTTATATTAAATTAAACCTTATTACATAAGGAAGGATAGAGTGATAGTGGTTGGTGTGGAAGAGGTTGAGGATGATATCGAGGAGTTGAAGTAAGAAGGCAACGTGCTAGAGAAATGAAAATGAGATGGATGTAACAATCTAAGCCTTCACATAAATGGACAAAGGGTATTCACACCAACTTGGGCCACCACAATTTAAAAGGGATATGATTGATAACTTATATATTTCACTACTTAACTCATAAACCATCTCTCCCTCTCTTTCCTTTCTGATATGAGAGGAGTGTTATAGTATACTTCCCTTAGATAGAGGATGTTCTTGTCACCATGAGACATAGAATCATAAGAATACTTTACCATACAAGTAGGATTCTAAAAGTGGCCTTCATGACTTAAGTGTCGGCTCCCACAGTGTAGCACTTTGTCATGTTTGTCACTTAACTTTTACATTTCTAATTGGTGCAAGGCTTTAATGCCATTTATACTGACCTAGACACTCACATAAATGGACTTGTCTATTATCGCATGGTAGTAAGATAGGTAAGAAGTTTTCACACCAACTTAGACCTCTACAACTCAAAATAGATTTAATTAATACTTTTTTTAGTTCAATTTTTAACTTATAAATCATCTCTCCCAATTTATCTTCTTCAATGTATGGGAAGAGTGTCATAAAAGAAAAAAATAAATAAATAAAGGGTAAGAAAGGAAGAAAGTGTGGAGTAAGAAGGAGAAAAGAAAAATGAGAGAAGAAAAAAATTTTAAAAAAATGAAGGAAAAAAGAAAGGCATATTCTATTGTAGGCAATTTTATCTCTCAACCAATTTTAGTGTAAAATGTTAGATTTTAAATTTTCATAATATTACATTAATACATATTAATATTGCTATAAATATTTTAATCCAAATATAGTCAATCTAAATTTTAAGATTAATTTTAAAATATTTAAATGTTATAATATATATAATAATTTATTATTGTCAACAAGCTATTAATTTGTAATACAAAAAAACTTTGAATGTTGTGTATATTATTTTACTATTTATATCGAGTAATTTGATTGACAATTTTTTTAATACAATGTTATAGTAATTATATATATATATATATATATATAAGATATTAATTAAAAATAGAATAAAATAATAAAATTTTAAAGTTGTATATTATTTAAAGAAACCAAATTAATATAAAAAATTTGCGGTGACCAACCACCAAGACGCTCAATAAAGACTAAAAGGACAAAAATAAGAAAGCTATTAATCATAACAGTATAATATGTTTATAAAGTTATATCAAAATGCCAGATGAGCCAATGGCCCATACGTCCAATTTTCTGAGGACTTGTGTAATGAAATTGAGCACTAATAATGTTACAAATTTTATCACTTCAAAAAATTGTTTAAATTAAATAATTGATATATGATATATTTTCAAAAAAAAAAATATTTAGATAAAAATTTTAAAAAATAATTATTATTCATAATAAAAGTAAATCAAATAACAAAAATTAACAAAAATAATAATAATTTTTGTTACTAAAAAATGAAAAGAGATCCATAAAAAAAAAACAATAAAAATTTTGGGTTAGTTTCTCTTTAGATTTGTTCGGATGTTGGGAGCTTTAGTTTTGCTAGTTCGGATTCTCTGATTTCGAGCTTTTCATATTTTAGTTAATCACAATTCATTTAGATTACTCTAATTGAGCCAATTTCATCGCAAATGGCTAGGCGGTTAGATTTCTTTCTTTCTTTCTTTTCTTTCTTTTCTTTTTTTTCTTTTTTTTTAGTACTTGGTGTAATTTATTGTGATCTCCCCCCTCCCCCTCACTGGAAAAAAAAAAGAACAAAAGAAAAAAAAAAAGACGATGTTTGGAACTACCAGACAAGTAGATGGGGGGCAAAAATGGAGGGGCTAGGGTTAAAAATGTGGAGGGCACATCATGCTATACCAACTCCAAGTCCTATCAGTAGCGATGGATGGGATCCACAACCGAGTGCAAAGCCGAGGTGCTGGGAAAATGCAAGCCTACATATGGGAATTTCTCAGCAGTTTGTCACAATTGTAAACAAGTTTCAAAGAAGAGCAAGTTTGGTGTCTCTGTTAATAAAATTATAGAAAAAATTATAAATAAATATACACCACACCCATTTTAACGAAATGATAAATTTATTATAGACTAATTTTTTTTTATCTCCAATGCCTCAAATCTTTGTCTAATAATTCATTTATTTTTACCAATTATTACTATCTAATACTAAAAAATTTTATTCGTTATCTCATTAATTTAAATTTTTATAAAGATATCTCAACACTTATTTTTAGAATTTGCTCATTATAACCATATAGGTGAGATTGTGGGAAGACCATACTTTCTCATTTTATGCAAAATAAATAAATAAATCATTCATTCCAAATTTTACCTACTATGCACTCGTTTTTATTAGACAACAGGTAATGTTTAGCATAGTGTGACCGTAACATGAGCATTTTTGACACCCAGCAGCGCAACCATTGAAAGTGACAACTTGCTTTTTGTACCATAAACCCAAGTGTGAAAGTACTGGCTATACATAATGCAATGAGGGGACACGCCTATAAAGCTAAAGCGTAACTCAACATGTCTATGGGAAGCTAGCGCATGAGCTAAGAAAATGAAATTGTAAGCAAATATACATAACTAAAACCTAAAAGAATTGCAAAGATCGTTAGCCTAAAGGTGAAATGGGGGACATAGACATAATTGATACAATAAATTTTTATTTTGTTTAAAATTGTTTAGTGCCTTCAATTGTTTTTTTCTTTATTTTTTTTAATTAATATTAACTTTACTTCAATTATCAGTGAGAAAATGAACCAAACGAGTGACAATTTGTGGGCTTGCAAATGTTGTTTCGTAGCTTTCATACATTAATTGCTTTTATTAGGTCAAGTAGGAAGTTGGAAATCCAAAAAGAGTTGGAAGACGAACCAAATGGACTTCACAATACTGAAGATAGGCTCGTGTAAGGTCACACTAGTGTGAAAAATGGATCGTAGAGAGAGGAGTTACAAGGATTAAATCAGTAGCTATATTCAAATTATAGTAATGGATATTATATATAGATATATAGATTCTATGGAAAATGACATGGGTATGACTAGAAAAATATAAATGCATTGAGCCATTGACCCTAACTGCGCCATTTAGTGGGGTCTTTGCAACAAAAATCCATTGTTGTGTCGCATTACATGCAATTCAAACTGGAGCCCCACAAAGAGAAACTGATATAGATTTTTAAAAAAATAATGATTAAACATGAAACCAATACTGAGGTTCATGCTTTTTTAAATAAATCCCGAAACGAAAAAGCCTAATTTGGTGGATTGCTAGGTATGATTTTTCTCTTTCATTCCATGGCAATTGTCGTGGCACCTCGCAAAGGACAAAGGGACGGCACCGAACAGTCTTCCAGCTGCAGGCAGCCGAAAGGGAACTTTTTCACTCAGGCTCTGCTGGCATCAAATAATTATGTTAGCTTTTACTACATGGAAAGCCGGTTTGCATTAAAGCGTTTTATTAGCAATCCACTAAACACAGTACAACTCGTGGAGAGAGGCTTGAGTATTTTAAATTCTCACAAAATATAAGTTTTGATTTCGACATCCATTTCATTGAGAGTGTCAAATATTGAAGAACATCTCCCCAAGTTGGATTTGCTGTTTTAAATCTAATTTGGGCAAATTTTTTTTTTAATAAAGAGATTTTAAATTATATAAATATTAATTTTATATATTTTAATATATTATCTTAAAAAAAATAATGACCCGTTATAAGTAATATTAAAGTTGATTTAAATCCGGCTCCAAAAATTAATAAATTTGGTGAATCAAAAATGTTTTCTTATACCCAAAAAGAAATAAAAATAAAAAAGGCATATGATGAGGCCTGGTTCTGTTTATCGTTGTAATTGTCATTTGGGACCCGCTCTGGGGCTGGCCACGCCAATGCATGCTCGAGAGCCGAGACGGGGGATGGGGATGTTTTCATGTGCATTGCTTGGAGGCATTTGCATGCCCACATCATTAGAAAACGGAGGTAATTTGAGAATCAAAAAAGGCAAAGAGCCATAAAATGATGTTCATATGTTCTGGAGCCTTGTCACATGGGCTCCTTCAACGATTGGACCCCTTTCCGCCAAATCTGTACACATTGACAATTAATTATCACGTTTGACTGGAATTTCGATTGTGAATATCCGCCCAAAAAGCCAATATGGGTCCACAAATATTAAGATCTCATCTGGGTTTTCTTTAATTAATTGCTAATTAGTATTACTGGTAAATAAATAAAATTACAAGTTTTAGTTAGATTAACATTGTTAAATATTAGAATAATCATTTAGGACATCTGTTTATATTTTAAGTAGGATCATTGGTTATCTGTTAAAAAAAAAAAAAAGGGAATTACAAGTATATGAAGGTTACTTCTTTCTCTTTTTATACCCTTTTGAATTTGAAGCACTCCTAAAAAGTAGTAAGCGGAGAAAAAAAGTTGGCAGCCATATTGTTTTTACACTTAATCTATTTGAAATGATTTAGATAATTGATGAAATTATAATTCTATAATAATAATTTATAGAAAAATTGAGATATACTTAGAAAGATTTAGATAATCGATGAAATTGTAATTTTATGATAATTGAATGAATGTTTTTGGATAATGAATGGAATCGTAATTTAACGACTTCATTTTAGTTGGCTTACTTCTAAAGATTGGAATAAATTAAGAAGAAGAAGAAGAAGAAGTAAAGTGCAAGAAATTTAAAAAATGCTACATGATCAGGCCACAAAGAAATATGCTAGAATCATTATCAACTGCATGCTTTTGATTTTTTATTTTTTATTTTTTTTGCATTCTTGCATGTTGGAATCATCATTTAGAGTTGGCTAGTGCGAGTCTTAAGTTGCTCCAATACGGTATTGCGACAAAATGGGCACAAACCATTTTGAAGGTTTTGATAAAATTATGATAGCTCAAACTCATCCTATAGCACACCACACACACACACACACACACACACATACACACACACACACACAGGCACACACACACACACAATTAAAGGGCAACCTGTTGGCCTCATTATTCACTTCTCTCCACGCGTGGGCCACCGGAGTGTCCACTTTCTCGCCAATTAGTGTCCAACACTCTCCTACTACCAGAGTGCCCCCTGGGGCCATCTGCATTTTTAGGAGCTTTGTGAGTTGTGAGTAGGACACACAGCCTCGTTGGGGTATAACTTTCTTTCTTAAAAAAAAAAAATAATAATAATAAAATAAAATTCTACACAAAAATTAATAATTAAAAAATTAAGAATTTATTATTTTTTTAATATAATTTAACCTTTTTAATTTTATTATTTTTTTTGGGGTCTGAATTGGGCCATAAATCTTGGAATTTAAGTGACTCGAACATTACAGCTGGTGACTAACGGCTATATATCTTCCTTATATAGATTCGCCACCCGTTACGGTCTTTCTCTTATTTGTCATTCTCAATCTCACAACACAAAGCAACCCCATTTTCTTAATCACACACACTCTCTTCCATACCCGCGGGCCTCTGTCTCTCGCTTTCTGTGCAAAAATGGCACGATCGGCGATGCTTCCCTTGATTATCTGCGCTCTGCACGTTTTGTCCCTCCGGGACGGCGTCGACGGCGCTGGCCACCACCGCCCGGCCGCCCCGACCCCCTCCGCGGACTGCTCCAACCTGATCTTGGACATGTCGGACTGTCTGTCATTTGTGACCGATGGAAGCACCGTCGCCAAGCCCGAAGGGAACTGCTGCTCAGGGTTGAAGACGGTGTTGAACACCGACGCTCAGTGTCTCTGCGAGGCCTTCAAGAACAGTGCCCAGTTTGGTGTTTCCTTGAACGTCACCAAGGCTCTCTCTCTCCCCGACGCTTGCAAACTCCGCGTCCCATCTGTCCCTTCCTGCAGTTGTACGCTCCTTTCCCCTTTGTTTTAATCCCGCTTTGCTAATGTGATTTTTAAAAAAAAAAAAAAATTCTTTTGGTCTTTTTTGTCTGGGTTAAAGCATCTATATATATATATATATATATATATATATATATATATATATATATATCACTTTTACAGATTTTTGTGGGCTAAATTTGAAACATTTTTAGTGGTTTGAATTGATTACTGATACTGTGTGGGGGGGTGTCTTTTGTCGTTTTGCAGTGGCCATGACTCCTGCTGGTGCCCCTGGTATGTCTTGATGTTATCTTCGACTTATAATACTCTGATTTTCCTTTTCCTGTCTGTTCCTTTTCAAATGACTAGAAAAACTACCAATAACACTGTTGATTTGTTTGATGATAACATAAGATGCATGTGATTCTGATGTTCATTTTAGTCCAGAAGTTGGATGCAGTTCTGCGGAAATTATATTATATTACTTGGTTGACATTCTGTGCTTTATCTGTATCCTTCCCCTGGTATATCTTTTGTGTATTTTAAAAAAAAAATGGAAGAGAAAAGAACAAGATATTGCAATATGAAGCTTTGCAGGATAGTTTTTACAGTGGACCGGAGGCTCCAGATATATGATAATTTGCTTGAAACAATGTTCTATTAGCAAAAATAAAATTTGTGTTACTTGAAAATAATCCTATCTATGATTTTGGCTGCAATGGGTGTGCCTTTCTCTGTCCTAAGGTTGAGGGGAATGTTTATCTAATTTAACTACTTGCGTATCTCCAATGGTTGAAGAAAAAGCTTTGATCCAGGAAGTTGCTTCTTAGCTTTCTGATGCATGCTTATGCACAAACTGTTTGTTCTGCTTGATGAATTTGGTGCTTCAGTCATTGTTGCATGGGAACAAACGTGGAATGTTATTCAAATTTGTATTGCTTATAGTGTTGGGCCAATTGCTATTGCAGCACCTGCATCATCAATTGCTGGTGTGCCTACTGCAAGTACCGGAGGGTCTGATCAAGCCCCAGCTCCTTCTCCCAAGTCCTCAGGATCTCAGGGTCTAGCCATCTCAGTTGGATCAGTGGTCATTGGCCTTATATTGGCCTCGTTCTCTAGCTTCTGAGATGCATTATGCTGTAACCATTTTGAGAGGGTATGAGAGGTATATGGTATATGAGGGAGCTACTTTGATGTTGGTAGTGTTTTGAATGGGGATAAAAGCATGACTGGAAGTAGAAAACCGGTTCACGTCCTGGATCATTGAGACTTGTTTATGGTTTGGATAATGCTCTTCGCATGAATTACTTTCTGTTCTATTATTTTTTTTTATTTATAATTTTCCACCTTTTATATTCTTCGTGGTTCTTAATTGCGGGATATTGCAAAAATGCTGTGGTGAGTCTTCCAAATGGAAGTCGTCGTGATGATGTTGACCTGTTCAACGTGTCAATGATGTGCCACAATGCAATAAGATGACTGGATAATTAGTGTTGTCTTTTTAGTGGAAGCCATGGTCCGTGGCTTGTAAAGTTTTTCAAGTTTTGTGGATCATCATTGGATTAAGGAATTAATCTGAATTAGGGTTTCTAAATCGATTGATCAGTTGAAGTTGATTTTTGGAATAGCACTGCACCTGGGTGCGAATGCCCCTGGACTTGGAGTGTAGAGTTCTCGCAGTCCAGGAAATGGGAACTGGCCCAAGGGCCATCTAATTGGGTTGCATCCTTCAGGATGCCTGTTAGGACTCAGGCCGGCCGGCTCCAAGCATCTTCCCACTTTTGACTGTCCACATTTTATTCAACTGAGCAATTTAATTGAATTTTATTGTATTTTATATGTGTGTAAATCATACACATTCTTTTATGATATTAACTCTTGTTTTGGTGACAAACTTGGCCATCCTTTTTCAAATGTTAACAATTAGGATAATACCCAGGCTAAGTGTGGTTTTTTTTTTTCAATCTGAGAATCAAACTGTGAGTATAATTCCTTTTTTCAAGATTATGATAGTTTCTTGAGTTTGAAATGTTTCAATAATGAACAAATTTTTTCCAAAGAAATATAATGGAGTTATATTGAAAATGGTATGATTTGCACTGTAATATGATAATTTTCTACTAAATCAGTAACACTTAGAAAAATGGATTTTGATACTAGAAATTACTTTTGGGCATATAAACATGATGAAAGACATCTACACAAAAAGTCAGGCACCAAATATCAATCTAATTCTAGATGTTTGATAGAAATTATGAAATTATATGAATCGGTGCTATAGTGCACGGTCTTATATGTTTGATAGAAATTGCATGGTAACTATTGTTGATCAGAAAAGAAAACAAAATCGATATGGCAAAGTGAATTCTTGTGAAGATTCCAAAAGCAATTGTTGAATAGAGACTGAAGGAAAACATGAGAAAATTAGTCTTTATGATTTTATAGAATTACAAAATTCCTTTGATAGACCAAGAAAAAATAAGAATGCGTCGACCATATTTATGAAATTTAAGTTCATGTGGTTAGGCTCCATCTAATAAGAAGAGTTTAATGAATGAATTTAACATTTGTGATAGATATATAGATAAAAATAGCTTACTCACTGTTGCTTTGAGAGGACTATTTAAAATAATTATCCTACTTTTTAATTTATAAAAATATTAAAAGAAATGAAATTATAATTAGAATATTGTTAAAAAAAATTAAATATTTTATAATCCCAAAATCCAAGAGCTACAATATGAAGGATAGAAACGCATGAACATATACAATAAAAGATTGATCAATATCTATAGGATAGGTAAAAATTTCTCAAATATGTAAACGGAAAGTTATTGTAACGAAGAGAAAACAAAAATATAATTAAAAAAAAATTTCTATATTTATTCATTTTTTATAAATATAATTTACTCATAATTTTTTACCACACAAAATCAACCATGACCAAAAAATCATAAGTCAATAATATATGAAAAAATTTAGATCATTAATATACCTTAACATACATATTACATAGACTTATATACACGAAAATTATACAAATTAAGAAATGAAAAAAAAACAAATTCCATCCGTTAAAGAAAAGAAAGTATAATCAATTGAAAGTAAAATCAAAGGAATAAGTTCAACTGAAGTCTAAGATCTAGTTTAAAATGAATTAATCTGCTCACGGCCGATTAACATTTAGAAAATATAGAACAACCCTGGCATGAGAGGGACAACAACATTTTCTGAGGATGGTGAGAAAATTAAGGCAGATATAAATTGAGGAGGGAGTGAATTTTGAAGTTGGGAAATCTAAGAGTCAAGAAAGAAACCAACAAAGAGATGAAGGATGTTGAAAAATTAAAGAGCTCTTAATGGGGGAAAGCATCAAGAGTTTTATTACACTTAATGAAAATACATGACTATTAACATCAATACAAATTAATTTACAAACAAAAAAATTGTAAAATTTTTCTATAAGAATACTACGACAAAAGCAGAAAAAAAATTTTAGATTGAGGATGTTTTAAATCTTTGGAAATTTAAGAGTTAGCATATGAAAAAACGTCTTGATAAAGCAAAAGAATTCAAAGAGATCCTGAGTAAATGAGTTTAAATATGCATTATGGTAAAAATTTTGGTAAGAATCCAAATAGATGTTGAGTGAATGTGCTTATTATATCTCTCAATTAATTATTATCTATCTTCATTATGAGCCTCGTGCAAACTATTTAGAAGTGTTCACAATCACCTAAAATCAAAGGAGAGGTATATATATATATATATATATATATATATATATATCTATCTATATATATATATAGTGTGAATCTATATCAATCAATTAACACTTATTTCAAACTTTTGTCACCCAATCTGTTCTTTGTAATACAAAACTACAATTTGTTATTCATACGACCGCACAAAGGATCACCTGATTATCATAGTTCACAGCAAAACCATCTTATTGTGACAATTTTCTCTTCAATCAAGGGTTTCTGATCATTAACGATGTAATTTTCATAAGACACGACTGCACAATACGTCGAATGTAATTGTTTTTTTTTATAAGCTCAAGTAATGGGTTGTCGATTTACAAGGAATCCGTCTATAAAACTAGCCACCAACCTCATTTACGTCCTCATTCCGGCTTCCAAAGAGTAAGTACTTCTTGTTGTATACATTTATGGCTTGTCTGCATTTTTTTATCGAGGAGGTACCACTGTCAAAAGCTCGAGTTTCTTCAATCCATACGATTCACGGATGGCAATAGGGATAGAAGTTCTCACCTTGTTACATCGTAGAAAACGCTTGTTAGGAATCCATGACAAGGGAAATGGAAAAGAAGAGTCTTATACCTTGACTTCTAGGATAAACTTTTGGAATTAACCTGTTTAGTGTGACTGTTAAGAAATTCAAACAAAATTCATGGTGCTCATCTACTGACCAAGAAGTTTATATGCATGGAGAATTACTTTTGGCTTTTGAAGCTTCATAATTCTGACGTTCATTTTTTTTTTTTTTTCCCATATTTATCACCAGGTGCTGGTTGTATGCCGCTGTAAGTTGTAATTGCTTATTAGTAACAAATGATGAGATGAGGAACCACTTGTTCCAACTACTAGGAGCTTTCCTTTTTCTAAGATCGAAGGAGAAGCATCAAGTGATTACGCCCCTTTTATGTAACAAGTTGATAGTTTTTTCTTTTCTTTTCTGTTTTAACCAGTAAATGCTATGACTAGTAGGAGGATACAAATGACATGTTTACAAGAGATGAGTCGATCGGCAAAAATGTATGGAAAGAGGCAATACATGATTTAAGCTTTGGCAAATGGGCAGTAATTATTTTAAGAACGAGGTAAAGATTTTTAATAATAATCAACTAAAATAAGAGGTGATAGAAGTAAAACAGATTAAAAATAAGATATTCTTATGTTGATATTACGCAAAGAAACTATTAAAGTTATCAGTGCCGATGCTCTACAATTGGGTTTGGGATAAAATGAATTGGGTTTCTATGGCAAATTCCATGGGAAGGAAAGGACTTTTATCTGAGAGGATTTGAATGGGGAAGTAAGAAGTAATGTACAAGGTTCGAGCGAGTGCATGAAGGGTATAAATATGGAAAAAAAAAAAAAGGTAATAAAGGTAAAATCAGATTGGACTTTGATGTGAAACATGAATTCTTTAATCAATACCTAAAAAAAAAAAAAACAGAGAGAGAGAGAGACCATACAACAGCATAGTGATTGAATTTCTTAAAAACAGGTATGGGGTGATACCGAGAGAAGCATTTACTTCATAATATAGGTTAGTGATCTTGGATGTGCATTTTAAATGTAAGATGAGGACGAGAACAAAGATGCAATGATGTTGCATTAAATGGTGGAACTTACAAAAATTAGAGTCTCAAAACAAGATGTTGAAGGAAGGGGGTTGAGAACTATATATTGAAAACAATACTATTGGGAACTATACATCGAAAACAATACCATGCCATTAAAAGCAAAGAAGGAGTGCCACAATGGGTTCTCCAAGTGCCAGGTTGATAGTGAGATACAAATTTGCTAAATAAGCTACGAAGGCAATGGAGGTAGTTAAAGCAGATGCACGGAACCATTTGTATATCAAAATTTGAATCAAGGAAGAGAAGAAAGAGATTTAGAGACCAACTCAAATTAGAGAATGGAAGGGTCGAATCTCATCCAAGTTGGGTGCATTAAGGATGATGGTATGCAAAGGACCATTCTTAAGAGAGAACAAGACTAAAGAAATATGGAGAGCAATTTTTGATAAACTTCGAAAATAGTCAAGGTTGAAAGTGAGAGAAGGTTTAAGGAATAAATTAGGTGAATAAGTATGTGAACTGGATAGGATACTGATTGAAACTTGGAAGTCCTCAAGGAATTGAATTATATGATGGAATCGGTTGTTTGATAAGATATGAGAAAGGGAGGACGCTTGATCGGAGGATGAGTTGACTTACCCCAATTTATAAAAGTAAGAAGGACATTTAAAATTTTTTAATTGTCATGATATTAAATCGATCAAATATACTTTGAAATTATAAAAAAAATGGTGATAAAATAATATTTTTTTAAAAAAATTATCTTAATTTAAAACAATTAACTTAGGTTTACATCATGACAATTAACTAATTATTTTTTTTTCTTAAGAAAGTTTATGAAAAAAATATTGAGAAAAGAAGCAAAACTTACACAAAGCATTTATTGATCTAGAGAAATATATGATCAAGCTGTTACTCGGGTATTGTACGATTGAGTTGAAGTTAAATTTTATCGAATAACAATTAGGGTTTTACGATGGTGTGTGTTGTGCTATTAAATAAACACGCCCCCATGGTGAGCAGCCAGATGTGAATTCTTATATAGATTCATCGTTACTAAAGAAATAAGGATGCCCTTTATTTCTAATTTTTAAATTTTGATAAAATATAAAGATTGAGAAATACTTATTAATGACAAATTAAGACCTATTAAACTCGGTTATTCCAAAAAACTAAAAAATATTAGGAAATTCAAAAGATTAAAATTAAAATTTGAGAAATTGAAAATACTAATTAATTAATGCTTCGTTTTCTTCTATTCTGTTCAACTTTGCATCTTCTTCATTCTTAGTACGAAGGAAGCAGACCCAGCCATTATAATCAGATGGAATTCAAACTAGTATAATATGCAGCATTGACCTGCCTCTATGATTAGAAAGTATTTTTTTTTAATTTTTTTCATAATATTATGATTATACTTTAATTTTCAAAATTACTCTTATAAATTTTATAAAATATTTTAAATAATCCCACTCTTGGGTGAGTAAATAAACTAGTTTTATACATTGTTTTGGACGCAACAAGTAAAATTTAGAACATTTTGTCAACAAATAATTTTTTTCAAAAAATTTGAGTCGTTTTTAATCTAGTTGACTATAAAAGAAAAATGTTCTTGGAAATCGAGAGGTTTAGTCGTCTAAATTTGTTGTATCAAAAAAAAAAAAAGAAATTATTTTAAAATATAATTTTTTTGAGAAATGACTTTTTATAAGAAAGTAATGCAAAAATATAATAAGTAATTCTTAGGAGAATTTTAAGTTTTATTTCTTAATATAATTTTTTAAGGTTATTTCTCCAAAAAAAATTCACAAAAGTTTTTTTTAATATATCTCTTTTTTTTTCCATTTTATATATATTTCTTTGGGTCCACGACACGACAATTCTCCATTGGTGGTGGGTAAATTCAAAGACCTGTACCTATATATAAGTATTGGAACGTATACAAAATTAATTTTAAATTTTTATAAATAAATTTTAATTTTTTTATATTTTTATTTAAAATATTTATATTTTTAAATTAATTTTTTTCATAAATATTATTAAAAATTATACATTGATTAAATTAAAATTAATAATATAAAATATAAATATAAATATAAAAAAATAAAATATAATTATACAAATTCAAAAAAAATTAGACTACATTTTTACGTATTCCTATATAAGAAGACTATATAAGAATAAGAAGGAATCAGGTCTCCTCAAAGAACTAGCAAAAGGCCGTTGTTTGTTCCCGCATTTTATCGAACACGTCAGGTGCCGTATCCCCTTTGCCGTTGAAACACTTCGTAATAAATTTTTTTGATCTTCCTTCTGAATTCTTAGGCACAGGCACTTGTTTGTTTATTCGGGTGGGTGGGTCATCTGTCGGTAGCAGTCTGTTGAATTTTGAGAAGGAAGGAATGGAGGATCTGTTGAAGAATCAATTGGTTGCAAGCCATGCAGTCGCAGCCGCAGGCTCAGTGGGTTTAGCCACCGCTCTTACTTACCCTCTTGATACTCTCAAAGTCCTTGTTCAGGTTTGTTGTCTGTCCTCCGTCGTGCTTTCATGGGGGGGGGTTTCTTGTTCCTTTTTCCTTCTTCTTTCATGTTATTTTTTCTGTTTGTTCATTTCTCAATAATATACGTTGGGTCTTTTATCTAGGTTGGTTCGGGTCCCAGTAGTAAACGGCTAAGTTCAATTCAGGCTTTGAGCAGAGTGCGTAATTTGTCTGGAAATTCAGGTAGGCCAGCCGCCCTTAATTCTTTCTTTCTTCCTATTGCCATAGCATCTAGTCTCTGTCTCAACAACAGCCATTGATATTGGTGTTGTTCAAACAAACACAAAAACATTGGTAGGCTTGTATGGTGGTCTTGGGTGGTTAGCTTCCGGAAGAATTCTCGGTGTTGGAGCTCGCTTTGGAGTCTATGAGTTGTTGACAGCTTTCTATAAAGGTACCTTTCTTCCTTTTGTGTCTTCTTTCAGTTTTTTTTTTTTTAACGCCTTAGCTATGCAGCAGTTTCGAACTCATAGAGAGAGAGAGAGAGAGAGAGAGAGAGAGAGAGCGAGAGAGAGAGAGATTTCATAATTTAGCTAGTAGTCTACCACATGGGTGCAGAGTCTGGACTATATGCAGCAACAGTTCAGCTTTTAGCTAGTTATGAACGTCTCTGAGGTGTGAGTACATTCCAGGAGTTTAATGCCACTAATAACTGAATCTTAGAAATGTAAGGAACAAAAATATTTATCCCCAAATTCACCATGTTTAATTGAAAAAAAAAAGGAAACCCACCCCTTTCTTTACAAGATCATGAATGATAGTGACGTTTGATAATTGCTATGTAACATTGTTCTTTGAGATATTGGTCAACTTGAAGTTAGCCCTACACTTAAAATGGATATGCAAAAGGTCCTGAACCAGCCGATATATTGGCCCTTCTAGTGAATAATTGCAAGCCTCTACAATGCAAGAACTTTTCTCCTAGATAAATAATGGGATTCTGGTATTCTTCTCATTATGCGTTTCGTTTCAGCATCAATTAGTCTTTGAGTAAACACCATTCATTTGTAGTTTTTCCTTCTTTTTTTTTCAATGTGAACTCCACAAAAGGGAATACAATTTTGCCTCCCAAATTGTTGTTGTTTATTGAAATGCAGTTTTTAGATGAATGTTTTATACATGGATGCCAAAAACTAAGTTCTGGATTGTAGTTGCACACAAAATGATCCACAGAAGCCTTCAATGGTGATGAGATTTCTCAGTTCAATTTCATACCTACATATCCTGTGAACAACTGGAGCTAAGTTTTTAGGTTTGACTTGTTTTCTTGGAATTTGGCAGTTTTTGGTATTCTAACCTTACTGTAACTTTCCAGTTGAAGATAAGTGAAGTTGATATTGTAATAATGCTCTAAAAGTGATATTGGATTAGTTGCAGGAGGCTTTCTAGTCTGAAGACCATAAGAGAACATTGTCTTTAGGTGATCTAAAAATTCACAACTAGTAGTGTAAGTTGTCCACTTACAATAATTGCCCACTTCATGATCTTGATTCCTTAGTAGGTCTATTACTGTGGTTAGATGTGACCTTTGCAACTTTCAACTCCTAATGCAGAAAGATTGCTTTTCTGGCAGATGGACGAGAATATAGTTATGTACATATTGTTGAGGCCTTCGTGGCAGGAATGGCAGGTGGTGCAACAGAGTCTTTCATAAGCTCTCCATTTGAAATTATTAAACTTCGGGCACAGGTGTCCTCTGCATCTCGCATTCCAAGCTTTACCCCTGTGACAGAAAATAAAGGTGGTGCATCTGTGATTGCTAAACTACTACGTGGATTTACTCCAGATAAGAAGGCATTGAATCAGTCTGTTACTCTTTTGTCTACTTTAACTACCAAGCGTCCAGAATTTGTTGGTGCCTTGCAAAACTACCCATGGATGATGACTGGCTCTGGAAGGCCACCATCAGTCTGTGATGTTCAGAAGCCATCAAATATCATTTCTTTGGAAGGAGTCGGTGCATTGTGGAGAGGAGTTCGGTCAGGAGTTGCTCGAGATTCTATTTTTGGTGGGATATTCTTTGGCTGTTGGCAGTTCCTGCACCAAGTAATGCTTACCTGGAAAGCAGTTGGGATGGATCCTGTACCCAGGTTTGATAATCTTTGAGTTTTATAAATATTTCCTGCCATGTTTTTCTACGCATGCAATCTAACACCCCAGAAGAAAATTGTTGCAGCCTGAGGAAAATTGGGGTTTAGGGGGGTTTGTGGTGGGAAAGCATATGAGAAAGAGAAAATAAACAGGCTGCTAATATGGTCTTTTGATATGTGACATGTCAGCCTTTGTTGTCAGACTCAGAGTTAAGGATTTAAACTACGTTTGCTATCTTGTCTTAGAAATAATTTGAACAGTCCACCAAATATTCCTGGAAGCCATTGGATTAATTAGCACACTATGTGTGGCCTTTTCATTCTTTTATTTATTGCAGTTCTAAATTCCAATAGTTTCCCTTTTTACTGCATGTTGTTCATCTGATTCCCACGGGAGCACAAAAGGAAATAATTTGCAGGAGATTAGATTTTCCTTTCCTCTCCATGTACAATTTTGTAACCCAAAGCTTCGGGTTCCATCTGTCTTTAAATGAAACAATGAAGCTTTGGGTTCCATCTGTCTTTAAATGAAAAATTGATGCAGTAAGAGTATAAGATTCTGCTTTGGCCTGGTAAGCCTGAATAATTAGAACCCGGTAAAACATAGAATCTGAAAGAAGAATGAGTTAAATGTGGGTTGTTGATAAATTTTTAAGTTTTATTTTGTCTTTATATGTATTGTTCTTCTTCACTTGGAGAATCAGGTGGGAGAATCAAGAAATTTTCATTCTAATTTTTAAGTGGCTATGTAGCAAAGAAACTTCTATGTTTGGCTGTAGATCTTTAGTTGGTGTCTGAATGAGGAGCTGTTGAATGTTTCTGTCTAATACTTGATTATGAGATTGCATGAAATGGTAGAATTGTCCATCCATTTAGTTTGGTTATCCTCCCATCCCCCACCTCCAAAAAAAAAAAAAAAGAAGTTCTTGGGAGCTGATGCCGTATTTGCATTTTGATCATGTGTTGGCTATTCTTTTAGCTGCCTGATCTGCATAAGGTGCTGAAA
Source organism: Bruguiera gymnorhiza (assembly GCA_020883675.1). NCBI lineage: Eukaryota > Viridiplantae > Streptophyta > Magnoliopsida > Malpighiales > Rhizophoraceae > Bruguiera > Bruguiera gymnorhiza. The sequence goes on from JAIRCJ010001048.1 coordinate 3,236,289, forward strand.
AGTAGCTTCAGATTGTACTTTCCTCCCTCAACATGAAGTACAGATGGTATTGGGACTTACCTAGTTGTACAAACTCACCCTGTGAACTGTTTGTCATTGACCACATTGCTCATGAAAGTAGGGCTTCCCTGAATATAACTCATTTTTAGATGATTGCTTTGATTAGGTTTTCCACACATATGTTTCAGCTACTTTGCTTTTGCAACAATTGGATTGTTTCCAAACTAGCATTCTAGCAGTATTTAATGCCCTCTTTTAACTGCTGGATTCCCTCGTAGAAAGTTTTCCTCTAGTAGGTAATTATTACTTTTTTCTTTTTCTTTTTTTTTTTCTTCTTTTGATAAGTCTAGGTAATGATTATTATTGTCTGCATTATATTGGCTGCCACGGGGTGGATGGGATGGGGAATGGGGGATGAGGCATAAGAGACTAGAATTCTTGGTTGCTTGTCATGTGGCTTTGTTCATCTACTCGTTGCCATTCAGTGATTGCTCTTCCCCTTCATGGAACAGAATATTCTAGTGTGGAAGCTGCCCACAGAACTATCACTATCTTGATTTCCTTCATTCTAAACATTTATGCTTTTGATCAGTACTGATGAAGAAGCTGGACCACTTTCTCCTATGGCTGTTAGTCTTGCTGCTGGATTTTCTGGTTCACTTGCTGCTGCTGTATCTCATGGTTTTGACACCGCAAAAAGCCGATCAGAGTGTACTGTGTTGCCCAAGGTACCTATTGTTATATTGTCCATGTCTTATCTCTACTTTTTTCAGTTCATATACATTTTGTGCCATCATCTCATGGCATCAATTTGAAAGGATAACAGGTTACAGTTGCAGGAATGAACTCTAGTAAAAATAGAGGTAAAGTTATATACATATGACCCTTTCGCAAATATTGTGAGAGTTTTGTACACTAGGACACCCCTTCTCTATATAAACAATGTTACAAGCATCGAGCTTAGCTTTCTTAATTTTGCCATATTTTGTGTCAATTTGCTGTCTCTTTGTAAAGATGTTTCGGCAGATAGTCACTGTTGTAATACATTTGTGAATTGGAATGTCACAGCAGGAGTGCTGTTACAGAAGGGGGGGAAGATGTATGGAAATATAATAGCCTAACAAGGAAAATGATTTGCAAATTACTTTTTTCATTTGGGATGTCTTACATAGAGTATGGCATCTATTAGATTTTGTAGTATTGGAATTGCTTAGATTTCATTTACTTTTATGTTAAAAGAACCCTATAACAGAGTTCATTTTCTATATAATTGAGCAGCATCCTCTTATCCCGGATTTTTTTGGAGTCTGCTGTGTTCTTGTCCCCTCCAAGTTTTAGGTTACACGTAGTTCTTGCATGTGTTTGAACTACACTGGCCTTTAGTCCAGATGTGAATGAACCCAAAACTCTGAAGGAACAAAATGTCAGTTGTAAGTTACACTTAAGTTCCTTAGCATCATTCTGTTATTTGATTTTATGTTGTTTTGTTTATGTTTTGCAGTATATTTCTATGGAGAGGAGGCTTTTGAAATGGAATCGACCTGGGAATCGATTTGAGAGAATTGCTGGCATCCACCCCACAGACAGGAATATCTTGCTCCGCGGCGCGTGGTTGCGAATAGCCCGCAGTGGGCTTGCATCATTTACGATGGTTGGGAGTTATTATTTGGCTGTTAATTTCCTTGTTTGAGGAAAAAAACAATAAATGAGGCTGCTGAGAGTAGTATTATAGATACATTCTATTTTTCGTTGACATTGTATCTTTTGCGATGGGCTCATGTATTGTTGGGGCTGGGGTGAATGATCACAGCACATTTTTCACGAGGATTTCAACTTTTGATTTTCAACTTTATGTCATGAGACATTATTTTTTTTTTCCAAAAAACAGTTTATTTAGTACAGGATTTACATTTATATAGTTCAAGATTTTTTTTTATTTAATATAAAAATTAGGTCGTACTTAATTAATTCGTAATATAACTCATTAACATTTGTGATATTCTTTTTCACTAAATTCATAAACGTTTTCATCGGTAGGGCTTTTCTGTCTACTTTTTACGTATAAACTAAATTCATAAACGTTTTCATCGGTAAGGTTTTTCTGTCTACTTTTTACGTATAAAGTACTTAATGGGAGATATTAGATGAAATTAGGGCTCTTTTATATACTTTTTGCATGTGAAACGGTTATTTATAAACAGTTTATAGACATTAGAATTTATTAGAATTAGGATTTATTTTTTGCATGTGAACGGTTGTTTATAGACATTAGAATCTATTAGAATTGGGATTGAAATTAGTTCAGTTTTAATATTATTTGTCATAAGTTATTATTTTTTTTTAAAATATAAAACAGTTTATTGATGTGATTTTTTTTTTAAAAATAATTTATTAAAATATATTAATATTTATATAATTTAATTTTTTTATTTAATATAGGAGTGGGATCATATTTAACAATTAATTTCGAGATAACAATTAATGTCGTTGTGGATGGCATATCCGGTGATTGAAATTTATTAACAATAACCTCAAGATGAGACGTTCACCAAATTGCACTTACGTGTGAGCATTATCCGTTAGAGTTTTTTTCTACAAAATTATTCGACGTGCATTGTCACTCAGGATCACTAAATACGGATGAACATGCATCGCCAAGAGCAAAGATTCTGCTGGTTATTGAGAACCGAGCGCTACAAAAAGAAGAAGATGTAGAAACGAGCGCTACAGACTATTTTCCAGGGAAGAGTACTATTGAGAAGATCAAGCTTTACCATGGACAGCGGCAGGATAGAATCATTTGGCACTTTGACTCATAGGGTAATCACTCTATCAAGCGAGGATACCGTATGCTATTAGCCTACTGGTTAAGAGCCATGCATGAAACAAGAATCGTTGAGATCGGCCCTTCCATCCGGAGGATCATTCGGTCCCTAAAAGTCCACCCTAAGGTGAAAGTCCTTCATTTGGAGATCCTTAAAAGAGGCCCTTCCAACCCAGGTCAAACCTACGAGGGAGGCAAGTGTGCTCTGATGACACCTGCTTGATTTGCGGCGTATAGCAGGAATCCATAGGACATGCTCCTTGATGTGATCACGCCTTGGTCGCTTGGTTTGCCAGCGACTTGTGCTAGGCACCGCAGCTGAATGGCCTTAATTCATTTCGGGGCTGGTGGGCTGCAGTAATAGAAGGGCTGAAGGGAGAGGACAGGCAGGATCTTCTATCCAACATTGCTGCCTTGTGCTGGAATATTTGGAAAACTCGCTGTGGTTTTTGCGTGGAGCAGAAGCGCATCAATCCAGCTCGTACACTGAAGCGTGCGCATACTAATCCTGAGGACACGAGGCTTGCTGTGCCTCCATTTATGTGGAATTTTGTTTCATCCACCCTGCCCCCCAGAGGGATCTGAGCCCACTAGGAGGGGAGGGGTGGGGTGGGGGCTGCCCTTAAAATCAACTGCGACACAACTATTGCAGTAAAAGGAGAATGGGCTAGAGTTGCTGCTGAGTACAGAAGTAGCAGTGCAGAATTCATTAAGGGGGCAACTATTTGGCAAAGAGTCTCATCCGCATGAACTGGTCGATTCCCATCCCATCTTACCTTCTTTATCTGGGGACGTTGGGGACCACACAAACTAAATTGTAATTTACCTTAAAAAAAATAAATAAATAAGGTGAATGTCTTTAGTAGTAGTAGAGACATTTGAAAATTAAACATCCCCTTTGGCTGCTTCCACATTCAGCAAGGCCAAAACTCTGCTCTCTTCACCTTCGAAATGCTCTCTAGGACTCCCACAGGCGACACGTGTCCCATTACGGTCACCCTCTTCGTCTCTAGATCTATACTGAATGATGTCACTCCTACCATTACAGGCCAGAAAAAAAGAAAAAAAAAAATTGTCAAGTTCCTAATCTCTATACATTGAAACACCAAAAATTAATATAATAAAATATTTCTATAAATCTCTTAAATGTAATGCTGAAATTGTAATCCCTAATCATAATTTCTTTTTTCCTTTTTACATGGATTGAAGTCATACCTATGTATTTACATATAGTATGGGAGCTTTCTTTTTTTATTTTTTTTTTGTATAAGAAAAGAGTATACACTAAACAAAAAAAAAGAAGACACCATTTTTAATTCTCTCTCTTTTGTCTTCCCATTTGAGAGGGAGACATGTTTATGAATGTAACCATAGTTTCAACGAGGTATGACAAGGTAGTTGATACTTGATATAAACACAGCATCTTTTTATGTGGACCAAAAAAATACCGCATCAATTAGCAAGAAAAATTGGTAAAAAAACAAAAAAAGCTAAGGCTGCTAAGAAAGAATTGACTAAATCCAGTATAAAAAGAAAAATGGGATTATAGATTGTAAACCACATAAAGTATATAGGAATTGATATTCGATCAAATGTAAAAGATAGCAAGCAGCTGTTTTAGTTACCTTCCATTTTTGATAGATGTTTCTTCACCTTACTAGCACAGCCTTGGCAGTGAAGAGCAACCCGCATAACAACCACCTGCCGTGATCAAACAACACAAGTTCACATTTTGGTGTGTGTATGAAAACTATAGAGATATTTATAGGAGGAAAATACTCGTATTCACCCGTTTGATAAAATAAAAAATAAGATTTTAATCATGATGAATAATTAATAATCAATGGTAACCATTACCATAGCTAGATTGTCATGTCATCGTATAATTGGAGGTGATCGTGAGATTGATTGGCTTGGAATGCATCCAAAACATTCTCTGCTGTATCACAGGCAGAGAGAGAGAGGGAGAGAGAGAGAGAAGGGAATTTAACATTTATTTTCTACCATATGGGCCTAGCCTATTAAGATTTATGTTTGGTTATTTTTTGACTGCAATTGTCAAAAACAGCACACAAAAGTTCAGTATTCATCCCGCGGCACCATGTGATGGCTGGCAAGTGATTGCGGACATAAGGCAAAAGTTCCATGCCCGACATTCCACGGCAAACTTCCCGTGCATTACAAAACTCAAATCTTAAGTTTTCACAAAAAGTAAATAAAACAAACATTAGAACATATATTATCCTCTTTTTTTTTTTTTGGCTTCAAGAATTATACCACAGCTGGGGTTGGGGGAGGGGGTCTTATCGATCGGATACCTACCCTCAAGCCAATGATATTCATAGTCTTTCTTAGATGCAACTGTTCAAAGATCAATTAAATATCCTTCTATCATTACAAATAATATGCTGTGTAGTAGTGCAGTGCCTGAACTATCATCTATCATGATTTCACAGATGGGAGTGAAATTATTTAACTAAGTTAATAGATAGTAAAAGGAACCATAAACAATGACATTTTTGACACAGTTCAATGACACAGCATCGTGTATACATAGTTAGGTCATGAAGGACCACGTACAGACAGCCGGAGGAGAAGAAAGAATGGAAAATGATATTTTGATGATCTAACCTGGAAGACTTGGTCAGATGTCACTAGTGCAGCAGGTTTTTGGGTCCAGGGCTTAGGTTTTTGATTATCCTGATGATCATTATCAGACTGTCTTTGGATGATGGGTGGCATAGTGACTGATCTACGCCTGGCTGGAGCAAATCTGGGAGACTCAATAAGTCTAGAGTAGTTGGCGTTCTTCAGCAATCTAGTGTTCTCAAACTGCCGCAGAGCAGTATTTCCATCAGGCCTTCTTGGCAAAATGACTGAGCGAGGATCCCCCACAGTGCACACAGCAGTGGCTGCCGCAGAGTGGCACATGAAACCCCTCATTTTCTTGCTTGTGTTCCTATTCATGGCTGACTGATTCCCAGAATCCCACAGGGGATGGACAGAAGTTGATTGGAGGGACGATGTCCCGTTTTTCTTAGCCAGGGAACAAGGGCTAGTGAACAAGTGATCTTTTGAAGCCAAACAGCTAAGGCTTTATGTATCACTGATCAACGGGGACTGTGACAAGAGTATAGGAACATAGGTTGTGCAGGGCATATTGCAATTAAATAAAAAGGAGAGGACACGCTTGCTGCATACTATATTTATGACTTATCCAACGAGACTTTGGCTGGCACATTGGTAGCGGTGCCCTGCCCTGGCTGTGGCAGTAGTCGTCTCATCTGTACTGTGTGCCTATGTTTTGAATGCCTTTATCTCATTCCTGCCATATGTAGTTAAACTTAAAGTTGCGAGATACTGACTGGTTTGTCGATTCTAGATATGGCTGTAACACCCTTTTCTAGTTTCTGTCTAAATGCTATTGTCAATGCCTCTGCCACCACGTTACATGATAAGCTTTTTTGCATGTTTTCAATGGCTTCTACAGGAAGGACTATATTTCCACTGTCATCTACAATTGCTAAACTTTCTTGTGGGATCAAAAGGGGGGGGGGGAATTATGTTTGTCGTAAAAAAAAACAGGGGTATAACTGATCACATGGAAACTAGTACAATGCCCTTAAACGAAGACAACTAAGCCCCTTTGATTTCGTGGCTCTCGAGTCCCACTACTATAGATGCTAAACATCCATTGATGACAAAATGGTAGATGGAATATTAAATTTAGCACATGAAGAGAAAAGGACGGTCAAAAAGAACTGGCAACTTCAGTTTAATGAGTTTACGGGGCTGGTAGTAATTGGTTACTTGGATCTAGCAGACGTCCTCTTGTCAATTTTTACCCTCTCTCTCCGTCTGTCTCATGCACATGCACGCATAGCTAAGCTCTTAAATTCATGAATTGACCTGCCTTTCCTCTTCTTGGATCAAATCTGTGCAGGTCAAGTCCCTGGCACCTTTTCTGTTAATTTTTAAGTTTGGAACAGATCTTAATTCATTCTATTGTGACCATTTAAAGGGAAACAAATCATTATTCGTGCATATCTATATATATATACACTATAATATATGGAATATAGTTAGAAGTACTATAATAGTAAAGAGGCTTTGAGTGTTTCCCCTGGAATAGTACACAAGGGAAATCATATATGCAAACGCATTTAGGAACCATTCACTCAATAAAAATAATTGTATATATACTTAAATCAAATAATACGATAACCTTAGCCAGCGGCTCGGATTGGAAATTTACTTTAAATATTGATGACAATGCTAAGTAGAAGAGAACTCAATATATGATCATATCAGGTGTGTTATATGCCCCCACCCACACCATCGATGAAAAAAGGGATAAGGGGTAGTAGTAGGTCCCTGATCATTCATTCTGAAGAAAAAGCATTCCAATTCCATGGTATCCGGTGGTGGTGTGGTCGCAGATTGCTGATAATCTACCTGCAAAGTCGCTTTCCGTGAATGGACCTGGTGGCCACAGAGTAACACTTTATTTTATTTGAGAGAGTAACACTATTAAATAGCAACCCATCCACAAAACAATTAGTTAGACATAAATGGGCCCTGCAATGGCCCATCCAGTTCCTCTTGGGATAAGTCCATGAGTCGAGTGGTCCAAAACCACCTTCAACAGACCTACCACGACGGCATTTCCTTCAAACAAGTACCTTTCTATTGGTCCCATGCTTACAACGAAGGACCACTTCAATCAAACTTAGATTGAAACCACACGAAAAAAGGAGGACCACAAGGCCAAGGGCCCTCCGAGCAAAGTTGGTGGGGATTAAACTCAAAGAAAGATAAGGCAAAGTAACTACTACACTTTTCAGTAACGCCTCTGGGCCGAGTAATGCCTAGTGTGTCAGTGATTTAGCCATGGCTGCAACCCAATTGGGGGACGATGAAAATGTGCCTTCCCAGTGGCATGGCAAAAGCAAAATTCGATAGCCAGTTAGCCACACTAGTCCCTTCCCTATAAACGCGCCACAGCTACAATTCTCGACAACAAAGGATGGGATTAGTTTGGGGATTAGGATTCTGGACTCCTTTTCTGAGAAACTCAAGCATCACTTTGGAATCCATTTCAACCCAGAGGCGCCTATAACCACACACTACCATGCAGTACCCAATGGACTACCATGCACCGTTTGTATTTAAGTCAACCCATACTAAATCAGGAGCTTGCCATCCTATCGCCCTTAACAATGCGTTTCTCACAAATGTACTAGTTACCATGCATAGCCACCTTCCACAATTACCACGCAACACACTATATTCTCTGCTTTATTGTCAACTGAGTTGTCCACATTGGTTTTCTTTGCAATTGCCCGCTCATTCCTCCATTTCTAAACTCACCAGCATGTAATTGCATACACATACCTCTGGTCATTTCCCCCCGTGAGTCCCAGTTTATGCTTCCATTCAAATTTGTCTCTAACCACTCCTTTCCACTAGCGGTAAACAACTAGGACCTCTTGGACAGATTGACTAGTTTCTGCTATAACTTGGCAGCTTCCCTGCAATCCCTGTTAGAATTTTTGCGGATGCGAAATACTTACGTGGGTTCGCAACCTTTTGTGCGGAATATCCAGATTGTGCATCCGCCGCAAAAATTACAGCAATTTGTTTTTTTTTTTTTCTTACACAAATAAAATTACTAACTTGCAATAAACTGTGTCCCCCATAAAAAATTTCTGTTACATTGATCAAGTCGTTTACAAAACTGTTTCTCCAAATCTTCTGTTAGCTCAGTACTTACTCTTTGACTCAAAGTTATTGGCTAGGTTCCACTCCAGATTTTAGGAGACAAGCATCTTTACTTTATGCAAGTTGATTTTCTACAATGCTCTAGCACAGAAACTCTCCAGGCACACCACAATCACCTCATCTTGCTTAAGATCAGTCTCCGCAAATATAATAATATCACCAACAAAGAAGTAGTGTGGCAAATCAGGCCCCCTTGCTTTGAGAGTTAGATCAGTCTCCTTCTCCCCTTAGCTACCTCGTGGTTTATCATTTGCGACAACCTTTCCAAACAAAGTATAAAAATATAGGGTGACAATTGATTACCCTATCTCAAACCTCTCAGTGGGAGAAATGTCATCTGTCGTCCCACCATTCTATAGAACTCCCATTTTGGCTGAAGTAATGCAAGCCATTGTAGGGATGATCAAGTTACTAAGGAGGGACAGTTGAGACAAAGCGTCCTTCATAAATCCCCCACTCGGGCAATCATATGCTTTTTGAGAGTCTAGACTGAGAACCATAGCCCCCTTTTTTTTCCCCACATCTCCCTGAAAGTATAAAGCACTTCTCAGAAATTTGGCAACTTGGGACAAGGTTGGACTACGTAGGAGATATGTACCTGGTAGGTAAACTTTCAGTCTATTGCTATCAACTTAAGCGATCACTTTGTAACTGACGTTACACAGACTAATTGGTCTAAATTCAGAAACTGTTTCTGGGCTATTCTTAGGAACGAGGACCAAGAGCATGCCATATACCCCTAGAGGAAGAGTACTATATTGAGTGAATTCAAAATGAAACTAGTGAGAGAATTGCCAATAGTATCCCAAAATTTTTGATAGAATATTGCCTGATAACCATTAATTTCGATTACTTTGAAAGGATCCCGACCACAGACAGCTTGCTTGACTTCCTCATTGTTGCAAGGAATAAACAGCTTTAATACATGCAATTCAGTTAGTGGACCAAAGCAGCCACTAGGAGGCAACCACTAGACTTCTTGATGCTCGGCAAAATAGAGTTTGCTAAAGTACCTAGATCTCAGGCTTTCAAAGCCTCCTCATCATATACCAAGAACCCTTTTCATCCTTTTTTTATTTTGTGCTTCTGTCGTCTAATAATTGTGGAGGAATAAAATAATATTTTTTATTAGCCTGTATCTCACCTGCCTGTACATGTAACATTTTAGTTTTTATTAAACTATTTATTAGGAGATAAAAAGAAGAAGAAGAAGAAGAAGAAGAAAAGGAGAGATGAAACTCTAATTGTACTAAGAGGGTATTCGTAGAGGATGTGTCCCATCAATGCTAGCTAGAAAACAAGTAACAATTTTTCATAAATTACACTCTACATCTCATATATTTCAAAATGTTTCTGCAATTGCTTTCCTCAATGCCTGTTTTCATTACAAAGAGAGGCTTAATTGGTGGTAGATTTCTTTTGGCAAATATGAAGAGATCTTTCTGTCATTTTTTTTTTTCTCTTGTTGACCGGATGCATGTAAAGATATCAAAGGAAACTGCACATTGCTACTTATAATCCTCTGCATGGATCAACCTATAGATTTTATCTTTGTGCATGACACTTTTTATGGCAAGTCGACAGATATTTCTTAGTACTCCTGGTTGAGTTTCAATTTCATCAGTCTACCTATGTACCGAAATAGACATGGATACATCTACCTCCATGCACATATGTTAAGGGGCATGGAAGATTGAGAAAATTTAAGCTACGAAATAGCGGTACATTGTATTTGAAAATGCAACAAACAGTGGTTAATCATGCACTCTCATACCTTGTTGCCTTGCTCAGCTCCATACCCTCTATAACCTTCTACCGTTAAGAGGCCACTTGCATACTGCAGAGGACCAATGCAGTGGAGACTTATCCTTTGGAAAATCGAATTTCGATCTTTTTTTCTTGGAGGCCATGTAAACTCGATTCTTCACAAAGAACTCACCAACCCCGTATCCCATTCCCAAGTAGCAAAGCCAGCGTATAAAATTAGTTCTTCCCAGCTGCTACTGGGTTACCAAACCTCATCCCCAAAGTCCCCTCACATATTTTAAAAACCAGGCAGATTTGGGAGCCATGAAGTGTCGAAAACATCGTTATCAAAATAAAACACATATAGGAAAAGGAATAGACAATCATCAAGGACTTCTTACATCAGTCATGCTTAATGTTATAATTTCCGGTATAGGCTCTATGTTGTCACCAATTCCAAGGCTTATCAACTTTTCATCCGGGTACTTCTCAATGTGTTGGAGCTCATGCATTGAAATCTGGTTTAAAAGAAAGTAGGACATCAACACTATTACCGCGGGGAATGTTCGAATGTTAGGAGATCTTTGATAATCAAGAAATGACATCAAAGAAGGTGACAAGTTTAGTAACTAGCCAATTACCAAGAACCAGGTAGTGATCATTAATCAGTAGCACCTGCTTATCATGATAAAATATGGTGAACAAAGCTCATAACGATCATGAATAAGTTAAAACAAAAAGTAGAAAGCATGGGCAATAGTGTGCTGGACCTCTGCAAACAATTATGTAGCCCTTAATTTCTCCATATTGACATTGCGGGGCACCTTGGAATAGCAAGCAATGATCACAGGACATTTACAGCAGATTAGAAACAAATATATGAGAAAAAAAAGAAAAAAGGCTGAACAAGATGAAAATTTTAGCTAAAAATAGTATCAAGTAGTCATGATGTATGCTCAAACCAATTCCTTCCTTTTGAATATTCAAACTGTAGACACATGCAGCAGAAAATTACAATGTATAATGAGCTCAAATACAGAAACCAAACTGTACATGGAAATTAGTATAGAGTATTGAACTTATTCCATTGCAGTGAAAATTGAGGTACCTGGGCTGGACACTCCCAGGTTGCAAGATGTTGCTAAAAGGCATAGACTTGCCAGTTGAAAGCTTGTACATTTTGTGTTTGGATTTTGGCACAGGGACAAAGTTTTCTAATGTTTTCACTTTGACATGATTTCCACTTACTGGCATGCACACTTATATGGACATAAAACAGTCAAGCAGTGCCCAAAAAGAGTGACGTTAAATCATGTAACCATCAACTTGGATTTAATTCAAATGTCAAAAGGGTGGCAATGCAGAATCTTCTGCAGGAAATAGTCCGTGAAAGCAAACACTTTTGAACATGTGAATCCAATAGAAATAGATGATTAGAAACTAGTATGTCTGTAATTATGATATACACATCAACCTAATATCATCCTTTTTTTCGTTTCTTTGTTAGTGTGAACAACTTAAATGGGAGAAGTGCAAGGAAATCATCCAGCTCTCTGCATCAATAATAAATACGTATCTTCCAATTTCTAATCTCATTAAAAGGAGTTAAGAATCGAATACTACCTCAAACAATAACTGTTCAATAAGGCATTGGTTTTCCACTTTGTCAATGGTAGTAATGATTGCTTGTCAATTAGGCTATTCGAGCACTTACATTGTTGTCCCAAGTAGTCCAAAGGAAAAATGACCTCCACATGAGGTAAAACCAATTAACATTCAATACTTCATTTAAAAAAAAAAGGCCGAAGGGCTTCATTTCTGAGTGACATAAGGCAGATGTAAGGTTTGTCTTCCTCAACTAAGTGCTAGTAGAAGACTCAGCTTCCTGAACTTATGCGGAGACCATCTAGTGAAATGACTGGCAGAGCTTCCCAAGCAACGGAGAAAGATTATTATGCCACTTAGGCTAGGAGTTATGTGGCCGCTTAATACGACGAGATCATGACAAGCCTGAACATCTTATTCAAATAGCCCCCATTAGGCGAGTGTTCTGCGTTTTGTCTGATAAGTCTAGGACGCATTCCCTCTTTCAGGACTATGAATAGAAATTTTTACTTCACGTCCTTAATGTTCATTGTGAAAACCCAGAGGATTTCCACAAATACTCCCAGATCAGCCTACCTAATTCCAAGAATTTTCATAATTTTCTTTGAGAAACATCCATAAAATTGCACAAACGTATCCACAACTTCAAAGCAATTGATACACATACGCAAAGAATGCCAAGGATGGACTAAAAATTTTCCCAAAACTCTTGAAAAAAGAGTTCAAGACTACTCACCTCTAAGATGAGCACATTAATTACAAAGAAAAGGGCCAAGCGTAGACCAAAGTCATCAAGCATCTGCAAAAGAAACCGCAGGGGAAATCGCCATTTTCTATACTATTTTACCAATCACAATAGACCAATCTGTAAATGCCAAAGAGCAACTATTAATTAAACCATATCCCCGAAACCCCCCCCTCCCAAAAAAAAAAAGCAAAAGAAAAAGAAAAAAATCCAAGTCAGTCTTCAATTCCAAAAGATTCACTAATACGAGGAACTGGTAATTTGACTGGCAAGCACATGATAATGATGAAACCTGTTAATTCTAATCAAATATATAGAATATCAAGTTCATCACAACTCTATTAGTTATGCTATGCTGCTACTCTGATATGCTTACATTTGTTCTCCATTCTCCAGTTTCAGTCCAGCAAAATGACAAACTCTACACGAACCCCAACAGGGATTCATTCAACCAATTTCCAAGCAAAGGTACACGGGCTTATTCTTTCCATTCCTTTCTCATTCCTCCCCCCCCCCCCAACGCTTACTCATATCTGGAAGATGTTTTTGAAAAGTCATTTTGAATACTTAATATTAATTTGACAAAATATCATAATTTTTATTTTATTAATCAACAATAATAATTAATAATTACCAACCACAATAAATACTTAGAGCAATTAGCAACAGTTAAATTTAAGTTAAAGTCAATTGGGACAGGGACTGGATATACATACAGCCGGGCGAAGAGAAAGGAGAAGGGAAAATGGAGGAGAAAGAGAAAGGGAAATCGGGAAGCGAGGAGAGATGGAAAGGCGCCATAGCCAATCTCTCAGAGATGGCGTCCAATATTGATTCCCTCCAAAAGCTACTCCTGAAGAAAGCTGTGTTTGTCGATGAGGAGACTTTCGCCAAAGCCTCTCTCAGCTCCGAACAAGCCCGTACCATCAAGGTATTCAATTTCTCATCGGTGTTTTTTCTCTCTCTGTTTTTATTTTTTGTTTTTTTCTCTTTAATTCGTTCTTCGCGTTTTGCTGCAACAATTTTTTGATTCTTGAGCTGTTTAGACCTGTGCATACTGGTGGGGAAGATGGTTTCCTGTTTTTTTCTTTTTTTTTTTGGCTAGTTTTAATTTAATTGCTTGCACGGCCCAATTCGAAAAATGTAGGTTTGTTTGTTTTCCGGTATGTGTTGAAGCTTTGCTGATATTTTTCACGAGTTGGGTGACGAGTTTCTTCATATCTCGGCGTGTTTGGCTACTTAATTCTGCTGGCCTCTTTGGTTCGGTGGCTCAGCTGAATGATTTTGGATCGGCTCCCCAAATTATTTTTGATCTGGTAAAATATGTGGTCGTGGTATTGAATTCGAATCAACCCAATGGTAGCAAATGCTAAGATCGATTTGATGGAACGGAAGAGTCCCCGTTATGGGTTTACTATGTCACAGATGATGATGGTTCATTAGTTGGTTCTGTGACATCACTTGTTGTAGACATGGCAGGTGCTTGACATTCATGTTATGCATGCAAGGGTATTGGTTGAACGCTTGAATGTCTCTCTTTGCTAAGCCTGAATTCAATAAAATACAGTTAGGTGTGCTGAGAGATGGAAGACTTATGTGTTTTAGCTGATTCTGCCTCTAGTCCTCCAATTGCCTAGTGCTTTTTCCGAAGCATTCTCTCTGCATTTTTTGGAATATATAATCTTTTACTCCTTCTATTGCTATATATTCGTTCTTCATTGCTTTCTGTAAATGCTAGTCAGTCTTTGCTGAAAGGCCATGATTATTGTTCCTGAAAATTATGATGTTGGGTCTGAAATGAACAACTTCAAATTCATGTATTTTCCCTGTCCTGAGGTTCTTTAAAGTGAGAAGTTCTTTCCCAATTTGAATTAATGACCTTCATTCAAACCTGAGGTTTTTATTCTTTCACCTGAAAATCTATTGCAGATGATGATGAAATTAAGGCTGTTTGTCTTCATGGGTTAGCTTCCTTTTATTAGATGTTTCAATGTGAATTCTGTGCAATAATGAGTTCCATCATGGAATTCTTTGACAAAAAATATTTATGTGTGCTGAGAAGGAGAAACGGCTTCCAAATGACATTACATGAGATCCTCATTTTTAAACTGCCATAGCATTTCCAGTTTTTTTTTTTTTTTTGGTTCTTCATTCCAAAAAATTGCAAGTGTCAACTTAAAAAAGTAGAGCCATTGAACATTGAAATAATACATTATTTCATGCATATGACAAGGGATGCTCCATGATATTGAAGAATATCTATATGTTTAATGAAATTGGTAAAGTTCTCTGCACAAGATATTATTTAGAATCGGGTGGTGCTATCATCACGTTTACATTTCTTTCTAATCTTATGACTACCCAATGATACTTATATTACATTCCTTAATTGTGGAAATAGGCATTATGTGGAATTTGACATTGATTCCTCCAGTTTGGTGTTTGCCTTAGTAATGGTTTTGCAAGGATGTAACAGCATTTTCACTTTCATTTTTATGTTCACAGGCAGGAAGATCTTCATTTACATGCTAAAACTAGAACCTCTAGAATACAAAAGGATCACTTGATGATTGTGCTATAGGATTGAACCATAGGTGTGAATGCGATCACTCCTAGTTGCAAAACATGTGGCATAATATGATTGTATAAAGCAATCAATGAGTTGATAATTTTCTGGTTGCCGAACATTGTGCTGGTACCAAATGCCTTCTGACTTTGCTTGTTGCTTGTGATGACTGATACTCATAGTTACCTGGAGTTATTAATGATGTACACAATACATTGTGTAGGTTCTTGAACAAAGGGTAGAGACATTGGAAAAAGAACTTGATGCTGCCATTTCAGCCGCTGCTCGTGCTCGTGCTGAAAAGCGACAGGCTGAGGCAGCACAGAAGGCTGCTGAATCACGTACACAAGAAGTTACCCGAGAACTTGAGAACACTACAAGTATGTGCAGAAAGTCTTCCTTTCACTAATACGTCTGCTAAAGAAGTTACAAAGAATTTTAATTCTGGTTTTTCTTTCTTTCTTTGTTTTTTTTTTTTGTTTCGGGGGTGAAGGGGGGGAGTGGAGGACATAGATGACATTGATTACATTTCAGACAAGTGCATCCATGTCATGAAGAATTCTTTGCACGGAATAATTTAGGATATAAAAGTATAGAATAGCTTGGCAATTGAGCAAAATTCATCATTGACTCTTAGGTAATGAAAGCTTTTCTTATAGTCTTCTATTTCTGGCCTCTTTGCTTTGAAGCCATGAGCAAAGTCAGACATCCATCGTGGGTAAACAGGAAACCTGACTTTATGAACCCAAGGAGCAACGGAAGTTGAGGGCTAACCGAAGGGGAAAAGCACTTGAAAATGCAACTGGTTTGGGCTTATGGGCAATCAACTGTTGAGACAGAAAAGTCTTCTTAGTGTGTAGTGGGAATTTGATATTCTATGATCCTAATCACAAGCATTTATATTGTCTCCTCGTCGGAAATAGGATAGCAAAAAGTTCTCTTTTGGTGGGGTCTGTACATGGCTCCACCTGGTCACTCTAAAACTAAAACCATTTTCAATAGGCTTATAGAAAAGCACAACACAAAATTGCTGTGGAGCGGTCCTTTAACCACTAGACTGTATGTACCCACAACACTCTGCTCGTTCAACGGATTTTGGATCTTGTGTATTTGTCAAGAGTACAAGATTTGAAAATAATAGACTTTGTTGTGAGACCTATTCTTTCTGCTTTTGGTTGCAGAAGTTTTTGAACTGCACATGGAGGAACTGCGCGCAAAGCAAGAAGAGATCACTAAGCGTGATAATGACATCAAACTTCTGGAGGCCATAATTCAGACGCTTGGCGGAAAAGAGTCACATTCTGCAACTGGGTGATTTTCTTGCATTTTTCACATGGCTTTTCTCTTCCACCCCACCCCCCCTCCCCATCGTTGGAGCTTTTTTGAATGTCTATACTCTTTGTACAATCGATCACTTTTGTTTATCAATACGTGAATGGTCCCTATCTCCTACTCAAAAGAAGAAAAAAAAAAAAAGGGAAAAGAAAAAAAGGATAGTCGATGTCTAGAGACTAGACAAACGATGTCTTGGTGTGGGGGATGTTCTCAGATCAACAATACTTTGCTTGTTAAAATCTCTAAATTTTATATGATCTGATCCAGATTATCAAATGGACTACAGTTCCAATGTTTGCGGCAAATCAGGGCTTTCTAATATGGTGACCTGTCTATTTAGTGACATCGAAGGCCACTGCATTCTCCATTATTTGGGACTGATCTCTAGGTAAATTACGCTCTAATGGTTCGTGAGCCATAAATCACTGAGTGCAAAATTGTAGCTTGTCAGTAAATTTCTTTCTGTCTATAATAATATGGGTAGCCAATGCTTACTGAGAATGCTCGTGGGTTTCGTTGATCCTAAAATATGATCCAAGCAAAAATACAGTTCGTCTATTTTTCTGAACCAAATTAAACTGAAATGTCAGTGTAATTTGATTAACCAATGTGTTAAAATTCTGATTTGAAAAAAAAAAAATTTCTAAAGCAAATTTTGTGATCGATTCCATCGAACTGAGATCTAATTGCATTATATCATTCTTAGTATTGAGGATTTCCTTCAATATTACTTCTTTGACATTCAGGTGACTAAAAACATCAACAGATACCTTAAGTGGAACTGAATAAAATGGCTGCGGACGAATTAATTGGAAAATAAATTTACTGTGAACTTGTAGTTTCATGCAAGGCAAATAACCAATCGGGATAAAAACAATGGACAACACTGCAAACAATAGACTTAACTAATTGGCTATCGATTCCTATTTATCAAATATACTGGCATCAAACATACTTCTCCTTTGCTGCAGAACATCAACATCCTTGTCCTCAAGGATGATTGGTCCAATGTCTTATGGCCAAGCACAGCTTTCAAGGCCAAGCATTGATGACTGGTACTGTGCATCACTCCGATTTGCTTTCTCATCAGAAGCTAGCAGGGCCTTTGAGATTGAAACCCTTTTATCGAGTGAGTAAGGACAAGAGGCTACCACTTCTACATATAACATAACTACCCATAAAGTCAAATTCTAACTTAGCTATATCTAACTCCAGTTCTTTCTTGTCCCTTCTTGCTAGTACGGCTCCAACTACTACGCCACCAGCACTCTGGTTAGCTATTGCTAGTTGTTTCAAAAGAGAACCCAATTTATCAATCCATGCAAGAATCGAGATATGGTTCTTAATAACTTCACACTGCCCTTTTCTTTGAGAATCTACTTTCTCACATACCAAACATCATATCTTGACCATATGTCTATGTCGTAACCTTGTTGGCAGTTGATAATCCGCCTTTGCCTTTGCTTTTGCTGAATCATTGTGCACAGTACCAGTCATTCATGCATTCGTAACGATATTCTAATGCCTTTGAGGTTCATATGTAGTTCAGTGAGTTCGATTCGGTTTCTGTGGACTTGTAAAATCAATAACGTAGATGATTCCTACTCATGAAGCCGGTGCCTTTTTCCCCTTTTTTTTTTGTTTGGTTTCTCGGGTGTTGGGCGTCTTCAGTCAGCATATTGGATTATACCATAACTTTTCTTTTTGAATTCTAGCATTTGACATTATGGAAATTTTGCTCAATTTCCCACCCTCACTTTTCCTCTCACCTTTCTTTCGATATGGAGGCATATTTTGGGTGTTTGACATCTTTATGCTAACCAACTAGTGGGTTTTGGTGCACAGCAGGTGTTATCCTCAGCAGAGACACTGGGTGGGGGGTGTACGGCAGGAATTACAGGGAAGGAATGTTCGCGTGAGCTCTGCAAATGACAGAACTAGTAGTAGTGCTCCATGCTACTTACTCTGGGCCGCAGAGGGAGTGGAAGTTGCGGGGGTGGCAATGGCGGAGATTTTGGTTTTCCAGCTGTTGTTCTATCGTCTTTAGTTGCTTAGTACTTGCTCATGTGCACTTTTCCACAGAGCAATGTCTTATTATGTGGTTTTGCTTCAACAACATCCCTGTTTAACTTGGTGCCGCTGGCTTTGGATCTGATAGCTGTGGGGCTGAAGCAGGATTAGGCTCGCTGCTGTCAGACAGTTGCACCTTTCCTACATTGCCTTCTTTTATCAGTTAAAAATCCTCAGTTGGAAATTTTACCATGCTTTAAGACCCCAAAAGAGGAAAAAAAAAGAACGACCATGCTTCAATAATTTAGACGACAGTTACACGAAGTTAGTATATCTGTTCCGAAGCCCAGTCTTAGCATTAGATAATCAATCATATGAATTAAATGAGAGTAAATTATAATCCGCAGGATGTATATATCAAATGTGCTCAAAGATATGGTTCATCATTCATGTCTTTCTGTTCTCCAGTTTTTGGTACAAAGCTCACATTTTGAAAGAAATGAAACATTAAATCGAGACACTTAACAGAAAACTTCGACCACCCTGGCGGCAGAATTAGATCAGCCTCCACAATGTATATTACAGATGCCTCGTATGGTAAATCTAAAATGCTGAAGCTACAAAATTTATAACTTCCTTGAGAAACCTACACTGCAGTAAACAATAGAGACCATGGTCCTCCACAGAGATGCTTAAAACTGGAATCTAATTGAAGCCAATCTTGACTCCGTTTCTCAGTCATAATGGTCCTAGGGCAGCCCCCATCATAGAACTTCATGAGCCTTCCCATAGTACCGGTTTATGAAAGGCGCCTACAAAAGGCAAAGATACCCCAACAGCCAAAAAAGTTGGGAAACTATGTCATACATCTTGTACCCAGATAAACATAAGAATTCTGAAAATATTAATATTTATCAAAAAAGAATTCTGTTAATAATTGCCAACACAAGGGATGATTAAGAAGCAGACATTTGGTAAAAAAAGGAAAGGAAAATCCGTCTGTCCCACAAAAAGCATATCACAAAATTGTGTATCATCTATTTTTCAGAAAAATTAAGTTTTAAAAAACAAAATGCTTATGACAATAATTGTTAAGCAAAGCATGGGCCGTCCTGTGAATTACAGTCTAATAGCGGCGAAAACAGGACATTAGGGGAATGGTAGTTCCCTAAAAGGAAACAAGGGAAGTTCTGTTAATTTTCTTTGTCTAATAGTCAGGAAAAACGATATTAGTGGAACGATAAATACCTAAACAATCTTCAAGAAACATATGCAAATAATACAAGTCTGAATTGAAAAGCGCATATGGGATGAGAATGGGGCTTGCATTTCTAAAGCTAAAAACTAGAGTGAAAAGTAAATTACATCACCATGCCATGTTTCCTCTTACAATTTGGACACTTATGAAGTGGCTACTAACTCAATATATCATACTTAGATTTAAAAGAGAACATTATGTGCTTAAGACATTTGATATGCCCTCCCAGACTATCCATGAATTCCATTGAGAAAATAGCTTCTTTGCAGCAAGCAATTAGCAGTCATAAACCAATGGTGCTTCAAACAATTCATTACTGAAGATTGTAGCAGTACCCATACGAAGCAGAAACAAAAGAAGTAACATCCAATAGTTTACCTTAACCTTTGTTACGTCAGGTGTATCTGGTGTTGGCACAGGATAGAATTTGTAAAACCTCATATTCTCATATGCCCTTCTAGTTTCCTCATTCATCTCTTCCAAGGCCTTCTTTCTGGCCTCCCTTGCCTACACAAATCAAGTCTATTAGAAAGCTGTTTAACATATCTATCTTATGCGCTGGAATTAAAGCAAAGTGTACAACATGTATCTGCAACACAGTACCTCTCGATTAGCTTTCTTTGCTTCTCGAACTTTCTCTTTGACAAAATCCTGTTAGAGCAAAAACTTTCCAACATCTTATGACTTGAAAACAAGGGGGAATCGCAGGTCATTTAAATAAGTTTTATTGAATTTCACCTTAAAGGCATCCTTTTGATCTTCAGCTAAAGCCTCTGCCTTGATCAGCTCCATAGTGAAGTCCTAAAGATTGATAGAGGCAGTTGGTGGAGAGCAACTTCAACAGAGTGAAGTAAAAACATTATAGAACTTATTCCCAATACTACTGTGTCTAGGAAGCCCCTCCAGAAATACTTAAGATTTACCATAGAAAAGTAAACGCATTTGTCTATCACTTTTGCAGCATATTCAAAGTTGCAGTAGACCACAGAAGGATTAGAAGAATTTCACAAAACTTAAAAGTCTCTCTAGCAGGAGACTAACACACCCATATGCTTAAACCTATTTTCCCCAGAACCAAATGCCGTCGCCTTTGGCTTACAATACATCTGGGGATATAGTTTGCCAAAAAAAGTCATGTATGAAGTTGTCGCAGAAGAATTGATCAATGTTAAACAAAGGCACAAGCCAAAAAAATAGACATCATACCTCAAGTTCATCCATCTCCCAATCAAACTCACAGAACACCTGTAGGACCAGTAATAGGAAGGTCAATTTACATAATTATCAAGTGAAGCAGCCCCAACATCCCACCTATACTGAACCTCAGTCCACTCAATTTAACAGTACAAACTATGCTTTCCCAAGAAAAGATCAACCTACATACAAAAATTACAGCTTTTTGTCATTTCTTTTCTCTTTCACACTACAGCCTTACCGGGTTTGCTCCAGTTGGAAATATTATTTGAACCTCGGTGCTTTGATCAAGTTCATCTTCCTTCAAGGGATTGTAAAAATCTGTCGAAAGACTTAATCATTTTAAAAACTTATATAGTTGTAAAATGCCAATAGCATGCAATTCAAGACAAAGCTATTTCAGCCTTTCTCTTGATCCAAGTACAAGTGAAGTGCAACAATGTAAACATGCGAAAATTGCTTCAAAAACTCACAAGGCAGGCAATACTCGTATTTTTTAACACGGTCTATCTTCAAGTGTTTCAAAGCAGCCCTGCAAGGAAATCATAAGCATATGAAAGCATGATAGCACTAATGCAGAATGAGCATACTATCATAAGATCTGTGAAATAAAAGATATATCAGTAAAAGTTATTCTACACCATATTACATTCCTATATGGTGTTAGTATGCATGATATGCAATGTGCAACACATTCAACATTAGGTGGTGCATAATAGCTTGGATAAAAAGGGTACTTTATTGAAGTCTAATAGCACAGAAGTGAAAGAAACAGAAGGGCTGAAACAATTGTCAAATGCTACACTGCCCATAATTTTTGTGCATACCATTGAAAAGATCCTTGCTATAGAAACAGAAGTACTGGCCCTTTATCATGTATTTATTATTTTGCAACATTGAATCCTGATCTCTCAGTATCTTCTAAAAGTTTCCATTTGTAAAATCAAATAGCAAGAACTCATTGCCAGACAATAACATGCATGACAATATTCAGAAACATGCAGCCAACAAGAAGTTCCCTCTTACAAAACTTACAAATGCATTTATAGGATGTGGTTCTAAAGCACCAGAATTCAGATAATATGAATCATTTGTTAATCAGGATCCAATTCAATGTCATTAATATCCATCATTAAAAACAAAGCAGAAAAAGAAGTAGAGGAGGGCATTGAGAGGGGCACCTTCTCTGACTGCAAGCCAAAACAAATATTTGAGATTTCAATCTGTCAACTTGACTGTCTCTGTTAAAGGATTAGATCACAATGACAAAAAATATCTGGTGAGAAGATCAAGTTTGGGCAGAGAAACACTCCATGAAATTACTAATTGCTAAGCAAAATGATCAAGGTTACATACCGGTTCTCTAGAGGAATATATGGAACCCAATCCATTTTCATTTGTTTCATGGGAACTATTTCTTCTGCTTCCCTCTGAACAGATTTAATCCCAATCTTATCAGAAGGTGCAAAAGGGGATTGAACCTATAAAAGAAGAAAGACAAAAGAAAAAAAATAATAAATGAGAAGCAAGAAATCCAATATGTGCACCTAAAATGATAGTTTTTTAAATCTTAAAAAAAAAAAAAAAAATTCTTTTCACCCCAGTGCGGCAGTGCCAACTCTTTTAACAAGCAGGCCTACAGAACGGACAAGCACATTGCAGCTATGGACGAATACTATCAGAATTGAAATATGGTAAGTTTCACAGTCTAATTAATGAAATCCACAGTTACTCTAACATAAAACTCAATAAATGAAGATGAAGGTTGACAGAAGCAACCAAAGAAGGAATTTACTTGGCCCATTCCCCAATCTCCAGCACTGCTCAATAAGTGTGTGACTCCATATGAGGACCTCCTTCCCTTCTTCCCACTCTCCACTCACACAGTTTTCAATGCAGGGGAGGAAGGGCAGGCAGCAGTTACCATGAGCCAAAGGATGGGCCCATACAAACAAAATTAACCAACTGATAAGCAAAATTCAAGTTTCTTGCATTTTTTACAACTGCACCAAATGGAGCAGCTAAACAACTTATCTACAAGAACAATATACATCTGGCAATGGCATTCACCATAGATCTGACCCTACCAATTCATGACTATGTGAAGGCAAAACAAAGACACAAAAACGGGAATAATTGAACTTGAAGCAAGTATGCACAAAGAAGACAACATTACTTGAACAAAAGCACAAGAAATAAAAGGACATGTG
This sequence comes from Bruguiera gymnorhiza, assembly GCA_020883675.1. Taxonomy (NCBI): domain Eukaryota; kingdom Viridiplantae; phylum Streptophyta; class Magnoliopsida; order Malpighiales; family Rhizophoraceae; genus Bruguiera; species Bruguiera gymnorhiza. Next base: position 3,259,563 of record JAIRCJ010001048.1, read on the forward strand.
AACCAAAAATCCATAAACAGTATGAAGCAATTAAGAAAGTCCAAACCATCTGCACATTTCATAGGCAATACTCACTACATGAAAAGCAGCAAAGTTCAAATTTACATTTAGCTTGACCGTCCACACCCACAGGGAAAAAACCAGTAGTTCAAGATAGACTTACTGCCACCACAGCAGGCACGTGGGTTACTTTTTGTTCATCCTTAAAAGGGACCAATTGGGCTGCAATAAAAACAAGAAAAAAAAGGTACAAAATGGAAATTAAATGAACATTGGATGGAAAAGGGGACCAAAAAAAAAAAAAATAGAAAGGTAATTGATGATAACTTACGCTCTGAACAACCAAAGAGGTAAACTTTCTTGCCATGCAGAATTCCTCCTTCTTCAAATGCATTCTGCAGAGTCAGAGAGTGCTAATTATAAATGCCACTATGAACTTGAGATACGAGCTAACACTGATACTCCTGAAAAGCAGTTGTATCAAAAGAAAACATGCTTATAAAAAGAATGATCCCATTGCCAAAGCTGATAGCTCACCTCCAGATTAGAGAAATTCCATCTGTATTGGTAGACCTTGTCCAACTGATCCCACTGTATCATGAGTACGATACCAAAAATACATTCATACATAAATAATAAGCAAACATTACTGGTTCCATAATTAAAAAAAAAAAAAAAAAAACGAGTGAGGACAAAGCTTGAAACTTTTTTTTTTTTTCCATTAGCTTTTATTTTTCTAACCTCCGTTCCAACAGGGAATGCTGCTGTCCACAGATCTTCCTACACCGAAAGCCAAAAAAAAAGAAAAAAGATCAATTTACGGCTGCATTTACAATTACTGACACATACCATCAACGTAACAAGCAAAAATGAAATAGAAGGAAAAAAGGGAAACAAGACGGCAAAGACGGCTGGAGCGTGTATAAACCAACAAAGGGAAAGAGGGAGTACCAAGTTTCGGTGGTCATCAAAGTACTGGGTTGAGAATCGGGTTTGGAGGCCTTGACCCGCTTAGGTGCTCTCGTTGGTCGGGGATTGTCGTTACCCTTTTCTTGTGGCGGTTGTCGCTGTGGAGAGGAAGAAGAGGAAGAAGGAGAGGCCTTTCCGGCTTCTTCTCCATTGTCTTTCTCTTTGGCTTTCTGCGTCGCCCCCTTTCTCTTTGCCCCCGCCTTCCCCATTGTTTTGTATTGCTGCTTTTGAGGTGGGTCCTTTCTTCACTATTTATTTTGATTCTACACACACACACACACACACAGAGGAACAAGAAAAAACGAAGAAAGCAACAATGCTTCGTCATTTGTTTTGCTAGCTAGCTTAAGATTTAGGGTTTTTGGTGGGGTTGATGGGAATGGCTTCTGATGGACATTATTTTAAGTGTTTCGGACTTACCTGAGTTTCTGTGGTAAGGGCAGGAGGGTATCACGATACGGGTGACGAAGCACGGCGGCTGGCTGCTCCTGCCCGTCGTTCCTCTTCGACGGTCGCCGGCCGGACGGATTTTGGTTTGTATGGGGTTGCAGCGGCGGGCTCACCGCTTACTTGAAAACTCTGCTGGCGGCCGCGGCCACGGTGACGACTTCTTTTAACCCTAGTAGTTCCACTGCCGCTTGTTATTGATTGACGACCGCGCTTGGCGGTGGGCGCTTTGAGGAAACCAGTTTGGATCAAATGAGTTGAGGAGCTACTCAATTCAAATATGCCTCCTTTTGATAAAAATTTTATTATTATTATTTATTGTGATTATTTATTATTATTATTATTATTATTATAGACTTCCTATAAAAACCAAATTAATCCCAAAAACAAAAAAAAAAGTTTTGTAAAAGGTCTCCTTGATGAGAGAAATTTTTTATTCTTGTCAATTAGGTGTTTGATTATTATTCATGTTTTTAAGATTATGAAAGCCCTAAGAGAGAGGCATTTAGACTTAATTTTTATTTCATTAGTTTTTTTCACACACAAAAAAAATCAATTTTTATACATTTTCATTTATTTGTTTAAATTCTTTTATTTATACGTGTTTGCTTATTAATTTTTTTATAATCCATTTAATCATATCAATGAAAATTTTAAAATGTTGATTAGTGGGGGCAAAGTTCTCATGCATGTGAATTAATTTGTTAATCAAGCCCATTAATTTTGTTCATTCCATGGACCTAAAGGCAAAATAGTCATTGTGTAGGTAATATAAATTTTAATGGAGACAATACCATAAAAAATTAACAATAATACTATAAGACACAATATAAATCCCAAGATACACCAACCTTTAAAATATTATGATATGAATACTATTAGGACATGTACTGTGTATATATATGTCTATATATGAAATATGTTTATTTTTTCTTATTATATAAGTTTATATATATTATATGGAAAAAGAGGATGCTAACTTAAAAGTGTTCTAAAATTGTAATAAAATATTCCTTCATTAAAAAATTTGTTACAAGATTAAAGTTTATAATGAGATTGAAAAATTAAAAAAAATCATAAAATTGATACATTTTTATGTAATTAACCCAAACAATATTAGAATATAAAAACTTAATCTTTTGGTGACTTGAGTGGGTTGTTATGGGCACACTTTCTGCTCTCTTACCATCACAAAATTCAAATCCAACTCCTGTGCTATAATTGTTTATAAAATTTAAAATCTTAGATTTGAATTTCAATTATAATTAATTAATTAATAATAATAATAAAGATTCAACCCAGAGGACAAGTCCAACGTGCATGACGAATTCTCCACACACTAGTGCCATAAATCAATTGGCTTCGCCTCCAGCCGTTCCGCCAAAACAACAAAGAGGAAGACAAAGAGAGAAGCTTCGTTCATAATCTCTCTTTAATATTAAAATTTAAAATTTTTAAAATATAAATTTAAATTATTAATTATTAAAATACCATATTCAATCATTCACCATGTGCTCAACAAACAACATGTCACCAGGTTAAGGGAAAATAACAAAGCCCCTATTCACCACAAAAAGAAAAAATAATAATAATAAATATATATATATATATATATAGAGAGAGAGAGAGAGAAGCTATAGATATAATTTTATAGACAGTATTTGAATGGTTGCACTTTAACTGAGAGTTTGGTCTGATGTAGTCTCTCATTCATCAAAATTTATGGATCTCATATTTAATAAAAAGCATTAAAAGGATTTAGTGATAAACTAAACTCTATAATAGATTTAAAAAGTTTACTGTCTTTATTCTTACGTTTTCCCAGTTACTTTCTCATTCTGATGGGAAGCTGTGATTGGGAAGAATTTTTCTGATTTGTGATTAAGAAACTCTTTTTCCGAATGCAAAGGCTGTAATTGAAAACCTTATTGCCTTGTTTTTTCGAAGGGTAATGTCAAGGTTCTCTCTTTAGTTTTCTTGCTAATCTATTATTTGATTAAACAAATAAACGGTACGGTACGAAGATCAGCTTAGTGTCGCGTAAGAGTTATAACATATAAAACAAATATTATCGTGAAAAAAAAAAAATCAATCTTACAAGAAACCAATTGAACAAATGCCCTCTTCAAGACCCGCTGGAAAGAACCAAATGACACCAAATCAAGCACTTGTAAACAACTGGAAACGACGTATTTTTAATAGTTTGTTTGATTGAATTATTATGAGTAAATTTAGTTTGTGATGTCACATAGTTCTAAGTATTCACAATTTTTTCCATTAAATTGTTAACCCTATTAATACATGAAATTATCTAAATGAAATGCAACAACAATAATGTTGTTAGGAGTATTTCTTTTTCTAGTGATCCAAGGTACTTATAAGCTACCCATTTTTTATGGCTGAAAATAAAATATATCCAAAAAAAAAAAAACCCCACATCATACAAAAGGGGAAGAAAAGAGAAAAAGATCAATAGGAAGTAAACTCTTAATAATGTTGTTCAAAACAAAGTGTGAGAAAGTTTGAGCCTAAAAAAAACAAAGGTGAGACCCTTTCACCTTGAACAAAAGTTACGTGAAGGGTGACATTAACTACACCATCAACAAGAATTAAAATCAAATAATAAGCTAGGACTCGAGGTGGGTTTCAATTCAACAATTGCAGTAACACTAATATTAGTATTTTAAGGGATAATATATATCATATCTCAAACATACTATTTATTGATTTCTATCATCTAAAATATCAATCAATGAAAATTAAAATCTACTAATATAGAAATGGACAATTAACTAATTAACTTAGCCAGTTAGCTACGAGAAAAGTTCTTAAGGCCAGTTTAAAATTTCAAATCAAAATGATAAGGTATAAACATTAATTTTTATGTATCCAAAAAAATGAAAAATTAAAATCCAAGCCTTACCATTCAAATTTCGTGTCCATTTTTAAACTATGAGGATCAAAACATGTTAATAAAACAAAGAAAATTTTCTTGAAGGGATCAAGGAACAATCAAATTGTACAAGTTGCACTTTCCTTTCAAAATATGCAATTTTAAGTGGTTTTATGGGCTTCAAGTTTGATAATTGATTTGCGTGTGACTACACGTACTTGCACACAATATTCACTCCATTCTTGATCGGAAAAAGATAAACCATCTTTGGAAGACAGAAAAATTTTATAAAATTATTATTATTTAAATAATAAAAGATTGAATTAAGATGTTAATATTAATATATATAAAAAATAGTTAATATCTTTTGCACTTAAATAGCTTCTTTTTTTTTGTCTTTTGAAAAAACCCTTTAAAGTACTCAAAAGAGATTAAAATTTTGACAACAAGCCTCAATCTTTAGATTGAATTGGGGTAAATTAAAATTGTAAAATAAATTAAAATCGAAGTAAAAAAAAAAAAAGAAAACTTGTAAGAGAGAGAGAGGGGGATGGGGTAAAGAAGAAATTCGGGAAGCTGAAGTATCCAAGAGCGAGTGCTCCAGCTCAGTCTCTCCTCTTCGCCAGCACGGAGCGCTACGCCCTACTCGAATGGCTCCTCTTCAATAGTTTGTTTCTCTCTCTCCCTCCCTCCCTCTCTCTTTCTGTATTTTGGGTTGAATTTTCGTTATTCTTGCTACTAATTTCTTTGTTGGCTTGTTGGGTTTCTGGCAAAATGTGGGGAAAAGAAAGCACCGAAGTGGAAATTTTCGATCTTTTTAAGACTCTGGTATCTGTTTTACATTTTTATGCTGCCTTTTGTTCCCCTCTCCTTCTGTTCTGCATTTGGGTTTTTAAGTAGCCTAGTGAATGGGAATTTCTCAGTTTTGGGTTTTCATAGATTGCCAATGTAGCAATAACAACCACGACGAAAAATCCTGAATTCGCAACTTGGTTGGGGTTGACTGTATGAATTTTTTCTCGCCATTTTGTTCTATTGTAAAGCAATTTTGGCCTGAGAATTAATTGTTCTAAATGCAGGAGAGTCAATCTTGCGGTTCACTGTCATCTCTATTTGTGTTCTCTACTTTGAGCAATCCAACAGAAAGTTTGTTTGGGAATCAGTGAATAATTGGGTGTAAAGTTGTGATCTTGTCGGGTTTTGTTTTTTTTTTTTTGTTCTGATAACTATGTGATATGATCCGTTTAGTTTATTTGCCTCTATCATGCCCTTTTGATTTCAAGATTTGATCCCTATCAGCAAGTTTGTGGAATGTGATTACACTTTTGTTGTGAAGAATATGTTGAAAAAAAAATTGTATGAAAGGCTTGAAATTTGATTGAGAAATAAATGGGGTATGTTAGCTGAATTGAGACAACAGTTTCATTGTGAGACATGCAAGGATATTTGACATGTGAATAATTCTACCTTTTTCACAAGCGGACAATTTTAGGCTGAATGAAAGTTAAGTTCTTCATATATGTGAACTGCGGGCTATTGGGTGATAAATCACCATTCTCACACCAAAATTTACAGGGGGATGCCATGGATCGTGATGAACAGACTGCTCGTATCCACTGTTATCTTCTCTGTCTCTGTCTCTCTCACTCACCATAGTGTTTCAATTGTTTTATGATCAGTAAAATGGTGCTTTTCGTTTTGCTTGTACATTATGTAATTGTTTGCTTGCTTCCAAAATGAGGAAGAATGAGGAGTGAATGTATTTTGAACACAGAGCTGAAATGGAAATTTTATTCTTTTGGAGGCAGAACGTATTTGTTTCTCTTTGCTCGGTGCATCTTGCTGATATTCTCTACCTCCTTGCGATAGTCATTTATTTGGCTCAAAGCCTATCTGTGTTCCAGGATAAAAAATTGCTTCCGGAAAAATCAAATGGGTACTAGTGCACATTATTTTCGTCATATTGACACTATGAATTTTTGAAAGCAATTATTTTCTCTGGTTGCAGATTTGGCAGAGATTGCCAAGTGCCTTGGTATCACCACAACCATTGATACAGAGGCCATTCAGGTAAGCTGCTTGATACATTATGTGGTTGCCCGCTAATTGTTAAATACCTTACTGTGTTTGTATCTTTCCTATTTCATTTTACTTCTTACTAGAGATTGTTAGGATTTTATTTTTTCCTCTTTTTTTTTATTGGTTTAGTTTAACTTTGCAGACCACATTTCTTAAGTTTTACGGTCGGTACAAGTGGCAGATGAAATTGCGCACATTAGGTGCATCCGAGCTACGTTGACACAGTACATTATCAGGCCTCAACTTGCGATTAATAATTTCCAGGATTTCACTGTTTCTGCCAAATAATAATCTGCAAGGCAATCCACAATCTATTTCAATCAAAGAAAACCATTCCAAAGGTTCATTATTTATAAGCTATCCTATTCCAAGAATCTTGGATCTAACTGTCGTCCTGAACGTGCTTGAATAACACATTGCCAAAGAGAAGAATACCAAGCACAGAGAGAGAGAGAGTCTACTCAACCAAAATTTTCACAGATGTGTAAAAATAAAATTAGAGAGAATCAATGTAGGGCACTCTTTTCAGCTTTGTCCTTTTCAACCTTGTTCAATGGGAAAAATGCCATTTTCGCTTTGTGTTTCCTTAGATATTATGAGCCTAATATCCTTTTGCTTTTAACCTCACATTGTGAAAGGGAAATACCAGAATATCATTCTAAGATTCAAACAGGAAACTAAAACCAGTATCCAGTTTTCTACTATGATGTTTTCTGCTACTCACAGTGAAGCTGCAGAGGGCAAAAAATCATTTGTTGGCCCTGAAAAAAATAAAGTACAAATTAGCAATACATTGAGATAATGAGTGAAGCTGCCATTTTCCACCTCAAGGGATAACCATTAAGCCTAGTAACTTTAGCAGACATGATACAAATTTGCTGCTCAGAGAAAAGTACAGAGTGCCCAATAAAACAATCAATTTATGTATGATCAACTCAGCTTAGAAGGCACGCCATGTAGACAATAGCTTGAAAAATCACCCCATATTAAATTTCATTTGCTTTTCAACATAAAAAATGAGGATGCTAGTGTCTGCAATGGAAAAAATGCAAGAAGGATATTAAAGCATTTCAATAGGCATGATGACAAAATCCTGAACCTAGGTGACATTTTAATGTGAAAAGCAACTGATGGAATGGCAAATTTTCATTGCACATTCAATGAACAAGTTATAGATTGATGGGGTGATATTTGAAGATGGTGATAATTTGAAGGATGCATTGTACAATGCCTTAGAAAATCTTACTAGGAGCTAGAGCCAGGTGAAGGGGAGATATTGATAGGATATTAGGATTTTCGAGCACAGGCATGAAGTTGACAGCTTGGCCACATCTAATGAGGAAACCGATGATTCTCTTAAGGAGTTCAATAAGGATCAAGCACAAGGAACTATAGGCAAACTTAACAACTATAAGGAGAGCAGGTAACATCCATGGTTTCATGGCATTCAAGACATTCCACTTAAATGTGTTTTTAGATGGAATAAATTGCAAACTTATGGAAAACAAAACAATAAACAAAGATGACCACAAGAAGATCTATTTGAAATCTTTTCCTTTTCAATACAGTGATAGTAACTTACACAAAGGCCTAATCAGAATTTGTGCATTCCAAAGATCTAGGAAGTAAACAGAACTTATGGCTAGAGTTTAATGGGAATATAATATCATAGCAATAAGTCAACTTTTGAGAAAGCTTACATTGAGATCTCTAATTTTTACTAAATCCAGCAAAAGAATAAAAGGAGCACTAAATATCCAATTTATGATTTTGATAAGCAAGTACAGTACTATTGGCAATAAGCCAAAAAGAACCACATAAGAAAACAGCACCAGTAGCTGGTATGCCCTGATCCTTCAGAAGCAAAGTATCCTATTGTTTTGAAAAAGAAGAGCTCTGAATGGGAGCGTGTATGGAAATGCTTGCACACATAAATAGTTGCTGAACCTTCATGTGGATGCACTAAAGCAATGTGACATCCAAAAGATGCTAAATGTGCCAAGTGATTATCAAGAGGAAGCCAAATCAAGGATTACAAGAGTCAATGAATGAGAATTGACGAAATCTCCAAATCATACAATTTGAATTCACCTGCTAACATAAGAGTTGTCGTCAGTATTGACAACTATTTCCTCACCAGGTTCTAAGTAAGCAGGTACCTACACATTTCAGGAGAAGCAACTAATAAGACATTGTTTCAGAAAAATTGCAGAAAATTCAAACAAAATTAGCATGGTGACACATTCCAAAGCAATTGGCAAGCAAAGAAATTGACAATAAAGCAACACACAAAAGACAAACAAGGACACCAAGATTTTAATGTTGTTTGACTTTTGCCCTGCGCCATCCAACAAACAAGTTTAAACAAGGTAAAAATTTTAATTTTTCCATTGTTCAACACCTATAAATGTAGAATTGTGGCTTCAAATATAAAGATACCTACTAATTCTTCTAATTAATTGTAAATTTCTGCACAAAGGTAAGGAGGGCACATATGCACAAGGTAAGTAGGGCACATGCTTCACCAGTACTTTCTGCCCAATGGGCTTACGTGTAAGGGGGCTTGTTAGACTTTAACATGTGATCCATTTTTGAGATTCACCCAACAATTCAATAGTTTAATGGTTTCCTAACATGGTACTTATGACCAAGAGAGGTCATGATTTCAAACCTTGCTCTCTTTATTCTTCTAATTAATTATAAATTTCTACAAAAGGTGAAGCTCTGTGATTCTGAACTTGAATCAGGTTTGAGCCACTGGATCAGATGGGAAGAGAAAAGAGATAGGGACAGCTGTGCCCCTACAATGTAACCCATGGCCTCCAAATGGACCCAAAAAAAAGAGAAAAAAAAAGAGAAAGCCAAAAAACTAAATTAATAAGAGTAGCAAAACATAATTTCACATAGATTAACATATGCTCAAAATTTTTAAGCATATACTCAATGGACAACACCAATACATGGATTTGTATACAAGCTAATTCATGGCACCAATGATTGGGAAAGAAAGAGGTATCGTGTGCACAATGTGTATTCAACTCAAGTGAGATTGCTAAGATGGGTTGTTAGAGCATGAGAAAACACAGAAACAGGAGACGTGGCAAGGTTGAGGTAGCACCTATTGAAGATAACATTGAAGCTGCTCACTTAAAAAGCTTTGGCCACATTCAATGCAGGCCTATGGATGCACCAGTGAGTGATTAAATTAAAGTAGAAAGAGAAAAGAAATAAAGGAGAATGATGTGGAGAAAGATCCATGTAGTCAACCTGAATCGGACTGGTTAAGGCTTAGTTGAGTTGAGTAGACCTGTAACAGTTTATATAGTTTGCACTGCCCCTGTTCTATTTTCAATTCAAGCAAGAAGAACAAACTACATTGACCTAAGATGCAATTCAATGTTTGCTCATCATATATTAAGTATAATCTATGTGAATGTAAACTGAAAAGGCCGAGAATGCTCATACAGACACCGAAAGTTGTGATTGATTGAGATGAATTTCCCGACTGTTAAATGAATCAGATGCTTACTCTCCTTCATGTGGAAACAATAGTCAAAATATTATAGACCACAACAAAATCTTGTGGAGCCAACAAAATTGGCTCAAGCAGCTGTTAAATTTAAAACTGAAGTGGCAGCAACACCAGTTACTTATTGTCTTCCATTTGAATTGAGGTCTGGCATAATTTTGTGATGGGCAACTAGTTAGTGCAGCCATTTAAGGGAAAGCTAGTAAGTGAGAAAGTTCTCTCAAGAGAAATTCTCAGAAGCCATTGCATTGGGGGCCCGGTGGGGGGAGGGAGTGGGCACATGGGGGAAAGAGGGGGTTCTTCAGAGTATATCCATTTGTTTCCCTTACGAAGGTAAATGATTGGATTGTGGGTTCTAAGAGAATTTCCATTCATTGTGGACCTCCAAATCGTAAAGCTTTTCTATCCCATTTACTGACATTGGTTATTATAAATTGAATCACATAAATTTGTGTGTCATTACTTAACTTCTCAATGTTTGTTTATCTATCCAAAAAATTTTTGCAAAACTATTTCTGACTTGACAAAAAACTCTCAACTTACTTGAACAGAGATACCATTGTCCAGCAAAGCCTTTAAATACCTGCATCAAATCATTGAAAAAAGGGCTCAAAAAAGTTACAATCAATGACAAGTAAATGATAAAGCAGGTGAAATGCTTTTATTGAGCATGTTAGACATAGCCCAAAAAGGGTATCAGCCCTAGAGTAAAGCATTATTCAGTTTTAACTAAAAAATTATAACCAAACCAAAAATTTCAGTTAATTTAAGTCTGCCGTATTGCTCATTCCTTTCAGTTCATAATTAAAATTGTTTGCTTTATGCCTCAAATATTGAAATGACTATTGCCACAATATACTACCCATTTCCAATGAGATGACATCAACAGCCACAAAAATGATAATCAAACCTTGATTAGAGTATAGAGAGTTTCTATTGGATAGGATGTGCTTGTATCCTTAATGATGACAATATATCTCCCCAACAGCATAGATATCCAAACAGAAAGAGCAGCTATGTTGTCATTACTATAATAGATCTCAATATTATATTTTCCATGCAAAAAAGTTAGAAGATGAAGGGGAATGACTTAGCATCCAGAAATTGGGAAATCAAATGGTACTCAAGTACAGGAGTACATGGATGACCAAAGTGCCTTGAAAAATGAGAAAGACTAGACACAATAAGATAAATCGCAAGACATAGCCCTAACTGAAGACATAATAATAAGCATCTGAATACTATGGAACAAACCTAGGTGTGACTGTGGTCCCCTTTGGATTAACCTGAATTTCTTTAATAGAGCAAGTCACTTTTCTTGGAACTGATCCAGACAACGGTTTCCCATCATACAACTGCAATTTCACTTTCATTTCCTCTGTCCACCAAAACATTCATATTTAAGCATCATAAAAATAAATTTGAATGTTGGCTAACTCTTATCCTATGGATTCAAATGAGCAATAATGGTTTTATCAAGTAAATGCATGTGCATACGAAGTGCAGTTATAGTCAGAAAATCATCTGAATAAGTGCATGACAGAAAGACAACCATTTTTTAAAAGCAAAGGCCTAAATGGAGTAAGTAAGACCACTTGTGCATTCACTACATGTGAGAACCGAAAATATAGAGAACAGTGAAATATTCTGCATATGAGAAAAAATTGGAAGAATAGAGCATAATTAATAAAAAAGTCATGTATATGACCTTTTATAGTGAACATAAATTCCATCAGAAACCCCTAATAATGTGCACCAGATTGTACCCCGGAATGTCATGGAACAAACAGCACCATTGGAGACCTGCCCTGAAATTTTCTTACCTTTGAGGTATGCAGCTGCCTTACCGAACACGTCCATTGGCACTTCTAGTTGCTCAAAATTTTCGAGGCTGATTACACAGGACAAAAGGAATGTCTGTTATAAAGCATAACCTTGGCACAAAAGCTTTGCAAAACAGTAATATCTCATCAAAAGGAAGATGAAGCGATAAACTCACTCCATCAAATATGCCATTTCCCTTTCTTTGTACAAAAAAGTCAAGGACCTTTCCTCCACATATACCCCTGTGAGCAATGGCATCAGATTATTCCACCTACTGACAAATTCCATTGACAAAGATCATCTTGTGATGCATTTATTCTAAATGATTCCAAGTCATTATTATTATTATTTTCATCTTAGATCAGATACAGCCTCAGTCAGCACTCTGCTAGGCCATGAGTTAAGTCCAAATTAGGCTCAGCAAATTATTAGGGATTCAAACTACCAACAAAATAGGCACATATGATTTGCAACATCCATTAAATCCATTTTGAACACTGTCAACGTGTTTAGGCTTCAAGCATGGCAACAAGTTAGGTTAACACAATAGAAGACTTGAAACTTGTCATACCCACAGTTGGTTAGCACCAACAATAAAGGGATAACCTTGGCATAAATTGACCATTCAGTTAGTTGGTATTAATATTATTAAATGCACAAATTTTATTGCTGGTTAATCACCATCCAGTTTAGACAGGTGGAGAAAGACCACTAAATACGCTCTACAATGATCAGTTCAACCATGTCCAATATGTAGGGCAGTTACTCCTGCAAGTTACAAGCTCCACCAAATTTAATATTCCATGGCTACAATGCTGATTAAGTTCAAGACAATCATTTCAAGTGGTATATAAGAAGAGATAATTCCTATTGCCTACACTATTCTTTTGTATGACACAAGTCTGGAGATAAAACATTGGTCTGCCACCTCCACAACAAGAATAGACAAACATAGAATAACATGATGAAGATTGATTCCCAAAATCAACAAAAATAAAGGCATTCACATTGCATAGTTGTTAAAATATGTTGCCGTTCTACATTGCAGTAAGTTAAAAAAGGAAGACCACTTGATACAACCCAAACATTGCCCTTCAAAAAGGATAAGAAGCACTTAACATCTAAGAAACATAATTTTCTGAAAAAATCTAAATGATGTTGGGAGAAGCAATTGATTACCAAAAGAAACAGTACAGCTCAGATCTTCTAACATTTGACCATTAAAGAGGTCATTGTTCTAATAAGTCAAACCTTGGTCCAACTAATAGATCAGAATGATCAATCTTAACAGTGGAATACATTTTAAATCAATTAAAAGCACAAGAATCTCAATCTAATCCAGATCAGTCAATGGTAAAAAATTTTCAGGAAAAAGTAAGACACAAACACCTTGAGAATGTGCTAGGGACAGCAAATTTGATTCAAAATACAAAGAACAGTGCCAAGAATCATATGGCAAGAAGCATACTTTCAACAGCCTCCTCCGTACCAAACCGTAAGCTTTGCTTACTTCCACTGTCAACATCACGAAGCTCCAGCTATAGCAAAATGCCAAGTAGAGAACACGCTTATAAATTAGTATTTCAACAAGGTAAATGATTCCACAGATTGATGAAGCAAGTATGAACAAAGTTCCAAAAATTCATTTTAAAAGAGGATGAGAATAACAATGTGATAGTTTTATGGAAGGTAAATAAGTGGTCAATGCCATTTGACATAATAAATGTGAAAAGAAGAAAAAGTTCTGATTTACTATCCAGAGCTCACCAATGAAGCCATTCATTTGATTAAGAAAATAAAATCCGCAATATCTGTGCACTTCATACATACGGTTAATCCAAGGAAGATCAACCAGGTTTTCTTGTCATTCCAGTACCAATGCAATAGCATTTTTAGTTCATACATAGATGAACTCGCTGTAATGCCAATTTAAATCTAAAATTCAAAATGTGACAACCGTTTCTACTTCATCTTCAAAATTTTCTATTTATCCTAGGGGCTTGGAGAGATACAGTATCTGTCTTTCCCCTTTGCTTGTTTCCTAGCTAATTTCCTACACAGCTCCTCTATGGAACCCATAAAACCAAGGTAAATTATGAAGACAAATTATGAACACTAACACTTGAAAAATTAGGATTGAAAGAAATTTATATAAAAACCTGCATCATGGCTCCTCCTCTTCCTTGTTGTTTATGCTCAGCTGCAACCACCTAAATCCCAGATTACATAAACAGACATATACATATAGATAGATAGATAAACATCAATTCACAATATCGTTGCGCATTCAAGCCTCAACTTCCTACCCCGAAAATTAAAAAAGAAAATACCTGGTAAATTCTTCCTGGAAACCATATACAGAAGAAACACGCGACAAAAGCATTCCGTCAGCCACGCACCACACTCCATATATAATAAAGATGAGAAAAATAAATCAAAATGGAAATGGATTGATATAATAGGAACAAATTACCTGATTTTTCAATGACATTTCCGGGTTTCACCTACGCCATTTGGATTCCGCGGAAAAGAAAGAAATACAAAAGTTAAAAAAAAAACAAAAAAATCAAATAAAAAATACATTTGAGTTTCAATGTCTTGGAAATATAGAAAATAACTATATACTTTTTTTTTTTTGAGAAAAAAACATGCATGCGTAATTATTATATCCGAAAAATATATTTAATTGAATTATTTCCTGAAAATGGAAAAAGAAAGGGAACACAGAAAAAATAATAACATTAAAAGGTTACATGATTGGCGTTCACTTTGACGGCACGGCGTTGAACGGCGGACCACGGACTCCCGTAAAGATTGTCACTGAAGGTGGAGTGATGGCCCGGTGAGGACCGGAAGTTCGAAAAAGAAGAAGCAAAAGAAGAGAATGAGAGTATAGCTAGGGTTCTAACTTTATGCAAAGCGGAAGATGAAGAGGAAGAAGAAGCAATGGAGTAAACGTCTCGTGAAAGCCTATTGCCTCGCTGAAGAAGCTTCAGAGCTCGCATTGCTGCAAATCGGAGAGAGAGCCGGAAAACCCAAAATCACGGAGGTAGAAGCAGAGAGTATATAGGCTTCATTCAGGTGTTCATTATGGGCCGCGTGTACCCGTGTTTGATTAGATGCTCAGATTTAGCCTTAAATAAATTTGTAGTGAAGGTTCGAAAATTTCTAAAACCGTGAATAATTCAATATAATAGTGGAATTAGTTAAATTATTATTAATAATTATCAATTAATTCAGATTAATTTAATGGTTTTAATTATATATAATAAAACTCAAATTATTATTTATGTATTTTAGTTTATCAATTTGTCTCATAACTAAAATTTTGGTATTTAAACATTAATTTTTTAAATATAAAAAATAAGAAAATAAATTTTTAAAAAGAATAAAACATAAGTAGGTAAAAAAAAATGAGAACAAAAATATAAGAATAATGCTTACACTCAATGTGTTAAGTGTGATGGTTGGATTTTTTTTTAAAATTTTTTGTGTGTTTCACATATTCATAAAATGAATTTTTATCTTTTCGTATCAATTCATATAATTTTGACCCATTTTTAAATTTTTAAAGTTGTAATCAAATATCAAATGTGATTTATTTAAATTATAAATTATAAATTATATCTAATATATTCTTAAAAAATTGAGTTAAGCAGATTAAATAATTTAATGAACATTTGTAGGGTTCACCATTTACTTATAAAAAACACAAAGTCCAATTGAAAAATTTATTGAAATCAAACTTAAATTCTTTGGTTAATTGAATTTTAGTTTATTAAAAATTTTGATTTGGTTTAGTTTTTTTTTAAGGTTAATCAATTTATAATTAATTTGAAAAAAATAAAAAATTTAATTTGAATGTAAAAAAATACAATTTTATTGTATTTTTTAAATAAAAAATTATGATTATTTTTATATTTAAGTAGTCTTTTAAGATATAATAATAATTTAATGATATTTACTTGTTACATAATCTATTAATTATATTTTAAATATTATTATAATAAAAATTTAAAAATATACACATAAAAATACTTTAGTTCGACGTGGTTAACCATAACTTTTTAAAGTTAAAGACTATAATCAAACTAAAATTTAGTTTATATTGATTTGATTAACTAATTATAAAATTCAATTTAATTAATCAAAAATTTTATTTTATTTAATTTTATTTTATCAATTAACTAAAATTTTTTATTTTTTAACACCTTTAGTTTCTATTAGAGGTCTTCTCAAAAGTTCCTTATATTTTAATCAAAATGATTAATGATAATTAAGTGAATTAAAAGATTGTGTTGGATAAAAAGAGTTTAAGAACTAAACGTAGTTACACTTTCTAGCATGCAAACTCATTTTTGCATATAATTTTCATGAAAAGATTTAAAACTTAATCTATTGATATTATTTTAACAATTAAAAGAAATATAAAACCTATGCACACAGGAGATTAGTTCATTATAGTGAGTAACCCAAGTCCATAAGACCTAATTAAATAAACTAAGTAAGATGAAGTTGTTAGGATATTTTTGGAATTCCATTTTCAGTTATTCATGTAATTTGGGAGAGATGATGAATGACTGTTTTAGAAACCCTTAGCTTACATTATATGGTGTGTGATATAAGGAAGAGTTAGTTATTCGATTATTTGAGTAATGTAATTTATCCTTCTCTTTCTATTATCTCTTTCTCTCTTTTTATCTCTTTATTTCTCCCTCATCCTTCTTAATTTCTTCTTTCCTATGCTCCTTTATCTTCTTCTCTAATCCTAACATTTTGGTATTAGAATACTAATCACTTCATTCCACTTTAATAAAGAAGGTAAGTCCTCTTGGGAGATCTTTTTATTAAAAGTTTTCTCTATTAAGAACTTCTTTCAAAGCTTAACATATGTTGCCATAAATTCTCACCCATAGTTTTTTTCCATTTTCCTATCATATGGATGGAGCATATTCCGTAAAAAATGTCAATATTTTTTCTTTTGGCTACAAGGAATAAGATTTTTACTATTTTTAATTTATGTAAAAGGGGTTGATATTTCGTTAATATATATTTCCTTTGTTACTTTATTGTAATTTTGTTAACTTTATTTGATAAGCTATCCTTGAGAGTCTTTCATGTATCTTCCATTTTTTTGTTATGTGATAGAGTTCTTATGTTCTTGGGATTTCATTCCCAAGATTTGGCTTCTTAAGCATTTTATTTTGATGATTCCTATTGGTATTGGCTAACATATATTGAAGGAGACAAACAATAGGGTCTTCTAAAATAAAGTAGCTAATGGGAGAGTTACATGTTATCATATGGTTACTAGTTTAAATATTTGGAGAATAACTTTTAGTATGCTTATTGAGGAGATAAGATCTAGATTTGTCAAGTTTTGCTTTAACTACATTTAATGTTAGCATAGTGTATTGTTGATAAGCATTTGGTAGCTTTTTTAATATACTAGTTTAGTTCATGTTAAGGACATTTTTATGTAAATTATTATACTAGCATATGTAAAAGGAAAGAAACAATAGGGTCTTCCAAAATAAGGTAACTAACGAGAGAGTTATATGCCATCACATAGTTACTAGTTTAAATATTTGGGGAATAACTTTTTGTTTGCTCATTAAGGAGATAAGATCTAAATTTGTCAAACTTTACCTTAATGACATTTAGTGTTAGCATAGAGTATTATTGATAGGCTTTTGGTGGCTTCTCTGATATATTAGCTTAGTGTATGATAAGAACATCACTTATATACATTATTATACTTTTATTTAAGAAATAAATTTTCATTTATTAAAAAAATACTATATATATTTAATAAGGTGCTTTATAAACTAATTTATTTATTTTTTATTAATAATTATTATGTATGATAAATAAATTCCACATTTCTTTTTTGAATTTTTTGTATATTATCACAAGACAACTCTCAAAAAAGTCGTTATAAAATGGCTCATTAAATGAATTTGAATTATTATTTATTTTTATTGTTTAACTTTCATCATTTTAGGATTCAAACTTTCAATTTTAATACTTCAAACTTTATTCATCCATTTTTATATCTAAGCATTTGAAGGTTGACACTTTCCAATTTCATTTTGTCAAATATATTTAATAATTTTATCGACTCTCACCTTGATATACTATTAAACAAAGGAAAAAAAAAATGTCACATGATTCTAGTCACATACTTATTAGATAATATGTTATCAAAATTATTTGTGCAAAAAATTATCAAAATTACCAAGCTTAAGGTATATGTTTAAATTTGGGCCACAAATTTCATAATTTTCAAATTTCAATCATTAATTATAAAATTTTAAAAATATAAAATAAAGTTATTACCATATGAAGTAGTGTATAATTAGGTCAATTTTGTTAATTTCTTTATATTTGTTGTTAATTACCTATGTAATGCTTGTATGGTAAGTGAATTGTCTAAAAAAAAAAAAAAACCTCTTACAATTTGCATATTTAACTTACATGAAAAATTTCACCTCTTTGTGAGAGGTGAATTGTCAAAAATATGTCTTATAATTTGCATATTTAGCATTCGTGAAAATTTTCACGTTCTCTCTTCTTTTGACTTGTCAAGATCTTATCTTTCACCTTTTTGAATTATTGTCTAAGTTTATAATTGTGTTGTAAGTTTCCAAATATCTTTTTCATCATTTTCTTTTTTTGGTTTATTTTCTTTTTTTTTTCATCAAAATCACTCAAAAGTCATTCTTCTATTATAAATCTACCATCACTCTTACCCCTAATCTCATTAGTTTAGCCGTTATTCTCCTCTACCTTAGTCATTGCCAACATGGTAGTTATTGTACCAATAATGTACTTAAATTTTATCAACTCTTACTTAAACTCCTACTCGATGGACTCTTATTTCAAAAATTGTAGTCATTGTTACCTCTTTCCTCCAAACTCCACCTCATATGTTCCTACGGAAGCTACATTATACCCCTTTAAATATATACACACATATATATACAAAAATGCAAGAAAAAAGTTCCAACTTTATATTGAACTTTTTTCTACTTATCTTTTTAACATCTAATTGATTCTTTAAATGTACAAGAATAAATTAATAACTTAATCTATCATTTGATTCTTTCCATATATATCAAAAAAGAAATATATAACAAATGTAAATCAAGAAGAAAAATAAAAGGATTAAGGCTTATGTTAGTGCTAGCTTTCTTTACTTTGCAAATGATCTTAATCTTTGCTTTGAAAGCAAAAGAGGTTAGGTTAAGTTAGACACAACATTAAAGAGGGACCAATGTTTAAATAAGTGGTATTTGATTTATATAACTTACAAACATGTAATTTGAGATTTTGAAACCTAATTTTCTCCTTTTTAGTTTAGGCAAAATTATCTTAAAAAGACACCTTATACTTTTAAATAACTTAAATTAAAAGAGTTTTTTTTTTTTGCATAATTTATATGAAATTTTATTAATTTTCTTGTATAAAATTTTATTCTACAAATAATATGCAAAACGTATTGCATCTCCTTATAAATTATTAGGAGCCTTAAAAATAACTAGTATAGTATTCATCATTTCTTTCAAAGTTTTGTTTTTCATCTTTGTTACCTTATTTGACTTTGATAAGTAAGGAGATGATCTCATAAATAATGTTTTTATTTTTTCATAAAAATCTAACAATAACTATAAATTATACTTTTATTCTTTATTTACTTAAAGTTCTTAATCTTTTTGTTTAACTAGTTTTCAACTTCACTTTTATATTTGTCAAACACATCACACACTTCATCTTTATTTCTCAATAGGAGAATTTTGGTATATGAAAAATAGTCATTTATGAAAGTCATAAAATCATTTACCATTTCTAGTCATGGTATTCTTTAAATCTCCCAAATCAAAATAGGCTAGTTAAGGAATTTAATTTCTTATTAAACTTATTTGTAACTTTTCTTAATTAATTTGAACTTCACACAAATCTTACACTTACCCATTTTACCATATAAATTTTTGATCAAACCAAACTATTTCAGTTTTTGAATATAAAGTTCATTCACATTTCCTAATCTACTATGTTATAAATTATAAGATTAATACTATAAGTAAAAGAAGTAAATGTATTTTCATTATTAATAACATCAAGTACATTCATAATAAAAAGCCTTTAGTTATAATAGTCATTTTTCACAAATATATCATTCTTAATCAGGATAATTCTATTAGACTTAAATGAGACTTGTAGTCTAACCTCTCCTAGTAGGAACACAACAACTAAATTAATGTGGATCTTTAAGATATAAAACACATCATTCAAAGACATACTTCCTTAAATAAACTTGATAAGGACTTTTCCTTTACCTAAAACAAGTGTTATTGTTAAGTTTCCATAGAGACATTTTCTTCTCTATTCTCTGATAGTGTATAAGAGGTAATGCACTTTTATCTTTACAAATGTGCTTTGTAGTATTAGAATTTGTTGCTCATTATTTTGACTTTATGGCAACATTAATTTAAGAAATAATAATAATAATAATAATAATAATAATAATAATAATAATATCTATTTCTACTAAATTGACATTTGGTTTGGAAGTATGTTATTCTCTTTCTTGTATTTGTACTAAGGGGCATAATGTCTAAGTTTTCCACACATAATAGATGCTTTTTTTATGTTTGAAAGTTGGATTACTAATTTTGGACATATTATACCTTTAGGATTTATTATCATACTTATTTTTGCTATGATGATGATAATAACTATGATGACTTATTTCTCCCTTTTCATCTGTATTGTCTTCCGTAACATTTATCTATAATGTTATCTCTTTCACCTTTGCTTTTTTCTATCATGTTTTATTTTATTCTTGTCCTCATTTAAGATATGCATCATAACATCCTCTAGTGACATAAGTTTTTTCATATACTTGAGTTGCTATTTATAGTCATTTCAAGATTAACTTTTCGATTAAACAACTTGCTATACACTCCTTTACCAGCTTAATGTTCTCATTATTCAAGTCCTTCAGTAATTTATAATACTCATTTATTTGATATTGAACACTCTTTTTATCCATCATCTGAAAAATACAAATAATTAAAAACAACAAGCTTTTGAGTACCATTATTATTGACCCGATACTTTTTGTTCATCTTTATCCATATTTCTTTAGCTCCCTTTGAAAAGCAATAAATATCAAAAAGGTCATTAAAAGTATCTTAAAGATAGTATGACAACAAATTTTATTGACTTAATCTTAAGTAAAAAGTTTTTTGTTATAATTTTCAAAACCATATTTTGGTTTTAGTTCAATAAGAGCAAAAACAATTTCTTAAACATCTAAAGTAGAAAATTAATGTGCATTTAAAATCATGAGATAAGAAAAATAGTACTAATTTGGTTGATTGTTGCACTTCAACTATTGAGATAATAAAGATAGTACTTATCTGGTTAACTCAATAATTTTCAATAAGAATTATTAATGGTAATAGTTAGTGATTTTATTACAATGTGAGACCTTTTTTTGGATCATTTTTATTTTATAAAATTTAAAATAAATATTATCTTATAAATAAATATAAGAATATTTCCATTTTTTGATTTAAGATACAAAATATTTAAATACAATTATTTTCTAACAATTAGTTTATGATAAAATTATGCTTTTAGTAATTTTAATAAAAGAGAAAGAAAGAGTTTTTTGCGAGTCAGTAAAATAAAATAGATGAAATTTTTTTAGTAAAATTTTGTTTTTATAGATCATCTATCACTCAAATGTCTCATAAGTAAATTTTAACAAATTTACATTATTTACCTAATGATGTATTATTTCAAGCGATAGTGACCTTATTTTTTTAATTAGTTACTGAAATTTATAAATTAAAAAGCTAAGTGACCTAAATTTGACCTTATTTTGTTTGACCCAATTATACATAAAACAATATTTTCGTATCATCGGCTAATCTGAAGCCTGGGCCGCCCTTGGAGGAAGGCAACAGTCAACACAACACACGAACAAGATCAAGTCAAAATAAATAATAATAATAAAAGAAATAAAGAACAATAGTCCCAAAACGAAAATGAATCCCATCCACCGTTCATTTTTATTTCTTAGTTTCTCACCTTACTTGTCTGACTCGCTGGGCGGTTCGGTGAGCTCTGGTCTGGTGGTCTCCCACAACTGCACAACGTTCTTTGTTTCTTGTCCGAAAGAGCGCGTGCGCGAGAGAGTGGAAGAGAGGCACAGACAGACAGAAGATGATGATGGCGAGAATAAGCCTGACGCCGCTGTCAGCTACTTCTTCTTCTTCTTCTACTACTGCTACTTCTCCTCCTCCATTAAAACTCCCGAATTCACTCTCTCCATTTGCCTCTAATGCAAATCATAGCTACCGCGGCGGAGTAGTTTCCATTGCCTCCGGCGGCATATCCCTTGGCTGCCGGCGTCAGCCCAACCGCCTTCACCTCCTCCGCTTTGCACCAGTCAAACCCCACCTTTTCAGCTCCGCACTCAACTGCTCTGCTCAAATTCAAGATGTCGGTAGTGCTAATTTTTAGCATTTATTTCTGTTTTTTTCTTCTTATTTATATATAAGTCAATTCGCAATTATATGGTTAAATAGCATATTAATTAAATTTATGCTGTCTCTTGTTTTGGGTTTTGGAGACTCAGGCTCCTCCGAGCTCCTCCCAAGTTGTCAAAGGGAAGAGTGTTTCGGTTATTCTGTTGGCTGGGGGCAAGGGCAAGAGAATGGGCGTATGTTGCATTCTCCATCTCTTCTTTCTTGTGTTCTCTGCTTAAGCTGTTCTTTAATTTCATGTTACTATTCTCATCTCTTTACTCTCATTCGGTCTTCTGATGTCAACGTTTTCCTCTATTCGCTGCTTTCTTCATGCATTCAACTTCAAATTCTGCTTGTCTCCGATATTTTGATGTAGGGACTGCTATGCACATTCATGACTTCCATTTTGTTCATTATCAATTGCTACCTCATTTCATCTTCCAGATGATGGTTTTCTTATCTTTGTGCATATAGGCGAGCATGCCAAAGCAGTATCTTCCTCTTTTAGGCCAGCCAATCGCTTTGTATAGGTAATTAGCTGCCAACTTATGAGGTTAACCCAATTTTTCTGGTATGAATTTTGGGA
Organism: Bruguiera gymnorhiza; assembly: GCA_020883675.1. Taxonomy (NCBI): domain Eukaryota; kingdom Viridiplantae; phylum Streptophyta; class Magnoliopsida; order Malpighiales; family Rhizophoraceae; genus Bruguiera; species Bruguiera gymnorhiza. Next base: position 3,282,431 of record JAIRCJ010001048.1, read on the forward strand.
AGATTTAAAGCGTCATAAATGAATGGGGGAAACAGAATGATGCGGATATTGGCAATAATGATAGCAGCTTATCATATTGTACTTTGCAAGAATGCACTGCTTTTGAAGGTCTCTCTCTTGAAAATGCATGTTTGGTTGTATGCTGAATATGCTTGCTGAAACGCAAATACAAATCTACTTAAATATATTTGCACGTGATGTCTCATAGGATTGTGTACCATAACTGTGGTTTCAGGGAGCCCTTCCCAAATAATCACCACCAGAATTTATTTATGATTGGAAAGGCCTTCTAGCTGGGAATCATACATCCTATGTCTCTCTGGTTTTCAGTGCAAACGTTACCAGGCAGTCTTGCCTAGTCTAGGCTTTGGATTTCAGCGATGTTTCTTTTATTTTCTATTTTTTTTCTTGTTTTATGCAATTTCATTTTTGTTCTTTTCTTTTAAATATAATTACCTGTTTCTTTGCAGTCTGTACACTTTCTCACAAATGATTGAAGTTAAAGAAATTATTGTTGTCTGTGATCCATCCTACAAAGACATTTTTGAAGGTTCTGCATCAGCATTTCCCTCTATATATTTCTGTATAAGTCTACGTGCATTTTTATGTATGCATTCCCATGTTTGCGCGCGCGTGTATGCTAGTATGCATCCTGCCTTTTCTGTGTGCAACTGTTTTTTTTTTAACAAAAAAAATAATAAAAAAAAACACTTTTCTACTATTGGTGAAATCAAACTAACTATTGTGTTATCAGATGCTGTGGGAAAAATCAATGTTGACCTTAAGTTTGCACTGCCTGGAAAGGAGAGACAAGACTCTGTATACAGTGGGCTTCAGGTGCATGCCTAACTTTTTTTATTCAAAAGAATTCTGTTCTTTCCATAGGAAGACTGCTTTTATATTGTTATTCTTTTACATTCTCTCTTAAATGTGATTAAAATAATCACAATGATGATCACAAATTACTGACAAAACATATGATTCTATTTCATCCATTGGAAATTTAGATTTTTTATTGTTCTCCATATGGAATTGTCAGATATCTCTTATCAGTTGTCTTCAGTGGACTTATTTATAACATGCACATTTCTGTTCTGATGCTTTGAAGCCATAACATTTCTGCTATTGTGTTAAATCCTTTTAACATGCTTTATAGACACTGGCTAAAAAGAATGGATGATCAACTGTGATCTACTAATTTATAAAGGTTCTGGGAAATGCTTCTTCTTTAATCATCATATGCCCTTTCTATCCGCAGGCTGTTGATTTGAACTCTGAGCTTGTTTGCATTCATGACTCAGCAAGACCTCTAGTATCATCTGCAGATGTAGAAAAGGTTTGGGCCAGAAGATTTGTTTTGTATTGTTATTTAGTCCACTTATATTATTTTCTGTTACCACTTTGCGAAGCAAAGTTGATATTCATGGATCAGTTGGTGCACAGTGTGGCAATTTTTTTTACGATGGTAAGTCAGAAAAGAAAGGAAAGGACGATGTTTCTGGGAATAAAATAGTTGTGGCTTGGGATCACAAAGCACAGCTTCTATCCATGGCACTCATTTTGTGTACCTATTTAATGATAATTTCTGAGGCAGTGGTGAATTATCTCAGTGTCAGTGGAGTTGGCTATGCTGTTTGCCCCATATTAGATGTCATGTTTGGTGGGTAATGGAGATAAGGGGATGAAACTTACTTGAGATGTTAAAAGAATTCTAATTGATTTTTTGCAAGTTAATCCAAGAAGTTTGAAATGCTTGCTCTATAAACAAGCAAATTCCCATACACTAATGCTTAGTTGAACTGGTTATATATGTGTTTGAAATTCAGTCTATTGTCCCTGACCTTCTACATGAGCTCTCTGACTGGCTTTGTCATGCTTGCCTCTGTAGCTTACCATATTTTTTGCTGTATTTAGTATTTACATTTTCAATTGAGAATATTTGAGATGGACATCAATTGTGGTTAGGTCCTCAGAGATGGTTTGATTAATGGAGCAGCTGTGCTCGGCGTCCCTGTTAAAGCTACAATTAAGGAGGTAAATTAACTGTTATAATTTGCTTCTCCTGTTTTGCTTTTTAGTCCATTGGAGTGCCCCTGGGCTTAGGCTATATATTGAGGCAAAGAACCAGGGATGGCATTTGGAAAAATGGGGAGCAAGCCATTTTCAAATTCAATATTCTTTTATTTCAAACAGACATTATCAACAGTAAAAAATAAAATGAAAATGTCAAACAAATATAGAAAAGTCATTTATTGGAGTCGAACCAATGACCATTGCATTACATTGCAATTCGCTAACCTTCATTCTGTTACAAAGGCATTTGAATTTGGGATCTCCAAGTTTGTGAAGTTCAGGCCATTATGGTGCTTCTTGTGTGTTAGAAGTAATTTCCTTATGCTATTAAATTTCGTCTTTTTCTGGTCCTTGGATTTTATGTGTCCATTGGAGAAAAGTTTGAGGCATGTAACGATGTGTTAGATAGGCTAAAATGCTTTTGGGCTTCATGGTCCCTAGTAATATGCATAATGTGTGTTAAATTTTCACATTCCATTCTGAAGCATATCACACATTTTCATTTATTCAGTGAAGACCATTCATACACGGAGCTATAAGCTATATGTGCTTACTCATTTAATCTCACTCAATTTTTATCAGACCATGCCATAATTCTTTTAAAAAATATAACCTAATCAACCAGCACTGCAGGTATTCTTTCCTGCTGGCTGTTATAAGCCTCATAATAACTTCAGTTGACCTTGTTTTTGATGTTTTAGTAAATTATCTAATTTCTGTGTAGGCAGATGGTGAATCTTTTGTAGCAAGAACTCTTGACAGGAAAACACTCTGGGAAATGCAGACTCCACAGGTTACCATTAAACTAATTTATTTCTCTTTGCGCATATGCATTCTGCAGGCAAGTCTGAATACTTGATTAGATATCTTACAGAAGATTATTTGTGCAGGTGATTGAGCCCAAGTTGCTTAAAAAGGGCTTTGAGCTTGTAAATAGGTATTAATATGTTTTAATAAGTTGTAAATGGCAGTCCGGAACTATTTTATCTCCACCTTTGTTGATGTTTGATGAGCAAATCTTGGCATTTGTTTATATACCATATGTCCCTGTTTTCTTGAGTCTAATAGGATAATCTTTTATGAAGTCCTTATGTATTATGTGTTGACATGGTAGAATGGCCTGTGACAAAGGACAAAACCTTCTTAATATTAAATCATACTAATGATGTGGTTGAAATGAGAATTGCCGTCCCTGTTAAATACATTAGAGTACTTGAGGTGTTGATTATGTGTCACTGGATAAGTTATGGACTGGTAGACAAGATATGTATGTCCAAGGAATGTATGAGAAAGGCTTTGCCGATAGTGACTCGACATTTTAATGAGCTACTTTAACATCTATCATGGTCCTGTGGTGTGACTGTTATATTCTGAGATGAAAGTACCTCTATTGAGTAGAGCTCCTTGTACTCTTTTGGAACTACCCTTTGTGTGAAAATCATCTGGATAAACAGTATTTTTCTGATGACGTTAAGCCTGCACTAGATAGTTTCTGACATTGGCTGCTATCTACAGAGGAGGTCTTGAAGTGACCGACGATGTGTCTATTGTTGAGCACCTTAAGCATCGTGTATACATCACTGAGGGATCTTACATGAACATCAAGGTATAACAGCTACCTAGTCCCTGATATTTGCTGGAAAGGTTGTTATTTGATCTATTCTAGTACAGGATTAGTGGTGTCGTCCAGATAGACACTGTGTCGAGACTCATATACTTTTAAGTGCATTAGAGAAACAAATATTATTTTAGTTACTGGTCAATTTGTCAAATCCTTCGTCCTTCGTCCTTGCAGGTCACCACTCCTGATGATATGCTGCTGGCAGAGAGAATTTTGAGTATGAGCACTGAAGAGTCCCCAAAGTAGAACTTTTTCTCTTTTGCTAGCTGATTGCTGCGAATGAAGTCTGGTTAAAACAAACAGAAAAGTTGCAATCTGCACTAAAAAAGAAAAAAGGCTTGATTGGGTGAGCAAAGCATTAGTTCTTCCTGTTTTTTCCAGTCTAGATGAGGAGAATAATATGGGATAAAGCAGGCGTATGGTAAGCTCATCTCATGAAATGTTTAATTTCTTTCTCTTTTTATGCTTCTTTTTTTCCTTCAGACATGTATTTTTTGATGCAAGCATGCAAAGATGGTGAATTCAGACAATTTTACTGCAACAATTATTAGGACAAATCCATAATGGAAAAGAAAGGGATAAATCAAGCAAAGGGAAATAAGGATTAAACTAAGCTAAACAACTGTGCAGTAGACTCAAAACCTGAGAAGGAAGTAACCCTTTTGGAAGCAACAATTGTACACAAATGTTGGAAGAACAATTTGGTAGACCTGAGTCAGTTGTATCCCTTCCTCCAATAAAGCTCGGAGATATCGAGAGGGATAAGAGCTGTCAGAGTCCTTTTACTCGGGGTTTGTTGGCTCGGACTACGCAGGTCATGTATGCCTTGCTGCAGTGTATGCATTGATTAGGACGTTAATAATTGGAAGATAATTATCACCCGATAACGTAGGAGCCTGGTAATAATTGAGTGTCTTTACGTGCTAGACTCAGGTTCTAGTTTCTTCGTTGTATTCCTCTTGCAAATATAAGTAGAATGTGAGTTGAAGGAAGTTGGTGAATTCTAAATGTGATACACTATAATTGAGTATGTGAAGAAGTTTCATTCAAAATTATCATTATTTGGGTGATGTTGTTCAGGTGGCATGCTTTCTTTTAATACCTGTAAACTGAGGTACACTCTAAAAAATATGCATCATAGTTTTTACAAAGTTTATAAAGAGAAAAAAAAAAAAACACTTTTATATGCAAAATAGTCTCTATTTCTTGTTCATTCTTTAACAACTTTTTGACATGTATTGTGAAGAATTTTAAATAGACATATATATAGTGAAATATTTAGGTTGTTTAACTATGTAAATTTAATATTTAAAAATTTTAATGTCAATTGAATGTAAAATATGTTCAAATTTATGACTCTTGCACCAACACAATTACATTAAAAAATTGAAATCTTACATATTTTTGTGGACTATGAAAGATTAGTTTCATAATACAACTTAAGAATTTATAAGTTGACGGACTGCAGAGGTTCTCTTATTAGTTTGTTAATGTAATCTAGCCTTGACAACAATAGTCGTGAGCTTGAAAAGGTGGAAAAATGAGAAATCTTGCAATCATATTCATTCGAAGACATAACCAAAAATAGGAAAGGAAAAAAAAAAAAAAACCTTCTTGTCTATATAACTATAACTTGCTTTTCTGGCGTTGCAAATGCTTTTTACTCCTCGTGGGTGAACCGGAAATATTTATAGTTTTTTGACATGGAGTGTCGTGGAAATGAATTATCCCAAAAAATAAAAAATAAAAAAATAATAACGAACGATGATGTTTGTGGCATTTATATACTTTATGCATGATTATATACTTTACAGTTTTAAATTTGCAATAGAAAAAAAAATCATAATAAAATGACATTCTTTTCAAGAAAGAAAAGAATTTTATAAATTGTTAGTAATAATATCAAAACATATTTACATACATTCACAAAAGAGTACAAAGTGCTCAACTTCATTAGCTAACAATAATTAATAGATATATCACCCTGTTTTCAACTAGCGTTAATAATTCAAAATTTTTTGACCTAAGAGAAAAGAGAGCATTCATCTCTCTCTTCCTCTCTCTCTCTTTCTCTCTCTCTTTTAATAGTCTTTACAATCCTGTAAAAAAAATAAATTATTAAATCAAAATTATAAATTGAAAAGGAAAGGAAACAAAGATGAATATAAATATTACAATTGAAAATTTTCAATGATTTTACTAACTTTCTAGTGCAAAGTTTGTCGGTATAATTCAATTTTTCCTTATAACAATAGTCTAATCAAACACATATTATAAAATTAATGTATATTCTATTTTTTTCTAATTATTTTCATTCTCAAATATTATGTGAATCATTAATTCATTAAATAAATTATAGTATAAATTGTCATTCACATTTGTTAAAAATTTTCTGAATTACTACTCATTAAAAATAATGGTAGATTTTCTCATAAATATTTAAGGAGGGATCTATTATTTATTAATCAATTATTTTTATATAATTCATGATATATACAATACACTTATAAACATACATATTTCAATATTATATACTTGTTAGTATTTGTAATCAATGAGTTAGTTGTTAGTTTCGTACATATTGATTATTATTAATTAATAAGTTCTTTATTTTTAATATTATTTATGTATATGATATTATTAATAAATTTTAAAAATAAAATTTTTGAAATAAATATATTTTATAAAAATAATTATGATTAAATCATAATTATAAAACACATATTATATTAAATTTTTATTTTTAAGTATTCTTAATTCATATTTTATTGAAATTAAATATTAATAAAGTAGTGAAATTAAAATATGTTATGTTTTATTTTTGAAAAAAATATTCAATTTCATAAATTAATGATACAAAAATATTTAAATAAATATATAAATGTCTATTAGATAAATAAATTTATTAAATTGACTAAATATGTAAATTTTTAAATAAAATATTATTTATTTATTTAAAGAATTACTCACGTAAGAATCATGTAAGTAATTGTTAAATGTAAGATCACTAAAGTATTTCATATAAAAATTATTATATTTTTATATAACCTTTAAAGATAGTTGAGTAATCAATAAATAATTTATTATCTTGATGTAATTATAAATAAAAATATCACTATTCCTAATAGATATATGTTAAAAAAATTCTTTGACTAAGAGGAAATGAAGAATCATAAAAAATTATAATTACATTCATGATTTAGATATCTTTGAGAGTGAATAGATTTAGATATAATAAAGTAAATATTATTTCATATTTTATATCTAATTTAAGTATTGATATAATGAAAAGATTAAATCAAATTAAGATAATGTATTAAGAGAATATGTTAAGATACCTTTGGATGGTTTTAATTTTTGGATAATTATCAAGTATAATTAAATGTCAATAATAATTTATAAATACAAATTAACTAATAAGTGAATTAATAATAAATTAAAGTAATTTAATTTATTTGATTTATTAGGATTATTATAATATATATTATCAACATATTAAGATAATTATAAGAACAAAAGGTGGAGAATAATTTGGAATTGATTGAAAAGTTAAAAAAAAAGGATTAAATATGAAATATTTAAAAATATATAAATAAAAATATAATTTACAAAAAATTGATACACCTCATTTTAATAATCAAATTTTTTATAAATACTCTTTTATTTAGCTAGCTAAAAGGGGCACGATAGTATTTATTTTTAGTTATCTTTCTCTAAAAGAGTTCAAATTTTTATTTTACTTCTTTGTAAGAATTCAAATAACCCATTATAACAACTAAATGAAAAATTAATAATATTTTAATAACAATTCTATTTTTAACATAGTATAACAAGCTATGAATCTCCTTAAAAATCAAATTTTAAAATATTAATTTTTATTTTATATTTATGTAATAAATATTTATGTAATTTTGATAATTTCAAATTTAAAAATTATTTTCACAATTATAATATAAAAATTTTTTTAAACACATATATAAATTTTTATTTAAAAATTTTCATAATAGTAAATTTATTTATTTAATATATGCTTAAATATTTTACTATTTTACATTATTTTACATTTTAATTTACAAGAATAATTATTTTTTCTACAAAAAAAATTATATGTATTAATTGAAAAAATTATATTTTACACTTGAATTTATGGTATAACCATATTTCAGACATAGTAATTTTAAATATTACAAAAATTATACTAACACTTGCTAGTGTAATTAAAGAATACTTTTTATTAATTAAATGTTAATAAAAATTATTTTTAATTATAAAAACATCCTTGTAAGTGACTAAAATACCTTTATATGTAAAACATACACAAAATTGTCTTTACTTCTCAGGCCACTCTCCTTCTTCTTCTTGATTGAAATTAAATTGACCAAAATAAAAATATAAAAACCAAATCAACCAAAGAAAATACAAGATGAAATGAATGAATAATGAAAGAAGAGTTCTGATATTTAAGCATTTCTATTGCTATTTTCGCTTTTCTTCAACTCTGTACAGATAAAACATCACACCACATGGCTGCCATCCAAAGCTATCGCAAAAGAGCCGGCCAGTGAAACCTGACCCACTGATGAAAACGAGCAAAGCAAAACCCGAAAATGGCGACAAAATAAACAGCATTGCATTTGAATGTTTTATGATTCAGAAGTGCAAGAAACAAAAGCAGGAGGGGAACGTCCGACTCGACGTCGGCCATGGCTCCGTCGCTTTCCTCACTCATCTCCCATTCTCATGTCGCCGACACTTTCCCTTCCCTAAGCCGTATCCATCTCTCTCTTCTTGCCACCCACCCACCACCACCGCTGCCCCATTTTTCCTCCTCCTCTGCAAAGTTCCTCGACAGAGGCAGCAGCAAAACAAGTAAAACCACCACCGCCGAAATGTGGAGTTGTAATTGAGAGTAGTATTTAGTTTTTCTTATTTAATTTAAATTAAATTTTATTCAATTTATTTAATATAATTAAAATAATATATATTTATTATACTCAATTAATTATAATAAAATTGATCTCTAATTCAAAATATCCAGTATTTTTTTTTTAATTTGAAAATTTTTCTATTACGTAATGTATTTATTTTTACGTAATTTATTTATATTATTATTTTTATTATTTAATTATCTCCTCGTATATTCAAATAAGAGAAGTTTCATAGGCTGAGAGAGAAATTTCCTAGGTTGTTTATACTCCGCTGACCTTTCTCCCGTCACGAAATCCCTCCGCCTCCACTGGGAAAATGTCCTTTACGGTGGTTGTGGCTGTGGGAATTACATTTAGGCTTCTGAAATGCAGCAACACAAAAACATTTTCTAGGAGTAACACGACTAGTTGTTTAAAGAGACGTCTATGGTTAAGGGTGGTTTGCTCACTTCCGACCCTTAACATTACAGACGAGGATAGTAGGGATATTTAACGATTTTCGTTGGATTGATGTCGGCTAATTGTGGTTCTTTTGTAACTTTTAAAAACTATATATGTGAAGTGTAATTACACCACAAATTTAAGATGTAAAATATAATTTTCTTTGTGCTGGTGAGTGAGTATAAAGATGTCCTAAAGCACCAACAATATGTCCAGTGTCCAATAGAAGAGTCAGAAATTTTATTGAGTAATAGTAAAAATGCATACAAACAAAAAGGTTATATATATTCATAGATATAAAAACATAAAATTTTATTTGTTTTTTGTTTTTACTACAATTTTTTCGACTAAAATATGAATTAAGCATTTGTAGTTTAAAAAAAGTTTAGAACCAGAAATTCAAAATACAAGATATATTATAACACTAATAAGAGTGTTATTGTTGTAGTCAGATACTAATTTCAAGATAAACTATAGTTTTGTGAATACACATTTTATAATGAATATTTGATGGGAAAAAAAAATAACTTAAAAGTAACATAAAAATAACACTAGTCGAATTATTATTAACCATTGTGAGTTAATTTAATCGATCTGACAGTTTAAATTATACTCATTGAAACTAAAATTATTATTCTCATCCTTTTATCTCGTGGATTTGTTTGATAACTGAAATTGTTAGTATCGAAAGATTAACTTTTCAAGTATTAAAAATGATAAGGTAAAAATCTTTAATAAAGAATAAACAATTGAAAACATGAAGAATAAAAATACTTGAACAATCTGTTTACATTTAGGCGTATTAGTTGCAGCTTAGAAGGAACGGTTGGCATTTTTTTTTTTTTTGTCTTCCATGCCTCTGTGAAATGTACTTCAGAAGGCAGTTGGGGGTTTGATTTTGACAGTCTTTAAATTTCTAAAATCATAATTGAACGGTCAGAATATAGTTTACCTAAATTATAAATTGTATCCGAATTATTCTCAATAATTTTAGCAATTTCCACTTAATTTTGATCGAATTGATCAGATTAGGCGAATTCTAAGATTTGATGAACACTCCTACTATAATAATATACAAGATAGAGAGTGAAGTAGATTTCAAACCATACGGGCAATATATCAGGGTGTAATTATGGACTGTTAATTTTCATCGTAATTGATGAATTAAAAGCCATTTTATCTCACTAAACTTGTTTGAGTTTATAAAATATAACGAAAAATTGGCCAAAAAGTGGACGAGAGGACTAGACCATCAGTTGTAAATGCTAACTTTAATGACCAAAACAGAAGTGAAATAGAAGTAAAAAGGCTAGACAAAACTCAAGAATCTTGTGTGTTTAACTTGAAAATCTGCCGTTGAAAAGGTCAACGGGAGGGAAAGAGACAGGCGGTGATGTCCAGGAAAGTAGCAGATTAATAATAGAAAGAGACGCTGTCTCATCTTCTTCTACCGTTGTTTTGTTTTGTTTTTTTTTATTTTTTTTTATTTCATCTCCATAAACAATGGGAAGGCTGGCTGTAAGAAAATGCCATAGTCCAATAATCTCAAAGCCTCTACCATAAGGAAAAGAAACTTCTTTTGTGATGGTATCCTTAAGAATGACTTCGGCCAGAAAAATAAATAGCAGGAAAAATCTTTGAAAGTAACAAACACCTTACCTAGCTAAAACTCTCGAACTGAGGCAAGGGTTCCCCTTCATCTTCTAGTTCTGCCCTCGGCTTTCCTATGCTTCCCACGCTCGCTCAACAGTGAGAACCGTCGACCTCGACCCTTTTGCTGAATTCGAGCAGGGTTTCCTTTTCCTCTGGTCTGAGTAGGCACAGAGGCAAGGCATATTTCTCTCAATAAAAAGGGAACTACCCGTTGTAAAAATAAAAGACAGTTGAAAAACAGCCTACCTTTCCCTTGGGAGGTTTATTGGTATTCCAGCATAAAAGCCCACTGCACCCTCCACTTGCTGAACTTGATTCATATCCCCTAATGGAAAAGCAAGTGTTAAGTTTTAAGAGCTAGAGTCATTGATCCAAATGCAACATAGAGCGTGCTCATTTTCTCACTCCGTCAACTTTTATCTAGACAAAAATTTAGCCACGAATCATTTTAAAGTCGGCAGTTGTTCAGGACTTCACCGGTGAAACAGTCACACTAGCATAGTTTGTCTGGAATTTAGACTCGACATCTCTATTATAGATCATGAAGAGAAGCTTTCCTAATGTACGACACCCAATCAACCAACTAGACTCCAGAAAAATTTAAGCTTTCCAACTAGTTGAAATGACAAGGTCCCCTAATCATGGTCAACTCTATCACAAATCACAATGGGAAAAGAAATCGGTGAAAGACTCACAGGCTTTCTTTGTTTGCTTTGCCCGAGACGCTGCCATCATGCAAAAAGCTTGGGGCTATTGGATAGTGATTAGCATTTTTACTGATGTGGTCCTTAGGGAGCACCTTTTGATCTTGCATCTTTAAAATTTTCATTTCATGATTTAGTTCATCTTCTTGGTGCGGTGAAGATGGCTCTGCGGGATTCATAGAAACCTGATTTTGATGATAAGTGTCTTCTCGAGGCAGGACCTGATTCTTCTCAGGTTTCAAATGACCAAATGACCCAGGGTTGCCTTTCTCTGCAGCCTGCAACCAGGCAGTTTCTAACCTCTGCTCACGGATAATGGATTCTATTCTTTGCATGGGTATTTCCTGCCTCCTCTCTTTCAGATCACCATCATCGATGTTGGCTTCACTGGGTGCTGGCAGTGAAGCACTAGATTGATAGGTGGCATCCAAAAACATTGAATACTTGGAATGATCCCCCACTTCTTTCAGATTGCCTTTCACATCATTAAAGCTTCGTCCAGATAATTTTAGGGACCCCTGTTGTGATGCCAAATCAGAATAAGCATCTGCTTCTTTGGAGCATTTTGCCCTTCTTTCTTGTTTAACTGCCAATGTTGATTCCGTTGTTCCCTCACCTTCTTGCAACCTGATTTTATGGAAAGAATTCATAGCAGTCTCACCATCTGAAACATGGATAATTCTAACTTCTACATTGCGCCTGAGGACTATCTCCATCGAATTTGTTATACTGCTCAAAAACCTTTCTGCCCTTGCTTTAATATGTTCTTCTCCAAATGCGACATAAACAACCAAAACACCTGAAGCAGAATCAACATATGTCCAGGGTAGGATGAGAGAGAGAGAGAGAGAGAGAGAGGACACAAGACAAACTCATGTGAATGTGTCCCAAATCACAGATATGTCATACACAAACACAGAAAGAGAGAATTTTTTGCAGCTCAACCATTAGTACCTTTCCCTGTTGTTGAAACCAACCTAATCAACCACCAAATAAGAGCAATTTTTTGGAAAACAATCACTTTCTCCAGTTTTAATGGGTGCTTTAGCATACAAATAGTAATTAAAATTATCAAATAAGTCAACTGCAAGCCAGCATGTCCAAGGAAGTAACCAATAAAGGAATTTTTGGTGTAGTGCACAAACCACAGATAAATACTCTCAAATTTCTTCTACAATGTATGTACATAACAGTCACTGTGACCATAAAAGCAAATGTTGTCAAGTAATATCTTTATAGAAACTCAGGTCCATTAAGCTTTTATGTACTAAATCTTCTCTTCCATATTTTTCTGAGGTGCTTAAGACAATAAAGGCCCAAAGCTATGAGACACTGTATTGATGGATTGCAGGCTTCGAGAGACAATGAAACAGCAAAAAATAATGGATGGAAACAAGCCATCTTGAAGAATCGAGTAGTCCTTGGTTGAAGCAAGCCAATGACAAATGAATAACTTAGCTACATGTGTTTAAGCTTTCTATGGTCCCTTGCCACAGAATTAACATTTTTAGTTTCCGAAGCATGTAAGGAGAATAATTTGGTGGTGCAATCTATTGACTAACTGGGACGCAGAAAAATAAAAAATTGAATTGATATAATGTGGCAGCCACAGCAACCATTAGCTAAGAGCAATCACAAGATCCCATTATTGTTGATAGAAACTACCAACATAATCCAGAGAGGAAACTATCATCCCGTGAGTAACTAAAGTATGCTTTGGTCTTGAACTGAGAATGAGTCACTTATCAGACAATTAGTCTGGCAGATTTTCATCAGCAAACCAATTCAATATGGTGTAAAAGGAAATAGCTGCAGAGTGGCCACCAAGAGAGACTACAGCTGGTCCTTGCAAATAGTTTTAAGGTTAATCTGATATTTGATCAATATGGACTAAAAGCATAGGGAAACAATAAATTCTGCAAATGGGTTGCAGTTTGGCTTACAGAATTCAGCTGGACAATGAAGGAATAATTTGCACTTACCTTCAACTTCGGACACAGACAAAAGCTTTCCATGAGCACGTAGCAACTGCCTCAGTGTCTTTGAGTGACACTTTCCAATGCACATTTCCCAGACGGTACCCAACTCTGACTTTATGCCACTAAATCCCACAGTCTTAACCATTTCATCATCCTGTGAAGTAGATATGGTACAGCTATGCATTAGTTTATTTTGAGGGAACCTGGGATTGGGTATAATACCAAATTCCCCTTCATGGATGGATTTTCCATTTATTGCTTTGCAAAAGGAAGCAGGTGAATTCTGCTTATAAAGAGTAGCATCTCTTGCAGTACTTGATGGATCTTCCTCGGTTGTCCTGGAGCTCTGTCTCCTGCTGCTGCTTGTCTGAGTGCAATCTGGTGAAGGTACAGAGCCAAGCTGCAGTAGAGTTGCCGTGAACCATGTTGAGCGATCACTTGAAACCCTTAGCTGTTTCTCAGCCTCCGATAGAAGCTTCAAAGCATGCTTTAATCTCTCCAGCTCAGCTTCACTTACTAATAAGATTCCAAGGCCTCAGTAGAATGATTAACAACATTGAGGAAAATTGAATACCCAAAATGTGAATGTACAAGTTCATGTGTCTTTTTGTACATCAATGCACTTACCTAGTTCTTGTATGAGGAAAAAACTTTTTGCATCAACTATAGAAATGAATCTACAAGCTTAGGAACTAGATGCACCAATCCATCTCAAAAATGACACATTAAATAACTGAAATCATAGTCAGGTTGCATGCAATGTCCCAACAAGTTTAAATTGATTCTTCTCCAAGTGCAAATATCTTTCCTGAAATACATTTGGAAGCTTCTAACGTGAAAAAAAAAAAAAGAAGAATTAAAGGCATTTTTTGTTCACACTGCAACCAAATCCTGTCATTGGCCTCCAGTTGCCATGACAGTAAAGAATCAAGTCAAGCTGCAATCTGTGGTGAAATTTTTCCACATAAAAGATGGAGTTGACTGGAAGCTCATAAAAGATGGTTAAGTTTCTACCAAAGGTGGCTGTTGGGGATTAGATGTAAGTAGAGTGGGTCAGATTTCCTTGAAACACCTAAGGTAGAGCTTTATAGAGCGACAACTTCAAGATCACCAATTATAATTGACAACAATATGGGTAACAAGCCCCTAATTTGTGATAGTTTGGTTCAAATCATATTTTCTGATAACAACAACAGGCTTCTGGCCAAACAGAAGTTAGCATACAGATTAAAAAAGAACATTCCCTGATGGGCTTTATCTCACTATGGCCATGAGATCTGCCTTGTGATAGTTTCAAAGCATATCATCAAATTTCAACAGCAACTCCTGGGGAAAGAGAAGATACTGAACAAACTTTAAAGGAAAATCTTCTCTGATGTGCATTAACCCTGGATAGAACCAGGTAGATGTAGTGAAGCTGTCCTAGCCTTGTTATTTAGCAACAGTCCTATCTCAACTGTATGCTTTGCAATCATTTTGCTTCCATGGCTGTATGTACATGTGGTTCTTTTACAAGCTTGCCACTTCTTTTGGTTGGTTAAAAGGCAAATATTATCTGGGCCAATCTGTATGGGTTGTGGGTAAATTTGGAAGAATTCTAACTGGCCCAAAACAAATTGATGAAACCAAATTCAACCAATGCTTTTCCAAGTATATGCATAAATCTCACCAGCTGAAGGATGAGTTCTACGTTAACAGAAAATTCTTAGAATATGCATAAAGAATAAGGGAATAGTACTCACAACTTCTACTGTCAAAGATGTAATTGCCATATTTTGCACCAATAACATTGTTAGTTCCCGCAATAATGTCCATAATGAGACTGGCCAGTTGAGACATCAAAACCATTGGATCAACTCCGCAGTCCATCAAATCCCTTGCCCTTTTTACTGTTTCTGCAGTGTCTGAAGACATTGCTAACACCAGAAGTTCCAGTAGCTTCTCTTCCGAAACGACCCCGACCTGAAGAAAGAGGAAAGTTCAAATATAAACCAAATTGTTAATGTATATATCAAAAGAAAGAAAAAAGGGACAACAGAATCACTTTATCCAGGCCAAGTGCAAACAATAAGTAGCTTAAACTAGCTAATGTTGAACATGAAGGGAGCATTGATACACCGAACTCACAAGTTCATTTACAAGAGATGTGGTTATCCTCTTCCCGAGCAAACTCAATTGGTCCAACATAGTTTCTGCATCCCGAAGGGAACCATCTGCATTCAAAGCAATCAAATCCAAGGCATCCAGCTCAACATCCAGATTCTCTTCAGCAGAAAGTCTCCTCAACCTCATTACAATATCTGCATCTCTAATTTTGTTAAAGTGGTATCTCTGACACCGTGATTGTACAGTACGTGGCACGTTGTCAGGATCAGTTGTTATGAATATGAACACAACTTCCTGTGGTGGTTCTTCAAGAAATTCGAGAAATGCCAACCACATTTTAGATGGTAACAAGTGGCACTCATCAATGACAAAAACCTTGTATTGTAAAGAGCCTGATGGAGGGTCCAGTGAAGTCTTTCTCAATAGGTACCTAACCTTATCAATGCCCTTCTTATTGGTGCCATCAACTTCCCATAGATCTCTGCTTTTGCCAGAAATGAAATCAGTGCAATTGCTGCAGTACCCACATGGTTTTGTTTGTTCAGTAGATATGCAATTTAAGGCAGATGCAAAAATCCTGGCAGTTGATGTTTTACCGGTCCCACGGGGACCTTGAAAAAGATAAACAGGAGCAATCCTTCCTCTAATAATAGCATTGGTAAGTGATTGAACCACAATGTTTTGCCCAATCAATTCATCAAAGTGGACTGGCTTGTATTTCTGGCTCAAGCTTCGATTATTTTCAAGCACGGCTTCATCTTCACCATCTCCATTTAGAGCCACAATCTCCAATCTGTCTTGATTCCTGCAATTGGACCACCTCCTTCCATCCAATCTACTCAAGGCCTCCAAGTCAAGCTCCCCAAAGTTGGTAGAGAGCTCATCATCACTATGCCAAGTTCCTACTGATGACACACCTCTAACATCACCACTATGTGTAAGCAGGGGAAGAACACCTTTAGCACTCCTTGAAGCAATTCTTTGCTCGTTAGAGACAGATGATGAACGCTTCTGCCGATTATACATTGACTGACTACCACATAATATTCTACTTCCTTTCCTCCGAATATTGTCCGAAAGAGAAGGAGAGTAGCAACCTCCACAAGTACCCCTATGTCTTGGTGTCCTTTTAGACCAATAGCAAGGAATCCCACATCCCTGACGACCAGGAAAATCTATATGGTCATCAACCTCGTCATCCCCATCATTCGCGGAGGATGCAAAAGCATCCCAAGACCGAACGGTGCTGGGATCCTGATTACGATATCTATTGTAAGAACTAGTTGATAACGCAGGTGTGCTGTGCGAATAGGAGGAGTCCTCTTTTCGACTGTTCCTCAACAGTTTAGATGATGAATACGACCAATTCTTATGCTTGAGTTTCAGTAGCAATGGAGATGCCACTGAAATTTTTCTCAAGTCCTCAGAATTACTGTAATCTTCAGCGTCATCAGACTGCTCCACGGAGCCATCCCTTCCTAAACCTAAAGCCATTGAAGGTTGACTCTTGAGCAATCTTCTCAGATTCATTTCCTTTTGTTGATATCTAGATATAACATCCAAATGGGCACGAGTATCCTTACTCTTTTTCTTGATCTCTATTGCTCTTTTCAAGGATGGGGACGCAAGACTCGTATCTCTCCACCCAAAAATTGTTGACGCAGAGTGGCTTTGACCCATGTAGGTATCGCTCCTGGAGCCCCCAGCAATTGTTGCATCGCTCAAACTATCGTCAAGGCTGTCTCGAATGGAACCAGCGTCGTAATCTCCATCGGCATCATTTCTTGGCATTGCGCTTTTCTCACTCGAAGATTTTTGAGTCTTCCAATTATAGAGAAACAGACTCCTTTCTCTCCCAGTACGACTCCCGTTCTTGAAGTGGGAATCCAGATGCAAATGAGTATTATCTACACGTGGGGTCACACTCTGATTGTCAAACTGTTTCAAAGCGGAAGTCGCAGCTGCAGCAGCTGCAGATCTGGAGGAACTGAGAGGTGACCGCCATGAAGAGGTTGTTCCAGGATCCCGTAAGACCCTGGCCGCCTTCCTGATTTGAGTGAGCTCCTTCTTCTTCAAGTGTAGTCTGCTAGGATCAGAAACTCTCATTTCTGCCATTTTCTTCAAGTGGACTTTGAGAAAAAAAAAAACAAAAACAACAAAAAGCAAACGAAAAAAAAAAACAAAAACTCCCCTCTCTAGCCCGCTCTAGCTCTAGCAGGTGGGGGACACAAATGACAAGAAGAAGAAGAAGAAGAAGAAGAAGAAGCCAACTTTGACGTCAGGAAAATGAAGACATGGAACCCCCCAAGAAAGAAGAAAAGCCCATTTTCAATTTCAAGGCCATCCTCCACCGCCACACTGCCATCCCATTACACACTGATTTTGTTGTCGCGATGGACAGTGACAGATATAATATTACCACTGAACTGGGCGGCAGTAATGTATATTAATAATGCAGAAAAATAAGGGTTTTTTCTTTTTCAAAAAATGGAAGGGGTGAGATCGTATCGATCAGGAAGCTCATGAGTTGTCGAGACGAATGATCCCAACCAAACCAAGTAATAAGATCTTGAGACAGAGACAGAGACACAGAGACAGAGACGCAGAGACAGAGAGTGTCGGATTAGGATGATGGGCTGCGTTGGCGCCCCATACGAGCTCTTGAAAGTCGAAAATCTCTACTACTTTCATTTGTCTGTGCTCGGAGGCTCCGTCCAACTCCAATGCGTGCGCGTGGTGTTGGTGGTGGTGGTGGGTTGTGTTTCTTCTGCTTTCATCATGTACGAGAGATCGGTCGACAGCGTCGAATGGGGTGAATGTGAAAGCGACGCCCAAAACAACTTCACAGCCCCTCCTCCTACTCCAAGCGATCAATGGCCCAAAAGGAGAAAAAAAAAAAAGAGAAAAAATTAACTTGTTACGCCCGTTATGATCTTTTCCGTCCTATATAGTATGTATATTAGATATATATAGTATGCATATATCTATACTATGCAGTATTTGCATGTATATTTATACATATAGATATATATTCTAAGCTCTCGCTTGTTTTCGATAAAATAATTTTTTGTAAATTTTTTATAATTTTTTTTTTTGTGTTAGCCAAATTAAAAAATAGAGTTGACAAAAATAATTATAAAATTAATAAAAAATAATAATTTTTACTCAAAATAAATTAAAATTATTTTTTCACTGTAATAGATGGGTAAGAAAGAGTGGACGTTAGAAAGATAAAAGGTATTTTTAAGTAATCACTGATTTTTTCTATAACTATTATTATTGTCAATTACTACTCATTAATCATAAATTAATTTTATAATCATCCTAGTAATTTCTTTTATTTAATACTAAAATCTATTTTATTGTGTAAAAAATTAATTAATTTTTTAATATTTTTATTTATAATAATAATTAATTTATATTAAAATTTTTAATAATATTATTATAATCTCACTTTACAACAACTAAAATTAAAAAATATATATTTTTAATGAAATATTTAAATAATAAAAATAATATTTAAAAAATTTAATAAATATTTTTTTATGAATAAGTTATTTTTTAACAAATAAATAGATATAAACATGTTTAGATTTTGGTTATATATCATTTGTTTTATCTTTTTGTAAGTGACCTCTTGTTTTCAACATTGGTATTTGCTTGATGAGACTCCTAAACCAAAGTTGTGCATGTTAGTGCAACCATTTTCGTGCGTGACTTTAGTACTTTAAAAAAAAAAAAAATTTCTTTTTTGATCAACACTCTAATAATTTATTTATGATATTGATAGACATAAGGCATGGCGATGCTAATGCCTTGATTTCATCTTTCGTCTCTCGAGAGTTAGCTTCGTTTTCGCATCCCAATATAGGTCAAAACAAAACAAAAAGGAAAAAAAAATAAATTAATTAAGACAATTAAGACTTTATACCTTATTCGTTCAAAAAAAGACTTTATACCTTATTCATACGAAAGCTTTTTTACCATGTCTCTTTGGAAAGATTAAAATAATAATAATAATTGAAACAAATTTTTAATCCCCAAACTTTCTCTACATGTATTTGATTTGAGCTGGTTAGACCTTCATTTGGATTTAAAGTATTATGTGAGAGAGAATTGTACCAGAGGAAGTTGTGAGAAAAAAAAATTTTTTTTTAATTGCTCGAAAAAATTAAAAATTTGTAGTTAAAAAAAATGAATAGAAAGTAAATATTTTTTTTAGATATAATAAAAAAAATCTCTATATATATAGATTATAATTACTAAAATTAAGAAAAAATAACAATATTCTTAAACATTTAATCTAAATTATAATTTTTTAATAAATTCTTATAGTTATAATATCTCACATAATAGTTGATTTATGGTAATTTTTTAACATTTTAATAAAATTTAAATTTCAATATATATTTGATATTTTAATTTATTTAATTATAACTTACTATATATATATATATATACAATTTATTATATTTATATTGATGACATTTTATATATATCTAAAATGTAAATAATGTAAATATTTATAATTAAAAAGAAACTAATTTTTAAAAAAATTATAAATTCTCTTTTTATTTTTTAGAGAGTAAAATCTTTAAAAAATCATAATTTAACTTTTCTATTTTTTCTTTATATTTCTTAAAAAAGATTTTCAAATTTATTTTTTACTTGTCAAAAAATACTCAAGATTTAATTTTTTTTATTTAAATAAATAAAAATAAAAAAATATTTTTAATAAATAAGTATAATACTTGATATTTATAAAATGATAATTATAGCCCTATATAAAAACTAAGTTGCGTTTTAAATGTGGTGACAGATGATTTATATGGTAATAAATGATTGGTGTTATGTGTGAATGTGACTGAGGGCACTTCGGTATTTTGCAAAATCAACTTGTTGGCAATATAATTGTGAGATCCAACCCTCATTTAATCTCTCACCGCTTTTCTCAACGTTTTGGCGAGAATTTTCTTTTGTGGAACTCCCGCCAAAATGTGGCCCAATTTTCCAATATTTTTCTTTCTCAATCACAAACTAAACAAAAAAAAAAAAACTATTGTATTTAACACCCTTTTTGCTTTTCCTTTTTCTCATTAGATTCTTTCTCACTATTTTCTACCACACCAAACAGACGGTAAGAGTATGGATAGCAATTGGGAAAAAGAAAAAAAAAAAAACAAATTTGCAGTAATTACATGAATTCCAACATATCAACTTCTTTCCTTCTTCCTTTTGTTTATGAGCATCGCTTTATTACAATAAACCAACAAAACTTACACTTTTTTTTTAATTATTATTTTTATAGTAAGAAGAGAACTTCGTTAACTTGAAAAGAAAAAAAAAAAAAAAGACAACATTTGTATTCTAACAAGAAAAAGACAGCCACAAGCATGTCTTCTTTTTATTTAATCTCGTTTACTGTTACATTGGTAACTTTGACAAGAGCATATGTTATATTCTATTCACATGTTTGCTGACACGTTGAATCTGGAAGCGTGCAAGGGTGGTGAAAATGCTTCTTTAATATGCTCCTAGCTGTTGCACTAAGGAGGTGGCCTCAAGTTGACATTTTGATGGCTAGAACTGCTGCATGTAAGCAATGAAATTCTGCAATTATACTGACTAGGAATAAAGAGAGATTGCAATGTATCATCCCTAAGCTCACAATATCAACTTCATATTTGCTCGCCAAAGCTTCCGGTACAGCAAAAATGACTCTGCTTTTATGCTCCCTGATAACATCTCCCACACCCCCACCTCCGTAGTTAATAAAAATACCATCGTTGGTATTTTTACCTTTGCGTAACTCAACACTTGTGATGGCCATAATTGCAGCGTACCAGATCCTGATGAGGGCATCGAGTGATGAAGTCGTTGAAAATGTGCATAGAGATTAAGGTATCATGGCAACAATTATTTGTAAGAGTACAGAACTTCTTCCAAAAAATTATGTGTATTGTCAGCCCTCCATACAGCCTGTGCATCCATCAAGAGTAATTCAAGTGGGTCTTTTTTCCAATACGTGTGTAGGGTCCTCAAATCATACATCAAAGCTCTCTGGATCCCACCCATATGTGCATAAATACAGGATAACAAAATAAAAAATTTGAAAAAAAAAAATAATAATGAATAGATACACAGAATTACATCTTGATACAAGAAATTTGAATTCAAAAAGTTCAATTGCAACCCGGACCCTCTTGTGTTCGTGACAAGGACCAGACGCTTCCATGCCAACTAGAGTCACTTCAACTAAAAAGTTTCAATTAGTACTTTATGTGTCTTATTATTTAACTTATAAACAAAATTTCCCCCCTTTTCTCTAGCAACATGGGAGGAAGTCACAAAATGATTGTAATATTTTCCATTAAAAAAAATATAGAAACTTAAGTAACACAAAAAAAATATCATGAAGCATTTTTTCTTTTTACAAAATATATTGTTAAAAATAAGGGTATTTTAAAAAATTTTGTTTTATGTCACTATAAAATAATATTTATCTTATATATAAAAAAATTTATATACTTATAAATGATTCAAATTTAAAATTAATATAAGAGAATTAAACTATTATAATAATAAAATTATTATAACTTATTTTTATTTTTAATATTTATTTTATGAGATATTAAATCAAAAATAATATTAAAAATTTTCTTTTTAAAAAAAAAGTGTATTATTTCTTTTTTATATCTTAATTATTAAAAATATTTATTTTTATGAGATATTAAATTAAAAATAATATTACAAATTTTTTTTTTATTTACAAAAATGATATAAATATTTCCTTATTCTCTCATTTCTCTTATATTTGATCTATTAAAAATTATTGAGTTTAACAAATAAAATATCAATTTTATTATCTCACTTATAAAATGCACAACAATAAAAAATATATCGTATAATAATTATTGTAATTTACAATATTATAACAATATATATAAAAAATGAAATTAATTTTTAAAATAATATATTTAAATATTTTATATTAATATCATTTTATATATAATTATTACTTTTATATTTAATTATGATTTTTTCGTACTTTGGTTAACATATATTTGATATGTAATCGTTGCACTGTACGTTTGTTGTACGTGCAAAAACTTGCCCACAAGATTTTATTTAACAGCTACTCGACTTTGGTTCTTCTTCATTGTTTCTTTTCTTCTTACTTACTCGTTTGAAAAGATGGGTTCGGCGTGGATGTCCAAAGCTCCACTACTCGCGGGGAATCGAAAGCGCTTTTTCAAGCCGAAGATGTCTTTTCACCCCGCAACTCACGGTAGAGAAAGAGAGAACTTTGCACACAAGGCACGAAACAAGACAAATTGGATTTGTTAATAATTATATATATATATATATATATATATGCACGTAAATATATATGGAAATATTATTTTTAAATTTAGTTTTTTTTAAAAAATAGTTATAATTTAATTTTTTAAAACTTTTCATTAAAATAAAATATAATTAAAATAAGTTCTTAAAAAATATAATAAATTTAGAAGAATATATGTGTAAGTGTGAAGATCATTCCACTAAAACGATGAAGATAGAGAAGGCGAGACAATAGTAAACTTATGTACGAAGTAAATACTATATCGTTTCATTGTCAACCAATCCCACGTAAAATAAAAAGAAATTAAATGCCAAATTCTCTGTTTCTCCCCTTTCGTAACTATGTGTCGAATATCTTCTTTTCAGAGTAATCATTCAAAAAGAAATCAATGTTTTCATTTTCATGAATGATACCAACTTAGGGGTTGAAAAATAAACGAAGGCTACCAATGCTTGACCAAGGTCCCCCTTTTCGCACAGCAGCATAAATCCATAGGCAACAAGTTCACTAGTTATTGTATTAGATTTGAATCAGGAGGCGTTTTTTTTCTTTTTTCTTTTATATATATAGATAGAATTAATGATAGGTAACAGAGAATGATGTGTGAATTTGCACACATAAGGCCATAGTGCAACAGATGAACAAGGGAGAGAAATAAAAAAAAACTACTCAGATTAAATCAGGAAATTGCACCAATTTGATATAAATATGAAGGTGACAACAGTTAGCACGCACCACCCCAAACACAATTCCTGAGGAAGTTAAACATGATAGAGAACAGGTTAGAGAAACTTAAAAATCCAATCTGCAGCCATTTGATTTCATTAACAAAAATGGACAAGAAGTTCTGCTTTACTTCTGTAACAGCAAAAGACAAGTAATTAACTTGCCTGCTTTCTTTGGTTCACGTCTGCCTTCATCTTCAGCATCTAACTTTAAACTCTAGCCCTCTTGCCACTGCAACCAGGACACTTGTACTGCTTGATATGTTCTGCCTTCGCAGGTGTGATCTTGACACATTTTCCATGAAACCATTTCTCGTATACATCACAGCAAATCCAGAATGCATCAGTGCCATAGCTCTCACCATATGCCCCACAAAAAGCACCCTGTTCGTCCTCTGCTTCCTTCTCTCCACTATCATCATCTTCCTTGGGTGGTGGAGACATTTTCACTGCCTTGTTTTGGGACTCAGATTGCCGAGATTGCTTAAGAATTGAACCAAGCGGCAAAAACAGTATCAAAATTTGTGGAAAAAAGCAAACAAATATGGGAAAACATACGAAAGGGACAATACAATTCATAAAATTTTTACCGTCTTCCCACTTTCTTTGCTTTTACTACTGTTGTGAGTTCCTGATTGATCCTTAGGTGGCTTAACATTTCCTGACAAAGCTTCAAATAGAGACACAACTTCAAAGAGTGTAGAGAGCTTATTTATCATCATATGGAAAAGCTTCTTCCTGCAAACCAAGTTCCAACCGCCATTACAACAGTATTGTTACGTTCTATTGGTCAATAAACTGACCTAGCACAGTAATTATCCTTGATTTAATTGAAGACTGGCAACGAACCAGGATTCGGTTGCACAGCTCTTGCAACTGGTGTTGAATAACAAGTATAGAACTGGGTCTCAAACCATTATCTATGTTCAGATATGGATACCATCATAATGATTATTTGATCATTGGCTTTAAATGTCTTCTGCTATGATAGA
Organism: Bruguiera gymnorhiza; assembly: GCA_020883675.1. Classification (NCBI taxonomy): domain Eukaryota; kingdom Viridiplantae; phylum Streptophyta; class Magnoliopsida; order Malpighiales; family Rhizophoraceae; genus Bruguiera; species Bruguiera gymnorhiza. Next base: position 3,306,998 of record JAIRCJ010001048.1, read on the forward strand.
CCAGAAGATATTGTCCAAATATTCAATGATAATACATAGGAAATGCATGGATGAAAACAATAAGCAATTGCACGAGGAAGAACTCCCCAGGCCCCCAACAGAAAATAGTTAAATGGGTAAAGTTTATACAAAACAAAGAGGGAAAGAAAAAGAAAGAGAAAAAAATAAAAGGAACAAAAAGGAAAAATTAAAGTAGAACATGAAGCCTAATGGCAGAAAATTAAAAGGTTGGGCCATAATGACCCAACGTTTACTGTGCAAATTACACAAGGTTGAATTGCCTTGTCAACCAATGACGAGATAAAGGGTGAAAACTGCTTTACTATGACTGAGATCAAAATCAGCTCACAAGAACTCCATGAGATCAGTGATGTGGGACAGAGAGAAATAGAGACAATTAAAGGAAGAAAAGGGACGAAAGCATTTAGTTCAGATTTCTGAGGAACTAGGAGGAAAAGGAGGCTGCAAACCCAATTCAAGTCCCATACCATGAATCAACAAGAGCATGGAATGGTTTATTTGTGTTAAGAAATTGCTAAGATAGTCAGTCCAAGCGACAACGGGCTAGTCACTTTTGTTAAATTTTATTGGTGCAGTCTTTAAGTTACTGGGTCAGTGAATCACCATAGGACGTTCAGCTGATATCAGAGCATCCCCCACTACTATTCCGATTTTGCAATGCCAGCCCATATAGCTTGGTGGAGATTTTTAGCAAGATTAAGCGCTGAATGGGGATGATTCTGGCCAGATTATGAACCCCAACAAGGAAGTCAAGGATCTGAGGGGAAGAGAAAAGAGCCGCATCCGGTTCAAGCCCAACATAAAAAATGTTCAAGAGGATGGGATTGTTTATAAGTCTAAAAGATCATAAAACTATTTCAAATCAACAGTTCCTGTCATTAGGTTAGTTGGTCGTTTTGGGACATCCAAATTAATGCACATCCCTTGCACCATGTGGAATATGCTTCCATGCCTGCCTATATGGCCTAGGGAGAAACGTAAGCCAGATTGCAGACCCTAATGAGGTAGATCATGGACTTTGACATGCCGGGAAAATATGAAATCCCCATTCCATGTCCAAGAATGGACAAAAAAAATGGAATAGGAATGAATTTATAAGTCTCTTTGAGATTGGCTATAAGTAACTTGAATGACATATTTTGTAATTTCAGCTCGATGGTTCAATTTGAGACCAGTTCATTTATGATCATGGGCCTAATGAGCTCATCTATGTAAACTGGTGATTCTTCAACCCAGCTTTGATGATCATTCAGCAAATGAGTTGAGCTTGAAAGAGTCAATAAATAAGTTGTGCTTGACCAACTTCAAGCTCCACTTGTCTCCACTTGTTAAGGTTCACAAGTGCCTTATTAGTAACTTCATTAAGAGGTTCAGTCGACTAATTTTTGGATTAGAAAATATGTTTTTACAATTAAATATTTGATTGATTTTTTTTCATTAAAATAAATGCCTTTTGTTCTCTATTTTCTAAGTTTATGTATACCTACGAATTTTCATAGTTTTTGTGAGCTTTTTAGTATCATAAACTTAAATAGGTTATTCATGACAAAAATCAAAATCTTGGCTTATTAAGGACTCAATTAAAGCTTAACTCACTCAGGTGTATAAAGAAGTCCTATATGAATAAGGTTAGACATACTCAACATTGCTTGATTAAATGATACGACTGCTGAGCCTTAGAGAATAGGGATACAAACAAAAGAGAAAGACAATTTTAGATTTTGTAAGAGGTTTTTCCTATTCCTTTGCCTTAATTTAAGCTAGTGATAGGAAAAAGAAAGTTTTGGTTATTTAGTATTTACTTGACCTGTTAACAAGTTTATCAACAAAATATAAGGCTTATTTATAGGCATATAGAAAATAAATCATAAAATATAACTCCTAAACAAAATAAAATTCTATAAAAGGCCAACAAATCAAAACCACTAAATAAAAAACACATATAACATAAAATTTTAAAGTTCAACACCATTTGCTTTATTCTTTTCTATTAAAAAGAACTATACTCTGTGGTTGAATATGAAGTAGAGTTGAAATGAATTGCAAAACAAATGACATGCAGTAATATATCAATGAATTGGGACTTTTTGATCTATTGTATGAGACAGGACTACTATGAGTCCCTTAAACTTGTTAGCTTAAGAATGTAAGTAAATTGGTGTGGTGACACCTCACACCAATTTTTACATAAGGATTTGGGTGTGAACACTTAAGGAAGTAAAGTGAGGTAAGAACATGTGTATTATAACATGCTAAGGGAGAGTGTTAAGTGGAAAAGATGTTTAGGTTGTTTGGTGCGATAGTATGCACTAGCAATGCAACAATATACATTAGTGACATGCCAACGTATTATTGGTAATAGAGTGATGATTCAAGTACATCAATATCTCCATCTACTAGAGGGTTAGATTCTTTAATACTTTTTAGGGGGATAATGCATATCTCTTATCAAAATTAGCCAACATCAATGCATGAACTTGAGTTCAGGCTAACACTATGAGGGCTTGTTGCAATTGGTTAACAAGTGCTCCGAGAATTGATTACAATGTTGACAAGCAATTGGTGCATAAGCTTCAGGTTTGGGCTAATGCTATATGAGTTAGATTTTGGACAAGCTAGCAAGGCAAGAGCTTGAAGTGTGGGCTAAGTTAGATGATGTCTTATACCTTACGAAATAAGAAAATCATGAGATTATGCTACCCTAAAAACATAAACATACATGTTGGTGGCAGAAATGGAAAACAGGTTAAAGCCTTATTCAAAGTAATGTATTGACATGCTCTCCTTAAAGGAAGGAAAACATTGGTGACAAAGAGAATGGCTAATTAAGACCCCAATAAGGTGTCAAGCTCTCATCTAATATAGTTGTATATGGTACCCAAGGAAATGGAGGAGTGTTCCTAAGAGAGAGGATCCTTGTTATGTATTATTAGTTTGGTAGCCAAGTTATGTATGTCTTTAGATAATTAGGGGTGTCAATTACAACTCTTATATATAGATGTATAATGCAGTCAAGTCTCCATATGAAATTGTGGAGATAAACACTAGTGTGAGGCCTTTGGAAAATCCTCTGTATTTTATGAGAAAAGTAATAAAATTTAGTAAGTGATTCTTATAAAAGTACTTATATCTCATGTATGCTAAAGTGGCTAAGACTAAGTATAACATAATGCCATCATAAGGTCAAAATTTTAAGTGAAAGGATTGGTTTTATGACAACTAGTATTAAAGCACTAAAATTCAATCTATAGTTAGTGGATTAAATCTTGATGCGGTGTAAGAGTAGGTGAACAAGATCAAAAAGGTTCTCATTGATATTTTTGAGGAGCAAGCTCTTTTAATTTTGACAAGACTTAAGGAGTTAGAAACATTGATACATCTTTTGCAATCTATTTATGATAGTCTCAATTTTTTATGAATTAATCATTTTGGTGATGTAAAGCGAGATGTTGTTATCTTCAAGAAGGCCATAAGTAACTAAGTAGGGTTATCGATTCTTTTAGAGAGATGAAGGTGCTAGAATCTAAAACTTTCAAAGGAAAGTGTGATGTTAAGGTGATTGAAAATTTTTTGTAGGACATAAAGTAATACTTCATGAGTGTTTGAGTCCCAGATAATGAGAAAGTGATGCTTACTACCATATATCTCATCAAAGATGTTAAGTTATGGTGATAAGCTAAGTTTAATGATGATACAAGTATGGGTAAACCTCTAATAAAGACGTGAAAAAGCTTAAAGAAAAAATTGAAAGATCAATTTCTTCCTTGCAACACATTTTGGGTTGCAAGGGAATCTTTAAAGAAATTAAAACATAGTGGCATGGTGTGAGACTATATGGAAGAATTCAATTCCTTGAGACTTGACATCCATAACATATCAAACGAAGACAAGTTCTTCAACTTTTATCAGGTATTTAATCATAGGCTTAAATTGAGTTACAAAGGTAATGTGTCCAAGATTTGCCTTTGGTCATGACTATTGCTGATGGATTGGGTGATTTTAAAATCTATAAGTCCCCATATTTTGATGTGAAGAAGTAACCCAAAGATAAGGGCCAAAAAGAAAAAAAAAAGGAAGGCAAAAAGGAATAAAAAAGCACAAGGATAAGGGTAAAGACAAAGGTAAAGGCATCATTTGAGAGTAAAGTAAAAACAAGTCTAATTTTAGTTGTTTTATTTATAATGAGCCTTATTATGCTAAGGAATGCCTTAAAAGGGAAAATTTAAGTGTCATGGTTATTGAAAAGAGTGGTAAAGGCACCGTCACGAATGATTGTGACCTTTCTCGTGTTAATCCTTTACAATTGGTGAATATGGTTCAAGTGAAATGTTTATAACAATTTAGCCTAATATAGGTAAAGATTGGACTTAGCAATTGGGAGTTGATGATGATGGCCAACATTAATGCTATACATAACTTTGTTATTGAATGAATTATGAAGTCACTTAGCCTAAAAATCATTAAGAGGGGTAGCCAAATGAAGGCAATAAATTTGGTAACATGTGAGTTGCTTAGCATGACAATGGGTGCGAAAGTAACTATTGAAAATTGGGTTGACATTTTTAACGTTATGATTATGCCATTATATGATTTTAATATCATTTTGGGAGTTAAGTTCTTTATATATGTAAAAGTTGCTTTGTTGCCTCATTTTTTTAGACTAATGATTATAAATGAGAATTATTCTTAATTTTTTATGGGCAAAATCACTCATTTAGTTGACATTGGTAAAAAGTTGAGTGATATACTTTTTGTTATGTAGGTAAAGCATGACTCAAAAAAGGGTGAGGACATTTACTGGGTTGTATTTATCAAAATCAAGGAGGGGGTTATCGTCGAGGTGCTTAATGGTGTTGCTAAACTATTAAGCGACTTTGCAAACATGATGCCTTTGGAGCTAACAAAGTGTCTTCCATCTAAGCATGTCACTGACTATAAAATTGGTTTGGTCTTCCATCTAAGCATGTCACTGACTATAAAATTGGTTTGGTTATGGGCTCCAAACTTATTGCTCAAGTCCCTTATTATTTAAGTGCGATGAAATTAATTAAATTAAGGAAGTAATTGATAGAGTTATTCGATGCAAGTTTCATTTAGCCCTCTAAAGCACTTTATGGTGCCCTAATGTTGTTCCAAAAGAAGTATGATGACTCTTTATAGATGTATTTGGATTATAGGGTCTTGAATAAGACTACAGTGAAGAATATGTATCCTATTCCTTTACTAATGGAATTGTTTGATTGGCTAGCCAAAGTATCATTCTTAACCAAGTTGGATTTGTGTTTATGATATTGGCAAGTTAGAATTATGGAAGGAGATAAAGGGAAAATTACGTGCATCACTTGTTATGGCTCTTATGAATTCCTTATGATGCCCTTCTGTTTGACTAATGCCCCTATTACTTTTTGCAATTTGATGAATCATGTGTTTTATGACTTTATTAATCAATTTGTGGTGGTATATTTTAATGATATTGTTGTGTATAGTGAGTCATTTGAGGATCACTTGTCTCATTTGCGAATGGTGTTGTCTTAGTTAAGGAAGCACTAATTATATGTTAAGAAAGTAAAGTATGAATTTACTTGGTAGGAAATAACGTCTTATTAACATTGGATCAGTCAAGGGCATATAAGAATGGATGAAAGAAAGGTTTGGGTATTTGTAGAATAGTTGCCTCTAACTAAGATCTCTAAGTTATGGCCCTTTTTTGACTTGTTTAACTATTATAAGAATTTTATGTAATGTTACTTTAAAAAGGTGACCTTTTTCACTAATATGTTGAGGAAAAATTGACCATGAAGTGCCAAAAAGTCTTTGATAAGTTAAAGGTAACAATATTGATAGAACTAGTGTTGTATCTGCTTAACTTTGAGTTGCCCTTTAATGTCATTATAAATGCATCTAACAAAATTATTAGTGGTGCACTGGTCCAAATAGGTCATCTCATTGCTTACAAAAGTAAAAAATGTAATAAGGTGGAACAACAGTACTTAGCTCATGAGAAGGAAATGTTTGTTATTATGCATTACTTCAAATTTGGTAGGTTTACTTATTGGGTAACAAGTTTGTAATTTGTATGGATATTATGACCAATGCATTCTTCCAAATTTTCAAGAACCTTTTTATAAAGCAAGTTTGGTGACAATAGTTCTTAGCGAAGTACAACTTTTATGAAAGTATAAACTCGAAAGGTACAATTGAGTAATGAATGCTTTAAGCATCAACAAATGCAAGAAGTTATTGCTGCCCGTAATTAAGTTCAAAACAACTTTTTGGATAGAGTCAAGGTGCAAGCTCTATGTGATGAGCATTATTAGAAACTTGTGCAGTAAGTGAATAAGGGTATGGTAAAGCAATATTGTCTTAGTAATGGGTTATTGTATGTTAAGTGTAACCGTTTGTATGTTCCAAGTGGTGTAGACTTTAGAAAAGAGATTTTCTAGGAGTGTTATGACTCCTAATAGGTTGGTCTAATAGGTTGGTCATCTTGGTATGAAAAGGATGATAGCCCTGTTATCCTGCAACTATTATTATTTAAAGATAAAAAATGATGTCAAGGTTTATGTGAAGATGTGTTTTATTTGTCAACAAGACAAAGCCTATTGGCTTAAAGAAATGAGGTTCTTAAAACCATTTGCCTATTTTAACAAAACAATAGGTGTTAATTTCTATAAATTTCATTGGTATGTTCTTAAAGGTTGCTGGCATGGGTTCTATCATAGTAATGATTAATCAATTTTTAAAGTATGTAGTGTCATTTCAGCCCTTTCCTCATGCCAAGCAAAGATGACCACTAAATTATTCTACAAATGGTCAAATATTTTGAATTACTTAAAAATATTATGAGCAATCGATATCCTTATTTCATAGATAGGTTTTGGATAACTTTATTCAATATAATGGGTTTTGAATTAAAATTTTTCACTGTTAACTATTCTCAAATTAATGGCCAAATAAAACAGATTAATGGCTTATTGAAGTAGTATCTTTGGCATTATGTGATTGCTAGCCAATGAAATTAGCTAAAGTTATTGGATTATACATAATTTTATTATAATTTTCATCGGTCCTTTTTGACAAGTATGTGTCTTTTTAAGTTAGCCATAAGGCATTAACCTTTTACTTTTAACGAGATTGCACAAATAGGTTTTAGTAGGAAATAGTTAGCCACTTATTGGTATGTATGTTTAAAACAAGAGTTGTTTGATGAAGACTAAGACAATTTGAACAAGTTGGCCAAACACATGAATGAGTATGCTGACAAAGGTAGATGGGACATTGAATTCTAAGTTAGGGACAAAGTATTGTTGAAACTAACTCCTCGAATATGAAAAAAAATCAGTAGTAAAATTGTGCATCTAGGGTTGTTTACAAAGTATGATGGTTCCTTTGTGGTGGTAAAGAAGGTTGATAATGTTGTTTATTGATTATAATTACTGGAGAGGCTAAAGGTGTATTTAACCTTACATGTAAGCTTCCTGAAACCTTTCCATAGGGAAGATGGTGATGAGCCTCTCAAGAAACAAGCGAGATATACTCCCTTAACAATCAAGACCAAGTTCTAGTATCAAGTGGAAAAAATTTTAGACCACTAAATATAAAGGCAAAACAAGAAAAATCGGTGGATTAAATACCTGGTGAAGTGGAAGGTGGTGTAGCTTGTGATAGCTAGAGCCTGATATATAAGTAAGACAAGTATGATAGTGCATGCTTGGAAGAATTATTGAAAAGAGAACATAGGGTTTAGCATGTGGTTTAGTTGATGGTTGATAGTAGAGACTTTGGTGGCCAAATGAAATTACAATTCCATAAAGTAAGGTTGGTTAAAAAGCCAAGGAACTTTACTAACTTATGTGTTAGTTGTTATCATAAAAAAAACAAAAAAGACATGAAGACATGTGTCTCCAACAAGACTTTTAGGTGTTATCATAAAATTGAATATAGTTACATGTATACATATGAGTTGTCATCTAAAGATAATAAGGAAGCATTATGAAAAGAAAGGGAGATGTGTTTATTAGTTATGGCCTTTAAGTGTTGCCATATAACTTACTTATTATAAAATTTGTTTTATAATGTTATAGTAAATCCCTATTTGATGAAATTTGTGATCAAATTTACTAAATTATTAAGATTTGCATACCTTGAGTTATGGAAATAGGTGTGGATACTTAGTTTGCATGCTAACTTGAATAAGAGAACTTCTTTAAGGCTTAGTTTTTTCATGCTAGTATCCAAAATCTCCACTAGTTGTACCTTAAAAAACATATCATTATTTAACTTTACAGGCTATGGTACAACTACATGTGCTAGGTTTGGAAGATTTTTTCATAACAGTAACATATAAAACATAGGATAAATGCATGATAATTTTGATTATAGATCAAGCTTATAAACTATGGCTCTTATACAATTAAATATCTTGTATGGCTTGATGTAACATGGACTGAGTTTCCCCTTCTTACCAAACTGCAACATACCTTTAATAGGTGAAACACCAGATCATTTACCATAAACTTTAATTACAGTTTTATGATGGTTTATATATGCTTTTTATCTCAAATTAATTGGATCTTTTTAAGGTTCTTTTTTGGTACCTTAAATCCCAAGACTAGTTTGAATCACTTTTTCTCACTCAACTTATCCTAGTATAAAAGTGATCAACATTTGCTACTATATAAAGCTTTATATGGGGTTATCTTACTGTATTATCCGAATTGTTAGGCACATCTAACAAGGATCACTTGTAGATTGGAAATTATCATTATATGTAAACTCCACTAGTGATAATGTTAATCTTAGTTACTTATAAAATCCATGACATATGCTCATAACATATCTTATAATGTTTGTATAGTACTTTTAGATTGACCATCTGTCGGTGGGTGAAATATCATACTAAATTTTGAGTGCTCATGGTTTTTTAGAGCTTTATCCGAAAATATAAAATTAATTATCCTCCTTTGTCTAATATAATAGAGACTAATACCTCATGTAAATTCACAATTTTTTCTATGTATAATTTAGTTAACTTCTTGAAGCTATAAGTCATCTGTATTGCCAAGAAATGAACATACTTAGTTAGTTAATCTGTGATCACCTAAATTACATTGTGTTGATCTCATGTATGAGGTAGCTATACTATCAAGTCCATTGTTATGTTTTCTTATGTCACTCAAGTGTAAAAGTGGTGGTAACATTCTGGCTAGCTTTTGGTGCCTAACTTTAACTTTCTAGCACATTAGAAACTCCAAAACAAATTCTATCACATCACGTTTCATATTCTTCCACTAATAAGCTCTTTGTAACTCTTAGTACATCTTTGTGCTCTAAGGTGTATCATATACACTATACAATGTGTCTCCTCTAGTATTAGTCTCCTCAAGCCATTAAAATCTAACACACAAAGTTGGTTCCCATATTGTAATTTGCTATCAAGGTCCATAAAAAATTCATGTGCATGCCCTATTATCACACCTTCTTTGATCTTTCTCAAGTGTGAACCTTTGTCTTGAGTAACCTTAAGGCTTTCCCTTAGTTTGAAAATAGGCAATTAAAGCTTTTAAACTTCCCACTATCATTTTCAATCCCTTTTCAAGTAGTTGGTTCTAATCATTCTTATTTTTTTTTCAGTAATATGTGTGTTATAAATCCATTAATTTCCTACTTAACGTGTAGGCCATAACATTAGCCTTCCCAAAGTGATACTAGATAGTGCAATCATAATCCTTTTGATAATTCAATCTAATGTCTTTGATGCATATTTAAATTTTTCTACTCTATAATATATTAAAAGCTCTTGTGATTAGTAAAAATCTTATAAGTCTCACAATAAAAATAATGTTGCTAGATCTTTAATGCAAAAATCAATGCAATCATCTCTAAATCATAAGTTTGATTGTTTTGTTCATGCTTTTTCAATTGTTGGGAGGCATAAGCAATAACTTTATCATACTACATCAAATGTAACTAAGTCCCACTCATAAGGCGTTATAATAAAATATGAATCATTTAGTTCCTAATGGAAGAGATGATACGGGAGCTAATGTGAGTAATTCTTTAAGTTTTTGATAGTCCCTAGCAAAATCTTTTTGTCCATTCAAATTTAATTCCTTTTTAAGTTAATTGTGTCATTAATGTTGTAATCTAAGAAAATCTTAGCACAATTTTTCAATAATAACTTGCTAACCTCAAAAAGCTATAAACTTCTCTAATCATGATAAGTTACGACTATTATTTTGTCACTTCAATCTTCTTTAGATCAACTTTAATACCTTTTTCGAATATAACACGACCTAAGAACATCATAATTTCTAGTTAGAATTCACACTTGCTGAACTTGGCATATAATTGTTCATTTTTCTTGTGCTCTATCAACTTCGATACCCTTCTTGAATATGACAAGGTCTAAGAACATTACACTTTCTAGCTAGAAATCACACTTACTGAACTTGACATATAGTTGCTCATCTTTCCTGTGATCCTCCTTAGTTAGGGAGTAAACTAAGATATCATTTATGACCACAATGACAGACTGATCTAACAATTATTTAAAGACTTAGTTTATCATGTTCAAAAATGTTGTTAGGGCATTTATTAATTCGAAAGGCAACACTTAAAACTCGTAATGACCATATCATGTTTACAATGTTGTCTTTAGTACATCCTCTTTGCACACCTTTAGTTGATGGTTTCCAAACCACAAGTTAATCTTTGAAAAGTGTCGTGCTCCTTGTAATTGGTCAAAAAGTTCATTAATCCATGGTAAAGGGTATTTATTCTTAATTGTGACTTTGTTTAGTTGTCGATAGTTAATACAAAATTATATAGTTTTGTCCTTTTTAACAAATAGTACAGGAACTACCTATGAAGATACATTAAGCGAATGTATACCTTATCCAATAATTCTTGCAACTGTACTTGTAGTTCCTTCAACTTTATAGTTTCCATCTAGTATAAAGTAATCAATATGAGTATAGTGCTCAGGGGTAAGTTAATAGAAAATTTGATCTCTCACTCTTGGGGTAGCTTTGACAATTCATCAAGAAATACCTTCGAAAATTATCATACAACAGGTATGTCTTTTATTTTAGATATAGGCTTATTAACATCCTGTAGTATTATTAGGTAAACTTTACACTTCTTCTTAGTCATCTACTTTGCTCCCAATCAAGATATGAGGTTATAAGGAATGAACTCTTCATCCTTTTGATACTGTAAAATTACTGCCTTATGGTAATAATCTAGTGATGTATGATACATCGCTAACAAATCCATCCTGAATATCACATTGAATTCTATCAAATCTAATAATATTAAGTTAACATCAAAGTCATGTTCTTGAACCCAAACTATACACCCTTTACATATTAAGTTAGCATCTAGCATTCCTCCCATAGGGTTATATATTGTCAATGATATTTCTAGGGGTCTAAGGATAATAAGTAACCTAGAGGCCAATGTATTGGATATGTAGAAATGAGTGGTTTAGGACCAAATAGGACTTTAATGGGAACAAAATAAAGAGAGAGGGTACTTATTACCACGACATTTGATACTTTAGCATTCCTTAGTATCATAATGTAAACTCATGCTTGTCAATGTCTAGATGATCCATGTCCTTGTCCTGCACAAGCTCCATTAGATAAAAAAATTGGAATTGTACCATGCCCTCTAGTTTGGCCTCTAAATGGTGATTACACTAATACATTTGATTGTACTGGTCATAGGTACTGTAAAAGCTTCGAAAATTCTTTTATCTTATGGGATAGTTGTCAACACATGCTCCTAATTATTGACAACATACCCTTAAGTGTAACTTTCCACAATATCAACATATGGATGTGCTCCCACTAGTTATGCTAGACCTTAGATCAAAAGAGGGGCACTTAGAATATATACTTAAATCTACCACCTTATGAAATGTTATCCCTTGCATTTGTGGAGAAACTTCCTGTAAGTGGCCAACTTTATTGACTTTACTCCTCAAGTCTTTTAAAATCCCCTCACCTTGGTGCCTACAGTCAGACTTTGTCTTCTTTCGTTGAGCAAAATATCATTTTTCTTTAATCCTTTTACCATCCTAACCCAATCAATAACTACAATATACAACCTAAAATCTATGGATATTACAATTTTATAAATACTGGAATTAAGGATTTAAGAACCTTTTAACCCTTTGCTCTTTATCTTGAGTTAGATATATAGTGTATATAGTTAGACAACTAAATTTTCATTCATATTCATCAATAATACGCCTTAATTGCCTTAGGTTCTCAAACTCATAAACTCTTCTATCCCTTACACTTTGCAATATGTAAGTTTTTAAAAATTAAATATGAAATTGTTTGTGTTCACTGGAACAATTCCATTATATCAAGATAGAATAACCTCCCCAATCAATTAATAAGCAGCCAAATCTACATTTTAATAGTTTTCAACTCCTATTGGTTTAATCTTTCGTTCCACAAGAAAGTACCTAAACAACTTTTAAAAAAGTTTTGATCAATTGCTAAAATTCAAGTCAACGAAACTCAAAAATATTAAAAAATAAGGACTAAAATATATGTCTATTTCACTAAATAAACTTGACATGCATAATATAAGAGAATGACTATATAGGTCATACTCAAGATAGGTAAAATGTTAGTAAATATAATAACCAAACAAACTCGATCACACTCACACACACACACTATATCACATGACAAGAAATATCAAACATTGGATGTAGGAGAGTTGAAGAATTGGCATACCAAGTGAAACTCTTTATAAACAATAATTTAACTGTTATGATCACTCTCCCTAAGGCATTCGTTAGCACCTGTTAGTTGGGGTCAACTATTTAATAACAAAAATGCTGTGCACACAAGATATTGGTTCCTTCGATCGCTAAATGCCAAGGAACTCATCTCAATCAAAGTATGTATATCATGAATAGAGCTTAAACGAGCTTCCTCTGCCTAAGGGTACAAATTTCTTTTACCAAAAACTTACAAATCATTGTATAAGTTATTAATTTGATATAGGAAAAATAATGTCATCAGTATTATATAATAAACATGCAAAATAATATCCTTAAATATACAGGCAAGGTAACCTAGTTGTTATCAAGATTACTCATAATACACAAGCTAGTTTGAAAAACAAGAGGTGGACGGAGATGGTGCTTGTGCGACCCACGATATCCCTAAATCAAACCAACAGGAATTACATGATGGGTTAATATCAGATTCAAGATTGTAACGTTACTAACCAGAAGAGAATAGGCCTGCCCTTGTCTGTCCTACATTTGCAAGATATAAGGTTGCTTGTAAGGGTTAATTCATAAGTTGGCCTTCCATCTTAGCCCCCAGCTCATCTTAGATTTCACTTTCTAACCACAAAATCAAGAATGCCGAGTTTCTACTAGAAGTACTATTCTACCGTCAAATATATAGTCTCCCACCAAGGTCAATCTAATTTTATTATCCTAGCTAGTTGCAATCTTTTGTGAATACCTGATATATTTTGATGTAACGTGTTTATGGCTTGTATGGCTTAACACTTGAACTAAACAAGAAACATGATAGAAATATTACGTACCTACATAGTGGGTTGCTGGTGTGGTGCAGCATGTGATAGCTAAGGCTTACTATGCAACTAAGAAAAGTACGATAGTGCATGCTCGGACCTTTAAGATGAGAACTTGGGGTCTAGCAAGTGGTTTAGTTGATACAGACGTATACATATATATCTAAGTGCTATCTGAGATTTCTATGGCTAAATGAAATTACAATTATTTAGGTTCGGTTAGAAAGCCGAGGAGCTTTATTGACTCGTGTGAGTTGTCATTTAAAGAACAATGATGTATAAAAAAAGCAACAAGATGAAGGCATCTGTCTCGAGCAAGGTTCTTAGGTTTTATCATACAACTTGGTATAGTTACATGTGTATATGTGAGTTGTCATCCAAAGAGAGCAAGGAAGCATTATGGAAAGAAACGGAGACGTGTGCCAGGTATGGCCTTTAGGTGTTGCCGCATAGATTACTTACCATAAAATTTGTTTGACAATAGTCATACTAAGGTGCTAGGTGTTACAGCCATTTTTCTCAACTAGAAGAAAAATGGAATAGACTTGGTGTATAAAGTCTCTGGGTTGTCGTCCATGTGGCATCACAATCCCTCCTTATATTCAGTGGACAACAATTCTCAGCTGAAATGCTTAAAAAAGTTTTCGAAATCAGAAAATTTTGAAAAATTGACAGAATCATGCCCAATGATCTCGTGGAGTTCTATGGAATGTGACTTTTTCGCTGATGTTCATAGATGGTGAAGTCAATAATATCTCTTGCTCTGTTAAGCACAGTTGATGATCTCTCCTTCCTTTTCTCTCACTTAGAGATATTTTATAGCAGGTTGGATTCCAACTTCCTTTTATCCTCCCAATCCTTATGGGGTTATAGGGAGAGAGAGAGAGAAGAGCACTATGGATTTGTGCTGTGTGCTTTTTGAAAAGGTCACTTCTTTTTATATAACAAAAATGATTCAGTTGTGCCACAGATTTTATCTTTGTTCCTTGGCAATTTTTTTAAAATTATAAGGAGAATTTATTATGCTAAGTTCCCATGTTGTTTATAAATTCATCAGTAAACTTTTATGGTGCAAGTAAAAGTGATTTTGCTGGAGTCACTTCAATTACTGAGATGGAGTTTTGCCAGAGGATTTCATATGATTACAGGTAACACTGGTTTGGTCCTAAAGCTGGGTTTTAGAAAGCCATTTTTTGGACTCTCTACGTAATTCTATGTGAACTTCTGGGACAAAATGGCTGTTGAATTATTTAATAGATTGCATGTTGATCCAAGAAAACAGCTTACAGATGGACTGAGTTTGTACATCGTTGTTATCCTCTCAGTTCTTTTAGCTCTGCCCAGCATTTTGACTAAAACCTAGGTGATAGTAATGAGGGCAATGTGCAAGACATGCGGCCATGACCAAAGCCTCGGTGAGGATGACGAGGCCAAGTTACCATTCCTATTGGCAATTGTTGGATGACCCAACATTGGAAAGTCAACCTTGCTCAATACCTTGTTACGAGAGCATGGGCTGTTGAGTCCAGAGGTTTGACTAAAGCTTCTGTTAAAGCGCAGTTCCAATTTCGAGGAAGGTCACAATCAGAATTTGCATTTTATGCTTTGTATCAAATTAATCTAATTGTTTTGAATAATTATTTCTCTAATGATGCACATTGGAGCAATTTAGATTTCTAGTGATCTGATGTGGATGTACTGTTCAAAAATTTCTTCCTTAATTTCTTTCATGTTTTCGAAGTTCAAAGACACGTTAAGACCACCATAATTGGACGTGTACTTAAGTGTAGTGTTTCATATCGTCAATATTGATTTATCCTTGGGATTTCCTATTCTCAGTCTTTTGAGTTACGGAGAAGATTCAATTGCACATTGTCACAGAGCAGGCAGCCTGTGTTCAGCAACTCAATGTATTGAGCTTGTGCAATTCGTTACTAGCCCATTACCTCTGTTTTTGTTGCTTCTTGCAGCATCACCGTGAAATGAAGTGCATAAGGGTTTTGGCACTAGGCAAAACTGATCAATAAAATACTGCAAAATTACCTTTTGTTAGCCATGGATCAAACTGATTATTATCGAGTATGGGCTTCACACAATGCTTTCGGAGCTTTGTTCAGGCTGACACTACAGGTTGGTTGCGAACAATAGGGAAGGAAAAAGGAGCTTGACCGCTGAGAGCGATGTAATGAATGAAGAGTTTGATGAGAGCTCATGCGGTTGCTTTTGTACTTGATGCTGAAGATGTTCGTCATATAGTGACTCTGTCCTTAAAGGGTTTAGGGAGGAGGAGACAACATAATGAATGGATTGATCATCGCCTCCTAAGTTCTTTGTGACCTGGATTTTTGATCGTTTTCCCCCAGGCCTGTTCTTTTCTATGCTTGTTGTTTAGCAGGATGTTGCTCCCTAATGCATCCTTGCAAATGTTCTGCTTAATATAAAATCAAACTATGGAAAGAGGTTGATTTATTGGCAAGATTGTCGGAGACTACCTCTATCTTCTCATTTTCCAGACTTAAAAACAAAGAGAATTATGTCTCTCAGTTGTAGTTGTGAAGGAAGTCTTCTATTTATCTGATATCACTGTTCGCCATGTTGCATACAGTGTCAGATTTGCAAAAGCTAGACGTAGCATGACACATGCTGAAGTGATTATAGGAAGAAGGACGGTGGAAGAAGGAAGTGGGTTGGTTGTTATTGTGAATATGTGGATCTTCTTAAGGAAAAAGCAGAATTCTACCATATTTGAGAAGGTCAGGCAAGCTGTTTCTATAGAAATTCTGACAGCGATACCCCAGGTCAAAAAGGCTTTCACCGTTATAATAATACTTTGTTATGTTTAGAGTCATTCGTAGACTTAACCAGGTTCGCTTCCTAATTGGCGGTTACAGTTTGGGGAGGGGAATGAAACTGTCCTTCAGACCGTTTGATTACGGTTTGGGGAAGAGAAGTTTCAAGTTAGTTTTGGTTATGGTTTACCTGCCGATTCTGGTTTGGATCAATCATTAACTCCGTTTCAGTCCAGTCTAATTCAATTTTGCCTCTTTTTACCGTTCGTGTTTTTTTTTTTTTTTTCTCAGAACCGTTGATTAATCAGCGATTAATCTCCGGTTCAGCGTTTTGGAGGAGGATGAAGCCAAATGGGCCTGCCCCGTTGGTCAGTTCTGGTTCAGATTCAGAATCGGCACCACAATTCAGGCCGATTTGATTCCCTGTAATGCTAGTTCTAGTCCAATTTTGAGCCGATTAGGCACGATGGATAAGTCCACTATGTTAAAAGAAACGATCATGTATCCCAATTTAACTATAATCTCTCTACTAATTACTCAGTAATTGTGGTTATAGTTGCTCCATGAATGCCTTTTTCTACGGTCATTTAACCGAAGAAATAGTCACGGGATACAACGGTTCAAATAGTTTGTCAACTGGATATTTGAAGATTACTTAGAATTTTTTTTTTCTTGTCAAAAAAAAAAAAAAAACTGATATTTGAACATTTGCATCGCGGCCTAAGTTGACGGTTCGGGCATTCCAGATGATTGAGTGTTGGTGTGCTTGTAGGTAACAGGACTGCCAGTTGTTCTCATTTCAGGGTTAAAGGGTAGAGATAATACAGCTGTATTTAGAATGAATTCAAGTTAAGTAACATCAGAGTTAGATTATTTATCAGTCACGTTGTATTTGAATCACACTCAAGTTCAGATAACTCAGATTTAAGTGGGTTTTTTCAAGCAAAAAACACGGGGTTAAGCGATCTATTGCCTCTATTTCCAATTGGCAGAGAGCAGGTTGCGAGTTAGGAAGGGTAGGGATATGAGTAAAGAGACTCTCACATAAATAGTGCTATAATTTCAATAACTTTAGTATTAATAGTAATAGTAGCCTTACTAGCATTGATAGACTTTCTTTATAGATATAAAAAGAAATCTGTTGACATGATAATTTTTAAGAAAAAATATTTTTTAATTTTTAACTAATTTTTTATTTTTTATGTAAATTATATTATTATATTTTATTTTTTTTATTAATTTGTATTAAAAATAAATAAATATATTATACACATTATATATATTTATAATATTTATAATTTTATTCTTATTTTTATAAAAAAAATACATGACTTGAATTTGTAACAACTAAATTATAATATAATAGAGTAACTTTTTAGTTTTACTAAATTTTGCTCTTCAAAATAATTTAATATATATAATATTTATTATATATATATATATTTGTATAATATATATAAAAATAAAGTAATGCACAAATATAATGTGTATATACTTATTTTATATAAATAAAATAATAAGTAAAAATAAAAAAATATTAAATGACAATTTTTTTATTTTTACAAACAAATATTTGTAATATTTATAATAAAAATAGTAAGAATTTTTTTTATATAGAATTTATAGTTTAAATATTAATTTTTTATATTTCTGAAATAATTCAAGTTGTGTAAGTCAAGTCAAGTTTAACTTTAAATTTTTGTGGTATTTCAAATTTAAGTTATTTTTTAGTTAAATCAAATTTTCATTTTTTTCAAACGAATTCAAGTCAAACCATCGGGCTGGATGAGAGTTTGAACTTCAACTGTCTTGCGTGAGGTCATTATCACATAGTGCTCAAGGCTCCCTACAGCTAGGCTTTGGTCGCGCAAAGACAGTAGACCTTGTTTCTCCGCTTACATTTGTAACCACCAAATGTACCTTTGGTAATAGAAACTTTGCCGGCTTATTTCCCTAGGTTACATGCAGGCAATCATGGTGGTCATCCTGTCCTAGCCAATATGCTTGGTTGGTAAGTTTTTCTTTACTTCTTTTAATTTAGTTTTAGAGAATCTTGTAGTACTAAGATGTCAATTGAGGAATGTAATCTGTTATGAGTGCCGTCCATTTTGGTTTATCAGTGTTGTGTGTGTGTGTGTGTGTGTGTGTGTGTGTGTGTGTGTGTGTGTGTGTGTGTGTGTGTATTGTATTAAATCTAAGATGACCTCATAATTACAAGTCCACTACTAAACCCCCGCAAGCAAAACGGCGAATCCATTTCCAGGAAGTGATTAAACTTGGTTTTTCGCAAAGACTGGGGAGAGCAAACCTCAAGAAAATTAAGAAAACTGTTCCGAGTCTAAATAACGAAAAGGTACAATTCAATAGAAAATAAAACTTCAGAAATAAGAGGAATTAAGAGAGAAAAAAAAAAAACACTTGAATGATGTTTCAAACAAATTTCCTCCATCCCAAAGTGTTGTATTTTGGAAGGTCAATTGTGGTTGCCTTGTCGTAAGGCAGACGGTAGAAGTGGTACTCATCGATTTGCAGACCCTATGATTTCGATTTTCCTCCCTTTCTACCACACAAAGAGGCGCATGTAGTTTATATGCAACTTTTTTTTTTTTTTTTGTTAAGCAAATATGCTAATTTTCCATTTTCTAAGATTATTTATTTTTTTTCCTTGGTCTATAGATCTTTCCAAATTTGATAAAATCATGTTGAACATGTAATTATGTGTTAATAGCTTATTTGGAGTAAGAATTCAATTTCTTTGTTGGACATTATAATTTTAAAATTGCGAGAATGTAATCGAACTTACTCATTTTAAAATACATACTATGCAGTAAAATCAATAATTTCCATCAAAATGGATGAGAAATAAAGACAACAAATGAGTAGGTTGGATAGGGTCCAAATTGAGTTGTTTTGGATTTCAAGTCAATTGAGTTATGATTTTGTTGGATTTTAAATTTATCAAAATTTAAGCCATTATTTTTTGGATATTTCAAGTTCTAGGTCTATTTAATTTTAAATTTATTGAGTATTGGATATATTCATTTTAAATTCATCATATTTTAGATATATTAAGTTTTTGAGTCTTTTGAATTTTGAATTTGTATAATTTAAATTTTAAATTTTACAAATATTGAGTTATTCAAAAATTAAATTAATTGAATATTCGATGAGATGAATTTTAAGTTTTTTTTTTAAATTATTCAAATTTTATATTATTTTTATTTTAAATAATTCTAATTCTGAATTATATCAATTTTACATAATTTAAATTTCAAGTCATTAACCTTTTCAAGCACCATGAGTTTGATGAAGTTGAGTTGCCTCGAGGTATTAGAGTCAAGATCAATTTTTGCTATCTCTAACGAAAATTGGACAAATTATATGTACTTCATTCTACCACTTAAAAAATAAAAAAATTTAATTTAATTTGATTTATTCATTTGAGATCAAATAGGAGGTTGAAATTATAATTCAATTTCTAAATCAATTGGATTGAATTGAATTGTACCAAAAATTCCATTCCAAACAATCTATAAAAAGATATTTAATTGACTTAAACATCCTTTCTAAAAGGTTGCAAAACCTAATAAATTTCCTATAAGACGAAAATCGAATGACTTTTTGACAAATGTTCCACCTTGGTGGGAGCGTCAGGTCACAGGCTGCGATTATGCTTTTGTGGTGGCGACTAAACTGAATCTCCTCAAAGACAAGCTCAAATGCTGGAATGCCGAAGTTTGTCAAAACCTTAGTAAATCCATGCATGCTATTCAGAAAAGAATTGCAGAGTTAGACAGGCGAGAAGAAGTCTCATTATTTTCTACGGAGCTATTGATTCAAAGAATACAACTTAACTCCGATCTCAAAAGGCTTCTCTTGATTGAAGAAAGTTCTCGACGCTAAAACTCAAGAGAGCTGTGGCTCAAACTCGGTGATGAGAACACGACTTATTTTCATGAAAGAGCAAACTTTTGAGGAAGAAGAAACCATATTTAGAAAATTACAGCGGCCGGTTGAATTCTTTAACAATCAAAATGAGTTGGAGGAGGAGTTGTGTAGTATTTTGAGTCTTTGGATGTCGAGCCTTTTCGCTTCAAGCCTAAACCTTTAAGCTTGATATTCGATTCTCTTT
Organism: Bruguiera gymnorhiza; assembly: GCA_020883675.1. Lineage (NCBI taxonomy): Eukaryota > Viridiplantae > Streptophyta > Magnoliopsida > Malpighiales > Rhizophoraceae > Bruguiera > Bruguiera gymnorhiza. The sequence goes on from JAIRCJ010001048.1 coordinate 3,327,512, forward strand.
CTCTTATTGAAGTTGGCAACTTGGAAAGTCCATTTTCTAAGGAGATTTTTGCCACTATTGCAAGTTCGGATGGTGATAAAGCACCTGACCCAAATGGCTTCACTATTGCTTTCTACGAAGAGTGTTGGAATTTTGTTTAAAAAAAAAAAAAAAGGGAGATATGTCGACCTTTAAATGATTTCTTTTACACAGGACCTATAAGTTTAATTAATAGTTTCAATAAAATTCTTTCGAAAGTCTTGTCCAAGAGGTTGAAATTAGTGATGCTCAGACTCATCTCTCGAAATTAGTGTGCATTTGTATGTGACCATCAAATTCTACATATGGCTTTGATTGAGAACGAATGCTTTGATTCCCGTATTGCCAATGGAAAATGTGGGCTGGTCGGCAAGTTAGACATTAAAAAGGCTTATAATTGTGTTGATTTAGAGTTTCTCTTTTTCATTACAAAGCAAATGAGTTTTTGTTATAAATGGTTATCTTAAATTTGTTGTGTTACATCCGCATTTCTTTTTTAGGCTCATAAATTGTGAAGCGAAAGGCTATTTTAGAAGCAGGAAGGGTTCGAGACAAGGCAACTGTCTATCGCCTCTATTGTTTCTTTTTATGATGGAAGCATTTACTCGATGACTTAGGGTTGTGGAAGACAAAAACTTAATGAAGGAGTTTCTCATGAATGAGCAGGCACAAAGAGGTAAGTTTACCCACTTTTTATTTGCAAATGATACGTTGCTTATGTGTGAAGCTGAAGAATCTCAGGTTTTATGGTTAAAGGCAGTTCGTGTCTACTTCCAGGCAATTTTGGGACTCCATATAAATCTGGAAAAATCTGAAATTTTTTCTATTGGCCGGATTGATAACCTTGAGTACTTTGTAGATGTATTGAAATGTAAAAATTGTTCCTTGCCTTCCACATCTTTGGATCTTTCCCCTGGAAACAAACTAAAGTCTTTGGGAGCTTGGAGAACTGTATTGGAAAGGATCCAATTTCCCTTAACCTCCTGGAAATGTAAGTATCTTTCCTCGGGTGAAAGACTTAATCTTATCAAGAGTAACATTTCCTAAATTCCTACATAGCACTTCTCGTTTTACTCTAAGCTCCCAAAAGTCTCATTACTTCTCTCAATAAAATATGTGCGAGATTCATGTGACAGGATAACTTGGATAACAAAAATATCACCTCCTTTCATGGCCTGAAGCTAAGAAAGACAAATGTCATGCTATTTTTGGAGTGAAGGATCTTTCTCTTATGAACAAGGCCACACTTGGCAAGTGGATATGGCGTTTTTTTCATTAAGAAAAACAGTACGCGGAGATGCTCAATCATCCAAAAATATAGCTATGTAAATGATTGTTGGGTGTAAAGGAACTAGGGGTGTTCACAGCCCGCCAAACCCGTCAAAAATCGCTCAATCTCATCCGTCAATATCTCCACCCACCAAAATCAAAGAATAGAAAAAAAATAAATGATTTTTATTTTTTGACAACCGTCATACACAATAACTCTTTATGACTATTAAAATTTAATTATACAAATATTTATAATTTTATTAATTTGATAAACATCATATAATAATATAAATATCACATCTTATTTATTAATTGTAGAATAAACTGAATACTCAAATTTTTTTATATTAAATAATAATAATAATTATTTTTAATTTAATATAAAAATTATAAAAATAAAATTTAATTATTTAAATTTAAATCAAATATTAATTTTTAATCTATAACAAATTTAAATTAATTTTAATATTCTCCTTTAATCATAATTTAGTCTTGCAATCGTTTATAACTTCTATTCTAACTTGATAAAAATTTCAAATTTTAATAAATAATTTCTAAATTATCATCAATAGAATTATTAGAAATTTCTTTAACAATTTTTCTTCATTAATTTTAACTAACTTTTATTTAATTTTTAAATTTCAAAGAACTTACAAAATATAACCTCAAATAGTAAACTTTGAGATTGTATTCTTCATAACACTTTACAATATGTTATATTTGTAAAATACTATTATATAAATATTTCAATTCCTCACTTTCTATCTCACAAGAAAAATTAAATTAAATTAAATTAAATTATTTTAACTCTCAATTTAACAAGTTTATAACTCTAAACTTAGCTCTTAACTTCACAAATTGTTATATTTTAAACTTTCTAATTTTTATTTCTCAACACAATTTTTATATATTACTAACTCAATATTTTTTATATTAAAATCTTATACCTCAACTATTTGTATTAATTGCATTATTTATAATCTTAAATCTCAATTTAATTTTTAAATTCCTTTTCATATCCAATTTTCTTTCTTTTCTCGGCTATTTCATTGTTGTCCCTTATAAATTAGATTAATTTAAATATTTTAGTTTATTGCATATCTGATAAATAAAATAAAATATTTATATTATTGTGTATATTTTTAATATTATTGTATAAAATTTATTAAATTAATAAAATTACAAATATTGGTATAATTGAATTCTAACAGTGACATCCAAACTATTGTGTTCTAACAAAAATTGGAAGTTTTCAAAGCTGTTGAAAATCGATCCAATCTGCCATAGTTACTTAATTCAAAAATTATATAGATATTAAACATAATTACTCAAAGTAATTAATAAAGAAGGAAGGTTCATCATTGTGGGATTGTTCCTGTTGAGGATTAATTGTCGTTTGATAAGAGTATCTTCATAGTAATTTGTGTATGCCCGTTGTTGATCAAAAGAATGATGGACTAATATTGTAGGGACGACGGCTCTAGAGCTCGAAAAGCTGCGTTCACTGAGAAAGTTCTCAACTTTATGATAATCAATATCCTTCAATATTGAAGTTACTAAGAATTATTAAGACTGAAAATCATTAAAAACATTTCCCTGAAGTATGCTGCTATTCAGCCAATATTTCTACTTTAGCTTCCAGTTTGATTGATGTCTTCCAAGCCTAACCTTTGAGCGAAATTGCAACATTTTGTCCGTCTAGAATTTGGGAAGCTTCTGCTTATTTTGAGAAGATAAGAGGCTCTATACGTCTCAAACCGCCTCAACCATTCCGCAATCGCCCAGTCATTCTGGATTGTTTGGAACGGTTTATGGATTGATTACGCATTGAGTTTTGGAGAAATTGCCTTTAACGATTTGGATGTCAAATACCCTTTCAAACCGCTCAATTCAATCCGTGAACAACTCTCAGAGGAACAAGGCTATAGGTTGCATTTATTCAATCTGGAGAGATTTCAGTCGTGTTAACGAAACCTTTTGAAGTAGAGTGCACATTGAAATTGGAGATCAGAAGGGTACTTCTTTCTGGTTTGATGTGTGGATTTATGAGAGATCTCTTGTTTCTAGATATCTTGAACTTGTTGTCGCTTGTTCCCATCCTTTGGCTTTAGTCTCAAACTTCATTTGCAGTAATGGGGCGACAACATCTTGGAAGGTGCTTTATAAGTTCAATCCTTGCAGTATTGTTGCAAGACACATGTAAGGACTACAAAAAAAACTCCTGGTCAGTCATGAAACTTGCTTGCTTTTCGGTAAATCGGATAAAGTTTCTGGGAAGTTGTCATTTTTACAAATAACTTTTCAGTTGAAAGGTTTTACCAGAGTTTACAACTTGAAACTAATGCTTCGCAGCTAGCTCAGGTTTCCATTAAAATCATTTGAATAAGGTATATTCCTTCAAAGATCTCTATATTCATGTTGTTATCAGCTAGGAATAGAATCCTTATTGTTCATAACTTCCTTAAATGTGGCTAACATATTGTCAACATATGCTACTTGTATTGTAGTGTCGGTGAGAATAGAGATCAATTGTTACTACATTGCAAGTTCTCTACAAACATTTGGATAGTCTTTTTGGATGTTCTCAGATGGCAGGTCCTTTTTCCATTATCAGTTCTAGAATTCTTAAAGTTTTGGAAGTTCCAACTAACTTTTTCAATTCCTAAGAAATTTCAGCTCATGATCATTGCATGCATATGTTGGCATCTCTGGAAAGAAATGAATAATATAGTCTTTTCAAGTGCAAATGCTAATACAAATGTGGTTCTTGGCATACAAAGTACTTAGGGCTTCCTTTGAGGGATAAATCGAGACTTGGGGATGTTTAGGCTTCAGTGATTTAGAGGATTCAGTGTCGCTTGTCTTCTTAGAGGAGCAAGTATTTATCTGTAGGGGGTAGACTTACTCTTATCAAGAGTACCCTTTCAGAGATCCCAGTTTACTTCTTTTCGTTGTTTCAAGCCCCATGAAGTATTCTAACATCTCTTGATAGGATTTGCGCAAAAATTTCTTTGTTTGGGTAGTACTGGAATTAACAAATATCATCTGTTGTCCTGGAACAAAGTTAAGAAGGACAGAATTTTGGAGAGTCTTAGTGGAAGGACTCCATGCTAATGAACTGAGCATTGTCAGGTAAAATGGCTTTGGAAAATTTGAAGTGGAGTGGTGAAATGCAATATCTCAAAAATATGGTTATGGGGAGGGATGTCGGGTTTCGAGAGGTGACGTTAATTCACTGGCAAGTCTCTCTGGAGGGATATTTGTTGGCTGAGTGAGGCTTTCTGTTTCAGAGCTATGTTTAAAATTGGGGATGGTAAATGCACTTAGTTTTTACATGATTCGTAGCTTGATGATAGATCCTTTGCTCATAGATTTCTTCCCTATATGCTGCCTACTCTTTTCAATTAGCTACGGTTGCTGACTTTTTCAACTGGGGTGGCAATAGGTGCTTGGACGGTACCTCTTAGGCATGGCATTACTGCTAGGCATCTGATGGATTTTCAATTAGCTATTGACTCCAGCAATATTAGCTGTCATCCGTATAAACAAAATAAAGTTTTTTGAGAGTTGTCTTCTTCAAAGTTTTCTTGGTCAAGAGCTACTATCAAAGTCTGTTGAATGGATCAAACGCTCCTCTTCCTGTGACCTATTCTACCGGAGTCATATGGCTGAAATTTAATCTGTCCAAAATCTTCATTTGTCTCTTACCGGTGGCTAGGAATAGGATTCTGACTCTTCCTAATTTGTGCATATGTGGCTGGTTTATTATTAATGTGTGCTCCCTTCACTATTCTAACGACGAGGATGTAAATCATCCAATGCTCCATTGCAGGTTTGTTGGTTACATTTGGCAATCTTTGTTGAGCTATTTAGGATGGTGTACCCCTCTTTCTTATTCAATTCTAGATTTGTTATACCATTGGGAGTTCCAACCTTGCTCCTGGCTCCGTAAGCAATTTTGTCTCATATTCCCAACTTCTATCTGTTGGCACCTCTGGGAAGGGAGAAAAAAAAATGGAGTTTTTCGTAATAAAGTTTCCAACGTGAAGGTTGTACTCCATCAGATTGTTTCCTCCATGTGTATTTGGGATAAGACTTTTAAATTACTAGATGACAGGCATGTGTAATAAGTTTGCTTAATTATATCTTGATTATGGTCACATGATTGTTTGAATTCTTGGAGAGTGGTTATTTGTTTGCATCGATACACTTGCTCGCTGTATTAATGAGTCCACTGTTAATTGTCCCATTTGTATTCTTTCATTAATTATTACACTAAATCTTCAATTATAGAAAAAGAAATCACAAATGCTAATACGCCGGTGGTTCTCAACCGCATTGCTACCTCTTTATGTTTTTGGGGAAAGCTTTCGACCCCTTTAACGATGATATGATTGCAGTTTTTTCTAGACAATTTATTGTTTCTGGTGGTGTGATGGTTTGAGATTTGAGTTTATAAACTATCTTTTGTCTTTCTTGTACACTAGTTTGGTGTATTCTCTATTTATTCTTTTACACTATACTTCATTTTACTTACACCAATAAAATTTCATCTGCTTATTAAAAAAATAATAATAATAATAATAAAAGACTAAAACGCAAAGTGGCTTTTATTAAGATCAAAACTTTCGGACGTGTCCATAGACATTCAGGTGAATTTTTAGGAGGTGTTAGAAATTGCTATGCATATTCCTTTTTTTTTTACTTTCTCTTTTGATTCTAAATTATTAATTAAGACATAAAAATTGGATAAATCATCTTTGCATACAACAATGTTACAAATATCAACTAACTATAATAAAGAATTCCATATTAATTTTTAGTATTATAAATAATATGAAAAAAAATTTAGTGACAATATTGAGAGTAATATACATTAATGTGATATAATTTAATGTAATATGATATTAAATTAAAAAAAATAATAATAAATATAAAATCATTAGATATGCTGTATGCCTCTTACTAATTTTCGCCTGCATTACTATATAATTAAGCTCAAATAATATATAATTGTATGATGTTGGTGTCTTTATCAAGCTCATAACGCAGACTACCCATGTAGATACCAGTCTTCATGGTAAGAATTTTTGTTGTTTAACCTAGACTGCAATCATCACTTTATAAAGCTTTGTGTCTATCTTTTTGCTCTCTCACTCTTTTTTCTTTTTTATTTTTTATGGTAAGATGAGAATTTGACCATGAGGAATCAAATTGAGGCATGCAGCAATATCAGCTATATTGACAAGATATTCTCTACCTCAACTGAGGCCCCCACCCCCTCCTCCCCCTCTGCCCTTCGATGGACGGAAATCATTCCAGTTCCCAATCGAAAGAGGAGATTGACCTTCTCGACCGGAGCATTAGAAGGAACGAACCGGCTTTTGATGCTGCATCATTAGATATTAATATGACCGAGAGCCTGGATGCCATTCCAGAGGGCGCTAAGATGACTTTCCAGGAGAAGGTTTAAGGGCCCCCCCTCTATGATGATTCGCTTCGCCGCCCACGGTAATCTACATATTGCAAATGATTCGGTGGAAGGTACGAATGAGGATACTTCAGTGTCCTTTGTGGATGGTTGTCTCCACATCGTAAAGTTGTGTGGACGTTCCATCGGTTATAATCATCCCTACAATCATCTTTAAGGTTCTATCGAAACTGAAAGGAGAATTGCGAATAATGGACTTGGGCAATTGAATATTTCAATGTCCAGTTTATGTGTGCGGAAGACTATAACTCTGCTCTTTGCGGAGGTCCTTAGGTAATTATTGGGCATTATCTCGTAGCAAGAGAATGGTCGTCAAACTCTTGTTCTTCAAAAGCACAAATAGACTCAGTTGTGGTATGGGCACAATTCCCTAAAATGCGGGTTGAGTACTACAACTAGGACATTATTCCTAATACTGCTGGGGGCTTAAACGGGAGAACGGTTAAGGTCGATGCCTCATTCCAGAGGCAAATTTGCCCCGTTGTGCGTCCAAATCGACCTTAGTAAGCCGCTTCTGTCCAAGTTGTGGATAGACGATTTGATGCTCACCATCATCGAGTATGAAGGCTTGCCACAAATTTGCTTTCAAGTGTGGCCAACTAAGTAATGTTCAAGAAGCATGTCCCAATATTGTTAACATTGCGGTGGATAATACCTCTTACAGAGGTGAGGGGAACTCCCATGATCCACGGTACGGACCAGGGATGCATGCCCAAAAACGCAGAGCAAGGGTGCTGTAGAGAAGCATGCAAAATGAGGGAAGCTTGGCAAATATTAATTCAATACATCCAGAATCGCGATTTGCAGTCCTAGCTGGTAAAATTTGGTCATCGTCGAGCATGTCAAAAGTCACTCATACATGGGTAGCAAGTATGCATGAAAATTTAATTCCATGGCAACCTCCAGCTAAGTCCTGGAAGATTAATGTTAATGGGTTTGCCGAGGGGTCACCAGAAGTGGCGATATATGGTGGCTTGGCGAGAGACTCGGGTGGGGCGTTGGGTATTTGGTTTTTCTGGGCATGGTGGGGTTGCCATGGAAATAGGAGCTGAACTTTAAGCAGTCTACATGGCTTTACGTACGGCTTGGTCAAGAGGTTTTCCAAACGATCATTGTAGAAACAGACTCTCAGGTCGCCCTTCATAAAATTGAACAAAGCGGTTGGGAAAATGGCTTGTATCGTCCTCTCATCGCCGCTTTTATGAATTTAATCGGTGAACCTTGGGGGTACAAGCTTCAGCATACTTTTCCTGAAGGCAATTATTGTACGAATTTCCTGGTCAATCTGGGGCTTCCTTTGAGGGTGATCTCAAGCTTTGAGAGAAACCTCTACCTGGGCTACTTTCTGTACTCCAGGCAGACGTGTTTGCCGTGGCAATTCTGCAAGGTGGATAATTCGTGTTTCTTGTTTCTTGCTTGTTCTACTGTGATGTGCTAAATTTTTCATTATTGTTGTTGCTCCTTGTATCCAAATAAAAAAAAAGAAAAACTTAAACTAGCACATTTTAAAGATACCTAACGCTTCAATGGAAAAACAGAGTAATAATTAAATGTTCAAAACTCAATCAAAAGAAATTAAAAAAAAAAAAAAAGGTTGCCGTTGTCCCATCAATTAGTACACTAAATAAAATATCTTTCATGACGGAAAATTTTAACTTCATGAATTTCATCGACACAGCTAGTTCATGGGTCTTTGATGTGTGATTACCATGCAATAGGGACTTTCACAAATAATGCATGTCTGCGTGTATTGCCATACCACATTAGTGTCATTTGATCATTAAAATTGGCTACAAGTACCTTTATTCCCAGTATGCAGACGATGTAGCACTGCTTTGTTGAGCAAATCAATTCAATTGAAAAAAGTAAAAGAAGCTGACGACCAATTTTAGCTTTAGCCCTTTATTTCAAGCCTTACATATATTATGTTTTAGTAATTCCAACAGTATAGAACTTATGTCTCTCCTGCATAAAAAACCAACTAAAAATTATCATAATATAACAGTACCGATTCCATCTTGGAATATCATCACAAAAAGCAAACCATCTGGCTTCTAAAGCGCAAAAGAGGCCAAGATTAATCAATTAGTTAGTTACCTTTTATATTTGACTTTTTTATGAATATTATTCTCTTTGTTTTTAGTTTCTTCTTAATTGTTACTATTCAATTCTAGTTGATCTTATAAACTAAAATTTAAACTTATTTGAACAAATATGTGGATATTTGATAGACAATTATTTCACTGAATTAATTTACTATGAAAATTTCTAATGAAAAATATGTGTTTATAAAATTACTTATTTGACATTTACACTTAAGATCATCCAAAGTACTATAGTATTATTTCACGTTCATGCTATCCTTATTGTGGATCAATAGTTAGAGTGGATATTGGGCGCAAAAACAATATGGAGATAAATATGCAACTAATAAAGAATCTATTACTTTAAAATAATTAGTGAGAGTGTCTAATTATTCTCAATTAGTTTTGATTTCAGAAACCCTTAACCAAAGTAGAATGAGGATTTGAGGGGCTTTCAAATATAATTCATAGAGTTAATGATTAATATTTAAAGAATTAAAATAATTAGACAATATAAAAGTATATATTAATTTTATAATATATACTTAATTGAAATGTTAAATGATAAAAAGGTTAAATTACATTCAAAGATAGTGCATAGAAAATGTAAGTCAAATCACTTACTTTGTCATTCCTAATTTTTGGGTGATAATAGACATTGCTTAATAAATATGAATATAAATAAATTAATTAAAAATTAATAATAAGTTGTTACTTAAACAATACTTTGGTAATTAAACACTTAGATCTCTATTTAAAATTTTAAGTTATAATCTTGTGAAGGGAATGTAAGATTTATAATAATAAAAATAATTATTTTTATTATATAAATTATAATTTAATGAGTATTTTAATAAATTAAATAATAATGATAATAATAATAATAATAAGTTAAAAGAGCTTGTTTCGATATTATAACTTATATTTATTGTGCCATGCAAATATTAAAAATTGATAAAAAATATAAAATAAAAATTAAGTTAAATTCAATTAAAAAATTTTATAAATTTTTGGAATAAGTATAAGATATTTAGAATTACAAGGATGTAAATGCAGCCTATAGAAAATTGTTTCTTGCTCAATATGTACGATTGATTGTACAAATCCTATATAATTTACCCTTTATGATCGGTCATCCTAAAAGCTCCAGGGTTTTCAACCCTCTCTATCTATCTTTATATCTCTCCCTAAATTACTTTGAGTTTTTGCGAACAAGTTCTTTATATTGTTTGAGTAGATCACTGCTAGACGCTGAATAATTTGATAGTGGTGCTTTACTCCAACCCACTGAGGAGTTTGAAGATCCCAAGTTTTATAGGTAAATTTCTCAACATCTACGATAGATAGTGATTATGTGGAGCAAGTAACCGGATTCATTTCGATGAACTAAAAACCTTAAATTATGATTCCCCGGCTTATTATTGTTAAAAAAAAATTATTTTTATTAGTCTTTCAATACATATACATGTATATATGTATTGACAAAACTGAGAAATTTAACTTATTGTTCTTTAGTTATATCATCATTCTTTTTTTAAAGAGAATAAAAGAAATTTTTTGTTTTTGTTTTCATGAAAACAAAAACAAAGAAAAAAATTATTGGAATTCTCTTTTTTAAGGAAACAAACCTACTCTAATTTTTTTTTTTTTCTTAAAAAGAACAAAATAAACTGTCCCAAATTCACCTAATTCACCTAAACTTGCACGATGATCGCAGGCGTAACCCTAGTTGACTAGACCTGGACTAGCATCTTGAAATCCGGGACGCACAGTCACGCACGCAACCTAGTTGGGGGAGATAGAGAGAGTCCTACTACCAGCTCCCTTCTCTTCGTAATTGGGAATTGAGGAACTGGAGCAAGAGACTAGTTTCTATCAAATGAACATCCCCCAAGTCCCAACTTGGTCGAGGTTAATTAAAGCATTAAAGCAGAGCTGCACTAAAGAGATATCTTACAATTTGAAACACATATCATCGTCAAGATTCAAGCTCAAAGGACAAACTCTTTAGAATAAAACGAAAATATACAAGAGGGATTTATTGAGGCCGTCAGATATAATCAGAAGTATCCTAATTTATAAAGCAACAATCATACAGTAATCCGGACAAAGTCTCCAGGAGCTAATGATTTTACGGCCGTTAACTTAGGGGGCAAGGGACTAAGCACATACATACTAGTAGTATTGCAAAGTCGTACATATAATCTATGCCAGTACTACTAGTACTATACTACTACTATGCATAGTGCGCGCGCGCGCGCGCACACACATATATATATGCATGCAGTTCATGGATTACTTGAAAGGATTGTTGAACTCTCTGGTATTTGCCTCAGGAATTTGGTTCCAGTCCCACAGTCTGTCTGAAAAGGCAGTTGGTATCAAGCTCGGTAGCACGCTGAGATGCGATTGCGGTACTGTGAATGTCATGCCAGAGAATTGGCCGGAGGACTGCAGGTGTTGATGATGAGCATAGAGCTGCTGCTGCTGCTGTTGTGGGGGTTGTTGATGGTTGATTCCTGCTTGATGGTGGTTTATTAGCCTATGGAGATCATCGGGTAGATTTGATGCGACGGCAGATGCACCGGCAGAGAAAAGGCTGGCGCAGTCTGGTGGGACCAACGAGGAAGCTTGTTTAGTATGCTTTAGAAACATTCCTTGATCTTCTTCCATTGAAGGTGGAAGTAGCAGTCCTACTCCAAGAGAAGTAGAGGAAGTAATTGGAACTGGAGGCATTGGATGGTATGCATTGTGCTTGGACAGTCCTAAAGCTGTGGTGACTTCTGAGCTACTGCTTCCATCTGTTTCGGTACTCATCTTTTCCATCTCCATTACTGGTCCAAAAGGTTGGAACTTTTCCATGGCAATATGAGCTTGTTTCCTGTCAAATTGAGACCCTGATCTTGATGATGATGAGCATCCCTTGGATGTATTACTAATTAGCGAACGAGGGAGAGAATGAGATGAGTGATGATCTTCTACTCCAGCTCTCTTGTAGACCCGACAAAGCGATATCTCTGCCTGCTACATGCAAATAAATTTATGAATTATTATGAAGGCAAGGCAAGGCAAAGCGAGTCAAGCAATGGATGGATGGAACTGAATGAACGAAACTGTGAGGAGAAAGTAAGGGGCCGACGACAAACATATTGAGAAGTACTACCAGCTTAGCTGTATGCATCCTTCCTACATATATAATTAGGTTGAGAACCAGATCAGATCGGATGTAGTTACGAGGACAGGAATGTCAAATTTATAGCATTCAATCAATTAACCCACACAATTAAGAGCTTTATGGCAGGGCTCACTGAATTTCTTTGCTGATAGGGTCTATATTAAGAGCTTCATGCGCATGTTGCTTGCTACTTGCCATACATACATACATACATACATACATACAGACACACACACACACACACACATATATAGAGTCTATATTAAGAGCTTCATGCACATGTTGCGAGCTACTTGCCATACATACATACATACATACATATATATATATATGCACGCACCTTTGTGGGGACAAGAAGGATCAAATAATACAACTCATAACTACAGGAGAATCGGGGAAGCAGAAGCTCTAGTACGGTAACTCGGTGTAAGTCCCTGGAAAATTAACTTACTACATCTTTATCCTTTTTTTTTTTTTTTCTCTACAATCTAGTAGTATATGTATGAGGCTTGTGATTTTCGGGGGGTAAGTATTATTATGCCCCCGATTCCTGGATATAATTAACATGTCAGACAACCAGCAAACTCTGCGTGTATTAGATTATAATGAGAGAGAGGATAAGGGCAGGCAATCCAAGAAGTAGGGTTAGTGAAGTGATGATGCACCAGTCCAAAAGAGAATTGAAAAACACAAAGCCTTCTCCATATATAATAATATGTCTATCAGGATAAAAGAAAATTTTGATTGAATTTGCGCGTAATTTTTGTGTGCAGTCCACTCAAAGTTTGAAGAGCTAAAAGTAGACCAAAGGTCTTGAGGTTGCAATTATTACCTTTTGATATCTCTCAGTTTCATGCTGCGGCAAGCGATACTCATTCATGATCCAACTGGTTCGGATGCCCTTTGGAGCCTTCCCGGAGTAGAAAACTAGGGTTTTTTTCAACCCAATTGATGACTTTGAGTTCTCGGTTCGGATCATCCGGTCGGCTCCCGTGGCTTTCCAGTAGCCAGAAGTAGTCACTCGATTGGGACGATCCCCGTTGCGGTATTTTCGGTCTCTTGGCACGTAGAAGAACCACTCCTTCTCCCCAATTGCTGCCAAGGCTGATGAACAAAACAAAGCAGCTAGCGAAACTCATTAGTTCTGTTTGTTCGTGAATGCCAATTAGCAATGCATCTATTGAATCAAGGAACGTGCCGGGGTGATAGATGTCAGTCGTGATAAAAATTCGGGTTGATTTACAGAATTGAAGCATAAAATTCCACGAGCGGCTACATGACAGGTCTAACAGACAAGAAAGAAAGAGAGAAACAAACAAAATGAAGGGAATGAAAGGAGCAATGGCTTAAAAGAAGAGAGAGGGAAAAGGTCTTGGTTACCGGGAAGTTCCCACGGGTCATAGCGATAAAGATCCAAAAAAGTGATGAGCTCAACGTTGAACCGTTTGCCCTCAACCTTACGGCGAAGGTAGAACTCTACCAGTTCTTCCTCCGTGGGGTGGAAGCGAAAGCCCGGCATGACCATGTCGTGTTCATGGTCATCCTTGTTGTTGATGGAGTTGTTGTTATTGTTATCATCGTTGCTGTGGCTCATGGTTGCAGCAATTGCCATAAACCAAGAAAACTATCTGGCAATCCAGGTCGTGATGATCATTAAAACTACTCTTGCGCTTTGGCCTTTCACTTTTTATACTTGAAAAAACTTTGAAAATGGCTCGTACGGATCGAGACGCGCAAGTTGGGTGCGCGCATTAACACAATAAGTCGTAAGACATGGTTAAAGTGTCCTATTCTCTCTCTCTCTCTCTCCCTCTCTCTCTAACTCCAAGTTGGGAGGAAAAAGTAAATAAATAAATAAAGTAGAAAGGAGAAGAAAATTGGGGATCGAAAAAGATTAGCAATCGGAAGGATCTACACACAGCTTTCAGGCCCTACCTACATGTAAACAGGTTTCGCGTTAAGGGGTTTTAGACGTGAAAATGACGCCTCCAAGAAGAGGACGAGATGGCTACAGCCCCCCATCGTTTGCTTTGGACCTTTCTCCTACATTTACCATAAAAATTTTAATTCCATTGCTAAAAATATTGTTGAACATATAGCATCCCCTTAAGCCAGTGCCATACAAAGCATCGACGTGTTATGAACCACACGTTTACCTGTCAGTGTTTTCATATCAAAGAGGAAAGGTAAAAACTAGAAGATACTCTCTCAAATGGATGATTCTAATCAAGAAGTTAGGCACCACCATAAGCCGTGTTTATGTAATACTAATGATTTATTTATTTATTTGTTTATACTTGTGTATTTTCGCTTATTTGACCTGCAATTTAGTTAATTATAAAAGTACATGTTGCCTTTGGTTTTTTCTTCTTTCTTTCTTGTTTTCTCCTGCTAGACTTGGGTCACCTAGAGACTACTGGCAGCACCATCCTTAAACGTCAGTTTCAATATTCCTGACGTTGCATTATGTCATTGGCCTATTTGACTCAGTTCCTCGAATTTGACATAAAATTATGTGATGCAAGTCTGTCAAATGACTAAAATTCACCTATGTAATTTTAGCATGATTATTCTTCTTATGGATACGTTATTGTACCATGTACTTACACTACTATTTTTTAGTGCTTGCTATATTGTTCTTTTTTTTCTTTTTAAATATGGTACACGCATAACTTAGAAATAAATAAATTTATTTTAATTAAATTTTATTTTTTTTTACTTATATTTGAAATTAGATGAGTAAAATTAAAAAATTCTCTTTTTTTTTTTTTTTTATATCTTCACTTGTATGCACGTTTAGGAAATAATGTTTATGCTAATAGGCCCTAATCGGAGACGCGCTTTCCCATAAACCACAAGTCCACTCTCATTGTGGACCAACGATGTATTCATCGATCCCTTTCAACCTCTTCTTTTTACCAGCCCGCCATGTCACGCCTGCTTAATGCTCCAGGCAAGATATTCAGCGGCTCTCCAGCTTGAATTACGGGTTGGCTGTCTCAACTTCACCATTGAATTATTTATGTATAATTAACCATGATTACTCTAATTTAATTTAAAATTGTTAGAGCAGTAGAGAGGGGAAAAAAAAAAAGAGTGATTAGAAATGCAGATAGCATCAAGACGTGTTGTAAAGTCAGTTTCCTCAAGGTTTATAGAGTAAACAAACTTCCTAAGATAGGATGAACCTTTGTTTAACCGCGTCTACACAAACAACGTTAAATTTTCATGACTATATTGAAGCTATCAATAGTCCTAAATACAATTTTGGTGATAAATTGTAATTAAGAATAATCTTAAAGCAATTCATTGTAGGTAGAAATGGAAATTTTTTAGAGAAAGACTTGAGCATGAAAAATTGAAATTAAGTGAAATTAAGTGCAAATCGGTATATATATTCTAGTTCTTACTTATTCAATATAATTTTTCAAATAATCATGTGCATTGATGACATTTTTTAGGACTAGTCATGCCCTTTAGTCACACCCCTTCACTAGATTATATATGTCTCTTCAACATAATCTTTCAGTTCAATGGTTATCTCTTTAACTAAGAGGCAGCTAGGAACAGCCATTTCCTTTTCCAATCGACAACTTTTCTTTGGAATGGTACAATCCTTCTCTTCAAAATATACAACATTTCCTTTGTAACTTCCATTCTATAACCACATTAATTTTGAAACTTGCCAACAAAGAAAAGATTTTGAAAATATATTTAAAAATATTTAGATCCTCAATAGTCTTGGAAACTTTGTGCAAAAATTGAAGTATTTCTCAGTTTGAACTTTCACTTTGTGCACACGTTTATGACCTCACGTCCGTATTTTTGTTACTTAACGGTTTAAGAGTCAACCCCTTGCCTCCAAGAAGGACATTACTTCAGATTCGTATAGGTTTATCCTCGTGACTATAGTACTCCAACAGATATCTATTATAGGTCTATTAATCATATGAGTATATTGCTTATTCTTCCCCTTTATATTACAAGTATCAAGCACTTTACCTTAACTTGAGATGAAAATTTTGAAGTTTATGAAGTTACATTATGCAGTGTTTGCAATCATCTTGATGACACTTTGTCTCATTGAATTCACGACTCAGTGATATGCTACGCGTTAATTGGAGGTTCTTCATTGGTGATTCTTTGATATGGACTTGAGACTCAACCTTATCGTACTTTTAGTCATGTCTTGCAAGTCCTTTACTTAAGGGATTAGCCAGGTTTTGCGTGATCCCACAAAGTCTATGATAATTACCCCATCTGATATCAACTCTCTAACTAGACTATGTCTTAATCTAATTTATGTGGATTTTTGATTGTACACGCTCTATCTAATGTAACGCTAGATTTCTTTGAGGCAAAGTCAATGATGTTCATGCATACCAAAATTCAACCTTTGTAGTTTCCGGTTTACACTAGCTTAGTGTACTAGGATTATGGGGCTGCAGACTCGTAATTTTTTGTATGCCTTTTGCCATTTTAGCAATCAAATTCTTTTTCACATATCAATAATAAAATAAAATAAAATGTTCATGCAAGCGTCCCTTTTGGTTGATTGGTTTTCTAGCAGTGTACATATATCATGCGTCTGCTACTCCTGCACACCTATATACAAAATTTGGACCTTTTGAAATCGAGTCAAGAAAATGTAAGCATGCGTGTGCACATATTAATTAAATTTCCTGTCTGCTCAACCTATAAGAACTAACGTAAAATAAAGATCGGGGTGGGGAGAGAGCGAGAGAGTCATGGATTTCTTAGATATGTAATTGGTCAGCTAGGGAGATGGGAGATGTGGAGCTGGGGCTTAATGGAGATCACAAAACCTAAAACAAAAAATGGAAAAACAACAACAACAACAACATAGTCATATGCATTAAAATGTATGTACATGTGGGTGCCATATAGCTAGGGTGGGGGCTGGGGGAAGAGATGGGGATTTGGAAATATACAAGTCAATGAATCCAGGCACTCAAGGGATACCCGTGATCCACCGCCTCCCTGTCGATGACAACAACATGTTGCCTTTCCGAGGCCGTCCCACCCTCCCTCCCTCCCTCCCTTCCTTTGTTTTTTTTCTTTTGGTATAATTAATTATATAATGTGAACTATCTCTCGTATCCACCTCTTTCTCATTCACTCTGTCGATTATTGATTCCCCATATTTTATATGTTAATTCTCAACCGATGTAAAGCTAGTAGACATTTCCATATCTTGAGGAGTATATAATGTTTTTATTAATTTCAATTTTTTATTTTTACTCGCCGTCGATCGTTTATTCCAAAATTCTTGACTTTCTTTTCTGTTCCCATTTTTCTTTATACCTTGTTGCAATGTAAAAGCCAGACCATGTCCTATTATAGAACTGCAAAATGACAACGTGGTTGGGTCCTTAGAAGGAATCCAAGAAAAGAAAGAAAGAAAGAAAGAAAGAAAAAAAAAAAACCCTTTTATTCTCCTCTATCTCTCGATATCCGTCTACGTGACTGCTGTGTTTGTGCGCAAATTGCAGTGGCAATATGTGAATAAATACTTTTGACAGTAAGAATCATGGCAATGGAGAGGTTTGACACTTTCTTGGTTTTGTCTTCTTCTTTGAAGTCTAAAATATCAAATAGGTGCGGTGCAAAGAAATTGAAATTCCGGAAAGATCATTTTAGATCTTGTACTATATGGGAGGATGCATGGGGACGCTTTTATGTTTAGTAGAATTAGATAGAGAATTTTCAATGACAATGACAACCCCATACTGTTCTCGGAACTATTATTAATTGGTTACTCTCATTTTTTTTTTTTTAATTTATTAGATACGGACAGAGAAGTTAAATCATACAATCTTGGAGAGAGAGATCATCATATTACTGGAAGCTCATCCCAAAAGTCAGAGTGGTATTCTGGCTGGGTCCTCTACTTCCAACTTGAATCCTTTGCTGACAAGAATTGGCTGATTGGTCATCAGATAATTATTGTTTGATTATGCAATTTAACAACAGATATGAGGGTTACGCTTAATTATTTTCACCAACTTCCGTAAAATAATCATTTTCAACATTATGCATGTTGACTTTCACTTGCATCTATATATGAAAATTTAAGACAATTTTTTTTGTTTTTTTTGTAAGCAAAATTCGAGACAATATTGAATTGAGATCATCACTTTCAACACACGTGCACAGACAAACAAACAAATCATTTTAAAGATACGAAAATAAAACTTTAATTGACGTAGTTTAGATATAAGTGAATCAATCCGGAGAATCCTTAATATTAAAATAGTATAAAGACTTTCAAGAAAGATAAAAAAGTTCGTCGTCTACCATAATACAAGTTTGTCCAATTAGCTAAGTCTTTCGTCAATGAAAAAAAATAAAAAAATGCATATTTAATATAGATTCGCTAATTTCTAGAAGAGAGCCTCGTGGAGCCAAAATGGCATATTAGCTTGGAGAGAAATATGTCAATTACAAGAAGAATGCTGGAAGAGAGGCTTTATTGTTATTGGTGACGGTATATTCACTCCTTTTTCCGAAATACAAATGGATTGCACCAAAGCCTCTAGTTTCATTCTTCTCAGACTTGTTTGAGGCTGCTTTACAACCCTTTGGCCACTATTCCAGATCTTGTACAATGTGACGGTAATGTGTTGATATGGGACATCAGGTTCGAGTTTGCTCTGCGGCGAGGAGCATCCATTCATGCAACAAGTCTATCTGTTGCACTTAACCATTCATCAACTGATCTCTCTATTGGTGTGCCTGACAAACGCATTTGGATTATGGCATTGCAGTCTGTGTATATTTTGTACCATTTTTGCTCATTTAGCAATAAAACTCCTTATTCATTTATCAAAATGAGAGAGAGAGAGAGAGAGAGAGAGAGAGAGAGAGAGAGTTGTTTGACTAAATGAGATGCTTGTGTGACTTGTTCAAAAAGATTTCTCCAACAGATATTGAGAAAGATTATCTCCCAATGGTGGACGGTAACGCCTTTGGAAAAAGGTGCCTCAGTCCCCATGACTTTAGTAATTTTGTCTAATTAGTTTGCTTTGTATGCTCTGATGAAACGAAAGGGACAGAATTATGAGATGGTAAGAACTAATGAAATGTCATTAAGGCTACTTCCATGAAAGCTATCTCCAAAAATTAGGTCAAATATATAAGAATCCATGCCAAAAAAAAAAAAGAGGAAAAATGAAAGCTCGGCACTTCTTTGATCCCTTCTGCCATAACTTCAAAATCCTGTCCCAATGTACTTGTTACTCTTGCTAACATTGCCTGAGAATATGATTTTACATGAATTAGTAATAAACTCTCACGATACACAAGCTATTATATTTTTATTTGTATTCTATATTTGTTAAAAAGTATATTTGTTATTATGTGTATTAGTTTTTAAAAAATGTATATTTTATTCTTCTTAAAAAATAAAAAAAGAAATTTATGAATAATTTTTTTCTTTTTTTTTTAGAATTTTTTTCATTAATTATGCATATTTGAGTTTCATAAATTTTAAACATATATGAATAATCACTAAAATGAATTAAATAAATTAAAATAAATTTTAAATTATACTTAAGTAAATTGAATTTTTAATTATAATTTTTATTATAATAATATAAGAATCTTCTTTAAAAAAATTATATTTACTGATATTCAAAGAATTAAAATTTTAATTTTATAAAAGTTCAAAATAAAGTAAAATATTATTAAACTAAATTGAATAATTAAAAATAGTAACAATAAATAAAGTTAAATTCTTTATATTTATTTCATTATACATAATTATCAATAAGAATTAATTGATTAGATAGAATTTTATTCAATTAAGAATTTCTTTTTGAATTATATTTTATTAGTATTTTAAAATTAAAATAATTTAAAAAAGATATTTAATTAATATGAAAGTTTTTTAATATTCTTAATTAATTCCTAAAATTAAGAAAATGTTACCATGCCAGTAAAATTTTAGTTTTTTCTTAATTTTTATAATTATATTATATAAGTATTAGATTCATACATATACAAATTTATATTTTTTATATTTTATTTAAATAAAAAACTAAAAATAGATTTAAATTATAAATATTTTTTTCCTTTTAAGAAAAAACTAGAAAATTGGAAATATTTTTTTCTTTTTTTTTTAAGTAAACTCTCTTAGGAATTTGGATTTATAAATTGAATTTATCAAAATGAAATTTACTTAATAAATGAAAAAAAATACAAAACCACAGAAATGCTAAAAATATGTTAAGGGATATTAAAAAAAATACCCCAATTGTCAATGAAAATAGAGACTTAAATTAAACTCTAAATTGGTTAAAGGGTTAATTATATATGCATGATGACAAAGGAAAAAAAGTTGTATATTTTGTTCTCCAATTATCAATTAAAATAATAGAAAGTTGTTGATGGAGAAAAAAAAAAAAAGAAAAGTGGGATACTGTAGTTGGGCTCGCAAAATAAATTATAGTAAATTATAGTATTCATGGTATATAGTTCACACAGAGTATGAAAAATCAATTAAAATAATAGAACAGATCAACAATAGTAAAAAGAGTTATAAGTATTAATTTAAAACAAATTATTTAAATAAAATTTAGTTTAAAATGTACTAATTTTAAAGAAAAATAATTTGAATAAAATCTAATTAAAAAAATAGTAATTTAAGTCAAGTATACTTATAATTTTATAATATGTAAAAAAAATTAAATATATAATAAAATTTTAATTTTATATTAAATATTAAGAAAGAATATAAATAAATTATTAAGTTATAAGAGTATATTGAAAAAATCTTAAAATTAAATTAATGCCAGCACATAAAAATTACATTAATTTTTTCTCAACTTCCATAATTATATTATACTTATTGAATATAGGTGTATCAAACTGGATTTACAGAGGACTATACTTTAATTACTACTTGAAATTGAGCGATTAGTTCATAGCATACGGCCGTGACCTTGGAATCTATACGAATCCATCGATTTTATCTGTATCCATGAAGATTATCTACATATGTTAAATTTACATTCTCAATTGCCTTAAATTTGATATATATATATATATATATGGACCCAAGTTTCTTGATAGGATTTAAGAGTTAGAATCCCCTATTTAAACCCCGTGATGGTCAGCCACTTGACTAGCAAAGTAGGGTTTTTGGCCTTTCTCTCTTCTCTATCTTTGAAAAAATTTTGTGATCTCAAAAATTATTATAATGTGGCTATTTAGATTACCATTCTTAGACTATGATGGATTGCAGCAACTTGTCAGGAAACTTGAAAGAACAAAACTACAAAATTACTATAGCTATATTCTTCTTCTATTAGAGATTGAGATTACATTTAAAAAATACCCTAATCTATTCTATCAAAGTCTTAAACTATTATTATGCTGCATATCTAGTCCATAAATATCTTAATGGGCGAATATTTCAACGAATTCCAAGCATATTTTATGTCCTACGTGATAGAATCAACAAAAAGTATTCTTGTTAATCCGAACGAGAAATTCTCAATGTTATTGGGCATGAAATTGTGAGAACATTAAATTCTCACGTTCAAGCGCAACGATGGTTCATGTGAGGTTTCTCCTTCCCGTGGAGTTATATGTGATGTGATGCGATGGTCTCACTGCTGTATTTTATGGTTTTCATAGTGCTTCATGTGGGTAAAACAGATTGGTCGCCTGCCTAGTGTTCGTTAAGAACAGCCTCTCTCAGTGTTGTTATTGTCGTCGCTCTTAAAAGGTTCTCTTGATCAATAAAGTTGCTTTCAAAAGACAAAGAAGACAAGGGTGGGGGGGGGGGGGGAAACAAAGAAAAATCCATGCATCTGGAAACCGCCCTCATTTATTTTTTCCTTCTTGCGGGAAAAGCCAACCCGATTTTCTCGAGAAACAAACTATTAGATAGATCTCATCTTCCACATCATCCAGAGAAAAGAATGTTGATGCGCACGGCATAATGACACATTGCTACCTTTTGTATCACACGTCAGTTAATTAAGATACAAGGAAGAGAATGAATACTAGTTATCACTCTCTTATCTAATTGAGTACTAAATGTTAATGTGTTTACATCATCCGATAGGTCCAATCTATGCATGCTCGTGCGGATAAGGTGTACCAAAGAAATTTTCATCTTATGGTATAGAAAATTTACCCATCATCAATTGGAAACAATGAGCAAAGCAATCATCTTCGTCTTTCACAAAGTATTTATAAACAGGGAAGATACTTCTCCCATTATGGCGCTATGCCACGCCTCTGCCCTGAACCTGAGGTCACATTTATTTGGTCAAAGACCACTTGGTCATAGTAACGACAAAAATCATAAAACCTTACGAGAAGGAGTGCATGATAACGATCAATAATTAATAATTCTAGGAGAATGGAATTGGAAGTTGTTGATTGGACACTGAAGATACTGTGAAGGGAAGGGTTGTGTGAAGTGCGGGCAGTCTAGGTAGGTTTTATTGTGCTCGAAGTGTATAACGATATGTTTTGTAATTTCTGTTTGCTTTTCTCATTGTGAAAGAATATACAAATAGATGGTACTTGATGATGTACATCTTTTACCGAAATATCGTAAATTTAATCTTCTTTTTTTTTTTTCTCTCCCCTAATCAGTTTTCACCAGAATTTACTGTGTCTTAATAGTAGCAAGAAAAAATAACAACATAAACCATAAGGCATAGTCAGTTGGACTTATACGGCTGGTGCTGGTGGAATCAATTAATGTTACTAATTCCTAAATGCTGACAAAAGAAGGCAAGCAAACGCGAAATGCATAGTCACCACCAATGGACGATGATGCGACCTCCAATTGTGTGGAATTCAGCAGTACGGCTACTGGGAAGCCCCCACGTCCTCTGCTAAAATATCTACCAACGATATATAATATATTCAGAAAAGGTTATCTTGCTCCTTTTGATGTGAGTTCATTACAGAATAGAGGAAAACAAACATCGGTAAGTGTATAAAATATTAAGGATGTAGCTAATGCTCCATATATGATGCATACCTAGTTTATATATATATATATATATATATATGAGGATGTAAGTGTTAAAAAAAGAACATGAGATGAACCTATAAGAGTATCAATGTTAATTAGTGCAATATGTTTATGAAGTAAATAAAAATTGCAAAATTTAAATACTTAATAATTAGAAAGAGTTAACAAATAATTATAACATTTGTTGTCACTATGCTTTGTACCCACTCTCTTTTTTAATTTTTTTTCTTTTGCTTTTTTATTTTATTTTAATTTATAATTACCTCTTAGCAGTGTTCTTCGTTTACATTTAAACTACACACAACGGGAGCTCACAATTGAGGAGCTATGGAATTATATTTCTAGAGGCATCAAATAAGTCGGGCTGATCAGGAATGTGTTCCAATTGTAATAAGTTATGACCATTTTGAATTCAGACATTTTAACAAATAAATTGAGGAAACTATTATTCTTTGATTTTTTTTAATTTTAATTCTTTTTGAATATTTTGAGCCATTTGGGTTGAGCTTAAGTCATCCTCAAAATTTTTGGATTATCTTAATTTGGATCGCGATCAAGTTCAAACTACAAAAGGGATCCAACGTGCGTTGGAATCAAGTTAACGCACGGGTGGAGTCAACTCTTGGTACCTCAAAGCATAATCTCTTGTAAAAGCTAAATCTAAGGAAAACCATTAAGCTCAAAACAAAGGTAAAAATTAGTATCTTGCAGTCATTACTACAAGACAAAAACCACACCTTGATGTTGAGTATACTAATCTCCGGTCGGGCAAGCAATCGCATACCAGTTTTCAGTTGTATTGTAGTGGGAGGGGGGGGGCGCAGGCCGCCGCGTATGGACCCCATTGCATGTATATACATTTGGGTAATTGGATTAGTTGGAGGGCACTCATCCACCACACCACAGAGTTCTCGTGGCCTGGACCAAATTGGCGGTCGTCGTCCACCCTCTTTCTTGGTCTCTTTATCCAATACCTAAAAATTTGGCAAATTAAACCTCTTCTGCTCTTTCCCATTTTTTCTTTAAAAAAAAAAAAAAAGGGAATAATTGTGGTCATGGGGACAGGCATAGTCAGTAGTAAGCATAGATAGATGGGGGGTTGGATGTAGAATATCATGACGTTGAAAATGCAATAAATCCAAGAAAAGAGCGCATCATGATAATCAAACATTATATAAAATGGATACGGACCCACACTAGTTTTTTTTTTTTGTGGGGTGGGGGGGGGGAGTTTTGGCCAATCACCGACCATTCCATTGTCGACTCTGTCAAGAATTTATTTGCTCTTTTAAGCCGTCCAACCAATCTCGTAGCATGAGGATGCACCAATTAGCTTTTGTTGTTAGCGTCCGACGTTCCACGTCCCAAAAATATCTAGAGGTTCTTTCCTTCTCTTACATCACAGGGAGAGAGACAGCGAGAGAAACAAACAAATCCCAACTTTTGTGGAGGAAGAGAAAGACGAAGCTAATTAATTCAATGGCCGCTCAAGCGATTATGACACTGATGGGATTTTCTCTAAGATGACAGGGTCATTTGAACATTTTTGTCCATCGTGAACGAGTCAACTGATCCATATAAAGTTATTCAAAATATTGCAGAATTTGTCTTTGTTTCTATCTTTCAAGTCTTCAAAACTTATCTAAATTTCAAAATACAATCCACACCAGAGACACAAAGGTTCAGCATAATTATGGATAAAAAGAGAGGAAAGGCGAAATGGAGGCAGAAAAAATGACAAGTTATGAACCAATAATTCTATTGTCACTACAAGAATAATAAAGGAAAGAGAAATTGTGGAAGTGGCAAAAATTGTACAATGCTACTTACAAGAACCCTATTCATAGGATTTTACTAGGCCAAGGAAAAAAAAATTTACAATAATTACACAATCATATAATAATAATAATAATAATAATAATAATAATAATAATAAAGAAAACCACTGTAATATGCAGACAATACTATGATCACAGTAGATATTATTATAACTTGAGAAGAATACCATGATCACAATGACTATTATTAAGGTGATCAGGTCATGTACATGGAAAGGAATTACAAACATTTCCTCTCAGACCTAAGTTGGTGTTATAATGACCAACTTGAGTTTGCAAAGTAATTCGTGAAAATAGCCAGGTGAGTTTTAGTGAATATATCAGTAGATTGGTCTATTGGTGAAATAAACTGCAAGTATATATATAACCCCATTATTAATTGTTGTTCTTAATGTTTTTAGTACACTTACAAAAAAAAAAAAAAACATTTTTATGAGAAGTCTGAATTGTGTGAATTGTAATTTAGTTGCCAAAATGCAGAAAAGTAGGACGAAAAGGTGAAGCACCTATATCATTGAGCAACCATTGAAACCAAATAAATTCGGCTGTTGCATCAGCTAATTATTTCGTACTATGCAAGTCACGGAGAGTTACCAAGAAAGAAACAAAACCAGCAGTAGATTGTCTAGCTGTAAGATCACCAGCCTAGTTAACATCCTAATAGTCGAAGAGAGTAACGACCAAAAAAGTGAAACTCATGAAATAAGGTCTCCTTAACATATAGTAAAATATGAAGAATAGCCACAAAATGGGTAGATCTTAGAGTAGTCATAAATTGATTAACTAAATGAATTGCATAAACAATATCAAGGTGAGTGACTATAAAATAAAATAAGATTCTAATTAGTTAATTATAAAGAGTAATATTGCTAAGAAGTGTAGTAAAAGCTAGCATGAGCTTAATATTTATCTCAAAAAGCAAAAAAATTGTCTTGCTATTAATAATACCAAGATAAGAAATAAAGAGTTGAGACATACTTAGCTAAGGAGAGAAAGTAACTATTAGTCCCAAATGATACTTTCAAACCTAATAAATAACCAATAGAAACCAAAACATTCATCTTAAATTTTTGACTCGAATAATTTTGAAAAAAATATATATGTTTAAAATATCATTACATGTAATAATTATATCATTAATATAAATAAAGAGAAGAACAGTACCTATATCCATCCTTTAAATTATATGGATAGACTCATAAAGAGTCAACATGAAGCTAAAATGTGAAATAGTGACTTTGAACTTGGAAAACTAAGTTCGAGAAGGTTGTTTAAACCATATAATGCTTTGGAAAGATATATGAAGAGACATGAAGAGAATAACCTCAAATTGAAATGGAAAAAAAAAATGCAATTTTTTGGTTAAGGTATACAATTACACCATAAAGTGCCTAATAAGGAAATTGAACTAGATAAAGTAAAAAAATGAAATAATTGAAAAACTTCCCTTCCCCAAATCAATAAAGGATGTTAGCAATTTTTTTATCATACAGTTTTTTAAAAGAGATTTATTAAAAATTTTTCTAAAATTATTAGACCTCTTACTAATTTCATAGTGAAAGATATATTTTTTGTATTTAATATTGATTGTATATACACTTTTAATTTGTTGAAAGAGAATTTAGTTGATGTTCCTATTGTTGTCACACCATCTTAAGATTTGTTCTTTAAGATCATCATATGTAATGTAAGTGATGATACTTTAAATGTAATTCTTGGATATAAGAAAGATAAGAAATTTCATACCATTTATTATGCAAGGAGAACAATGAATAATACTTAAAAGAATTATAAAATTACTGAAAAAGAACTATTTATAATATTATTTGCTTTTAAAATGTTTGAATCTTATGTAATTTTGTCAAAGGTAACTATTTACACTAATCATTTTGCACTTAAATATTTGCTAATTAAGCTTAGGTTGTTTAGATGAATTTTGTTGTTGCAATATTGCTAAATGTAATATCTTTAATGTTTGAAACATAAATTTCATCATTCTTTTTTCCTATTCAAATTGTTAACTATAAAAGTGTATTATAATGAAGTCAAGGGTAATGCTTCCGTGGTTTTATGGGAATAAGTAATGGTTCGAGCAATCAGATTGTTAAGCTTTTCTCCAATGTCTTATAGAAAAACAAGACATGTTCACACATAGAACTTTACATTATCCCATAATTATGGTCAATAATAAATGCTCTCTAACAATGCTTAAGTGCAACACTATCCTCAATGTCTAACCCACTTAATATTATGAAATTACTTCACGAGATCACATTAAAGGTTAGCCTATTTAGGCACATACAAGTGCCTTTCTTTGGTGCAAAGCAATCTTTCATCTACCCAAAACCTTCATGTTTTACCATCCTTAGTAAGGTCAATTAAACTTTTGGCCTAAAAGTTAATCATTAGCCCTTATTTGATGCGATCAGGTAGGCTCCCTTTAAGCTTACTTATATAGGAGAACTTTGTCTTTCTACCTTGAGCATCCATAACATGATTAACTCCCACAGGTTTGTATGAAAAGAAATATTAGAATTCAACTAAGAAGTTTTGCAACCTAACTTGCTTTAGGTTAAGTTTCTTCTGAATTTAAAAATAACCCATGGTGATATTATCTATCATGATGATAAGTTTAAACCCTAGCAAATAGTGCTTTTATACCCTACAATAATGGATTATAATGGTTATATCCTTCCTTTGCACTCTTTTATGTGTTATTTATTTTCTTACTTTCATAAGTGATGAGATAACCTACCTATATAAGAACTCCACCGATAGTAAAGTCTAAATCATTAATGTATAGTTCGAATGGCTTAGTCACATTTACTAAGCATAGCACTATTTCTTCCCTGATTGTCTTCTATACCCCTTCAAATGCATTATGACACTTGTTAGACTATTCCCATGATTTTTGTTTCTTAAGGAGATCAATGATAAAGATAACTTTGTCAAGTGGCCCTTAATAAAGCATTGATAGTAGTTAACTGATCCAAGAATGATTATACCTCGAGAACAATAGTAATTAGTTCTTAAGCCATGATGTCTTACACCTTACTCTAATCCATTATGAGGTTTTCCTCTTATGGCCAAGAAAGATTACTTCTTACTTAGAAAAAAACACTTATCATTCTTGATATAATGTTCATTCTCCTTTAACACCTTAATTAAGAGTTGATAATGTTTAATATGCTTCTCTAGGGTATTAGAGTATATCACAATATCATCAAAATACATTATTACAAACTTATTAAGATAAGGATGGATTAAGTTGTGTATTAATGTGCAAAATGCTACTAGTGTGTTAGTTAGGCCAAAGGGTATTACAAGAAGTACCTAGAAACTATACCTTATTATGTATATAGTTTTTGGTTTGTCTTTTAGGGTGATCCATTCTAGTAATACAAAAGAAAATATTAAAGGTGGTAAAAATTGACTCATCCTAAGTAATTAAACTTGGTTCAACAAAAACACAACTTGATCTAACTTATATAAACTAAAAAAGTTAACAACTTATAACTTGACTTGACTTAAAACTGAAATAATTCAGAACCCAAATAACTCATATGTAAAATGACTTGAAATTTAAATAACTTAAATTTAAAATAACTTTATATTCAAATAATTTAAAATTTGACTAATTTGAAATTCACAATAATCTAAACTAATGTAAACTAAATACAACTCAAAATTTTAAGTTATTTAAATAAAATTTGGAAATTTTTTAAATAAAAATTTATTTTTTAATTGACTTACTTTTATTTATGAATAATAATTATTTTTAATAGTATTTTCTTTATATTTGAATTAACATGCACATCAATTTTAAAATATCAAATATCAATTATTTAATTTTAATTTTTTAATAATAAATGCGAGATAAAATTTAAAATTTATAATATTATTATCAATCAAAATTATTATAATTAAAATAAATTTATCAAACTACTTTTATAGTATATGTGTATTTAATTATAATATTTCAAAAAAAATATTTATGCTCATTTTTTAAAGTCTCATTTTTCTTCCCCTCTTTTTGATATTCTATAACATATTGCTTTACAAACTTCATAAACACAATATTTTTTTACTTATTTTTAAGTTCAACTCTTTTATTTTCCATTCCTTTATACTGTATAACACATTATGTCCCCCGAGATAAGCTTGTTTTATTAAAAGAATTATTCCTTAAACTCCATTAGTAGGAGGACAGAAATTTGTTATATTAGTATAGTTGTAGAGAGAAATTGCTAATAGATAAATGTGACAAAAAAAAAACTGACTTAACCTAAATAATCTAACTTAAATCGATCAAAAATTGAATTGATTTGACTTGCATTAATTGAAAAGTCAACCTATAACTTGATTTCACCCGAAAAGTCAAATAATTTGTATCTAAAACAACTTAAAACTCAAATTACCCAAAATTTGAAATACTCAAAATCCGATAAACTCATATGAAATAACTTGAGATACCCTAAATTCAAATAATTCAAGAATCAAAATATCCTGACTTGCAATCAACCTGCGTCTATATGTTACTCTAAAAAATATAATTTTTTTTATCAAGTATATATATGAAAATAATACATAATTTTTTTTTATCAACACCACAAGGTACGACTAAATCTTTTGTTGTGTTATTGGGCTCTCTTTTTGTTCTCTGATAGCGATTGCTCCAAACTCTCTATGAGCAAATCTTATTTATTTGTTCTTTATTTTCGTTTATTAATTTGTCCCGAGATTCGACAAATATTATCTTAATATCTTTCACACCAACTTGAATAACTGTAAGACGCAACGAGAAAAAAAAAAAAAAAAACAAAATTACCATCACTGAGAAGATGAGCTAGTAAAAACTATTTAGTTCTCGCCTTGTTTTTTTTTTTTTCCCCTGTATAACTTCTCTAATATATTCTCCTCCTTGTTTTGAAGATAATCGGGAGTATTTTTCGGCTTGTCTATACTCTAAAGAATTTCGAAATTATATCACTTCAAAAAATTGAAATCTAGAATAGAAAAATCTTTAAAGCATATTGATAAATGAGATTAAATTACAAGAATATTAAATTCTTCTTCATTAATATATAAATATAGTTATTTAACCTGATAGAGTTAAGATTTCATTGGGAAGCACAAATGAAAAGGGTAATGTCCTAGATTTCGATACAAAAAAAAAAAAAAAGCTAGAAGACCAAAATCTATATGAATTCTAACTATTTAGACATTAGCAGACCAATAATTTAGTCAATTTTGTTTAAAAATAGTAAATTAGTTAAACAATCTGCTGAAGCCATTAACAAAATAAAAAATAATTTATATCATAGATAAATTTTTTTTAAAAAATAATTGTTACTTTAATATGTTACATATGACAAGTTACAATCGAATGCAAATATATATATGGCTATAGTTGACAAACAATTTTAATTTTTAATCTTTAATTTTTCAACTACGTACTCATAATAGTCAGTACATGCACTTCTGCCCTCGAGGTGTCAACCGTCCGTGACTTAAGAAAAAGTAAGAGTTATAAAAAGCAGCAGTGTCCTGCAAATGTCATGCATGGACGGCCCCACGTCCCATGTCCCGACGTGGAACTTAACGCTGAAATTTATAACATGCGAGAGACATAAACAGTGAGAAAAGATCCGTTCGATTTTTTATTGACGACCTTTCATCTCTATTAGTATACTTGCTTTTGCATATTTCGCGAATGTCAAATAATACACTAAAACTTTATATTTATTTAAAAATTTAAATTAATAAACAATGAGAATTTATCATATATATTATAAATTATATTAAATTTGTACATTTGAGTGATATGAGATTAATATGTAATACAATGAAATTAAATTCAACAAACCAAATTTAAGTACAAAGCTCATTAACATTGGACTAATTTTATTAGACTGAAGATTTAAAAAAAAATGTCAAACTAATCAATAACGAATGAAGATAAGAGGATAAATTAAAATTTAATATTATATTAAGAAATTACTTTATAAAAAATTTTAAATTATTAGATAAAATTTAGATGATATATTAAATCGTAATACGTTCTTTCACACATAATATGTATGTTTGTTGGGCTGTAAGCACGAATAAAATACAAACGTATTATACTTGTAGAAATTTACAATTAAATGTAATAATAATATTAGTTAGATATAAGAATTTTTAGTCATAAAATTCTAATATGATATTAAAAAAGTATTTTATTCAAAAATTTTAATTACTAAATGAGACATAAAAAATAAATTTGTACATTAAATTTTAACAAAAGTATTATCTAAAGAATTTTATAATATGATATTAAAATTTTATATTTAAAAAGTTTTGTATTCACATCACATCACGATGTTATTATAAATTGTTATGAATATAATAAATATATTTTATATTTATATTTTTAATTTAATAAATTTTTGTATGAAGAAATATATTAAAATTTAATTATAATTTATTTTTTAAATTTTATTCAACAATTGAATTTTTTAGAATGAATAACTTTTGGAATGAATGACTTTTGGATAATAAACCAGTTTGTAAGAGATACAAATAACACAGAAGCACTAAGAGGAGCATATCGAGGGAGAAACGAACAAAAGGGTTTTTTTGGAGTGTGACTTGGTCAAAAATAGAGTGCATTATTTTTTTTTTTTTGTCAACAAAAGGAAAAATAAGAATAATGCCACACGGTCTTATTAAGTAAAATTATATTTAACTCACAGACTAAAAAGTTACATTAAGTTCCAAAAAGAAAAAAGAAAAAGGTAAATTTCATAACATTTGATAAAAATTATTAATTATTGTTAAAACTATATATAATTAGATGTATATTCAATTTTATTAAATATTTTAATAAAAATTTAAATTTATAAACAGATAATATAAACAAAATTTTCTAAACATTGGATCAGAACGAAGGAGTGGTAAAATAGAGTAGATTACGTTATCTTGGAGCACAGCTTTTTGTAGACGCGATTGAGTGTTACTCAGCCGCGCGACGCCCTCTTCAGCTAGAAAATAAATAAATAAATAAAACGAAGAAAATGATAAAATCGTAGTTACTGCCAACCCCACCACCCGCCCCGCCGGGGGGGGGGGTTAATTTAATATTCCTAGCACATTTATAGGCTAAACAGTTAGATCTACGGAGGGGATTGCATGTCAACGGTCACGTTTCAATCTAGTCCAGCTGTGTGCTCTAAATACAGAACAAAATTGCACCCCGGGGGGGGGGGGGCGGGGGTGCAAGACAGAACACAGAATGTTACGCGGGTTGGACTTGGGTGGATCGGTTCGGTGCAGTGCATCAGTTCTATTATTATTATTATTATTATTATTAATAAGAAAAATTTACCCTAAAATTAAAAAAATATATATAATAAAAAAGAAAGATAAATTGAATAGATATAAATAAATTTTGTGTTATACATAAAATAATTTATGTTATAAAAAAAAAAAGAATTTGTTATATTTAATAATATAATCTTGGCAGGGATGGTAAAAGGAACATTCACGAGACATCTGCGTTCCAACTATGATCGAGAGGGTGAGATGGAAAACAGAGAAAAGGTACAAATGCACCACAGGTCCCGAGAGAGAAATGGAGATCCATCGAGAGAGAGAGAGAGAGAGAGAGAGAGAGAGGGGCCCCGCGGTAGTACTACGTTCCTTCAACACGACAGCCTTGCCCTCTTGGCTCTGCTATGGACACAGACACAACCACTCCACCTCCAAACATCAACCGGCCTTAACTACGAGAGCATTTAATGGAAAAGTCAGATGATAAAAGCAGCGGTCAATGGACCCTCCAGGTCCTGGGGTCCGTTCAGGCAGTTAGTCAAATATTTGACCCCCTTGTAATTAAATCAAACGGTGATGGTGGGCCCTCCCTTGTTCGCTGTCCAGTTTTTATCATACCCCCCCCCCTCCTTGTCAAGTCGCCTTTCCCCATCGTCTGTTTTTGACTGTCCCTTTAGCTTGCCAGATATTTGGCTCTTACCCGCAAACACCCAAAAAAAAAACAATAAAAAACTTTTATACTATATATATATATTATTTTTTTTTCTATACAATATATTAAATTTTAATATATTTTATATTACATTAAAATTTAATATATATATATATATATATATATTTATTATTTTTGAGTCTATTTAAAGTTTTTTAATATATATATGTGTGTGTGTGTGTGTGTGTGTGTGTGTGTGTGTGTGCGCATGTGTGTGTGCGTGTGTGTGGGGCGACCCAGTGCAAACGGAAGAGTATAATTGGCAAGTTGTGAAAGCATAACGGAAGAGTCGGCAGAAGAAATTAATGAAAATGAAGCGGAAAATGCCTAGACATCATGTGACACAGCCGCACTGCAATAATTTGTTGGACGGATATAACTGACTGACTGACTGACTGACTGACTGACAGGTCTTTGTGGGTTGTACACGCATATATGCGTACATATATGGCGGGGATCCGCCGAGGGAGGGGGGGGGGGTCTGACCACTAGCGGTTGTGGGGCTGATTGTTGCCACTGCCACTGCTCCTGCCAAAATATTTAATGGACTAATTCTATGCAGAACTGCTCCCTTTATTGTTGGTGTGTGTGTGTGTGTGTGTGTGTGTGTGTTTGTGTGTGTTTTGTGTGTGTGTGACAGAGAGAGAGAGAGAGAGAGATGGCGAACATTCACATATTCATGTCAATAGTAATGGGATCACCAACTTTTCCTCAACAGAAAAAAAAAAAAAAAAAACCATAATGGTATCACCAACTTCACCGATTAGAACAATTGCGGGGGACTCCATTTGTCCCTCTTGAGTCATGACCCATCACATAAGTTCCCCTTTCCTTTGGCGTTTTTTCTTCTTTTTTTGGAGTTGTTAGTGTAGTTTTTTTTTCTTTTTTTTTTTTGGTTTTTGGTTTTTGGGTTGTTAGATTTGGATTGGCTGGAGAAATTCTATGGCTTTCCTTTTTTTTTTTTTTTTGTTTTGTTCACAAAAATTCATTGGCTATTCATGTGGTTCGTTTCCCCCCCCCACAACAAAAACTAGAATGTGCACTCTGTCGATGGGCTCCGGCTCAATCCAGCCATTGATAAATGGACCTATTTGACATTTTTTATTCATAATCCTCTCTTACTTCGGCCTGCTCGGCTCAGGTTGACCACTCTTAACTTAAGCTTGTTTTGTAATAGGCTTGGGCTTTGAGTTTTATATTTCCATTAGGTCCAGTCAGTATTAGCTTTTTCGACCATCGATCACTATGTTGCCTTTTTTTCAAAAAAAAAAAAATCCTAATTTTGGAGAAAATAAAAAAAAATTAAATCAAATCATATCGAAGTGAAGCTGTGGGTAAGTTTAAATATAGGCTTCACACGGTTTATAATTTATTTTAGTTTTTATGAGTTAACTAAAAGTCTCTAAACATTGTAAAAGTATAAGAATTGAGTTGAAATTGCATATTAAAAATTAATTATATACCG
The DNA here is from genome assembly GCA_020883675.1 of Bruguiera gymnorhiza. NCBI lineage: Eukaryota > Viridiplantae > Streptophyta > Magnoliopsida > Malpighiales > Rhizophoraceae > Bruguiera > Bruguiera gymnorhiza. The sequence goes on from JAIRCJ010001048.1 coordinate 3,361,898, forward strand.
AGAAAAGTTTGCCAATATACACGTGCCTTTTTTTTTCAACCTTAGTTTTTTTTTTATCTCCTACCATACAAAAAATTTCAGAATATAAATTACACGTCCAATATATGAAAGAAAAAAATATATGTGGGGTAGGATTATCGTAGCTTATGAAGAGAGAGAAAAGAGAAGTATCTAAAAAATGTGTTTGCATTAAAAATTAGTGTAAATTAGTAAATTAAATTTTATTAGTATGAAAATTAGTTTAACAATCTAATACAGTCCACCAATCACCTTAAGTCTCTTTAAAAAGAAAGGTACATGTGTAAGTTAACTTTTAATCAACATAGATGTTAGCTTAATAAATATAATTTAGTTAGTAAATTCCATTAATTCCCTTTAAAAGAGATGAAGGTAGCGTGGTCGCATACATGTTGTACATTATTAGACGTCAACCATATGACTTTTGTTTCATTAGTTTAAAGGTGACAATATTATATTTATTTTGAACATGTCCAAAAAATAAATATAACCTATCACATCAAATCATTTTAAGACGAAAATGTATAGCTGTAAATTAACTTTTAACTGATATTGATGTTAGCTTAATAAGGATAATTTTGGTAATTAATTTCTTCAAGTCATTTAAAAGAAAAAAAAAATGAAGGTATCTTAGTTGCAAATATGTTTTTTTATTTTAAATTTTTTAATAAGTCAATTAAATTGGTTTGAGGAGGGAATTATAATTATAAGTGAGATACAGGGTTTGAACCCCATATCAACCTTATATCTCACCCTAAATTCTTATAGCTAGTGGTCATTAAGTTATATATAGTGGCTAAAATGCATATATCTTGTACGTGAACTATGAAAATATTATATATTCTATATAAATACATGCAATAAAGATAAATGCTTAGATGATAATCTATAATATTTTACATGTCAAAGTTCTTTCATCCTAAGTTGTAATAAAAGGTTGGCAGTTCACAAAATTACAGATACTTCAATTATATTGAAAATTAGAAAATTTGGTTTAACAAAAATAAATGAATACTTTTGAGTAACACAAGGTGTTATTAATACAATCATAAAAAACAATTTAAAGTAATTTAACTAGGGATGAAACTATCTATAATGTTAGCTTAATAAAGATAATTTGGACAACTAATTTGTTTAAATCACTTTGAAAAATAAAGGTTATTTAATTAACCTTTTTTTTTTTCCTCCTTTTGGTCTTAGCAGTAAGACTATTTTCGGGGCAGCTTTTGCGTCAACAAAGATTAAATCTCTACTCGAACGCATCCTCTCACATTGATCCTCTCACATTGACTTGGTGCTTTCAGAATAATGAAACGCGCGAACCCTAAGGTTCTTTGTTTCGTGTGTATAAAGATGGGAATATTATATGTATTACTTGACTATGTGCAACAAAATAAATACTTAGTTGATAAGAATGAGTGTGAAAGTGTGTAAATAAGAATAACGAGGCTGAATCTGTATGAACTCGGGTCCGACCTTACAACTGGGGTGCGTGCGTCTTAAGAAAACGGTCCCAACATCACTGCTTTACTTGCTTAAAAGCTGAAGCTAGAAGTTGGTCAATGATTAAGGAATCCGTGCATGTTCCGAGTTCTGGTACATATCCATTCCCACACAGGAGTGCAGCACTTAGCAGTATTAATATCAAGCAAATTCCCAGTCATGCTTCAGTTCAGCGGCTGGCTTCATATTGCTTCCAAATTTTCCTTCTTTGGACCAAGTGTTTCTGGAGCACAGGTTTCACCGTAAAACCGTTTACAAGTCCAATGGTGGGCTGTGAAACCCGGCCCTGAAATTTCCGGCTCCTTCGCCGGTAAGAACCTCCGGAGCTCATTTACTCAGAGCAATCCATACAACACAACCACTAGGAAAGTTCAACCAGACGGCTTTTAAGCCGGCCAAGAAAGCAAAACATTATGCTTTCTAGTCGCTGACCATCATTCCTAATCATAGTTGCACACTAGAATTTTTTTCCTTTTTTCTCAGTGATGAATACCTGAGAAAGAATGTCAAGACAGGTGCTCACAATGCACAGTGACCCCAAATATGCAAATGCAACACAAGATATATGACTAAGCATCCAACTCAATGTTCACACATAAACAGACAAAAACAGACCACAACAAAAATTTCTTTTAGCAGCATGACATCCACAATATATGGTGGACTGGGTATAAATAAAATATATATATAGTGACTACAAAGCATTTGTAGTCAATGTGCCTGTTCCGATGAAACCCCTTTTTGCCCCACCACCCCACTCTGGCAAGGAGCAGGGCCCCTTGGACAAATCCCTACACAAACTAGCCTGTCACTAAATACTTGTCAATGCACACAGCTCAAGGGCATGACACCAAGACAGTCATCTACTTTTGGACTTTCTCAGAAAGTTTTCTCTTTAGGTCTGAGAGAGCATCCACAACTTCAGAATCAAGGTTGTGCTTCAACAATCTGCCTTGAAAAGATGTTGGCCTGATAAGATAATGAAATTAACACCATTGGCATCAAGTGGCAAAGCATAGTGCTAAAGAATGCAATACCAAAATCAGGGGGTTGGAGACAGAAGAGAGAAGTAAGGCAGATGCAAGACATTGGCTTAGGATGATCTAGGAGTGAATATGAAAATGAGTTTTAAATACCACAATTTTTTATGCACAGATATTGTCCTTTTTCCCAGTGAAAAATTATGATGACCCAACTACTTGTCTAGAAGGTTGATGAAAATTTAAAACGAGCTGCTCAGAAAATTTTTCAAGATAATTGAGCTGCTAAGCAAATTTTCAACATTCCCCCTACCTCAGAGTTGAGATCAAGACTTTGCATGTCAGAAATTGTAAATCATACCATATTTTACCTGCAACAGAAGAAATGTCGTGCAGGGACCTACTTGAGAACAAAAAGAACTAGTCGACTAAAACAACACCAGCATATGAAGGGCAAACTTAAAGTACTCTTTTTGCAGAATCTACTAGAAGACAAATTTCTCTTATGTTGTGACTTTTAATATGATGCACTACTATTATGTGCTGGGAGGGGTCATTACTACATCTGAAACTAGTAAATTTATCTTAGTGGCAAGCTCTTGACATCCTCTAGCATTTTTCCACTTTCTTTGGGAGGTTACTTAAATAGTCATCAACTCTATTATCATACAGAGCAAACCTTTGTTCTTGAAGAATCCTTTCCACCTCCTCCTTAGATGCCTTAATCTATACTTGAAACATTGAGAGGAATCGGCAGTCGAACAATGGACATAAAAGAGTAGTTGGTCACAACGTCATCAGAAAACATAAAACACAAAAATTGCTCACTTCAGAAACCAATGCCTTGCAACTCCATACAAAGGCTCCCTGTCATCACAATGTAAAACAACCCTATTAGGTGATTAAAGAGTAAAAGAAAACCTAAGTGACAACCATTCAGTTGGCAAGCAGTATAAGAAAAGACGCTCAATACTTATCCATGAGGCATCCAACAAGGCGTAATCATATACTAAGTCTATATGCTATTTTGTCCTGGAAACCCACTAAAACATTTGTTTCATTTCCAAGACAACAGTGAGATATCTGGTGTAAAAGACATTTGGAATGTCACTTGTTTGGGATGATATAATACTAAAGCAGCTCTTAACTCAGGAGCAGCAACACCATATATCTAGCAATGGAATGAAAAACTGAAATGAGCAATGTCAACAAACCAATCAACCCAAAAATTTGACCTGTTGGGTAAAGTTCAAGAATAGATCATATATTAAATTTTTATATGCCCCTCATGTGAAAGCTCTCTTGGACTTAAAGCATGATCATAATAGAAATTCATAATCAATTAAAAAAATGAGAGCTGTGATTTGCATTCATGATCTCTTGGTCATGATAGTTCTCATATCATGTCAAGAAATCAATCAACAAGCTTAAACTGTCAAGTGAGACTCAAGAATAGATCATATATTAAACTCTAACTAAGAGAACGCATATTAACTAACACCCAAAAAAATTGCTATAAAATCTAGTAGTTTTGATGTGGGATAATAGGTGTCTCAAGACCACAAGTTTAAAGAGGAAACATGCAGCGTGCAGAAAAATGTCTCATATAAGTTAGCTAGATATGTGGATCTGGAGAGAGAGAGAGAGAGAGAGAATATGATAAATTTTGCTAGACGACAACAGTAAATGTAATAATAGCCAAGGGGAATGCATACTGCTCCATGGGCTGCCTGCTGCTGAACATGGTCAGAAGTAACAACCCATACCTTTGGGCATCCATCCTCCTTTAATGCTACTACCTGTCACAGTACAACATGCCACTTCCTAATAAACATCAACAATAACGAGTGCCACATGAAAATAGATAAAAGAAAGAAAACCTTCTGCTCATCACCACCGAGCATACCAGTTGCCTTATTCACAGTTTCAAAATTGGCATAAACAAAACTAGACAAATGCAGCTTAATAAGCACAAGGATACAAAACTCTTCCATGCATAAAGCAGTTGATGCTCCAAAACCTAGGACCTATTCAGTTTTCAATATTTCACTGTTGTGGTTTGCTTGGTATGCAGAAATAGTAATTGATTCACACATTAGGGTAGGTTTTTGCTGCTCTAAATACTGAAAAGTTCATGTCTGTTATATGGAAGAGACATTTGCTTTCACGTATGATAGCTCAGAAACAATGGAAGAAACTTTGTCTTTGTGTATGATAGCTCAGAAGCTATCATCTAAACCACGTAGACAGAATAAACAACCAAATGGGGGAGCTGAAAAAAATGAAGCATGATAAGAAGAAGAAAAAACAGATAAGAAATCAAAAATAAACTCCAACTAATATTATTGACAAGTAATGGCAGAAAAATGATTGATCATCTACTACCTAAGAGATGCAACAACATTAAATCAAAATATATGAGAAATTCTATTGAAAATTTAGTAAAAAGAAAAGATCCAATTTCCCAATCAGCTTGAAATCACAACTTACCTCCTTTTCAATCCATGAATCAGCACATGATTCGCCAGAGTAAATCACATCAACACTACACAATAATGAATGAAATACTGTGTGAAAAGAAATTTTCAACAGGAAAAAGAATTTTCTGTTTTGCATTTGGCTTCAAAAAAGAAAAGAAAAAATGGATAGATCCTTTCTTATCATAAATCAAAAATATCAAATAATCAGTTTGCCACCAAGGAGACATCTTGATGGTCAAGGATTTAATTCCAACTTCGACATCTTATAGTATGTCCCCAAAACATAAAAAGAAACATTTTCTGCTCAAAAGCAAGCTTCCATATAATTATGTTTATTGATTAAAGGAAAATGTATTGCACTTATTAAAATTTTACTGCATTATCCAAATAAAAGTATTGCATTCTCTCAAAATGTAGCTAACCGTACCCCCACACCTTCCAACTGTACAGCCACATAGTCACACTCTATGTACTATTTGCAGCAACCCACTTCTGGCATGACACAATGATGACCATGAATGCAGGCTCTGAACCATTGCCAAAAAGTTACCCACAAAATACAAGGAACTACAAAAGAAGGCACTTATATCTTAGGATGATGAAAAGTACCCAGCAAAGTTTTCCTTTTGTGTGGGGAGGCCTGACATCATGGCATCAAAGACAACTACCACTTTCACCTCTGTAAAATTTCAAAAAGTAGCAGATACACATACAAACATCAAATATAGGCAACAATATCAAAAAGCAATCATCAAGTTTGAGATCAAGCTGAAAAACTGAAATCAGAACTAAATATATATATATATATAGCAGCCCAAGTCTATTGAAGAAGAAGACAGCAAAACTGAATTCAAGCTATCAATCAACCAGCACAAAAAATGACCTGGCATGATTAGTTCAACCAAACTCAACCAACCCTTCATCGTAAAATTAGTTGAGATATCTTATATAAATCTTCCCCCCCCCCCCATTTTTATTTTACTGTGCACCAAATTGGCTGTCACATGGAGTTGTTCCAAATCTTGCCTAATAAGAGGCTCCCTTGTCTTTTAGGCCTCCCTCTTCCTTTCCAATCCCATTTACTCTGATTTGCCACCCTTTTTTACTGGTCACTCATAGGTCTTCATTGAACATTTCAAAACCACCTTAAACAACATTCGCTTATTTTCTATACAATAGTTACCGATAAGAGAGGGCCTTCTCGTCCACTGAGCTCAACCTGCCACATCCTTTCTAGCCGAGTCAACCTCACCCTGAGCTTGCACCTCAAGCTCAAATCAGGCCCAGAATCCCACAGTTACCCCCATGCCAGACCTAGAGTCCCAAGCCAAACCTGACCCATGTCTTGGGGCCCTGACTCCTCCCATTGCAATCCAGTTGGCACATCATTTGGCTACACAAGGCAGCATAACAGCACCGAAGCTAACATTGGGCCAGGTACCCCCAATACACACCTAACCAGAAGTCACTTCACTCACTCAAGGACATGTCACGAAGGATACATCCCCCACTAACAGCCAAGAAGCATGGGTGGTGTGACAGCCATCCACGTACACTTCATGCCAACCAATAGGGGCTCATCTAGGCCCTATAAATACAAAGGATCTCTTCAGTCCCAAGGTAATGGACATTCTTTAACCCTTAACTGATTCCATTCTCTCATCTTCCTTTGACCCATCTTTGACTTAGGCATCAAAGTGTTAATGCTGGGCTCCAGGCCTGCACCCCGTAATGGCCAAGAAGCAAGGCTGGCATGACAACCATCCATATGTACTTCCATGCCAACCAATATGGGCTCACCTAGGACCCTCTACAACCAATAGGTTTACCATGTGCCCCAGTGTTTTTCAACATTACAGCGAGTAAACAAGGAAAGAAACAGAAAGAATGAAGCAAAATAGAATGTTTAAAAAACTATTTTCCTGAAAAAGGAAACAAAAGAAAAAGAAGATACTTGTATCAACCCTGAGGCTCTAGAAGTTGCACCAATGATATATGCTTCAATTGAAGATACCCACCTAATTAGCTGATGGGGAGTTATTGACAAAAGAAAGGCAGGGTAGGGAAATTAATGCACTGTCATGGTCAACACCATGATGCAGAAAATTCTATTTTAACATAGACTATGCAGCAGAGGAAGTCATAAGGGAAGTATAGATAGAACAAGCCCATTAAATTAATGTACCTTCAACAAATCTTACTTTTCTAGTTATTACAGAAAAGTGCTTAACTAACATGATGTAGCTAAATATTCCTTCGATTGGAGTATTTCTCAGTTCAGGTGGACTGAAAATTCCTAACTTACATTCTGAAGTTATACAACTTGCTCTCTTGTGAGATTGGCCAGGGCAATTAATTAAATAGTCCTCATAGTCACCCTTCATCATGTCTATACCTACCCACAACAGGCAATGAAACATCCAGCTCAATGAAGTTAAGATCATGAACATGGTCCATGAAATTTTTCTTAGTGGCTTAAGTCAAGGCACCTAGCTTCATAGATACATAGCAAATATTCAAGCTGCTGCCTTGAGAGCTTATATTTGTTATAATTTTAGTGATGAAAAGGAAAGATTAAAAGGCAAAAGGTGTGTTTCAAGCCATCAAAAGCCATGTACATTATAATTATATCCTAAGCTCCACCAAACAATTATCCCAGACTTTTTGGGTGATCAAATTATAATTGTCCAATTCCATGGTTCTCCCTTATATCAACCTATTCCATGTCCTTGTATGTGGAGCAGCAAGCAGAAGATCAGAACCAGAACTCAGTAGGTGATTTATTTTCTCTCCTCGACTTTTTTTTCCAACAATCAGAACATTTTATTCAGCAAAAATTTATAATAATTGTACCAACTGAAAAAGAAAACCATTATCACTCCATGTAAAAAGAACATTTTGTCAGGTTCTCTTCATGGTAATTTGTCCAGAATAGGGTTCTGACAAGCAAGGTGCTTGGCCTCCTGGGCAAGGGTAAAAGACAAAAGTTCAACCCTATTATATTGGACTGAAGGGAAACTCACCAAGTTCCTCTTTCCAATTCTCATCCATTACAAATAATCAGATTGACCATGTTGGAAGATCATACCAGAGCAGGTGCAGGTAAGGATGAGAAAATGAAAGAAAGGTCACAAGGTGTATAATTTAAGAAATGGGATCCTCCATTCTCCACAGTCCCTAATTAATTGTTGATATTCAGATTGTGTTTGAGGTTGTATTTAGTTAACCTCTGCTTGATGGACAGATGTTAATTACAGCTTTATTGCATCTTATTAATGGACCATATATTGTTAGGCACACATAAGCAACCAAGCAGCAATGACCTTATAAATAGAAAAGGGGAAAAAAAAAACTGTACTCACCTCTAGCCAAACTGAAAGTTACAAGTTCATTGATTAACTTTTGGCGTGCAATATCAAGCCTTCCATTCATAAAATGTTTCTTCAGCTTCATCCAACATCCACATACGTTATACCCATCAACAAGCAGGACAGGGACAGCATTGTCTATAACCTGGTTTGTACTGTAAAATAAAGTTAGCATAAGAAAACACTACACTGTTGCAAACACAACAGTTGGATAACGAAATAACCAATTCACAGAAAGAAGAACCAGAAGAAAGAGCTTTACTAGTAGAGAGGCAATGTAGGATCATGATAGATCTCTTTAACTTCTGGAAAATCCTCCTTCTCCACCTTTTTTTTGCGGTAACTAGTAGCAGGCTTAGGGGTGCCAGACTTCCTCTTTTGGAATTCCTACAATGGTTGAGTTGATAAGATAAGATTGAACATAGAATTCCTTTTCATATTTTACAGGTCCCAAAAGATAACCCACCTTCCAAATCTTTAAGATCTGCAAATTCTGTTTGACATTTGAAGTAATTCTTGGAGGCAGTGCTGGCTCAGAGCCCTAGCTGTGAAATGACTGTTAAAAGCAGTCTAAAAGTGGCAAAGAAAGCAAATTATAACCACACAAATAAGATAAGACAATTCACTGCCAATGTCAAGGAAAGAAAATGGAATGGAAGGTTGAGCTGGACATTGAACAAGCATGTCCACAGAAACATGATCAGTTGACGTCTCAAAAACCTTTTGTAGAATCCCTGAATCGCTTTGTTGGACAAGATTAATACTACAAAAAAAAACTGCTATAATGGCCCAACATAATGCTGTAGAGTAACTATATGCGTGCATTCATTAAGCAGGTTCAATGTTGCAAAAATTACACACACCAAGGGCCTTCATTTTTATTTTTTATTTTTTTTCCTAATTTTCTCTTTCAAGTTCTAAGTGTCAAGTGAGTTTGCCCAGTAAATTCACTTGAAATTAATCACAGGAGACAAACAACTAACTTTGTTACAACCAAGAAATGAGATTTTAAGGAAAGGGAAAGGCTATGCAATGCTCCTATCAGGTAATCTGCGGCTTAAGTGCCCTCCACCGAGGTTGCTTTGCATTATTACCCAGCACGAAGCAAACCAATCACCAATATAACAGCATCTTTCTATAGTGCCTTGTATTTAGACTACATTTGTAAAAACTCTTCCTTTTCTTTAGGTGGGACGCATCAACTCAACTGCAAAAAGACATCACACGCAGAGCAGAAGCAGGTCGACATCATACACTAATGCAATTGCAATTATCACCTCAATAGAACACGTACAACAGTTGGAATAATGGCAATTGGGGTTCTCAGAGTCAGGGGGAAAAAAAGACTAATATGATGCTACAGAGAGATTTAGCACACAACTTTACAACGACAAAGATAGAAAACAAGTAGAATTATCTACTTTACTGCAGGTAAACACGGGGTTGGTCCCCGGCAAGCAACATTCCAATATCACAAAAAAGGAAGAGTAAAACACAAACAAGCAAACAAACAAAAGGGTCAGAACAGATAAGAGATTAAAGTGTCAACTAAGATGGGATCGTGGGGGCTTAACCTTAGGAGAAGAAGGGTGGGGTCTCTTGGTGCTCTTCCCCATTGTAATTACAGTCTTCTTCTTGCAGTAACAGTAGCAGTAAACAACAGACCAAGAGGAAGAGGAGGAAAAAGAAGAAGAAAAAGCATTACTGTAGCAGCAGAAACCAACATGGCCACGACTTGGGCATGCTAACATGTGAGATTTCATTTGGGGATGTAGGGAGGAGGGGGACCTTCAAGCTCGAGTTTTGGTGTTGGTCTGTGCTCTCCTTCGGTTCAATCCTTGTATTGTACTATCAATCTCTCTCAGCCACGGTTGATTCTTGAATTGTCGTGCACAAAAAACTGACTGAACCCATCAAGACAATAATCAACCCAGCAGAATTCACCAGTTAAAAACTCTAACAAATGATTGAAACTCGAACGCCTCCATGATCAAGGAGTGGGTGTGGATGGACTAAGGACATGTCATGGCTCATTACTCCACTTTAATTTTGTGGAGGAGACCCCTCCTCGCTCTCCGCAATCCGACCAACGGGAAAAACCCCCACCTGGTTATCTTTTTTTAATTTTTTTTTCTTCCCGATTTTGATTTAGAGAAATCAAATAAAGCTTTTTTTTAAAAAAATATTGTTTCATAAACTATATATATATCTCTAAAAAAAATATATGCTTCATTTTTTCTCAGCTGCCTAGAAAAAAACCATATTACATTTGCAATAAAATGCTCAATCCTCTGAAAATGCACTCTTTTTTTTTTTACGGTGTAGCATTTTTACTTTTTTAAAAATTAAATTGTCGTTCACATGCTAAGAAATATACTTTATTTTTAAGTAATATATACATATACATATACATATACATATACATATACATATACATATATACACACATACATGCACAACATAGTATTATTATAAATTAAAAAAAATTATATCTTCATTCTTCTTAATTTTTTGCCATGCTTCCTAAAATTTAAATTTTAAAATATTTTATTTATTTAAATATAAAAAAATTTGATAAGATAATTATTATTCCATTTCAATTTTATTAAACTACCACTCAAATTATTAATTTTTAATTTGTCTAACCTATATCTCCTAAAATTCTTTAATTTTTTTCACATTAAATTGTTATAATTCAATTAAAAGTTATTCTCTAAATAAATTAAATTAATTATAAAAAATTAACTATTTTTAAGTTATTTATAATATACCTTATAACTATAAATATATATATTAAAATACAAAAAATAAAGACATACCAAATTTTCCTTTTCTTTCTTGTGGATAGACTTACAATATGCAAAATTAAAATTTTATTTTTGGTTATAAAAATTGAAATTATTAAAAAAATATATTATAAGATTTATTAGATTTTATTTTTAATTTAATTACACATTTTAAATTCTCATATTTTTATATTATAATTATTATTTATAATTATATTATTTCTAAGATACATATAAGACAATTACACTTTATGATCTAATACTAATTTAAAATTTAAATTTATAATTACTTAATACTTCTAATACTAAGTAGAAAATAAAAATTATTAAATATAATCAAAATTTTATTTAATTTCCATAAAAATATGGTCTACAATTAAACAAATAAACTTGTAAATTTTTTATTTAAACTTAATTACCTTTTTATTTTAATACTATCAATAAATTATATTTATAAATCTTTTCCTTAATAGTTTAGTTAATAGGAAATTAATTAAAAAATTTGTTTCAAGTAATAATGAACTAAAAATAATTTAGAATAATAGAATTTATCTTGATTATAAACTAAAATTTTAATTAAAAATTAATAATTTTTAGTGATCAATATATAAATTTAATTATATAAATATTTTTATTGTCAAAAATATGGTCATCTATTAATTTTATTTATAATTATTTTTTATTTTAATTTTTATTAATTTAATTAAAACTAAATTATTCATCTTTATTCTTTTATTTTTATTTGTGTAAACTCAATATAACTAATATTATTAATTAACTAATTAACTAAAATTCAATCTCTATAAATTTAACTTTTACTCACTTAATTAAAAATATATTAATTAAATAATTGTGAGTAATTTTGATATATTTAATACATATTTAATATATTTATATATATATTCTATGATATTAGTATTTTACATGGCATATTTTTTTTAAACTCATTTTAGCATGTATAATTTATCTTCTAACTACTTTGAATCTTTTTTTTTTTCAAAACCTTAAATATAAAAAATGGGAGATCTTTAATAAATAATCAAAATTCTTAATTTTTTACCTTTAAAATACATCAAAATAATTGTTAATAAAATGATAATTAAATGCTAAAATAAGTATTGGTGTTAAAGATTAATATGTCACATAAAATTTAGACATAAAGTGATTAATAATTATTGTATTCAATTATTACTTTTAAATTTTATGTATTACCTATAATTGGTTTATTAATTATAACATATGAGCTTTCAGAATTCTTAATTCTTAATATTCTTCACAAATATGTAAGACCATTGCATGAACTATTTTAATATTGGAAATTGGTGCATTATTCATTCCCATTAACATAATTGTGTTAATAGCTCGTTAAGTATACAATTTTTAGGATAATCTACTTTTTTTTAACCACTTGTTTGTAATTAGTTTTGAGTTGCTTTTATCATTTAACTTAATATTGCATTTGGTGATGAAGAAACTAGATAAAGATTGGTTTATTATGGCCTTTCCATGTAGCAAGATGCAATCTTTCCTTATTTGCATCTCTTTATGGTATAATCATTACATTACATTGACTCGAAAATTTTTATTTACCAACTTTGTTTTAAACTTAAGTCCTTAATTTATATTTTTATTTTATTGTTATCTTTTTATTAAAAGAAATTTCACTTATTTGTTTAGGTTATGTTATGATTCTTATCAGTCGAGTTATTATCATATTTATCATATTTAATATATTAATTTATTTAATATAATAAAATGACAAAAATTTTAAAATTAAAATAAATTTACACTATTAGATAATTTTATTTGTTGTTGTTTTTGTGGTATTTTAAAACTTCTTTAAAATAATTATATTTATGTTAATCAATTTTCTATTTTTGTATTTTATGATCATCACAATTAATACTTCTATCAAATTTTAGTACATTACTTGCTATGGAAATTGAGCTATTATATAATTAGCATTGTATTTTATAGAGTGATACATTATTTATTATAATATTTATTTATTTGTTATTTATATCAAATTAATGTATTACATATAATTATAATTAAGTTATCTGAATTATATATGATTTATCAATTTATATGTATATTAATTATTTTTGTTTTAAGTAAAATCTTACAATGTAAAATGAGCATGGCTTTGGAGATCAAAGCAGAATTGGTTTATTGTTTCCGAAATAGTTAATTAGTAAGGATTATGTATATGGTGTTTACGAGGGAGATACTATACAGAAGGCTCAGTCTTCCAAACTTTGAACCTACGCTTTAATGCTAAAATCCACAAACTACACGATCCCATTTAGCAAACATTGTTTTATTATCTATTAAAAAGTAAATGTGTACATTTATTACAAATTATTTTAAAAGTAAATGATGCCCCCACATCAATAAATTATACCAGATTATATATCACTTAATACTGTATATATGCACAGTTATCTTTGAAATAAATTTCTCGATACAAAATAATAACATAAAAATATTTAAGCATAATATGAGTAAAAAAAATTAGTTATATATATATATATATAATAGTAATATTTATATATTGAACTGGATATAAAATTACCATTAACGATGCTGCCAATATTAGTTTCATATCATGTCATAATATTTATTAAAATAAGTAATTAATAATAAAAATCGTGAAGATTTCATAGGAGCATGCGTACATATATTTTTGAAAAACTAAAATTATTAAATATAAAATATGTAATTCTCAAGTAAATAAATACAATAAGTTAAATATAATAATAATGTCATCGCAAATTTATATAAATATATATTGTTAAAACTAAAAAAAAAATCAGCAAAATGTTATTATAATAATATTTTACTTAATTTTAAAATATTTAAATATTTGATTAAATTTTTATAATTTATAATATTTAATATTAATTTATAATTTTTTATTATTTTAATCAAAATATATTTTCAGCATACATATATAATTTACTTAATTTATTTAATTAAAATTTAACATTTATTATAATTTATCTAATTTATATTTAAAATTATTAATAAATGTTTAAAATATGCATAATGTAAATATTTAAGATTAAAAATAATAAAAATAATAATTTTTTTAGAAAATAATCATAACTTTATTTTTTTATTTTTTAAAGAAAAAAACATATTTTAAAATTATTTTTATTAAAAATAGTTATAATTTATTATTATTATTTTTTTAAAAAAATAAAATAAAAATTACTTTCAAACTTATTTTTTTTTTATTTTTCTAAAAAAAATTATATTGGTGGCATAAACGTCAAGGGGCTGTCTGTCGAGTTAATCAGTTCGGAGTTTCCCAGTTTAAGTATATAATGACATTACTATAATTAAAATAATCAAATAATATAAATAATGATGGCAAACGAAAACCAGAAGAAAGAGGCAGTGTGCGTGACTGGAGCCAGCGGGTTCGTTGGCTCGTGGCTGGTGCGAGCCCTTCTGGACGACGGCTACACCTCCATACACGCCTCCGTTTTTCCAGGCTCCGACGCTTCCCACCTTTTCAAGCTCCCCGGCGCATCCTCCGCGGACGTCCGCCTGGAGATCTTCGAGGCCGACGTGCTCGACCCCGACGCCGTGTGCAGGGCCGTGGAAGGCTGCCGGGGGGTCTTCCACGTGGCCTCTCCCTGCTCGCTGGAGGATCCCAAGGACCCGCACAAGGAGCTGATCTTGCCTGCCGTGCAGGGGACGTTAAACGTCCTGGAGGCGGCCAACAAGTTCAAGGTGCGGCGCGTGGTGCTCACGTCCTCCATCTCCGCCTTGGTTCCTAACCCAGGGTGGCCCACTGGCAAGGTGTTCGATGAGTCCTGTTGGACCGATCTTGACTACTGCAAGTCCCGCCAGGTGTTGCCAATTATTTTACTTATTTATTTATTTGACTATATATGATTTTCTTATGCATTGCAATTACCAAAATTTTAATGTCTGTTCTTTAATTTTAATTTTAATTTTTCCTCTTTTCCTGTGGTTTGATACTATGGTTATCTTGATTATGCGATTGTTTACTTGATTGTGATCATCGACATTTGTAGAAATGGTACCCGGTATCCAAGACGCTGGCAGAGAAAGCGGCGTGGGAATATGCAGAGAAGCATGGGATGGATATGGTGGCAATCCATCCGGCAACCTGCCTGGGACCGCTGTTGCAGTCCAGTTTGAATGCGAGCTGCGCGGTGTTGTTGCGGCTGCTGGAGGGATCAGAGGACACCCAGGAGTACCACTGGCTCGGTGCCGTCCACGTGCAAGATGTGGCCAAGGCTCAAGTTTTACTTTTCGAAACTACTTCTGCTTCTGGTCGATATCTTTGCACCAATGGTATCTACCAGTTTGCTGAGTTTGCTCGCCTTGTCTCCAACCTCTTCCCTGAGTTCCACGTTCACAGGTAGCTTATGGTTTCCTTGATCGCCTTCTTTTAGTTGCTTTCACTGTTTTAGAGGGCTCCTTGCTTGTGAGGATAGTTTGCAATAAATGGCATTGAAGGCTGGTGCAGGAGAACTTAAATAGGATACAATTTTGTGCTCGCATTTGTACCTTGTAGACTCTAGTTGTGCCAGAATTTGACTTTATGTTCTTCTGCTATTGAAATAGAGGCACTGCAGGGACATTAATTAGCAGAACAGAGAAGAAACACATTAGCACTTCAGGATTATTACAAGCCTCCATTTCCTTTTGGTCCGACTAATTGTAGGACTAGCAGCGTCTGCCCCCAACCCACTGAAACAACGATCATTCTAGATTACCTATGATCCCCACTGGATTTAGTGCTAGGCATGCCATGTGTCAACATTATTGGCTAAATCAAGATACTTATTTAGAACCTAGTCATGCTCGGTTGCCTGCTCTCTGTCATTATCTGGTTATCAGGCTCCCTCGCCCGATTGCAGGAGCTTCTCACTTTGCAAATGGTATTTTCAGCCCCTTCCTCTCCTCTTCATTTGCTTACTCGTGTCTATTTTCACCAATTGACACCACTCCTATCTGGTCCCATGTAGCTCCTCTTAAGTCATTGCTTGATGCTTGTAGTGGTATAAATTTTCATCCTTTATGCATCTACTGGATTCTTCTGTGGCTTGCATCACATGGTATCTTTAAGGTTTACATTCCTCCCGAAGTGCTTCTAAAGCTTTCTGTGTAAGATACATAAATTTGGAGATTATGCTTTCTACACACCAGTCAATTTGAAGAATGGAAAAATAATAGATACATAGATACATAGATACATAGATAAATATATATATATATATATATAGAGAGAGAGAGAGAGAGAGAGAGAGAGATGAGAGGGGAAAAATCTTGACTTTTTGTTGGCTTATTGCTATTTTTAACTCTGCAATGCAGTTTGTTGGCAGTGAATACATTACTTGATGGAGAACAAATGAATTATAGAAACAACTAACATCCTGATTATAATTAAATAATCACTCAGTATTGGAAAATTTGCCAACCGCAGATACTATACTTCCTAGCCATAAAAAAATTTGACCATGATTTAGCACCTTGTTAAAATGTGTTTTTCATTGGGTTTCTACTAGTTTTTATTCAATGATTAACATTGAATGGCATATCCAGGTGTCAATGATGACATGCATAAAAGGAATCATTGCTTTCATTCTGCTTCTTATCCACCTTGCCTCTAGATGGATCATCCTGCTTTGAGTTAATATTAAATACTATATCCTATAATAGCCTTTGCTATCATTAAATGTGCAATTGAATGTCTTTCAAGGGGGCCTAGATCAATTTTAACCAAACTGCTTCACTAATTAGTGCCTGCTTTGTGCATAGATTGTTTTCTGGTCAAAGTAATGGAGGATAGTTGGCCCCAAGTGTTACTGGGGGAGCAGGGCAACCTGGGGATCATATTTCATTGAAGCATGGGGATGATATATCTGACAAGGGAAAAAGAAAAATTAATCAGTGGACAGTGGTGTCCTTAAACATTTAAACACCACCTTGTTCTGCCCGAATTTTCTGTTTTTGATAACCAGTTTTTGTTCTTATCTTGTGTAGGTTTTATTATTTTACCAAGTGCAGTGCATGTTCTGAATTTCAATTGCATACAGGTTTGCTGGGGAAACTCAACCAGGTCTGAGGGCATGCAAAGATGCCGCCAAGAGGTTAATCAATCTGGGGCTAGTCTTCAGCCCAGTTGAAGATGCTGTTAGAGAAACTGTGGTAAGTCTGAAAGCCAAAGGCTTCCTGAGGCAGGAAACACCACAGTCATGATGAGACTTTTCTTTAGAGATGAAAAGATTCAATGATAAATTAGTTGAGTCTCTAAAATAAATCAAACGCAAATGACATTCTCTAATATGGTAATGACTCTTGTGCTCCTTTTCTTAATATGCATTGCTAAAGTACTTTAGTCTTTAATGATGTAGAACCACTCTATTGTTATTTTTTTTGTTTTTTTTGTTTTTTTTCATCCATTAACTTAGAAATATAACGATGGTAGCGGGACAATGGTGAACCACTGAAGAAACCAACGACGGGCAACCATGGTACCCTTGTTCTTTAATTTTCTGTGTAGACCTGACTGGAGCCATTGAAGATACCATGACCGACTGTACCATTTGACCTATCTACACTTGCTTGCACTTGGATCACATGGAATACGGTGAATGCATGGTCAATTTCTTTTCCGTGGATTAAGGGTAATGGACTTGGTTTACATCGTGGCAATTAACGACTAATATTGTTAATATTAAGTGAAATTAATTATAACTAAATGTTCCACAGGAAGCAGCAACATCTCATCACATTCATGTGAAGCTCAAAACAATTGACAACGATATGATTGTCATATCCTTAGTGCAGAATATGATTGTCATATGTATCACTTTGAAATGATACATTTATTTAAGCATTATTACGGGGTAAAGTATATTGAGTAATACGATAGATATAAGAGAAGGATAAAATGTTTTTTATATTTAGTGTTTTTATTTATAAAATTAAGTAAGATATAATTGATCTATATTTTTTGTAATCTATATGATAATTTTTTAAGTGTGACAATTTAAAATGTTTATTTATTATTATTATTTTGACTTTACAAAGGTTATCTGCCGACTTAATTTTTTGTTTTTTCTTTCGGGATGAAGAGTTAATAACTTTAATAGCTAAAAAATCAAAATATTAGTCTTCGGTATATGGTATTTCGTGGACTGAAGAACTTTTTCTCACGGGACGATGAGTTAGATTAAACATTTAATAGCTTAAAAAAATCAAAATATTAGTCTTTACAGTAAGGGCATCCTGCGAAATTAAAAACTTTCATCGGGATGCATTTTGAGACAATTAATATATATTTTTTCTTATTGAAATATAAAGAAAAATTTAACTACCAGTTAAATGTGAGGTTTGACTCCAATTGTTACCTGGATACTTGATAGCCAGTAAGATATATCTAGTGGTTTAGGGATGGTAATATTATATATTTTAAATTATACCAAAAATATATAAAATATAGAAACTTGTACATATAATATTAAAAATTATAGAAATATTTATTACATAAATATGTAATAAAAATTTTAATTTATATAAATAAATTGATTATTTGTTAAATATAATTATAATTTAACTTATAAAATAAAAATATTATTAAAGTAAATTTACCTTTTTTTTAGTTTAATTAGGTGTTTGATCTCTAAAATAACTTAAATAGACAATATAGAAATGACTTTTATAATTTAAAATCATTTTAAAAATAGAGAAGAAGGGAAGTCAATAATTTTAATGTGCTAAATATGTAGTGATTAGCCATATAATGGGTTATATAGAGATTTTGACTCTTAAATTTTATTATAAAGACTTGAATTAATTTTCAATAAATTATATTTTAGTTTTTTTTTATTTTTAAATAACTTAATAAATTTTTAAACTTATGAGTTAATCTAATCTAATCTTTATTTTATATTTTTTTAATTGTTCTCATATGTCTAACTTATTATGATCTCAACCTTATTATGATCTCAACATATTGAAATCAATATAAATTATAATTCTAAATAATTAAATGAATTCAAATTTTTTAAATAATTTTTTTAAATTTATCATTAATTTTTTAATTAATCAATTTATATTAATAAATTAAGTTGATGTATAACCATGTATAATAATCACTTAATGTTAGAATTGTTAAAATGATTTAATTAATTATTTCAGTATATAGTTACTCAATGTAATTTAATTTTTTCATCATATTAATATTTTAATTAGATATAAAGTATAAAATTATTATTTATTTTTTTATTATCCCTTCATTATGGAATTATTCTTCTAACTGAGTAATCTTTATCATCTTCATTATTGATTGAATCAACTTATAGATTTAACAATGTCAGAAATTGTCTAAGTTGAGTTTAAGTCAAGTTTCATAGTAATCAACTTTATATTCTTATGAATATCTTTTAGCTACTAGTTTAACTTTAAGTTTGTTAATTGTTCCATTTGTATTGTATTTGGTCCTAAATATTCATTTCACACCAATAGTAATATTCTTTTTTGGTTTAAAGACTAGTCCTCATGTTTCATTTTTTTTTTAATAAATTACATATTCTTTTGCATGTCTTTCCTCTAATTAGGAATTTTCAATCATCTTAATAGTTAATATGTTATAAAATAGTTTCATTTACTTTTTTATAAATATTATAAAGGCTTTTTGTTCCTATGATTATGTAATCTTCATCATTTTCATCATAAATTGAATTAGCTTTTGGATTTAGTAGTGTTGGAACTTATCTAAGTTAAGCTCAAGTTTGCTCAATCCCAGCATTGTCTTAATTCCAATGTTCATCTTCATTAAACTTGAGATTCTTACAAATTGATACTTTTCCAAAATGAATATGATAAGTTCTATAGTTGTAGGTTGTGTTAATATAGACAATAAATATTGTTACAGTTGCTCTTAGGTCTAATTTGTCTTTTTTTTACTCTCAAACATAAGCAAAACATATGAATCCAAGTGCCTTTAGGTGATCAAATGAGAGCTTGTGTTGGAGCCAAACTTTAAAAGGATTTTGATTTGTAAAAGTCTTTATTGGTAATCTATTTAAAAATATACAAAAGTAGTTACTATCTTTGCTCAAAACTTTTGTTTGTCAACAAGCATTTTACCATAAACATTATAGTCTTATTCTTCTTTTCATTCCATTTTGTTGGGTAGTGTATAAAAGCATTATATTGGTTTTGGATGTTTGCATTTGCATATATTTTCTTAAATGATTTTGAGATGTACTTAGAATCATTATCAAATTTTAAAGTCTTAATTTTATGGCCTAATTATATTTCAATTTAGACCACGAATTTCAAAAAGATGGATAAGATTTCAATTTTTAACTTGAGAAAAAAATACCCAATAAACCTTGTATTATTATCTATAAAGATGATGAAGCATATGTTGCCATTTAAGGATTCAATACTTATTGATTCACATAAATTAGTATGTATAAGTGAGCACTTCTCATTAAATCTATAAGATTATTTAAGATCAAAAGAGAGTCTAGTTTGTTTACCAAGTTAGCAAACATCACATACACTAGTAGGGTTAAAGACATCAGGTATATCTTTTATAAGTGTCTTTCTATACAAAGTCTAAATGCCAGTATAACAAAAGTGGTCTAGCCTTTTATGCCACATAATTGACTTATAAAAAAAAAAAAAAAGTAAAACTTGATAGTAAATATCTTTTAGGTTTAGATGAAAACTCTTCCTTTTCATGGGAACAAAAGCAAGCTTAATACCATTTGTATCAAATATCGCATAAATTTTGTTTTTAAAGACAAAAAAACATCCATTTTCAAGCAGTTGGCCAACATTAAAAAGGATTTGGCTTACACTAGTTATATACAAAACATTATAAATTAGTTTTATACCTTAGTGAGTAGAGATAAAAATAATGCCTTTACCATTTACTTAAAAGAGATATCTATTGTCAATCTTGACTTTAGAGGTATATAAACCATCAAAAGATCTAAAAAGATTAGGGTTTAAAGATATCTGGTTTATGTAACTATTGTCAACAAGCCAAATCTCATAACCTTTGTTGAAAATGCTACTACTTATTACAAAAAACTACTATTATAGTTGTTCATCACTTGCAATTTGAGCTTCTGGTTTAACTTGTTAATCCTATTGTGGCTGATTTTGTTTCTTCTTTTAGATCTTTTAGAATGACCTTTCTTCTTGCACAAGTTACAAATTATGTCAGGATTTCTTTAGCAAAATTTAACCAAATGGTTAGTCTTACAGCAATATTCATATAATGGATATTATTTTTCCTATTAGGTTTAGTGTTACCAGCCTTTTTTCCTTACCTTTTCTTTTGTTGAGCTTCTAGCTTCTATTTGACTTAGGAAGCACTTTCATTAGTGTTTTCTTGTCTCATGAGTCTCCTTTGCTCTTGAGTTTGAAAAACATTTATCAATTTAGCCAAGGTAATAATATTAAGCTCTTTTAAGTCTTTTAAGGAAGAAATTTTAGATTTAAATCTCTTAGGTATACATACAAAGACTTTTAGAACCATATTTTTGTCAAAAAAAACCTCACTAGGAACTTTAATTATATTCCTTCCTTTTAAGCAAAACAAATTCTCTTCTAAGATTTAATAGTTGCATATTCCTAGTCTTTAGGATGCCACTAAAGTCCTCCTTTACTTTTTCCTAAGCTTCCTTAGTTATATTACATGTGATGATCTTATTAAAGATGGTTTTTGTAATAATAGAATGAATACAAGTAAAGACTTTATATTGCTTAGAGACTTGTTCATTATGTTACTTTATATATGTCATGGTTAGGTTAATAGGAAAAGTAACAAGTTTAGCTCCATTATATATAACTTTCCCTAGATCAAAAACCATTGAGTATGCTTTTGTTATGATTGTTAATTGAGTGTATTTGTCATTATTGAACTTTGGAGGAGGAAAAAAAAAAACTAGTATATGCCATTTTAGATTTTGATAAGTTTTTTTTTTCAAGGTTCTTTTGTGTATTTTATAAATTATTTAGTGATTCCTCTCTTTTTTAAATCACAATTTATAAGTTTATAACACCAAATGTTAGTATTACAAAAGCAAAAAGAAGCATAATCATAACCAAAAACCTTTTGGCTTAGTGTAGTAATAGGGAGATAAGAGAGGAAACCAATTTTGATAAAGTGGTTTATTAATATTCTTAATTGTAAATTTCATTATATATAAAGATTTGAACAAGTACATTATTATATATTTAAATATAACTCTAATACAAATACATAAGTAAAGACATTTAAATACAAATTCAAACTAATTCAAATATAATCTTAAGGATTATAAAAAGTACGATAATAAGTTTGATCAATCAAGCATTCTCACTTTTATTTGAAATTTAAGTACTAGAAGGAAGCTTGTCACAAGGTTGAATTATGAAACTTGGTGAGTAATGTTTTAACTCCATAATGTCTAACTTGATCTTGGAACTTCATTGCCATTTTTCTATTTTGTCATTAATAATAGTTCATCAAATCCATTAAAAAGCAACTTGCTACTAGTCATTTGTTAATCTTTGAATTGTATCAAAAGCCTAACTCCATTAACTTACTTACACAATCCCTCTTTAAAGAAGTAATTAATAGTCAAGATAAGAAAGAAATTAATGCCAAAACATTAGTGAAGTTGAATATTGATAAATCAAAATTATTTAACATATCTAACATTGCTTTTTATGAAATTTTGTTAGCAAGAGGCCCCTATAAACTTCCATTAGGGAATTTACCAAGGACAAGATATGATAAGGTCTACACACTTATTGGCGTAAGATGTTTGAGGTATTAAAAGGCGTTGGCTTAATATATATGATATGAGATTAGTAGGGAATGCCTCATGAGTGATGTGTTTGCCCAAAAGTTGGTGTTCAAGGGATGTGAACCCTCCTTTACCAAAGATGCTACCTTAAATCCCTTGTGAACTATTCAAAGCCAACTTATTTCGTCGAAGTCATTGAGTAATTCCATATAATAATAGTATTATAAAGCATCCTTATACTTGTAAAAGCTACAAGTGTCACGTTGACAACAATAAAATGCTAAGGTAGTATGATTGTAAAGACTACTTCAACCTATAAGGCAAAGAGAATGTGAGGTGGCCTTTTGACAAAAGTAAGAGTAGAGGGCTTAATTATAACATCGATCAAGTTTTTAAAATAAAGCATTTAAGCATTATTTGTAGAAAGATAATCAACAAAATTATTTAACACTCAACAAAAGTAAATTAACTAAAAAGGATATCATGTCTAAAAGGTGATAGGTATTGTCTTTAAGAAAAGTTTTCATTCTTATAAACAAATTGTTATAATATAGTAAGTTATATCAATTGTCCTTTCAAGATATAATAAATATTTTCATTAATGTACACTTTACATAGTGAATTAACTAAAAAGGATATCATGTCTAACAGAGACAATTTAATCTTTTAATTAACCCAAAAGTAGACTATAAATTTTTATGAATAATGTCTTCCAAGAATAAGAGAAATAGACTAATATATATTAGTTATGACTTAATAATTCATAAAGTGAAATAATGTAAAGTATAAATAATAATAGTAATACACAACTAATGTTAGTATGATATATGATAATTAATAATAGACACATAATGACTAATACCTTATTCAATATGTGAATTAAGTCTTTTAAAATATATTAATTTCCAACATTCATCTGTTATTTTTAAAAATGGATATTCTATTAGATTAAACAATGAAAATATAACACATCAATTTTGGTGCCTTTAAGACTATGAATCAAAACTATAAGTTTTAATATTCAAAAGTATAGTAACATAAAAATTTCTACGAACTATAATTTCTTTGTAATTATTAATGAACTTATCTTTATGTTATATTTGTTAACATCATGTTGTTTAACATGATTGAGGGTTATTTGGTCATACATACATTTAGTTTATTTTTACAAGAACTCTAAAAATTTTGCCTAGGACTTCTTAAGAGCTCTTTTATAATTGAATCTATCAAATGTGCATTCTAATAACACACCATTTATAAGAATTATAAAATTCATTAAGAGTATAACTCAATTTCAAATATTCAAATTTTACCACTGTTTATACCATATAAAGGAACTTATAATTTTAATAATGTATACAAGGTTAATCAGTGACTTGTTATTATCTATATAAACTTATTTTAAAAGATTTTTTATTATAAGTTAGATTTTCATCACTATTGACCATATTGTATAAATATTAATCTTATTTCTCTCAATGTATCTTTTATTAGCTTTTTATTTAGTGGCTTAGTTAGAGGATCAGGTTAATTAATATCTAACCCTATAAAATCAAGTGATATTACTCCAATACTCAACAATTTGCTTTATTAACTCATGAGGTTGACAAATATGTCCATTCTTTCATGATATGATTTGCTCTTTAAATGTGCAACAAAAGTTTAGTTATAACAATATATTAATACTTATAGTATTAGTTTCTCCCATAATAGAATATTCATTAAAAAAATTTATTAACCATATTGCCTCCATGCTAGTCATTATTAAAGCTATAAACTTGAATTTTAGGATGGACTAAGTAATCATTGTTTACTTGGTATACTTTCGAATCATTATTCCACCTTTGAGGGTAAACATAAATTCATTGATGAATTCTATCTCATGTAAATCTATTAAGTTAATTAACATTGTTATACTTATCTAGCATAATAAAAACTCCATTATGAAATATGTCATAATTAATGGTATCTTTTAAATATTTCAATATAATTAAACATAAGATTTGATCTGGAATTAGTATAAGGCTAACAAGACATGTTTAATCCACGTACTTAAATATAGTTTCTCTTAGCTCAAAGACAAGTACAAAATATTACATTATCTTGTATATGTAAAGTAATGTACCTCAAGGATCCTTATGACAATTTATGAACATGAAGATGCATACTTATTTCTCCAACTTTTATTCATTATGTCATGTCAACATTTTTTAATAGAAAATTTCAAATCCATATTTTCTATTAATATGTAATTATATAAACTAAAATGTATAATTTTTTAGATTTGTACCAACCACAATTTGTAATTTTTTTTTCACCATTAAAGACCATAATAAATGAGAAACTAATTGACCACTTAGTTAATATATTCATTATAAAACTAAAAGAACCTAAATAAATATACTATTAAAGCTAATTTTGGTTGTTATTTTTCATTGTATTATATTGATTTATGTAGCTTAATATTATTTGATAACTTCACTACTTCTATAATAAGTGAATTTAAGTTTACCTACCTCTAAAAGGATTATTACCTATCGTGCCCAATTTTACATGAGTTTTCTAGTCATCCAATAATCAATTACCATATAATGATTCATTAATACAATGGCTAGTTCTTAGTGACAAAGAAAAACCACTTAACCCATGATGTTCTTAGTGGTTTAACATTAGGCCTTGCAAAGATATCCATGAAAAATGATCTATACATTTCAATAATTATGAGACCAAATGCACTAGCACTCACATAAGCCTATGTTATTGGAAGCATCAAATATAAAACCTTGGAAATTATGTATAATAGAAATAAAATTATCTTTAACATTGTAAAAAAATAATTAATAAAATTATATTATGTCATAACAAAAATAAATTAATTAAAAGTAATATTATATTTAAAGTATAGTATATATTGTTTTTAACAATTATGTTATTATAGACAAATTGTTAAAAAATAATAGATGATAGTGGTTGTCATTTTAGAATATAACATACTTTTTATTATTATATATGTCACATAATGAGATAACAAAAATAATTAATTTTAATTAATTTAGTAATATATTATAAATTATTATAAATATTATTTTTTTGTGAATATAAATTATAACGATAATAAATAATTAGTATTATTATGATATATAATAGATATTAATAAATACATAATAATTAATAATAATACATAATAGTTAATAATTTATTTAACATGTAAATTAAATCTTTTAAAATATATTATTCTCCAACTATCCGCGTAGGACATGGCATTGGAGGCGGGACTAGTACTTTTGCTGCCAGAATGAGGGAACGAAATCTGACCATTGTCACAAGCTCCATAAACTTGGATGGTCCCTTCAATGGCTGTGTTGCATTAAGGGGCTTGATTCCAATCCAATTTAGTGTCTCTTAAAGGCTACCCTTTTTTGAGAACACGCTAGTTATAGTTCATTCGATGCATGTCTTGAGCAACTGGATCCGAGATGCAATGCTCGAATTTACACTTTAAGACATATGCAAGGTGTGGAGGCCTGAAGGACTCTTCTGGCTTGATCATTTCTTCTGTCTGGGATCACAGCTGAATCAAACTTACATTCCAATGTTGGACCGCGTTGGTTTCAATAATCTGAGGTGGAGTCCTGGCATGAAGCTTGATCGAGGAGTCCACAAGAATGTCTGGTGCTTGTCAGCCCTGTTGGAGAAACCATAGACCTGAGGTATGGTTCAGTCTTCCTCTCATTATCCGAGGAATGTGCCCTTGATTTGATGCTTGTGCTAGACTAAAGAACTTAGGACATCCAGATACCGAGATCCACCGTATTTGTTGTTAAAATCAGTTGACATATGTTGAGCATTCAAACTGTCCCTCCATGGGTGCAATAAACTATATAGCCTGGAGGATGTTTTCACTGAATTACATTACTAGATTTATAATTGTGTCTTTCAGAAAAAAAGTCTCATGCCAAAATATGTGGCTTGTTTAAAGGATACACTTCATTGTATAAATCTGCAAAACCACATTAGGTAATTTATACTATTTATCATTAAATTCATTACTTATTTCATTTTTATTATTTAATTTCAATTTCTTATACTCAAATTTTAATTTTATTTCAATTTAATTATTATATCATTTTATATTAATAAAATTATACAAAATATTTTAAAATCTATTTCTTATACAAGTAAATTTATTAATTTTTTTGTTCAATTAATATTTTTATATATTAAAATTATTAAATTTATTTTAAATTATACAATTTAATAGTAATAATAATAATAATAATAATTTAAAATAAATAAAAAATTTTAAATATATATTTTTTAATTTTAAAATTTTAAGGAAAGATACTTTGTTACTAATATTTGAGCAAACTTAATTGTTGCATTACCAAATTTAAAACAATCTCAATAACTTTAATATATAAAAATATTAATAAAATAACAATAAATTTAATTGTATAAAAAATATTTTTATGAGTAATTTGTATAATTTTTCATCTAATTATATGATAGAGTAATTAAAATTAGAATAAAATAAAGTTTGAATAATTTGATCATAATATTATTTTAAAATTAATAATAAATTGTGTAATGTTTCATTTAGATAGCATATTTGATATCTATCAATCCAATTACAAAACATTAGCCAATTATTTACAACCAAAGTGCATATTTAATTCAATTCATTACATAACAAAATAATAGAAATAAAGGAAATTATAGTTTTTATTTTTGCGAGCAACATTAATTAATTGCTTCGTGTAAAATTCCGATGTAGAGAGTAGAGAATACTCAATGGGGCCTTATCCTTGGAGGTGGAAAAGCTGCACTATACTCAAAGGCATCTTTGGTGCAAGGATGGGAACTTCCCTTGTTTGCATGCTCATAACTCGACGAGGTGGATGCTGATTCAGAGTTTGGGTTTAGGCTAGCAAGCTGCAAGATATTCTCTATTTCCTTCACCACTTCACCCATTGTAGGCCTGTCATCCCCTGACTCTTGCACACATCTCATTGCCACATCCACAAACTTGTTGAGACCTTTCAATGTTGTATCCAAGCCAATACCAGGATCGAGAATTTCTTGGAGGTTATATAAATCTTTTGTTACATCCATTACCAGTTTCACTTCTCTTACAATGTATTTCCCCCTTTCAATCGGCCTTCTTCCACTTACCAGCTCCAACATCACAACTCCAAAGCTATAGACATCGCTCTTCTCTGTCAACTTCTGCGTCATGTAATACTCTGGATCCAAATAACCCTATGAAATACCACAACAAATTTTGACAGTTGCACTCTCACTAGCACTCGATTTAAATTCAATAATAAACATCGTCAATTGTACTTATGATCACTACATTTTTCTTCTTAGTTATCATTGGAGGATAAATATGGTTGAGCAGGAGTAACGACTAACCATTGTTCCTCTAACTTGAGTAGTAACATAGCCCTTTTCACTGTCTCCCAGAAGCTTGGAGACACCGAAATCTCCAACTTTTGCATTTAAGTGTTCGTCCAGTAAGATGTTGGTTGACTTTATATCCCTATGGATAATGGGGGGATTAGCAAGCTCATGTAGATAGGACAGACCTCTGGCTGTACCAAGGGCCACTTTAATTCTCCTAAGCCAATCCAGCCTGATACCTGTCTGCCCTGCTTGGACGGGAAAGATAAAATGTTGGACAAGAAATATGTATTTTTGCAATAAGAAAACACGAATTATGATATTATGCACAAAGAGGAGCAAAAGTAGTCTCTTTTGATAATTCACTATTTAATTCCATACTAAACATGCAGTCTATTCTCTCAATAGTCCCACAATTAAAAAAAGAAAAAAAAAAAAAAGGAGAAATAA
Source organism: Bruguiera gymnorhiza (assembly GCA_020883675.1). NCBI lineage: Eukaryota > Viridiplantae > Streptophyta > Magnoliopsida > Malpighiales > Rhizophoraceae > Bruguiera > Bruguiera gymnorhiza. The sequence continues at coordinate 3,390,687 of JAIRCJ010001048.1, forward strand.
TAAAGAAGAAGCAGTGCGGTGATGGGGGGAAATGGTTTGTGTTTGAGGAGCACAACCCAAGCCTCAGATCATAGCATGTTTTGTCTGCCTTAGAGAGCATAGCTTATCTGGAACTTTCAATTCTTGAATCTTGGGAGAGAAGTAGCTTGGCTACACACGAGGATTCATATTCACAAACAGATTTTCCTTTACTCCAGCAACGCACATAGACAACAGAGTAGTACACGCACATCATGGATTAGCATGTCTCATTGATTATGTGTTCCATTCTTTTGCCATTTTTTGAGAGGACTTGGTCATTAGTCAGACGTTCTTCTAAACATAATAAACGTGTTTCAAAGATAACCCGATGATTGCCATGGGAATGTTCATGTAGTATGGAGATAAAGCATCAGCTGGGGCTTCACGGAGTACCTGATAGACTGCCTCTAAGAGTACCATTTGGAACATACTCATATATGAGCATTTGTTCACGTTGCTCAAAGCAGAATCCCAGAAGGCTTATGAGGTTCTTATGATGGACTCTTGATAGAAGTTCGATCTCAGTTTTGAATTCCACTGCACCCTGCATTGATCCTTGTTGAGCCCGTTTTATGGCAATCAGCTGCCCATTGGCAAGAGTTCCTCTATAAACCTGCAAAAATTGCCGGCATGAGCAAACACCCTGATTTTTCAAGAGTGGAAAAAATCATAATTATGGGAAATTTTCAATGTTATATACTTCATGTGAGTGTAACATAATGATGTTAGTTTTTTCCCTTTGAAGATGTACCCCATTCTAAAGCACGTTTACTATGAATAATTACAACATCCACTGAAAATATTATATGATTCCCCGAAAAATCTACATGCCAAGTATCTTGTATTAAAGGATGTTGGTGATGTTGCATCATTATAGTTAGCACTTACGAACCGCCAGTTCTTAGAGCTGCAGAAAAAGAAAACGAAATGACTTGCAGAAGGCTTTCTTAACGGAAAATTGACCAAAGAATAATAGCAAATGCATCTGATACAATATATTGAGATCACAAGAAATTGATTAACTGACGTTGGAAATTCACAAAAAGTAAGTAATTAACTGCTACATTAACAACATGCATAAGCAACTCACAATAGTAGACGCAATATATCCATGTCAGTCCCTCAACCTTTGGATCACAGTTGAATTGTTGTATGCGAGGGAAGCCATAGCATGCAATCAGAATCTTAGTTAGGGATTCTTAGATGTTCCCATCATTGGATTAGAAATATATGCATAACAACATAAGCTCCCTATTGTACAGGATTCAAATTTTGGTTTTACATTTAAATTAAAGCATTTGATCTACCATGTTTTGAATTATGGGTCACAATAGAGTAAAACCATTTCATTACAGCAAGGCTTGCCATTACGTTTTGTAAAGTCATAGGAAAGTAATTATTTTCCCTGCATACCAGTCTTTCTTTAGACAAATTAGGCCAGCTTGTCATCTGAGTCAATGGAAAGAAACTTCCCAATTATCTTGGACTCCATTACATGTAAGCATAATCATCTCTCCCTTTCTGGTATTTCATCCGAAATACTTGAGCTGCAATTGCAGCAGAAAGAGAGAGAGAGAGTGAGAGAGAGAGAGAGGGAGAGAAAGAGAGAGAGACCTTTCCATATCCTCCGGATCCGATGTCATTGGTTTCTGAAAAGTTATTTGTATAGTTCTTAAGTTCTTCAAGAGTGAAGCGTCTGACTCCCTCTAGTTGAGGAACACCTAGGCTGCTTTTATTTTCACCCCAATGGGCTGCTGCGTTTTAGATTTTTGTAAATAGAAAGCAAACAGTCAAACCCAAGATATGCAATAGTTTGACATCAGAAACCATAAAAAGAAAGAGTCTCAGTCTCAGTCTAATGGTACCAAAAGGATTGATCTCTTCCCTGGTTCTTTCTGCTCTCTTTTTCTGACGAAAAGCATACATCCCAGCTAGAAGCAATAGCAGCAGAAGGACACATCCCCCAACGGTAGCCCCGATGATAATGACAGTGCTGGATAACTTGCTTGATCCTGCCTGATCTGCTTGATGGGAAAGAGAGGAGTCATTGTATACTATTTAGACCAAATGGGAAACAGCACAAATAAATTCCTTTGAATTGCCAGATTCTGAATAGAATGGCGAAAATTACCGGCAAAATAAGGATACGTATCGCTAAGAAAATAGAGAGGGCCAAAGCCGTTTGGAGGCTGGAATGTCTGGTTGCTTAGTGCAAAACCTATAGCTGCAATCCCTGTTCTATTAAAACGATCCTGGCCAAACGGAAAGACTTGAAGTTTTATCTCAAGGTAATCAAAGGAATCCTTCATTGGACGACTTAAAGAAACTGAATCCGCAGCGAGTTGAAGGGACTTAAAGGAATCTGTCAGCGCCTTCTGGAGAGATTTATAGAGAGTTAAATTTCCCAAGTCTGAGAAGGAAGTAGCCCTGAAGACTAGTAGTCCTGTGTATGGATATGCACAGTTGCAGTTTGGGCTTGAAATCTGTTTTGCAATGCAGGAAGCTGGCGCGCAGTTAATTGGCAGTGCCACATATGAATAGTTTGGCAGGGTAACATTGCAATGACTTTCCGTCGTTCCTGTTTCCTGACAAACTGGGTTTCCCGCGAGTCTGTAAATTTCAAGACAACGAACTATCTTAATCTTGAGCTGACCCAAAAAAAAAACAAACAAACAAACAAACAAACAAACAAAAGCAAGCACGGGGCCTTGCAATTTAATATTTTAACTCAAAAAATTTTATCTTATTCTGTAATGGACAAAGAGGTAATGCAAACAAAACAATGTGGCTTACATTACGCTAACTTGATTTCCTCCAGTATAGCTAGAAATGAAATTCTCTCTCAAATCGATTAGTTTCAGCTGCTGACTAGGCCTTGATCCAATGTTCAAAGAACCATTGAGCATGTTGTTCCTTAGTACCCTGTCAGTGTAGCCAAAATCAACCATCAAACGGCCTAGAATCTGTTGTACTGAATCCAACATTACAACAGAATGTTATCATTTTAATTTTGTTTTGGCAGATGGATACCCAGCATCCATGAATGTGAAGCTGCGCTGAACAGAGATAGTTTGGTACTCACACAGTCTGCAAATTGGAAAGACTGAAGAGGCTAGAAGGAACCTGTCCTTGAAGTTGTGTGCGCTCCATCATTCTGCCACATAGCGTTAATCATAGATGAGGAGTTCCCCTTTATAATTCTGAGTTGATAACCAATATCCGGGCATTCACAAAGAGCTATTGAGGTGAAGGGTTTCTTTTCTTGTGGGGGCGGGGGTTTTGGGCAGAAGGGAAGGGGGGAGGGGCTAGATATCTGCCATGGTTCGCTTGCTAACAATGTAGATTATCAAGAAAACCAAAGCAAAAGCACACTTGTTGTAAGACTAGTATTGATGACAAATAGAAGCTTAGAATAGGCAAGTCTATATATGCTGTTCAATTGATAAAATATGAGAAGTGGCAGTAAAATTATGCAGCATGTCTAATTTAGAAGCATGGAATGAAATGACTGAACATTAAGGCAAAAAATGGTGCTAGGTTAAACATTATGCTATGGCCAATGATGATGAAGATATAATAAATATTAACGTTCAATAGATTTGGCAGCAGAACAAGGACAACTTGTTTGGGTTCTGCTCTATCTATGCAAAAAAATTTGATAGGGCAACATTTCAAGTTGAGAATATAACAAGGAGACAATTAGATACAACTGGTAGAACAGTGTTGCTAAAGACTAGCTTTATAAAATGCTGCATGTCCTACGCAATGTAGGATGAGAAAACATTTGAGTAGGAAAACTCAAAACACTTTGGGAAAATCTTTTCAGAGTTGTCATGCGTAATGGTTGACAAGCAAAAGTTCACAGAGGAAGCTACATCAGGAACTTGTTTCCAGAAAACCATATTGCTTGCGAGCCATAGCTAATTAGAATAATAAGAAATTTCACTCAAATAAATACTAGATTCCCAAATAAATGTCACCTTAATACCTCATAAAAAAAAATGTGCAAAAGTTTTGACTAATGGATTCACGGTTACTGATCAAATTTCTTTGCTATTTCTGCCATTTTTGCTTGTGTCAATATAGCAAATAATGTAGCAGGGGTTGTGCTCCTTGTGAATTCCCCAGGCCACTCTTGTGAATTCCCAATATGGTTAACAGAGAGAGAGAGAGAGAGAGAGAGAGAGAGAGAGAGATACAATGTTGTCAAAGACTGTAATGTTGATAACCACAGGGGAAAATCTGATGCATCAAAACTATTGTTGCTCAAGTCCCTGCAGACAGCATTGTTGTCAAAGAATGCATAAAAAGAATTGTTAAAACTATATTGAACATAAATAAATTGTAAAGGTCTATGCTAATAGGTGCATAAATCTTACAAGTAGTCGAGAAGAATCAGGCCACCGACATCAGGAACGGGCCCAGAAAATTGGTTGTTGGACAAAATCCTGAAAGTTTACCAACAAGAGTCATTACTATTATGAGAAGCAATAGTTGTAACCATTATGAAATCTTCATTTCATTTTCTATCTTGATTTTACTTACAACTCACTGACATTGGTAAGATTATTGAGGCTTCGAGGGATAGTTCCAGTTAAGGAATTCCTGTCAAAACGTCTGTGGCCCATGCAAAAAGTTTAATAGGACATTGAACAGCAGGAAGCTCAGCATGAAGTCATTCAAGTTTACGGTGTTGATACTTACACAACCTCCAAAGTTGCAACAAGGCCAAGGGTGGAAGGAATGCTGCCTCTGAGTTTGTTGCTGTCAAAGAGACTGCCAAAGAGTCAACCAGAAAAAATGATTTTGTTTGCAGTTGTACATATGAAGAATTCAACTGTTGACAGATCAACGACACCAAGAAAATTCAGGAAAAAAATAAAAAAAAGACAATCCATGAAGTGAAAGCACATTATTGTCTTTAATTCAGGCACTCAGTGAAACTAAATTCTAAAGTCACTCTACTGCTACATGAAGACTTAGTTACTAGTTAATAGAAGTAATACCCATGAAAAACGAGACCAACGTAAAGCAAACAATATAAAGAACGCGACCTTGAAGGGACTGTCAGACACATATTCTTCACAAAGTTAATCGTTGTAAAAGCTCAAATCCAATACTTCACTACTAAATTCAGCATGCTCAACCAGTAAGCGATAGCTTCAGCATTGAATATTTAACTAATTGTGAAACTTACACATGTATGAGTTTCATGTTTGAGCTAAAAAGTTGAGGTGGGATTGTGCCTGAAAGCTGGTTCTTTCCACAATGACTGAGTAAGATTTGTAAACAAATATTAACATATGAGGAATAAATTTCTCAGTGTACCCAGAAGAGAAAATAAATGCACCAATCAGTTGGATATCATAGACAAAGTTGACATACAAGTGTCTGGTGTTAACTAGCATATCAAGACCAGCTGTGGTGCTACTGGAGACCGGGATGGATCCAGTAAGTTGATTGTCAGTTAGATCCAACCAATAAAGATTAGATAGATTGCCAATTGAAGGTGGAATTGGTCCACTGAAGCCATTAGAATTTAGAGATCTGCAGTCCATCAATCAAACAAGAAAAAAGAGAACTTAGTAATGTAGACTTTCAGATATTTCGCCTGATAACTGATCCTCTTCGAGCTCTTTTAACACATTGTCTAGGATTCTGGAAAATAGCAACTTTTGATGGCATTGCGGTAAAGAGTAAAAATTACAAGTTGAAATCCTTACATATAGGCCAGACGCCGCAGAGATCCTATGGAGTCAGGGATAGGACCAGAGAAACTACAACCAACCAAAATTCTACAATGGGAGAAGAAATCAACAATTTGATTAGAGATAGTAATCAATCAAACAAGAAATCATTCCACCTTTCAACTCATTCTGTAGCAATCTATTCCCTTACAAGTTTGTAAGATTATTCAGATTCCCAATTGATGTTGGGAGAGGCCCTCTTAAGTCCTTGTTGTATGATAGATCTCTACATGAGGAAGCCAGTAATCAGAGAAGAATTATAACAATCTTAGGTATACAAATGATCCTCCTTATTTTATGTTGTTACCAATAAATCCATAACAGCGATGTTCGTCTCAAGTGCAAAAAATGTTAAAAGGACTATACTTAAGAGATTTAATTAGTGCAGTGCTGTAAGCAACCTGAGACGGTAAAAGATATAGGAGTAATGCAATCTACAAATAACTAACTAACTAAATAAATAAATATATATATGGAAAAACAGTAGGTGAAGTACTCATTTCTAGTTGAATGCTAAGCAAAAGAGAAGCAAATTGCAAAGAGAAGACGCACAGAATCTGCAATTCTGACAAAAATGATATGTCTCCAGACAGCTGGCCTATCAATCCCATGCTCGGCAATGTTCTGCAGTTGAGAAAGTTCAGGAAAATGTCATAACTACGCAGGAAGGATGTTAAAAGTCCCAATACTATATTAGAATGCGGAAATATGATTGCAATTTTCCACTAACTTACATGGCAGTTACTCGTGAACCGGTGCACCGAATGCCATCCCAATTGCTTCCACAAGGGTCCGAGCCCACCCAACTAGGCGGTGTGTTTTGCCAGTCATCCTTGAGGGCATTCAACTTACTAACTGTATCATCAGGAGTCAAAGTATACTCGATTCAGGCAGATTGATCACGAATGATTAACTAAAGTCAGCACATCTTTCGGACCCCAGATCCGTGGAGATTATGCTACGAAAAATAAAAAAATAAAAAAATAAAAAGGCTCAAGGAGAGTAGCAGCATCTGACTGCTGCTTGCTTGGCCAAATTAACAGACGGAAAAAAATGTGGAGCCAGACCCTAGTCCCAGATACCACAGTATGATGTCAAAAGTGTGCATTCCGGTTGATAAAACCTTCGTATGGCCAAAAAGAGAAATCTTTGGCTGTTCTTCCGAATAATTATATACAAGCTAACCGTACCGTATATCTTGGTTCTGTAATTTATCAAGAATAAGTCCATTGACCAGCAATGAACCAAACAAATGAAACAGAGGAGCACCAGATATTTTTTTTCTTTTTCTTTAGCTTAACTTACGGTCATCACCACTTGTCGAAGCTGAAACTACATAAAAACTGAGGAAGGAAACGAGCAGGAACACCAGGAAAGCTGAACTCATTTCTTCAACGAAAGCTCGAAAAGCTTTCTTCGAACTTCTATCTATCTATATATATACCTTCAATTCCATTTTCCCACGTAAATGTTGAAGAGCTGAATCATTACGTATCCCCAAGAAAACCTTACACACAACAAAACAACGCCGGCTTCAAAATCAACGTCTAGCTACTACTTAGCCACTAAACTGTACATAGTGGTTTGTCTTTCTTCCTTCTTGCAAAACGAAGTGATCGAGTTGGAAGGCTTTTGAATACAGTTTCCACAAGAGATAAGTCAAAATGAAAGATAGTTTTGAGCCTTTCCAGTATATAATTGCGTAAATTTATATGGCCCCTGCTCAGGAACACACTTACGGTGCTTGCAGATAATAGCAGAAAATGCCAAGAAAAAAAAAAAAGAATAAAGAGCATAATAAATTAATAAAAACACCGTGTTGTGCTTTTGTGCTCTGGATGTCCGTGAACAAAATTTGAATATTCGAATCAATTCTTTAGAAATTTAAAATTTAACTGATTGAATTAATTTATTTATAATTAAAAAAATAAAATTAATATTTAATATTAAATATATAAAAAATTTTAATATTATTTATATTATATTAAAATATTAATTGATTAAATGTAATTTTATATATATATATATATATATATATACGTATATGTAATTTATATATAATAAAGTTACATAATTAATTAATTCAATATATTAATGAATATAAGTGATTTAAATAAAATAAATTTAATATAAAGTGTAATATAATTTATATATTTTTTGAAGAATTAAATATTTGAATATAAATAAGTAATTTAAATTTAAAAATAAGTACAAAAATTGAATGCTTCAACGAACAAATGGAAACCTCTCTTTTTTCTTTTTGTTTTTCTTCTTTTAATTCTCAAAAATATATCTATTTATATGTCCGCACGCCTCCTACCAGCCACAGGCCAAGGATCATGACACTTAGTGTGCCATTAAAGAGTCAACGAAAAAAGAAGTAATGAGGGGGTTATCCATAGACTTTATTTTATTTTCTTTTTAGTGGTCAACGATTTTTGCTTTCAATGGTTTCTTAATCATTTAGCCCTTAGACAACTGTAGAGAGAGCTAAATCCATGAACTCCAAAATAGTTTTGCTTCTGGCAAGTGGGGTATACCCTACTATAAGGTGAGAGAATGGAATGAATTTTGATCAAATTATTCTATTTTTCAAGATAAAATTCAAGAGAAAATGGAAGCGATAAATGATGATAACATAACAATATTATTAATTGTGACAATAGCTTCTTTCCTGTACTTTACTGCATGCCTCGGGCTTTGCTCTCGAAACAGTTGAGAAGCTAAAAGAGGAAGACGAGCAACTCGCGAGACAGGGTATTCAAGGTTTAGGGCCTACTTATATTAAGAAAATTGAAAGGGGATCTATATGTATAAATATATATCATAGAAACTAAGCATAAAAAAAAAAAACTAAGTTTAAAGAAATTAGGAACCTCTTTATCGAAAGTGAATTTGAAAGTGATTTTTTTTCTTTTTAAGAACAAATAAAATTTAAATGTCAATTTTTTTTTCTTTTTAATGAAAATATAGGTAAAATAGGTTTTCTTTTTGTTTTTAATAAAAGGACTATATTTTTTTTCATTTTTTTAAAAAATAAAAATGAATTGAAAAAAGATATATGCATCTTTTAGTATCTTCTTAAATAGAGATATGTTTGTTTTCTAAATCTCATTTTCTTAAATTATTATTTTTTTAAAATAGGAACCTATTTCAATTGCTTTTTAATTTGTTTTTATTTTAAACAATATAAATAAGTGTCTCGCTTATCGATTCAAAAAGGTGTTAGGTTTTTTTATTTTTATTTTAGCCAAAATGTCCTGATCGTAATGATTTTTCTTCTGCACAGGCAGCTGGGTGAGAGATTAGAACTTGCTCCCCCGATGGCTCCTCGGCAGGACCAGTGAGCCCATATCTCTCTTTGCTGAAATCCACAGTGCTATGCTATGGACAGAAGCATTGGAACCAAATGTCCACGTCAAAACAGGCAAAAAGGCGAATGCAAAACCTTCCAGTAATATGTGTTCCTTCCATAAACGTAATCCACTTTTTGGAAAGTAAAAATCCACCTGTGTTTGCTTCAAGACATCCCAATTCATATCGTCATACAAAGGGAACGTTTTGGTATAGACTCGAAGACGGTTAAAAATTTAGGCAAAAAGTTTAAATTCGTCTCTAACGTTTGGACTGCTGTTTAATTATAATTACAACATATATATATATATTATATATCATGGGCATCTCACATTTAGACCGTTAAATAATTTGACCTATTTTTATTACTTGACCATTAATTATGCTGATGCGCATCACTCACTTGCCATGTCAACAAATTGCATCTTAATTTTTTGATTTTTTTCATTTATTGAAAATTTATTTATGATATATATATATATATATATATATATTAGGCAAATAAAGTTTTTTTTTTTTTAAATACAATCAAAAAATCATTTCACACTCTTCTCTCTGTACAACATGGCCTGTTCTCTTCCTTTTTTTGAATTTGTTTAAAGTTTGCATTAATGATTGACAATTGACAATTGGAAGTCCCCGTATTCTTCTTGATAGTGAAATTGATATTTTTTGTCTATCAAAATCACGGTATTGACTTGACTTAGCCTATTTTACATTTATATTAAGATCCAATGTATTGTAAAAGCAACTTTCATAATAAACAAACTACAAAAGCTCTTTCTTAGACGTTGTGGAATCACTAATGTCCCTCTTAAGTGTACAAATTGGCATTTACAATACCCTTTTATGAACTATTTCTTCATTTTCCCAAAGCACTTCAACAATTTTTTTAAGGAGGCATTTTGTTTTCTTGTGTGCCTAGTGAGAAAATATATCATTGGCATGCCAATATACTGACCATGGGTCAATGCTTTCATGAGATGTTAGGAGTATAACCTAAGCACCCAATCTTTAATGTACAAATGGTTTAAACTCTTTAACCTTTCCTTGAAATGGAGAAACATCCTTAATAGCATTAAAGATTCTTTGTTCATCTTTTGTATTTTCTATATGTGCCTAAGATGTGTGGGTGCATAATAAGGAAACCAAAATGTGCCTCATCCCATTTGTCTAGAAGATCTTTAATTTTCCTCTCAATATCTTGGCTAACCCCTACTCTAATCCAGTTTTATAGCAAGAAGTCAAAATTGTACTCTACAAATGTAATGGTATGGATTCGGGAGCTCCTTCTTTAGCCCTATTCCAAGCCAATACTTATCATTATGATAGGCAAATAGACTTGGATAGTGGGACATTTCCCTATCATTGAGCTCAGTACCTATGTCATCAACAACTACATTATCCCACTTAGACGAACCTAAATTCTAATGACTGAGAGACCATTGTTGATGAGTATAGCTTAATTAGTGACAAAGAATATCTTGTTTAAAGATTACAAAAAAAAAAAAAAACCTTAGTTATAACAAGACCCTTATAAGCATGAAAAAATAGGGATCACCCTTTATTCTTTTGTGTACTGTCATCATTAAATAAAATTGTTTAATTATAAACCTTTTTATATGTATGTTCATGAATTTCATACATCAAACATATAATGCATAAATACTATAAATACAATTATTTTCTCTCTAACATTGTAAAACAACTAAGATACAATAAGGAGTTCATAACTAGTGAGACGTACAATTCTAATTTAATTACATCTCTAACACCATTTATCTATTCTTAGTTGTTTATGCTTACTCCCTCAGCCCAAATTGTTGTTGGAGAGTTATCAATCATTAAGATACATCCACTAGGCATCACTATTACACCTTCCCCTATTAATGCCCTTGTAAGCTAATTTATTTATCTATGAAGACTGTATAGCAAAAGGATGTTAGGAAACACATCACCTTTGTGCCACCGCTATAGACACGATTGGTTGACGATGTTTTTGACTAAAATTAGCACTAATCAGTGCGTCTCGTCTTGCTTATCATAATAGTACCCACTGCTCGCCCAAAAAAACCTCAATTTGCTCTAATTAAAAGCTTAAAACTAGATGTTGTTATTAGTTTTAACCTTTAATCGACCCTTTTCTAGTTGTTGTCCTAACACGAAACTAATACCAAATAGTTTAACGACTTATGATCTACTCATTGATGTACTTTTTGCACCAATTGAAGACTGTGACATCTTGTTACAACAATTGGCTATTCCTCTGCCAATACAATACCTAGATCAAAATCAACTCAAAAACACTATTTTGAAACTAGATTTCAATGTTCCTTACTAAAAACACCTTTTAAAAGTTGTTGTAAACGTGTTTGTAAATTCAAAAACTTAGAAATCAATAGACGAAAGGGTTTGTTACAGAAAGGAGTAGGAATTGGGCTATGAAAACTCAAATTTAAACTTTTATGGATAAAGAACTTATTAGGTAGGGTTGGTAGCCAAAGGAAAAAGAAAGGAAAAAAAAAGGAAAAGCAACAAAATAATGTGGAGCAAAAAAAAAAAAAAGCAAATTGGCGTATAGAAAGATAATAAAAGAAAGGAACAACAAAAAATGGTGTGAAGAAGGAAAGCAAAAAAGGAAAAAGAAAAAGAAAAAAAGAAGAGAAAAAGAAAAAAAAAACAAAGGAAATAAAAAGAAAGAAAAAAATATTAAAAAACAAATTCAAAAAATAGGGATACAAAATTTTTGGTGGCAACTCTATTTCAAGAGCCCTAGGTTAGCCTAAAATATAAAATAATATCATTTCTTTTCTAATTTTTTTTTCTTTTGTAAAGCAAAATCATTAAAAAAGGTTATTTGAAACATTCCAAATAAGAGAGAAGAGGAAAATAAATAGAATTTTAATATGAAAAATATAAGAATAAAAATAAATAAATTGTAGTATTGTTGCATGGAATGGCCATTTGAGTTGGCTGCGACTTTTGCCAAATGTAAATAAGTTCTTGGATCTTAAAGAATCCTAACAATACAGATTGAGTCACTACTAATATTCCAATCACAACTAAAGTGATTAATGGTGACTCCAAAGTCAACACATACATACTATGACACCTTCCCTCATATCCATGTTTGTCAAGCCCTTTTCCCCTCATCGAGAAGCTCATCACAATAGGGTCAAGTTAATGTCTTTTTGTTTAAATGTGATGGGTTGCATTTAGAGAAAGATGATTATGGACTTATATGTGTTAACTAAACCAAATTATGTTATCTAAATGATTTCTTTATATCAGCTTCCCAAGTTCACCAAGTTTTTTATGTTGAGGATCTAATTAAGAAAAACATTTATTATGTGATGAGACAAATTCCTTGAGATTTATTTAATATTGCTAAGGAAGATAGTGAAAATTTGCAAGATATATTTTAAAAAGAGCCTTACGAATTTAGATAAAATGTAAAATCTTTTATAAGTAATGAAAAAACTACTTGGATTAGAAAAAATGTGCTAAGGACTATACTTGACCTATAAACAAATATTATGCAATCTAAGAAAGATGATCATTTTAATGAAAATTTAAGATTTTTATGGCACACTTTGGGATTGGATAGATATAAATGATTAAAGGTAAAAGCATATTTTTTAGTTTGTTAGGTGTTACAATTTAATTTGTAAATTTTTAGTTTTACTATTTAATAAATATTTACTTTTTTTTTCTATGAAACTAACATCTTTAATTTTTTTTTTATAAACAGATAATATGAAAAGACTTAAAACCTACAAGAAACAAAAAAGGAAATTTAATCTAATAGTTTTGGCAAATTCATTTTCAAACATTTTGAAAATAATACAATAATTAAACGAGGATAAAAGTGTTGAGAAGGAAGGGAGCCTGAGTATAAGAAATAAATAGTAACAAAAAATTAAAATCTTATCTATTGTAGATGACCAAATTGCATTATGACAATGGGTGGAACAATTGGAGTTTTCAATCTTTACTAATGGTATGTAAAATACTTTTAGGCCATTTAATGAATATTAATAAAATCAAATAATATATTTGTCTCTTACTTTCTTTTATCATAATATGACTTTATCATAATTTGTTCTTTTTTCTTTTTCATAATTGGTCCAGTTCTTTTAGAATTAATCAAGAGTTTATGTCTAAGACACAAACTTTATATAATCTAAAGATGTAGTAACCAGTGCAAAAAGGGAATAGTGAAGGTGTTAAGTGGCTGGTTTCAACACATTTTATATTCAATTAATTTGTTGGTTATTGTACTTATTTTTAATGTGTTGGCATTATTTTAGGGCAAGAAAAGATGTAAGGACCTATAATAATGAGTGAGGTGAACATAAAAAGTTTAAAAAAGAATAAACCTATATTTTGAATGTTAAGAAGTAACCCATTAGTCCCAATAAGAAGACTTTGAATGAATTCAACAATTTTCTTGGTTAGTTGGAGAAAATTCCTAATATGGTGCCACTAAATGTTAAGAATTAACATATGGTGTCAATTGACAATAAGAATAAATTATGAGAGTTTGTCTAAGTAATATGATGAAGAAATTTTTTTAGTACAAGTTGCCAATTTGTTTTTCTAACTTATTAATTGTATTTTAATCAATGTAAAAAAAAATATTTAGTTTCTAAAAAAAAGAGAAAATGGGTACTAACAACAATTATGACAAGTTGAAGATTGTATAGGTGTTGGTTGATGAGAGATTACTTCACCCAATACAAAACCAATAAAATCAAAATAAAATATTGATTAAAAAAGTACTTACATAGTGATATCTCAATTTGCTCATATATTAAAATTTTAAAAAATCACTTATTCATTTTAACCAAAAAATTTAATAGTGAAATTTATTATTTATTTATAGAAGAAATAATCTTAATTTGTTGAAGATATTGTGAGAGTGTTTATTGATTTTATGTGATCTATGCAAAAGAATATGGAAAATAAAGTGTAAAAGAAGTTGGAACTTGAACTGCACAAGAGGTTGAAAGTTTATAAACTTATAATGAAATAAGAAATATTTACTATAATTCTCTTAGGTTTTTAACAACACAATATTAGTTTGAACATTAATGCCAACTTATCAATTATGTTTTTTATAGGAGTTACTTCACTTGGTGCTACTTTTAGTGTTCTATGTTAACATAACTAACAAAGGAATCATCAATTTTTAACGAGTGCACATAGTCCACTCAATCAGGTATACCTAAAGACATAAGTCATTTGTTTACTTGATTCGTATTTATTGCTTACTCAATTACAATTAGTTGATTTTATCTTTAATTGGTGAAACTCATATTTCCTTAATTACTTACTTTTTATATGATGATAATAATAATGATGATAATGTAAATTGAGCAAATATTTTATGGACAAAGCCTTTAATTTGATTGGTTTTTTCCTTTGCAAATTATATTAGACCTGATCACATAATGATAATGTTTGTTTGGATTTTATATTTGTAAACTAAGACTTTGAGTTGACGAAGATAATGATGGTTATATTTTAAAATTTATATTTGTTTAGATACTTGCTAAATTGTCTTAGTATTTAATATTTTAAAAATTGTATGTTAATTATGAATAGTTAAAGTATCAAATTAGTAAAAACAATTTAAAATAGTTGATTTTTCTATCAAAAAAACTTGTGCTTATTTTGAAATTAACCTCTATCTTTTAATTTCAAAATCAATATCATTTAGTTTCAAAATAATTAATTTTATTACTCAAAACTATTGTTTTTATATTTTAAAATCGTTGCTGTTATAACTAAAAATATATTGTCATTTTATTTCAAAGCTATTACCTTTAAGTTTTAAAATGCTATCATTTCGTTTAAAAAACACTACTTTTTAATAATGGTGCTACTATTTTTTCTAGTCAAAATTGTTGCAATAGGAAACTTAAAATGTGCTCATCATTTAAGTAATTGTTGACTCTATGCTTATAATATATTATGTAAAATTTTATAAAATCAATGTCATTAATTGTAAAAACTAATAAATAAAACTTTTATTATAATGATTTTATTTTCATTGCAATAATTTTTACAACAGTTATATAAAGGTTATTACAACACTTATCTAATGTGTATAGTCAAAAAAAATCACTACTTTAAATATAAATAATAATTTTAAATATTTAAGTACCAATTTCTAATCATTACTATAAATATTTTATGATGTACTATTTTTTGTTAATTTTAATTTTTTTAACAAATATATTATTTTATATAAACCATGATATAAAGGCTACATCATTGTAATGAAGACCTCTAAAGTGAAAAGTGTGGTGAAAAATCATATATTAAAGTATCTAAAATACATTATTGATATTATTATTAATATTTTTTTGGTATAATATTATTTTTAATAACTCATTTCTCATTTAATATTAATTTAGTATTAATAATTTATTATCAATGATCTATTTTTTTATAAAAAAATTAATTAAAAAATAGAAAAAATTTTAATATAGTTTGAATTTATTTTATTTAATTATAATTATTAATTATTATTATTATTATTATATATATATATGATAATAATTAATAATTATAATTATATATTTTTATTTTAACGTGGGTTGTGAATTGTGGTATACGTTTTTCATTTTTTTTTAGTACTTTTATTAAAAAATGAATGCTGACATAAGCTTCGAATCCCTGTGCTCCTCCACAGAATTTAGGAGACGGAAGTCGGGAAATTTAACGAACGATAATCTTCCGCGTATATTTTGTCGTCTGGCTAAAGATAAAGGGGCACCACAAAGAATTTCTCTTTACTTTTTATATTTTTTTTTTTATGATAACGAGCCATCCAGTCTACCAACCACTCTCTTCTACCACCCGCATCCCTTGCGTCGGTTTGTAATAATTGTGGCTTCGGCATTTGCCAAGCTACAGATTACAGGCGTGTGATGTTTCTGCCCACAAATTACAGATGACAAAAAAATGCTGCATTTTAAGTGGCTTGTGTTTCTCTCTTGCAGTTTCTCTCCCAAGTCGCTATATAATCTATACTAATTGAAGGTCAAGAAGAAAACTGTTTGTGTTGGGTTGGCCATAAAGTAAATATCAGTCGATACCTTGGCCAATTCGCTCTGCACAATTGCCGCCATGGGTGAACACTCGGTTCATGACCCTCTTATTGTTTCGCGTCCAGGTCCCAGTAAGCCGGCTGTCTTGGTATCCTCGGCTAAATGGATATTGAAAACTCTAATCTGGGTGATTTTCGTTGCGTGGGTTGCTCTTATCTTTCTATTCCCAACACAATTTGGCAATGAATTGTTTGAGAAATGGACTCGAGCCACTAGTGGAACGCTTTTTGGCCTCACAGGTTCGTCTCTCATCAACTGACATTTACTTTTTGTTCATTCACTTGGTTCGTTTTATTTCTGCTTGTTTGTGTTGTGCTTGGCCACGTATGCTGCAACTGCCAGTTTTGCATTTGAATTGTACTGTAGGAAGCATATTCGTGATATTCAGCGGACCACTTCTCGTTATTGCGTTTCTTTCCATAGCTCACCTCATGATCTCCGAGGAAGAAGGCTTCCAACACCATCAGTACGACCCTTAATAGCATCCGTCTAGCTGCCACTGATTTCTGTTGTTCTTTCTTTCTTTCCTTCTTTCTGTTTTTTCGCGTTTGCAACATTTTTTGTTCTACACATGAACTTTCAATTTGTCAATTCACAGCAAGAAGAGTTGGAAACCACCAAGAGTCCGGCTGTGGACATTCCCTATTCTTGTGGATTGCTTTCTTGGGGTTGTCTCTGCTGCAGAGTTCATTGGCATTCTCCTATTTGTTGTGTACCTTGTCTGCGCTGTTTATACTTATACACTGCGGAACCTCAGCCTTATATCGGAGTTGCGTTTAACTTCTAAAGAAGTAAGGTAAATCGGTTTCCCTTCACCAAAAAAATTTAAAAAAAAGACAGAGTTTTGAACAATGTCTATTTTTTTCTCCCCTACTGCCCTTTTTCTCCCTTGTAAATCTTTAATTGACTTCAGTGTCTTCCTTTCTATTTTAACTCCCTATTTGGTGCTTTGTTTCAATTTGTAATAACAAAGTAAAGTATCGCTGATTCCAAATTTTCTTACTTGCGGTCAAAAATAACGCACTTGCCTCGGGCATCCTTCATGTTATGGAAAAATAAAAAAATGTTACAGTCCACAAGGTCAACATATAGTCTCTGTGGCTTTGATTCTCTTTTGGATTGCTCACTGGTAGATCCTTTGATGATTTTGATTGATATACAGATTCTAGCATTAAGATTCAACATTTCAACTGGAGTAGGCTTCTTGTTAAAAATCTAGCTAGGATGTTCAAGTAAGAATTTGGACATTAAGGTTGCAGGGAACCAGTTTTGGGGGTATCAGTTAATGAGAACTTAGGACACTGGAAAAGTCTAAACAGTAGCACATTATGTCTTACTTGACTACTGTTAATTTGGGATGCATTTACAAATGGTTCGCAAACTATGTAAATTCCTTTGACATGAAAACTGCATCTGTCACTGTGGAATGAGTCTTATTGCTAACTGTTTAATATTTCAGCATCTGGATACTAGAATTGACAGGACTCCGCTTTGGCGCGATTGGATTAATTTTCCTGGCATTTTTGTTTCTTCCAATTGCAAGAGGATCTGTCCTTCTGCGCTTCATCGATATCCCTTTTGAGCATGCTACAAGATACCATGTATGGCTGGGACACCTAACAATGCTGCTGTTTACTCTCCATGGGCTATTTTATGTAATTGCTTGGGTGATGCGGGGCGATCTCTTACATGAAGTGAGTTTGCCATTATGGTATTTTCGGCATATCTGCAATCTGTTCTTGCTCAAATTGCATACATAAGCATATGAAGTTACATTTTTTTTTTTCCTTTTTGCACTTATGCACCCAACTGTTGGTTGTTTGCAACAAATTTGTGCTTTTCAATTTTTTTGCTATATGAGTGGCCATAGGTATGCATTTGCTTAAAAAGAAAAAAAGAAAAAAAAAAAAGCTAAAGGAGAATAAACATAGGAATTGTATATGGTGGAAGTATTAAAAAGAAAAATTAGAACAGTGAAAATCACTATGTTGAAAATAATGTTGAGATTCTTTCTTAAGAAAATATGAAAAATACAAAAAATAAAACATAAAACAGATTGATCCACCAGATAGACAGAGCTTGAAGACCCAAGCATTTCAAAACAATGTGTATAGATGATAATGACTATTAACAGGAGAAAATGATATATTAGTTCTTATTATTCATCTTCAAAATAAATTGTTCTGCTCCTCCCCTAATGTATCAATCTTAGTATACCGTGCTTATTACAAGTAGGGATTCTTACTCATAGGAGATGAGAGCAGTCCTCATGATTGAGAGAGGCATATGGTTGGATGAACTTGCTAAAAGAACTATTATTTTGTTTTATCTGTTGTTTATTGTTTCGTGCAGATATTGGAGTGGAAAGATATTGGCATTGCCAATTTGGCTGGAGTTATCAGCCTTGTAGCTGGTCTATTGATGTGGGTGACATCATTGCAGCCTATAAGAAGGTGGAACTTCGAGCTCTTCTTTTACACCCATCAACTATACGTGGTCTTCATCCTCTTCTTGGCGTTGCATGTTGGTGATTTCATTTTCAGTATGGCTGCTGGTGCAATATTTCTTTTCGTGCTTGACCGATTTCTGAGATTCTGCCAATCTCGAAGAACTGTTGATATTATATCAGCCAAGTGCCTTCCTTGTGGAACAGTGGAATTGGTCCTCTCAAAACCTCAAAGTAAAAAAGAGTTCTTGCATATCTCAAGTATTATCATATTAATATCACAACTTTTGTTGCCACAATTAATTTCTGTTTCCTCTTTGACCATGTAGATCTGAAGTACAATGCCCTCAGCTTCGTTTTCCTTCAAGTTCGTGAATTATCTTGGCTGCAGTGGCATCCATTCAGTGTTTCATCTAGTCCTTTGGATGGTAAATATCATCTATCCATTCTAATAAAGGTTCTTGGAAAATGGACAGAGAAACTTAGAAGAAATGTCATTAGCTTATCCGAGGCAGAAGAGAAGGATTTACCTTTTCAACATCGTCAAAAGATAACAGCTTCTGTTGAGGGGCCATATGGCCATGAACAGCCATACCACTTGATGTATGTACTCTATCCTTCAGTTTTCACATCCTGGACATCTGATTGGATTAGCTGATCTCTCACAACGTAGCAAGTTCTATGACCTACCTTGATTTCTCTCACATACATTTGTTGTTATGCAATGACGGCCACGGAAACTCCATGGGCTACCTTGAACTCTAAGATGGAAATTGTAAACCATCTAAATGTATGTGAAAATAATGAACCAAATATCTTTACTTTACATCTAACAAGAGAAATTAGTTGTTTAAGTTGCTCGTGTGACAAAATTTATTCAAACTAGGATCTATCATATGTTCAGCTTAATAATTTTACTGTGTAATTTATATTTGGCTACTAATGAACTGACTGTGTCAATCTTGTTTTTATAGGTATGAAAACCTTGTTTTAGTGGCAGGGGGAATAGGGATATCACCGTTCCTGGCAATCTTGAGTGATATTCTTCACCGTGTTGATGAAGGGAGACCTTGTCTACCAAGGAATATCTTGGTTGTTTGGGCCATAAAAAAATCAAATGAGCTTCCTCTTCTATCAACCATTGATATGGAGTCAATTTGTCCAGATTTTTCTGACAAACTAAATCTTGAGATTCTGGTTTATGTTACTCGACAATCGGACCCTTCATTGGTAAGTTGGGCTATGTTCTTGATGCTCTTTTACCTGCCTTGGAATTTCCTGTGTGGTCTTGCCTATCTTGTATGAATAAATTATCGATTTCATTGGATCTTGATTAGAAGTATTGATATCATGTGCAGGAAGAGGGCAAAGTTCACAAAGCTGAAAATTGTTCCCTCTGCCCTTTGTCCAAGGGATGTGGAATGTCAGTTTTGGTTGGTACAGATGATAGTGTGTGGTCTGGAATATATGTCATTGTATCAACAGTGGGCTTCGTTATTTTGCTGGGTTTGATGGATGTCTTCTACATAAATCCATTTAGTATAGCATCGTGGTGGTATAAAGGACTCCTTTTCCTAGTATGTATGGTTGCAAGTGTATTTATATTTGGGGGTGCTGTGATTTGTTTATGGTTACAATGGGAAAGGAAAACTTCAGCGGGAGAGAAGTATGATCAGGAAAGTGGGATAAAAGTTGACAAGAGGCAGCGTGATGAACCAGGTACAACTAAGGACTCTCCTCCAAAAAGTCATGCAAATGCAACCACCATCCGGTATGGATTAAGACCAGACTTCAAAGGTATGCATCTTTTGGATGCTATAAATTTTCTTAATGTTTCAACTCTGAAGAGCATGCACTTGTGTGTGAGTTTGTGTGTCTGTGGGTGTCTGTGTGTACATGTTCGCATCAGTAGAATATGACATTGTCACAGATTGATAAGTTGGTGCAGTCGGTTGTTTACAATGGTTTCCAAAAGACCTAAAGATAGGCCAAAGTCAGCATTGCATAAAAGGAAAGTGACAGTCAGCCATAGAAAGAAAGCAGTTAGCTTTAGTTTATCTTTTTAGCCCCACTTTTGTTTCCAATGTTATTTCAATCAGATGATAAAGGTTAGGCTGATTCAGTGCATCTTCAATAGGTCTGCACCCTTTCATTAATATTATGTTATCGTTGACTATTTAAAACCTATTGGAATAATTGGTAGTCATTGAAAGAATACGAGAAAGATGTTGGGGTGTGGAGCAAACCAGTTCCTACACATAATATAAATTTTCTTCACACAAGGAGATGTACATACTCCTAACAACCCCCCCCTTTAAAGTACGGAAATGTGTTTGTGTCCCATGCACGATCAAGAGCCGCCTAAACAACAAAGACACGAGCTTGCCCTTCCCCTGCTACATGGATATTTAATCATCATAATCCTAATGCTTGTGTGTTCCTTAACTAATTGTAGAGATATTTGGCTCTATATCCAAGGGTTGGGGCTATGTTGATGTGGGTGTGATTGTATGCGGTCCTCCAACGCTACAGTCCGGAGTGGCTAAAGAAATCCGATCGCATAATCTGAGAAGAGAAGTCACCGAGCCGGTCCTCCATTTCAACAGCCATAGTTTTGATCTGTAGGCACCAGAAGCGAGCTCACTCCAGCGATCGAATGCCTTGGAATCACACAACCTTCGACTGTATTGTTATTGCGTCACCTACATCCAATCATGTAATATATGCAATGCATGCGATTATGTGAATATGCCCCACCCCCATGTTCCCCCCCCCCTTCGATATATATACATATGTATGTATATATGTATGTATCTGTTTCTACTTATTGGAGAAGCACGATAATTAGTGAAAGGTCTTGTTAGCATTACTGTTTTCTTCTTTCCTTCCAATCAAAGACATAATGCACTACACAAAATCATTAACGTAGTAATTACGCAGAAATAGAAGTGATGAAAAATGAAATTGAATATAATTAATAATATAATATAAGTTTTTATATTTTCATTATCTCAATTTTTATATTATTAAAATAATATATGTATTATTATATTAATTATATTTAATTGTATTCATCATTTTTTATGTGCAATAAGTGTTTTTCAAATGAAAGGAATGTAATGAACTGGTGGCCATCACAACCAGAAAAAAAAAAAAAAAAAAACATGACATTCAAATCTAAAATCTTTTTTGTAAAAAAAAAAAAATGTTCGAACGGCAACGGTGTTTTTGGGTTAGTTTTTGCATCTAAAATAAATCTCTCTTTCTCTATGATCTTAAAGGCACCTTCTCTCGGGAACTTGATTTTCTTATTAGAATCACCAAACAAATAAGACAGCGTACACCCGTAACAAACTCGAAGTTTAAAAGTGAAAACTTATCAATGGAAGTTTAACGGATATTATTTTTTCTTTAAAAAGTAGCTATTAAAATAGAATATACAGTACTTATATTTATATTATTTAAAATCTTTTATTTTTTATTAGATACTGAGAGTTAGATTTGTTTGTAATATTAAGACTAATAAACTGTTATTACATATAATACATATCAAAATATTTAGAATTGAGACTTTGTAAAAGTATATGGATATTTTATTTTTTCTTATTTTTATTTTAGGAATAAAAATTTGTATGTTTTTGAAGAATGATAAGACCATCGGATCTACCTATTTTTACCCTCACCCGATCTGTAATGGGAAGGTTAAGGAAAACATTTTATGAAAATAAATATATTATCTATATACTATATCATTATTTGCTATTAATGTAAGTAATATAGACTTTTATCTCTATGTAAATAAAAAATATATGTATAATATAAAAAAAATTAGATACACAAAATAAATAAACATAAATAAAAGTAGAAAGAAGGTATATTACTCTGTAGTGAGAATAAGATGTCTTTAAGTGTCAGGCAAGCAATCACTTGAGAATGAGGAAGGTCGCCATATATCAGGTACAGAATATAATATAAAAATAATTCATAATATTTTTTTAACAGAACACTTCTTGGTAGGGCAACTATAAAGACTTCAAAACGAAGTTTATATAATCAATTAAAACAAAAAGAAAAAAAAACATATATATTAGTTATTTATAATATAAAGACGATGATTTATGTTTTCCTTTTTTTTTTTTTTATAAAAGAATATTTTGAAAACGGTAACTCGCAACATTCTAATCACGAAAGAATGTTTTTATTGTTGTGTTTAACTTATCTTATTTACCAATAGATTAAAAATACGTGTTGTATTTGTATAAGTAAATAATTTTATCATATCATTAAACTCTTACTTAAAGGATTATTCAAATGCTGAATATGACATATATCAACTGCTTTGTTATTTTAAATTAAAATATAGGAACAAATTTAGCTAAATTATTTTTAAAATAAATTAATTTAGATTTTTTGTAATTGAAATTATATTTACTTATAACCAATTACCTAAGGTTACGTGCACATCTTTCGAATTTAATGGAAATAATAAACTAACTCCGTGGAGAAATCTTTAAAAAACTGATTACAACTTCAATAATTTTACCTTGATGAAGTTTTTGTATTAAGTAATTTGTAATTTCAAATTTAAGTGGAAGCAATATAAAATTCTGAATAGGGGGCAAAATTTTTATCCTCCTTTAAGTTATATATAATTTATTTTATTGAGTGAGGACAGACAGTCTTTGTCCATTAATGGACTGGTTAGTGTCAATTTACTAGTAGCAATGCTTAAATGCATGAAAAGCAAATAAATAAGAAAAACAACTGATTTTAAAAGAAAATCTTTAAAGAAAAAATAAATTAAAAGAAATCATCTCGTTTTGACAATAAAAGATCAAATTTTCGATCCATCGATCTTTTGGGTGTGCTTTGATTCAGGTAAAGATGCAATTTTTTTGATTGATTATGACGTGGGTTGTGCAGTGGGATGATAAGATCCTCTTAATTAAAAGGTTATTATTAATTAAAATTTTTAATATTTTTATATTAATAAGTATAATTATTTTTGTAATATATATAATTGATAAAAAAAATTTTAAGAATAGATTATTTTTTAACTTTTAAATTTATAAATATATAATATTTGATAAATTTTTTAATACAGATATTCAAATATATCAAAATTTTTAATTTATCAAAAGTCAAAATTGTCTAAAAAAGAATTACTAAAAATTGATATTTTATTTGAAGAGATTATTTGTTTAAATTTTTTAATTTTTTATTTTTATTTTTCAATCTCTAATTACTCATCATTTAGTATTAGGGTCTTCCACTACTTTTCTATTTGCCTAAGTGGCAAGCGAGTGGTGATGTCAGCATCGCCTGGAGTTAATGCAAAATTAACCTGCGAGACTATGAAAGCGCGGTGGAATATTAGGATTTGAATTGCAAGGTATAGGATTTGAGTCCTAAGACTACAGAAGAAGTGTGGTGAAATGTTAAGATGTTAATTACAAGATATGAGATTTGAATTTTACGTTGAAAATATAAAATTTCACCATAAGGTTTTTTTTCTACTTCAATAATGTTCATGGAAATTAGTATAAAAGTAGTGTTCTTAAAGATTTTACTTACGTTCCATAATCTTACTATTACAAAAAAATTTACAAAAAAAAAAAAATACTACTTCACATTGAAAAATGTTCAAAATTCTATTAATTGGCTTGTACATATTATTTTTCCCTACTATTATTAGCTAGAATATAATGAATCTACCAATAAGTTGAAGGAAATATAACCTATTAGTAAGTCATCGGATACAAAGTTGAAAAGCACTCATGATGACACCAATTCAAAGCATGACATTGTATAAGAAAAAAATCCTAATGAATTTATTATATTTTTTACTAAATATTCCAACTTATAGCTCCCTTGAGATTGATAAATCTCTCAAAAAAGAACAAGTCCGTTTTATTGGTTGATTTAGACAAAACTAATAAGTTCATAAATGGTAAAAATTTGTTATTATAAAATAAAACTTAATGTTATTATACTTCACATTGATTTCTAGATAATTTTAAAAAATATAATTGATCGAGTATTTTTTAGAGTAAATTTTTTTTTTATTAATAAAGTTTTTTTAGGGTAAAATATGTAATTTTTTAATAAAAATAATTAAATATATCAAATTTTTAATTTATTAAAAACTGATCCATTAAAGCGGATCGCTTGAGAAGATCAATGTATTATTTCTCTATTTTCACAATTTTTTTATTCTCAATCCCTAATGTCTCATTATAGGAAAGATTTGAATCGTAGGCCATTAACTTTGCTTGGTGAACGAAGAACAAAAGCAAGGGAAAGTATAGATTAAAGAATAAGAATAATGAACAGTCGTGATGAGGTCCTTGTAGCTCTGACAAGCCCTATCGCAACAGCCTATAGATTTGGCAAACGCACCACTGACAAGGAAGTACATGAAGGTAGACAAATTTTTCTATTAGAACCCAGACCCACAGAAGATCAACCCAGGATATTTTTAGAATTCCCTTTTTGGTCATTCATGTAATATGAGGGAGGCCATGGATGATTGTTCTAGGAACCCTTAGTTCACATTATATGGTGTGTGCTGAAGGGAAGTCGTCTGAGTAATACAATAGGTCTCTCTCTTTACTCTCTCATCCTTTTCAATTTCTTCTCATCCTCATTCCTTTAGCTTCTTCTCTTATCCTAACATTCTGGTATCAGAGCACTGATCTAATTGGTACTCCACTCCACTCTGGAAAAGAAGCATACTTTTGTAATGACAGAAGCTACTCATCTCAAAACTATCGATGAACAGTTGAAGAAACATGATCAACAAATTCAAACGTTGGTGGAGAAGTTCTAGGCATCGGAGGCGCTACCTGCTCAAATGCAAGCTATGGAGAAGCAACTCATGGAAACCTTCCAAGCTGGTTCATAAGCGTCCTTAAAGTAGTTGATGGAATTATTCCACTTACAAGGCTCGATTCAACCCAAAGACAAGGGGTTGGTGATCGAGGCCCATTTCATGGCAGCAGCTCAGTGTATATTACCCTCAACTCGGATTCATCCCCTAGATTCTGGTGAAGGCAGTTTCTCAGGAACTCGGCAGACCACAAAAACCCTGAAACCAGCACCAAAACTTTTTAAGCTCAAACTGCAGTTCTTTTGATGGAGAAAATCCTCGTTGTCGGCAGCAGCAAAAGTGTAACCAGTATTTCTAACATTATAACATCAAGGAATCAGAACGACTGGAGACGATGGTGATGCATATGAGTGGCAAGGCCAATGTCTAGTTCCAAGGCTAGATCACAACCAAGCCCAATGGCTTGCTGTCCCTGTTTGAGTGAGATTTATATCGACGATTTGGTGGCCCATCCCAGCCTGATGTAATTAAGCTTCATCAAATAGAGGCGGTAAGGGACTACTAACAGCAATTCGAACAACTCCATTCCCTGTTGTTGGCGAACAATCCTTCCTTGTCAGAATCTTTTTTTTCATTTTGAGCTTCCTTAGTGAGCTCAATGAGGAGATCCGACCCATTATCAAGATTCTGAAATCGTTGTTGCTAGATAAAGCCTCTGAGTTTGCCACGCTCCATGAGGTTGTTGTGGATGTTATCAAGCAAGAAGAGAAAACAGAGCAAATCCAACAAAAGCACCGATGACAATCTTTCTAGCTGTTATCAAGGTATCATCGATTGCTACAAGGCTTCCAGCCAAACAAGATAAGAAGCAGTGGGAAGAGATCAAATGTTCAAGGGTGTGCTATAAGTGTGACGACAATTATACCCAAGGTCATCAATGTCAAAAGAAATTACTCCATGTCATCGAAGGTAAGAAAGAGGAGAGTGGAGCACTCGTACATGATGGAACTCCACTGCATGAACGAGCCGAAGAAGTCACCAGTGAAATCTCTATGGATGCCTACTATGGCTTTAATGATCATAACTGTGGCAAACGGAGAGAAGATCGTTTCCTCGACAAAAGTGCTTGGAGTTCGTCCGGAAAATGCAAGGGCATTCATGTTCCATAGAGGTGAGACTAATACCTCTGGGCTCGTTCGCCGTGGTGCTCAGCATGGACTGGATGAAGCAATATAGTCCATTGCTCTTGGACTTCAAGATAATACGACTTTCATTTTTGAGAAACAGTAACCTATCATCCTAACAGGGCAAGCCCAAGCGACAAGCCCAAGTTCTATTACTGAGCAAAAAATGGAGAACCTATTCTGGAAAATGGGCTAAGGAGCACAAGCCCACTTGCTCACTTTTGTCTCGACACTGCAGCCAATCGGAGTGTTAGAGGAGTTGTAGAAGGTGCGCGACGAATATTTTTTGACATCTTTAGCAAGCTGTAAAACCTTCCTTCAGTGAGAGAACAAGGCCACCGAATTTCCTTAGTAACTGAGGCTCAACCAATCAACGCTTGCCCATATCGCTATCTCCACAATTTGAAAGCTAACATAGAAGGATAGGTGCAAGACATGCTAAATTCAGAGTTTATTCGTAACAGCGTCAACCCTTTTGCCTCGCCGGTGGTTCATGGCGTTTCTACGTGGATTACTGGCATTTTAATGAAATTACCGTCAAAGATAAGTACCAAATTCTGATCATTAACGATCTCCTCAATGAATTGAATTGCACGGGGTCACGCTTCTTCTCAAAGTTGGATCTATGGAGGACATTGCCAAAATAGCGCTCCGCACCTATTTAGGACATTACAATTTCAGGGTCATGCCGTCCGGTCTAACAAATGCTCTTGCAAACATTATAAGCCCTGATAAACAACACCTTCTCTTTGGTGCCGCAGAAATTTGTATTAGTTTATTTCGACGACATACTGATCTACAGCCCCAATATGGACGAACACATTCAGTAACTCTGGCACGTCTTGCATGTTCTTCTCCTTCAGGTAGACTTGAATCGAATGCCTAGGGCATGTCATATCCACTGATGGGGTCTCCACAAATAAATCTATGATTAAAGCCATAAAGAATTGGCCAGTACCGATATCAGTAACGAGTCTTTGGGGGTTTCTCGAGCTTACGGGATATTCCCAGAAATTCATCGAACATCATGGAATCGTTAGCAAGCTGTTGATAGAACTCCTAGAGAAAGACAACTTTCGATGGAGCCAGGACACTCAGGTGGCTTTAAAACGTTTAAAGGAAGTCATGTGCACCACGTTGGTCTTAGCTCTGCCAGACTTCAACAAGACCTTCACCCTGGAGATCAACGATTGTGGAACTGGAATGAGAGCCGTCCTTATGTAAGAAGGGCATCGATTGGCATATTTGAGTAAGCCATTCAATGCTCGCAATCACGGCTTGTTGATAGATGAAAAAGAGTCTTTGGCCATTATCATGGTCGTCACGAAATGGAGGCACTATCTAGAGGGGAAACAGTTCGAGATCAAGACTAATCACGAGAGCAGGAACAAAACATTGATGGCTACAAAGGAGATCAAATGGTTCAATCCGTGACAACTCAACCAATTGCAAACTCCCAGAATAGTTATAACCAAGGACTCTTGAAACGAAAGGGGTGTATCTTTATCGGCAGTAAAGGAGAGCTATGCTCTCAATTGATCAGGGCTATGCATGACTCGACCATAGGGGGTCATTCAGGGCTGACGACTACATACGCTAGACTGAAATCATTCTTTAATTGGCCGAGTGTGAGAAAGATTTTGCAAGAGTGGGTTCGATCTTGTGAAGTGTGCTAGAGGTGTAAAACTAAAACAGTGTTGTATCCTTGTCTCCTCTAGCCTCTTCCTGTGCCAAAGCAAGCATGGCGCCACATTTCAATGGACTACATTGAGGGCATGCTGAATTCAGAAAGCAAGAATGTAATCTGGGTCATCGTGGATCATTTTACTAAGTCCGCCCACTTCATCGAGCTCAGTCAACCCCTCTTAACACCCACGGTGGCTAATGTATACTTTGAACAGGTATTTAAGCTCCAAGGATACCAGAATCTATTGTATTGGATAGAGATTATGTATTCACAAGTCAATTCTGGCAATAATTATTTCGATCGGAAGGAACTGCTTTGCATTTAAACTCGACCTACCATTCACAGTCGGACGGGCAAACAAAGAGGTTTAACCACTGCATTAAAGGATACTTAAGGTGTATGTGCTTCCTACGCCCTCACAAGTGGTTTCGTTGGTTACCTCTGGTGGCACAATACGACCCCGCATATGACCATCAATATGACGCCTTATAAAGTTTTGTCGGGTAGCCACCACTACAGATAGCATTGATATCGGCTTTCAGCACAAGGGTGGACTCTCTAGGAAAATTTTTCAAGGAATGTCAGGCCCTAATGAGATTACTCAAGGAGCAGTTGCAACGTACCCACATCGGATGAAGTTCTTCGCTAATAAACACAAAACTGAGCGGCAATTTGCTATCAACGACGTAGTCTACCTGAAATTACGGCCATATCACTAGACAAGTGTAGCTCTACAAACTAATTTGAAATTAGCCTCTAAATTCTATGGTGCTTACTAGGTAATGGAGAAGGTCGGGCCTTTGTGTTTACAAACTTGTGCTACCGCAGGCAGCTCAGTTCTATGCCTCCCTGCTGAAGAAGGCAATTGGAAATCAAGTGTTAGATTCTTTACAATTACCAACAGGTAATGAAGACGGGGAATTTAAGGTAGAGCTCATAGCTATCCTCCACCGTCGCATGATCAAGAGGAACGGCAAGGCTATCACTCAGGTGATGATGCAGTAGGCCAACATGTCGCTGGAGGAGGCAACCTGAGAAGACTATTCCTTCATGGAATCTCATTTTTCGGATTTGAGCTTGTTGGTCCTTAGGGGCAAGGACTTAGTGGAGGGGGAAGGTTATTAGGACCTAGGAGAAATAGGGAGCTAACTAACAATCCTTGAGCTTATTTGCTCTCACAAAACTCGGAGAATTCAACTATCATCTAATTTTTTTGCAGGTGAGCTCTCTATTTCTCTTGCAAACCTCTCTCAACTGCAGGTGCTTGACGTTTCTAGGAATGAACTCAAGGGAACAAACTTGGTCTTCTGATTATGTGGTACAATGGTTTCAATGGTGCCATCCCTTTTGAAATCGAAAACATGATCAATTTTCTCAATGACACCGTCCCTCGTAACCTATGCAAGAGAGGGTGATTCATAAGAGATTCAACGATTCTTATAAGTAAATTGACAGATTTGATTTACATTTGTACTAACCTTAAAAGTTCAAATTTTATTTAAATGATTTAAAATTTACGACCCAAAACTCAAATATTAACTTATCGCACCTATTAACAAACCAAACCTACATGCCATGTTATGCTAGAAACAGTACAGCATTTAGCATTTGTTTTACTTATTGGCTTATTGCCTGCCACCGCCATGTTCGTTTTGGTCTTTTATTTGGATTTTAAAAAAATAGAATTAATTAAGCAAAATGCTAAGACGAGGGAAGGAAGGAAATACTTACTAAATATATAAATGATAGAATGAATCTACCAATGAATCTACAACTAAAAACCCAATACACCCTACAGAAAATTACATTTTGTACCCTAAATTTAGAATATTATTATATGTTTTATATTATATTTTTAAAAATTAAAAAATGATATTATAATTAAACAACGTGAATCAATGCGATATTGTTATACTTATTTTTATTTATTTATTTATTTTTGACTTTCTTCCATTATCTAACTTGTATTCCGGTTACTAAAATTGTCGGTTTGGTTCAGCCTTGTCTTTTTTTTTTTTTATTGAATTTATTATGTAATCGAAGATCTAAGCATTTTCTTGCAGCGAAAACGACAAATACAAGAAGACTACACAAATGTAGCAATAACACTTATCAATCATGATACAAAGAATAAATTAAAGCTTGAATTGACTACAATTGTCCCTCTTGCGCAGCCTTTGGGATTATGGGATCCGCTAATTTAGTATTTAACTAATTTTACGAAAATCGAAATGGGAGATCTAGCTATCGTCCATCTTTCTTTCCACAGCTTTCACTTACTTGACCCCATAAAGCAATTCAATATGGGGAACCAAGAATTTACCGCCTTAAATGCCTGTTAGCAGCCCTTCTCCATTGCTGTACTCTTTTCAAGATGATCTGGGGGAAAAGGAATATAAATAAATCACAAGTAGTAGGGAAACAGGATGAAAATTTTTGGCAATTTTCATATTGTCACTTAGAGCATTTGCAGCTTCCACAGAATTTCTGTAATTTTTCCTACTTTTCCTAGCATCTACATGCCCTTTAAAGTCTTCGTTTTTCCCAATTAAAATTCGTATCATTGTTGCTTTGATGGTGTGACTGAAAGGCAAAATAAACTGCAGCTGGAAAGCTCCCAAGGCATAACAATGTGTCATGGCGAGGTAACTCGTGCTTGTGTGATGGCAAATCTGATTCTGCTACCATTTACAAAGATCTTGTCGGTGGCTATTATGATGCTGGAGACGCTATCAAGTTCAACTTCCCTGCATCTTTTGCCTTGACCATTCTGAGCTGGAGTTTTATTGAATACAGTAGCTCACCCATGTCAAGGACGTTATCAAGCGGGGAACTGACTACCTTCTCAAGACGTTTAACAACTCTGCCCATACCATAAGCAGTATTGCTGCTCAGGTATACTGGACACCAAAAATCAGATTGCGTACCTCTGAGCCTGTTGAAGGAAGTTGGTGCTGCTGACATGCTTTCTGCTACTGCAACTTTAGTTTCTTTTGGTTTTAAGCTTCCCACCAAGACTTCAAAGTTAGTTAAGTCGGTTAACATGGTTGTTGAAGCACAATTCCAGCTTATGTTAACTTATTTTACCAAACTTTTAATTATATTTAAATTAGAAATAGGTTATGATTGGACTTTAAATTTGTATTTGAATTTGAATTATACTTTTGTATTAGTTGTTGTAAGCTTTTAAATTTCAATTTGAAATGTAAGATGTAATCAAGTAACATATAAATCTATGAAAGATGATTATGAGAAGTAGATTGCTTCTCTTACAAGCTTAGCAAGCTCTTCATGTTCTTTCTGGTTTCGTTGTTCTGGAATTTTCAGAGTTTAAACGTGCACAGACTAACAACAGAACCAATTATCTGGCTGACTTTACTCTTACTCCTTGTGACTTGTTTGCTTATGCCTCACCTTAGCATTTGTTCATTTTCCCATAATATTGTTGTTTTGGATGCCCCTGTTATTTCACAATAGCCATAAAATTCAATTGTCTTGTATGCTCACCTTTCACTTTAATATGGCTCATTCATATAAATTTCCTGTTTCGCTTGTTGCTATTATAGCATAGACCATCTTGTCCGCCCTTGTTTATCATCAGAATGTGTATTGTTGCTTTGTCTGTGGATCTTCATAGGTTTGATAGTCTGAATATTTGATTTTGTTTGTTCCCCCAAGGTTGGGGTTGGGGATACTTCTGGGGCCAGTATGACTCCCAACGATCATTATTGCTGGATGCGCCCTGGGGACATTGATTATGATCGACCTGTATATTTGTGCAGCAGTTGCTCAGACCCAGCTCCCGAAATGGTTGCTGCCTTAGCTGCTGCATCCATTGTTTTCAAAGATAACAAGGTCTACTCGCAGAAACTTGCGCATGGTGCCAGAACTTTCATTAAATTTTCAAGGGAGCAGAGAGGAAGATGCAGTGCAGGCAGTTTGGATGTTTCCCTGTGTTACAATTCAACTAGTTGCGGGATGAATTGTTTGGGGCGGAGCTTGGAGGTACAACGCAACTGGTAATTCTTCCTATCTTCAGCGTGCTACTGCTCCTTGTCTGGCCAAGCATGGCGTTGCATTCTGTGGAGGACCAGGCTAAGGTGTACTTAGCTGGGACAACAAGCTTACTGGTGTGCAGGTTAGTTAGTCATATCAATTTTTGCATAATTGTACCCTCCATCTTTGCTATTCCGTTTAGCTTTTTATTTCTGGTAAAGAAAAGTGTTCTCAATGTCTCTTCTGTACCCCTAATTAATGATTTTTCTGATATGATTCCGAAATATTCCACGAGGTGCATCCTGTCTGCGTAATTGCGATGCAAGGATCGATAAATGAGTCATTTTTTTGTTGCGCGGACGAGATTAAATTGTTGTTATTTTACTATTCTTTTGTGTTCATAACAACATTAAATTCCCTGTGGCCTGGACTAATCTAATTTGCTTAATTATCAAACTGTTGTTTTCAGCAATCTCGTCGATTTGGAATTCTTGCACCTTTTGTTGCAGTGCCAACAAGATAAACTTGAAAAATAAACAATTTTCCGCTGGCGAGCTAGGTTTATCGTGAGATGCTTATCGAATTCCGAAATGTTACACTGCACACGAGAATGACACAAGTAATGCTATAAGTAATTTTTATTTTGACTCTTTTTTTATTATTATTTGTAAGTATAATTCATTTATAATTTTATATTATATAATAAGTAAATTTTATTTAAAATAAATTTATATAGTGTAAAATTATAAATAAATTATATTTACAAAAATTATGAGTAAATATATTCAACACTAATATTATAATATGTATAATAATATATTCCGCATCTATAAATGTTTAATTTTATATATAATAAATTTAAATACTTACTAAAATATATATTTAACAATATGAATAAAAAATATAAATATTCATAGTCATATGTATATATGAATTTTTTGAAAAAAAAAAGGAAATTATCAAATATAAAATAAATGCATATGAATTATATATATGTGTGTGCATTTATTTAATAGTATTTTACCGATGTCAATAATGGTGTTGCTCAATATATGGAATAAAGTTATGAGAAATTTATCCACCGTCACATGTATGGCAATAATTAAACAATAATTTTATTTTTCACCAACAAAACATACAACTGTAAATTCTATAAACGTTACTCAAAGCTAATCAAATTACAATAAAAGATTTCTTGTTTGAATATAACAATTAGTTTGAATATAACAATTTGAATATAACAAACTAAACGGTTACTTCAAGCTAATCAAATTGTTATATCATCACATCCATTAGTTTGAATATAACAATTTGAATTTAAAAGTAGATAAAAGATTTCTTGCGGAGATGAAAATGCGAGCGGTTTCACACTACTTGTCAGCATTAAATAGATAGAGATAATCATGTGTCTCATTGTTCTTTTAATTCATAGAAAAATAAAATCATACTTCCTTGTCTCAACCATTGACTAATGTTTATGCAAAGACAGACACTTCCCGCCAAAATTAAGGTCACATTTTGGGTTCTTAAGTCGTTGACCGAAGCATGTAGCTTTGTTTAATATACAGGACAGGCCGGCAGGACCTTAACATATTGAATTTTTTAATGTAGGAGAGTCAATATATACCTCTAACATTCACAAAAAAAATAGGAGCCTGCCTGCAGAACTTGAGGTATTGCAGAAACAGGAGATTGATATAGAGAGATGAGTTGCAATCCAGCAGCTAGTAAAAAACCTCATGCAGTCTGCATTCCATACCCTGCTCAAGGCCACATAAACCCCATATTCAAACTAGCAAAACTCCTCCATCTTAATGGCTTTCACATCACCTTTGTCAACACTGAGTATAATCACAAACGTCTCCTCAAATCTAGAGGCCCCAACTCTCTTGAAGGCTTGCCAGACTTCCGCTTTGAGGCCATCCCGGACGGGTTGCCCCCGACTGATGCCCATGCTGATGCAACCCAGGATATCCCAGCTGTCAGTGATTCAACCTCGAGGACCTGCTTGGCCCCATTTCGCAATCTACTTTCCAGGATCAATGATTCTGGTGTCCCTCCGGTGACATGTATTGTTTCCGATGGTTCCATGACCTTTACTCTTGAAGCGGCACAAGAGTTCGGGATTCCTGAATTTCTCTTCTGGACGCCTAGTGCTTGTGGTGTTTTGGCCTACACCCAGTTCCATCTTCTTGTTGAGAGAGGCTTCACACCTCTCAAAGGTACGTCTTCTTTTGCAGCCAAAAATTTGTTAATAGCTTAAGCCCACAGAGTTCAAGCATAAATGTTAGTAGGCATTCTTCGTCGAATATGCATCTTTGTGTGTTTATGACCGGTTTCAATAGGATGCTTATAGGATAAAAACCAAATTTAAGCCAGTTACGAGGTCTGGGTAGTCTAGATCCACCTGAAAGAAACTCCTCAACAGCCCGTCTCAAAGCTCATTTTTCACTGCAAAGAGCAGCACCACCCCTGCCTGGCGCTGGATTTTAACGCCCGTGAAATCACAAGGCTCCCTAGATCCCCTTGTTTTTCCGTATGGTTTCTTTTTGGTAGTTTTCTCATATGGGAAGATTTGGGAAATTTCAGGCATGACTTCATTGAATAGAAAATTTTAGTCTTCAATCCATTCAAGCCACAAATGAGTTTCAAAACAATTTAATCCATTCAACTTACAAATCAATTTTAAACAAATAAACAAATCAACTCTATGTACGCAGAAATAAATTTTATTTGTAAATCATCAAAAAGTCTTCAACAATTCCAAAACATAGAACATAATTTGAGGGGAGATAATTTGGCGCTGATGGGCCAACTATATGAACTATATCGGACCTCAGGCATATCAGCTGTTGGATATATGTAATGATAAATTTGTAGTGGTAAAAGAGTAAATATTAATATAAATTTCTTTATATTTATATTTTATAAAATATTATGTGTGTAGTAAAAAATATTTGGTATTTAATATAAAATTTTTTTGAGTGTATAAAAATTTTGCTCTGCAGTCAATTCCTAAACTAATTTGTATGATGAATTATGATCTGCAGATGCCAGTTATCTGACAAACGGGTACCTGGAAACTACTATAGATTGGATTCCAGGAATGAAAAATATTCGTCTTAGGGATCTCCCATCTTTCATCAGGACTACAGACCCAAATGACGTCATGCTCAACTACGTCCAGGGAGAGATAGCTAAAGTTCCCAAAGCTTCTGCTCTCATTCTGAACACATTCGACTCCTTTGAACGAGAAGCTTTGGATGCTCTCTCTGCCATGTTTCCGCATCTCTTCATATGCACCATTGGTCCTCTTGATATGCTTGTCGACGAATATGTCAAGGATGATAAAGCCCTAAATTTCATTGGCTGCAACCTGTGGAAAGAACAATCAGAATGCCTGGAATGGCTGGATTCTAAAGAACCCAATTCAGTGGTCTACATAAATTTTGGAAGTATTGCCGTATTGACTCCTGATCAGCTCACCGAATTTGCTTGGGGGCTAGCCAACAGCAACGTACCCTTCTTGTGGATCACAAGGCCTGATCTTGTTGCTGGTGATTCAATGATTTTGCCGCCCGAATTTGTTTCTGAAACAAGGGATAGAGGCTTACTTACAGGGTGGTGTCCACAAGAACAAGTGCTAAAGCACCCATCAATCGCGGGGTTTTTAAGTCACATGGGTTGGAATTCAACTCTAGAAAGTGTGTCCGCTGGGGTGCCAATGCTTTGTTGGCCCTTCTTTTCAGAGCAACACACTAACTGTCTGTATGCTTGCAGTGAATGGGGCATTGGCATGAAGATAAATAGGGAGGTGAAGAGAGATGAAGTGGAAAAGCTTGTGCGGGAGTTAATGGAGGGAGAGAGAGGAAAGGAAACGAGAATGAGGGCTTTGGAGTGGAAAACAAGGGCAGAAGAGTCCACTAAACCAGGTGGTTCTTCTTACCAGAACTTCGAAAATCTCCTAGGAACAATGCTGGCGGTGAATAAATAAATCATAAGGATGAACTCATAAAAAAATAAAATAAAATAAATATTTTCTGTATCAAAACAAACTTCTGCAGATGTGCATGGGCGGGGGGCGATTCTGGTGCATTAGTTCAAGCAGTCAGAAATTGTCGCTTTCCTGCTCGAGATTTGTGATTCAATTTATTATAATTTAATATGTGTGTGGATGATCGTCAAATTTGTTCAATTCGACTAATTTAATCAAAATTAAATTTGAAACCGTCAAACCAAACAATTGAGAATGATTTAGATGTAGCGTGTAATTTAGGATAAATCAAATTCAACAATTTAATTATGATTTTGAAGTTTAAAACTCTCAAAACCAGACCAAACCATCTTATAATATTAAAATATAAAAGTTTATTTTATGGAAATATAGATTATAGGAAATTAAAATTTTTTTTAAAAAAAAAAAAAAAACTCCATCATTCCTACGGTACATAATCCTATTGCACCCAACGTATTAATATAAATTATGTTCACATATATTTTTCTGTCATATTTTTAATTACTTATCCTTTATCTCTTTTTAAAATTTTATTTTCTCATTCTTTATATTTAAAAAATTAATGTTTTCATATAGAAGATTTTAATTATTAAACAAATCAATAATATAAAAAAACGTAAATGACATTTTTAGTCCAATATGTAGAGTTCAGACTATCAAACATCCAACCAATCCACAAGCTTTAATGACAATTTAATTGATTTCAACCTTAAGTTGGTTTAATTATAATTTTAAAAAATTTTAAATAATTTAGTTCGAATATAAAAATCAAATTAACCTAAACTGACTCACGTACACACCTAACGTGATCTATTTATGCCTTTCACTTAAAACTTATATATTGGAATTGGCCGATTTTTTTGAAATACAATTGAATTATATCGAATTATTGAGTAATTACGAATTTTTACGGCTTAGCTCAGCAAGCCTTATTCCATAAAACCGAAGAAAATTACATCATTTGTTAAATATCTCTAATAATGAGAGTGTAAAGAGAAAAAATCAATCAATTAAATGAAAAACTGATATGTCTTCCCTCTAAAAGTAAGAGATTGATCTTCCAGAGAGAGGCACAAGGAACCTTATTAAATGAAAAACTATCCCCACCTTCCGGAAAAAGGCATTCCTTTAAGTTAAGGACTTCAAGTCCGTCAAGTCCTCAAAACTATTAAATCTTCTTAAGTCTACACTCACCGAGTTAGATATGTCCAGTCTTCTCTTAGTCTTTAACGGTGATGTTTATTACATAAATACTATAAATTTGAAAATTTTTAGATATAAGTCTATATTGCATTGCTATAATTATTAAGTACACATTTTTGTTACCACCGTTAACTCTTATGTTTGAGCTCTTACGTCAAGGTTTCAAGCCAAGCTAATTGAAGTACTGTCTTCAGTCCACTTTTGTGCTCAAATCAAAATTTTTCTATTGCTTTTTATATTTATTCACGATAGTTATAATAACATTTCGTTTTAATAATAAACTCAAAAATATATATTTATATTATCTATTTATATTATATTAATATTGTCAATTTAAAAGAAAGTTGTTGATTCTGATTGATTCTTTAAGCCAAAAAATGCTTGTATAACTATATTTACTTAATTTTATAATATTTTAGTAGACTTTTTGAATTTGTAGTATTTGATATTATTTTATTAGTTAATTTGTAATTTATTTTTGTATTATAATAAAATTAAAATTTTAACACATATTCAATTTTCTTTTTTATAATATAAATTAATATATTTAACTTACAATTATTATTTTTTTATTTTCTCTTAATTAAATTACTCAATTTTAAATAGTAATTTTTTGGTTTTGAGTAATTTTTCCTCAACATTAGTGTTTCTTGTTTATTATAGTAATATTATTGATTAAAATCTTTGAATATGAATTTAGTCAAGTTCATAATGTAATAACAAAATTTACTTTACTTTTTTGTTAATTTTGATTGAATTTTTAGTCAATAAATCTTTTAAATAATTTTATTATCTTAATAAACTAAAAACTAAAAGATCTTCCTCTCTTTTTTCTTTTTACCTTTATTTTTTTTATAAATGGAAAATATTTTTTGGATTTTTGTAAATGAAGAAGTAAAATATGTTCTTAGTCAAACTTAAATAATATATTAGCACAAAGATTTATTTGCATAATTTTATAGGCAAATAATATATTCTATTATTAATAATTGACTAGATTATAATTTATAAAAGAAAGGTTTTTCAAACAAATGACTATTAAGTTTTATTCCTTTATAAATGGTAAAAAAAAGAAAAAAAAAACCTTTCATTGTAACTTCTTTCTAATAAGATTACTAATAATGATGATGAAAGAAGTAATTTGACAAAACTAAATCAACCATAGGATTAATTCACCTTAAATTCATGTATCTTTCATAACATTAATTTGATTTAATTTTTTAATGATTTAAATTAATTATAATTATTATTTTTATTTTCAAATAATAAAAATTTCATAATCAAAACTTATTGCAACTTGGAAAGACTTATGTGTAGTGCAAGTCAATTCTTAATATAAATACATATTGTTGAAAGATTAAGTTATTTTTCTTTAGTTAAATCATCAATTTTGTTTGTATAAGAATGTCTGTTTAATTTTAAAAATATTTTAAAAAATTCTATTAATTAAATCATCTCTTAATTAAAAATACTAATTTTGAAAAACAAATGTTAGTTAAGTATAATTCTATCAAACTAATTAATTATTATTGAAAATTTTGTATAATGAAATATAAAAGAATTTGATAATATATATTCGTATTATTTCTAATTATTCTATTTAGTTTAACACTATTTTATATTAATTTCAAATTTTTATGAAATTAAAATTTAAATCCTACAAATAGTAATAAATCTATTTTTCTTAAAATATTTTCATATTATCTATAATAACAATTATAATTAAAAACTTAAATGTCTTCAATTATGATTTAAAATATATTATAATTTATTTAATTTATACTAACAATCATTCAAATAACTTTAAAACTTGTTAGGTAATTAATAAAAATTAAAAAAAAATAGTTTCAAATTTTCCTTTCTTCTTAAAAGTAAAAATATTACTTAAAATTTAAACCTTTTTGTTTTTTTTCTTTAAATAAAATACAAGTAAAAATGTAATTTTCAACAAATGTGATAAAGTTGTGTAATATGTAGAACTAATACTATTATATATATATTAATATTACTAAAATTGAAAAAAAGTTAGTGATTTTAAAAAATTCTTCAAGTAAAAAAAATTTACATGATGAAGTTTGCTTAATTTTAATTTTTTTAATGACATTTATTTAATTTTAAAATTGTTTTAATACACTCTTAAAATTTGTAATATTTAACTTGAATTTAATAATTATTTTGTATGCTTTTTTAATATGATTGAGATATCAATATACATTTATTTCTCTTTTCTACATTGTAAAATCAAGTATGCCATTTATATTGTTTTTGTTTTTTTTTATCAACTTAATTACTTAATTTCAGTTATTAACATTTTTACTTAAGCAATTTTTTTAAGATTAATGCTTGTAGTTAATTATAATAACATCAATAATTATGAATTTAATTATGATCAATATATATTAATATAATTTATTTTATTTTTTAATCTATCACTCAGTTTTGATTTCATTCAATCACTTTAATACAAGTTTAAATTTAAAAGTTTTAAAATTAAATAAAATACTGATCATGATTAATAAGTAAATTAATTTAAATTTTATTTAACTAGTTTTTAAAAAATAAACTCAAAATTAAATTGATATAATTGATTGTTATTTGAGAAACCAAAATGAGTTGTTCCATTGTGAAATGAAAAAAAAAAATTAATGAGTAATAAATGTTTTAAAAATGATAAGTTAATTTAAGAAATTAAACCAATCATGTTTTATCCAAAATCATATGTTAAATGTTAAATTGATCTTATAGTCCCTTTTTAAGAATTATTCTTAGTTTGAGATAAATCTTTATATGTATAGATGACTTATTAATTGAGCTATTAAATATACTTATGACTGTATGAAAATATATTATGAAAAGTTATCTAATTTTCTTCATATGGATTCACTTTAAAAGTAAAAGAAAAGTAATATAATAGATGAACTTAATGAAAATGCAGTTCAGCTTAAAGATGACAATAATGACATATATCATTAAAAAAAGAAAGTACATAATTATCTTATTATCTTAAAAGAGATAAAACTCAAAAAAGTTTTTTTTTTTTTTCAAATTTAGGAGAAATAAACCTTTAAAGAGAGACTTATTCTCAAAGTATACAATTAGAAAACTAAATTAGATAATCATTGTCCTTTACATGACATTTTTCATTAAGTTATTTTAATGAAACAAGAATAACTAAGTTTCATAAAAATGATTACTTGAATCCATATAATTATAAATATTATGGAACACTTGAATCTTACTTATTAGATTACATGAAAGGAAAAATAGTTAATAAATTATTTAAATTAGTACATTCAAATATATGTAGTCTAATAACTATTCATGATAAATGAGATTTCTCATACTTTATTTAGTAAATCATATTAAAGGTAATTATAAGTTTTTAAAAAATACAAATTAGAATTCTTTTTAAAAGTTTGAAAAATTCAAAAATGAGATTCAAAAACAAACTTATGAATATTTTACATTATCATAATTAAACTAGATAGAGAATCCTTAAAATGGGTTTGATGATTATCTTAAAAAGAATAAAATTCTCTTACTATAAACTCCTCTTAAAACCATATAAAACTTGAGGAAGGAGAAACTTTACATTATGAGATATTGGATGATTTATAAAGACTAATGCTTTTTAAAATATTTTCTTCAAAATTATGCTATAGAAATTTTTACTTACCTTACAAAAGGTTCCATTTAAATTGATTAATAAAATTTCATATGACATATAATAAGAGTTCTAACTTGTCATATTTTTAAGATTTAGGGATATGATCTTTATGTAAAATATTTATTGTTTGATTAGTTTAAAATTAGATCAAATAAATACATTATTTATAAAATATCCATAAAAGCTAATAAATATTATTTAAACCACATAGTTAAACAAATGAGTTTGTCTCAAAGTTTGTTACTTTTCTAAAAGGAGTATAAATAGTAGTGAGATTTAGGTAGAATTTGAAAAGGTTCATAACCCATAAAATGGTATATAGATAAAACTTAATAGTTCTTGTACTAGATACACTAACTAAAACTTCATAAAATAAATAGTTTTAGATTTCTAGTAAAATACATCATATTATAAAATAAGTTTTTCTTAAAAGTATGAGATAATCTATTATTTATTAAGAATAATCAAATAATTATAAAAAAATAATGTGTAACATTAGTTCTTGTAGATTGCTCAAAATTGTGAAATTTAAAATAAATTTTATATACATCAACTAAATATAAACTTTTATTAATTTAATTTAAGGCATCCAAAACCATTAGGTCTAAGTATATCTTTATAAGAAGACGTACATATATAACTATGCTAATGATCAAGATTATAAAGAAAATTAAAGGATTGAATTTAATAAAATCTTGTTGTTGCATATAATAATTATGTAAGTTTTATAATACTCAAATATCATTATTGATAAAAGAATTACAAAGTTTGAATTTATAAAAAAAATGAATGAATTTTGTGTTTATAAGAAGTTTAATAAGATTATATCACTTTGATCATATTTTGTGTTGATGACATATTGTTAATAAAAAAATATTAATTATATTTATTAATAAAATGTACTAAATATTTTTTTAATTTTATTATA
This sequence comes from Bruguiera gymnorhiza, assembly GCA_020883675.1. Classification (NCBI taxonomy): domain Eukaryota; kingdom Viridiplantae; phylum Streptophyta; class Magnoliopsida; order Malpighiales; family Rhizophoraceae; genus Bruguiera; species Bruguiera gymnorhiza. Next base: position 3,432,882 of record JAIRCJ010001048.1, read on the forward strand.
TATTAAATTATAAATATTTATAATTAAAATTTTTAAATATAATATTATAACATTTACTAATTTATATATTATTATATTTTATACATTTATATTTTTATATAAAATATATAAATATTAAAATTTTTATATATTTAATAGTAAATACCAATTTAACTGATTCAAATTAAATCAATCCAACTAATTATATTTTTAAAATTTTAACTTTTTTTAATTGGATCACAGGTTCGGTTATCAATAACTCATTAATTATCAAAACTAGTTATTAAAAAGTATGACTAAAAGAAATAATTAAATAATAATAAAAGTAAAAAAATAACTCACACCTTTTAAAATTGCACGGCGTGCGTGCCTACGCGCTCTTCTTCGGAATAACAATTAACAATTGTCTTCTTTCGGATTATATATGGTGCGCTGATAAAAGTCCCGCTTCTTTCTCCCCTGTCTTCTTGCTCACATCCGCCGCCGCTGGCGCCGCCGCAAATGGCCACTCTTAGCAGCACACCCACCACACAGTCATCGCGAAAATCCCTTGATTTCCTCCCTTTCATAGACATGAAATCCCTGTCACAATCCGAGCTCCGCGCCCTCTCGCTATGCTCCGCCTCCTCTCTCCGCCACCGCTCCTCCGACGATGCCATCACTCCCACCGTCGACCGCTCCATCTTCAACGAAAGCGCTGGCTCTCGCCGCCAGACCTACTCCCGCCCTTCCCACCACCACCATCGCCACCGTGTCGCCGGGCTTCTCCCCAAAGCCATCGCCGCTTCAAATCCCCCTAATCGCTATCCCTACAGCGACCTCTCTGCCGACCCAGACCGCCTTGAGAACCAGTCCATCATAAAATTCCTCAAGCAATTCCTCTCCTCCGACCCTGAATTCCAAGATTCACTACAATTCGACAGCTTCAGCCACTTCAACAACCCGGTTAATTTCATCTATCCACCACCTCGGACGCAGTCGTTTGCGGCAGAGAACGGTGGCATTAGGAAGAGGAAAAGAGGAAGGAAACCAAAAGTGAGACTTTCGAACGGCGAGGAGAGAGAAAGAGCTTTGGTAGCGTTTGACCTAGTGAACAAGAAAGGGGAAATTGTGGACTGGGTGGCGTTGGCGAATGTGGAGGATCCATTTGGGGAGGAGCTGAGGAGGAGGACGGCGGGGATGGTGAAGGAGGAAGAGCTTTTTGGGTTTTTAAGGGAGTTGGAAGGGCAATGGTGCAGCCGGAGAAGGAAGAGGAAGATAGTTGACGCGGCCGAGTTCGGTGACCATTTGCCGATGGGGTGGAAGCTTCTGCTTGGGCTTAAGAGAAAAGAGGGCCGTGCTTGGGTTTATTGCCGCAGATATATAAGGTGATTTTGCCCCCTCTTTGCTTCCCCTTTTGTTTGCTTGCTTGTGTACTTCTTTCTTTCCTTTTCTGGGTGTTTAACCGTGATTGTGATTGGTTTGGTCGCCTTGCTGGGTTGCTGAGAAATGAATGCCGAAGAATGTAGAATGAGCATACAAGTAAAATTAATTAATTTCTCTGTGAAAGTCTCTCTCCCGGTAGATGGTGAGTTGTCAGAGATTTTGATGATCTATTTTTCATAGACATACTTGCGTTTGCTGTGGTTTTATTTTCCATTCTGCATACTTTTTAAATAGGTATTTCAGCCTAGTGTGCAGGATATTTATTATATCCTGTCTGAATGACATGCACAGTCTCTTCCGCCCCAACCCCCTCCTCTCTCTGTTTGCGGGTGGGTGGTCTTCTTCGTTATTTGAGACCAGTATGCCTAATCCACCTTATCATGCAATAAATCACAAATATCTGAAATAGTAAGTTTCTTCTAGTAACTGTGCTTGCTGTATTTTTGAGCTGGGAATGGACGGGTTTGTGAGGGGATGTTAGATTATGTGATTGATTGCTATGGCAACCATGTGTAGGACCTTGGTAAAATATGTTTAGGATTGTGACCATGCGAATGCTTGTTATCTCTCTATTTTGGTGATCTGATTAGGCTTAAATCTGTGCACTAACTTTGGAGTTAATTGCAATTGGCATAATTTGGAGGATAAAAGGCAAGAGCAGACATGATTTTCTTTTATAGAGGAAAATCTATATATGCTAGTTGATGCAAGTTCTTAGTAGAACTTAAAAAGACTTATAACCAAATGTGAGATCGTTACAGTATGATAATTTTTCTTTCTCTTTTTTTTTTTTTTTTGGGTCCAATAGGAGGCCTATTGCTCCATGAGCTACACTAGTAAGTTATCTATTTATGTGTGATTAAAAACTAAAAGCTCTCTTTCTCTTAAATGGAAAATGAATGTGATAGAAGCCCCAGTTAAGTAGATGCAAGATGAAAAGAAGATTATTCTTTAATGTTTTTCCTTGCACCATGCACTAATCTTATATGCTAGCTTGGTGCTTTGTCCAAGTTGAAACTGAATACCAAAGACGATTAGTTTGAGGACAGGAGCTCCTAAATACAGTAGCTTGGAGATACAGGTGTAAAAATATGAATATATTGCAGCAGCATTAATATTTTTACACTTTGAACTGACTGGATAAAGTGCAAAAGTGGACATTGCATTGAGAGTGCAACTGGAGTGTATCTTCTGTGTCCAATAGAGAATCCCTTATTAAATAACGTGCCTGTAGGTGAAAAAAACATTGCATTGCCTTTTTCTGTCATAGCATCATTCTAAGTTTTGCATGACATGTCATTGAAACAAAGGTGAATTGCTAATGATCAATGAGTTATTGATGTAGCCTAGGGGTAATTGAGATTTTTATTGAAAATACTTGGTATGTTAAATTGGAATGCACAATTATCAAGCAAACATTTTAACAGATTGAACAGCAATCTAACATAGAAGTCATAGCTCAATCTTGGTCCAACTGAAATGAAGTTATGGCTTGTGAGACAATCCTTAGAGGATGTCCAATGGTTCAGTTTTTTTCATAAAGTGACTAGTTTGACATTGAGATTCTTAGAAGTCTGGGACTTGCAATTTAAAAGTGCAAGATTGAGGCTTGAGAGCATCCACAAGCAGTTGATCTGAAGACGCAGAAGTTGGACTCTTCAAAAATTGCCCTCTCTAGGATCCATTTGCATTGGATTACAACTAGGTGATAGCTTTTGCTGCATGTCTTCTGATGCTAGCATTTAAGCAAACCTTTTCTATGGCTGTGTGTGATTTTCATAAAGCTAGGAAGAAAGGCCTTTGCATTCGTAAACTTTACAAGAATAGGAGTTAATGCACATGCTCCTCATGTGGCTGTTAAGTACTGTGATGGAAAAAAGGGTGAATGATATTCAGTCAAAATGTTCCCACAATGAAAAAGATTAAAGACTATAACTAACTATAAATTGATATGATTATACCATGAAAATCAATAAAAAAGTAGTTTGGGTTTGATCTGTTGCGAGATATGGAATGGAACAATTTTGCCCCACACGGTTCTGCTGTTAAATCATGGGGAGGGAATTTAGCTATCCCTTTTTAGTAGAATTTAGGGCAGAGTTGTGACTCATGCTGATGATCACTATAGATCCTTTTATTTATGATCTAAATCAATTCTCGAAGCCTTAATTGAATCTAAATCTAATGTAAATGTGTCAAAAATTAACAACTTGTTAAGATTAGATAAGCATGATTAATGGTTGAGGAAAATTTTTTCTATGATTGTTTATCATTGGAGAATTTACTCATGATGAATCCTTTTTTTAGACAAGATATGACAACATCCCCTGCCTAAATGTCTTTTGTTTTCTCCTATTTTTGTTTGTTTGAATTGGAATTTCTGATTCAGTAAGCTTCCCAATCTATATCTAAGGCTGCTGTTAAAAAAGCAGTTAATAGATTAAGCTTTTGGGTTAAATGGTTTCTTTATATGGTATCAGAGTTTTTGCAACCAAGAGATCTTGAGTTCACATCACACTGCTCTCATTCTTCTGCTAATTTTGAATTTCGACAAGTAAGAAGGACTTGAGCTTTGTTCGCGTTTTCAGCCCAATGGGCTTGCATGTGAGGGGACATGTTAAGAGTTTAATATGCAATCCACTTTTAGGTCTCACTCAACAGCTTGAACTTTGGGGTTGAGTGATTTCTCAATGCTTGCCATATCAATATATAACAGTGATTCTCGAGACTATCCACTAGTTTTGGTAACTTGGCTTCATGAATATTAATTTGAATGTCCTTGAGCACAAATTTCTGGGGGAAAATTTGTCACTGAGGTTTAATTGTCATCTGCTGCAAAAATAATAGTTTCTCTGGCAATCATTCTCCTCTGCTTCTCTGTATAAAGCCATCAGGAGTGTGTTTGATTGTAAATCTACGTTAAGCCAGTAACTTTTTTTTTTCTCATGGTTGCTAGAAGTTACAAGTAACTTTGGTTCAGTGTTGTGAATTTGATTTCCTCCTTTCCTTTTCTCCATTAGAAACATGGCTAAAGAGTTGTTTCTTGATTGCCACTCTGATATGATTTCATTATCTTTTCTCATATGGAATTTTGACTTTTTACAATAAGAGGATTTATGACTTGAGGAAGTGAATGTGCCTTTCAGCCATTTAGGTTACTCCAGCATTGGCCTTTCTAACTCTTTTGGACAGTCTAATTTTTAGACATTCTAATGCTTGCCTTTGCTATTATGCTGAGTGACAAAGTGCTTCACTTGTGTCTATTTGTGGACCTTTCTTCCAAAAACTGGAACAACCAACTGATTTGATGATTGAATTTACTTCAATTCTTTGTGATCTCCATGGATGCAATTTCTATATGTATCATACCCCTAATTTGGATCATTTTATAGACTTGGCAATTAATTTTAGATACTTCTCCTTATCCCCTTTTCAGATGTTTATTTTGTGTTGAACAAATGGCTAATTTTGTAGATCCTCTCTCTCTCTCTCTACCTGCCCTGAACTAATGATCTTATTTTTCCTTATGCAATATTCTTCAGCCCCAGTGGACAACATTTTGTGTCTTCTAAGGAAGTTTCTGCATATTTGCAATCACTTTTTGGACCTCATGGTCCTCCACAGGCAAAGGATCCTGCTGTTGACAATACCCAGCAGGCCCAGATCCTGGCTTCTGAAAGCGTAAGCAAACAGTTGCTCAGTTGTTCACTTTAGTCCAACCTCGTTCATCATTTCACTGTATATCCATTGAACAGCATTCAGGTGCTGCAGAAAAGTATGAGGCTCAGGGACAGTGTAATGAACAAACAAAAGAAGTTGACCTGTTGGGATTTGAAAATTTGGCTGAGGTTCAGATACATGACCTTTTTGAATGCCACAAATGCAACATGAAATTTGATGAGAAGGACACATACTTGCAGCACCTTTTATCTCTTCACCAGAGGACTACAAGGAGATATAGGCTTGGTTCTTCTGTTGGGGATGGCGTGATAGTTAAAGATGGAAAATATGAATGCCAGTTCTGTCATAAAGTTTTTCATGAAAGGCGTCGTTACAATGGTCATGTTGGGATCCACGTGAGGAATTATGTGAGGGGTATTGAAGATTCGCCTGCTGTCCAAATGTCTCTGGAGAAGAGAAGTGACTCGCCAAGTGAGGATGAGTTACCTACAAGAATTTCCAAAATGGATGCATTGATTGAAATAGCTCAGAATTCTATTCAGGAAACATCAACTACTGGTCTTAATAATGAATCCAACATTGAGATGGCTATTGATGAACAAAATGCAGGTTCTAACACAGAACTTCTTAGTTTGATTTCTGATCATGGGCTAAATTCTGATTCTCCACTTAGTGAGGAAGATCATCTCATGGTTGACAAATCTTTGGAACCAGAGGTACATGAGCGAAAATATTACTGTATGGTTGCTGATGAAAATATGGAAATTGTGGATGATGCTAGTGATATGCTGGAAGTTAGGATTGACTTATCCGATGGTGTACAACATGATAATGGTGATTCAGGTGGGAAAGATAGTGAAAACATCAACTATTTAAAGCATGAAGTCGATAAAAGTAAACTCGTTGAGATAGAAATTGGATTCCGAAGCAATAACAGTGCACTAGATAACGATTTGGTCCAGCATACCGTGCAGCAACCGTTCAAAGAAAATTTAATTCATCATGTGGTTCCTGAGCATCCTATTCGGATGTTGCAACCATCCCCCCGTTCTTCATCACCCAACACAATCGTAGAAAAGGTAACGTGACATTGCCATTATTTTTTGTTATTTTTGGGTCCACCCTTTAGGATTAAGAAATGATTTGAGTACAATTATCTTTTTTGGCAGGAAGAGAACAAATTGGATATAATTGAGCAGAAACATGATAAGGTAACAGGATTTGAAGGGCTCAGGATGGAGGAAGTAGAGCAGCTAAACTTTATTGGCACTAGGCAAGACCCTGTTTCTTTGCCCAAGGGCATAACTCAAATGGAAGGGGAACATGACGCCCCAGTTCATTTTGAGTCAGAGGTTGTTGTAAATACAGCTAATGGACAACAGCTCATAACTGAGTGTGTATGGTGTGGAGTAGAATTCAGCCACGAGGCTGTTGATACTGAGGTACAGTCAGATTCAGTTGGTTATATGTGCCCAACCTGCAAAGCAAAAATCTCTGGGCAGTTTGATGTAGCAGGCAGTGATTGCTCATAGCTGGTGTCAGGTAATTTCAGTCTCTCCAGAACTGTCTGTTACTACTAGTTCTCAGCGGTTTAGATTTCATTGTGTTTTTCGGTTCCCTATTTTTCAAATTCATTTATAACCATAGAGGAAAAGCTATCTTAGCTGCTGTGATTCATAATTATGTGCATACATAATTTTTTTCTCTGGAGGTGGATGTTCCATCTTACAAATCAGTAGTCGTGGATGCTATGTCATGATCCTTATAGATTTAGGATTCCTGCATGTGGATTGGTGCTGATAATCAGGTTCCTGCATTCGGGGCTTGTCCATGTTTTTTAAGGGAGGTGGTTGAGAGATGGGTGCTTTTTATTTTGGAAGTGAAGGTGCTTCGCTTCTATTAATCCACCCAGCAATGCCATCCCTTCCCTATTCTCCTATTTTTTCATGTTAGTTATCTGGATGCCTGGTGATGTTAGTACTGCTGACAGCTTCCAGCTTTCTTTTGGCAGCAAAGGCTGGCTACAAGATTATATAAACGGCATTGAGAACGATTAGAGCTTGCAGCCAGAAATAGTTGATCAAAATGTAACTGCATCTTTTCTTTTGTGTATGAACTGTGACGATATGTCCCCGCAAATTTATTTCCCATTTTGCTTGGTCTTCGCTGGAATTTGGTTCCTAGACGTTGAATCCTGCTTGCCTCCAAAACAGATCAGTACCCAATTGGCGTCGACTTTGATTTTTATTTATTTTTTATTTTTTCATACTGCTCATGTGCCCGAGTCGAATGTTTTACGCCCTAACTTGAGCTAGAAAACCGTAATATTTTGCTGCTTGTCCTAGTTCAGGTGAAATGAAAAGGATGCTAAATTGTTAATTGTCAAAGTTTGACTCAAAAGCAATCGTCATTTTTCCCTAAAAAACAATAGTTGAAACTATAAAAATGAACGTGTGGCAGCTCCGGCAGTTATATAATTGAATATCTGAACAATGAACGTGTGTTATGTTAAGAACTGATCACCCACATCATCGATAAGCAGAAGTATGTAAAAAAATATAAATAAATAACATAAGCACCATTGATACAGTTGCATAATATTTATTTAAGCTAGCCGCAACATTAGCTACTTTTTCATTGTTACTGGATCTTTATTCAAATGCTGTTCATACGACGTTGTAAAGGAATTAAACAAATGCCTACCATTAATTAAGTTTCGGAACAGGAAGCAATGGGATGATAACAGACCCGCATCTGGTGCTAGGAAATATACAAATGGTGGATTGGCAATTTCTATTACTGCTTGCCGGGACCCTCAGCTGGCTGTTGAAGCCCCTGTAAGGTCCATTTGTTTGATCAATTGAAATGAGAGGTTTTAACATGAAATTTCAGCATTCTTAGCGCACAGACACACATTAAAAAACTCTTCTTTGTTTTTTTTTCATTAAAAGGTATGGATTATATAATGACAGTAATTTTTTTCAGATAGAGATCTAATGTCATACACACTGATTATCTCCTAAGGGGCATTAAAAATTCTTTTCAATGCCTACTTTTGTATTGATAGGTGCAGGAACTCTCTGGAGAGCCAAGTGGCGGTGTTATGACCTCCATTTTAATAGATCTTCTAAAGAAACATCCTGGATTAACATATGTTGATCTAATTGACATGATGTATGAGTCCATTGACGAAGCTGACAAAAATGGATGCCGAAAGCCCTCGTTGAATAGAAAAATTTCTCATATTGTGACCAAAAAAAAAAAAAATCGCACGCTGTCGCGGTGTTACTGCTAGGGGAATCCTTGGTAATCAAGCTTAATAGGCCATGAGATGTCTATATTTATTTATGTCGGGTTCGCTAAAAAGTTTACATGGTAGAGATTTCATGGAATTCCATACAAAATTTATCATGGTTTTGTTCTGTGACATGGTGTTTGATGACCTTGTAATGTCAATAAAATTGCCAATTACCTACACGATCAATTCAAGCATATCAACAATCAGTGAAATGTTACCCTTTATCGATTTTCCCTTATGTTATCCGAGTCAAGGCCAAACCAAAGTGCCAACCAGCCCAGACATGGATGGAGAGATCTGACATCCACTTAGAAAAGCAGAGAAGAATTTGGTTCCTCAGACCCCAGTACTCCAACGACAACAGGCTTCAAAACTTTGCCAATTTGGACATAAAACACTCCCGTTTTTAGACCGAGCAAACTTCAATCATTGCTTTGTTCTCGTGTAGAACTTCTCGTTTTTCAATTGTGCTTTCCATCAGTTCTCCAGAGCATAAAATCACTCATTCACACACACACACAGAAGCAGAGAGCACGGAAAACAATGGCTAGTAGAATTGAGAGATGCAGGTGGTGTAACGTGCAGTTAATGGTGCCAGCGGAGGCTCAATCCTTTAGAAGTCCAGGCTGCCAAACCATCACGAGGATCCCTTCCTGTAATCTTTTGTCTCGAGCCCGCAAATCTATAAACCGTGCAGCCAGGCAGTTCACCGGCATTATAAGCACGGTGACTAGCAGCATTATGACTAGTTGGGCCCCGAATAGCCAGTATGGCTATTATATCCAGCCTCCAAAGGCCAGCGTTGCCTCTCCCTTCTGTGCATGGCAGGAAACTGGCATTGCTTTGTGGAGTGACCTACCGAGGCAAAAGTTACAAAATCAAAGGAAGTATTAATGATGTTAATTGCATGAGATATCTTCTTGTTGAGAACATAATGATCACACTTGGCTATCCATAGTAGATATGCATAGGAACAAAATTGAAATTTGCTTCCCTTCCTTGGTCTAATTGTATGAAAATAAACAATTTTTGCAGAAGATGAGATAAAGCCACTCAGGATTCCAACGAAAGCGAACGTGCGATTGAGCTGGCTTGTTCAGGGATGTGAGCCAGGGGACTCGCTGGTGCTTCACTTCTCTGGTCACGGGTCGAGACAGAGGGACTATAACATGGAAGAGATTTATGCATTTGATGAAGCATTATGCCCTGTTGACTTTGAAACAGAAGGGCACATAATTGACGATGAAATCAACCAGACAATTGTACGGCCATTGTCCCCAGGAGTGACACTTCATGCCGTCGTTGATGCCTGCCACAGTAAGACTGTTCTTGACCTTCCATTTGTGTGCGGGATGGACAGGTCCATAACTATAACTGTCAGATACAAGCTTTGAATACTTAACGTTTGCCTGCCATCATCCAAAAATTTTTTTAACATTTCAATTTGTTCGAGCAGGGAAGGATACTATTCATGGGAAGTTCAATGGTGTTCCCCGTACGCGTTGTCACGCACCGCATAATTCTGCCCCAAAATCGAGCTATTTAAATAGACTTATTCCAGCTACCAACCCCAATTCTAGAATATTGTGGAAGCCTCTAGAACCTTGTAGATAAATCCCTTATCTTCTTGTAGGATGTAGAGTTTGCTAGAATACTCTATAAGGATGATAGCAACTGTTAGATCGAATAGATCCTGACCCTCCGTTGAGGAGGTGAACAACTATAAATAGTCTTAGGGACTTCATTTATAGATACCAAGAAATCAAGCATCAATATAGTATTCTTTAAGTTCTCCATCTCTCTCTTGTCTACTTTGTGTGCTTCTCTCTATTTTTCGCTAGCAGCATTTTAGCTTTCGGAGAAAGCTGAACTAGCATTCAAGTCCAGCGAATTGCTAGTGCCGCACGGGTCATTGGGTGATCAAGACTAAGTCCGTGACAAGTGGTATCAGAGCAAGGTTTCTACGAGCAGCAAGCACACTCGGTTGATAAGGATGGCTGGTCCACACAGTGAGACTACCCACATGGTTGATGAAGCAAAGAAGCAACCAAGGAGAGGGAGATCAAGGTCAAGGGACATCTTGGAAGACACCAATGCAAGACTCGCAAAGGTGGAGCTTGCCATTGCTGATGAGCAGGAGAAGTTTGAGGCGGTAGACCAATGCATCGACGAGCTCGAAAGGGAGAATGAAAAGCTTCGCGAGGAGTTGCAAGGTGCCTTAAACCAGGTCATGTCAAGGTGTCTAGGCCAAGTGAAGACCTTGGAAGAATCCCTCCAACGTGATGTTGGGACACTGAAGGAAGAGCTTGAGAGAGTCTCCAACGAATTGAAGGAGACCAAGGATGAGCTAGTCCTTTGCAAAAGGGCAATTGCTCAAAGTGGGAGTATCGTCGTGCCAACGGTAGTCGCAGCTCCTTCAAAGGTGGACGTCCCGCGGCCCAAGGCGTATAATGGGTCGAGGAACGCGAAAGAGGTCGATAATTTTCTGTGGAGCTTGGAACAATACTTCAAGGCACTTGGCATCACGGAGGATGCCAAGAAGATTGATAATGCTGCCTTATACCTCGTGGATACCGCAATGGTATGGTGGAGAAGGAGGTATGGCGACATTGAAAGAGGAACTTGCATCATCAACACATGGGATGAGTTCAAGAAAGAGTTCAAGCGGCAATTCTATCCGGAGAACGCCGAGGAAGAGGCGAGAGCGAAGCTAAGGCGTCTCCAACAAAGGGGAAGCATACGAGAGTACGTGAAGGAATTCTCCAAAGTGTTGCTGGAAATTCCTGGGTATCCCGACAAGGAGGCGTTCTTTGTATTCAAAGATGACTTACAAAATTGGGCGAAGATGGAGATCCAAAGACATGGTGTTCAAGATCTCGCAACTGCTATTTCCATTGCCGAATCACTAATTGAGTTCCAGAAGTCCGAGAAGCCCAAGTCTCAGAAGGACAAGGCCGGCAAGGGAAAGAGTGGGGAAGAGAGTTCCTCAAACAAAGGGCGTTTTCACAAGTTTAACACACTTAAGGAAGGGAGGAACACCAAGGAGGGTCAAAGCAGCGACAGGCTTCCTTTCAAATGCTACTTTTGCGACGGGCCGCACAAGGCAAGGGATTGCCATAAGAAAGCCAAGCTTTCCGCCCTGGTTGAAGAAAGAGAGGAGCAGCAGCAACACGAGGAGACGAGGATGGGATCCCTACAAATCCTCAATGCCATCAAAGCTAAGGTCGAAGTGCCCAAAGCCGAGAAGAAAGGACGGTTATACGTGGAAACCAAGGTGAGTAACCAAGTGGTTAAAACCTTAGTAGATACCGGAGCTTCCAACAACTTCCTTCAAGAAGAGGAAGCAAGACGGTTGGGCATCAAATACAGCAAGGAGCAAGGATGGCTCAAGGCAGTAAACTCAGAGCCAAAGTCGATTTTTGGCGTTGTTCATGGCGTAGAGGTACGTATGGGTGAATGGTGTGGTCTTGTAGACTTTTCTATTGTGCCAATGGATGATTACCTAATTGTGCTTAGTATGGAGTTTATGGACCGCATTAAGGCCGTGCCTATCCCCTTTGCCAACACAATATGCATCTTGGAGGAGGGCAATACATGCATGGTGCCCTTGGCTAGGGAGACTAGCCTTCAATCTAGACAAATTTCGGTCATGCAACTCTCGAAAGGTGTCAAGAAGTCGCAACCCACCTTTCTTGTATCCTTGAAGGATGGAAAGGATACGTCCCCATCGAATGTCCTACCGAAGCAAGTCTCTCACGTCCTGGAGGAGTTTAAGGACGTGATGCCTCCGGAATTGCCAAAGAAGCTCCCACCTAAACGTGAGGTGGATCACAGGATTGAATTGGTCCCTGGTGCAAGACCACCTGCTGCAGTGCCTTACCGTATGGCACCCCCGAAGTTGGAGGAACTCAGGAGGCAGCTAAAGGAGCTGTTGGATGCGAGCTACATTCAACCGTCAAAGGCTTCGTATGGTGCACCAGTGCTTTTCCAAAAGAAGTACGACGAGTCACTTCAGTTGTGCGTCGACTATCGGGCGCTCAACAAGATAACCGTGAAGAACAAATATCCCATCCCATTGATAGCTGATTTGTTCGATCAGTTAGGTGAAGCGCGGTGGTTCACGAAGTTGGATTTGAGATCGGGATATTATCAAGTGAGGATTGCAGAAGGAGATGAGCCAAAGACCGCTTGTGTTACAAGGTATGGCTCCTTTGAATTCTTAGTGATGCCATTTGGACTTACTAATGCTCCTGCCACGTTCTGCACTCTTATGAATCGAGTATTCGAGTCGTTTTTGGATAAGTTTGTCGTAGTGTATTTGGATGATATCGTTGTCTATAGTAAGACGTTAGACGAGCATATTGAACATCTACGACAAGTTTTCCAAGTACTAAGAGAGCACGAGCTGTACGTGAAGAGGGAGAAATGTGCCTTTGCTCAACGAGAGGTCACATTCCTAGGGCACATCATCGGCAGAGGCAAACTATGGATGGATAAGTCCAAGGTGCAAGCCATCCACGACTGGGAGCCACCAAAGAAGGTGACCAAGGTACGATCCTTCCTAGGCTTCGTTAATTATTATAGAAGATTTATAAAAGGCTACTCCTCTATTGCAACTCCGCTCACTGATTTATTGAAGAAGAATAGAGTATGAAGTTGGGATGTTAAATGCCAAAGAGCATTTGAAGTGCTCAAACAGGCAGTAGCTGATGAGCCAGTGTTGGCTCTCCCCGATCACACCAAACCATACGAGGTACAGACCGATGTTTCAGATTTTGCCATCGGTGATGTGTTGATGCAAGAAGGACATCCCATCGCGTATGAGAGTCGCAAGCTGAACGAAACCGAGCGCTGCTATACAGTCCAGGAAAAGGAGATGACTGCAGTGGTGCATTGCCTACGAACGTGAAGGCATTATTTGTTGGGGTCCAAGTTCGTCGTGAAGACGGACAACATTGCCACAAGTTACTTCCTCAATCAAAAGAAGTTGACGCCTAAGCAAGTGAGGTGGCAAGCGTTCTTGGCGGAATTCAACTTTGTGATGGAGTATAAGCCGGGCAAGGCTAACTTGGTGGCCGATGCATTGAGTAGAAAGGCCGAACTAGCTGCCATCACAAGTCCAGACTTCCCGTTGGTCGAGCAAGTAAAGGAGGGATTAGAGCACGACCCACAAGCCAAGAGTTTGAAGGAATTGGCGAGTAGTGGGAAGACACGCCGGTTTTGGCTTGCAGATGGATTGCTCACTACCAAGGGCAATAGAGTTTACGTGCCAAAGTGGCAAGGATTGAGGAAGACGATTATCAAGGAGTGTCATGACTCGAAATGGGCAGGACATCCAGGTATACGGCGTACGTTGGCACTTGTAGAGCGAGTATATTACTAGCCACAGATGCGAGACGACATTGAGCTCTACGTAAAGACATGTCTAGTATGCCAACAAGACAAGGTAGAGCAACATCAACCGTCGAGATTGCTGGAACCCCTACCTATTCCGGAGAAGCCATGAGAGAGTGTTTTGATGGATTTCATCACCTGTCTACCGAAGTCGGATGGATGTGCCAACATCATGGTGGTGGTAGACAAATTCAGCAAGTATGGTGTGTTCATCCCCGTACCCTCAAAATTTACAGCTGAGGATGCAGCACGCTTATTTTTCAAGTATGTGGTGAAATATTGGGGTATCCCCAAAACGATTGTTAGCGACCGAGACACTCGCTTCACCGGGAGATTCTGGATGGAGTTATTCAAGCTGATGGGGTCCGAGCTCAACTTCTCCACAAGCTTTCATCCCCAAACTGACGGCCAAACGAAGAGGGTGAATGCCTTGCTGGAGCTATTCTTAAGGCATTACGTAAGTGCCAACCAGAGTGATTGGGCTAAGTTGCTTGACATAGCCCAATTTTCATACAATCTACAAAAGAGCGAGTCAACTGGAGCTAGTCCGTTTGAAGTTGCTACGGGACTACAACCATCGACTCCACACACATTGGCAGTTGGCTACAAAGGTCCTACTCCTGCTGCATTCAAGTTTGCCAAGAGTTGGCATGAGAAGTCCGACATGGCACGGGCACACTTGGCCAAGGCTACCAAGCGGATGAAGAAATGGGCCGATACCAAGAGAAGACACTTGGAGTTTGAGGAAGGAGATTTGGTGATGGTGAAACTCCTTCCCCATCAAAGCCGAAAGTTTGCCAAGGTGCATAAGGGTCTAGTAAGGCGTTACGAGGGACCCTTTCCAGTGGAGAAAAGGATTGGCAAGCTAGCTTACCGATTAACTCTACCGTCACACCTGGAGATGCATCCAGTTTTCCACGTTAACTTGCTAAAACCTTACCATCCGGATAAGGAGGAGCCGAGTAGGGGCAAGTCGAAGAGGGCCCCTACAGCCATAACGGCTATGCCAGATCGCGACGTGGAGGAAATATTGGCGCATTGTGTCATTCCAAGGAGAGACAACCATCCAAGTTACGTCGAGTACTTCGTTAAATGGAAAGGGTTGCCGGATAGCGAGGCAAGTTGGGAACACGAGCTGACCTTATGGAGCAACGTCGATGTGATCGAGGCTTACGAGAAGGATGCGACGAGGGCGTCGCCAGATTGAATGGGGGAGAATGTCACGCACCGCATAATTCTGCCCCAAAATTGAGCTATTTAAAGAGGTTTATTCCAGCCACCAACCCCAATTCTAGAACATTATGGAAGCCTCTAGAACCTTGTAGATAAATCTCTTATCTTCTTGTAGGATGTAGAGTTTGCTAGAATACTCTAGAAGGATGATAGCAACCATTAGATCGAATAGATCCTGACCCTCCGTTGAGGAGGTGAATAACTATAAATAACTTTAGGGACTTCATTTGTAGATACCAAGAAATCAAGCATCAATATAATATTCTCCAAATTCTCCATCTCTCTCTTGTCTATTTTGTGTGCTTCTCTCTATCTTTCGCTAGTAGTATTTTAACTCTCGGATAAGGCTGAACTAGCATTCAAGTCTAGCGAATTGCTAGTGCCGCAGGTGTCATTGGGTGATCAAGATCAAGCCCGTTACAGCGTACAAGGGAACAAATGGGGGCCTAGCTATCTGTTTTAGTGTCTGCAATGATGATCAGATCTCTGTGGATATCACCGTGAGTGATCACTTAAAATTTCACATTATTGAATACCTGTATGAGAACAAGTTGAGCACTCTTTTCCAACCATTTTGGACAGCCTTTTTTTTTTTCTCCCTTTTATACATGACGTAACTTTTGCAAATTAAAATTTTTCATCCATGAGAACTATCAGGAGGAACTTACAAAGAGCTTACATGTCCAACAAAATTCCAAGCCAACCCCACATGAAACCCGGCTAATTTGTGCCTCTCTCCAAAGACAAATGGGCAAAACAGGGCCACATCATCAGTGCACACAAATCCTGCTTATAATTTTTTATTGGAACAAATCAATTAATTTCTTCATTGCCAACCTTTCCAATTGTGCAGGCATTGGCAGGCAGTGCTTCCACTGGTGCCTTGACTTACAGCTTCATCCAATCAGTGCAAAGTGAACCTGGACTATCGTATGGCCGTTTGCTTAAATCCGTGCGCTGTGCAATACGTGGACTTAAAACTGGTGGATTACGCCTAAGTGGTCCAATTGCTTCCTTGGTAAATAGAGCACTGTTTAGCACGGAGATAAACCAGGTAGCGCAATTCTGGTTAACCAATCATTCGAACACCATTTTCACCAAGTTATTATTATACGATGCCAAAGCGAATTTTCTCGTTGGTTTGCAGGAGTCTTAATTGTCTTCAACTGAGAAATTTGAAATTTATTCCAAGCAATTTATGCTGTGAATGTGCTAATTGAAGCCATGGGAGGATCAAAGTTGAGATATACTCGAAATCATTTGTGAAGAGAAAACCGTACGGAGTACTTTACTACCTTTTGTACAACTTTTTTAAGTATAATAATAAAAGTGCAAGTGTTATGTGCAACACTGCCTACGACAGTAGAAAACTTTGGTAATAAATTGATGTTTAGAACTTATCAATTGTCTTTCTTAAAGGAGAGCACACCCAGTAAGAATGAGGTGCTTTTAGCCCCTTTCTAATAAATAATGCTAAAATATTATATTAACTTATAGTAAAATTTTAATTAATAGATAATAACTTATTTCTAATTGTCAGATGTCATACCTAAAAAATTGTTTATAAATTCAGATTGACAATCATTGACAGTGACAAAGATTCAGTTTTTTAGCGGAATGTTGTTACAAAACAAGACATGGCCCTAGTTTTGTTATCATTATTGTAATTCTTGTTGTAACTATTATTGTTGTTTTTGTTGTCGAAACTGAATCCCTTTTCTTTGTTTCTCCTGTTCAACTCAAATAGACTTTTTTTTCTTAGCAAATCACCATATACCCATTTGGTAAGTTGTATCTATATATGTGATCAACATTATGAATCTGTAAATGACTGAGTATTTTGCATATATACAAACTTTATATCAACTAATCCTTCAATAGAAATATGAAAAGCCATGAACTTTCACTTTTTGTTTCACTGAAGAACTAATAGCTTACGAGAGGCAGTGCACCAACGAGCGTAGGAGGCATTGAGATTAGGCCAGTCAGAGGATGAAGAATGTGTGAAATGGTGGAGCCACAATGACAGCACCTGCTCTTGCTCTTCTTCTTGTTCCAGCGTCCCTATGATATGTTCCAATACTCTCTCTAACTCAGCCTTTTCGCTTGTGCTGAGAACAGGAGCATCAGTGCCATTACTAGCTCCGCATAGCAGTGGTAGCCATGACATTAGCATCTTCATCTTGGTCTGCCTGTTTTGCTCTCTCTTTCCTTCTCCAGTTTCCTCCATTCCGGAGTCTTTGGCTTGTTTGAAGAAGAACGCTGTATGTAGGTTCAAGCAATTTGTATTATTAGCCTATAAACCTGAGTGAGGGCTCGTTTGATTGAGCCGCCTGACAGCCAAAAGTTACAGATAGTATGATAACGGGATATGCCAAAAAACTGATGGGATTTTCACAATTGAGTTTTCATTCTTTTCACATTTTTATTTGATTTTTATTTTTTTTTAAATTAATTTTTTTAGATGAAAAGAGATCTATTTAATTAATATATAATTTTTAATAGTGTTAATTACTTTTAATTTAAAAATAATTAATTTAAGATAAATTTAAAAATATAAAATTTAAATAAAAATATTTAAAAAATTTAAAACTTAATTGTTAAAATTGATAAAATTTTAAAACTAATTTTTTTATATCTCATAAGATAACTTACAATTAAAATGTTTTAACAAATAAAACTAATAACACTTAGTATAAGTAATTGAAAACTATTGAATTACAATTGGAGACCTACAATCAATAAAACCAATCGCCTACTAATTCATCAAGCTATAATAAATGGCAATCCGCTTGACTCATTCTTCCAGTTATTTATTTACAAAATGCAATTGAAGCAGAATCTTAATCTCAGGCACTAGCGTAGGGGTGATCTGAACCAGAAACGAACCGGCCTCTTCGGCTACAGTTAGAACCATGATCAGAGAGGGAGCCAGTCCAATTAAGGTTTACGGTTTTTAGCAACTGAACAAGCAAGAACCGAACTAAGGAACCGCCGGTTTGAATAGGAAACCGGACGGGGGTCAGGTCTATAATGGCTTATGGAATGCTGGGCACATTGGAAAAGGCAATAAAATGCTGATATGCATTAAATTTCATCCAACTGAATAAATAGCATAGTAAAGGCACCGTTTCAAATGCACAAAATCATGGAATGCAGACAAATAATGACTATCAAAAAATGGTCAAGTGCCAAATACAAGGCATGCTCTAAATGACATTTATTTTAGCTGATTTTCCCAATGTTGTGTAGAAATCCATCGAAGGGGTGCCTATTCGTGTTAGCTGTCAAAGAGAATATGGAAATTCATCAATATCTCCTGGTCGACTTTGGCAACTCCACCTTGATTTCCTGCCTTTCTAGGAAATGGGATTTGTTTTCATATTTTGATAGTAATTTCCTAATTCCTGCTTTCCATTGATGTCAAAAGGAGGGAATCTCTAGAAGAAAAGGAGTACCCAAAGAAAAAAAAAAAAGTAAAATCACAATTAGAAAAAGAAAAAATTACCAACTCTCAGTTGAAATAAATCATTCAAACATATTAGGAATCAACGAAAGGACATCAATTCAAAAGAAAATGATAGATTCGTAGACAAAATATATGCTAGAAGGGCATGTAAGGCCAGTGAGATTTGTGATTGTAATGGTGAGTCTGGTAACTAAAATTAAAATAACCTAGAGTGATTGGTTAAAAGGGTGTTTTTATTTTATTTTATTTTTTGTAAGAATAATAGTATTTCAATTGAAATCGCAGTGAGATAAACAATTTTCGCTATTTTTTATGTGCCCAATTCAATTTAGTAGGATGTTTCATTCACATTTTTTCCTTCCAATCAAGATCGCCAGTAATCATAATCAATATTTGACATGGTCAATGCACAAAATCAAACAACGTTGTTGTTCGTAGTATCCAACAGGAAAAATAAAAAAATGGTAAATTGAAGTTAATTTAGGACATTAATGCTTTAATTAAGCGATTTTTGGATAGATAAAAAGAGCAAGCAAACCTGACGCTTTAATCAAGGAGCTCTGCAGCCGTGGCTCAGCCGAGAGAGCAAGCGAGGCCAGGTTGGAAGCCGATGCCCATTTATAAACAGCTTCCTCCCCAAACCCACAAGCAGCCATTTTCTGCGCCAACCAAAGCAGCTCAGCCGCCAGCTTTTCAGCAGAAGATGCAGATAGACGGTTCATGCCGCCGCCATCCTTGGGCCTCCCAGCCCAGACCAACGCTCCCTCGCCAACAGACCAAACGGCCTTCAAAAACCGGTTCAACGCGAATGGAACCGGCCCAGAAACCAAGCCGCCATTCTCCACCCTGTCAAACCCCAAGTCCAGCACGGCGGCTTCAAGCAGAGCCAGAGTCTTGGCAAAAGCCGCCGAAAGGGCCACACGGTTGACTTCGCGTAAAACCTCAACATCCTCCCCATTGTTCTCACCTATGAGCCTCTCCGCCAAAGATCTAACCACCTCATATTTCCGGGAGCTAACTGGAATGTCATTAACGAGCGACAAGAGCTGAGAAAGCGCTCGGGCAATACCGGAATCGCCGCCACCCTTGCCGCTGGAGATGAGCGGATAGCTTTCTTTTTTGGGTGGCTTAAGCGCGTGACTGCTGCTATCAAGATTATGGTGGTCCAAAGAAGGGAAAAAAGAAGGAAGGAAGCGAAGAAAGAAGAGAAAAAATGAGGTCAGAATACAACGAATATATTCAAGCAGCCTGTACCTGTCGGCCAAGGTGAGGAGGGACTTATCGGCATAGATGAACACGGAGGTTAGGACATTCCTTAGAATCAAGGGGGCTATGGAGGTGGCCGAGCCTTCCATCATGCCCATTTTATTTTCTCCTCCTTTTCTTGCTTTTGTTTTTTTTCTTTCACTTTCTTGCTCTTTCTTTTTGGCTGTTTCTTGTTGTTTTGTTTTGTTTTTCTTCTTTTTAGGGTTCGACAGCTTCGTTATATTGGTAGGAAAAAGGCAAAAGGAAAAGGAGATTGTATGAATGGTTTGTGTCTTCGCGAGAGGGAAGATGGTAGGAGTCCAGTTGTCCAAGGCAATAACACGTATGGACAAGCATTTAATATCGTGATTGACCCAAAGAGCCGTCCGATACTTCTTAACGTTGGTCGAATCAGACAAAACGAAAGAGTTTGGGTGGGTCCGACGCAGACCTATTCCTTAAAAAAACGAAAAACCAAAAAAAAAGAAGAAAACAAAAACAAGGCAGGTTTTAGAGAAAGGGAGTCGGTCAACTCGTTCGGGGCCGATTGATATTCGGGCTTCAGGACTTGCTTTTCGAGTCCACAATGGCCTAGTCTAACCCACATTTTTTCTATTGCATAGGCTCTTCGTGTCGGGCATAGGCATCGGCTTAAAGTGAAAAACATTTCAGCCAGCTCTGGGCCCTTTTCATAAACAGATATAAATATATGGGGTTGTTTGGAATTAGGATATCTATAGGTCTTATCTTGACTAAGAAAATAAAGGTTCAAATATCGTCTTTTCTATCTCTCTTACCCTCTCTTGTCGTGTGTATGTATGTTCTACGTGACTTTTCTTTCTAAAATAATAAATTTTATAACTTATTTGATTTACTTCAAAATTATAATTAGATTCTTTTTATGACCTTTTAGTTAAATTTGAAATTAGAGTCTAAATAAAAAAAGTGTGATAATAAATAAATAATAATAATATAATTAAAATACATTTAATTATCTTTAAAATATAAATATAATTATATTCATGAATTTATCTACTAATAATAATACTTATCATAATAATAATTCAAAATAAATAATTATGAATATAAAAATTTAAAATAAATATGTTAATATAACAATTTTAAGTAAAAAATAATTCATTAATTAATGATTTAAATATTTTATAATCTCTTAAATTTTTTTATTATAGTACTAATAATAATAATAATAATAATAATAATAAATATTTTTGTATTATAATAATATTAGATATTTTTAAATTATGATAATAATTAAATTATCAATAATAATTATATTATTATAATATTAATATATATATATATATATATATATATATATCTTGTAAAGAGAGAATAAAAAAGGAAATGAAAATCAAATTAATTAAGGGTAGGAAAATAATAATTTTCATGTATAAAAGAATTCCATTCTTATAAGTAAGAATGACAATAGGGCTAGTAGTATCACCCTAATCTCCATTTTCGATTTATAACTCATCCTTATCCTTAATAAGACGAGAGTTTAATTGTAAATTCACTTATATGCTTGAGCCTACAATGTCTAATTGTAAATTCAATCTTTAACTCAATAACTCTTACTGAATCCTTTATACACAAAGTCATATAAAGTGTCCCAATCTTATTTTCTCTTACTATCACCATTACACCTTTGGTGATTTTCCATAATCTACCAACATAAATTATATAATGTCCTTCTTCGTCAAATTATCTTATAGAGATCAAATTCTTTTTCAATCTTGGCATGTGTCTAACATTCTTCGACTTTCACACATATCCATTTGATATTTTGATAAAAACATCACCCTTTTACATTATATTCAATAATTCATTATCAATAAAATGAAATTTTTTGAAATTATTAACAACATAATTTTGTATGTAATTTCTATATAAAGTTAAGTGAAAAGAGGCATCAAAGTCTAAAATCCATAACTTTATTGGACTATTAACACTTAAAATCAAAACGTCTAGGATATCTTCAATTATTGCTTTCACAAAATCTTCATCATGATTATTCTTTTTTGGCTTCTTAGAGTCTCTCTTTTAAAGTGGTCCTTAAACCATAATTTTAACATGTAGTACTAGATTTCAATTTATTCCTTTTATTTTATTTTGATATGTCCTTATTGTCATTATATTGAGTTGTTCTTTCTCTACTTTTAGTACTCAAGACAAAACCAAAGTTAAATGATATACTTAATTTTCTCCTACGAATATCTTTATTCAAAATAAGACTCTAAATTATAACTAAACTACAATTGTTACAAACTAGACAAGCCATTCACTATAGTTATTGTGATGTTTGAATTTTTCAGTAATAAGAACAACAAAATCAAAACTTTGACCTCTTCATCAAAATTTATATTCATTAAGTTTAATTGACTAAAATTTAAATTAAACTCATTTATGTGATTTGTAATAAAGGTACCCTCTTTCATCTTTAAATTAAATAATTTTCTCATCAAATATATTTTATTGGAAATGGACGGTTACTCGTATGTATGAATTAGTACCCTCATCATTCTTACAATGGTCTTTTCCATTTAAACATTAAAAATAACAATTTGAGTTAATGTTAATCAAATAACTCATAAAGCTCATCTATTTAGCAACTCTCAATCTTCATTACTCATCAATTTTCATTTTTTACCCAAGAAAGGCTGATGCACTTTTTTTTAGCATAGATGATCTTCCATTTGCATCTTCCACAAATTGAAATCAATACCATTAAATTTGTCAATCATCACTTTTCCTTTTCTAAAATGTCATCACTTTCACTATCCCTTTAGCCCCTTTAGAACCAAAAATTTGATACCAGTTGTTAGGAAATTAAATATTCAAAAAGGAATTAAAAAAAAAACATAGGAAATTTACATGGTCTGAAACCTAAATGTTCCCATGTCCACAGTCACACTAGAGTTTCACTATTTTTGGAGTTACAAATTACATAATAAGTATGTTTTTTTATACAAAAAGATATGACAACTCTTATATAAGAATAAATTACATATTTATCCCTTACATAATATTAATCAAGCTTTATTCCTACAACAAGGAGGTTCATGGTGTTGAGTGTTAACCATGTTAGAAACTAAAATTTGGACATGTTATTGCTTTGCTTTGCTTGAAAGACCTCTAACTTGTTGGGCTAAAAGAGACAAAGCCTATTGCTTATATACATTCTCTTTGGAATAATTCACAACAAATTATCCTTGTTTTTTAATTTGATTTGGCTTAGTAAAATTGTCATTTTGCTTGCCCTTTTATTGCTCCTTAACAAAAGATGCCTTATTCCTAGATAATTCCTTATTTTTTGCAATTGTCAAATTTATAGTAAAACCACTATAAGTCAATAACTTAGGGATTTGTAAGGCCCTCACCTTCTAACTAGTTATGAAAGATTCCTTAACAATAAAATCTTTGTCATAATTATCTTTTAAAGCAACACCATGATTTTTTAATGACGTAAAATGAGAACCATTATTATTAGTCCTATGATTCTCACTAATTATTTTTTGAGTTTCTTTTCTAGGTTTTGAGATTATAAGGATTTTCCTCCTTACAAATCTTTATCTTGTCATATGTTGTGTAATCATTTAAGGGCTAGATTGAGGTGTCTTTCTCTTACTCCTGCTTGCTATCGGTGGCAACATTCATATTAGATTTTAGCTTAACTTAAGCTTTTTTTAGATGAATCCATGTTCAATAGGCACCCTTTAGTGGTATGGCCATATTTACCACAGTTAAAACAATTGGAATAAATTCCTTTATATCCAATGCAGTACACTTTCCCTTTGCTTGACATTTAGAAAGTAAGGGTTTCTTTAAATTGACTTTTATGTAAACCTAAACAAAGTTTACCCTAGATGATTATTTTGTTGTAGAGTCCAGCTTAATAGTTTTCCTTAGATGAATTCTTAGTCTCTTTAAGACCTTAGAGATGTAATAGACTATTAGGAACAGCAAAGTGTGCGCCCACATTGTAACCTTCTTAATTCCCTTCTTCTCTAAGTTAAAATTCATAAACCAGCAATGCACTATGAGATCATGCCCCACCACTATTTACATGTTAGGATTTCAAATGTAAATGTGTGAATTGTATGGTTAAAAGAATTTCACATTAGAAAGGAAAAGGGGAAGTAGGTAACATATAAGTGAAAATGACCTATAAATTCAATGCCTTGAGATTTTGGGTTAAGATGTGTCAAACCCATGAGTCTATTACTTACTCAAACCCTACTAAGATTTCTCTCCAATTGTGGTCATGCTTCCTCAACAAGTGGTATCAAAGCAAATAGTTCAACAAAGGGATGAGTATAAACAACATATATTTCCTATGACTATTACCCCCATGAGGAAGGAAGAAAGGAATTACACTCACCAAGAAAAAGCCTACGTGAAGTGGTAAGATATGGTTTCAGAATAAGAGTGGTAATACATGTGCACTCAAACGTGGCTCTTGAAGCATTGGCAGATGCACTCTCTAGATTAAGCAGAGAAAGGTTAACTTACCAATGGGCTTTATGGAGTAATAATAAACTTTTAGCACATTTAAAAAGAGTAAGCTTAATATGAATGAGATTCACACTTAAGAGGAAGATTATTAAGGTTTCAAGTGTAAATGCATGAATTGTGTAGTTAAAAGAATTTCACATTAAAAAGAAAAAGAAAGAGTACTAATTATTATATTATTATTATAAGATTTGTACAATTTCATCTTAAACTTTATTCATACAAAGTAATTAACGTTAAGCAATATTAATTATCTCATAAGCCTTTGAAATATTGTTTTTATCATTTGGTCCAACATCAATATTCTCCTCAACATATTGTAAAAAAAAACTAATTATCCTTAAATTCTAATAAAATTATGAAGTATACAACAAGTAAAAATAATATATTTATGTTTTTTAAACTTATATAATATCATATGGAAAAGAATCTGCAATCTTATTTTTAATACCCCAGAGTATTTTCTAATCATATTGCATAATAATAAATACATGTAATTAAACAATTCCACTTAACCTTGAGGTTTTCATCCTAATATATAGTCAAACAAGTAATAAAGTTCTTTATAATAAGAGGTGAGAAAATAAAAAATACAAATAAAATGAATAACAATGTAATTTTCTTGAAACTACCTATATTATAATGATGACAAATTAACAATTCAAATACAATTAACTCTATAATATTTTTCCTAAAATTCAAAATTATGAAATTTAAATGAGAAAAGATAAAAATTTATATTCTTATAATTTTTAATACACAAATACATAAAAAAAGGAAAAAATAAAAGAAAATATTAAATATAGTTAAACTATTATTTATTTCCTTAAAATCCTAAACTTTTAGCAATTCTTTTTTTTTTTTAACAAAACAAAGCAAAGAAGAACATTAAGACGTTGAAATGTAAAGTAAGAAAACAAAATCAAAAGAATTTAAAATAACAAATTAAGTGATAAAATTGAATTTGACATAAAGAATAAGAGAAAATAAGTTGAATTTAGTATAGTGACAAAATTAAAGATTTTAATCTAATATTTTGAAAATAAGATATTAAGTGACAAAAAAAATAAATAGAGAAGGGAAAGAGAGAGTACTTGGTTATACTTGTATATTTACACTTGTAGATCTTCAATTTTTCTATAAATATAATAGTAAATAAGGTAAAATGACTATTTCCTATGTATATTATCAAGAAAAAGAGGTATTTGTTATTTTTAAATAAAAAATAAAAATTAAATAATAACAATTAAATATAACTTTTAATTTTTTATTTAAAAAAAGTTAAAAAAAAACTAAAAAATCTCAACTGAAAAAGTCCTTAGAATTTTAATTGAAAACACGAAATTTAAATGTAAATATAAAATATGCAGTGGGATTTTGTAAGATGGAAAATTCAACCTTTTCTTAACATAAAACTCAACCTTCCTTTCGAATGTTTGGAAAACACAAAAAAATAAAATAATAATAAATAAATAAACAGAAAGGGCCAACAAGGAAATATACGAAATAAAAGCGAGCCAGACAAGGAAAGTCAAAGGAGACGATGCATGATTTTAACTGATCCTGGCTGGCACGAACGGGCCTCGTTGCAAAGCATGGTGATCTCCGGTTGTGAACCAGGAAGAGGAGAGGCAAAGCATTTCCAATGCGAAATTGACGAATAATGACACGTTGCACTACCCTCCGTCTACGTGGCCATCCTCTGTTCTCTCCACGCGTCCAACCCCACCCCACACGACCCCTCAAGAAAAGGGCCAATCCAAGCTGGGGGATGTCCCTTTCCGTCAACATTCTTGGCCTTATTTGCTCGTTTCGTGTCTCGGCGGTGCCGCTGCAGAGATTAAAAGGATTTACGAACAGCAAACCCAACCCTCAAAACGAACACAACAGAAAAGAATAGCTTTTAATCCAACAAAATGGCATGGCGTTTGAGGACAAGTAGGCTTGGGGTTTGGGAGGGAGGGATTTACGGTGGGGATGCAATGGATTGGTGGGATGAGATTAATGAATCAGAGGAATGGCAGAGAGGCATCTTCTATTTCTTGTCTGCTTCTTATGCATTGGTCTCCTTTGTTGCCCTGGTATCTATCTATCTATCTATCCATCTATCTCTTTCTTTTCTTTGGGTTTTTTCTTTTTTTGTTTTTTTTTGGGTCTTTATAGTTTTTATTTTTATTTTTATTTTATTTTATATAGAGTAATGTTTGATTGATTCTTGGCATTGTATTTTTCTTGTTTGTTTCATCTCTATATCTTTAGTAATTTTTTTTTCTTTACATATTTGTGAACCTGTCTGTGGGAATTAAATCATTAATGGTGGCATTTTCTGTTTATGGGCTATTTATCGTTGATCGAGACGTTCTATGAAATATGTATGCGAGAATCGTATATGGGTTTTAGGGTAATGGTCATTTATGTCTGGGGTAATCTTAATTGCATGCCTGACATGGGTTGCTTTGCATTTTGCGAGACAAGAGCAGTGCTCCGCTAGCCTGGAACATTTCAGTTTTTGATTTTCGATTTGAGTCGGTGACGGGATCTTGTGGGGCCAAAATGATCCCTCTTTCCTATTTTTATTAGTTGGTATTCTGGTTGCATTTAGAGTTGGCCAGGATTGATGACTCATATGATGAGTTTATAGGCCGCTGTCATCGACTCTTGGGTTCAAGATAATGTAACATTGAGATTATCAGACCATCTTCACTGGATTTCTGGGCATTGAAATGTTGAGCCTGTCTTTTATTTTTTGTTACAATTTTTTAATGTCTTCTTATCCTTAGAAATGTAGCCAACACATTGCATGCTTTGGCAATGGCATGCAAATTATTAGTGCTGGTGTCACACAGAAGAAACTCCTGGTTTGGGAGTACTTTGGCAGTTGGCCTTAACCATATGAATTTGTATCAGCAGTTGGCTCCTGTTTTGATGCTTTCTCATTTGTCATTAGATATGCCACTATCATCTTTTTCCCTGCCTCGTTTCATACTCTATAGTTACAGTACTGAGTTGATGTGAAATTCCTTGTGTTCAACTGTTATAACTTGTGTTTGTGTTTTACTTTCAGGTACAACTTTGTCGTATCCAATTGAGAGTGCCGGAATACGGCTGGACTACACAAAAGGTTTTCCACTTGATGAATTTTCTAGTGAATGGATGTAAGGACTGTCTAATTTGTCAAAGTTCTGTTTTTATTAGTAACATAAGTTTTGCTGACACTCCACTGCCTCTTGACAGTGAGGGCTGTTCTCTTTGGTTTATACAAAAGTGTGTTTCTCATCAGGCCCAAGGTATGTTTCTTATTCACAGCTCTGGTATTGAGGTTGCACTGGGATTTGTCTTTCTAAATATGCTTTCTGTTTTTATGAGTTAAAAAAACTATTTTGCTTCATTAAAAAAGGGTCTGATATACAACATCCAAGGTAGTATTCATGATGAAAATTTTCTACCAGATGTCCATTGTATGATTTGACCAGCGTATTTCTGTCCCCATCACACAATTATCATCATTCCAAAGACCATTATTGCTGCTTTGACTATTTTCACCAAACACTCAATCATCATTTTTCCACCCCAAGTAGTTTCTATGGTCATATGCACCCTCTTATCTGTCAGTCAACACCTAACAGTTCCAGTCATGCCACTACTTCCATCATCATATAACCCCAGTTGAATGTGGCCATCTTTTTTATTTTTGTAATTTCCCCTCTAAGGGTACCCTGAAACCAGCTTATATTCCACCTTATGCTATTTAGTGGGATCATTTCCTTAAGATTCTGTGTACAACTCATAATCGTGCATTATAAGAATAATATGTACCCAAAAAAGGGAACTACAACTAATAGGTCAGTAAAACAGTCTAATATTGCATTAAATAGAAGGCAGGGAAAAGGAGTTGCAGATTGGTCACTTGCTCCTAGTGGGCTTAACTCTTTCTCCTTTTCCCGTTAGAATAATATCTTTCTGTTTTTAGGTTAATTTCTGAGTTCCTGAGATAAAAACTCCCTAAAAATTTTCCTGTTACAGGCCCTTGAAATGTTGCTTCTGGATCTTCCAAGTCTCCTATTTTTCTCAACATATACATTACTTGTGTTGTTCTGGGCTGAGATATATCACCAGGTAACTACGTTTCCTGCTTCTCCTCTTTGTGCTTCTTTGCTTTTT
This sequence comes from Bruguiera gymnorhiza, assembly GCA_020883675.1. Classification (NCBI taxonomy): domain Eukaryota; kingdom Viridiplantae; phylum Streptophyta; class Magnoliopsida; order Malpighiales; family Rhizophoraceae; genus Bruguiera; species Bruguiera gymnorhiza. The sequence goes on from JAIRCJ010001048.1 coordinate 3,461,297, forward strand.
GTTTTTTTTTTTTTTGCTTTTCCTAACAGCTTCCTGGATTTTAACGTACTACTAGTATGCCACCATTGATGTTATTTTGTTCTTCCTTGATTGTTTAGGCAAGAAGCCTGCCCATTGATAAACTGAGGCCTACCTATTATATCGTCAATGGGTCCATATATCTCATACAGGTATGTGGAAAGGTTTAATCTCTTGCAATAAGATTTTAAAGTCCTCTCTGCGGTGCCTGATTAGTTATTTTTCCTGACAATAGGCATGCATCTGGATATTCATGAGATTGAGCAGCAGTCCTGTAGCAGAAGAAGTTGGAAAGCTCTTCTTCTCAAGTATGTTTTGCCCAAAACAGGCAGTGTTCTTTCATTCTCATTATTATGTCATTTTGGTGTAAACTTCTTGTGCAATTTTTTTTGATAAGTTCTGAATCTTGCAAGCATCTTGTAGAAGAATTATATAGTTGCCAGTAGGAAAGAATGGACACCCCAGGGAATTGGTATGTTGTGTCTGATAAATGTTTGATGCAGACACACATTGGACGTGCATCTGAAACACCAATCCATGTCTGCTAAAAAATTTTTTTAAAAATGGCTGGCACACATTTGAGACATGGGGAGACCATGTGTCTGGCATGGCAAGAAGTTTGATCTATAATTTTTTTTATTTAAAAGTAATCTATTTGCAATTGAGAACATAATGGAGGAGGGAGAAAAATAAAGCCTAAATAGCAAAAAAATTGAAGTAACAAACTTGCAAAATGGTCCTTCAAAACAATTCCATTTTAAACAATGGGCAACACTCACAAATAAAAGTGACCTTTATTTTCTCATCTTAACAATCATTTCATTTTTCATACTTATTTAATTGAGAATATATACACATGAACATACCTGTATCCTAGTTAATGTGTCTTTGTTTCTGTGTTGTTTCTTCGTGGTATTCCCATGTACATGCCCATGCATCAAAGGTTGCTGGCAATGGTGGAATGAATTTAATGAATACAATAAAATTCTAGCAAGTGTTATTATGAAGCTATTTAATTTCTTTTGCAGTTGTCTCATTTTGTGCTGCTCTGGGATTCTTGATATATGGAGGGAGGTACCATTTAATTCAAACTTAAAGACAGTTTCTACATTCCATGCCTTTAGAGATATGCTTATTATTGTTAATTTCTGATTTTAGATTATTTGTCATGCTGAGACGATTCCCCATCGAATCTAGAGGTCGTCAAAAGAAGCTCTATGAGGTTTGTGCCAGATATTTCTATTTGCTGTCTTATAGCTTAAAACCTGTCCTTAGTGTGCTTCGTTAATGCAAACTGAAATTGAATGATACTGCAAAAACTTGGTCAATTGAGGGAAGGGGTATTAAATTCTGTATTATATAACATGTGCTTTTAGTTTTCTTTTTCTTTTTTTTTTGACAGTTTGTCGTGAGGTGGTTCTCTGTAGATAGAACTTGAGAGATTATTTATTTATTTATTTATTTATTCATCTGTGCCTTTTCTGGGTAATTTTTTTTATATCTGCCTTGGCTGAGTACTCTGAGTGCATATATTTGAGCAATGTTAAGATAATTATTGGTATAGAAAGCTCTTAATTGACTCCCTTTTTCTTGGCAGGTTGGCTGTGTAACAGCAATTTGCTGCACTTGTTTCTTGATAAGATGCTTTGTGGTGAGTTTTAGTGCATAGAAGTTCTATACATGCACCAAAGTTTTGTGTTAACTGAGGATTGGATCATTCTTGTTTTCTCTTTTAGGTTGCCCTCTCAGCTTTTAACAAGAAAGCAGATATTGATGTCCTAGATCATCCAATTCTCAACCTCATCTATTACACGGTAGGTTCAGCTACCTCAGTGAAAATGGAATCTGGGATATACATTTATTTATTTTGTTTCCCATACTTTATGACCAAGATAAAAAATTGGAGTGGCAGAGATTCTCGGTGTTTTGACACTATCTGTAACAACTCAAATGCCCCTATGATCATCAAACGACCCTCAAGTATTTGGAAATTGGGTGCATCCCACTCAAATCCACCATCTGTTTTTTGCTTCAACTCTAAGATAAAGGAGTACATAACATGTCAGGACTCCTTAAACTTTATCAACATTTCCTTGAAAATTTGTCTCAGAGAGACTTAGAAATAATGTGCAGGTCATGCTACAATTTTGTGTAGCAATAACTCTACATCTGAAAATTTTGGGTGGACGCTTTCCATTTGCATTTGCATTTCATGTACAATGTGATTTGATAACTCCTAGACGGTATATACGAATTATTTAATGGGCCCCTTGCCAGTTGGCTTCTATCCTGAATTATAACTGCTGTAGAGGAGAAATGACTGAGATTGAATAATCCAGCGAAAGAACTTGTAGAAATTCGTTTCTGCTATACGTTTTGTTTATTTTTGCGTGGGTTATATGTCTACTGGAATATGTGCAGTTGGTGGAGATTGTGCCATCTGCTATGGTACTCTTCATCTTGCGGAAGCTGCCTCCGAAGCGCATCTCTGATCAGTATCATGCCATCAGATGAAGCAATTTGCTCAGCACAGAATGACCACTAAGAAAGGTTTGGTGCAATGGTTGAAAGGTAAAACTTGAGGGAAAAAGAGCTGTGGAAGATTCTGTGAATCCCTTGACCTTTTCAATTTTGTGATGCATTTAACAGCACTTCCAGCCCTCCCCCACTCCCTCCATATCTCTCTGTGATACTCGTGTGTACGCTGCAGATTCTGTGATTTGCGTTGTCATTAAGGGCATTCTGTTGTTGGAATAGTTTGGTCAAAATATTATACAAAACTTAGATACAAATTTGTTTTTGACTTCAATTTTCAATTCTCTCCTTTTGGAGGAGAGTGGGAAGTAGGGGTGATTGATTGTAGATATTGAGGCGTCATCTATTTTTGACTGAAGAATGGAGCTGTGATTTTGTCAAGAGAGCTCAGATACTTGGGAATTCTTTGAAGCATTTTATTGAATCTAAAATTAGAGATGTGGCGAAGTTCACCTCAATAATTCAGACTTTTCTGTTTGAAATTTAACCTTTTAACTTTGACTGACTTATTCAAAATTCAACTCGATGACTCAATCTAACCTAACATCCATGACCCATAAATCAAAACAATTAAGTTGAAATGACTTGATACTGGAGCAATTCGAATTTGGAATATCTGATGTTTTATCAACAACAGCCTGGCTTTTGTCCTTCAGCGTGCAACTAGTCAAAATGCTAAAATTGAGCTGGCCCCAAAGATAGCTCCGAAGAAAATTCCATTCAAAAATTGAAGGAAAAAAAACACACAATTTAGTTACCTATAATGGCTTTCGGGGTTCTAACCACTGTGGAAAGAGGCATTGCAAATAGAAACCAAGCAGACAGGCTGTTCCAATATCCCATCTGTATGGTCCTTGGATAATTTTCAAAACGACAAACTATAATTCCTTTCCTTTCCTTTTTTTTTGGGAGCCATTGGGTGTTCAGTAAATTAGTCCAGGCGCAAATATATATATATATATAATAAAATTTCTGTTGTGCAGTTTCTTGCCTTGGCTATTTTTAGCAAAAGCATTATTCTTCAAAGATAAATATAATTAGTTCACCAGTGGACACATAGAAATGTTAAAAAACTCCACACAACATAAACCCCCCAGTAGCATTATTCTGTATTATTCTCATTCGAAAATGAAGGGAGGCCTGGTACCAAGCAGCTAGAAGCCTTGTTGGGCAGATTATCAAACATACATCAAGAGACCTGGTGAACCAACAGCACACTAGTGCCTCTAGCAGTTCAGAGATTTGACTTTTGAATAAGAATTACCCTATCTGAAAAGAAGCATACTCAAGAATATCTGAATTCTGCTCAATTCTGGCCATATCTTCCACCGGCAATCCTAGCAGCACCTCTATTCCTTCACCATCAGGAGTGTCCAGGAAAATTGCCCCCATACTATGCTTCATGGTGGTGCTGACCCAAGTTGGCCTTCCCCAACCAAAATCAGCTGTGTAAAATGGAAATCTGCACCAGCTGCTGATGCTGAGTATCCTAGTTTTAGACCCTTTATCAAATTGCTCGGTTGCAAGTTTAAGATATTTAAAGAAGGAACTAACGTCGAACTTCCTTGCATACTCATCGTTTACCTGCCTTATTGACTCATGAATTTTTCCTGCTAATTTGTTGTAGCCGGTTCTGTTTTCCAAGGAGCAAGCAGCTGTTGTCATTTGGCAGTTGTTTCCAATGCATCCTTCCGGCAAAGGCGGATCCATTCTCCTCCGGAAATCTGCAGCACTAGCTAGCATAAAATCCTTGATGGTGACAGCTTCCTCTCTTGTTGTAGCTATTAAAGCACCCCAAATCAGAGCAGACACAGCCTCATAGCGCGTTGGCCGGTCCATGAATGGTCCGTTGCCAATATACTCTCTTAGAGCACTCATCTTAGAACCATCAAACACAAACCTCTTTATTGCAATTTCGAGTAATAAATCATCATCTGCTCGATTATTCCATGAGAAGTCAAATTTGTCGACCGGAGGAAAAAGAGATGTACAATCAAAGATCAAATTCAAACCATCAGCAGCCTTATTGGCACCACGAGCAACGTCAGCCCAGCTCTGAAGGAAGGTTGCTAGTGCTGATGAATCCGCAATCACATGGTAAACGCAGACCCCAATAGCTATCCCACCACAACTAAAACAGTTTACCTGGACAGCAAGGAGATGTTGATCACTACATTCAACTAAATCTGCATATGGCTCGCACGGCAGTAGCTGTTGCAGCTTTTCCATTTCTGGTTGGTTGAGGACCTTGGACATGTCGATGGCAACACGGGCCTCGATATAAGTGGCTCCAGCATCGTTGCAGTGGATGTAAAGACCATTATTCTTTCGGCCGGCCAGAGGGTGGAGATGCCTTAACGTGTCTGCCAAGGACCTTTTGAGTTTATCAGATGGTGTTTCATTATCCAAAGTTGTGCCGGTGGAGGAGTAGAAGAGAATGATTGGGATGTAATAACGAGGAGCCAACTGGTCAAGAAGGGAAAGCTTATGGATTCTTAGGTGCTCTGGCGTTGGAGAGGAAGGCCTAACGGTTTCTCTGCAAAGGATTTGGACTTCCATTTCCAATTTTCTTCGGAGACACCTATTTTTCCACTATGCCACCTGCTCGCCAACCACAATTATTAAGCTTCGCATATAACATTTTTGGGTAATTTATAGTATTATTTACTAAATTTATTATTTATTTTTTAATTTTATTTTATTTTAATTTTATTACTATATTAATTTATTAGATAAATATTTATAAAATTTATTATTTAAAAAATATTTTCATATTATTAATTTTATCAATTAATATATTGATAAGAATTAAGTTAAATTTTTTTATTTAATATATTATAACTAACTAAAAGGCTAAAATGTTTAAAAATATAAACAAGTACTTTAAGAATAATTATTTTTATATTTAACAATCTACCCACCTTGAAAATGACATATAGTTCAATGAGTAGAAAAACATCACATATTATTTGATATCCAGTGCACCATATGACAAAAAAATTTTCAAAAAAAAATCTCTTTTCTTTTTAATTTTTAAAAAAGTAAGTTTTTCATTAAATTTTAAATCACTTTTAAAAGTTTACACAAATATTAATAAAAATTTACTTTTTTAAAATTAAAAAAATAATAATAAAGCAAAGTTTTTTATTTTTTCCTTATGTAGTGCACCAGACATTGTGTGACATATAGTAATCTTTTAACCATTGGACTATACTTTAGATTGAGTTATTTCTAAAGTGGGTAAGCTATTAAATAGAAAAAATAACTCTTATTGAGGCACTTGCTCACATCTCTAAACTTCTTAACCTTATGTCAATAGTAGTATATTGATTCAAGAAATTTAACCTCATTTATATCAATATATTGATTATAGTTTCAAAGAGAAGATTGGTTGTTTTTCTTTATACTGAAAGTAACATCTTTAATAGAAATTTGAAAATAAGAGGAAAGCTTGTCATAAGGTTAAATTCTAAAACTTGGTGAATAATGCTTTAGTACCATTATGTCTAGTTTAATCTTAAAGCTTCAGTAAATACCATTCTAAACCAAACTCATGTCACTCATATGAATAACACATACATAAAATGGCGTAAACAATATCTACTTCAATAATTTATTGATTTGTATTAGGTTCTTAAAGGAGGTGTCTCCCTACCTGAATGCAATTATTGCCAATCAATCTACTATATATAAGATGTTTGAGACCATTAAGAGAAAGCCAAACATAGTTGCTCGCAATATGAAGGAGGAGACATTGGATGAGATCTATGGGGATATAAATTTAAAGGATGTATACTTCAACTATCCAACCAAACCAAATGAGCAAATATTAAGTGGATTCTCTTTATTTATTCCAAGTGAGAAAACTACAACTTTGGTTGGATGGACTGGAAGTGAGAAGTCAACAATAATCAATTTAATAAAAAGGTTTAATGATTGGCAAATAGGTGAAGTTCTTATAAATGGAATTAACCTCAAAGAGTTTTAGTTTAAATGGATTAGAGGAAAAATCATTCTTGTTAGTTAGGAACCTATTTTATTTACTGTCAACATCAAAGCCAACATTGCATATGAAAAAGATGATGTAACCATTAAGAAAATAACAACTATGGCTAAGCTTACTAATGTTATTAATTTTATTAATAAACTTCCAGAGATCTTAAGTCACTTTTTGTTTATCAATATGCATCATTTTTCTTTATTTTCTTAGATTATAAGGATTGTTCACTTAACTTAAAGATTTTACTTTTTTCCAAGGAAAATAAGATCACATACCTATCGTTGTTAACTTATGTATTTATATTGAAGAATGTTGATGCAACTGACTTGCCTTATGTTGCTATAACTTTTATGTCACTTTCAAGCTTTCCACCAAGACTCAAAAGTTAGTTAAATTGGTTTACATGGTTAGTAGAGTGTAACCTTATTTTATGTTAGCTTACTTTACCATATTTTATGTCATATTTGAATTGGAATTATGTCATAATTGTAATTCAAATTTATATTTGAATTTGAATTGCACATTTGTATTAACTAATGTAATTTTCTAAATTTTAATTTGAAATGTATAATGTAATTAAGTAATACATATAAATATCATTGATGATCAAAGGAAAGCAAGGTTGCTACTCTTATAAACCTAAAAAGTTCCTTTGCTCTATTTTCTTTTTTGGTTTTTTGTTTTGTAATCTAAAAAAATTAAAACAAAAACTAACAACAATGGTATCAAAACATTTTAGCTCTTAAAGGACCAACTAAAAAAGTAAAAGTTAAGTGTAAACACAAGAGTAAAACACGTGAGCAAGTAAAACTCTAGAAAAAAAAAAAGGTTTGAAAAGGTTCATTACAGAAAATAAAACTAGTTTTTTAAGATAGCCTTTGTAAACTTCTTCTTATTTCCACTACTTAAATTTACTAGAAAGAATTATTTCCAATAGACTGTAATGATGAAGGTCTATCTGAAGGCCTTTAACTTTTAGAAAGTGGAAGAAAGATACATCTACTTCTAACAAATCAAACAATGACATAACTCAAGAATCATAACGAGGAAGCGTTCGGGCAATTTAAAGTTTTGACTTGCATACACTCTATTGTCACATAAGTTGTATTCAACTAAGGAAGGTTTTGTATGATCTCAAACAAGCACCAAGAGTCTAGTTTAACAAGATCAAAAATCATCTAATACAACTTAGCTTTGTAAAAAGCAAAAATGAAGCAACCTTTTTTATTAAAGTTGCTAAAAGTCATATTCTTATAGTCTTCATCTTTATTGATGATCTTTTTATAACAAGAAGCTATCATGAATCTGTCTTAAAATTTAAAAAGGAAATAGAGATGGTGTTTGAGATGTTTAATATAGGAAAATTGTCTTTTTTCTTGGAACTTCAAGGGTAGCAATTAGACTTTGGTATCCTTATTAATTAAAGAAAGTGTGCTAGAGAAGTGCTCAAGAAGTTTAATATGAGTACATGTAAACTTGTTTCAACCAATGATACTTAGTGCTGAAGGAGAAAAATTCACTGGACTTTTTAAAAGTCTTATTAGATGCTTATTGTATATCATAACTTTAGAGTTTGGCATAGTACAAGCCACAAATCTCTTTTCAAAGTTTATACATTCTCTTAATAAGATGCATTATAAAGCTAGAAAAAGGGTCCTAAGGTATCTTAAAGGTACTCTTGATCTTAAGGTCATGTTCAGGAAATCAGAGAAGTTAGAATTATCAGACTTTACTAATAATGATTGGGTAGGATTTATTAAGGACATAACGAGTACATCTTGCTATTATTTCTCACTTGAACAAGTGTTTTATTTGCTAGAATTATAAAAAACAATTAATGTTTGCGCAACCAATAACAAAGGTGGAATATATAACTATCATTATTGTTATCAGTTAAACTATTTAGTATAAAAGGTCCTCTCTAATCTGCAGCAAGCTTTATCTCAATTTATCCTAATTTTCTGTGATAATCAAGTAGTTATTGCCATTCTAAGAAATCCAATATACTATGGGAGAGCCAAACACTTCAAAATTAAACTTCATTTCTTAAGAGAAATGCAAGAATGTGGTGAAATTCAACTAGTGTTTTATAAGTCAAAAACTCAAATAGCAAACATGTTTATAAAAGTATTACCTAAAGCCTAATTTGAATCTTTAAGAAAGAAACTTGGTATGCAATGTATCAATTTTGAGGAGAAGCCAAATTTGAACTAGAACATTGCAACTTTGAAGTGGAGTAAATCTTGCCACTCAAATGATTGTTATAACAGTCACAAGTTCTCTAAAAAGGTTTTTGTTCTTTCTTCAATCTTCTAACATGCTCTTTCATATATGTTTTCTTGTTTTTTTAGAAATATGTAACCTTAATGCTTATTTAGGTATGAAAGACTATTTGGTAGCACTTTTTTGGCATTTTCTTCAACAAAATCTGTCAAGTAGGCAATAACTTACAAAATTAGTTTATGTAATAATTAAAAGTACAATTCCCAAGCAAAAGGCCTAGCCAACTTGTTCACTTGTCCTGAATCATGTATATCATATATATATCAATGAAAATTATAAAAAGTAGTGTCTTTTACACCATAAAAAATCCTTATCTTTTATCTTTTATTTCTTTTATTCCTATTACCTTTGTTTATGTGGTTTTTGGTATTATGGTATTAATAATAGGGAATATTAATTATAATTCATTATTGATTTTTGCTATCACCAACACTTATAATACTTTGGTTGGGCAACCAATGACAATAAAAACCCCCCAACGAGACATCATATAGAGTGAAGAAGATTGAACTAAAATAGTGTAACCTTAAAGTTAACTTCACTACTCAAAGTGACAATTATAATAATTACAAGTTCTCCAAAAAGGCTCTGTGTTTTTTTGCAACCTTTTAACTCATTTCTCTTATAGTTTCTTCTTCTTTAAGCAATTAATGAGGATGGTACATAGCTAAGTAAGGAAGATAGTTTGTTATTATCTATTTTTATTAAAATTTATATAAAATCTGTCAAGCATACAAAGGTATAAGGTACCAAAAAATATGGTATGCAAGCGTACGAGAGTTTTTTGCACCAAAAAGATACACTATCTTTTATCTTTACTTTAACTACCTTTACTTATATTGGCTTTCTAGTATTATGATGTTGACAACTAAGAACATCAATTGTAATTCATTATTGGTTTTGTTTTCACCAATAATAGTAGTATCAAAATAAATAAAAGGTTTTGAAGGAATCTATGGTGTGTGAAAATTAAAGATATACATAAGAGGTGAGAATAAATACTTAGGCTTTTAAACTATAAACTCTGTAGACAACAAAACCTAGTTTATGGCTGTTATCAACTTCACACCTCTTCCTCTATCAAAATTTTATAAAAAAAAAAACTACATGCAATGGTTTGTCATAATGAAGATATACTTAAAAGCATATGACTTTTGGGAAGTTACTAAGCATAGAAGAAAGCTAATTTAATAGTTACTCAACTTAAAAACTACAATAAGTAAGTAGTCAAACATTAGAAGGCCTTATTCTACATTCATTCAATTGTTATTGATGTTATATTTAACAGGATCATGACATATGAGACACTTAAAGCTTAAGAAAGGCTAAAAAATAAGTATGAATACAGTGTTAAGATAAGAAATATGTAAATTCTTAATTTAAAGAGGAAGTTTAAGATGTTAAAAATAAGAGACTAAGAGACTGTCAAAGATTATAGTAATAGGCTTATGAAGATTATAAATCAAATAAGATTACTTGAAGAGGATTGTTGAAAAGGTGTTAGTAAATGTGTCTGAAAGGTTTAAAGCAAAAATTTTTTCCATAAAAGACTTTAAGGATCTCTCCTAGATCTCAATTTCAAAGCTCATCAATGCTTTTCAAGCACAAAAGTAAAGAAAAGTCTTTAGACATAGAGAAGCAACTAAACCTTTGAAGCCTATGACATCCTTTAACGTTACTTTGTTGACATATACTAAAGGGAAAACTCCTTATTGAAAACCTCAAACTGAAAAATCTAAGAAGATGCAGAATCTAGTAAATTAAGAGGTCAAAGAGTATATGTTTCATGTAAGCATTATGGTAAAACATCAAATCTATTCAAGGATTGCTCGAGGAAACCTAATGCCTTCTACTCCTTTTACAACAAGAGAAGTCATGTTGAAAAGATTTACAAAATCATAAGAAAAGCTTCATTTCTAATTCAAGCAACTAAAGTAGCCAAAAGGACACCAACATATATTAAAGGTACTTTTAAGCTAGGAATTATGCTTAATAGTAATAATAAAATAAAGTTTATAAGGTTTATAAACAGTGATTGAGAAGGGTCATTAGATGACATGAAAAGTACTTTTGGAAAATAAATATATAGTAGAAACCTTTACAGTAAATCATACTACATAAATAAAAAAGGTGCTTATTGATCTAAAATTGAAACAAGTAGAAGCAACCTTAATCTTCTATAACAATCAATCCACCATTACTATTTTAAGAAATCTCATATTGTATGTAAGGACAAAATACTTGAAAATTAAGCTTCATTTCATTAAAAAAGCTCAAGAAGGTGGTGAAGCAAATTTGATTCATTGTAGTTCTAACATCCAATTGCAGACATCTTAACCAAAAGCCTACACAGACCCAAGTTTGATGAGCTAAGAAAGGCTCTGGAAAGCAAAATTACAGCACCAAAGAGAAGTGAAAGTCTTGATGGTTCTATCATTTTGCTGTCCTAGATTGGTTGTTGCAATTTTTGTTCAAGTTTGTCATCAAAATTCAAAATTGTATGATCATAATTGAAGGCATGATGAAGTCATTGCTAGTTTGCTTGAGTTCTAGAACCCTTTGTTTTCTTTTAAGTGAAAAGTAGCTTTTTACTGAATTAACAATCCTTGTACAAAAACTTTTTGAATTTCAAATTTAAAACTTAACTTACAAGAACTGCAAAATTTAACAATTATTTTGTTTAAAATTTGTAGTTTTGAGATTACTATATGATGAAATAATTGTTTAATGAAAGGTATCCATCTTCCAATATCCATCCTCGTCCTCTCGTTGGTTTTCAATCTCATACCATTGACGCGTTGTTGCTGCTGGCACAATATCCATCTTCATTCTAGAAACTTTAGGCTTGGAACCAACATTTCTTGACAAAGCCAAGTACCCATCAATTTCTTGCCAATCCTCCTCTGTCTACCTTGTTGATGCCCGAATTTTTGCTGCTAATTCATTGTACCCTGCTACGTTCTGCTATCCATTTCCACAAGTTCCTTACACATCGCTCCCCACTCGGAAGATTTTTTTTTGCTTCTGCAAATCCACATCACCTTCCGCTACATGTTCCTTAATGGTTTCATCCGAGTCCCTTGTCATGTCACTGTGAATACACCCCAAAGCACTGCAACCACTGCTTCGTAGCACATTGGACAATCCAAATATGGCCTGTGCCCGATTGCTTCTCTTAGAGAAGCTATCCTGGAACCTTCAAACACGAACCTCTTTCTTACAATAGTTTTGGCAGAGGACTCAGTCTCATACGCAGCAAATGACAAGTCCAGTGACTCTATGGGAGGAAACAGAGATGTGAAGTCCAGCGATTAATTCCATTCGTGGTGCCAAGAGCAATAGCGGACCAACTTTCAACAAACGTGTGCACCGAAGATGCATCACCAGCTAAAGGGTGAGCCAAAACAGCAATAGCCACTCCATCGTGAGCGAGGTAATTGACTTGGATGGCCAGGAGGTCTTCAATTCTGGGTTTGCTAAAGTCTTCATATGGGCTACCAGGCAGCAGCTGTTGCAGCTACTCAACTTTAGGAGGACAATGGAAATGTCAATATGTACAAATGCTTCAATGTATGGGGCGCCCTCATCATTACAGCTGATATAGGAAAGATCCTTGGCTCATCCTAAAAAGGGACGCAAGTGAGTCAAAAGTTTCTGCCAAGGATTTCTTGAGGTGCTCAGACATATTTTTGTAACATTGAGCTGGTACCGAGTAAAAGGGAAGGAGAAGGACGCAGGTGTTAGGGGGTATATGATCGAGCAGAGACAGCCGGTGGGTGGGTTCTTAGGTGGTCGGGTGTTGCAGAACAAGGCAAGATTTTTCTCTTTGAAAATGATTCGGATTTTCAAGTCATTTTTTGCTTCATTTTCTAATCAAGATTGTCGTTGTCCAGTGTCATTATATACCAAGCTCTTAATATCCGGTTTATATAGGACCACAAGATGCATCTTCAGTTATTCTTTATTAAGAATTATGATCCATCAGAAACAGGAGTTTGGTTAAACAAAAGAAAGATAAGATCCCCATGCCAACCATGTGGATTGGCAACGAGTCTTGCCTTGCCCAAAATAACTACAGTACTAACACTATATCTATATATATATATATATATATATATAAAAGCCTCAAACCATATGTCCTTCACTGACACGAAATATGGCGAAAAACAACAAAAGCAAAAGGAACAAATAGTCCTTGAGTTGAGCTCATCCCCTTCCAGTCCCACTAAAGGTATTAAAAAGAATCCCATCTTATCTGTAGTCCATTTTGAGCCAAATTTGTTAACATTAATTTTGATTCTATCTGCTCAGAAATAATAACATGATTTCCGTTATCACGTTTGGCACGACAGCTATAAAGTAAAATAAACCTCCGTCAATAAACATTAAACTACAGCAAGATTGTCAAGAAAATAAGCAAACCCCAAATGGCAGAACAGCCGTATGCTTGACCTTTTTCAGGATTTCATTCGGCACCGACCTTCAATTGTTTATTCCCTACGATTTCAGTTTTCAATCCAATCAAATCCCGCCGTGAGTTTAAAATATATTCCATGTTATATTTGTGTGTTGTCTATAGCAAAGTTGATATGACAAAATAAGAGAATAAAGAAGGAGAAAAAGAAGCAAGAACTACTCGTCTACAAGAATTACTTGGTTCGGCAATGTATTTATTTTTGGGGACGATTTGGAAATTATCACCGTGGGCTTCAGTCCAAGCCTCATCGACATCTACCCTGACCATTCACCTGGCAATCCGACGCCACCCGACAATGCAACCCAGTATTGGATCTTGTTGGTCTTTGCGGGATTGAAATGCGCGAGTTCGCTTGGAGGATAGAAGAGAACAATACTTAAACGGGTGTGAAAAACTGATTAAAATGTTGCTTATTGTTATGCTCTCCAACTTTATTTAGACTCCTCGTTTTCAACAACTTTATTAAACTTGCCCTAACTATAATAAAGAATTAGTCAATTTATGATGTGGTTTAGTTTAAGTGTTATTTTTTTATTTTCAACTAAAACAGTTTAAAAATGTTTATAACCTTTTTTGATGCTGTTGAAGTTACATAACTTCATAATTAAAAAGTAGCGAATATGTACTTTTGGATATTTTTTAGTCTGTACTTCATAAATAATTTGTATAAAGTAAATTGCTCCTAACAAGAAGATGTTTTTACTATTATATTATTCTTCCATTTGTCACATGGATTGGATCTTTGTACTTTTTTTTCACGTTTATGGAGAAATTAATACAAGCACGAGATCTTTGTTTTACATCTCTTAAATAATATATTTTTTTATTTTAAATATCCATCAATATCATCATTTATCAAAATAATCTAAAAAATTATATTCTTTTTCTTTTCGATCTTGTGAATATTAGTAATTTTTTCTTTTGTGAAAAGATTAAAATTAAGATAATTTTCATAATGTGATATATTTCACACATACTAAATATATCTATTAGTCATTTGATTATTCAACTACAACAATAAATAAAAAGTTAACCAATAATACCAATTCATCATCACTAAATAAACTCACAATGCAACTTTTCTTCTGGGGTTGCTTTTAAGTTATAATGTGTTGCATGTGTTTAAATTCCTAAGTTGTAATTTGTGGGATTTTTTTATTATTATTTTAAGTTAATTAGCTTTGGGCGAGACTTAAATGCAAGATGCTCAGTTTTGGAAAAGACTCCAATACCAGCAAATTAAAGTTCATTACTATTTTAGCCCCTCTGTCTGTCATCTTCTTTCTTTCTTTCTTTATCTTTGATTTGGCTTGAATAAACAAAGTAGATGCATTAAACAACAAACATAGTATTTATATAATGAACAAATAAATAGAACCAGTAAGTAATGAACAAAATAGATCCGTGTAGGGATGTGCCTAGTACTCTTGACCGGCAGAGACCGAAGTACATGCTGTTTTTGACAAGACCAGGCCAGCCATGGCATGACTTTTTAAGCTCCAAATTAAGTGCCATTTGGGACGGTGAGACCGTGGCTTTTGCTGCCGCCGGCCCACTCGTGGTCAGCCCGACTGGTTACCACGATAGAGAATATTGACACCATCACGAAAAGGAGCAATTTTGCTTTTCTTTTCCCGGTACACCGGGAACAACGCCGAGGAGATACTTCGTCGTTCGGGGTTCCTTTTATGGGAATCCAACCCTTGCTCGTTGCTTGTAGTTTATATTTAACCCATTACCATTACCTTGCTTTGTATTATGTAATCAATCGTTAGGCTTTGTGCAATTGCTATGCTTTACTGACAATCGACTTTGATAACCCAAGCGACACAACAAATCACAAAAGATTTATGTAATTGCAATGCTTTACTGGTTAACCACAGGTTTAGAATCACAATGCTCCACCCCGGCTAAATGTGAATTACATACAGGTATTTTCTAACCAAATACAAATCCTCTATCTCCTTCACCACATCAGCATTATCATAACTTAACAAGAGGAAAATCTGCAAAACCTGAAAAACATTGTCACTTGTCCATGGCTATGCTATGTATTAACAAACCCTGTATGGATATATTATCATTAACTGGCCACTACACTGGTTAGATAATCCATATACAGTACAAGTTAGGACCATCTATCTACAGGTAATGCGTATAAATAAGCATTCACTCGAATGCTATCGACATGAATGTGTCATCATCCAAAAACGAGTCGAACTCAACAAAGTCTTGATCACCATCAACACTTTCTTCAGGATTGCTCAAAGCCATATCACTGGCCTGTGACAACCACCATAAAAAGAAGGGGCAAAAAAAAACAAGCACAAAGCAATTTCATCAGAAATCTGCTTGATCAATTGCTTCAAATATGATATTCACTAGGCCTGATCAAAACCAAAACAACGTCCATGAGGAAATATTAACTGGTAGTCAATCATCAAGGGACACCACATCAGTGAGTATGAAGTTAAAATAACTAAAGAAGTGGGCAAAGAAAAGCATTAGTAGACCCCTCATTTTAAAACAAAAGGGCGTGAAAGATGCCCAGATTCAGCTGGATGCATGGGTAAACAGAACGACCTATTAAATACCAAGACAAGGTACAGAAGCCTGCTAGCAGCAGCTTTGATCTGCAACCATAGAGATCTTTGATTGCAAATTACAAGAATGTGAAATACACTGCAACCTTTCTAGTTTTACGGTGAAGTCTTGTCGTAGAAGCTGGTGCTAGCTGATTGGCATAAAAAAGGCTGGTGACTACAGATAGTGACTACACAATAACCAAGCAAGAGGTCTACAGCATTGTTAAACTGTCTCTATCAATAAGAATGAGGGAGATTGATGTAGGACGGGAAACAAACAAGAATAAAAGACAAAAAAAAGGAAATCACAAGAAGAATCCTACTCATAAAATCCCAATAAGAATCTAATCCAAAAACATTCTTCCTGATTCTTCATCAGAGGCACTTTCCAATGTACTTAAAAAAGAATAAGAATGAATGAGGTTAGGATGCCAAAGCATTAGTACCCTGCAATTATGTTCTTGGGAGAACTGGAAAATATTTCATGGTAATCACTTAATCCACAAACGATGAAGTCAGTGAATTTGAATAAAACAAAAATTACCTCAGTTTCACGAAGTTTTTCAGCAACAGTAAGTAGCCTTCGGTACTGAGCACGCCCTTCTGGATTATGAAACATGGATACCACACGGCTAAGTGCCTTCTGTGTCCTCTGCTCATTTTGTTTCCTTCCTTCCTTAAGAAAATCATAATCATCATCTTTGGATGGTAAGCACTGTGGATTAGATTCTTTGGTTAAGGCATCATTACGGAAGCCCCGCAGACCACTTCTTTTACGTCTCCACCGCAAAATAACCTTCTCCATAATTCCAACAGACCACACAAATGTTTTGTATTGCTTCCTTACTTGATGTCCTCTCACATGGGCCTTCGTGCAAGAATAAATGTCACAACCAAAGTGCACATAAATGGCAAAATACACAATTGAATAGTTGAAGCAGTTTGATAAACACCCATTTATCTTCAAAAAGCAAAAGAATTATACAGAACCAGATTATGAGTTCATTATAACAAAAATTTTCCGCACAACATGAATTATGAACCAGAGTCAAAGAGGAAGTATAGAAGAATGTAGGTAACTTTTCACAGCACAAAAGAAGAGGTGTTCCAATGCCTGAGGCTCCTACACGGTAAGCTCTAGGAAAAGATCAAATGTACGTAGCATTATCATTGTTTTCATAAAGAGGCTATCTCTGCGACTAGAACTCCAGGGAAAAAAAGAGATATTAGCAGTCCTAGCTCCTAAAGCTCTACAAGAGAATTAGCAGAAACAGACCTGGATTTTTACAACTCTTTCCCGGATTATCAAAAATTCTTTTCTCTTCTTCCATCCACGGAACTTTTTTTGGATTTGTACTGCAGCAGCATGGGCCGCTCCATCCAAATGTAAAGGTTTGCGTGCCTTTGTAGCAACAAGTGAAAGAGCACGCTCACCTGATATACCCAATTCATCATCCCCATAATCGGTCAATTGCTTTCGATGGAATGACTGCATCCTGAACACTTGATATATACGATCAGCAGCTTGGGTGGCATTACGGATAGCAGTAAGTGAATCCTTCAGTGATAATTCATGCACATCACCATCATCCACAGGAGTTGCTGTTCGCTCTGAAACTGTTTGCACAGCTTTTGTCCCTGAAACTTCAGGTGCTCTATCTTCCTTTGGATCATTCACATTAAGGGATTCTAGGTAGCTTGTCAAAGATGACTCTGCAAGGAAACCAGAGATTCCTTTGTGTCCATTGGCAGAGGCAAGGTCTGCCGGAGTTCTACCCAGAGGAAATTCTGGAGATGGATCAGTTAATGGCCCAGTTGCTGCACCCAGTGTGATGAGGACAATAACTGTCTGCTCTCTGTAGTTTTAAAAATCATCATAAGATTTGTTAAAAGATTTTTTAAAAGATTTTTTTGAAAAACAAAATCATCATTAATGGTCTTGCAAAAACACAGAACAAAATAAATGGACAGTGATGATCATCTTCAAAAGAAACCAAGTGACGATGCTAATAATACTAATGGCATTTAGAAGCAAGCTATTTTACATATTATAATCATACCTATAGACCAACATGAGGCATAGCTTCAACCTTACATGCAATATTAGGCTAGGAAAACTGAATCTCAGCCTTTGTCACCATAGACTCCATATAGAGGATTCTAGTCTATTTATAGTTACTCCATATAGGGGATTCTAGTCTGTTTACAGTTTCTAAGAAGTGTGAGCGTGCGTATGTGCGCATGTGTGCGAAGGAGAGAGAGAGAGAGAGAGAGAGAGAAAGAGAGAGAGGAAAGGACCTTCCCATTATTTTAAACCGTGTTCACCATACTGAAACAAAGTTTCTAATTTCCACCCAACTCAACATGAACAAGAATTTGTGAAGTACATTATCAAGATCTACATTAAATAAGCCAACATGAGGAACCAAGGCTCTCTGCCAAAAGACAACTGGATGACACAGACCAAAACGAAGCCCATACACAATTAACATTATAGAAATTAAGTCCATAGTTTCTTGCCTGCCATAGAATGCAGCCCAGTGAAGGGCAGTCCAACCATTCACATCACGAAAATTGATACTAACTCCAGCAGTAACAGTGGGCCTAACAGCCCAATCACAACCAAGTGCAGCTGCCAAATGTAGCACACCTTGCCCATCATCATCCAATACACTTGGTCCTTTACCACTTTCAGTTGCTCTGTGAAGCAGCCATGAATACAACCTCTCTTTCATAAGCTTCTGGAAAATCTGCTTTCTCTCTTCATCCTGGGTTAAAACTCTCTCTGAAATTGGTTCTGTGATTTGGTAACCTTCATCTTCTTCCTTCAATAAGATAATTTTACCAACTAAAGTTTTTCTCTCCCTAGCACTGTCGAAGACATCACTTGGTGAACAGGAAGGTCTGAGAGCCAGTAACCTCTCAAATCGCACATAGAGATGCATTTCATACGGACAACCACGATAAATATCTGCAATGTCCAAATCTTCAGCAGAACCAGCCTCATAATCAAATTCTCGCACTTCACTACAAGCCAACCTGTTGGAGCATGTAACATAAAAAGGAACTCTCGCAACACAGTGAGGTGGAGCATAGCAACAAAGAATTCCATCAGTCAAAACCTCTGCAGGAACTTCCACTTCTCCAAACATACAGGACCAGTTAAATTTCACCACATCTTGTTGATAGGTCAAAAATGTTCCAACAACATGGACCTGTTTCAATAGTGAATAAATAGAGCATAAAGAAAGTTTCACTTTTCACCCACACTGATAGGCCAAGAGTTCAAGACAGATTAAGCAACAAATCTCAAATTCAAGGAATTTCCTGGATTAACTCCAAGCCAAACTATGATTAACTGGAAAAATCTCTACAAAAGACAGGTAGAAAGGTGATTTGGAAAGGAAAAGGAGATAGTTAATATAAGCCCCACAACAATTAACTTTTGAACTAGAAGTCAAGGACAATATTTAGATCTCAATGAACATTACCACTTCAGTTGACCTTTCCAAAATAAAATTTTGCAAATACAAGCAAAAGGACATTGAAAATTGGTAGCTTAAGTAATTGAAACATCCAGTTTAACCACTTAGTCATCAGAGAAGAGACACAGTTTAAGGATTCAGTATGCAGTGCAGCAACTTTCTTATTCAAATTCACCATTATAAAAACCACAAGAAACTGAACAATTGGATGTTCATACAGATAATTGATACCTCTGTTTTGGAGTCTGCATAGGCCCACTTCGGTGAAAAATCAACAATGCTAAAAAGCTGGTCTTGTGAGAGTGAGGGACTCAATGATGAATCATCAACTATGTTTCCACATTCGTCAGTGCTCCATGGAATACCAGTTGATGACCTCATATGCAAATCATCTACCTCTCCAAGTTCCCTAGTGATCCAACGAGAGAAGCTGTCAACTTTCTTCAAACCCTCTTCTCCATTAAGTAATGTTTGTTTGAACCCCAAACTGTATTTGTTATTTCCTTCCACAGTTGTATCACCTTCAGAATATGAGTGAATTACAAGTGGTTCCTCATTTCTAAGCAGTGCATTAAGGTTGTTTTCCAGAAGTTGCTCATTTTGCTGAACAGAACCATCAAAAAATGTCCCTAATGCACCAGGTACATTTGCAATATGTGGTTTTTGCTCAAATGGATTGGCATCAAAATCATAGACTAAATCTGAATCCACTGTTGGGTCCATAAGGCCAGCAGGTAAGGTTAAGGAGCTGTTCTGGAGAGGAATCTGGGAATTTAAATAAAAAAATAAAATAAAATAAAACCATGATAAAACACCAATAATACACACAAAAATCAATTCTTTCAATCACTTGAACAAAAAGGTAAATAATTACTTAGCATGCTAGAACTTAAGGGATGAAAAAACAAAAGAGAAAGAAAACAAGGAATAAGAGCAGTCACATCCCTAATAAACCAGGGAATTAACACTGTACAGGGCAAATTTAGTAACAACTAAGATTATTTGGTGAATCATTTATAAGTACTAATCTAAAAAAATATAATGTATATGCTACCTTAAATTGCAAGGAGAGATCAAAACATTCCAGAGGCCAGGGTGTTCTGAGAAGAATTTATTAATCCTAAATCAGAGCATTATTCTTACAAGAACTAAATTTTATCTAAAAGAGAATGGAAAATTATTCTAAACTGGAGCCATGTTGCAATAAAAAGAAGCTTAATCTTGATTATACAAGATATGACCCCTCCCCACACCCCAAATTGTGGGAGCCTAGTGCACTGGCAACCTTGATTATATGAGAAACATATTCAGCATCTTAAAAGAAATCAGAACGTCAAGCAAATGATAAAGCTTTTGCTTTTGCATCATTTAAGACTAGCAAAGCCCACCACTGCTGGCCCAGGTACAGGCTCAGACATCATATTTACATTGTGGTCAGTTCAGCAGTCAGCCCAACATAAAACTGGATGCATGTATCTTCAAGCCTCACCGGCACACTACATAAAATCATACACATGGACATGCGGATTAATAATTTCCACCAAGCTTTCCCATTTTATGAGGACAATGCAGGCAGACTAGGGCTGAGAAAATGCTCCTCATATCTTGTCTTAGGTCAGACAGCAAGGAGAAAAAAATACTAACACAAAATATACAAGCAGCTGCCCTCTCATATGAGGAATCTGAAGAAATTTTACAATTAATGGATAATCATCAAGACAAACAAATTTGTTCATATAGGTCATCACTTAATATAATTACCAGTATATATACGTAGTTACTTCCAGTTCAACATGCTCTCATCTCTTACAATGTCAACTTCAATAAATACAAGCTCAGCCAATTTTTCCAATTGACTTATATACCAACAAATAGATGGTAGAAATAGGCCAGTTAAAACAATCGCACAGCAATAGACACAAGTGAATACTCCCACTGCACCAGTTCTAGAGAGCCTAGGCTAGAAAGTAGAAGTGATATCTCCTCAGTCTCAACTATTAAACTTCTCATCTAAATTTATAGGCAATTATGTCTTGTGAAAGCCAACAATAGTTGCCACTACACCAGAACAGAAGCATACCTGCCAGTTTGATTGGATGGGGAAAGACCCATCAAGCCCCTGTTTTGCCCCAGTATCAACAGCTAAAATCTCACCCCCATCCATGTTCCCTCCAATTCTTGTAGTGCCAAGTTGATCGGAACTTGTTGATACCTGAGAAGGTAAATTATTATAACCTGGTGTGCATCGTCGCAGAACTTCTTCCCATGATGCCAAGCTTTGCGAGTCAATAATGTGAATGGCATTATCACTATTTGCGGCGCCTTCTCCATTAGCGTTTACGGTAGAATCTACCCCCGTAACCAATGACTGATCTTCGTGATTATCTACTGAGAATTTCAAGTATAAAATTAATATCAAATTCTATATAACACAGTATGCAGCAGTAACAAAGAAAGATGAACAACATAAAGACAGAATTTTGATTACAAAGATTACACAACCACCTAAACCAGGATAAAGGATATGAGAATTCAATTGGCTAACGTTCACTTTCTCCATTGCAGAACCACCGTGCATTTTTGGCGACCCAGGAAATGAGTAGTATCCGGAATTCATCTGGTGACTATCCGCTGCATGAAATAAGAAATAGTGAGCAGCATGCAATTAAAATTGAAGACTTGATCAGCATACAATAATCACATCAGACGTTAAGCCTCAGAGAAAAAATTGAATCATACTCAAAGGGCTGATAGTGGTAAGGGAAAGAGACCAGTAGTAAGGATCCAGAAAGAAATTACCTGAATCAACATCTTCACAAGTTGATGAAAGAGTGCTGCTTGGGCCAGTTGAATCTACATTTCCTGAAGCTTCTGTGTTATGATTAGCTGCAGAACTGTTTGAAGGGCTGGCATTAGACCTGTTACCCTGCTGGAAGTTTTGCGTGAAGAAATCTAAGTTCGGAAACTCTGAAATAAATACAATAATCAACAGCACGCTTAAAAGAAATTGATGATCAAGAAAACAGATATGTACAAAACACAGGAATTTTGCATAGACAAAGGCTATATAACCTTTCTACATAACCAACCTAAACTGAATATGAGCTAAACTCAGTGAGTATAAAGCTTATCCTAGAGAGATAACACTTGTCGACACAGCTAAGAGCAATCTGAATTGCAACAATTATAGTAGTCAAAATATCTAGCACAATGGGATCCAAAATGGCACAATAAATCTTTCATTCCAACATGACAATAGCTCATTAATCACAACTCAATGCCACACTAGAGCCTATCTATTAGCATGATGACCATAACATGTGCATACTTGCATGAAAATCAAGTCTGCTGTTCCCTATTCCTAGCCTCACACCTGAAGAGATTGATTTTAAAACCATAAAACTCTAATATGAGATAAAGGTGTCAGCTTTGAAATGCTGAGCACAATGGTAGACATCATAATACAACAACCTTGGTTGGGTCAGCTGAAATATATCAACTCAAACATCAAATTTTGTATTCTTTTCATAAGCCATCCTTAACATGTTAAAAAAAGAGAAAAAAAAAAGAATGATATCAACAACAGCGAGGTCCAAGCACAGAGGAAGTTGCCCAAGCACCATATCCTATTCTCAACCTCTGTTTCTTTGTGTTGGATCAGTAAACCCAAATGCCATAATAAAACCTAAAAAATAAGTAGTTCACAGAGTCTACCGAAGGACCAGAGAAGATAGCCCTCTCATTAGAGTCAAGAATATTTTGAATGCCTAGCAACAAAAGCCTTCAGGACAGCATCTAGGGAGAAAGAAAAAAGGCAATAAATGAAAGGTTGACAAATTTACTATATGTATTTGAAAAGGCAGCAGATCCGGAAGATGCCCCCTTGCCCCATATCCCCCACCTCTCACAAAAAACCCTGGGCTGATTTGAAGAGATACAACTCTTTTCATATGTCCACCAGTAAAATACTGATTTGATAATTTCATATTTTCCAGGACCAGACGAACTGCCACCTAGTTCAATGCACTGTTTAAAAATTCCAGTGGAAATAATAATAGGACAACTTCAGCTTTATATCCACAAGTATTCCAGAATCCAATGCTGTATTGCAAAGCCATGCTGGAAACCAACAAAAAATTACAGTAGGAAGTATTGTATAGACAAGACATAAAAGTGAACTACCTTTAATTCCAAGTAGTGGACAAAAACCATGTGCATCAATTCCCTGCAGTATTAAAGAAGTCCATATGAGAATGAAAATCGATAGAAGGGGGGAAGAAAACAGCAACAAAGAAAACAAAGCACCCACCGAAAAGATCATAGACCAAGCCAAAAGACAATTAGCATGTGTTCAAGAAAGCTTCAAGTACCACAAGCATTATACAAGAACATAAAACAACAAAAAGCAAGCAATCATTGAGAGAATTTAGAATTGGACGAATTATAGTAGCACTACTCAAAAGAGAACAAAGTTGGGGACAAGTGAAAGCCAGGAGGGAGAGGGAGTGGGAGGGAGGAGAGAGAGCCAAGGAAAGAGAGAGTGAGGGAGATCTCGCTAAATCTTAAGCTCTGATACCATTTTTAATAAAGATAAGTACATTGAATGTCATCTCCCAATTAGGACTATGTAGGACAACTATTTACATAAACACATAACCAATCTCTTAACACCTTCCTATCTTATATACTTGGACGGCAACAAATGTTTGCAGCAATTATCTTTCCTGGCTCTTTTTACAATCCACATAAAAGTTCCATGCAAGATGAAGATTCATGTCTGCTTCTGAGTTATTCAAAGTGGACACTTATTACATTATTGTGCAGTTACATATTTGCACCCACTTTGGAGTCAATTGAGCCATGCCTAGAACTATAGTTTAAAACACCCATTGATGGAGGGTATATGGGGATATAAATGTCTGCAAGCACGGACAGAGCCATTATGAGAAAACTTCTACCTTGCTGGTGTCGGTGGTAGGTTTTCAGTGAGATGGAATGTGAGAATGCATCAATGTGAAACATATAGACAAATATGGGTGTGCAACTGGGAATCAGATGGAAAGGGATTCAAAGTAGGAGGTCTTAGGAGATTCCAACATTGGGTGATAAGTGGGCGTTGGGACATTTATTTGGGAATATCATTTTCCAATTTGGGAAGTAACAAGGAGAAGTGGCCAAAGCAGATGTAAACATTGGTAAGTGTGTTTGTTTTGAATATAGTCCTGATATAAAACTAAAAGTTCTATTGGGAAAAGGTCTTTCCTAACTCAGAACTAAGCCTGATGATAAAGCAACAGGACTATTATAAAGGGAAAAGGAGATCAAGAAACTTGTCACAATGTGAATTGTGTGATGAGGCAATCAATGGCAAGTCTTCATTCTATCTATACCCAACAAATCTCAGCTTAAAGAGAATGCAAAACTTGTACATGTGATATCAATGCGCTGCCAATGCCCATAGTTCCTCTCAGGTCTCTCATCTCATAACTAAAACAAACAATTAGACATCATACTGCAAACAATACTATCTGAAACATTCTCAAAACAGTATGTGCAAAGATGAGTTGCAGCCAAAAAATAATAATAATAATAATAATAATAATAATAATAATAAAGTTTGCCTAAACATATAAATTTTCAGAATTTATCCCAGAATTGGAATCACATGGTAAAATCATCAACGCAGGCCATTGGGACCCCTTTGGCCAGTTGTCAGAACAATGATTACAAGCATGCTTTCCAGGAACATAGATGATCCACAGATGGAAGGCAAGAAGTCAAGGGCCCAGAAGAGAGCCTGCTAAAACAAGCAAAATAGATATTAGTTCATACTCACTGTTCAAGCATCCAATAGCTACGCCTTTGAAAATTTCCATTCTCCTCTCCATGGGCATAATAACAGTGTAACACATCAATGCTCCCAACCTAAATTCGGATCAAGAATGTCAGGTTTTAGAATTGTATTACCATAATTTTAAATATACTAAACACAGAGATGTAAGCAGTTATATTATTACTATGAACTGCAAATTCTAAACAAACAGAAAGGTTATCATCTGCCTGCCAACTTACCTTGAGCTTTTCATGAGCTTCCTTCACAGTCTTTCCATCCTTTTTCTTCCTCCAATTATGTCCATCCCTTCTGAAGTATCTCAACACCTTCCGATCAAAGAGAAAAAGGGAGCCACCTAGCATTGTGGAAAAAAATATAAAGCAATGGTGCCCTCAAATAAACCAATCAGAAACCTTATAGTACATACCGACCATGATAAAAACATGGCATCATAGTTTTACAGAGGAAAAATTAACAAAAATAGAGACTCCTAGAAGGAGATGACATAAATGGTGCAGTTTGATTTTCCTTTTCTTCACTGAAATTTTGTATTGTACAATGGAGATAAATTTCTCCTTCCCTTATCCATCAGTCAAATGTCAAAAAGGTGGGTTCAATCTGAAGAACCAGCAGAGGCCCAAGATTTTCCATTCAGGAATGGCAAGTGTAATATCTTTTAACAAGAGCCCAAATGCTTGACAGTCAGAAAATTGTGAAGACATTGATTTTTCCATGATAAATGACAATATAAATTCCCACTGCACAAATAAATCTATTTTCTGATTTCTAGATGAACTATTTGTGTCACTTTAACCATCATTACAAAAATAATTAACTCATAACACTTGATTAGTCATTTTCACGTAAAAGTTCAAGAACACAATATAGTCAATATGCTCATTAACAGGAAAGACATTCTAAGGATTTCTTTTTCTTTGTTCCTAAGAAATATTCTACAATCATAAATATTATCAGATTCAAAACTATTATATACATTTTAGTCCAGTTTTCAACTATTTTTCCTTTAAGCTAACATTTTCATACGTGAAGGGGTATCAAGATGATAGCTTTTACTTAAATAGTTTCTTGAAAGATGAAATCTGAGTATCCATAGATGAAAAAGGGCAAAGGTGGAACATATATGTCAGATGCCGACTAATTTTTCCACAAAACTAAAGAAACAGTATAATGCACGCAAGAAAATCCGTTATCCATTTCCTGCAAATATATAAACAACAGGAGAATGGAATTATGTAACCCAAAATATAGGAAATATATGAAAACAATCTATTTATAACAGAATGAAACCACACTAGGACATATAGGTGTTTAACAAACAATAAGCAAAATAATTTCCCTGGGTCTATTGATCCATCCACCAAACCCTACTAAGTGTGACATAGAAAAAATTTCCTTCATTTGCATACAACTCAAATAAAAGATTTCCCAGGTATGATTCCTCGACACCTTGTCAACAAAATAATACCAATGAAGTCTAAATAGCCTGGCAAATAAAAAGGCATCTCAATGTACAAGACTTCCACATTATTGGGATCTAGGTAAGAGTCAAATGTACAGTCTTACTCCTGTTTTTACAGAGAGGATATTTCCACAACCTAAACCTATGACCTCAACGTCATAATGGAATAACCTTATCATTAAACTAAGACTCGCCCTTCGACCTGGCAATCTAACAAAGATAAAAAAAATAAAATACTAGGTTTGGAAAGCTAATTCAAAGAGAGAGTTTTCCATGAACCAAGTTTTTGTCCCAAAGTAACTACATCAACAAAAATATGACCTTCACATTTCTCTCTAACCAAATACACCAAACAATGAAAAATGTGCCATGCTTAAACAGAAAGAATATGTATCCTTCTTAAGTCCCTAAACACCGGGAATATGCAA
The DNA here is from genome assembly GCA_020883675.1 of Bruguiera gymnorhiza. Taxonomy (NCBI): domain Eukaryota; kingdom Viridiplantae; phylum Streptophyta; class Magnoliopsida; order Malpighiales; family Rhizophoraceae; genus Bruguiera; species Bruguiera gymnorhiza. Next base: position 3,488,421 of record JAIRCJ010001048.1, read on the forward strand.
AAGCAAGCTCTTTAAAGAACAATGAAACGCTTACTCACAAAATTTTCCAGAATTCATATTTCAAACACCCCAACAAACAAAACAGTGGAAGAAAATACAACTATGCATTTTGCCACTGTCAACATGCATAACATAGGAGACCGTGCATATGGGGCCTCCTCATTTGCTACAGAACAATAGTCAATCTAGGTGAGAGTAGCTGGCCACAGAAGTCTTCAGAAGGTGCCCCATCCTTCCAAATAGAATTGACCAATAGGAAACTGAATTTGGTTTCAAAAAGTTGCATGCCACAAAAAAGATTCCAGCTCCTCAGAAGAAGACTCACAATAATCATAATAAGTATAAGTTGGTGCAAAATAGCAGTGAGGTGGTAGCATACTTTATAGTCTAAACTAACCACAAGCATCCCACATGAAGCAAATTCACTAGGAGACAAGAGTAACCCACCAACAAATGTGAGAACAGCTATTATAGTTCAGGGCTATTTACACACAAAGATGGCTCCTTGGCCACCACTTTCCTTATTCTTTAGTGGGACTTGCAAGAACAAAGTGGCGTGCATGAAGCTACAAATGCATGTAAATAGCCTCATTTTCTATAAGATCTTAAAGCAGCCAGATAACCTCAACAGCAGAGTAAACATGCATCCCTTATTTTTTAGACTTTTAAACTCAATGAAATCACCTACTGAAGGCACACTCTTTTGAAGAGGAACATAAAATGATAATTGTTATTTCTAATGTAATATTGAAAGCAAGAGCAAATACAAATAACAATAAGAAACTAGAGTACATGTTGACTTGCGAGCCAATAGCCACATGCATTCATGCTTTAAATTGCTTTTTTCAATGCTCCATAAGGTTACAAGTTGAGAAATGGCAACAAATACCAGAAACCCAATGAATAAATCAAAGTCACAAAAATAGGATTTGACAGACAGTCGAAAGTGCATTCAATTTATTCATGTTAAATCATAAAATGCAGAATGGTAAACATAATTAAGAGCCAACGGCTTGGCATGAGCTTCAGCAATCATACTTGGTGGCCTATTTGGTGGCTCAGATGAAATTTGAAATTTCTGATAATTACGAAGAATTTCACAAATCTCAGCAGGCCGCAACCATCGATGTTGTGCTTCTATTAATAATTGTTGGATATCTGTACATTGAAAACCAGATCATCACTCACTGGGAGAGAAAAAAAAAAAACCAATAATTTTCTTTGAAAAAAATGCAAAATATGGGCAAGAGCAGTCAGAAAGGAAAAAAGAAAAAAGGCAAAAGCTTAGCTTGTACCAAGAATTATGAATGGCATTTATTTTTATGTGCACTAAATATCAATAAATAGATTATATATGAATAACATTATCAGAACCAACTGATGACAGAGAGTACACATACAGTACTCTTTTATCGTGGTCCAATGCATATCATATGTGAAATGACATTTAATAGAGCTCAACTAAACACAAGATCTAAATAAAAGTGCATACTTGGAGGGATCATATTGCCTGAATTTGAGAAATGTTGCCAAATGGCCCACAATTCATGCAAAATCCTAGCAATTGGATTTACATGTACATCTTGTGATTGGAAATCTACTGACAGAAAACAAACAGGATACTCTTAACATTGATAGAGTGTTATGATTCTGAACCTGGGAGATTTTAAAGGCCAATTCCACCTTATAGAATTGTAAAAGACAATATCAGTTGAACTAACACTGTAAACTCAGCTACCAATGATGTTCATGATATGATTCTGCACTTAAGAGATTTTGAGGACCAATTCCATCTTCTAGAATTATCAAAGACAACATCAGCTGAAGAAATGCTGTGAAGTCAAGTATGGATGATGCATAATTGAAAAAAGTGCCTAATATGAAGATTCCAAAAGAATGGCCCCAGGTCACAACATAATTATCCAGCTTTGCTTTCATCAAATTAGTGTGACTCAGATGAATAACATAATTACTCATCCTAGCATTCATTGAATTAGTGCATTGACAAAATAGTTATGCTCTAAGGCTATATGGTGATCCAAATCATATGTAGCAGCTCTTCTTTTACCAATCCAGAAACAGAATATTAAACAACAGATTGTGGTTCTCTAAAGAAACCAAAACAGAAGGCCGGTAAAGTATTATCATCTTGATGAATCAGATTGACATTGAACTTTTTTAGTCAAAAGTAATGTCATAGCTCCCCTGTCATCATAAACTTAATACTATTAGCCCCATCAGGTTCTCTCTTCCTTCACATACTAAATTATGTACAATTCCAGAACATGAAATACTTTAAAAAATTAAAATAAAAAATAATAGTGACTTCCTGTACTTCATTAACAATTTCTGTCAATATGAAAATTCATGACTATCTGTCATATTCTTAAAATCAGAAAATACACAAATAATTTGTCATCTAGTGGGAAGGAAAAAGGGCATCCCCTTGTAATTAAATACATGAAACCAGTACCAAGATTCTGCAAACAGCAAAAATTCAGTCATTTTCTGGCATCACTGGCCATGACCCATGATGCATGTCCTCACAAAAAGTTTGAACAATAAGCCTTTTTTCCTCTGGGCTCTATGTCAATCTAAAACTACTTGCATATAGCATAAAGGAATCGAAACATAGCGCTTGAAATTCAGCCCAGTCCAACAACCGTCTCCTTTCAACGGTAATTTTAAAAAGCACATCAATTCACTTGCCAATCCCTTTATTTACCTTTAAAGTTACTAAGTCCACTAAGGCCAGTAAAATTGACTTCAATGATATAAGGCATTCAACTGAGCGAGAGTCACGATAAACCATAAATCAAACTAAATAAAACAATAATGATAACCTACAGCCTAACTTTCCACGGCGCAACAAGCACGCATAACCTACCCACCTATTCAAGTCCCTCCCACCCCCAGAGTGAAAGCAAGCGGAAAATAGTTTCCAGCGAACCAAAAGAAAAACCCTAATTCTTCCACAAATCAACCAAAAAAAAACAAAACTAACTAGAAATCAAGCAGAAAATAGATCTAAAACCAGCTGAAATCTGACCTAAATGCGGGCCCACTCCAAATGATCCCTGATCCGCCATGACACGGGCAAGATACTGAGACCTAAGCCGACGATTGAACCAGACCACGCGCCCACGCGCTCACGCGAAGAAGAAGTTGAGATTTGCGAGTTTTTCGTTTTTCTTTTTTCTTCTTTTTTGCATGAAACCGATTTCCCCTTCTTCGTTTCTTTCTTTCTTTCTTTTTCTCTTCTTCTTTTTTTTTTTTTTGTGACTATCTTCGTTTTTCGAAAGATTTGAACAATTGAACTAAAAGAAAAAAGAGGCAGGAAAAGGGAAAAGGGCAGGAAAAGAAAGGAAGCTTCTGTTTGGGATTTTGGATTTTGGATTTTGAAATCTTTCTCTTTCTTTTTTGTTTGGCTTTACTTTCTGTTTGGAAGTGGGGAGCTTTTTTTCCTGGGGGAAGTCTGAACTGAGGAATACCTTTTAAAGAATAAAAAAAAAAAAAAAAAAACCATGTGTGGATTGAGGGAAAGTGGAAAGAAAGTCTTACTCTTGATCCAGTCAGCGCTCAGCAGCTGTGAGAGCTGCGGAACCTCATTTGGGCCACTCGATGATTGACATCTGGCTGCACCGGAAATTTCCCTTGCTTTTTTTTTTCCGTCTTTTTATATTCATTTTGTATTCCTTTTTTTCTCCCACCCCACCAATCGATGCTATTTTTTTGGCACGATTAAATCGATAGTACTCAATTTAAATCATTTTCTTCCCATCGTCAAATATCTCGTGATTTGTAAATGCCAAATGGTACGGCTCTACTTCGTTTCGACTGCACCAATTTGGATTTGACAACCAGTGCACTGGTAAAAGACGCCATCAAAGTCTTCCGTAATTAAAAAATAAAATAAAATAAAATAAACATTTCGTTAAAAATGATTACATGAGTACGCGGCGGTTCTGAATAGGTAACAAAAAAAGTTGTTAAATTTTTTAATAATTTATTATATTTTTAAAGTTTTATTATTATTATTATTATTATTATATGAAACGATCGTTTACGCATGTTATCATCCATGACCAAAAAAAATTCACAATTTTTTAATACAAAGTGGCATCAATTTTTTCAACAATGTCGTATGTATACAAGATTTGCGTCAAAACTAAAAACGTTCCAGAGAAGAAAAAAAATAATGCCAGGCCCTCGGATTGGATTACAATGGTAAGCAGTCTTTGACTAAAAAAGCAAGAGAAATAATACAGTAAGAAATGAACATAATGATGCAGGGCCGGAAGCTGACAGTGGATTAGAAACTTTGGAATAAACAATTTCATTTACGCCGCTAGATGTAGTGGGTGGCATGATAATGTTAATAATTGTGTATAAGACTTTGAGATATCAAAGGTTCTGAAGTCCAATGCTAAGTTACAGGCCAATTTGTCTTAGTAACATACTCGTGTACAATTAAACAGCTGAAATTTTTACAGATTTCTCGCTTGGTAAGCTGTACTATTCTATATTTCACCAGGGGATGATCAATCCTCCTACAATCTATTTCGTAGACAAATTACTACTTCAGGAATTCTGAAAGTCTGAATAATTGAATATTATGTCTCTGATACTGTAATCTAAATGCGTAATTAGGCTCGAGGGGATTGAGAAAATTGCAGGGTCTAGTCTTTTATCCCTCACAATTGCCATATGAAGCAAAAAGATTTGCCGCCAAGGAAATTGGAAATATTGCTGCAAGGAAAGATCCCTCCCCTGTCTCGGTCTCCACATCACCCTTTGGGAGGGGGCATGCAAAATAATGAATAATGATATTTGTACTGACTCGATATTCTGACAAAGTTATATAGAGATCTTCTTAAATAATGTGAACAGATTTTATTTGTCAAAATAAAATTATTAAAAAAAAACTTTTTAATTTAACTCTAAAAATTTTTCTTTTTAATATATTTATGTAATTTATTCGAACATTTAAATCATCTTGAGTAGCATCACTCCAAAACAATTATCTTCTATTTTTGCCCTCTACTACATACAACAAGAGCATTATTATTTATTATTCTTACTATTATAACTTCTTATTTTTAGTAAGTTATGTTAAGATTTTAAATATTAATAAATAAATTATATAGTTAAATTATATATTTTAAAAAATAATTAATATATAAATAAAAATATATATATTTAATATTTTAAAATTTTAAATTAAAATGTGATATTAATTTTATAAATATATTATTTATTTATATATTATTTAAATTATCACATTTATTTAAGTGGTACGAATAATTTATATTTCTTATTACTCCTACTTACATAAAGAAAAAAAAAAAAGGAATTATACCTTACCATAAGTATGGTGTGTACTTGAAAGTTTTGAACCAAGTGTAATAAGATTAACTTGCAAGTAAGTTTGATGAAATGATATAAGATTTATACTTTAAAGAAGAGAGAATATTATTAAATAAGAAAAAAAAGAATAATTAAGATATAAATAAAAATAATTTATAAATTTAATATTTTAAAATTTTAAATTAATATATATTATCATTTTATAAATTTATTATTTTTTTAATTTTAAATTCTTCTTATTATTTTAACAGTAAACACTATTTCTAATGTTTTCTCCCATTAATTCGTGTCTCTCCCATCGAGAATTGCAACTACGATATCTGGGGATACAACATGATCCCAGTAGAATTTCACACCAATCCACACTAACAGCCTTAGTATGAATAGCACCCTTACGCTTTTAACAGAAAATGAAAGGAACAACACTAAACCTTCAATGTTTGTCAGCATATTGCATCATTTATGTTACATCTTACAAAACCTATTCTAATCAAATTTAACTAGTGCTCAATAGAGTTGAATGGAACGTTATTTTAATTCTCTACTTTCCATAGAACGAACTGGATCTCTTATTATTATTATTATTATTATTATTATTATTATTGTTGTTGTTGTTGTTGTTTTTTAGGCTAATTTGTATTGGGTTTTTGGTGAATACGATATGTACGCTGTCCTCAAAGCACTTATTTGACTAACTAATTGTACCGTTTTCTGTTATATTTTTGGATGAATTGGAACTCAACAACCTTAAGAACCATGTTGTCGCAAGTCCTCTCTCTCACTGCCACTTGGGCAGAAATTATACAAAAATGTAATTTTATTTTTGTTCTGGGAGTTATGGGTTCACCATTTTCATTCATTTTCTCTGCTGAACTATTCAATTTTATACTATTTCAGTGTCAAAAATCAACCTGGTCCCAGGAGCACGCGCATTCACACTGTACCATTCTCACTGTAGGTCCATTCGATCCACGGGTTATTTTCCATCAATTTCAGCTTAAGAGTTGGCTATCCCAGCTACAGACCAGGTCAAAGGCACTAGGACAGAACTATATTTGTTCAGCGCCGCACACGATTATCTCTACTTGCAACCGCCGGACCCACACTTGCATTCCCGCGGACTTGGCGATTCTCGTGAAAAAACAGAATCCACTGGATTGCAGCTTACAGTATAAAGATGCGCCCAGATCTCGAGCTTATCCCTGTCCGCCAAAACACTCTTGGAGCCCTGGAAGTGGGACCGACAAATTCAAAATATTAAACCGCAGAAGTAGGAAACCAAAACTCATCAGCAGCCGTCGCGGCAGCGCCAAAGCGAAGAAAAGAAAACTGAAAACCTCACTCAAAGTCATTCCCTCTTCTCATCTTTTTGCTGTGAGTTTCTTGTTATCTTGAAAATGAACCACTCCCTGGTGAGGTCCGTGATGCGAGGCGCGTTGAAGAACGGCGGCCGTCGCGGGAGGTTCATTCCGACGGCGAGTCTTGTGAGGCCAGCTGTGGACGCCGCGGCGGAGTTCAGACACCGGCAAGTGGCTTCTCCCGGATTGTTTTACTGGACGAGGATGATGAACTCGACGGCGGAGGAGGCCGCGGTGGCTGCGAAGGAGAGGAAGGAGAGTTCGGTGGGGAAAGAGGCGGAGAAAGGTGTCGGAGTGGCGAAGTCGAGCGACGGGACGGTGATTTCGAGCTACTGGGGAATAACGAGGCCGAAGATCACGAGACAGGACGGGACTGACTGGCCTTGGAACTGTTTCATGGTAATATAATAACAAACCTGTTTTTTTTTTTTTTTTAATTTTCTGCTCTGTTTTGCGATATAGTTTAGGGCTGTGTTCGGAGCTTAATTATTGATGAAATTATGATATTCATAATTGGTAATCAGAGGCATGATTTTCAATTTTATTTTTTGTTGTGAAGCCATGGGAGACGTATCGTTCTGACATATCGATAGATCTGTCTAAGCATCATTTGCCAAAGACATTTCTGGATAAAGTTGCATTGAAGACTGTGAAATTCCTTCGAATACCAACCGATATATTTTTTAAGGTCTGATTTCCCTTCTTCCTTCTTTTTTTTTTTTTTTTAAATGTAAGTTAAATACGTCTTTTTTTTAAATTTTTTTTAATTCCAGTTATTTTGGATTTTGGGACCGATTATCTCAGCCAGGGCTTTGTAGCAGCATGACTTGGCTTTACGCACTTTTGAATATTTGCACGTCTGATTGTCCGAAACAATTGTAATGGGTCTTTCCTTGAATGTGTTGGAATCTCACATTTTTTCTTATTTGAGTTAGCAACGAATGAATTTTTTTCCATTTTGGTGCATTAAACATATAAAGCTAGCTAAGTGTATACCTTTTGGGGGAATCTCGGATGTATGTCAGATCTGCAGTTCAGGATGTTGCAAAAACTCACTGTTTTTAAGAATTTTGGAGGAACAATTCTCGGAAGAACTTGGGTGCCTACTGCAAGGAATCAGGATCTGGTATGAAGGGGAAGTGAGAACTTAATGTGTTGACAATTGGCACGCTCTGGGAATGTGTGAATGGTATTACATGAGCAGTATGTGGTGGTCTAACTTGCCTCAATTCCAACCACTGGGATTATTGGTAGCATTCTCTACTAGCTAGCCTGTGTGTTAAAGGAATTAAATCACAGCATAGCTAGGTTCAATTACATAATTGTATGTTTGAATGCTCTGAGTGCCTTCTATCGATGATGTAGTGCCTTGGATGGTCCACTATGCTGATGAAATTATAGTGGGACAAAGGTTAATGAATCTTCATTGACCCAGTCCACTTGGAATGTACCTTTTTTGGGGGGGATCTAAACCAGAGATTGTCAGAAGTTGTTTTCTCATGTCAATTTGTTGAGTTAGCTTTCCAAAAATACTCTCTGTGGGACAAAGGTCAATACAAGGAGCTACATGCTCTCAATTGCTCCTTTTTACTGGATGTAGCACATGCCTTCACTAACTCTTTTTACATTTTACGTTGTTTTAAGTTGATGGTAAATGTATTCTTTATGTTCCAGAGAAGGTATGGTTGTCGTGCAATGATGCTTGAAACAGTGGCAGCTGTCCCTGGTATGGTAGGAGGTCTGTTGCTGCACCTAAGTTCTCTCCGCAAGTTCCAGCAAAGTGGAGGTTGGATTAAAGCCTTGCTAGAAGAAGCTGAGAACGAGAGAATGCACCTAATGACAATGGTGGAGCTTGTGCAGCCCAAATGGTATGAGAGGCTCCTGGTTCTTGCTGTGCAGGGAGTTTTCTTTAATGCCTACTTTGTGCTCTATCTACTTTCCCCAAAGTTGTCACATAGAGTTGTTGGATATTTGGAGGAGGAAGCCATACACTCGTATACAGAGTATCTGAAAGATATCAAAGGTGGTAAAATTGAAAATGTTCCAGCTCCTGCTATTGCTGTAGACTACTGGAGGCTACCGAAGGATGCAACCTTGGAAGATGTTATTACAGTGATTCGTGCTGACGAAGCTCACCATCGTGATGTCAATCATTTTGCTTCTGTGAGTATCACTCAATCGATTTATTGCCCTCTTCATGTTATTGTTCTATGTTTCTACATAGGTTCATTTTGGTCAAAGTTTTGAGAAGGTGCGTGCTTGTAGTCCTATGAGTATGAGACACTTCCTCCACCAATGTTTCCAAAATTTTTGAAGCCACCAGTGACAATTTTAAAGAAACAGAATTGCAATCTGAGATTAATATGTCTGATTGCAACTGCATACAGTATATTTATTGACCGCATTGATGATTCCTTCTCTGCACACCATGTAATTATACAAAATCTTGTGACAAATTATAATGCTAGAAATTACAGATGTTTGATAAATGTTTTTAGAATTGATGTAAAAGTATACTCTTGGGCTTTACACTGAGGGGGAAAAAACTTGACTTTCACTTGAAGTCATGAACTTGTCAAGGGTTGGCTGTTCAGCTATAAGACTATACCACTATGTATCTCTTTTTATTTCTTCCTTCTTTTGTGGGAGGGTTTTATTGTGGGGTTATCAAAGGCATGTAGATAACTGGCATCCTGTCATTGTTTTTACCCATGTAGTATCAATTTTCTGTTCTATCTTCCATGTTGCTAACCTTCAATGGTTTGAGAACCTAGAGCAAGTAATGAGATTATTATTTTGCATCATTGTCAGACTGTTAATCTGCATGTGTTGTGCATGATAAGTACTGGCATTTACATGGATTAGAATGACAGAGTTTATGGTTTGTGGATCCTTCACCACAGTTTAAAATTTGGTGATCTTCTAGTGTGCCTTCAACCTAATAGCCAGGAACAAGGAATGATTAAGAAGTTGTACTACAATAGATGTCTCACAATGGTTTGACAGCAGTTTTCATGGTCTTGATCGGGATGCTTCATTGATATCAGTTTTATCATCACAGATCTATAATTGTTCTCTGTTTCTGAAATATATGATATGTGTTTCTTTTCTTTTTCTTTGTGCTGACACTTTTGTCTGAATCTGCTATGCAGGATATCCATTTTCAGGGTAAGGAATTGAGAGAGGCACCAGCCCCGCTTGATTATCACTGAAAGGACTTCAACATGGATAGTTAGACAGAAGATATTCATGAAATGAGATGAGAAAATGCCTCTATCTCTAGACTGGTAATCATGCAGTGGACTAAATGAATTTGGCTCGGTATACGAGCATGGGCTTAATTGAGATGATTAAATCTTTTGATTGTGATGGTTTAAAGTGACACATCTTTCGGCCCTCCTATGATCTGTGGAAATATATAGGATTTAAGTTACTTTGCATAGACAACAAGTATGTATTTCTTGGTTGAGCTTTTGGTTTAAGATGGAATAATTGCATCTATTCCACGTCCTTGAGAGTCGGTGGCTTCTGCACTTGTCGAAAAGGCCACAAGTAACCATCAAGCCTGAATGAAACTTTCATGCCCTTCATGGCTTGCAGGTAGAGCTGCAAATGAGTCAAGCTTTATCTTGTTAAAGCTCGATTTAATAAAAATTTATTTAAATCTGTGTTTGGCCCGAGTTTGATTGAAGTTTTAATTTTGAGACTCGAACCTGGCTTGATAAAATTTTATGAAGTTTAGGTTTGACTTGAATTTAACCTATTAACAAAAACTTTTCATTATCCTCAAATTAAGTTTGGTTTAAGTTTGATATTAAATTCAATTTAATTGCATTTAAATAATATCTTATATGTAAAAGTATAATTTATATATAATACTTATTAAATATGCTTATCAAATATAAATAATTTTTGTTTAAATGAGTATTTTAGTTAATATAAGATTAAATTAAATAAAGAGTGATTAAAAATAAGCACAAAGTAAGAAAAAAATAAAATTTAAAAAGTTTATTTATATTAAAAATTAAATAACATGTTGAACAAATTTTAGGTAATACTTTAAATAAACCTTTGATAATATATTAAATAAGTTTTAAATGAGTTTTAAGCAAGTTATTTATTTAACTAATTTTAAATAAAATTTAAATAATATATTTATTAAATTTTTAAATAAATTATTTATAAGTTTAAATGAATAAAATTTATATTTTCTTAAATTTGATTTATTTAATAAATAAATTTGAAATTTAAATTTAATTATTATTTGATTAATTAAATAAATAAATTTGAATGAATTTTTATTGAACTAAATTATTAAATTTTTAATGAATATATTAATTGATTTATAATTCAACATGTAGAAAAATAAATAAAGGTATATAACCCCACATCTAAAATCTTGTTTAAGGCATCGTCTTACCTTTATAAGCAAGATTCACATTTTAAATGACAAATTTTTATTTGTCAAGCAACCATCAATTATATTAATATAGACGCTTCTTTGGTAATGAATCTTCTTACCCTTTTAGGGATGGTGTGTTACATAAAATAAGGTTGCAAATCAACTAAGTCAAGTATTAACATATTCAAATTAGATTTATTTAATGAACAAGTCTAAAAATAAGATTTTATATAAATGTCATATAGTTGATCTTGTACATTTTTTTTATGAATAGTTCATTTTACTTTATAATATTTAAAAGAATAATTAAAATTATAAAAATTTATTGTTATAAATAAAATTTAAATAACAAAAAATAAATCTATTTTAATAAAATTAATTAGTTAAAAATAATTATTTAATTTTGATGTATAAATATAAATATATAACATATAATTCTAAAAACTAGTATAATATATTTACTACAATGATACAAAAAATAAGTTTTTATTTTTGTCAGTATGAATAAGTTTTTTTTTTAATAATTATATAAAAACGAACTTTTTATGAGATTAAATGAGTTGAATTTATAGTTATTTAAATTTAACTTATTCATTAAAAGAGTTTTAAAATTATGTTTGAGTGTTACTTGTTTATATAAATAAATGAACTTAAGCAAATTGTTATTGTGTTAAGTCACCCAAGATTCATTTGGTATGCAAATTGACTTATATAAGATAGCAAAATACATGACAGCATAGTATAAAATAAGTTATGTTGTTATTCTATATTGTATTTATAAAGCATTTAAAAAATATAAAATAATTTGGTAATATAATGTGTTAAAATGGTTTTATTATTTTTATAGTACAATTAATTATTTTTATTATTTATTTTAATTTTTTAAACTGACATAACAAAAATTAAATGTCAAAATTATTTTATTTTTTATTGTTCATCTCTCTTTTCTTTAAGGGATAGAACATAAAGAGACGAAGAGAGAGGATGAGAGAAAGATACGAAAGGAAATATACAAAATATTAATTTTTAATTTTTATAATTTTGTATAATTAAATTTTAAATTTTTTAAATTTTTATTTAAATCATATATTGTTTAAATTTATTCTAAATCAATATTTTTTAATAAAAAATAATAAAAATTATACATTAATTAAATAAAATATTATTAATAATGTGATATTTTTTATTTTAAAAATTCTAATTTAAAATAAATTTAAAAATTATAAAATTTAAATAAAAATATAAACAAGTTGGTGATCCAATCATAAATATTTATAAAAATTTAAAATTGATTTTATAGGTTGATATGAAAGAGAGATAAAAATAAAAAATAGACAAAAATAAATAAATACAAGGAAAATAGAAAATAAGAAATAGGGAAAATGAAGAGAGATAAAAAAAAGAAAAATTAAAGAGGGAGCTAGATAAAAAGAAGAGAGAAAAAAATAGAAAATTATAAATAGAGGGAGAGAGATGAAAAAAATTAGAGAGACAAAAAAGAGAGAATTGAAAAGAAAGAGCAATAGAGATAAAAAAAAGAATAAAAAAGAATTAAAAAAGAAAGATAAAATTGAAAAGAGATGAAAGATAAAACAAAAAAATTGAAGAGAAATAGGAGAGATAGAAAATAAAAATAAAAATAATAAAAATAAAAAATTTAGAAAAAGGGAAAATGAGAAAAAAATAAAAATAATATAAAAAATAAAAAATATAAATAATGAGAAAGATAACAAAAATAAAAAATAAAAGAAATAAATAAATAAGAGAGAGAATGGAGGGAACGATTGTGGTGATCTTGCAATAACAACAATAATGGGAATTAATGGGCAAAAGGAATAGTAGTGATTGATGTAGAGATAAGAGTAAAATAAGAGAGTTAATTAATAAAAATAATAATGATTAATTCAATGACAAGAGTAAAAAAAAAAGAGAAAAAAAACTTTAAAGTAATGTTATAAATTTAAATAAAATAATAATTTTATACTATACTATTTAAAAAATTATTAAAAAATAAAATATAATAAAATAACACTAACTTATTCTATAGTACTAGATACTATTATTTTACGCATCAAACACACCCAAATTCTTTGAGGGAAGGTGTCGCTGGGCAACCCGGGGGGGGGGGAGGAGGGGACAGTGAATAACCAGTGGAAAAAGACTTGGACCCGGTTTGGGATTGAGGTTCCGTGCCCGAGGCAGAGGAGGGCGGCTCTGTTCTTCTCCTTAGCAAAATCAAAGTCGGCCCAGGTTCTCCCTATTCACGTACAGGCCTCGAAAGTCTTGTAACTTTTTCTGTTCTTAGCGGTGGGTTTCTATGAGATGGAAGCCACCCTGAAAGAAGACGGGAGGGCCCAGGGATCAGAGGATGTCCTTCAGGCTACCATTGAAAAGATCGAGAAGGTCCCTCTGCTCCTTTTTGTGGACTCCCTTCTGTATTTTTCCCTTAATTCCACCATATTTTTTTTCTCAATTTTTTGCATTATTATAATATATTTTCCAAAAAGAAAAAAAATCAATATTACATCCTCTCTGTCTTTTATCAAAAAAAAAAAAAACTTTTATATAGGTGTAAATATACCCAAAATAATTTGTATTATAATATATTCATAATAATTAGTTCCTTTTACGAAAATTTGACAATGTCCAAATAATTGGTAAAATAATATATTTGTAAATAATAATATCATTAAAAGATATTATCTAACCATAGTCTTTATTTAATACACAGTCTAACAAATACTTTAAATAATTTTGCTTTTGTCTATTGTATATATATTTTTTGTTATAACCACTTATAATAAATTTCCTAACTATTAATTTGACAGCCGCAAACAACAAAATTAACAGCAATACCCAGTAAATCCTTGAAAGGCTTCAAGTTTGAAGGTCAGCCTATGGACGAAGATGGATTCTTGGGAAATTTGCTGGTTGAAAGGCACTTTCTGTTTTTAGGTTCTCAAGGGAATCAAACGTGTCAGTAAAATTTTATTGCAGAAACAAAAGTCTTTCTCCCCCCGAAAATAGAAATTTTATGGCACATCGATTGCCGAGATTTATTCGACATTCCGTTGCTCAACTGCCTGCAAATTGTTACGTGGCGATCACACAATTAGTTCCATGTGCGATAGCAATTTTTACGAGGAGGTAATTTCATTCCGTTTCTTCACATTTGACACAGAAATGACCCACTTTTAACAGGTGAAATGCCACCTTTGGGAAACAGAGGTGACAACTCGTAGTCCTCTCGAAGTGAGTGATGACCTTCACGCCAAGCCTCAAATTTCATTTCGCTTCACAGAACGGAGTAGCACTACCGTCTTAGCCAATCATGTAACACCCGACGGCGAATATGTTAGTTTGACCCAAGAAGAGCGCTGATTACCTGGTGTACCACGACGCACCAAAATCAAAGAACTAATTCCCTAACTTGATATAACTGAAGCTTTAGATAACTCCCCTGCACCAGACCAAACAAGCACAAATGGTTCCAAGTCATAGTAGACTGGTGGGAGAACGGTTGCAAGTTGTTACATAACTTGAAGTCAGGGTTTGAACCCTGGGGTTTTGGAATTCGGGATCTAACATAAAACAAGCATGGACGAAGGTGGAAGGAAAGATGCAGAACATGGGATTAGTGAAGGAAATTAATGTGTATAATAACGCTAGTTTCAAGTATGTTCACGTTTACACACAGCACTGCCTCTCTGGTTTCCAGCTTTTACAAGAGGTTTTGTTTTTCCTTTCTGAAATTTCACTCCGTAATTTCCCCACACGTAATGTACTGCAAAAGTCAACAAACAAGATTCAGTCCAGCCAACCCGAAAAATCTGCAGCAGTATGCCATTAGAAAATTCTAGAGGTCACAATCAATATTGGGGCACAATGAAAATTATTACCAGCATGAACAGCGACATCAAATCTAAATCAAGGTTACATAAAACAAATGCTCAATGATGTCATCCCTAAAAAAAATATTTGAAATAAAGGCAGAAACACGTTGAGTAGTTAACGATTATGTTAAGGCTAACAAACATGGGTGCAGATTATGATTAAGCCTGACATACAACTCAAACTGTTATCATAGACCGAAGCATTGAAATATAAAATGAAATCTGGGTGCAATAGTCTACTCACAACAGATAACTGTAGGCTGCAAGCCCATAGATATTACATCCCCAGCATCAACAATAAATCTATCCTGTTATAGTGCCCAAACACAAATGCCTTCATTTGTTGCCATAAGTTGCTTCAAAACAGATGATATCAAACTGGGGAAGAATCCCAAATTTCCACCTTGACCCCATTTGATAACCTATGCAGTGGTAAATAAAAAGCCCCAGTGTGGAGGTCCCAATTTTCCTCGCACATACGCACACTAGCCACAAAAGCACGAAAAACTAGTAATCTTGTCCAAATGATTTCTTCCAACAAAGACAGAAATAATCCACTTTCACAGTTAATTAGATTTAAATTCTAGCAATTCACTCCAATCAGCAGATATTTCAATGTGATGAAAATCTTCCAAGCTACTGGAAGTAAACATCACCTTCAAATCTTGACTGTCAGACAAACTAGATAATAATGTAAGCATTCTTATATGTGACAAGATAAAAAATTTTATGCGATAAGAATGCATATCAGTTTACCACACTTACAAGTTCCCCGAATTTCAAAACAGACTACTCCAGCAGTTTAAAAATTGAGGTAACATTAATCGTTGAGGATACTTCTGCAAGCCTAATAGCCCCTATTAAAAGTACCGGCACACATCCATTAACGCACAGGGGTGCTATTTCATCAGTATCACACAGTATAATATGCAATGCACAAGCTTGTTCCTGTTTTCCTTACTTAGCAGGTTACTGATTACGCAAAAACAAGGGAAGAAGGGGGGGGGAGGAGGAGGAGGAGGAGGAGAGACGAATAACAACAACAGCAGCGGCAGCAGCAGCAACAACAAAAAAAAAACTATGCCTAATTGTTCAAGCTGCAAAAGAGTAAAGACCCCCTCCTACACCAAACCTACCATCAATCACAACATTGGGACTAAAAGGTTCCTGATTATGTGCAATCAAATATAAATTGCTGAATAGTGTATGATATAACTATCCACAATATATAGGTGTACTTCTTCCACTTCCACGAGAGACAAACAACAACATTTTAACAGCAGCTTTCAAAGACACTCCCTCACTTTGCTGCAAGTATGTCACAAATAGACCCTTGAACAAGACAAAAATCTTTTACAGGATACCTTACATAACCAATTCTCTTTGGACAATATCTGCTAATGGAATGTGAACAAGACAAAAAAAAAAAAAAGGTTCAGCACGATAAGGAAAGATTTCCTGATATCCAAAGTCACAATATCTGATTTCACTTTTCTATGTGAAAATACATACAAGATCTTCTCTATCCTCAATGTCTAGCACTCTTTCAAAATCAAACACCAAACTGCCAAGTGATGTCCCAGGTAGTCTTCACCCTTGCCTCATGTGGGCACTGGACCCAATCCAAAGCTCTTTCCCATCTTCCTTCCATGAACCTGAGAACTCCCTGGAGTAGAATACACAAGGTTCCAAATGATCCTTATGCGTCCACAACAGATGGGAATATAATTCCTGGCAACTCCCAAATATGTATTAAAAAAATCCATTCAGCAAATCGTCTTCGATTCGTTACAAGTTAATCTAGCATTAAATAAGCACACAATCAGCACCCAAACGCACACACTCTCACAAAAAAATCACCTTGATTATCAAATGGCTTTCAAGGGAAACCGATCCTAACTTGATCAAGCTCTTTGAAAAGGAAATTACATAAGGTTTAAATACTGCATTCCCCATTCT
The DNA here is from genome assembly GCA_020883675.1 of Bruguiera gymnorhiza. Lineage (NCBI taxonomy): Eukaryota > Viridiplantae > Streptophyta > Magnoliopsida > Malpighiales > Rhizophoraceae > Bruguiera > Bruguiera gymnorhiza. The sequence continues at coordinate 3,505,400 of JAIRCJ010001048.1, forward strand.
TAGCAAAAATCCATCAATTTCATCCTTCACCAGGTAACAAAGACACTGCATAAAGACCCTTAGGTAAACCCAAATACAGTACAGCTAATGTTATGCAAGCAATTTGCAAAACAATCAACCCCATTCTAAAAGTAAAAGAGAACGAAAAACTACAAACTAAGATCTTCATCTTCTTATTCTCTCTCCCTGTCCCCCCTTTCTTTTTCCTCAATTGGGGCTCTGATGCATTCCAAGTTTCTAAAACCATCAATCTAACAATTTTATTTCAATGAACCTGGATTTATTTATTTTTCAGCTTGCTAGGACCTAGAATTGCAAGCCGATGAGTCCCTAATTTTCTCAATGTCTGCAGAGTGGAGATGGAAGAAAAAGAAGTCACACAACAGTTTGATAAATACTAATTACTTACAATATTCAATCCAAAATCTTCAGGCACTGTTTTGACCGCCGCCGCCGCCACCGCCACTGCGGCCGCCATCACTCGTGGAGCCATGTCTTCCAAATAGCCATGGCAACGAAATACTAAACCGCCTCTCAACCGTCCGATTCTCCCCCCCATTACCTGTCGATCCATCGTTCCCTTGATTACCCGGAGTCGCACCGCTCCGGCTCTCGTAATCAGTATCGTCCGTGGGCAACTCATAGCGACAAACCGGACACGAATTGTGCAATTCCAGCCAAGGTATTAGGCAATCTTTGTGGTATATGTGGTTGCAGGGCATTTGCTTCGCCTCAGCTCCCTTCTCGAAATCGTCCTTGCACACAGCGCACTGATTCATCTCAGAATCCAGGGATTCTTCCGTGATTTTGATGGTCGGCAGAGAATCAATGGCCGATTTTGATGCCGGCGGGGTCCCGTACCTATTCGGATCATTCTCCGCCAGCTGCTGGATCAGTTGCTCCAGTCCCGGCCCAATGAAGTAATCCCCAAGGTTGCCCGGGCGGCGGAATCCGGGATCGGAAGGGTTGTTCTCGATAACGAACTGGATGCGAGCCCCACCGGATTGGAGATTCTGGAGATGGTTCCGCAGGAAGTCGAAGGGATTGAAAGCGGAAGGGTCGCCGGAAGAGGGGCCAGAGAAGATAGGATTTTGAAGGTCGGCATTAGTGGCGGAGGCCGCGGGGACGGCGGCGGAGGAGGAGGAGGAAGAGGAGGAGAAGAGGAGAGGCAAAAGAGAAGAGAAAGGGTCGCCGTAAGGAAATGCAAAGGGATTCATTGTCTGGGAGGCGAAGTCAGGAACCGAATTAGGGTTTTCATACTCTTCGAGAAATCCCTCGTGGCAGAGAGGGCACGACGGGTCGGAGGTCGGAGAGACCGTTATGGTTACCGTTCGGTTGCATTGGTAGCAGAAGAACACCTTGGCGGCATTGGCAGCTTCACCGCCGCCGACGGAAGCTCCGGCGAAAGACATGATGATCGCCTGAGTAATGCCGAATACGATTGTGATATATATCTATATGAGCCCGAGAGTCGCGAGGGGAGACTTTGTTTAGAGATATTGCCGAGACGAAACCTAAGTCAATAATTGATAAAACTCGAGCCCTAAATCAATACATAAAATTACATTTATGGACAGCAAAGCGAACAAACAAACAAAGATAAATCCCAATAAAAACTAAAAATAGAATAAAATAAACCAAAAATGGGCGTTTTTACCAAAAATTAATTGCTATATCTGGACATAAAAAAATAAAAGAAATTGAAAAAAAAGAGAGAGAAAGAAATCGAAAATGCCAAAACCTCTGCATTTGGAAAGAAAAAAAAACATCGCAAAATAAGTCGCGCTTTCCCTCCTCATTTTCCTACCGTCCAATCACACCATAAGCATCAAAGTGATTTCTTTAAAACCAGTAACAAACTGAAATCGTTGCCACCGAGCTGTCAAAAACTTAACTTGCAATGTTCTTTCCGCTGGTCAGCTGAGGTTTGTCAACGACGATCCATGTATCTTCCAACAATCCATGTCACCAACAGTCGCAAAGGCAGCCACTGCTGTCCTCAAAGTTAAAATCCAAAGTTTCGCAAACAAGCCGGCCACATTTTGCGAAGAAACCGTACTCGGAAGATGAATCTGTCCAATAGGAACCTTGGGACAGAGAAAGCGGAAGCGAGGTAGAACGCGGGGAGGAAATTCCTGGGGTCTGGTGGGCCCACTGAAGCCCGAAGATCGATTCCATTGTTCGTAGAGAAGAAGGAAGACTATTTATTTTTATCTGGAATTTTTCTTCTTGTGATTTTTTTGTTTTTGGGTATTTTAATCTTTTTGATTGGATGATGAGAAAATCAAGGAAAATATGGTAAAAAAATTTTTTAACAAAGCAAAATATCATGACGAATAGAAGATTAATAAAAATTTTATAAATATTTTAATTATTACATTATAGACTTGAAAGCCGTTCGTGGCATTAGGCGTGGCCGAATTAGAAACGGATAGACAAATCGACACGTGTCCTACATCCGAAATCTCTGCACCCTCGCTCGGGCTTGCCTTGCTTGCTCAGATGGAGTCTACGCTGTGTGTCTCAACTGCCGAGCCGGCGGTGCTTGCCAGATCCAGAGCCCTCAGCCGCCAGTTCACCAACAGAGCCCACTCTTTCCTCCTCCCAAGTCAACCCGCCACTCGCCTGGTCGTCTCGAGCCAGAAGCTGCCTCTTCTCACTTCTTCGATTTTTTCTTCTTCTTCTTCTTCTTCTGTGCCTCTACGGGGGCTGTGTGCGGCGGCGCCGCTGGTTCGGCGGCGTCTAGAGTGTGTTTCGAACTCCGAGGCGGCGTTTGGAACGGCTGGTGGCGGAAGTGGCGGCGAGGGAGCCGGCGATGGTGATGGATCGTCTAATGGCGGAGAATGGAAGCCGAATCTGGTGGCCGGACCTGAGGAGGACATGGCGGTTCTCTCTTCGGATGTTATTATTCTCGATGTTGGGGTATGTTCTTTTTTCTTGAACTCTCTGGGTGCCTCATTTCTTTTCGACTCGGATGGTTCTCTTTGATCATATACATGTAAATGTGATATGCATCAACCTTGGTGCAGCTTTTTCTTTTCCTTGTGATATGTAGTTTATGACTGAAATTGGGTCTAATGTACTTTTCTCACTCTCTATTTGAAGGGAATGACGTGCGATGGATGTGCAGCCAGTGTCAAGAGGATACTGGAAAGCCAAGTAAGCCTCCTTTTTCTTATTCTTGACATCATTGTTTTCTCATATATTCGTTTTTCTTGATCGGGCAGTAGGACGTGAAATGAGGATGAGAACTGAGTTAAAAAGTTTTTGGCACTGTTCAGTTACTCGGAGTACAATTTAGGGTGTTTGAAGTTATCAATATGTGATAAACTGGTAGTTTATTAGGTGTGTATGAAAAGCCATAAATGTTTGTGCAACCGAACCCACGAAAAGCCGTCAAGTTGTGATAAACTGGTCACTTAAATCTTTTACTTACTAACACTTTTGCTCTGTTTCTGTAATCCTGATCCTGTGTAACATATTGTTGGACAGCCACAAGTTTCTTCTGCCACTGTCAATCTCACCACTGGGACTGCCATGGTGTGGCCTCTATCTGAAGCCAAAGTTGCACTGAACTGGCAAAAGCAGTTAGGAGAGACACTTGCTAAGCATACAACAAATTGTGGTTTCAAGTCTAACCTTCGGGGTAAGCATATTGGTGTTGACATTTTCATTCTCTTATATATATATATATATATATATGTATGTATTTAATTTGAAAGGTGCAATAGAGAGATTTGTTGTTTGTATTTATATTTTTCACTGATATGAGTTGGATGTCAAGTTAGGTCAATGTTGTGCTTGTTTCACTTGTGGTAAAACTGCAATACCATAGCATTCTTCACATGCTTGCGCGGTTGATCGAGATTAATGCATCTTATATTCTAACCCAAGTACAAGGTGTGAAAAAGAGTCATCTTAGGAAAAAGGATACAAACTGCTTTGAATATGCAAATTCTGGAAAAAAATAATGATAAATGAGGATAAGCTAGATTCTTATTTCAATTCAGGTGAAGCTTATACACATAGGTTTTTGATTTTGGCAATGAATATTCCATTTCTTTAAACATCTTGCATATTGGATTTCTTAGATACTTAATATGGAAAAAATCATGAAGGAATTCCCTCAACCTCTCAAAAATATTATCCTCCACCAATGACAACTACAATTCCATGCACAAATAAGTTTGTCATCAACACCAACTGCTATACTATCCATACTAATACTCAATCAATTACAGACCCATTTACAAAAAGATTCCAATGCCCCTCCCTCCCACCTTGTGCACATACATGACAGATAATATAAATGATATCCACAATTTCATCTCTTTCTGTCAATGGTGACCATATATGATTTTTTTTTTTCCCTTAAGAAAAAAAGCAACTTGGGTTTGAATCTTTTGATCAAATGTGCTTATTTCATGTGATGAGTTGTGTACTTAGCTTTCAGATGGATATAGTAGTGGATTTGAGAAGTGATAGCTGTTTTGGGGTGGTAGCAAAGATGTTGAGGTGAGTAGTTTTTCATTGTTAGTGACAGGGGTGTGGCTTTTTGCTTGTATCATAGTGGGTTAATTTCAAATGGTTTTGTGGTTATTGGTGTAGCAGTGCTAAAACATTCATGAATAAAATGAGGTGGGTGAGTTTGTTTGATAATGGTTTGTTTCAAAACACCGAAATGAACAGTGGCAATAAGGGGGCTTGAAGCAAATCTCTCGCGTGTTTGGATGTGGGATTATGTTGATAAATTTTACTGAATATATGATCAGTGGTCAGAGTTTTAATGAAGAGTGGTCAAGTTTATCAGATTTTGGTGGAATGATGGTATGATGGGGAGGCAACCTAATCAAGGTGTATTTGAGTTGTACATTTATTGGATAAACATTAATTGGAATTTGCATGTAAACATACTATGGTCATGTTGTCCTATTCTTGCTGCAATCATGTGAAATATGAAGCAACATGATTATATCATTTCGTACTTCATGAACTAAGGAAGAACAGCAACAATTGCCTTGCTTGTCTTCTTCTGCAATGTTCTGTTAGCTCTTCTGTAGATGATTTCCTTTTCTCAGACATGGAAATCATTTTCCAAAGACCAAACACACATACAGAGAGAGGGAGAGAGAGAGAGAGAGAGAGAAGAAGGAGGGTCCAATCTTTGTGTATGACAAGAAATGCTGGTCTTCCCCCACAATTCCTTTTTTACAGTGAAGTAATCTTGACATCTAATCACTGGGAAGGCAATTTCTGAATTGCATAAGTGGTTTGCCATAAAGCCTATCCTTGTTATGGGTTTCTGAACTGCTTCCCTCATGCCGACCAGAATGTGAACCCCTTCCCCATAAAGTCCACATCTAGACAACATTTTTCTCCATATCTGTTATATCATTACAATTTACTTGAGGATATGCTCATATCATTGAGAATAAAGTTTCCTGTTTACCATCAAGGTTTGACTTGATTGATTTGTGTTTGTTGAAATACTTTCTAAGCTGCACAGGATATTCGGTTCCACTTTGGAAAAACTTGAAAATTTCATTGATGGAAAAATATTCCATAAGAAGATTTAATTATTAGTCGAGTCTTCCAGAATTATGCTATCTAAGCACTTATAAATTTACATAAGAGCTACGTTGATATAAATTGGGGTTCATTATTGTTCACATGATGTTTGTGGGTTAGTGGCAGGTCAGGAAGCTATTGAAGGAGATATCTCTCCTTAGAAATGCATAAGCCTTTTTGTGAGGAACAACCATAATTCTTTGTGGTATGTCCTTTTGTTGAGTTTTCATTCCAAGGTGACTTGTTTACATGGATAAAACTGTACAAATGTAATATCCATCATATCAGATGCAAAAGGACTGGTTTGAAAGCAATTATTAATATCATGGTTTCTCCCTTCAATAGGTGAGTCTGGAGCTACTTGTGGATTGACTCAGGAGAGAAATTTCTGAAGACAAGGGACATTTTTGTTTCGGAGAATTTTCTGCTGCACAATCGGAATACACTGTTTCTTTAGTGATTCTCAAGGAAAACTGAAAGATGATTTTGTTAAGGTTGAGTGTATTTCTTGTATTGAGAGTCAAAAACTGTTCTGCTTATAAATGAATTTGTGCAGAGTTAATTCTCACCTGATCTGCCTAGGCATAGAAGAAAGGTGAACAATATCGATTTTCTTCCAATGAGCGGTTTACTCATTCCAGGAACATCTGGTTGTATCTTGAAAAGAACCATTTATGTAAATGGGAGTTGTATGAATGTCCAAAGAATTTTCTAGCTTGTTATGACTGCCCTCGTGTGTTAGTATGCTACCTACACTATCGTACACTATTAAAGCCTCGTTGATGCAGAATTATAATGGCTATATGATAGACAAAAACAATTTTTTAAAGTAAAACTGTGTATTTTTTCCCCTGAAAATCAGAAACGTAAACCACCATCTTGTTTAAACTCTGGGAACACCCTTTATGCTAGAAGTACAAGAAACAGTTTTAGGTAACTTAAACTTCACAAACTTGTACCATGAGCTAGTATTGCATCTTAGACCACGCTCTTGCTTCAGCTAATTTAGTTCTGCCCTCTTCTTACATCGGTATGGTTAGTGAGAATGTGATGTAGGCTACTGTGTTTAGATTGTTTCCTTCATTCAAATGCATTGTTTTATTGAGCAGTGACCTCGCTATTATAGAATTGTTTGAAGTCTTTTCAATGGACGTGAAATTTTTCAGCTGGTAATTTTCTGCCTGGTAGGGACGTTGCATTTGAGTTATGCGTTTGTCTGTCTTCGTCTTTGTCAAAACCTGAGTGTGGTAAAACATCCATCTGTCCACATACTGGTATGTACTACCTGATTCGTAACTTTGTATTAACAGCAATTGTTGACCTAGTGGAATTTCCTCGTGGTGGGTATTCTTTTTCTTTTTGTCATGAGCTGTGATGGAGGCACTTGAGGAATTTATAATGCTTGACTGAAAATATTTTTTGGCGCATCCAGAGGCTGAGGTCTGAAGGCAAACTGAGCAAGAGTATTGTTTTTAATATTATTGGTGATCATGTTGACCAGTGTTGTTTTATCTTTAAACTTATTAATCAATGAGTTTGGATGTTATTGTTCAACACCTTCATATAATTATTTTATACATTATTATTTAATTTTAATTATAATATTTTAGAATAATTAATGATAAATTAATATGTATATTTTTATATAATAATGAGATAAAGTTAATTTATTACAAGTTTTGCCCTAAATCATGTTGACTTACAATTTCGAGACAAACCACACCCACAAAGAATTTTTAAGTTATCTAGCCATGAGTGGGTGGCTAAAATCTTAAATGGTCATCTATATATTTGTGTTGATTTGCTCGTAAGGAAAAAAAAGAAAACCTTTTATTAACTTGTCAAGATAATTGAATGCATGAAACTTGTTGTATGATTTTAAGTTTATAACAATGGAAGAACAATTAGTATTATTTCTTTATATTATTGGTCACAACAAGCACTATATTATTGGTGATTAGATGTAACATTTGATTGAAATTATTTCTAAACACTTTAAACAAGTTCTTAAAGCATTTTATTTATTTGTTAAAATTATAATTTATCTGTAAAATTTTGACAAGATTTTACTAAAAATTAAGAATAATTTGAAAAATATATATATATATATTTAAATAATAATTTTAATAATTTAATTTTTTAATTATTATTTTAAATAATAATTTTTTTAATTATTAATATATTATTTTTACCTAAATAATTAATAAGATTATATTAGAGTAATAGATGATATTTATATTTTTACTCATATTTTAATTGTTAAGTTTTGTACTCATATTTGAAGATTTAATCAAATATACCATTAAGAATCTTTGCATGCAATTCGTTTCTTTTTTCTATGAAATTCTATAATAAATTTATACATTTATATTATTTGATATATTTTTTAACCTTTTTAAATTCATCTAATCATAAAATTTTAGATTCCTTTCTCGTCTCTCTCATTTGTCTTCAACTTTTTTCTATACATTTGTTTTAATTTATATTTGTTAGATGCTCTTAACTGATATTCTCACTTTATTTTATAGTAATAATTATTGACGTGGATGTTATGATACTGCCTTTTCAAAAGAATTGCACTAAAGTCAATGCTAGTATAGAAGTTATTATTTATAAATTGATATTTTATTGTCTCTTTAATTATCATATTCTTTCGTGATTGTTCTAGAGGTGAGCTATTACAATTAAATTAAAACTCTGCTCTCTCTCACATTCGACGCAGGCATACTCAGATGATATAATTAAGTAATTCCACGCCAGCTGCATCGAAATAACAGTTGACTCCCTGTAGAATATAATCTTAATTTACGTGTTGATGGAGAACTTCTTTTTATTTATTCATTGTTTGGGAATTTTTTAATTGAGTAAAAAGTCGAATGCCATAATCTTGTTTTGAACGAACTTCAGGCTGTCTTGTGAAGTGGTTGTAATCTGGTGGATTGGTCTTTGAGCTAATTTACGCATCGTCCTGATCTTTTGACCTAAATCTCGTTTTCGCAGGAATTAATGGGGTTTTGACAACGTACAAATTGCATCTCATATATCGGGGAACGAGCCTATTCACTTTTACCCACTTTCTCCGGAAAGCAAGGCGACGAGAGACAAACACACATGTATACCCACTTTCTCTTCTGCTTCTCTCTGTGAGAGTCGGCTGACTCACGAAGCAGTGAAGCGCAGATAACGGCGGCCGCGGCGGAGGATTAACTTGATAGCAGGTGGCGCGGGATCCAATGGCGGTGCCTCTGACGGCGGAGGAGTTCTTGAAGCAGTGCGAGCAGTCCGGGGACGCGGCGTACGGTGCATTTAGATCGGTACTGGAGAGGCTGGAGGATCCGAATACCCGAGTCCAGGCCAGGGCCTTCCTATCGGACCTCCAGAAGAAGCACGTCGGCGACTCCGATAACTGCCTCCGCAAGTATCATTTCCAGATCCAAGACATACTCCTCGACCAATACGAAGGTTCCTGCCTACTACATGTCTCTATTCTTGTGCATAACCAACTTCTTTCTTGGCGACTGGAAAAGATTATTATTATTATTATTATTATTTTTTGGGGACAAATAGTTGATTTTTTTTTTTTTTGTGAAGAAAAAAAGAAAAAAAATGTTAATTAGTATTCGTGGGCTCTACTTGTTTAGGCATTTTCCGTAGCCAATTTGTGTTTTGTGTTTTTTGTAAGAAAAAGCAGGTGGGATCCGTGCAGGGACCATCCGTGTAAGAGGAACAGGATATGGATGCGTAATAAATTTTTCTGATCTAAAGAATATTTCTATGTAAATAATACTAGAAAATTCGCTTATATGGTTAATAATCTGCATTTCTTTTGTTCAATTTGTCGTTGGCCTTCTGAGTACTCTGCTTAACTGGAACTTCTATCAGTTTAATGCCAAGATAAATGCTTCAACAATTCTATTCTAAAATAATCATCTTGAAGAGTGTGTGTGTGTGTGTGTGTGACAAGCTAGTTGCTTTGCACAATGCAATATTTCCTGAATTACAAAGCAATCATCATGTACCGATTGTTCTTGTAGTTTCCATCTGAATTATGTCTTATTTACTTCCTCCTCTTAAGCTTATACATGCCCATATCCATTGAACAAGCACCCTGATTTGTTGTGTCATGTACGTTGGTTGCGTTCTGCACATGAGAGTCATTTAGATTTCTACATTGTTATGTTTTTGAATCATTTTGGTGTCAGTTTTCACTAGAAGACAAATGTGTCAGTACTAAGTTGTGCACATCTCTTGTTTTATCATGGATGTTTTGACACTTTTCTTTGCCTGGCAAAGGTTTTCAAGGGAGGAAGAAACTGTCAATGATGGTGATCCCTAGCATTTTTATTCCAGAAGACTGGTCCTTCACCTTTTATGAAGGACTGAATAGACATCCAGAGTCTATGTTCAAGGACAAAACAGTTGCGGAGCTTGGCTGTGGAAATGGATGGATATCCATTGCCCTTGCCGAGAAGTGGTTGCCTTCAAAGGTTTGTTGTTCACTCTAGACCTTCTTTGGCCTTTCCCATCCAATTTATCACTTTCATTATATAACTGATTCGACCTTTCTTACAGTACTTTGAGTATGCCTTACCTTTTTCAGGTGTATGGGCTTGACATTAATCCTAGAGCTGTGAAAATTTCCAATATAAACCTATACTTGAATGCTTTGGATGAGAAAGGTCAACCGATATATGATGCAGACAAGAAAACTTTACTGGACCGGGTGGAGTTTCACGAGTCCGATCTGCTAGCTTATTGTCGAGACCATGACATTCAACTTGAACGAATTGTTGGATGCATACCTCAGGTTTTGCTACATTTTCAAAACATAGGAACTCACTAAAGATACTAGATGCAGTTAGTGTATTCAGTGATTGGTGGGAATGTGGCATTCCTTTTGTTCATTATTTTGAATTGTAATTTGCTCTTGCTGGCTTTCCTCACAGATTCTTAACCCAAATCCAGATGCAATGTCAAAAATGATCACAGAGAACGCAAGCGAAGAGTTTCTGTATTCATTGAGTAACTATTGCTCTCTCCAGGTAATATACGCTCTCGATTTTATACCATTTATTCATAGTTTAAGGGGACAAGTAAGCAGAGTTAAGTGGTGCACCTCGATAATGGCTGTTGAAAGTAAAAATTAAGGCAGCATAGTTTAAATACAACCTTTTTTTAATACATTTTAATGCTTTTCAGTTTTTTTTTTTCTTTTCTTTTTTTGATGAGTCTAATAAAAAATTGAATTGCATATGGGCTGGTTTTGACACTAGTTTGGTACTGCAACTCCTACTATTTGGGCCAATTTGGTTAGTCCAGAATAATTTTGAATATGTATATAATTTTATTCGGAGGGGGTTGGGGGAGGGGTGGGGTGTGTGGTAGTGGGCAGGGATGGGAGGTCTGGCAATATCTGTGAGCCGTTTGGATTAGCTCTGAAAGGTTGTGGCTCTGATGCCTGATACTTATTTTGGTTTCTGGTTTTCATTTTATGTAGGGGTTTGTTGAGGATCAGTTTGGATTGGGTCTTATTGCTAGGGCTGTTGAGGAAGGAATAGCTGTCATCAAACCCATGGGAATTATGATATTTAATATGGGTGGCCGTCCAGGACAAGCTGTTTGTAAACGCTTGTTTGAACGTCGTGGCTTTCATGTTAACAAGCTTTGGCAGACTAAAATTATTCAGGCAAGGAAAACCCTCTCCTGCTGAAATTCTTTTCTCTGTCCAAAATGCAATCTTTTTGAAAATGTGTCATTGCAGGCTGCAGACACAGATATATCAGCCCTAGTTGAAATTGAGAAAAACAGTCCTCACCGTTTTGAGTTCTTCATGGGTCTTACTGGAGACCAGCCAATTTGTGCTAGAACAGCATGGGCTTATGGGAAGGCTGGTGGCCGCATAGCTCATGCCTTATCAGTTTACAGTTGTCAACTTCGTCAACCAAACCAGGTATGCAGTTCATTTAGCTGGTATTCCACTAACTACATACCAGTTGCTCATGCAAATAATATATAATTTATCCATTCAAATCAATAGGTTAAGAAAATTTTCGAGTTTCTTAAAAATGGCTTCTGCGAGGTCAGCAGTTCTTTAGATTTATCATTTGAAGATGATTCAGTTGCCGACGAGAAGATTCCATTCCTAGCTTATCTTGCCAATGAATTGAAGGAGAATTCATGTTTCCCATGCGAGCCACCAGCTGGAAGTGTACATTTTTGTAATCTTGTTGCGGGCTTCCTAAGAACATATCACCATATTCCAATCAATTCTCAGGTAAGTCTATGCTCCGTGCTTGCTGAGCAGATATTCTATGTTGCTTCATGCAATTTGTTCTTTCCTTGTTAATGGAAATGAGAACTGCAGTAAATCCTTGAATTTTCATTAACTTAGTTAACAAGTACGGGCATCAAGTCAATGACAATTTATTTATTATTTTAGTAGTAAAAGTCTACACTTTATCTTTGATTAGTAACTTTTTATATAGCTAAACATCGATACTTTTTCTCACCTTCATTATACTGAAAATGCTTCTTGTTGACCTCGGTGTTTTCAAAATTCCAATGCCAATAACAGAGATGATTTGAAGAGGCATTTTAATATTCCTTTGTATCTTTTGTTCCTTGTCATGAGCGGCATTGCTGACCTGTTTATTGCAATGTGCACAAGAATGTTGTTATCTTTCCTTCAAGAGCTGTAGCAATTGAGCATTCTCTTCGGTTATTATCACCTCGGCTGGCAATTGTTGACGAACATTTGACTCGACACCTACCCCGACAATGGCTGACATCCTTGGCGATTGAGGTATGTTTTCTTCATTTTTGTATTGTACTTTGGGATCTTATTTCCCTTCCCTAGACCCTACAGCGTGGTGGCCTCATACACTAGGACACCCTTTTTTAACTTTGAGATCTTATTTCCAAGATGTCATAAAGTAGATAGTTTTTTTGATATTCCATTTTTTAGGAACGGACATTTTGCCTTGGAGTCATGCATTTGCACAGTTTTCCAATGAAAGTTGGGCACTTGGGAACTTGGTAGTGAAGTACATATTTTGAATCTGTTTGTGAGTTTCTTGGATTATCACAACAAGCTCTTGGCTTTCTAGTTTGCAATGAAGATCTCAGTTTGCTGTTCTTAAGCAAACAGATTTTAGGGCTAGTTGCAGGCTGCAATCCTACTGTCATAATGTTTTTCTATGTCTTAGAGGGCTTAGCACATTGTGGATAAATTTTGCAAAATAATATTTTCGATGCCTATTTTGTCAGGCTATTGTTTAAGTAATCTTAGGATGCTTTCAAGAGGGGGAAGGGAAAATTGTGAATCCCCTTTATTTGTTCTTGCTGGGCTGATTACCTCTTATGGAAACTAAATGGGCAGTTTTCTGGTGTCGACAGTAGAACCCTGCTTACACTAAAAGTTGATTTTAGTGGCTCAGTATGTATGAACAACAAAAAATTCAACTTTCTGGAATTGCAGGGTACAGAGAGTGATGAGCCTTCAAATGATACAATTACAGTCATTGAAGCACCAAGACAATCAGATTTAGTGGTAGAGCTGATAAAGAAGTTGAGACCACAAGCGGTTGTTACAGGGTTGGCTCAGTTTGAAACTGTCACTAGTTCAGCTTTTGTGCAGCTTTTAGACATTACTAGAGAAATTGGATCTCGTCTCTTTCTAGACATATCTGATCAGTTTGAACTATCCAGCTTTCCAAGTTCCAATGGTGTCCTAAAATATATTGCAGGAAATCCTTTGCCCTCACATGCTGCAATCATTTGTGGCCTTGTGAAAAATCAGGTATTTCGCATTTTACTAATTCAGGCAGTTTCTATGAGGAAACTTTCTTAAAGTGTATAAATCTAAGCATGGAGTCAACAATTTCCTTTTGCCTCTGTTCAGGTTACAAACTATCTATATTAATAATTGGTAATACTTTCCAGGTTTATTCAGATTTGGAAGTAGCTTTTGTCATTTCAGAAGAAGAGGATGTCTTGAAGGCCTTGTCCAAAACAGTGGAAATACTGGAAGGAAGTACTTCACCAATTAGGCAATATTATTATGGTTGTATTTTCCATGAACTTCTAGCATTTCAGCTCACAGATCGACATCTTCCTGCACAGGTTTGTCAGTTTTCTATTTTATGTTGTTCTTTTTCATTAGCTATGGATCCCTTCTCTCTTGCTTTGCATTTGATTGTGCAAGCATCAAAATTTTGATCACTTGTAGATTGATACCTTATAAACTAGCTTATCCTACTTATCTGGGTACCTTCAGTAATACCGCTACTCATTACCGCATTTTAGTTAGGTCTTTTGTTTTAAAAAACTAGACACTGTCAACCTACAGGTTATTTTAGGGTGACATATAAAAACATGTCAAGTTTGTCAATGATCTCTGCGGTACAAATAAGTTTGGCTCTAGATAATGGTTGTCCTCCATCTAAAACATGGTAATTTTTATTTGTCTAGTTCAGCATTCCATCATCAGACAGTTGCCATATGAGTAATCTTTCTAGTTTTTGGCTGAATTTTCTCAAGCTTGAAAGCATGGAATCTCAGAAAATATTGACACCAAAGAGGAGTTTGCCAACCACTCTCCTTGTGTGACATCTTCTTGTTGGTATTTTGGCTGATTGCTTTCATTGATAATTAATTGTTTGATTTTTGGTATTTCATCTTTACTGATATTTCATCTTTCTTGTTTTTGGCTGAATTTTTGGTACTTCCAAGTCACAATAGAGTAACTTTACTGTTACACCAAATCTCGCTATACATTTGAGTGATTTGTGCTTAAAAACGTTATTTCTTATTCCTGGAGGCTTGCTCACCAAATTGATCCCCATAAATGTGCATCAGAGAGAACGTGGAAAGGCCAAGTCAGATGTGCTTGGCGTTGCCAGTTCAGCTACCTTGGTTCTTAATAATTCTGAGCTGTCAATTAGTGAGGCAGAAAAGTCTTCCTTGATTCACATGGATGTAGATCAATTTTTTTTGCCCAGTCCATCTCCTGTCAAAGCAGCAATCTTTGAAAGTTTTGCAAGACAGAACATGGCTGAATCAGAAATTGATGTCACTCCCAGCATCAAACACTTTATCGAGAACAATTATGGGTTTCCGACAAATAGCAGCACTGAGTTTGTGTATGCAGACAGTTCAAGAGCCTTGTTTAATAGGCTGATCCTCTGCTGCATCCAGGAGGGTGGAACTTTTTGCTTCCCGGCTGGCTCAAACGGGAACTATGTCTCCGCCGCAAAGTTTCTGAAAGCAAATATTGTGAGCATCCCTACAGACCCTCAAAAAGGACATAAGCTGACAGACAAGCTGCTGATGGGAACACTTAAGACTGTTAAGAAGCCATGGGTATATGTTTCTGGTCCAACAATTAACCCTACAGGCTTGCTTTACAGCAACCAAGAAGTGAAGAACTTACTAACTACTTGTGCGAATTTTGGGGCAAAAGTTGTCATTGACTCTTCATTCTCGGGATTGGAATTTGACGTTGAAGGTTGGGGGGGCTGGAATTTGGGTGCTACATTATCAAGTCTGCATTCCTCTGACAACCCATCTTTTGGTGTGACTCTGCTTGGAGGACTGTCTTTGAAGCTCCTTAGCGGAGCACTCAAGTTTGGATTTGTGGTTTTCAATGATCCTCTTTTGGTTGATGCATTCTATAGTTTTCCAGGATTAAGCAAACCTCATAGCACAATTAGATATGCGATTAGGAAGTTGCTGGGTTGGAAAGAGCATAAAGCAGGGGACCTAGCAGATGCTGTTGCAGAACAAACGAGAAAGTTGGAATGTAGATCCAAACGCCTGAAGGAGGTAAACACCCGTAATGCTAGAGGCCCCTTATTTGTCTTTTATTGGTTGTAGTCCTCCTGGGCACATTCTCTAAATGCCACGTCAACATATAAGACAGTGTTCTTTTCAAATGGCTTCTTTAGGTGATACATTGACGAAAGAGATCCATAGACATGTTTTCTCACTTGTTTTTCCTTGTAATGTTATCATGCATTAGACGCTGGAGAAATGCGGGTGGCATGTGCTTGATCCTTGTGGCGGTGTTTCCATGGCGGCAAAGCCCTCTGCTTATCTCAACAAGGTTGTCAAGATCAAGTATCCGCCCAACAGCGGTGCTGATGTTGATTCTGAGGTCAGGTTAGATGACTGCAACATCAGGGAAGCCATTGCCCAGATCACAGGTTTGTGCATAAACAGCAGCTCATGGACCGGAATTCCTGGCTACTGTCGCTTCACATTTGCCTTGGAAGAAGGTGACTTTGAGCGAGCATTGGATTGCATCACTAAATTCAAGGATTTCGTTGGCAAATGAAGTTACTGATTGCTTTCATACTTCCATCCAATACAGTGTTTTCGCGACTTTTAGTAGTCGTCGTATAAAGGAAATCTCATCTCCTCCTTGAGGGAGTTCAGCAATTTCTGGGAATTCTTCTCACCAACTTATACCAATCCATATCATTTCTTGTGTGATTGGTTGATATAATTGCTTTTTAACCGCATCATCCCTGTTGCCCTTTTTATTTGAACTGCCTAGACCAAAGGTGGATGGAAATGGAAATTGCATCCATCTTATCTGTCAACTTTTTATTTATTTATTTATTAATAGGTTTATTCAATTATAAACTATATAATAAAATTAGATTTTTCTTTTTTTATAAAATTCAAAATTTTCTTGGCAGTTTTCTTTCTTAGGATTAATTCTTAAGATTATTTAAATTTATAATCATCAAAATGTTTTTGGAGAATATTATTACTTCTTCTTCCTTTCTCTTCTTTTCTTTATTTTTTTTTAATTTTTAGCTGTTGTGATTTGTTATAAATTAATTAAATCTATAAAATCGTAATAATGAATGCATGGAATACAATCTCTTTTCCCTAATAATGAATTCTGGATAACCTTAAACAACAGTGCAAGGATGTGTGAGAAAAAAAAAAGGTATGATATACAAGGATAAATACTAGGAAAGTAAGAGCATATATATATATATTTCTTTTTTGGGGTATTTTTAGTTTTTGGAACAGATTTTTGACTGAAATATGGAATTATGGATTAATATTTTTCAGTTTATAAATAAGTACATGGAAAAATTTTAAAATACGAGACATATTGGACAATTATTAAAAATATTATTCTTTGCATTTAATAATAATTATAATTTGATGAATATATATTTGGTTTTGAATGTTGAAAGGACAAAGGACCTATCGTAAAAATGAACGGTATCGAAAATACTATATGGATATTGATAAAGAAATATTGAAAAGAAATTAAGTTTATAAATTATTTATAGATCTTTTTTTATTTATTTAAAAAAGAAAAAAAAACCACAAAAGGGTTCTTGTCCTCATCAGTCACGAGGTTTCGGACCTGAAAAGTTGAGAAATCTCCCGGAACGTTCTGAAATCTATGAGTCCCATTAATGAGACTCGCCAATTTAACTAAATGTGTAAATAATTTGAGTATAATATATAAAAAAAATTTACAATAAAATAGTATATCGTAGTTTTATATTTTTCATTAATTTAATTTAATTTATTACTTTATTTTTGCATATTGTAAATTTTATTTTAAAATATTTTATATACAGATAGCTTGTCCAAGGACGGGATAATGTTAACAATACTTTACATATGTAAAAGTACCCAAAAATATAAAATCACATATCTTATATTAGGCGTAAATCAATAAATAAAATTAGAAATAAAAAATTATTTTACTATTTTTGATATTTACATATGTTTTAATAAATAGTTAATACGTAACGATTCTTTGTGGCTCTATTAGCGAAAAGCCATACACTCTAGACTTTTCCTGTCATTCTCTAGCACCTACAAGAACAATCCAGAAAACACGCCCACCACCAGCTTATTAACCCCACCTACGAGCCTCGATATCCTCTCAGATACCAAAGAAACAACGAGCAATTCGGAAGCTTTGTTGATCTCTGCAGTTACAAGAAATTTCTCTCTCTCTCTCTCTCTCTGTGTTTTTTTCCAGTGATTTCTCTTCGGCTTTGAAATAATCACGTCAGAGGATGGCTAACACAAGGTTCAAATCCGTGTCATTTCTCGTTGCAACAGTTGTGTTTCTAGGCTTTTTATTCTTCCAAGCCGATTCCCTGATGCCATACACCAGGCCATCCTTGTGGGACCTGATGCTCCCACCGGAGGATCCCTTCAGAGTCCTTGAGCAGACCCCGTTAACAGTCCCAAAAGGAGTTGAAAACCTTGCATTGGCGCGGGCTGACTGGAGAGAAACCTCGACGGCCCATGTTATCTCGCTGGACGTTCCAGGGTTGAAGAAGGATGATGTAAAGATCGAGGTAGAGGAAAACAGGGTGTTGAGGATCAGTGGGGAGAGGAAAGGTGATGCGGAGGAGGCTGAGGGAGTGAAATGGCACAGGGCTGAAAGGACCGCTGGCAAGTTCTGGAGGCAGTTCAGGTTGCCTGCCAGTGCAGATTTGGATCGCATCAAGGCTCATCTTGAAGATGGGGTTTTGAGGATTACTGTGCCCAAGTTCGCTGAGAAGCAGAAGAGGCAGCCCAAGGTTATTAGCATTGTTGACGGGGGTTCTTCTGGTCAGGACATCAAGGCCACAAAGAGCGAGATTTGATTGGCTTTCATTGAATCCCGTCACTGTATGGTGGAAGTTGAAAGCTAATTAACCATGTGTGTTAATCATATGGTTTAATCACGTATGTTTCAGCGGTTATACCGTGTGGTTGTGTGTGAAGTTGTTTGTAACTTGATCGAAGTTGCAATAAAGTTTACTTATTTTCTAGACTGCATTTGAGTTACGGTTTAATTAGCTTTGTTAGTTCTGTCAGAACCGAGTTTTGGATCAAACCAAGTTTCGAACATCCCAAACGTGACCTGCGTCTTGGTCTCGGTTCCCAGTGTCAAAGCTCCGGCCATCATGATGCCACCCAGATGCAAATGAATAATCCAGGTGTCGGTGCATGAAGACAGAAGGGGTCTACAAAAAAAAATAGATTTACAGTTTCAGCCGGAGGCCTCCACATCTGTGGATGCAAAATAGGTATTTGTCGGGATTACTTAGAAGTGATTGAAGATCAAGTTACACTTCTGCCGTTTGCGAGTCCACAAGCATGCCGTCGGGATTGTCACCGACGAAACCGACGATTGCAACAGGCTTACGATCTGGGCTCGGTGAGGAGTGTCGTCGATATGGGGCGCCCGCCACGTCCATTTCTTCTGCCAATTAAGTTTTGCCTTTCTTCTAAGAGAGGAGTAAAAGAAAAACAAAATAGATCACACTGAAATCAATTTCAATTTCGCTTTTTCTCAAATTTAAATTTAAATTTTTTAATTTAATTGATTATTATTAAAAACAGATCTCAATTATTGTTAATTTGATACTTTTTTTTTTTTCACATAATTAGAACCCGCTCAATATGCCCAACTAAATCTAGAATTGAAATAAGCTACAATTAAATTGTGTTTTTTTTTCTTGTTTAAAAATCGTGTTAGCACTAAACAATATATCTAATGCAATTATAATTTTAATATATGAGAAATTTAAATTTCATTCTACTCTTTTTAACTTCCTAATAGTTATAATAATAATAATAATAATAATAATAATAATAAATTTTTCTAAATTTCTAAATTTTGTTATCTCACTAAAATAATAATTTTCTCTCATGTAAGCAAATATGATGTCACTAGGATTAGATATGTGCATTGCGTGGACTATGAATATTTTTTTAAAAAAAATACTAACATATTTTTACTTGATTGGAGATAAAAGTAAATTTTAATTATTACAATTATTATGTTCTTTGATTCCGTCAACTTAACTAGATGTGCCTTTCTCTCATATTACCAACAGTTTATATCTTTATATTTTTATGATTGTATTTTCAAGTTTTGCTTAATTTAGTAAAACACACCAAAGCTTTCTTAAGTTTATTAACTATCAACAATCCCAATATGCAGCACTTTTAAATTTCAGATTTACTTCTCACAACATTGTTTTTGTGTGTTATGCTAAGTTCAATGTTTAATATGTAATTGAAAAAAGAGCATAATACCAAAATTTATTAATAATTACGACATATAATATTTAATTGTAAATTTTGTTGTAATTTTGTAGCTACAACAAAATTTACAATTATTACATAACTTATTTAACACTATTTTGTATTTTTTTATTATTTATTATTATTTAATTTTGAAAAAGAAATATTAGATAGAAATTAATTAATTAAATTTACTTTGAAAACTACATCCATTAAGTAAAGGTACTAGATCAGTAATTTTGTTTTTTTATTCCACTTAAATTGATTTAATTTCATTAATATTATTAATTTATATTAAATACAAATATATATAAATTTTTTATACGTAGATATAACTTATTAATCATCTCTCTCTCTCTCTTTCTTTTTTTTTAAGAAAAGATTCCAACTACTTGCAACAACATTCACATTATTTAAAAAATAAGATTTAACGAAAATAACATTTACTAGTTAGGATAATATACCTCTATGAAAAAAAGGGAAAAATAATCTATAATGTATATATATATATATATATATAAAATAAAGAATATTGAGTTAAGTAAATAGAGGTTAAAAATTTTAAATTATTTTTTATTTATATTATTAAAAAGGAAAAAAAAAGAAAAAGAAAAAGAAAAAGAAAGAAAAAGTAAACTGGTTGTTCGAATGAACCAAATCGAACCGCTATAACCCTCCGAGCCCAAACGACGGTCGGGGATAGAGAGGAGAGAAGAGAGGCGAAGAATGGAAGTGGAGTCGTCGAATGAGACCATGAGAGAAATGGATGCGAAGAATGGAGACGATCTCCAAAACCAGAGTAAAACTAAAAGTAGAAGCCCTTCTTCCTCCGATTCGCCGGACGACTCCTCCGGCGACGAATCGTCCTCCGCCGACTCTGAGGACGAGTCGCAGCTGAACGCACAGCTTAAAAACCTAGAAGCCGACCTCTCCAGCGATCCCTCCAACTACGACTCTCATGTCCAAGTAATCTCCGACTCTCTCTCTCTGTCTCTCTAGATGTACATGAACCGATATTTATCTAATGGTTATTTCGTGTGTCTCTCTCTGTTTATTTTGTTCTCTTTTTTAGTGGTTCACTCTGTTTTGTTTAGCGGATTCAATTTGTTTGCTGAGTTTGATGCATGTTCTTTTGGCTTTTTTTTTTTTTCGGTTTTTTGTTTTTCAGTACATAAAATTGTTGAGGAGAATGGGTGAGATAGAGAAGCTAAGCCAAGCAAGGGAAGCTATGAGCGCAATATTTCCCTTGACCCCCCAAATGTGGCAGGAATGGGCTAAAGATGAAGCTTCTATTTCGGCCGCGTACTTTACATTTTCTTTATCTCTGTTGATTGCTTGCTGGAACAAGGAATTACATGTAAACCTTTGTTTAAAGATGCGCTAATAATAAGAGAGGACTGCTCTTTCCTGACATTTTTATATCAGATACCTATTCACCAGAGATTCTTCCATTCTGTTGTTAATGCTTTTAGAGAATTTAAAATTCCACGAGTATTGTAGCTTCTGAGAATTTTCCTAGCGGTTCTTGAGAAACATAGTGGACAGGTCATACGTATCACAAATTGTGATTTCTCAGCATATCACGAGTTTTATTACTGGCCATCATTACTTTCCATAACACATGGGTTGACAAATGCTGTAGATGAAATGCCGTTGGACTAGGTTTTTATGAAATATGGTTATAAAATACTTCATTATTCGATTTAAAAGTGACATCTAGATGAAAAAGGTTAGGTGTGTGACTTGTATCTATGTATGCTGTCATGTATCATACAGAGTACATTGATGCATGTGGAGTAAAATAGAATCAGAATTGACTTGTGTTTCTTGGTTAAATTATGTATTTTTTTGGCTTACAAGTGTGATATATGCACTAGAGCAGTTTACAACAATATGACTTTCTGACTGTTTCCTTTGACCATGGAATTAATTTCTTGCCCTTTGTTTAACCAAAAATTTTCAGGCCTGAGACTTTTTCTGTGGTTGAGAAGCTTTATGAGAGGGGAATCTTCGATTATATGGTGGGTTCTGGATGATACGCAATTCAACTCCTTTATAATTATAGGAGAATTTCTTTCAAGTTATGAAGCTTACCATGTCATATTTATTCCTGTGTTATGATTGTTTTGATGATGAAAGAGATGCTAGCCCTCTAATTGTACTAGAATTCTAATTAGAATTTATAAGACGAAGTGCTATAAACTTTCAATTGTTTGTGCTATAACTCCTATTTAGATATTCTCACAGCGAAATTAGAACTTACTTGTGTATTCTTTACTGGTTATTAACTTATTTATTAATCCTGATTTCTGTAGTTTGACAGCATTTCTACTTGAAAAATTATATCATGGGAAATTTCCTTCTGGATAATCTGATGTAACAAGAAATATAAGAAAATTCAAGTGCATGTAACCATACTTGTTCCTTTCCCTCTGTAAGTGTTCTTCCTGCTGTAGTACACGACCAAACACTGGTTCTGTACACGACCAAACACTGGTTTTGTTCATAGTATCTGATACCATATCTAAGTACATAAGAATATCTGCTCTTATACTTTAAACACATTTTGTTGAAGTGGAGAGGATTGAAGCAGAAGTTTCCACAATGTACTGCACAATTTAGTTTCATTCTGTGATTTTTGCAACATGTTAGTTAATGTTATTTCCTAAAATTCATTGCTTTCAATGTCTTATAGATACTATGTTTAAATGCAGTCTGTTCCTCTTTGGTGTGACTACTTAAATTACGTGCAAGAAAATGATCCTTCAGTCAGTGGATGTTCTGCTGATGGCATTTCAAAGCTCAGAAACCTCTTTGAGCGTGCTCTCACAGCTGCTGGTTTGCATGTTTCCAAAGGCAGTAAAATATGGGAAGCATATAGAGAATTTGAACAGGCTATTTTGCTTACCATTGATGAGATAGATATAAAGGTGGGTGGCCATTTCTACACTTATTTGAGCCCTTCCCTTACCATTCATTTTCCTTCTAATTTGTGCAACTAATAAACTTTTGCATATAATCCTTGCATTTCTTTTTCTTTTTTCTTTCTTTTTTTTTTATCCTTTTCATTTCATTGTATGCTCACCTTGTTTGCTTGAAAAGAGTGGAGAAGGGATGTGTCCCTGATGACCATCCCCTTCAAGCGTGGATGTGTAAAGTATCTGGCCATGATGGCAAATGGCAAAACATGGCTTAAAAATTTCCAGATGGCCAGGAATATGAAGTGCTCTTTTAAGTATGCTTAAACCGAGTTTAAGTCTTGTTCAGTCACTGGAAAGTTGGGTCTTTTATTGATTTACTCAATCTTTTTAATTCTCAAGGGTGACATTGTATAGGTAATGTGTAGGTCATTTATAACTAAATAGTTTTGCTTTAAGGTAGCAATAAGATAAGTTAATGAGTTGAAACACATTATGTAAATGGCATTTTAGATCAAAATTATGGGGAAGCACTTGTCCGTGACACTGAATTTCTCGCAGCCTTCCTCTTTCTTGGAACAAGATGTACTGCTCTGTTGTTGATCTGCTCCTCAACAAGACTACCTTCCCCTTAAATACCATGGATACTTATGTGCTCTTCAAACTTTCCTTTCTATGTGAGCATTGCTTGGGCAATGCGCGGTAATTGCTTCTAAAATGCAAGTAAGACTATCACAATTAGTTATTACACTTGGAGATGGTGAGAAGCTGACTTTAATAATCTCTGTCTAAGTTCTATGAGAGTTGCTGAGCTGTAATCAGAAGAGCTGTTTGTGACCTATGCTTGTGCTTAATGCTACATCGGTCAACCATTGTAACACATTATATCATCAGAACTGGTAAACCCCTACAATATTCAGAAATGTATGGAAGGTGAAAGTTAATGTAATAAATTTTCTTTTCTTCAATCAAACGGTTTAGATTTGACCTTTTCTTGATCCACAGCATTATAAAACCTTTGTCTTGGATATAGCTGATGTGATCTTTGTGTCTTATATATGGTCAACATCAAATTTGTCTGACTCCTTTTGTAAAAGAAGTTTTATTATGGCCATTTCCTTGGTTAGAAATTTCCTTGAGATGTGCCTAAATAATTGGACAAATTGGATGTTATTTCATCTATATGGAAAAACAATGGTGCAGCCATCCTCATCAATTCACTGTTATGTCAACAATCATTTCAGTATACGGTATCCATTGTTGTGCCAGTTTGCTTTTGGGTGTCCATTGATATTCCATTACCTTTTGTGATGTTAGTGATAAAAGCAAACACTTTTGGGAATAATTAATCTTTTAGATGTACACATAAGAGTGTTTCTTCATGTGCTGCAGGCTAGGGAAGCACAGATCCAACGGATTCGAAGTTTATTCCACCGCCAGTTGTCTGTTCCACTTGAAAATTTGAGGTCAACTCTCCTTAGATACAAGGCTTGGGAGGTGGAACAAGGGAATGTTCTTGATGCTCATTCTGGTGACTTGGATGGGATATCTTCTCATGTTGCATCAGCATACCAAAAAGCCATGGAAATGTATATTGTCCGTGTTCATCATGAAGAGCAGATTTCTAGGAAGGACGTGTCTGACGCAGAAAAATTTCAAAATTTTATGGTATGCAGGGTGTACTGCTCCTTTTTGGGTCTGTCATCATGATATGGAGATGCAATGAATGATGTCTTGTCTAAAATTACTTTCTCTCAATTTTCTTAAAATACTTTCTTCATCAATTTAAGTACATCAATTGTTGAAATTTGTTACACTTATAACTTCTTTTGTCTTCCCGTATCATTATAATTCTCTAGTGAACTCTACATTTCAAATATTTCATTGGCTTACTAATGTTTCCTTTCCATTTCTAGGAGATAAATAGAGGGAATCTGTCTCCTCTTTCACCATGATTTGTGTTTCATGCCTTTTAATTTTTGTCAAACACATTTATTGGTATTGCAGAACTATTTGAAATTTGAAAAATCTGAGGGCAATCCACCCAGGGTTCAAGCTCTGTATGAACGAGCCATTACTGACTTTCCTGTGTCAAGTGACCTTTGGCTTGGTTTTACACAGTATTTAGACAAGACCTTGAAGGTTGTCACTCAATTTTGCTATCTAAATCCCTTTTGCATCTCCTCTGCAATATCCATAAGTTGCCTTACATTTGGACACTTTTCAGGTGGGAAATGTTCTTCGGGATGTCTATTCTAGGGCCACAAAAAATTGTCCGTGGGTTGGAGGACTTTGGGTTCAGTATTTGCTTTCCTTGGAACGTAATCATGCTTCAGATGAAGAGATATCTGCTGTATGTCTTAGTTTCATCCTTTCTTCAAAACAGTTGCTTTTCTGAATGGAGTTTAGTTGTTATGCTTCAGCTTTTTGAGCAATGACTGATTTTGACTAACTTTACTGGTGTAAGCTCCCCCTCCTGTCTTAGTGGTATCTGCGCACTTGTAAGGAATGATTGCCTCCCTTCTTGACGCAACAGATGCAGTTTCTTTTTTCATCCTTTTCCTTTTCCTTCCTTTTGTTAAACTTATTGCAATGAGTGATAACAATTATGGGATTCCAATGTCATTCATTGTTGTGCAGTATGTTTAACTTGTGTTTGCTTAAGGGTTATTCCATTGCATTTCTTCATTGATTTCAGGTCTTTGAAAAATCTTTGACATGCCGCTTTTCAACCTTTGAGGAGGTACTATTGTGTCATTAGCTAATTTTGCACGTGTTTGGTGATGATGTTATCTTCAAGTTTATTTTTTTGTCTGTTGTCATCTTTTGAATTGTATGCATATGTTTTAAGTTAAACATTACTTGTTGCAGTACCTGGAGTTGTTTCTCACACGGATAGATGGTTTGAGGCGGAGAATTTTATCTTTCGGGGAAGTTGAGGGTGTCTTGGATTATTCATTAGTGAGGGAAACTTTCCAGGTAATGTGTAATTACTGATGAGTAGAATTACTTTTGTTGTCTGTGTTGTTTGCGGAGGTGTAATCAACTAAATTTGGTAAGGCTAGATAAATGACTGTTATTAAATGCTGTATTTGAATAATTAACCTGTCTGGCATTAACAATTTTGCCATTACCCATATGTTTTCCTCAACTTTGGACAAGCATTTAGATATGTTTGTGGATTACCGGGTATGCATTTAAACATCTTTTGTTTTAAACTCTAGCTGCATATTGTCTGCGTGCAGTATGCATCTGATTATTTATCATCACACCTGAAGAATTCAGATGGGTTGGTTAACCTACATGCTTATTGGGCCCGCTTAGAGCTGAGTTTGGGAAAAGATTTAGTGGCTGCCCGTGGTGTTTGGGAGAGCTTGCTTAAGATCAGGTCTGCCCTTATCTCATCATTTGTCTATTTTTCTGCTTGCTAGCATTTTTCTTTTCCTCTCTTTTTTTCTATTTTTTGGTTGGAGTTTGATAATTGTGCTTGTGAAACCTGTTGTCCTTTTATCCATTTGCTATTTCTTTTGCCAGTGGTTCAATGTTGGAAGCCTGGCAGGGTTATATAGCCATGGAGATTGAATTAGGTCACATATCTGAAGCTAGGTCCATCTACAAGAGATGCTACAGTAAAAGATTTGCTGGAATAGGCTCAGAGGTATATTTGTCTCCTTTCTCCCCATCTATCCTCATCTGTGCTTTTTGCTTTTCATATAGTCCTCTCTCTCTCTCTCTCTCCCTCCCTATCTCGATGGAATTCAGTAGAACGTTAAAACTGCAATGACACAGTAGATAAATCTGGCCCTAACACATCTGAGGGCTGTAGCAAAATTTTAGGACTGGTTGCAAACTAATTGATATAATTGAGCAGAGAGTGATGACTGGGGACATTCAGAGCAGAGCAAAGAAAAGAAAGCACATTTCAGCCCTTGCCCCCACCTGGGGGGTGTGGTTCTTTCCATGGACATGGCTCTTCTGGTAGAGCAAATGGACTTAGCATGTGAAGAACATGTCAATTGCAGGAATGAAATAGATCCCTGGGTCTTTCCTTGATTTCTTAACTGTCCAAATTTCATCTAACAAAGATCCTTGAAATTATTGACTCAATCCTAGTCAATTTAGGACTCAACATAGCAAATGACTCAACATACCAATTTAATATATGAAAATTACACCAATGGACCCCTTGGCAGTGGATCCCTTTTGGAAGGGGGTCTACGATATGTGTTCCAATAGAAAGTATCGCTTTAGGGTTCTTACTTATGGGATATGTAAAAGTTTTGTCCCAACCTCTTTATCGTATGTGTGCAAGCCCGTGTACACACATATATATGTTGTGACAAAGAATAGTCTTTCTTGGGTAAGACTATCTACTATGAATAGATGTAAACATTATGGTCACTTTTTCTAGAATAAGACATAATTAAGTGAGCAAAATGTTTTTGGCTGTCAAAGTTTTGCTAGGTCTCTGGATAATTCAGAGGTTCTATTTAAATATTTAGGTACTGCATCATGGATTAGATGATACCTTCCTTTCCTAATTAACAGAATCATTCAGGAAATATGCCAAGCATGGTTGCGCTTTGAGAGGCAATTTGGTATGCTGGAAGATTTTGATCATGCTGTGCAAAAGGTGCATTTTCCTGTTCACTGTTCTTTTTATCTTTCCCTTGTATTAAACTGTAACGATGTGCTTATTGTTATGCATTTTAAAGGATAATGAGCCTCAATGATATTACAAACTGTTTTTGTTGTTATATAGACATAAGTGAAGCTGTGATGTAAATTATTTGGAAGATACTAAATGGGATTAGTTGTATTAAACTGTAACGATGTGCTTATTGTTATGCATTTTAAAGGATAACGAGCCTCAATGATATTACAAACTGTTTTTGTTGTTATATAGACATAAGGGAAGCTGTGATGTAAATTAGTTGGAAGATATATTGATCACTAAATGGGATTAAATATTAGGGTGAATGGTATGTCAATTCAAGAAGTGAATGAAAATGTTGTGCTTGCATGATTAATGAAATTTTACTTGGTATCAATTTGCTTTGAACAGGTTGGACAACGGTTCTAACTGGATGCAAATGCTTTGCCTTTGCTTTCTCAGGTTACTCCTCGTCTGGAAGAGCTTCAGCTTTATAGGGCACAACAGGAGTCAAAAACCTTTGCTGGTGCAATGGATCAGAGAGAGAATACCATTAAGAAAATTTCTCGTGAAAAGAGAAAAGGAGGTTCAGACACTACTGATGGGCAGTCTCCAGCAAAAAGGCAGAAACAAATAGCTCAAAACCAAAACAGGGGTTATGAGAAGGATAAAAATGATCTGCAGATTCCAGCTGAAGTGAATGCAGCAGTGGAGGCCACAGACAAAGTTGAACAGAGAGATGGCACCCATGGAAAACAGAAAAAAGACACTGAGGGTGGAAAACTCCAGGAATATACAGATCAATGCACTGCATTTATTTCAAATCTTCACCTTAAGGCAAGTGAATAGAATTGCATAATTCCCATGAATCTTGATTGTTTGGCTTTCACAAGGTTGCATACCTTATCTTCCAGTATTGACCACATGTGCAGACAAACTACGATGATTTACGTAGATTCTTTGGTGATGTGGGTGGGGTTGTCTCAATCCGCTTATTGCATGATAAGTTCACTGGAAAATCAAGGGTATAACTCCCTGTCTCTTTCTCTAAAATTTTTGCTTATGCAATGCCTATAGGTTTTTGGCCTCTACCATTTTGGCCTGGTTATGTGTTTTGATTGGTGTTTAATGTGCTGACCTCACTAACAAACATGTCTTCCCACTTAAAATTAGAATTATTTCATATGTTACATGGACTTTGACCCCAATACACAGCATATAAACAAAGACTGCCATGAAAAAGAAGCAAAGAGCATAAACAAGTTGGCACATAAGTTCAAGGCATTAGTTTGTCAGATACTGCTAATCTTGTGATGTGGAAATTGGGTGAGCAAATATTTGGTCATAGCATGCTTATGGAGCAAGGTGATAACCACTTTATAAGCAATTTCAGTTAATGGTATGACAGTTCCTTTGAAGCTTCCCAGAATAGATTTTTAATTTTTGTGTGACAAAATGATTTATCTCTTGAAGGAAATTTTGATTTTACAGGTGAAGTTGGGTAGCTGAGCGAATCTAAATTGATTGAGACTGAATTTGGTTGAGTTTGAAGATTTAGTGATCTCACGGTTATTGTTATGTAGGACTTGGACTCTAGATGTAGAGATAAATAGATGTACTACTTTGACTTTCTGCAGGGACTGGCATATGTGGATTTCTCGGATGATGAGCATCTTGCTGCAGCAGTAGCAAAGAACAAGCAGTTGTTGCTTGGGAAGAAGCTAAGCATAGCACGATCAGATCCAAGGCGAAGTAAAAAGCAAAGTCAAAGTGCCCCAAAGGAACGTGGTAGGCTTAAGAGGATCTCTCTCTCTCTCTCTCTGTAGCCTGCATATGTTTACAGCCACTCATGTGTTTGTGTTGTTTGGGTGCTTTCAAGTGCAATTTGTTAATAAGCAGACAATTCTGTTTTTCAAACCTACTTGATCATTTTGCTTCAACTACATCTTGTGGCCAGAAGATTTAATAGATGAAAATGAGAGTGTGGACCTGCACGTTATATGGAGAAAAGTGTACCGCATGGGCACATTCAAATTCCAGGCAGGCTTGGGCGGCCTGGGAGGGGGGGTGAGGGAAGAGGGGTGAACCATGGGGTCGGCACAAAGACATATTGCAATGTTGATTCTTACCCTTTATTTATTTTATATGGTATAACTTTGAAGTTCTTGATGTATTTAACTGCCAGTGCACGCTGGTGACCGAAGTGGAAGCAATGGGGGATCTGCCTCTAAGGAGTCTTTTGAAATCTCCAAGTCAAGGGAACCTCAGAATCCACACACTGGTACTCACATGTGGGATGGCACCGCCCAGCTGAAGGGCAAGACTGCATTTCTGCCAAGAAATGTTAGGCCGAACAAGCCTAAAGCTGTGGATGAGGGAGATGAGAAGCCAAAGTCCAACGAAGAGTTCAGAAAATTGTTTATTAATGGCTGAAGTTTGAATTTCTGGGTGTGCTTAGAGGAAGCATATATTGATCAGAATGCTTTTTCATCTAACAGTTCTGATAATACATAAGTAATGGAATAGTTGCTTAACATCAAAGCATTGCTGTCCAGCCTTCTCTATCAGGGTAGATAAATGTGCAGTCTGCTACACTGGCCATTTCTGCCTTATCTTGTCGAGTAGTATTTAATGCATCTTATTTTCACTCCACTGGAAAGGATTTTTATTCATAGTTGATTCTGGTTACCTTGCCTCTCCCTTTCATGTTTCTCTCTGCTGTTTCTTTGTCAGGTTTGAGGTGATCTTGATGTCTTCATGTCACTTGGTGTCTGCCCCATGCAACGGGGCAGATATATGTGGGCTTTTAAGTACCTATGAATCCCTCTATCTGCATTAGCTGCCACATCCACCTGGAAATAATAAAAATGTGAATGTGCTCTTGTTCTAGTTCTTCTCAGTTTTATATACACAGTAGTAGCTAATTATCTTGTCTAAGGTGCTCCTCCATCTTTCTGTTGTATTCTCTTGCAATGGGAATTTGAAAAGAGAGAATTTGGGCGAATTGAAGAAACAGAGATCAGAATTCATGATAGCCTTTTGTGAGTTAGAAAACCTTTATTTTTGTCTATCTAGAACATAATATTGATCACCCCTGACGTGACTCTGTAGTTGTGAAGTGTGGTGACTTGAAGTTGCAGAAACATGGGCCCCAAATGCGATTAAAAGAGGGAATCTCACTGCAAACCCATCCCCTGAACCTGCATACGGGGAAATTGGACCAGTAAGGCACTAATGAATAATAATTTTTAGTGAGCATGTACCGACGATGTTGCCTTTTGGGCCAAAGCTTCTCGAATCTGGATAGGTGAGCGCTGCAATAAGGCAAGATTAAGTCTGTTTCTTTCAGAAGGTTCAGACGTCATGTAGACTCTGCGTTACGATTTAAGGATAATTAAAGAGAGAAACATGAACTTTTTGTGATTGATAATTAGCTAAGGATAATTGAAAAGAAAACAATGGAACTCCTGAAGAATTAGGTGGAAGACTTCAGCTTAGAATGTTCATTCACCTCCGTTCCAGTAAAGACTTTGACATATGCATTTTTGAGTCAAACCTGAGGTACCACACCTATACTAGTTTTTAACTTTCGAAACGAGTTTGGATCTGGGCCACGACAATGGTTTTAATGGCCTGGTACGGGTCAGGTGTATAAATAATAATTAAAATTAAAAAAAAATTCTTAAAAAAAGAAAATGCTGCACAAACTGACCATAATACTGTTGTTGTTTGTGACTTTGATGAGTGCACACACAGTGCAGGTCTTAGATCACCAACAACTATCCAAAGTCTGTGGGGTCGCAGACTGCAAGCGGAGGGTGCATGATCAGAACTAATGTTTAGAACAGGGTTCGAATCTTTCGCCCAGATAGGAGCTAACCCCGTAACGGCTCTCTGCTCATGTGAAAAAGGGAAAAAAAAAAAAGAAAAAAAAAGGTGGTAAAAAGCTATATTTTAAGCTGCAAACATTACAAAAGCTTGCTGCCTATCTACTGCTGCCATGTTACTGTCAAGACCTCAAATTTTACTCATTTCACTTCAAACTGAGCGCTTTTCCTTTTATCGCCTCATCTGTGTATTTTTCACCCTCCCTCAGCCAGATGATGTACCTCCCCTATCATTGAGAACCCCCTTCCCAAGAATCAGAAAAAGACAAAAAAAAAAAACAAAAAGGAAAAATAAAAAACACCCTGCATAAAACTGAGCGCTTTTCTTACACGCCTCGTCTGTTTTGTTTTATCCTCTCTTAGCAGATGGTGCACCTCCTCTAGCTTTGAGAATCCCCTTCCCAAGAATCAGAACAAGAAACAAAAAAAAAAGAAAAAAGGGAAAATAATAGTAAAAAACTGTGCATAAAAAGATGGGAAAAAAACTTCGTTGATTATGATGCGCCATTGTTTTCACGTCCGGTTTTGTATCGGGAAAGAAGCATTTACTGTGGTCCGTTGAAGAGGTTGGGCACATGGGTGGGTTTGCATCAATGTTCAGATCAGTGCTTATGCGATGGAAAAGTACTTCGTACCTGCCTGCCTGGCTGCAACTCAACGGCTGCCCTTTGATTTGTGGCAACACAATCAGATACATGGCAAGCAATGTTATTAAATTCGGATCACACCGTCTGACACTCGAGAGGTAAAGAAGTTTTAACTTCTATTTCGGGAGTCTCGAAAATATGGTAGAGATTTATTTGTATGGTCACGGTTTAATAGACCCAAAAACCATTTGGATCACACCACACCATCCCATCCGGGTGGATCTTATACTCCTCATAATCGGTTTAATTATCAGTTTGAAGCCCTCGAACGGCTATTGGAAAAGAAATTGCTAAATGTTCATATTCCTAAAAGGAAACGAAATTGCTTTTGGAACATCTGAATTTTGGATTTTTTTTCTTCTGTTAAAATTTTGCACTAAATGTAACTTGGGACATTTTTGCAAAAACTGAGACTAGGTTTGAATTCTGGATAGTGTCGTTGGTTTATTCAAGTTATTGCTGCAGTTTAATCCAACTGAACTTAAAACCCCTTACTCTCAATTTTTCAGTTTAGAAGTGGGCAGTATATAGAACATTGATTGCAAGACAATAATGGGTGCGGCAAAACTGTATGAATATATTCAATTTAATGCATATTATATGCAAGATTGTAATATCATAACAGTTGAACTCAAATGTGTATGGAAGAGCACGACTTGTAATCTTGGCAAATGGCAACTGCGTACTAGGAGACCTTAGGATCAATTAGACAAGTACTATATATCAGGCAGTGTTGTTTGAACATTAATTGTTCATCTATAATTCATAGTTGACCACAGTGCCACTATGAAGAAAATGCTAAAAGTCACCATTAAAAAAGGTTAAAATCAATAATAAATCTGTTGTCACAATAAAAACAAAAGGTTAATTTTCACCGTCAATAGTTTTATAGTGTTTCACTTCTTTTTTGGTAGTGACAATAACCATTTCCATACTTCACATTAAGGCTATTGTGGTTTTGGTCTTCTTATTATTATCTTACGATCTCAGTTTCTAGTAAATACTAATTGATCCTCTGAAATATCTATGAATTGGACAGCTGACGAAATGAAAAGCAAAAGGAACTGAAATGACAGAACCCCAGCGATGAAGAACACACTTGACGGGAGTTCAAACCTGCATCCATGAAAAAAGGTACCCAATTTTGTGTACATTGAAGCCATTTGTTATTTTGTCCTACTGTGAATAAATCATCGAATGCTAATGAGCTGTAGAAACTGGCTGCTGAAATTGGAGATAATCACCGAGAAAGGACCAACACAACAATCAAAATCAGAAATTGGACTGGACCAACATAGCAAACAAGTCTAAATATCTAAGTTTTGTTGTCCATTCATAGACAAAATTTCAGTCAGCTTTGTGTTCCAAATACAGCACGCTGGTGTCTCGATATTAATTGGCCGTAATAGACCTTTAAGGAGTTGTTGACATTTTTTGGTCCCTCTAAGAAATTTTTGATATTGGTGGTGGCATTAGTCGAAATTATTTGGCTTCAAAAAAAAAAAAAAACTGAATGATATATACAATCATCTTTTATGTCCATGTCATGCTTATTGAAAAATTAACATTGCTTTGAGCCTGAGACTCACACCTGAAAAAATTCAAATGATGGTGGTCTATCCAGTGCTTGGAATGAAGTTCAAAAAACAAAAAAAAAATATATATATATATATATTACATATTTGCAATGTTTGTGTACTGTCGATGATTAATGTGCACACCATGCTATGAATCCAAGAAAGATTAACCTAATCTGTTTGAGTATATTGCTAAGTTTGGTTTCGTGTTATTTTAGTAAAAGCAACTTTTAAAGTATTACTAGTCTAATAATTATAAACATATTCATCATCAAATATATAAACACTTCAACATATACCATATTAACCAAATTTTCTCAAAAGATAAAGATCAAATATGAATTGTACTTTTAAATAAATATTTAAAACTTATACAATTCACACAAACTTAATTATAGTTGAATTATCAATTAAAATCTAGATAGTCATAAATAAGATGACTTATGCTCATAGAACAAAGATTTGAATTTCTTGAGATGTGTTTCAATTGCAACCTTAAATTTATATTTACACTAAGTGAACCAACCCGTGAGGTAGAAATGTGGCAATAATACTACAATTAGTGCTAGAAAGGAGTTGATCCAATTGGGCATATTTAAATTTAATTGATTTAATAAATAAGCTTACAAAGAGAGTTTAGTATCAGTTTTGTTTAATAAGGAATCAAGCTAAGTCGAGCCTGACTCTTATTAAGTCAAGTTTATGAAATTTTGAAGGAGAGCTCTTCTAACTTTATGATATTGATAAAAACAATTAAAGTTATAAAAATGTTTTGTTATAAATAGAATTGAAATGATTAGAAAAAATATAATTTAATGAAGCTAACTAATTAAAAAATAAAATAATTCATATTTAACATATTTTATTTTTTGTTTCTTAACAATCCGCATTTATATTTTGAAATGTAACAAAATACATACTATGACTAATAATCATTAGTTAAACTTAATGAAAATAGTAACAAAAAAAAACATATCTACTTCTTTTTTTTTTAATAAAATCTACAATGTTCTAAAGAATAGTTTTAACAATTAACAAAATGAAAAAATATGTATATAAAATATTATTCTGTTAAAATTTTCAGTAGCAATATCATTATTAAGAAACAAAATTAACATAACAAATAATCTAAAGTCAAAATTCCGCCGAAAAATAATTTTGTTATTATTTTAATAAGTTAAAAATAATTTAATCACTCCAAAATTTTTATAATAACATTTTTATAATTATTTTAAATCTTTTTAAATGAATATTCAACAAAGTATGTTATTTATTACAGAAGTTAATGTTATACTTTTTTGTTGCATTTGAAAATGCGAAGTGCAAGTTGTGATCGTTTTTGAAAATGAGTCTATAAAACTATTATAATAACATATTAAATGAGTTTTTTTTTTTATTAAAGACTTTATAAATAAGTTTAAACAAGTTAAACCTATTTTTTTTAGA
The DNA here is from genome assembly GCA_020883675.1 of Bruguiera gymnorhiza. Classification (NCBI taxonomy): domain Eukaryota; kingdom Viridiplantae; phylum Streptophyta; class Magnoliopsida; order Malpighiales; family Rhizophoraceae; genus Bruguiera; species Bruguiera gymnorhiza. Next base: position 3,540,161 of record JAIRCJ010001048.1, read on the forward strand.
TTTAATTTGTCTATTAAATAAGTTTTAAAATTTGATCACAATATCACACCTTGGTGTAAATAAATGAATTTAAATGAATTCTTATCGGATTAAATCACGAAAATCTTAGTAAACGTGTTTGTTGGTTTGTAATCCTATCTATAATAATGATAGAGAGCCGTCGCATGGGAACTTGCTCATCAATGTGAAGTCACCACCTTTCCAAAGTTCTTAGTAGAGCATATAGACAAACTAATCCAAATTAACTGGTTTTAATTTTTTTTCTTGATTTATTGCAATGACTATTATTAAATTTTAAATTTCAAACAAAGAGTTTAGGTAACTGATTTTGTTATTAAAAACATGTTTTTTGAGAATGCATTTATAAGTGAGTATTATATATATATATATATATATATATAGATTTGTTTATTTTGCCTTGTAAAGAAAAAATATATATAACGATTAGATGAGATGAATAATAATAATAATAGCAAATACACGGACAAACTGTGAGGTTGGGGTGAGATGGGTCCGAATCAACACAATTACGTGAAAAAATTGAAAACGCAGAGAGGCAAAAAAAAAAAAGAAAGAAAGGACTTTACTACAATCCAGGGATCTTTGCTCGTGCTCTGCCTTAAGCGTGCGTTTCTTTCTCTCATTGAGTCTTTTTATGGGATCACAGGCAAATGCACTCGTCCCTCACACCATACCGGGGCAGCAAGGCACACCCTTTTGCCAACTCTTTAATCATATCATTATTCACTGCATGCAATACGCTTCCATTATACACAACAAATGCAAAAACAATATTTCTACTCCCTGTTTTGTTTTTCGAGTTGCATTAAAGTATCTTCCACTTATGGGGTTAGCCTAGCTAGTTGGTTGTTGCTACTCCTTACGTTGTTTTATAAGATTGGATTCTTTGAAATTATGCTCTGGACACATGGAGGATAGGATAGACACTATTATAGACACCAGAATAAAAAAAAATTAAAAAAAAATATATATATATATATATATATATATATATATATTATTAAAATAAAATTGACTTGGTGAGTGCACATATTTAATTAAAAATCGATTTAATTTTATATCTTAAAAAAAAAAAGAAAGAAAAAATCTATGTCAAACATTACTTGGGAGGGAATCCACGGAATAATAAAGATTGCTAGAAACAAGACTTCGAGAAAAGCAGAGAACACAGGAAAGCAGCGCGGGTCTCCCTTTTTTTTTTCTGTTTTTTTTTTTTTTGGTGGTCCTCGCAGCTATTGACCTCATACTCATATGATCACCACTGGACATGGTGGTTCCGGAGATCATCGAGGTCTTGGGTCCTGAATGAGCTGTGCTGTACATATGCGGTCCCCCCAACCAACCCCAATTTCTCTCTCTAAGATCTCTCCTGCTTGCCAATTTATCTTTGATAAGATAGTTCCTGATCCTTCTGTCATGTATGCACATTTATGAGTTAATAGGTGGTTGACCTTACATTCATACAATCTTCTGCACAGAACCAACTCTCTCTCTCTCTCTCTCTCTCTCTCTCTCTCTCTATATATATATATATATATATATATATATATATAATCTTCTGCTTTTTGTTTAAAAAAATAATAATAATGAGGTCAGCTATTTAAAGGAAGGAAAGGTCTAATCATTTAAAAAGTCATGGTAAAGACTCTCAATTGTTGTAATTTGTGCATGGAATTGATTTAGGACTATCATTAATCGCATGGCTTCAGCTAAAAGCATCATTAGCATAGTAATAATATAGAGATTATTGGAGAATAGCCATTTCTTTTTCAAAGTGTTCATTTTTTTTTCTTTTCAATAGTATAATCTTATGCTCGAGATAGATGAGATACTTGAGGTTTATGAGCATAATCATTTTCTGCATAATTACTCAAAAAGTTGAGTTATCGAACATACAAGCCAGAACCTAGCGATCTCATTCTTATGCCCACCAAACAATAATTATGTCAACCCATTTTGGGTGCATCGGCTTAATAGCTTTGCATTTCTAAGAAGAACCCCGCAAGGAAAAGTAATTAATTTAAGGGATATCCGCGATGAAAAATAAAGTTTTAGAAAATTAAGTAATTGGCTACACAAAGATGGGAATATGCTCAACAAAATAAAGCTATGAAGGGAGGGAATTTAGTGCAATTTGCTTTTGCCCCCCCCCCACCTCCTCCCAATAATTCTTTTTTAATTTTTCCCACTGTCATCACATTCTCGGTCGTACGCTAGGAAGGTATAAGGAAGTGGTGGGGCAAGGAGAAAGATATGGATACTAACGAATTGTGGAAAAAGGAAAGGTATAGTCTTTATTATTTTGTTGTTTCCTTTGCTTTGAATCTCATGCCAATTCGTGGAGAATGTTGGTGCCTCAATTTGGCCTTTAATAAGCGTTAAAGTCCAGACAAAAATAAAAAGCTTGTGGGAATGTTCCCAACGGGCAGATCAATTTGCTTTTTGGCTTGGAGAATTTAAAAGCAGAAAATTTTCCAAGATTCTATATAATAAGGCAGAGGCAGGGACCCAAAGACAGAAAGCACCTCCTACCTTGAGTCAATATCAGTGCATTCTTAGCTTATTACCACTTGAGGACCGATTTTTAAGCTTATTAATGAGGCTTGGCCAATACGTTCGGAGATCTTTATCGATAATTTTCATGTGGCCTTTGTGTTTTTTCTTTTATTCATGTTATTGCCATTGCTATCAAATTGTTAGCTGTTAGTTCATACATAGTACTTTGCATCTTCAAGGCTAATTCATGAGCCATAAATACTACCTAATATGTGGACCATAAGAGCACTACCGCACCACATATATACACGCATAACGTGGCAATAAACATACTGAAATGAGGCTTCAGCCTTATTGGAGGTCAACTTATGCAGGACACATGCTCTTGCAATCACTATGTTTCCTTGGATCGTGTAATTTGTGCCTCGAGCTTTAGGCCTTTGTTATGTGGCTTGCTTTCACACTATCTATATGAAATGGTCCATGTAACATAACAGATGTCATTTGTGGTAAAGTGAAAGGATGCATGAAGGCCATAAATACTCTAAGAATATCTTGAAACTATAATTCACGAAAAAAAACATAGAAAAAAAAATTAAGATAAAGATAGATAATCATGAAACACCCATGAGTGCAAAATGAGCTAGAATGATAGACTGGTGGCAGCTTTGGATCCTAACTGTAGTGAATGAAAAGGAATCGACATGCATATGCTGAACATTTCAAGATAAGTAACCGACCTAAGATACACTGTTGTTCTTGAGCAATAATGGATGTATATGCTCTCATTTAAAGGGTGGTTGAAGGACAGGGAGAGAGATTATAAAAGGCGATAACATGAGTATGAATTAGTTTGCAAGAATGATGCCTAAAGGATTCTTGTCCCTCTTGCGTTTTATTTCCAGTAGAATTTTACAAAAGAAAGCTTATTGAATGCGGTCTACCCTCGGGTAAGCTTATAGATATAAATATATGTTATATACACACACATACTGATACATATATATTTGTATATATCTAAGAAAGACTTGCAATATAATATCTGTTTACCCAAGTCACTTCTCAACTAACCCAAAGACATGGGAACAAGAGATAATCAATGGCAGAGAATGATTGCAGTTGATGTCTTGATGGGTAGCATATGGCTAAGTAGAAGCTAACAAGAGACTATTGAGACTACGTAATTTGATTTCTAAATGCAGAATGATTGGCATTTTCAAGGAAGCATTGTTTCCTAAGATAAGGCACCAATCAAAAGGGGCAAGAGGTTGATTATTGAATTCTGAGTATGAAAAACATTATGTCAACAAGCAATGAAATCGGATGCTTTTAACTAGCAAACAACTTACCCATCGTTATTTATGTATCATCTTTTCAATTTACAATCTTCAAATGGGGAAAAGAAAAAAGGAAAACAATTTACCTATTTCCTTTATAGCTAACAAATCCTAGCTAGAAACAAGAAAAAGCGAAGGAAAACAATGCCAAATTTGGTGAACTCTAAGTAATATGCCCTACATTATTGGGTATTATCCTTGAAAGGAAATGGAAATATTCTGAAATGCATCATATGCATCTTATTTTCGATAAAAGAATAGCGGTTAATTAATATGCAAGAATTTGAAACTCTACAATATCAGGCAGCATCACACCCGCGACTGCTCATCAAATTAAATTTTATTGGACCTCATCTAATTATAATCTAACCTCAGTTATCAACTTTCATCTGGGTTATCTCCAAAAAATAAAAATCAAAATCAAAAGTAAAGGAGTCCCGTGAATAGATTTCTGGGGTACGTTAATCATACAATTACACTGGCCACTATGATGATAAATATTGAATCACATGTTTGAGAAACTAAAAGAAGTTATCGCCGGATGTTGACATTAAGTTTTGAGAGTGTAACACCTAAGATTCATCTTATATCTAACGTTTATGAGACTGAGAACACATTCGCACCTAAACCGAAGAGAAAAAAAAAAAATAATAAAATAAAAGAAAGGCATGCACTTCCAAAGCAATACAAAGAATTTGGGTTGGCATTGATTGAGATGGATGGATATATACTGTTCCTCCCTACAAAAGAAAGAAAATTTGGGTCTCTGAACTTCTCGTAAATTGTGTCGAGGTTGTTGTCGTCAACACACCATTTATTCTTGTGGACCCTTTACACAAAAACGTAATTAAACCCCATCTGTCTCTCCCTCTCTCTCCCCAACGCCCTCCGTCGACCCCAATTTTCAGTGGAGAACAAGGCTTAAGCTTACAAATAAGGGGCTAATTGGTCTAGTTGGCAATTAAAAGAGAAGCTCTTTTGTCAACTAAAATTCAATCTTAATTATTCTTTTGTTAGAAGTACTCTAAAAAAAAATCTGAATCTGGATGCATGAGATGGATTCGAAGGACTATGCCCTTTGGATCATCTCTTAAGAGGGATTCACTCTCTGCAGATGTAAAAACTAGCTTCAGGAAAATCCTATCATAAAGCCAAAAAAAAAAAAAAAACACTCAAATTTTAGTGATATGAATACTTTAAATTTCTCCTAGAATAATATTAGCGTGAGATTATGTGGTATATGTTGTACAAAATGTTCTACTAGCTTTGTAGGACTCGAAAAAGAAAAAGAAAAAAAGCAAGAAAGGAAAAGTGGTCGTCATGGGGAATTACCGGTAGAAGAGACAACCTAGATGAAAACAAAAAACTAAAGATGGATGAAAGTCTCCAAATGTGGCATGGAGTATGGAATAAAGGCAAGGATAATGAAGAATAAAGTGATTTTTGATAATTACATTTAATAAAGTTAAGACTAAAAAGCATAAATAGTTCTCTGCTGTAAAATGTGAAAAAAAAAAACATTTGCATATTTTCATAAAAGAAATGATTTACAAGAATCAAAATTGGCGAGTCTTCGTTGTTTTTTTTTTTTTTAATCCATTTCCACCTCGCCCCTTATCGAAATCACACTCCATAATAACTAAGAATTGCAAAAAAAAAAAAAAAAAAGAGTAATTAAACTGAAATTCTGATTAACAATTTCTGTAGAGATTTTTAATGGCCCTAGTCTATCTAATAAAAATACACGTAAGTCCACGATTATGAAGCTATTAGGATTGAGAAAAGGTCGATGCGTTTCGAAACTACATGATTATATATATATTATATTCCAGATAAGAAATGTTCAAGCAATCGAGAGGAATTATAGTTGAACTTAAGTCATCCAAAATGATATACAATCTGAGTACCTAAAATATCCGAATTAATCAATCAATCCACTAAATATTTCTTAATGCAAATTGGTTCATTCCCAATTTTTGATTGAGGGCTAAACCACCTTTCCTTTTGAACAATATAAATCCATTATTACAAAAAAAAAAAAAAAGAGCTAAAGATTAATTTGGATTTACACAAGCCTAACGTATAGGTGTGAAAAAGTTAATATAATAGCTGAAAGTATAAATTATTCTCCTAATCTGCAGTCCACCCAGTAACCATGTCTTGCAAGTATCAACAGATTTTTGTACCAAAACAACACGTTCATTTGATATTAGCATCTAATTATATTTTATTTGGCATGACATAAATATAATGATGCTACGCAATGCTTGGATTCAAATTATTGCAATTTTGCGGTGCATTACTGTTGGATTGGAAAGTGGCAACTGTTCCCAACTAGTCCCTCTCTTTCTGAAGGCCTGTGCCCAGCTTTTCATATGATGGGTCTGTACATAAAATGCAATCCTGCTTGGCATTCCAAGGGGACATCATTGTCACATTTTGAGTAACCCTGTTGATGATTCAACATCACCGGAATTAAATAGTCTTAGTTGAAGAGTTTTCTTTTTTTGTTCAAGCACATACTGAAGGTGACCAATTGGCACGTCTAATTGATTAGTGTTTCCCTGAACGGTAAGACTGGTGCGTAAAGCAGAAGTCCACTAACTAAGCTTTTTAGTCTCAGCCAATATATAATTATCACATGTTCCATGAACTGGTTATTAAGTGCTACTTTTGTGATGATTCTGTGGCTTCTTCCACTTTCCATATTAGCATAGATAAGGTACTTTACACAACCGCCTAGGCACTTAACCATGCGAGTAGGGGTACTTAAAACCAACTGATTCCAAGTATTCATTATTTAAAGTTGGATTGTATATTTGATGGGCCATTGTGCTTTCCTTGAAAATGAAAAAGAGATTTTTAGCTCCATGGAATAATGCCTTCAATGTAGTCGAATTAATTAAATAGCATATAATTGAAAGTCATTCACATGAATTGCATGGCGATCCGTCCAAGTTAATTAATGGGGCAGTCACATAGTTACGTTAAGCTAGTTGAAAGAAGCTCCTTGCAATAGAAATAAACACAAACATTAAGCAACTTATCAATAAATAAATAAATAAATATGACCCAATAATTTCGATTATAAAAAAAAAGGGGGAAATGACTCTTGCACGTTATCGAAGAGATAAATTAAACATACATAATTTTATTTTTTTAATTAAAAAAATTATTTCTATAATTTGTATGTGTGACCTTTAAAATCAGTACGAAATAATCATTAGCAATACGCTAAGACTCTAGGACTTGATGTTCAAAGTGGATTGGAATAAAGAGAAAAATTAGATAAAAATATTCAGGAAGAATTACAAAAGAAACCAAAATGGATAAAGAGTAACAAAGAAAGAAAAATTACCACCAATCACCTCAATAAATGAGCAAGGGGATATGGCAATATAGCGGTGGCAAACGGTTTCAGTATTAATGACCTGTTATTTCTGGATATCTTATTGCATGAGAATTGAGTGCTTTTTTTTATTTTTTTGTTAAAAAAGAAATCAACCCTAAACCCTTTAAAAGGAAAAAAAAAAAAAAAAGGAACCACGAAAATGAATAGAGCAGAAAAAACAAAGGGTTTTCGAAGGCTGTAACTTTAAGATCAACTTCTTAGTTCTTATGGACATTTTTCTCTCTGCTTTCTTAGTAACATCTGTTGTCATAATTCCTTTTTGTGACTTTCTCTCCCTCACACACTTTTTCTCACCAGTCTATCCCTTCACTCTGTTCTCTACACTCTCTCTGACACAAGACTGCTCCCCCAGGATGGCGTAAAAACTCGATGCCTGATAGTGCAAGCAAAGCAAGCATCCAACCCCTTTTCTCTTTCCTTTAATCTCTCCTTCACCAGAGTATTCCCTCTTTGTCTGTAACAAGAAATCTTCTTTTTTCTTCTCTCTCCTCTCTCTCTCTCTCTCTCTCTCTCCCCTTTTTGGCCCTCACCACTACTATAAGCACCTTGCTTAGTGCCTGTTCACTTGCAAAACCCACCCGCAAAACTCTCTTCTAACTTGCTGTGTGTCTCTCTGTCTTCTCGTCTTCACCACCCACTTGTTGTACTTCCTTTAATCTCTCCGGATTCTCCTTTCTTTCTCTTCTTCTTGGCCATGAACTTCTATCTTCTCCCACAACTACAATGGAAGATACTTCAGCTTAAAACAAACACATCATAGAAGAGTGTAGAAGTTCATTTGGGGAATTTCTTCATCTTTGTCTTTGTAATCTTTGAGCCATTTTTATTTCCAGATGAGAAAAGAAATAAAGAAGCTTGATTTATGAGTCATCCTTCTCTTTTAGGAGTCTTTTGGGTGTTAGCCACTCGACTCTCGCCCTCTGCTCTCTCTCTCTCTCTCTCTCTCTCTCTGTATGTGAGTGAAGACATGGATATGGAAATGTGCAGAGATGGAAAGTGGATCTGTTGACTGTTGCCAACAGTGGACTGTTTTAATTGCCAGCTCCTGCCTGCCGTATTGCTCGATTTGCTGCTTCTTTCTATGTCCTTCTTTCTAAGTTGACCCTAAAGTAGAAGATGAAATGGGCTTTGAAGGTCTAGGTGGTTGATGACCCTTTTGTTGTTTCTTTCATCGTTTGGTCAAAATATTGGCCATTGTGTCACCGAACAACTGTTCGGCCTCTCCCTCCCACTTATGACTCTCTCCTCCACTCCACCCACGGCTGTCGCCAGAGTTATGGTATTAGTTAGTTGAAGTTACAAGGTAGAGTGTGTCATCTTTCCTATGTTATTCTCTTAAATCATTTTTGAGATCTTTGAGATAAAAAAAAAAAAACAAAAGAAAAGAGGAGCGTCTTGGGCACATATGGTGTCAAGAATTCATAGCATTGGGGCACTAGTCTTCGTGTGTGTTAATGCTTCTTAAAGGGCAGACAATTGGCAAAACTCTTTAGGATTTTTAATTCTAATCATTTAGCTCACCTAATTCTTCTCGTCTTGTTCAATTGTTCTTTCTCTTTTGGTCTCCATTCTCCAAACAGATAGGCAAGACATATATGAAATAATTGCCCACCTAAAGGAAAGTAGGAAATGGAACTTTCAAGTCATGATGGGGAGATGCCCATTCCAATAAATAGTACATTTGCAGGGGGCCATAGCCATGGTCACGGGCATGGGCGTGGGCATGGGCATGGGCACTTGATCCATCATGATAATCCTCCCGTACCCCACAACCATATCATCCCTTCTTCATCAGCAACTCCAATCCCTTCCTCCAATGGCCCTTCTATGCCTCCAAGCCTAGATCATGAGCATCATGCACCTTTCAAGAAAATGGTGAGGTATAGAGAGTGCCTCAAGAATCATGCAGCTGCAATGGGAGGAAATGCCACTGATGGGTGTGGAGAATTCATGCCAAGTGGTGAAGAGGGTAGCCTAGAAGCTCTCAGCTGCTCAGCCTGCAATTGCCACAGAAACTTCCACAGAAAAGAGATAGAAGGCGAAAACTCCCCCGACTGCTATCACAACAACCCACATTTCAGCAGTAGGCTTGGAAGGAAAGTCATTTTAGGGCACCAAAAGAACATTTTGGCCCCTGAGTCTCTAGGGTATGCTGCAGCAGCTGGTACTTTTGTTCCCTCGAGAGCAGCAGCAGCAGCTGCACCTCACCACCACCAAATGATATTGTCCTACAACATGGGGTCCCTTCCATCAGAGTCTGATGAACAAGAAGGAGGTGGTGGGGTTCTGATGCCCAGGCCTGCCCAACTAGTGAAGAAAAGGTTTAGGACAAAGTTCACACAGGAACAGAAGGAGAAAATGCTCAACTTTGCAGAGAAAGTTGGGTGGAAGATACAAAAGCAAGAAGAATCTGTGGTGCAACAGTTCTGCCAAGAGATTGGAGTCAAGAGAAGAGTCCTCAAGGTCTGGATGCACAATAACAAGCACAATCTAGCCAAGAAAAACCACCCTGCAGTCACCACCACTACTGCCACTTAATTATAATTAAATTATGAAGAAGCTTATTATTCGATCTCCTTCACTTATCTCTTTCTCTTAGTTTGTCGATCGTTTAAAACTCTAACCATTCTCCTTGCTTTTCTAATTTCTTTACAGCATCTTTTTTTATAGTATACTCCTCCTCTCTATTGTTTGTTTCTAGATTGTTTTCTCTTTATAATATTTCGTACAATATAATATTGATTGTGCATGTAGCTTTAGGCAAATGGGGTCTGAAAGAATTTTTAGTTACGGGTGGCTGTTTCTGTCCTTCTTTCTCTCTTGCAATTACGATCTCTCATTCTTCTGTTCTGATTGTTACGTGCTATTTTCATTGGCGCTCTATTTCCGTGATCATATGCAAGCAATTCAACACATAGTCCAGCACTTGCTCTACGTCACAACAGATCATCAGATTCGAACTCGTATAAACCAAGGACTGAAAACTTGACAATTTTTCCCATAAATGGATGAACAATGAATATCCACCGACCGTGGGTAAAACAGAAGTCCAAAGTCTCTGCGTCACTTGCTCTCTGAACAGTGAATATCCACCGATCGTAGGTAATGGGTTCATGCTGCATTCAATGGTCCAGCACACTTGCTTTATGTCACAACAGTAGTAAATTTGCCGCCCCCCATGAGAGTTATGAGTTCAAATTTTTATCAAGACGTGCGGTAAAAATATACTTACAGTTTATTTCATTAAGTGTCAAAGTAGTCGGTGACTTTTTTTACTTCTAGAGTTTGTTTCCATATTCTAGTGTAGTAATTCAATTTATCTCATAGCATTTATTTCTTATCACTCTTATTTTTAAAATTTTTTGAATTAAAAAAATTTCTCTGACAAAAAGATAAAAATTGCAAAAAAAAATAAAAAATAATGTCCAAACGTACTCAGGGGGGAAAGAAAAGGAAATTGTACTTGTAGGTTGGAATGATAATAAGTCACCGTCTGTTTCACTAAAGGTGTATGGTGGGTTAAATTCCTATACCTAACCATCAGGCCGCTTAATAAGTTCTCTGCATTCTTGCACATGCATCTCCTGCATCCCATTTCTTTTTCTTTTTCTTTTTTTTTTAAATTTTTTCCCTTAAATGTTGTTGAGTGGGTTAAAATCTAGTTGCATCCCTCCAGTTCAAAGTTCAAGCAGACCATCTTTTGACCACTCGGTTCTAACTGGACACATAAAACCAACCAGAGGACAACATCGTTGTGTAGCTCATGAACAAAGCAAAACCACCATATTCCACTTCACTTGAGGATAATGTACGGGCACATTTTCTTTCATTGTTGGTTTCTTTTTTAGGTAAGTGAAAGTTGATTGTATAAAGGCACAACTATGTTAACTTGGGAAGAAACATAACAATTGATGGGGAAGAAATAATAATAATAATAATCATAATCATAAGGGAAAACGAGAATAAAAGAACTGGAAATTGCTTAATCACGACATCGAGGCTTGTAATGGAAATTTAGCTAGAAGGAGGCACAGCTCTGCTTAATTTTCAATATTTGGGGAGAAACAGATATTTGATCATGTCACTTTGGAAAAAGAAAGAATTTGCTAAGTGCAACATTTGACAACCATATAGACGTAGTATATAACAAGTTAAATTTATTACACATAATGCACAAGGTGAATTTGTCCTGCGGTAAAGAACACAACTACATGACAACGTGCTAAAACAGTGCAGGACCCATGTACGTAGGGCTCTTGTCCACGCTTGTCATTGCTATTTCTCTCTTGTTTTTTTTTTTTTTTTGTTAATGCATGTGATCCGCTGAATCTGAAGTTATCATGTCACATGTAGTTACGAGCGCCTCACTAAATGAAGCTATTTGGAGAGAAAAATATATCATATAGGCTATATATCCTCCCAAGCCATTCGAAAAATTATAAAAGGAAAAAATAGAGAAAATGGAGAAACTTCGTGCTCTGGTAGATGCCCTTACTTTTTCTTTTCTTTTTTTTTTTTCCCCTGTCCATCAAAGTATCAATGCCCTTAGAAAATTTTTACGTCAACTAAGACTAAGTCCCTTCCACAATGGTTTTAAAGACGCAATCTCTCACATTCACCTAATAATTTCAAGGAAAAGTATGGTGGACACAAATAGTCTAAAAAATAATTTATACTAAATTGATCACATTTTATATAATAAAAAATTTTATAATAATATAGTAAATATTTATACAAAATTTTTATATTGTACTAAATATTATCTATAGAATATAAATTATTTTGAATATAATATAAATTATTTTTGTGATTATTTATATTAAAAAATATTTATGGTCATGTAATAACTCCTTTAAATTCAAGGTTTTACTTTATGAGTACTCTTAGAAACAATTGAACCTTAGTTAACACGAAAGTCAAGCTAGTAAGACCTGTACTAATCGTTATATTGAACATTTGTATATATGCATAAACATGTGTAGATAAGTATGTGTTCAAAAGTGAAAAATCCCTTAAATAAAAAATTAAGTAATAAATATAAAAATAATTGGCCCACCTACCTTGGTGGACTTTTCTTTTTATTTTATTTTATTTTATTTTTTTGTTAGGAATTTGTTGAGCTATCAGCTACTCAATAAAAGGTAATTCTTTCAATTTTTATAAATGTTATACTTATTTTTTAAAATTAGAATTTAAAATTATGAAAATAAAAGTCTAAATTCTTTTTTTAAACTCAAGAAAAATATTTCATTACTCATAAACATCTTTACAAAGTAGAGTTACAAGAAATATAGGCTAGTGGAAAAGTTAATTCTTTGGACATGTTTTTATTTGTCCTTATTTCGCTACCCAATCTACAACACAATTTACTTGTTGGCTAATTTTTTTTTAAATTACATTTTTATATAGTCATAGTCATCTTTTTAATGTCTTGAATTATAGAACTTATCTATCATGAGTACTCATATTATTCTCTTGTAAAAGCTTTGTATATTAAAGTAGAATCTATTTCTAGTTTTTTCCATCTCCTACTAAGATGTTTGGTCATGATCATCATTTCCCTGATAGCTTTTGCTTTAGCCACTAAAGCATAATTAAGTTTAAACAAGATTACTTGTCTTCCATGAGTCATTTTACTTAGTCTCTACAACCAATTACCAAGCCATAATCCTTAATATTCACGTTGAAGGAAGGATTACAATTTATTTTTAGTCACCTTTATCCTCGTTTTATCCATCTAGTGTTTTCCTTTATTAGGGGTTGAAGTCTTGGCTCTAAAATGGCTTCCTTTACCATGTGTGCCTCCTTAAAATCTCTTTTCATATGATATAGTATTACCTAAGGGTCCAATGGAATATGCTTTAAGCAAATCTCGTTCATCAATTTCCTAATGTTCCAGCAAGTAATTGCCGCATCAGAGAGACTCACGGGAGACTTACGTATCAACCATTTTTTTTCCAACACCTTTTCTTTCTTATCCTACCATGTTAGAAAAAAGGGAAAACTTGTTTTATTAGGTAGATACCGTAATTTTCCAACAAATCACATGACTTTTATATGGCCACAAAAAAACAAGAGGCATTTTACTGTTTCATTTTCTTTTTTGCTAAAAGCATTTCATATCTTGTATTACCTTTCTTAGTCATAAGTTAGCCTATGCTAGTAACAAATTGTAAATTGCCCTTCACACCCTCATACCCCATACTCTCTTTACTACATATAGTTCAATTAGATACTTTTAATGGTCTTTACTTCTTGTAGGCTAAATAACTCCTTAAGTGTTTTCGTGTTTCACTAGCAAGTAAAGCCTATTTAATTAGCCATTAGGGAGGACATCCGGTTTGTATTTTGAACAATGAGATATTTGGCATCTAAGGATCCTCCCTAATACTCATATTTTTTCAATTCTTTATATTCCAACATAGTGCCATCTTGAGAAAAGTTCTTTCATACATCAAATTTTGTCGCCCCCTAAACACTTATCTTCTTACTGGTGTAAAGAAGAAGTTTCTTACAAAGAAATGAATTCCCTTTAGAATTCTTACCCAAAAAAAAGTATCAAAGTTTTTCATAATTCTTTAGCTTTTTTTTTTATTTTTTTGCTAATAAAATCAAGTTGAAACTAATCAAATCTTTGAAGTTCATTGTTCCTTGAGACTTGGTCATATTTAGTTTATGTCATCCATCCTAGTGGATGTGTTGCTCTTAATCATATTGGCCCCATCAGAATCACACTAATTTCTAATTAAGTTTAGAATATAAGTTTCAAAGAAATTTAAAAATCGACATGACGTAAGAAGGTATTATAGTAGCAACTGCTTTTATGAGGACCTTTTTATTTACTTAAGAGAGTAGATTTTTCTTCTATAATGTTATTTTCTTTTTTACATTTTTTATAAAAGGTCGTCTCCTTAAACCTTGTCAGCCTTATCGAAAACCTTATATATTTCTCCTCGATGTTCATCACTCTTATTATAAGACTACGATGAAAATCTTCCCTCAAAATTTCTAGAGTATCAGTGCTAAACTTTATACATACTTTCCTCTAATTGATAGCTTATCCTAATACTCAATAATAAGTGTCTACAATCTTTATCAAGCATTTTACTTCTTCTATGGTTACCTCCTTAAAAAATAGTGTGTCATCAGTGAAAAAAATGTGTGATGGATTAGCACAATGCAACTTGATTTTATAACTTAGGATCTAATCGCTATCCAATATTTGACATAAGAACCTTGATAGGGAATTGAGATTAGTAAAAATAGGTAGGGGGATAAAGGGCCCTCTTATCTTAAGCTTCTTGAAGGGTTGTGTAAAGTGTCCATTGATAATGATTTAGTACAATACCATCATAATCCATTGCATAATTTTATGAATCTAGCTTGCCAAAAAGTTGTGTTTATGTAAAACTCATATTGTGGGTTTTCTGCAAATTTATCTTAACTACCTTGTTTTTCCTTCCCCGCCTCTTGTTTTTTAAAGTATGGAATGCCTCATGACAAATAAAAAAATTGTCTTAAATGGAATGACCCAAAACAAATGTTGTTTGAAAAGGTGTGACAAGTTTTGGTAGTCATGACTTAATCCTATTAATAACAATTTTGAAGATGATCTTATAAGCAAATTTGCATAAACTAATGGGACAAAAATAACTTATATGTGATGGATACTTGCATTTCAGAATAAGGATTATAGAGATCTTATTTAGTCATTATAAGAGAAAGCTTCCTTAAAAGAAATTGTGCACTAAGCTTTCCATCTTTTACAATCTGCCAATATTTTTGGTAAAATAGGTTTAGGAAGCCATCTAGTCTAAGGGCTTTCAAAACTACCATTTAGAAAACTACAATTTTAATCCCTTCCTCTTGTATAAAGGCCTTTAATGCCTCTCTATCGTGACAATTTGTGGGATTATAACTAGTGTCCCCTTTAATTAGTCCATTGGTTGCCTAGTGTTAAGCCAAGTAAAATAATTATACACTTCTTTTGTCACAATGTCTTCCTTTTCTATCCACTCACCATCATCCCCTCATATTCTAATTAGTTGGTTGTGTTGTCATCTTTGAATTGTGCTTACATGAAAAGATCAAGTGTTTCTATCCTTGTGATTAAGCCACTGGATCTTAGATTGTTAATGTCAATACATCTCTTTTAACTTTTAGCAATTATCAATTTTCTAAACTAAGCATTGCTCATTGGTTTTGAATTCTTTTATTAGTAAGGTCTCTTAAATCTCAACTACTCTTGATTAATTCTCTTAAGTTTGTACTCAGTATTTCCAATAGTCCCCTTACCTTATTGCTATAATACTCTCCTATAATGTTTAAGTTGTTGGCAAGAATGAAGGTAGATAAGCCCTAAACTACTAATGACCAACCTTTATGTATAAATTTTGCACATTCCTCATATCAAGACCACTTTGACTCAAATTTGAAGTGAGATTTAATCCAAAAATCATTGGAGTTTGTCATCAACATTATTAGATTATGGTCAAAGAAAATTTTGATTTTGTGCAACAACATGGCATAAGGGAACAATTCTCTCCATTCCACATTAACTACTACTTGGTCTATATATTCTAACACATTTGTCACACTAAACTAGTAATTTATCCATGTATATTGTTTCCCTTTGAATCTTATATTAATTAATGAGTAATCTTATAAGAACCCTACAAAAGACTCCTTATCACTATTATTAATTGGCTTAAGACCTCTCTTATCTTGTATCTCTATGAGTATATTGAAATCCCCTAAACAAAGTCATAGTTTAAAGGGTCTTAGTTAATGTGTTTTTAATGTCTTCCCTAGCTTCTTACAGTTTAAATTGGTAGGGCAGCCAGCCATAGACTCCTTTCTTTCAGTGTTCATGCACAAATAATGATAAAAAAATTTTATGAACCATATTATATACACCTTAGTGTCTTCTTGCTCTTATAATGTTAAACCTCTTATCTTGCCATGCAAATCCACATATATAGCCTAACCAAAGTGCAACCTTCTTCTAATTTTCTCCAATTAATGTCTTTTTTGTTTGGTTTCGGAAAAAGGAAAAAATGGATGGGTGAGCTCCCTTATGCCATGCAAACCGTCAAGAATTGTTTCATCTCCTAACAGTTCTAGGCCAATATTCTTATTGGCAATCACGTGGGTGTGAGCCAACTACCACTGCTGTTTCTGAGGTTGAAATTCACTCCATAAGCAAGCTTTCTTATGTTTCTGGTAGAACTTCATTTTCTGTTTCCTCACAGTGGTTCACCACTTCTCGATTGAGCTGAGTAAATTGCTAGGCTACTTGTCCATCTGGCTCTTGATTGTAATGAGCACTAGCCAGATTCTTCATTTTGACTTGCTTCCCTTTAACATGGGCCTTAGTTGTTAGTTCAGCATTTTGAAAGTTAGTTCGGGCCTAAGTGGCCACCTAAACTTAAGAGGCCCAAATACATAAATGGGCTTGCCAATTTTAGCATTTGGAGCCGATTTAGAGGCTTGGTCCATTGCCCGGGGCTCTTCTTCTCTAACCTTAGCTCGACCCTCAAGGCCAATAGCAGTCTCCGCATAATTAATGAGAAGCCCTCGTATCTCGTCCTTTCCACCCCTCATCGACGCCCGGTGGCTCCTTCCTTTCCTGAAAAGCAAAGTTCTAGGTGAGCTTTTCCGGTTCTTATTTTGGCTGTTGTTTCGCTCCTTTGCAGCTAGGGAATTTCTTGGTGGTTTTAATTTCTTTTGGTTGTCTACGATTGAGCTCATAACCCAAATCCATATTCAGGTTGTTCTCCTTGGTCTGGCCCGGAGTATCGCATATGAGTCCGGCCTCCTTGTATGTGCAGTGTTTGTTAATATGCCCCAATCGTCCACACTTGTAACAAAAATCAGGGAGTCTTTTGTATTTAAATGCTACCCATTCTATCTTTCCTAGTGCGGTTCTATTGTTAAAACCAATTTTAAGCAGTCTGTCCACCAAGAAATTCACTAAAGGTCTCAAGTTGCTATGCTATTCCACTCCATAGAATTATCTAAAGTGCAGTCGGTTTCAACCAAGCCTGCAAAAAGCTCTCCTATTTTATGTACATACTCTCATGTTATTAGATTGAGAGGCAATCCGTGTACTTAGAGCCATATTAGTGACTTGGAGAAATCAATTGAGTCTAGAGCTAAATGTGGCTGTTACTTCTCGAGAATATGGTGGCTCCTAATCAAGGATCAAACAATACCATTCAGCAATCTTCTCCTATTGGATTATTTTTTGAAATAAAAAAGTAAGATGATGTTGTAGATTTCTTGGACTTCTAGTCCTTCTTGGATATTCCAAACGCTTTTGAGCATGATTTTGACTATCCTACTACTAACTTGTTTGTCCGCCAAGGCTTTCCTAACCAGGACAAACTTTGTAACTTTATGGGTAGCTTTTGCATCCGATTTGAGATCCAATATTGTCTCCTTGCAAATGATGTCGTGGGTTTTGTCAATAGGCTCATTAATAGCTGTCTCCTGCCCCATAGACTGCAGTAAGAAAAGGCAGAATGAGGTGTGACAATGGTTGATAGAGAGTGTTCAAATGATCAAGGAATACTGGTGGAGGGTTATATGCTCAAATTTGAGTAACAGAAGGGTTGGGGTACAGATTTAAGGTAAATATTGGGGACTAAGAAAGAGGTTGTTGAGTGATAGTTGTGTCAAAATAAAGGTCAGGGATAACTGTTTTTTGGGTTATAGCTCACACTTTGAATAAACTCAAGATTGTGGCTTGTGGTAGGGGACATGGACTATATAAGCAGGGGTGAAGGAAGTTGCATTGTATTGAAACTACTTACTACAAAAGGGAAGACTATGTTAAGTGGTAATGGAGGAAGGGATTCTTACGTTTTCGGAGAGATTATTATAAAATTTTTAAGATCCCTTTGAAGCTTATTACTAGGTACTTGTTAAGAAGACTGAAGGACAATTTCGTCCTAACATGACCTCATCCCAAGGTAGGAGTTAAGTCATCACTATCTTAAAAAAGTATCATTATGTAACGACATTTAAGAGACCATATGGTGGACATAAGATACATGAAGAAAACATGAAAAAGAGGCAACAAAGCAATTTTAATGAGCGCTTGAATCGGTAATCTAACCATTGACTTCCAAGGATGCAACGATGCCAATGTGAAAGTATCAATACGTATAACCCATACCGATCTTTTGTAGAGATTATAAATAGCTCTCATGTTCTCCAACTAGTCAACTACCATTTGGTCCTCAGCCCTCGCTCTCTGATCCGTAATTAATATGGAGCAAAAAAAGTAAATGTATACCGCACCACTGGAATTACTTCCACTTATAGTAGGGTACCGCACACGGAGAGAAAGACAGCGCATTTGCAGGAGACTCCATGGTGAAGTGTCTCCATTGACAAACACTGGCAATAGGTAAATGAACGGTTCATATTCAGGAGGGGAGATGGACCCACTTATGGAAACTCACCCTAATTTATTGTTAAATGGTCGCCGTAACGAAACAAGCAAGCCTGCCAATAGAAGATAAGGAAGCAAAGCGTAACCTAGGAAGAAGAGGGGCTTGATTTCCAAGTATGGCTACTATTTGCCATTTCCTGCATTCAGTGAATGAAATATCTAACACCAGACTAAGTTGGCACAGATCGAAAAGGTCCAAACCATAAGATTCAGAAGTGCAGACAGATAAACGCCATCAAATGTTGTAATAAAAAAAATAGATTACCATTCAATAGGCAGAGTCTAATTGACGCTAACCAAAGTCCCTATGGTGTTCGAGCACAGAAGCACGGGAGCGAAGACGAGGCAGAGGCTGCTAAACGGTCGCAGCAGCCAACACGAGCAGATGGGTGATTGAAATTGATTAAAGCTTCTCAAAAGTAATTTTAATGCTTCACTCCGACATCTACACTGTACAAGTCTAGTGCGACGGGACATGTAGCTCGAAAGTACCGTATGCATCTGGAAGATTAAAATAGAACAGTAAATAATAATAGAAGTCCAAGAAAAGTCTCTTCTACCCCCAACAGATTGATGGGGCGGAGAAGACAATGAACTAAGGAAGAACAAGAGTAGAAGAGAAGTCATCTCTTCTTTACAACAGACAGATGTAGAGACCCTACGTTTTAAAAGGAACAGAGAATAGAGAAAGTCGGAATTGGAAGGCAACCTGTCAAAATTGAGAAAAACAAAAGAAAATAAGACCAATAACTGTTCGTTTTTGTTGTATCATCGGAATGGCTTCAATTCTGCAACATCTACAGCTCACTCCTACACCTGAAAACTGCATCTGGCCATGGAGTGTCTGCAACCGAATGTTGCGAGCAGAGGTGTGTTTGAGGGCTGAGCATGGTGAAATGTCCAGGTTAATTTACATATCATCCACATTGATCTTCTTTAGTGTTTCTCCTTCTTTTTCATGTTTTCAAGATTTCAACGAGCTGACATTTCTGAAAATATCAAATCTAGGTGGGAGTACTTGTGTCGAAACCCACCAGAGCATAAATGAAATTGTTCAAGGGCAGGCAAGCAGCCACATTTAACCAGTTGAAACAAGCCTAGCTCGCCCAGGATTAAGAAGTGTATCTGACATACTCCAACCCTACAAGAAATTGAGCAACGTAAATAACCACGACCACATTTAACCAATCATTAGCCCTTTGGTTCAAGCAGCATCAACTCAGAACTTGGAGAAAAGAAATTGAAATATTGGCTGGTGCCGTTTGAAACCGTAAACTGAGCTTGTTGATTAAGGCACAAAAGTTACCACAGAAATTAGCACCATTGCTTGAACATATCCATTAACTTGAAAACTGAATTGCTTCTTTTCTTGCATGCCTAACATTTAACATGTGAATATGCTTATCTTTACAGGGTCTGCCTCCATAAAAAAAAATTTCATGGTAGATACCGAATGAACACTAATTTCACCACCATCAATCCTTGTTTGAATCTTTAATCCTTGGCCACCTACATTCTCATTATCTTTTTACCATTTGGACAGAAGCACTTCAAACTATTTTCAAGGGCAAACAGGGCAAGAACTTTTTACTATTTTATATAAGCATGCATCCGTCTCATCTGGCACACCAAATATTTTAAGAGAATCCTGACAAACATTTGAAAAGCAAGCCAGGCCGGTGCACTTTTACAGAAAGTCTATCAATGCTGGAAAATGATTTCCATATAAAAGTAAGAATGTTACCTCTTTTGCAGCTTTACTTTTAAAAGAACCATACAAAGTTGAGACCACTTTACATGACTCAGCAATATGAGCTTCAAGATCACCAATCGAGACAACATACTTTGAATGACAATATTCATGCTGCTTCGATGATGAAGATTGACCATCTCTTGATGAATGTATGAAATGCAAAAGCAAATGAGCCTGTAAGGCAAGAAAAATGCAGCATACAGCTCCTACTTTAAGCAACATTGTCCCATGAAACTGTAATCAATGATGCAGTGCAAAGAATTAGACTTCTCACATGAAATGCTGCTTTTAGGATGTCATCCGACCTTGCATGATCCTTAAACAATGCATAAACTTTATCCTTTGAAGGATTATATGTCACCATATATCTCTCTTTCTGCCATCAACCAATACCACACAATCAAAATAAATAGGAGAAATTTTTACATAAAAAGGAAAATCTTATTTCATCCCCAGTAGCAAAGAAATTCCCCATGAATACTGTTTCCTCCTGGAAAAATGGCTTACCTCAAAGAGAGGGTTTATGGCCAAAAAAGCACTGGGGTCTTGAAATGCATCTTTAAATCTTGGCCCTACCAAAATTTGGGGAAGGACTCATGAACAAGTAATTTGAAGAGAAACATGAAAGCTTCATGTAATAACTATAATCTAAATACCTAAAACAATGGACTTATCCTTTAACCACAGAAAGGTGAATATATCTTCCTTCTTATTGCCCTCCCGCAATGTGGGAACCCGCCCTGCCAATGAACATGAAACACAATATGTATATGAGAAATACATACTCCTACTTACATATTTAGACCTAATATAACATGTTTACAATAACTGTTATCATTAAAAAGTAAACAACAAAAAAAAATTACAAGAGGCTGACAATCCATGAAGAGAAGGTTCAACAAGTAATTGAATTATCTGTATTTGAGCTTAAGGAACGCATTATCTAACCCGTCTTGAGGAAAGAATCCACTGCCACACTGAATCTGGCACGGTTCAAGGTGTGCAACACTGCAGATTTGACCTGACTTAACCACATTGAGGCAATTAGCCAAATCAACCAAAAACATGCAACCCAATAAACTATTTAAACAGTGTCCAACCTCTAGGTAAGAGCTCAGGAGATATCCACACGAGAGAAGGGAAAATGTGGTAACCAAGGAAGGATTCCTGTTTGAAATCATTAGGCTCAGTCCAGTTCCCAGCTTCACAAGATATAATAAATTGACATTAGTTGGCCTCAAAGAAATCCATCATCCCTGACAGCCAAAAAAGTGGAAGAAACATATAGACAAGCAGAGTTGGAGATCAGAAATTGGCATGGCCATCACAAGTTATTAGTGAATCAAATCCAATATAAAATTATTGTACCGAAATATGACTTAATGAATGTGCAATGTCAACAATGTTTAAGCTATATTTTGGCTTACTTTGCATGAGCACTGCAACTTGAGGATAAACCTATGAACAACACATATTTCAATGAATAAAAAGAATACAAACTCAGGCATCGAGTGACTATTTGCTTGATTTCTGCTGCAAAGTTACATGTTGAACCAATCAGTTATCGCAACCACTTTTTCAGTTGATATTGATAATTCTCCCACAGTTTTCATTCAAAGAAAAAAAAAACAAAATCATAGTAGTCATCAAACCCTAGCAAACTCTCAACCCACAAACCTAGCCAGGCATAGTCTCATCTGGTGTAGACTCTGAACAGATACTCAGCAAAACACTTACTGTTACTCTTCACTCTGATGCGCATAAAATGCCACAAAAACATAGGAAACTAATGACATAGCAGCAATTATGATCCATTGCTTTCTATTTATCTTTTAGGGGTCTATATCTTGGGTTTACCTCAACCTAAAATATCTTTTTACCACCCAAGCTATGACTCATGACCTGATCATGATACTATATTGTATGATAAACATCAGAGTGGGCAGGGCCTATTTTGCAACTTGATATAACACTCACACCTAAATCCATAAAAATTGGGCAGATTAACAAAACAATAGAAGAGAGATTTAAAACTCTTTTGCAGTATGAAGTACGTACTTCTCTCAAGTTATATACCACTTAAACTTTCAAAGATACACACAAATTTGTCAGCTAATCATCAATAAGATTCCAGGACCATGACCAATCTTCGTTATGAATACCCTGATGTCAAAAAATCAAAATTCTTCAATGAACATTCCAGTATGTAACAAATTGTCCCCAAATTTGTTGGATACCAATTTCAAGATCTAATGGATAAGCCAGAAGACAGTTACAGAAGAGCTCAGTCAACAGTTTAGTTGCTAATAGAAAAGGCTGGCAGCAACTAAGAGATATATAATATATAACAGAAATCCAAAATAAACAGCCAATCTCCTTATATCAATGTCATGCATACCAAGTTCTGACCACATCAAAAATATTAACATATCCCACTTTCAACGATACCAATCAAAGCCAATTGTAAGCATTCCTCTTTAAGTGGGGAAAGGTGACACTTTTATCAATTTTGTACTCTTGGTTTTCTAGTAATCTTTAAACAGATACATATAGGTAGTGTCACACTAGTCTTTTGCACAATGATCATATCAGCTTCACAGTTATGTAGATACTGTAATTAGCTTTCCTAAATTGCAAGAAGATTTGACAAGCATACCAGGTCTGCAACATTGCCAATGCATTCCCCCTTAGCAGTCACATCCCCAATGTTTTCTCCATTAGCAAAAGCTTTATAAATTGGGGTACGAGTTGATGTTGATGTTACAGCAGCAACATTCTACAAGAAAGAAAATAAAAATAGGCTGCAGTATACAGCTAAACACATTTACATTTATCACCAAAGAAAAAAAAAAAAAAAAGCAGCAGACCTTGGCTAGATTAGCAGCACAAGCCAAAGGAAGAAAAAGGTGAGGAAATGCTGCGGTTGCCAACTCCATCCCAGCGCCCAATTCCATCAGAAGATCACCCACAAATCGCAGCTACACCAAAGTCTAAGTTAGAATATGTAAAATCAGAACTGATTACACCACTTACCCAAACTTATGGTAATTTTACCTGCTTCAGGTCACAGTCAAATTTCTTTCCTTGCCTAGCAAAAAGCATTTTTCCAGCACGACCAGCACCATCCTGAAAATATAAGAGAACATGATGAGAAACCTACCTAAATCTCAAATGAATCACCTAAAGTCAAACTCCCTTGATGACAATACACTGACAGTCAAACCCAATAAATGAATATTGGTGCAATATCAAACCCAATAGATGTCAGAAAAATATATATTTTAGATGGTAGCAGCATAAGTACAGAACAAAAAACTTGTGGATGCAACTGAAACCTTAAAGCCACAATGTCAGTGCTTTCTTCCCAGAGCATGCCACTAAAATGCCACCAAAATGAATTGCAAAAGAGCAACCTCACACGAAACAAGAAACATGAGGATGTCTAGGTAGAATCCTAGATCTCAGCTACCATATTAGTAAAGCTATGAAATCATGGTGGAGTTAGGGTTTTGAATGCAGAATTTCTTACACACTTTAATCATATGATCTCTTTCCAGTTTGGAAATCAGATAAGGAAATACTGTATGTCAAAACCAAGATATGAAAAGCCCAGTTCCAAGTATGTTCAAAGTCAAACAGCTAAGCAAACCATTTCTTAGGATAATCCCAATACCAAGCATAATAATCTGCCCATGCAAATCCAGAATAATTGCAGCTCAGTGACAGATTACTGAGCATTTAAACTGAATCTAAAGGGAAATACTCTGTGGCAACCCTTCAATTCAATGTCTTGAGGACACAAGACATTTCATAGAGAAAGATAAATGTCATTGGCCATTACATGTAAGGTCTACAAGTGGACATAATGCTTAGCATTTGTTGTGACACAAAGCAGAAGCAACAGCCATGCCTTAAGAAACATAGCTATTTCCACATCTAATACAAGTTTCAACATTTTGTGAAATCATAAGAAACATTATATGTGAACTCCGCTTTCATGGGACCCTGTGTTCGTCATCGCCGGTCCCAATTCTGGATAGAGAAGGGTTCCAGGTGTTAGCAGCAACATAAAATTAGCCAAACCCTAGAACATGAATCTTTCAAGCAATTTGGTTGGGGCATTCCCTACAAGCAACACACTACATTGGTCTTAGTTATATCAAAGAACAAGAAAGTGTGTAGGTCGTACACCACAAGCAACACATCATGCCACTGCTAGGGCATGACGAAAATATGCTAAGGTTCCTGCACTTATATAGATGAGTGCAACGAAAGAAGTTAGTTCATGGAAAGAGTATTGTTCGGGGACACGGAATACTAGTATCCCAACCGATGGAAGTGATAGCTGATATGAATAGAAGAATGGTGTGCGTGGGGGGGGGGGTGATACCCCAACTAATGGTGTGTGTACTTACAATAGACAAGGTGGACTGGTGAAAAGAGGAAGAAAATAGGTGATACAATGTTTCAACTTTAGTACATTAAGTAATATTAATAATAAGAATGGGATAGGAATTATTATTGATAGTCATCAGAAAAAAGAGGTAGTGATAGTGAAGGAGATTGAAGACAAGATAATCCTAGTGAAGTTGTTGTTAGTCAAAGAAATTATTCACATTCTTAACACTTATGCTCCATAAGTAAGACTGGGTAAAGCCAAAAAGAAAGAGATTCTGAGATATAATGGATGAGCTCTTATAGTGAATTCTATTGGAAGAAAAGATTTTTCCGGGGATTTGAATGTGCGTGTAGAAAATGATGTAAACAGGAGTTGAAAGAGTGCATGAAGGATACCATACTAGACTTTCTTGTTACATATGACTTGAATTTAGTCAATAACTGCCTTAAAAAAGGGAATCACATTTAATTACCTTAAAAAGTGGGAATGATAGCAGTCAGATTGACTTTTTCTTAATAATGTATTGACTATACTTTGTGCAAGAATAGAATGAAGAGAAAAAATTCATGTGCTTGACCCAATTAAATTAGAGATCAAGGTTTTGTTGTTGTTGTTATGACAAAACATTATATGTGGTTAAAAAACTAAGGAATTTGCACACAAGAAGCAAACAAACTCAAAAAAACTACATCACTTTGTTTATGAGTAATATAAAAATATAATTGTTACCTTCAAAATCCAGTTAATAGCAACAGCACCTGGAATAGCTTTGCTTTTAGAGACTCCAACTGAACTCAAAAGGGTTTTTGTTGTGAAAACACCCATTGCTCCTCCAAAGAAGTGCTATAACAAAAGTGTTAAATATTGAAATTTCAAAAAATTGTAACCAAGGCTAGTGGAAGGAAACTATTTATAAGTACACAACACATGGTTAAACATTTTAAACAGAAGATTCTGTTGAAGCCCTTGAAAGCTCATCCCATGCTTGGTAAAACAAAATAATACCTGCAAAGCTCGCCATGTCATATATGGCACATAAGAAGGAGTAACGCTATCAGGGAAACCTTCTGGCACTACATAGGATCTTACGAATGACGTCAATTCCTGCATGACAATTTCAATTGATAATTCACACATAACATCACAAGATTGAAATAGTCAAGATCCTCTATTACTGTCATCACAGAAAAAACCAAAATATTGATTAAGCTCTGGAAATTTTAACCTCTGGCATCTGAAATCTTTCTATTCTAATGAAATCCACTTCCATGATTAAGCAACTATAATCCAAGACAAGAACAGCAAGCGGCCAAAAAAAAATCTCTAGAAAACAAAGAAAGCAAATTCCAATTAATGGTATACAATTCCGAATCCAAAAGTGCATTAAAAAATGGATTAAAATAACAATTTAATTGTGAGAGTGGATATTTTAATATGCATCACAGAGTAAACGAAAATTTTTAAACTGAAACGAATAGAGTAAAAAGGAAATAGAAGTTACAAAAAAATAGAGAAAATGAAAAAAAAAAAAAAAGAAAAGGAAATCAATTGACAATGATACCATTCTTTAAACAAAAAGGCTTCAATCAAACAGAACAGAAAAGAGAAAAAAATGAAAACGAAAACGAAAGAAGCAAACGTGCAAATGAATGACCTGGACGGGAGCTTGTGAGGCCTGCAAGGCGACGGCGCGGATCGAATTCTTCTTAAAACGTCCAAAACCATCATTCTCCGCCACGTACTTCCACCGCCTGCCGTCGATTTGCTCGCAGCAGATCAACCTCAAACTAGAATCTACAAATTCCTTCTCCACAAGACCAAAACTCCGGCCATCGACCAAAGAAAACGATTCCGCCGGAGAAACGGGGGCCGCAGCCACCACTGCACTCGAAGAAGAAGAAGAAGTTGTGGTAGCAGGGGAAGAAGAAGAAGCCAAATTGGCGCTTATACGCAGCGTTTCGCGGACGAGAAGTCCTGCGTCCTGCGACGACGTCGTGCTCCGCGATTGCTTCACCTTGATCGGTGCCATGTTAGGCAGCCAACCAAAAAAAAAACAGAAAAAGGAAAAAGCGCAGAAAGAAAGAAAAGTGTTGATTTCTGCTGTGTTAGGCTTGTTTTACAGGAAGAAAACGGGTGGCCTTATAAACGGAACGGGGGGCTTTGGGATTAACGGAGGGAATATTGGCGGCAAATAAAAGTGGGCAGGTGCCCGAAAACGGAGCACTTTGGGAAGACAATTTTATTAAACAAAATCGTTTTTTTTTTCCCCTTATTTTATTATTATTATTTTTTAATTTATTGTGGTTGTTTAGATATGAGCTCAAACGGTAGATGTCGACAATCGGCCGTGTCGTTTATGGTTTTTATTTTTCTTTTATTTTCTATTTATGTTCGGTGGTATCATGTTTCTCAAATGCCTATATCAAAAATTGGTGGTCGATGTACAATTTGCCACACAGTTGGATTAGTAATGGTATTTTGTGCATTCTTTGAAAATATTTTCCTTGCGAGAAGAGAATATTCGATTGAAACTTTGAATTAAACAAATCAATATATCTCCTGTCTGGTTCATATAAATTAATTTGGGGACTGTACCTAATAACAAGTTATTCACAGAAAAGCAAACAAAATGATGGAAAAACTACAAGCTATCACTTAAAATTATATGAAAAGTGACGACAAATTGCCAAGATTTTCCTTTTACGGTGACATTAACAAAGAATTTCGATTTTCGCTGGAATCTTGAACGCAGAATTTTGATTCGGAAAAGTGTAGTGTGTGTGTGTCAATCTACAAGAAAGCTTGCGCGGGATAGGATGTGGACGACGCGTATAGGATGTTCCGCTTGTCGTCCCTTGGATCTTCCGAGCAGCTACTTTGGGAGGATCCCACGTGTGACGCCTGGTTAAAACGTGTGTCCCGTCTGCTCATATTATATAGTTTTACAAATTGAACCCATCACAATTCAAGTAAAAATTTGATACTTTATGGTATGATTGGATTTGTATTAGAGTGTGAAATAAAATCGTGAAAAAGAAAATTGTGATAAAAAATGTAATTATTTTTATTAGTTATTTGAATACATTATAAATGAATGAGAAAGAAAATAAATAAAAAATAGTGTATATAAGATAACAATTATGTCTTCCTATAAAATCTAGTGTATAATTTCTTTCTTTTTTTTTTTTGTCTTAGGTTGTGGTCAACTGTAGTTTAACAATATCGGAATCAATTTTAGTTATAAGGGTCTTAAAATTTAATTAAAATTACTTAATAAAATTAGAAAAAAAAAGAAATACGACAACGTGAAATGCATCAAGTCCAATAAATGGCATATGTAGGATTTTAATCAATTATAATGTGTCCATTGATATACTGAAAAGCCTTTTTACGTTCTGAACTTTGAAATCCACCTGTTTACGATACAGGATAAGTAAATTTATGGATAATAACGATCCATCAAAAATATGGAACAAGCTAAGTGGCTGTGCAAGTATTTTTTGTCAGAAAATCGGGGACGGTTTGATAATTACACCATCACAGCTGCACTTTCTCCACCTTTTCTCACCAAAACAGTGGAAAAAAGAAAATAAGTCTAATTTAGTCTTTTACATTTTGTTATTTTTTTTATTTTTGTCTGTAATATATATTTTTTTGTCAAATTTGATCTTTCTATTTTTTGAACAATAATTTTAATTTTTTTGTTAATTTGATGTTAGTTTTATCGCATCAATTTTTCAATACTGATTTAAATATCATATTATTATTTTTAATAATGTGATATGTTTAAAAAATATATAAAAAATTTAAAAAATAAAAAATAAAAGATAAAAAATTTAAAATTTTAAAAAGAATCTAAAAGTTTTTTAAAAAAAATTTAAAATTCAAAGTAAAATCTAAAAATTCATTAAAATCTAAAAATATTTTGAAAAAATTTGAAATATTTAGAAAATTAAAAAAAAACTAATAATTTAAAACAAAAGTAAAAGTAAAAGTAAAATTCCAAAAATCATAAAATTAAAAAATTACAAATTTTAAAAAATATTTTTGAAAATTTTAATTTTAACTTTTTAATTTATGGGTTCTATGAGTTTTTTAATTTTCAAAGTTTTTTAGAATTTTTAATTTTCTAAAAATTTCAATATTTTTTTACATTTTTTTAAAAAATAGTAAATTATAAAAATTAATAGTATTCAAGTCAAAAATATGTAATATATTAATATGATAAAATTAATATTAAATTAATTAAATATTTAAAAATTATTAAGAAAATGTGAAATTTGACAAAAAAAATATTACGGATGGAAATTAGAAAACAATAAAATGTAGGGATTAAATTAAAATTTTTGCCAAAAAAACAAAAAAAGGACCCCACATAAGTTTTTCTTATAGTTTTCATTCCCGTTTCTTTTCTCAATGAATATCCAAACACAGAAAATCGACTTTTCAAACTACTTTCTTTCTCAACCTTTTCTTTCCAAAACTTTTCTGACAAAACAAACACGCTATTAAAGCCAAAATTAGTCCGATTCTCTCGTTCAACCAGATAAAGAAATAACTCGGAAAAACTCATGTAAACCGGATTGAACCGGCGACCCATTAACCCACTGAACCGACCGACTTGTATCCTGACCCCCAAAACACGATTTTTAATGCTAAACACGCGTACGCTAAAAAAGTAAAACCTAATTTCTTTCTTCTCGGTTCTTGTAGATAATTATTTGTGAGTTAAAGCTAAAAATAACCATAGGTTTTTTACTCCATCAATTTTACGAAGGTAAGCTAAAGCTTTCCGTTTTTATGGCAGTCTTGTTGATTAAACTGTGTGCCTTGTCATTCTTATGTTCTATTGAAATTTCTGGCTTTACTCATCGTTTGACTGATGAGTGTCTTCTATTGTCTTTCTTTGGTTTGTTCTTCTGGTCATCGGCCGCGTCTGCGGCATTGTTCTTCTCGATCGCTTCTGCTCAGTCTATTCTAGAATGCTAAATTTGAAGTTCTTCCCAGTTTCTCTTACAAATTTGTGCACACTAGCTTTAAGGGTGTTTATGCTATTTTGGATTTTGTTAACGAATGACGTGTGAATAGTTTGGATGTGTAGTTATAACAATTGGACTAATTTGGCAGTCGGAGAGATGAACCGATGATTTGAAATTTGAACCGGTCATATTCTCTGATTTAACCGGACAAGAAAATGACTCGGAAAAAACTATTCCATCCGGTTGACTCGAATAATCAAGTAAGTGACAAATTTTTGCTCAAACATATTATTTTTTATTTTTATTTTATTTTATTTAATATATATATATATAATTATATTATTTTATTAAAAATATTTATAAATATATATTTAAATTTTTATATGATATACAAATATTAATTTTTAAAGTAAAAAATTATTTATTGATTTAATTATTAAATTTAACAATTGTATTTTTAATTTATCTAATTAAATTTTAAATTGAGTTAAAGAATTATTTAAATTTAAAAATTATTGTTTGAATTATTAACTTTATATGCACAAATTGACTCAACAAGAGTTTGAAGTTGGCACCACCTCTAGTTGTGAATTAGTAGTTAAGAAAAATTGTCCATATTATTAGATTATAAATTTAAATTTTCATTCAGATATTTAAAAGAATTAAATATACATAATTTTAAAAATAACTAATAATTTTATTAAATATTATAAATTTTACTTTTTGTGAAGATTTCTCCGTTCTCTGAAGATGATATACGTTGAAAAAATAGACTCACTGTACGTAAATGATATCTCATGAATGCGGGCTAATGCCTTTGTTTCACTAGGAGGAAACAGACGTAGCATCCCAACTTCTTAGCCTTAAGATGACGTACAATAGCATATCACCCTTGTACTTTCTAAGCAATTTGCATCGGGAAGTGTGTTGCCTCTATTAATTTAAATTTGATGTTTCTATTTTGTAGTCACAATTCGATATCTTTTTTTGATGATTGTTTAGAATATTTGGTTAAAAAAATAATAATAAATCAATGAGCTTGATTAATATATACTTGAGGTTGTTACTATTTTATTGAATAAGAATGGACCAGATGGTTCAACCACAAAGTCATTGATTAGACTAATAATTTGGTGAATCAATCTCTTCTTTAGGTCAATGTCCAAACCAAGTTTTAAAATTGGTTGATATAGCTAATTCTTTTTGTCACACATCTGCATTACATGGGGCTAAAGTATAAGTTTTAGCGTGATTAGCTTATCAATTTAACAATATATTATTTTTATTATAAAATGTAAAATTAAAATTATTTTTATATATTTTCTCTTATGTACATACTTGTAATTTTGCATAATGTTAAGTAAAAGGACTAGAATAAAAAAATAATAATAAATGGTTAATCAGCATAAAAGGCACAAATTTTATAAAATATATATATAAATTTCTAAAAGCAAACCAGTTTGGATAATGTTGAGTCATTGCAGCACATTCTTGTGGTTGGCTTAAGGGAAAGTTGCTTGTTTTTTTTTCCCTCGATATTGGCAATCGTGATATCCTCCAATTAGTTTGCGCATTAAGTCTCTTTTTGAGTAATTTTAATTTTAATAATACAATACACATTTGCCTAGTGCATTTAAAAATTATTTCATAAGTATTGCGAAGAGACTTGCACTCGTAACCTTAATCGTACTTGCTACAGAGACGAGACTTTGAAAAAATGACATTAATGTGGGAATAAATGCTCGAAAAAGCATATTTACATTAATTAGATTTCATTTCTGCACTACATGTGATTTGATATATATTTTATAAATTAAATAACAATTACAATTATTATTTTATTAATTATAAAGTAAATTAAGAATAAATAAAAATTATAAAAATGTAATACACTTTTTTGTAAGAAATTTAAAATAATTATTAATGTAAATATATGAAATTTTATATTTTTAACCTAAGACAAAAATATAATTAAAATTGTCAGTTAAGGAATTTAAAGACTTATCATTTTCTCTTCCCAAATTTACAAAAAAAAAATGAGTTTGTGATTAAAAATTTTGTATTATGCAGCATAATATTAACTATCAATCAACAAATATCTATAAAGATTTTAAGAAAAAAAATTAAATTGAATTGTTAAGAGTTTTTTTAAATAAAAAAATTTGAGAGTAGTTATTTAGAAATAATTATTTGTTTTTTTTAAGAAACAAAATATTAAAAGTAAGATTTTTTTTTAAAAAATGTAAATATAAAAATTTTGAAAAAATCTTAGCATATTTTTTTAGTTAGTTTAGGGAAACTTTGCATGTTTCTTTTTTCTCGATATTGGCGATAATGATATTATCGAATTAGTTTACGCATTGACTAAAATTAAATCTCCTTTTGAGTTTAATTTTAATAATGCATCGTTACATCCACACATTCACCTAATGCATTTAAAAATTATTTCATAGGTGTTACATAGAGATTTGAACCAGTAACCTTCCAGTGAAATCCAGAATGTTTTTGGCACAAAGGCAAGATTTTGAAAAATTGACATTAGTGTGGGGATAAATGCCTGAAAGCAATCCCTTAATGCATAATCCATTTACATCAAATAAATTCTATTCCTTTACTGCAAAGGGTTTAATAAATATTTTGAAATTAAATAATAATTAAAATAACAACTATAATTATTTTTTTGTTTGCCATAAAATAAATTAAAAATAAATACATAAATTAAAAATATGTTTAATGACATAAAATGATTATCTAAAAATAATATAAAATATAAAATATTATATTTTTAAATATATAGACTTAAAAGAAAATTATAATTAAAACTATTAAGTAAAGAATATGAAGATTTATTATTATATTTGTTTAGGTTTGTAGAGAGATAAGTTTGTGAGTAAAAATTTTGTATCATGCAGGATGATCTTGACCATTAACAAATATTTATAAAAATTATGATAAAAATAATTTAAATTGTTAATATATGTTTAGAAAATAAAAAATAATTTAAGAGTAATTATTTTGAGAGTAATATTAAAATAATAATAATAATAATAATAATAAAGAGATATTCAAACTTTTTTTTGAAAAAAAATAAATTGAGAAATTCAAGATTTTTTTTAGGAAAATTAAAAAAATGAGAGTAATTTTTTATTTTTTTATTTTTTAATTTATAAATTAAGTAAAAATTGTTATATAAATAAAAATAATGAAATTATGAAAAGAGAGTCACTTAATTTTTTTTAATTATATATATATATATATTAGATTATCATGATGTGTAAATTTATTATATCTTTTACTAAATATATTTTGTTTGTATTTTATTGAAATAAAAAAATTTAAATTATGAATTTTTTAAAAAACTAAAAAATAAAATTGAGATTTTTTTGAGAAAATAAAATGAAAAAATTTAAATTATTAAAATTTTTCTTAATAAAAAAAGTAAAATTAAAAACTTTTTTTCTTATCTAAAAAATAAAAAAGAATTTATAATTATTTTTTCTTTGTCTAAAAATCATTTATTTTTTATTTTTTTAATAACATTATTTACTTTGCAAGAATTTTAAATATATATAAAAATTATTAATACATATTTAATAAATTATAATATATTTTAAATTACAATGAAATAAATTGAGTAAATTAAATATATATTAAAATTTAAATTTTGTTAAAATATTTTTAAAAAATTACAAATCAACTATTGATTAGAATTTAAATTATTCTTAAAATTAAGTTTTATTAGATTTCTTTTAATTTTAGAGTAACATATATTTACATATAAATTAGTTTCTATGTCCGTGCGATGAATATCTTCAATTTAAGTTATTGAGTGAAGATTTATTAATCATTTTAGGTCGTCAATGTAGCCAGATTTCAATTTTATGAAATCTAGAAAACAAATCATATACGTTGACTAAGAACATTAAGCAATAACATATATTGTGCCATTATGAACTGATGAATAGGAACCAACTACAAATACCATCACTGCAGTATTTTCTTGTTCGCATGGTATAAAAAATTATTTGTATCGATAGCGGCGGAACATTGTAATATTAATTCCAAAAATTATTCGTATTTATAGCACCGGCAACATTGTAATACTAACTTCCAAAATTATTTGTGTGGATTTGAGAAAATTGCGAAACTTCTTTAATTATTGCAAGACACTTTAGACAGAAGCACACGCGAAAAAAGGAACTAATAACGGTGCTTCATAAATTATCTGACTCAGAATAAGTCCACTTGTATATTTATTTATTTGGTGAGGAGTGGTCTGCTCTGTGATGACTCTTTTTTTTTTTTTTTTTTATCTTTGTAATCTACTCAGTCTTATGGAGTCAGGATGAAATATAGCAATTTTGTTACATTATCTCTTTGTATATAATGTTGCACTTGATATATATTAATGTACAATATCAATGCACATCAAATACAGGAAAAGTCAAATAACAAAAAGTAATTTATTTTAAATAAATATTTTCCACTAATCACTTATTTTTTAAGAAACAAATGACCTGTAATTTTTAGTGATATTATACTGTATTTAAATAGATACATATAGATGTATAGATGCGAGAAATTCCACGTGTATCTTGTTTTCTTTGTTTTTTTTTTGGGGACGGGGGTAGAAAAAGCTATCTCGTTTTAATCAATGGTTGCAGTTTGATGAAAGAAAAACCAACGGTAGTAACAATTTTTCAGCCTTGTTTGTCTTTCAACGGTAAGTGTGCGTCGGACGAGACCGAAGCAAATAAATGTCTGGGCAAATTTGGGATATTTGTACGAATTTGAGTAGGTTTTTTTAGCTCACGACGACATACACACACACGAGTGAGGGTGTGAGAGTGGGAAAGAGGAATTCCGCTCAGTCAGCTCCTCACTTTCTTCGCTCATAGAAAACACACACCCAAAAAAAAAAAAACAAAAAATCATATTATCAAGCCCACACCAGAAACTACTAAATATTAAAAAGAAAAAGAAAAAAAAAAACGATCAAAATCGCTCTCTTTTCTCCTCCTTCTCCTTCTCCTTCTCCTTCTTCCACGAAGATCAGATATCGGTACGTTTCCTTCTCTTTCTCTAGCTGTTTTCCATGCCGAATCATTCACTGTTGTTTTTGGTTTTTGTTTTTTTTCTTGTTTTTTTATTCTGTAGCTGCCATAATTTTCGCTATGCGGTAACTCGCCGTTCTCAGTTTCTTCTAGGGTTTTCCATTTCAGTTTTGCGTTTGGTAAAACTGTTTAGGGTTTTGGCTACTCATTCAGCTAACACTTTCTGTATTCAGTTTCTCTCGCTTGGTTTTTATTTTTGTTTTTGCCTAGGGTTTGGTTTCACTGCTGCTAGTTTTGCACATTGTGATCTTGGTTACACACCTTTGCTAAGATACTTTTATTTTTATTTTTAATTAGTGTAGAGTATTTTTTTAGTTTCTTTCATTCTTGATCGTTTGGTTTGATTGGAGTATTAGTAGACTAGTTCTTGATGACATTGCGTTTGTTATGATGTTGTTTCGATTTTCATTTTATTTTTTTGAATGTATGTTTACATTTCTGTTTTGTTTTTGTTTCTGGTGCATCAAGCTTTGGTTTGACACCTAAGTGATCTCGTTTTTATTTATTTATTTATTTTATTAAATTATCTTTTATTTGTTTAGGCTGTGATATAACAGAACATTGACGGTAGACGATCTTGGTGTGCGTGGAAGGTGATTTTTAAAGTTGTGCGAAAATGGCCAATTTGCAACTTACTGGTATTTTGGAGAAGGTATGGTCTAATTTGACCGTTCAATAAATGTGGGTGTTCATGAGTTTAGCTCGTTCTTGCATGGTGTTTTGTTTCATGCTTTGTGTGGGTGTTCAAGCTGTAATTGTCTGATTTGTTTGGACTTTGTTTGCAGATGACAGGTAAGGATAAAGATTACAGATATATGGCAACATCTGATTTGCTGAATGAGTTGAACAAAGAGGGATTCAAAGCTGATAATGATTTGGAGATCAAGTTGGCAAATATTGTCTTACAGCAACTTGATGATGTATCTGGAGATGTCTCTGGATTGGCTGTGAAGTGGTATGCTGTTATGATATGTTGTTTGTTCTTCTGGTTCTATTGCACAGTTAAGTTTTTGATCATGTTGATTTTATAGCTGTGCCTGTCTCTGTCTTCATCCCTGTTTGGTGTTTCCTTTCTCATTTCCCTTTTTCTTCTGGGGGAGGGGTATTTTGTTTTCTCTCTTTGAAGGGAGTGACCTCGATATGTGATGGGTGCCCTTGATAAATACTTAAATGTAAAGAATAAAAGATATCAAGAGGAAGAAGAATATTAAGGTTTAGTTGTGTGGCAAAGCTCCCTGATTTAAAACTTTTAATGTGGTAATGCAGTCTTGCTCCTTTGGTGAAGAAGGTCAGTGAGGTGCGAGTTGTTGAGATGACTGACAAACTGTGTGACAAATTATTAAATGGAAAAGATCAGCATCGTGACATTGCAAGCATAGCTTTGAAGACAATCATTTCTGAAGTCACAACTCCTTCTCTTGCTCATTCAATTCTTGTTGCTCTATCTTCACAGTTGATAAAAGGCATAACCGGTCCTGTGAGTTTACTAAACAAAAACCAATGCTCTGCCATTTTAAAGATTCTTTCCCATAATTTTCTGTTATTCTTTCTCTTCCAGGGTATAAGAACAGAGATAAAATGTGAATGCCTTGATATATTATGTGATGTCCTCCATAAATTTGGAAATTTGATGGCAACCGACCATGAGTTACTCTTGAATGCGCTTTTGTCCCAATTGAATTCCAATCAAGCCAGTGTGAGAAAGAAGACCGTTTCATGTATTGGTAAGGTTAAGTAAGCTGTTGAAGATGAATTATCTTTGTCCATATGTTTGACTCTTGAAGGCATTCTTATCAGTACTGTAAAACTTGCATCTGTCATTGTGGAAAAAAAGAATCTCTGGGTTAATGGTTTGTCTATCACTTATTAGTTGTTTGTTATTTGCTTAACTCTAGTGTTTTGTGCTTTCTTGCCTGTTTCCTTGTGCATTAAATTTGTAGTTATGTATTGTCAATTTGGCATGAGCTTTTTCTATTATAGACTTCCATTGGGCAGGGGAGCCAGTGGGTGTTTTATCTTCTGATTGGTCCTCTTTGATGGTTTCTACATTTGTTTGAATTACGATGGTAGGCCCTTTGTAACAAACCAATTTTATGAAGTGTGTATACTGCAATCCTCCTTAGTTCCAAGGACGTCGACAATTTTGACGAGTTTGGAATGGCTGTTTTGGCCTGCAAATTAAGCCAGATACTAATTGATCTATCAAAAATTTAAAGATTTGGTTTAACACTTTCTTTGGCTTTCAGCATCCCTGGCCTCAAGCTTATCAGATGATTTATTGGCAAAAGCAACAATTCAAGTGGTTCAAAATTTGAGAAGTAAGGATGTCAAACCTGAGATGACTCGTACGAACATTCAACTCATTGGTGCTTTAAGGTAAGCTATGCTTGTGTGCGTAAAATATGTTTTTCATTTTCCTTTTTTTTTTTGTGTTTGTTTTCTGAATAAGAAACTGAACATGGAAGTGAAAATGATGTCCACAGTTTAAATGTAAAACATCTACTATCCTTAATGTTTAGTTGGAAAAAGGAAGTAGGGAGGGCTTTAATTATTTATTTTTGAATTACGATAGTCTGGCCTACGCTTGGTTATTCTTTAGGGCTGATTATTTTAATGTCATACATTTTGATGATGTGGTGCTTTAGCCGTGCTGTGGGATACCGGTTTGGAGCCCATCTTGGAGACACTGTGCCAGTGTTAATTAATTACTGCACAAGTGTATCAGAGAATGATGAGGAGCTACGTGAATATAGTTTGCAGGTGCCATAAATTTCACACCTTTCCTTTATCTCTTATCATAGATTCACCTAATTTCTTTATGATATGCATGCCTTCCTTTCTCATCTGTTTTGTTTTAATCACAGGCACTGGAAAGCTTTCTTCTTAGGTGCCCTCGGGATATTACTTCTTATTGTGATGAAATTCTTCATCTTAGTTTGGAATACTTAAGTTATGATCCAAATTTTACCGACAACATGGAAGAAGATACCGATGATGAGAGTCATGAGGAGGAGGAAGATGAGTATGTTTACTATTATGAAAGGTATAGTGCATAATGCATTGGCCTGATAAACTGGTTACTTATCTTCATGCCTTTGCTGTATTGTAGTGAGAGTGCAAATGAGTATACTGATGATGAGGATGTCAGCTGGAAAGTCCGAAGAGCAGCAGCTAAATCCTTAGCAGCATTAATTGTTTCTCGTCCTGAACTGCTTACAAAGCTATACGAAGAGGTATATCTTTACTACATTGTGAATCAATCTGCTAGGGAAAATATAAGAATCCATCTCCTTGTGTCGATATATTGATCTCTAAATGTCATGCCATGGGGTGCCTTGGTTGAACATCTTCTTTGTCTCGTAACCAGTAAAAAAAAAAGAAAACCTTGTAGGTGGTTGATTAAAAATGTACTTTTATTGCTTTTGGCAGACAAGGTTTTACTGCAGTAATGTCTTGAATTTCCAAATTTCCTTGATTTTGTTATATTCTTTTCTTGTGTATCTTGTTGAAATATTGAATTCTAAATTTTTGCAGGCCTGCCCAAAGTTAATTGATAGATTTAAAGAAAGGGAAGAGAATGTTAAGGTATGCCTTGGTTAATTAGTCTGACATAGATCCATCTGGTTGCTCTTCTGATTTCAATTGTGGTGCAGATGGATGTATTTAATACTTTCATTGAGCTATTGCGTCAAACCGGAAATGTTGCAAAAGGGCAGATTGACATAAATGAATCAAGGCAGGTTTCTGTTTGTTATCACATTGTGTCTTGTTTTTATTTTACCTCAGTTCTGTTATATGTTTGATGGAAAATTTCCTTTTTTCTTGTATGACTTTCACATGGTAACATTCAAGAAGTTCTTCCTTTCTTCAAGGGTTTTTGTTCTCTTCTTGTGCTTCTTACAGCATTTTATTGTTTTGTTAATACTTTCTTGTTCCATGATGGAGAATTGACTTGTGTACCAACTCCAGGAGCTTATGAAGAAATAGTGATTGGCAAGTACATTGATGAGTGGAAGAGTGTTGCTGCTTATTTGCAGCCTTGCAACCCTTTACCATACTTCTCCATATTGTTTTATTTTGGTTCAAATGATTGTATCATTTGGCTGTCTTAATTTATTTACTCATTCCCCTGATGATTCTCTGTATTGAGATTTGGCCACCATAGTATTGTGGTAGAGGAAACTTTGTATCTGTAGGCTAAGGTAGTCCCTCAAATGATGAGTCAGTTCAACAACTTTCTTCACACATAGTGAATGTGATGTTTACTTTTGTTATATCTTCTCCTCTTACGCCATCTCTTCTCCTTCTGTATCATGATTATACTTAAAATGCACAATTTGAGATACTTAATGTGAAAACATTATGAGTGAATGATGTCTATGTCCTATGTGGTAAGTCAAATCAATTGAAACATGACATGAGAATTAAATACTATGCGGTGTACAGAACCTGAGACTCAATTTATATAAATTATCTGTCCAGTAGATTAAGCATCAACTGGGTCTATCCAATAATTGATGCTTAACGTGTCTATATGTGTTATTACGTGACTAATTGGGTTATTTTCTTTATGCATAGTTTATTTCTTTATGTTGTGGTTTCATTCAAACTATGAACTTATGTTGTGCAGCCCAAGATGGTTACTGGAGCAAGAAGTGCCAAAGATTGTTAAATCTATAAATAGGCAGTTACGTGAGAAGTCTATCAAGATAAAGGTAAAATAACTGCTGATATACATTGTGGACTGATTGTCTTATATTTATTATAAGTTACCTTTCTCTTTTTGTCTGCAGGTTGGTGCATTTTCTGTTCTCAAAGAACTTGTGGTCGTCTTGCCAGATTGTCTTGCGGAACACATTGGTTCACTAATTCCAGGAATTGAGAAGGCATTGTACGTAAGTAATCTTGCTCTAAGTGCATCATGATTTTACCATCCTTTCAACTGTTATGTTTATCTGGTTTTCTTTTTATATTTCTCATGTTCTTTTTGCTACATTTTTCCTCAGGACAAATCTTCCACTTCCAATTTGAAGATCGAAGCTCTTATATTTACAAGATTGGTGTTAGCTTCACATTCACCTTCTGTCTTCCACCCCTATATTGAGGTAATATGCAGTTCTGCTCTCTTAATGTCTACCTTTCATTATGGATGCTATGTCATATCTACAAATTTTTTCCTAAACCCTTGTAGTAGCACTTTCTGTTAGCTCATGGATCACTAGATGGTTACACTCCCCACACTGTTTGAAATTAGAAGTTCCTATTGAGGTCTCTCTTTTTTAGTTGGAGGAGGTAGTCTGTGCTGATTTTCTACTGCTAGATAATTCCTTTTTTTCTTTTGGTTTTGATATATCACTAGATAACTTTGAGAAAGAAAGGGAAATATTTGGTGAATTGATGCTTTTTATTCAAGAGGGATTGTGCACATTATGACTGGGAATGTGTGCAGAGGACTTTGTAGGATATCAGGTGCAGTATGGCTGGGTTTTCTGATTTTGACAACCTTGGCCTTCGCCAGATTAGCAAGAGTTTTGTTCCCCCTCCCTAATATTAGCAGGTGAAAAATGCTTTGTCACTGTGCAACTTGAAAGCATGGATACACTCATTATCTAGTTGCAACAAATCTTGATCTATGGAGATGTAGCATGTTGTACCATAATTGGCTCTTGGAGGTAATGGATCACATCTTATTGAACAGAAAGAGTAAGGTATAATGATGGTTGAGATATATATGAATTATTTGTGATAAAAGCTGTTAGATTGATGATTTTTTTTTTGGTCAAAGTTAGATTGATGATTAATTGCTTGTCAATGTCACAATTTTTCTGGTTGATAGTTTATTTCATAAGAATCTTTTTTATGATTCACAACTCAAAAGTGCTCAAAGAACAACAAATTTGCATTTTGCCTTGGGGATACAGGATGAAGGCTAGAATTAAAGTATAAAATTGTTTGAACGGTGTCAAGATTTGGTTGTCTCTATAATTGAAGGATTTTCTTCTGTCGGTTGCAGGCTCTCCTGAATCCGGTATTATCTGCTATTGGTGAGCGTTATTACAAGGTCACAGCTGAGGCATTAAGAGTGTGTGGGGAGCTTGTACGTGTTGTGCGCCCAAATATTCAGGTAAATGGTTTTGGAGTCTCTTGTAGCCTAAGTTATTAAATCACTTTGTTGAGAACTTGTATGGTTTTCTGATTTAGGTTATTGGTTTTGACTTCACACCTTTTGTTAATCCAATATATGATGCCATAATGTCACGCCTGACAAACCAAGATCAAGACCAGGTTAGTGTAATTGCTTCTTAAATTTCTTGGTGTACTAATATTCATTCCCTTGTGTAAACTGTTTTTGTCTGGTTGCATGTTTCTTTTCTCCAGGAGGTGAAAGAATGTGCTATTTCTTGTATGGGACTTGTCATTTCAACATTTGGTGACAACCTTGGGGCAGAATTACCTGTATGCCTCCCCATACTTGTTGATCGGATGGGGAATGAGATCACACGGCTTACAGCTGTGAAGGTCAGTATTGTAGAGACTGTCCATGTGATTGTCCTTGGTATTGGGGTCCTGGTAATGTGCACATGCCTGTTTATGGTGATATTACTTGATCTTCGTTTAGAAAGCTATGTCTGTGTCCCTGTTAGTTTGAAATGTGTTTTGCTCAATCCTATGAGTTTCTGAAGCCAGGCTTTTGCTGTCATCGCTGGTTCTCCCCTTCGGGTTGATTTATCATGTGCTTTGGACCATGTGATTTCAGAGTTGACTGCGTTCCTCCGAAAGGTATCAAAGTTCATCTCACCATCAGTTTGATGACTTAAATAAATTTAGTGTCCCAAGAATATATGCATTTGAAATCTGAGCTCTGCTTGCTTGTTTTGTTGAATAGGCTAATCGGGCTTTAAGGCAGGCAACATTGGGGACGTTAAATTCCCTACTTCTTGTTTATGGCAATCAGATTAGTTCATCTGCTTTCGAAGTCATTATTGTGGAACTTTCAACTTTGATAAGGTTTTCCATCTTGACTTTATTCTCTTGGTGGCTTTTTCAGTTTGGGATTGTTGCTGGCTATGTGGTTATATTCAAAATTCTGACCATCAAGCTGTGTTGTTTTGTTAGTGATTCAGATTTGCATATGACAGCTCTTGCCCTGGAACTATGCTGCACCTTGATGGCTGACAGGAGATCAAGTGAAAATGTTGGTTCAGCTTTTAGAAACAAAGTTCTTCCACAGGCACTAACATTAATTAAAAGCTCACTGCTACAGGGTCAAGCCCTTTTGGTAACCCCACAGCTTCTACTGAAGATCATATATTGTGGGTTAAATATATGCTTCATTTTGAGTCTATTTTGTTGGATATTGCAGGCTTTGCAAAACTTTTTTGCAGCTTTAGTCTATTCTGCAAATACGAGTTTTGACAGTATACTGGATTCCCTTCTTTCAAGTGCTAAACCATCTCCCCAGTCTGGCGGTGTTGCAAAACAGGCTTTGTATTCAATAGCTCAATGTGTGGCTGTTCTTTGCCTTGCTGCTGGGGATCAGAAATGTTCATCTACAGTGAAAATGCTTGCTGAGATTCTTAAAGATGACAGCAGTACCAACTCGGTAGGTCTCCTGCCTAGTGAAATTTTTATCAAATGCCTTGCACTGATAGGCAGCTTCTCTCTCTCTCTCTCTCTCTCTCTCTCTCTCTCATATACACATGCCCAGTCTGCATGTGCACGTGCATCCCTAGATTATAGTGCAAATATATTATTTCATTTTTGCTTTTTAGGCTAAGCAGCACCTTGCCTTGCTATGTCTGGGGGAGATTGGAAGAAGGAAAGATCTAAGCTCACATGCAAATATAGAAACCATTATTATTGAATCCTTTCAATCTCCTTTTGAAGAAATAAAGTCTGCTGCTTCTTATGCTCTTGGCAATATTGCTGTTGGTAATCTACCCAAGTATCTACCTTTTATCCTGGACCAGATAGATAACCAGCAGAAAAAACAATATCTCTTGCTTCATTCACTCAAGGAGGTGAGATTTCTTGATACAGGAATCCTATATTAAAACTGATGCTATCTTTTTAAACAATGCATCTGCTTGCATTCCTGACATCCTTATCAACCAGGTCATAGTAAGACAATCTGTAGATAAAGCAGAGTTTCAGGATTCTAGTGTTGAGAAGATACTTAAATTGCTATTCAATCATTGTGAGAGTGAGGAAGAAGGTGTCCGAAATGTTGTAGCTGAGTGCCTGGGTAAAATTGCCCTTATTGAACCTTCAAAACTTGTTCCTGCTCTGAAGGTATCTGACTTCAACAAGTGACTGGCACTTTGCAATCCTTAAAAATTCTTAGCATGTAATTATTTCACGTATTTTTATTGTTATCTGAATTTCCTTTAGGTGAGGACTACCAGTCCAGCTGCATTCACCCGAGCAACAGTGGTGATTGCCATAAAATATTCTATAGTTGAGCGGCCGGAGAAGATAGATGAGATTATATATCCTGAGATTTCGTCATTTCTTATGCTTATCTGGGACCATGACAGGGTAAAATTTTTTGATACTCCAATGCACAAGTATTTTAATGTTTTTTTTTCTTTGATTGTTGCGTATGGTGGGCTAATTTGTTTGAACACAATGTCATCATTTCAATATGGTTTGCAGCATGTTAGGCGTGCAGCGGTGTTGGCCTTGAGCACTTTTGCTCACAACAAGCCTAATCTTATAAAGGGACTTCTTCCGGAATTGCTGCCACTTCTCTATGATCAAACAATTGTGAAGGTGAATTTGAAGACTTGGAGTTTTTAAGATGAAAATTTCATCTGGTTTGGTGTATATGTTGTC
This sequence comes from Bruguiera gymnorhiza, assembly GCA_020883675.1. NCBI lineage: Eukaryota > Viridiplantae > Streptophyta > Magnoliopsida > Malpighiales > Rhizophoraceae > Bruguiera > Bruguiera gymnorhiza. The sequence continues at coordinate 3,583,965 of JAIRCJ010001048.1, forward strand.
TATGCAATGCTCTATGGCTACTCTTGTCTTCTATCTCACTTTAGTGTATTGCCATGTACTGCCTCGCCCTTTGATGTTTTGCCACATCATTATGATTTTAGCGTAACATGAGATTCTTGTGGTTGAGATCTTCCTATATTACCAATGTGTTGGAACTCTTGTTTGTTTTTCATTCGTCATGTTTCATCCATAACTTGTTATATATCCTGGTGTTCTTTGCTTGTTGATGTTATCTGTATTGTATTTTTTTTTTAATTGAATGGGTGTTTTATTTGTGTTGTTGAATTTCTATTTCAATGATTAATGGTTTAATGATTGCCTATTTTAAGCTTGTTTTATTCAGCTGCATCCTGTTAAGTGAATCATCTTCTAATATATAAAGGTAATTTTGCACTGAGATTAAGATATATGGACTATGAACTTTGGTAACAAATTAAGTATAAACTATGGAATACTTGATTGAGGAGAAAACCACATTAGTTAAATGTATAGACAAGTTGTTCTCTAACCTTTGGACTCAAGTAATCTTTAGTCGTTCAAAGTTACCATAGTGAACAGAATTTCAGGAATGTGCTGTGGTGTGTGATAGTTTCTAGTACTTTGACAATTATTATCTCTCTCATTATTTTTCTTGTCTCTGATTGATTTCACTAGTTAGTTTTCTTTATGTATTCAACTATCCGCGTCAGAGTTGATGTTGATTGAAGTTTGTGGAACTTGTTCTTGTTGTGAACATGCCTGTTTTGTTTGCATCTGTTTTTACGGTAATGATGTTGGTGATTCTTTTTTGATGACGAGGAACCATTTAAGGCCATACCCTGGGGTTGTAAGCATGACATTAGTTACAGTTTTACCTGTATATGATCCTCTGTCGATTTTTCTGATTTAAATGCCCTGTTGTTGCAGCAAGAGTTAATACGGACAGTTGATCTCGGGCCTTTCAAGCATATTGTAGATGATGGGCTTGAATTGAGGAAAGCAGCTTTTGAATGTGTTGACACATTACTGGACAGTTGTCTTGATCAAGTGAACCCATCATCATTCATTGTTCCTTACCTGAAGTCTGGATTGGAAGGTAAGTGTTGAATATCTTTCTCCTGAACTCTAACAGTGGTTTTGTTAACAAATTTTTGTAGCCTTTGCATGGGGAAAGTGATGTATTTTCTAGTCCTTATTTTTTTCTTCTTCGATTTTATTTTTCCACTAGAAATAGGATTCACTGAGTTTTTATCTTTCCATTTGGATAATTGAGGACACCTCTGTTTCTTGTTCTTTGCAGCCCTTTTATCCATGAATGATCTGTTTCTTGAAATGATTATCCTTGAGAGTTTATTTTCCTATCGTCCCCCCATCAATCCTTCAAAAGATGCATCTAGTTAATATTTATTCATTATGACGTGGATAAATCTGGCAGAGTATTCTAGGTTCAGTTAACCAAAGTAAATAATCAGAAACAGATCATTCAGTCTCACTTTGGAAACATATGTTTAACCATTCAGTTGTATTTTGTTTTGGTTGTTAACCAAATCTAACATGCAATACCCATATGGAAAGAGCCCAGGATCAGTGAATCTTTAAGGCAGGTCTGTAACAGGGCCTGCTAAGTGCTGCCTATGGTGTAGTATGAACCATTATGGACATAAGGCTACCCCAGATATTACATGGACTTTAAATCTGGAGTTAATCCACAAATGGGATGTTGAAGAGGGTGCTATCTGGGACTGTATAAACATAACTTCGCTGTGTATCTCTTACTTCATTACCCACGCCTTTGTGTCTGTTCTGTGGGCTTCTCTGTAATAGGGTCTTGATTATTCAATGTGGAATTGAAAGTTTCAGCAAAATATCACACTATTGCCTGAGGGTTGTTGTGATCATTTGGTTTGGGGGATATATTGGGATCTGAAGCCAACCATTAACTGTCAGCTTGAGATTTTGTGCAATCCAAGCAAACAAAATTATCTTGTTTACTGATCAGATTTGTCAGTTTGGACTGGTGTTGTCTTTATTTATTTTAAAGTGCCTTAAAGTCTGGTATTCATGCTTATACAAAAATTTAGACTTTTGATATATGAATGTTACTGCATACAATCAAAAGTGCGCATCATGGTTTTTGTTTCCTTTGACAATTGTTGATTGCTAACTGGCTGGTTTTCTGTATTTTCCAGATCATTACGATGTTAAAATGCCTTGTCATCTTATCCTATCAAAACTTGCAGATAAATGCCCATCTGCTGTATTGGCAGGTCAGTAAATTAGGTTTCCTTCCTGGAGTCTTCTAGCTGTTCCGGATTTTCTTACTTTTGCTTATTTTAACCTTTAGTGTTGGACTCCTTGGTGGACCCTCTCCAAAAAACTATAAATTTTAAGCTGAAGCATGACGCTGTCAAGCAAGAAGTTGATCGCAATGAAGACATGATTCGCAGTGCTCTTCGAGCAATTGCAGCCTTGAATCACATAAGGTTTGGCTTCCATACTCTGTAAATAGAACTATACTCCACAACATTATATCATATTTTTGAGGTCCCAGTGGAACAACAAAATTGTTGTATGTTGAATAAGGAAAACACGCATGCGCACACACACACACACACACACACACAAAAAGGAGCTTCCCTGTCCCACATTTATGGTGCACTGGTAGGGACACTGAGCTAGGAGCTAAGAGGTTCCAGCTTCAAAGTTCTAGTGGCTCCATATTACAAATATTGCTCTCTAGGCCTCTGTTGTACCGCAAGAAAAAAAAGAAAGAAAAAAGAGAAGAAGGAAACAGAAACAGAAACAGAAAGCAGCTCACTTGGGATGGAGAAACGTATGAACATGAAGAATGTCATGCCATGAAATTATTGTCTTAAAAAGTGGTCTATCATACTGATTTCTAATGACTATTTTCTTAATGTTTTAGTGGAGTGGATTGCAGTCACAAATTCAAAAGCCTTATGAATGAGATTTCAAAGACGCCAGCACTTCGGGACAAATATTATTCCATCCGGAACGAGTGATGGACATGCGCCTGGCTGCTGAGTTGTTGTATCCCAAGCCACCAAATCGGAGAGAAGAAACTGTGTTTGATGCCTGCTATGCAAGGTGTCTTCTTGGTTGAAAAAACTATCAAAGAAAAGCCAACGTTTACTAACCCCAGTTAGAGATTAATCTGGAGGTGAACTAGTGAAAAATCTTGGTAGAGAAATTTTACAGGAAAGTACCCCAAGACGTGTGTGCTCCCATCGCAGGAACGTTGGCACAGATTTTTATGTACAGGGTCAATCAAATATTTCACCCTCTTTGAGGCCGCATGGTTTCGTCAGTCAGCTCCAATTTTTAGATCAGTCCCAATGTATTTTTCTTCACGTCTGATCAGAGGCCATAGATAGGCTTGCTCGACCGTAGAATTGGTTATTGGTTAAATGATATAATTGACAGAATTGGCATGTCTTTTTTAAAGTTCAGGCTCGATTTCCTCATTGCAGTTGCTAACCTGGAAGACATGGTGTCGATTCAAATTTTAGTTTTAGCTTTACTCGATGGCGCGTGCATGCATCGTCTTTCCAGAAACCAGAAGAAAAAAAAAAAAAAAAACTGCGTTATGTTTTAATTCTGGCTATTCATGAAATGGACTTCAACAAAAGAATGAATAACGTTAGGTAAAACCTGGGAAGATTAGGGTTGATGCGAGAAATTAACAAACGGAATCAAATTCTACGCATGGACTGCATTCATTCGTAATAGGACACCAGGGTTGGTCTAGCTTTATTTGTCAAGTTTCTTTTCAATTTTATGTTCTCCGCAACTGTTATTCGAGAGGTCACACCCGAAAGTTCAATGATTCTGCAGAAACAAATTTAGTGAAGTTGTATAGAAGGCCAAAAATGGCTAGTAAAATGATATAAAATAAACAAATATAATTTCCATTTGTTTTTCGGTAAGCAACTTCTCTAATTGTTTACAATTAATTTTTGTTTCTTTTTGTTCTTATATTTTCTGTTTGTTAATTTGGTGTTGTTTATTGTTTGTTTTTATTTTTTATTTTTTATAATTAACAACTATTTTATTATTTAAAAAATATAAAATTTATTACTAATAAATTATATGCATTATATTATAAAAAAATTATATATCAGAAAATTTATAACTTTTATGAATCACAATAATAACAATTTTAATATAAATATTAGTATTAATTATCATATTGTTGTTATAAAGTTTTGTAATTTCATCTCAAATTCAATTTATAATATTAACCGCCTTACAACTCTTTAAAGTATTATTGTCATTATTTTTTTCGACGGTGGGAGAGGAGGGATATTTTCGTAAAAGACTAAAAAAAATTTTCTTAAAAGACTAAACCAAAAAAAAATCTTCGTGGGAGGAGGCTATATATATAATATAAAGTTATTTCGTTTGTTCTTGTACATTCGTAATATCAGATGCAAAAATCCCCAACTCAGGAGTGGAAACCCTAGAAGTTTAATCAATCCATTTGCAATCAAATTAAATATAAACCATAATAAGTTAGAAAAATTTTAAAAATTTTAAAAAATAAAAAATGCAAGGAGGAGGAGAAGAAGTAAGCATCGAGGAGCTGGCTTCCAATCTAGCCACCTACAGAGAACAGCTTTACCAGGTTATTACTAACCCTTCTTTTTGTTTAATTTTTTTTCCAATTTTCTCTGCTTATTTCCAGAATAGCGGTTTGATAATTTTTAAATTTCGTGGTGCGATTTTGTTTTTCTATATTCTAGATTTAAGTTCTTCTTCTCTCTGACAGTTCGTTTGAATTCTTTGTTTTCTCTCGGTTCAATTATGCGAATAAGGCTTTCGGTCTTCTTCGTTATGTTTTTTTTTTTTTTATTTTAAATTTTCCAATGCAATTCGAAGTCCCACATCATTTTGCGTTTCTCTGTGGATTTTGGGGTTTGGCCATGGCCACGTCTAGGTGCTCGGAAACTAGAGGGAATTGTGGAAAGGAATTAATTAAGAGAGTGAATTAAATTGATGAGAAAGTGAATATTTCTGTTTTCTTTTTTCTTTTTTTTTTTTTGGTTAAAAAAATTCTGTTAATTTACGTTCATGTATATTACTGGGCGGTCCTTACACAACAAGTAAATTTTTATGTTGCAATGTTTTGATATTTAGATGTGTGTTATTAAAAATTCTACAATTTGAGCGCCTAGATGGTATCACCCAACAGATAATTGTATGGTATGCAGTTAATGGTTTCATCTTGTCATGGTGGGAAATTTCTTTTAGGTAGTAACTGAAGTTAGGATCTCAGTTTCTATCATTCCAGCTTCAGGTGTTTTAATTTCCTCTGCATTGCATATAAAATTTAGTCCTGGTTACTGTGAGACATACTTGTGATTCTTCTTTCAAAAGTTCTTTGAGTATAGATATTAATTAAAAAAAAAAAAAAAAGCTTATTGTACCTTATGGTCAAGGACAAAATATGAATGCAAGCCATTATAACCCATTGGCAAGGTCAGCACTCATCTTTGGAAAAATCGGTACATTCTTAATGATGCTTAAATGCCTGTGAGAATTCCTAAATTGTATGTATTTGTTTAAATGGATTGATTTGTTGATTATTCATGGGGATCCTTTTATTGAAGAATTAAATTTAAAAAGCAACATTAAAATATATAATTGAGAATGATAGCGGTGAAATCTCTTGCTATTGTCTCCTTAACTTTATGGCTGTGATATGAGATATTTCGTGTATACTTTATCCATGCATATTAGTGTACCTTATGATAAAACAATTTCTATGCAGAATGCTGGATTCATGTAAAATAACACTTTGTTTTGTGTTCTCTGAAAACAAGATTTCCTAGACAATTTTTAACTCATTTGAGATTCTCTCTCTCTCCCCCCTCCCTGGTCCTTATTGGTGCATGACATAATTATCTATTTACATTATGGATTATAGATAGATATATTCACTGTTAGATCTTATGTGTAAGTTTTTCTTTCTGCTTGTGAATCAGGTGAGGCAGCTTTTGGTTGATGATCCTGGAAACTCCGAATATGTGGACATGGAGAAGGAGCTCACTGAGGTGGCCATTTTTATTATTGTTCCATTTAGTTTATATATTTATCTTTTGTCACCTTTTTCCTTGAATTTATTCATTTTATATTACGGGAATTGTTGTCTTTCTATTTGAGTCCATCCTAACAGTTGCTGTTACAACGTATTCTTCTTGACCCAATACATAAGCTTGTTCCTATCTGTAAAGATCACTGGCTCAATTATAGGTCTTACTCTTTGGGTTCAGGGTAGATTTGCCATTTTAGTGTCCGCAATTTTGATGCATTTCTTCTTTTTATCTCTTCGTCCTATCTCTTGAAGGAATCAACATGTTGCTCAAACAAGCAACATTAATTAGCTGCTAATGGCTCCCGTGGAGATTTGTTTTCATTTCAGGGTTGAAAAGGTGAGGGTGGTTTTTATGCTAAATAAAGTTAATGCACTCTGGAAGTAGGAATTCCGTGGAGAATTCTTGGAAAAAGAAAATTGTTCGAGCTATTTGTGAAAACTTAGAACTTCATCAGGATACACATCATCTCTATCTTGGTTCATTTGCAGGTGTCCTTTGTAGCGTGGTGGCCAGCCTGCTTCTCTTCCTCACCTGATTTGAGATGTTCACACTGAGTTTCTAAGTTCGAATTTTAAAGATGATTGCGATTTATGATCTCAAAGATTGTGTTTCTTTTTGTTATTTATTTTAGAGTTTGCTAACATTGTGGAGATGCAGGTGATTGCACTTACAGAAGAGCTCCTTGCAACTGCAAAGCAGAATGAGACTGCTGGATCAGCTATTGGTACAGGAACTAGCACGTCTCCTAGTTTCCCTAGACCCAAGGTATAGAAACCATTGACTATGCCTTTTTTGGTTTGGATGTCCTTATGTGAAAATGGAAAAACACATAAAAATAGTAACAATATTTATAAATTTTTGCATTGACAAATGTCAGGTCCTGATTAGATACCATTTTTTCCCAAGCAGGAATCAGCCGTCATATCTGAGCAAGGTGAGAAATTTCCTGTTGGTGCTAAAGTTCAAGCTGTATGGAGTGAAGATGGGGAATGGTATGTTACAAACACAAAAAGATTCAACATTTTAGTCAACCACTGTCTATGTCCTTCTGTTCACTTTAGCTTCTTTATTCTTGCTGTCTTTGATTTGATTAGCTATGTGTTTAGGTATGATGCAACAATTGAGGCTCATACCCCAAATGGGTATTATGTTACCTATGATGGATGGGGGAACAAGGAAGAGGTTTGTTGTTTTTCTTGCTTTACTGTTTAGCAGTTATATCCTGCAGTGAGAATGTATTGTTACACTTACATGCTATTCAGCTTGGAGTATTTTCCTCTGTAATTGTGTTGGGAATAGGCTATGGATTGATCAAGTTGTTTTTGTTATTGAATCAAGTGATCACATTATTAGATTAGTTCAGTTGATCATACGAATGGGTCTCAGATGGCTGTAATGTCAGATATTACTAAGATAAGGGCAGTAATGGTGTCAAGTTGAAAGAATAGAACTTGGCTCTTTTTGAATTAATTCATAAAAAGGAGTCGTATATTTGCTTGTTACTGTTTTACCACTGATATTCTTAAGCAAAACATTAATTTCAATGGAGTTGTTGTTATTCAGTTATTTTATATTTCAATGGTATGATTTCAGAGGATTGAAATGATAAGGTTTTTAGAATTTATAATTCTACAGCTCATTTACCAGCTAAAAAAGACACATAAAACAAAGATTCTTAGAAAAAGCTGCAAAATTGCCGAGTGCAAAAAGGAGTCTTGATAAAAATGAGAATGTTGATAACCACCCATGGTTAGCCTAGTGATAATGGTGAACTTAGGATAGTCTTTGGTTCAAATATTCCTAAGTGCATTCCATGTTTCAAGTGTAGAGCTGTGGTGGTAGGATGTTGTGCTAGCAACCCTGAGGTTTACCTGAAAGAGAGTCCTTGTCATAAAAAAAAAAGAGAGTGCTGATATTTGAAGATGAAAATCTGTTTTTGCAGTATATAGGCAATGATCTCATTTTCCTTTTTTTTTCCTCATGTTTTATACCAGATAGTCTGTTACTGACAGTCTCTAATGCCAGGTGGATCCCGACAACGTACGGCCTATGGAATTCAATGCTTTATTAGAAGCTGAAAAAGTTGCTGAAGCCACAAAACAAGCTATCAAACAGAAGATTGCCCAAGCTGCTTCATTGGACTTTCAATCAAGAAGTTTACCAGCCAAGCTTCGTATTGAACCTGATGACCCAGAGGATGTGGTAGGCATTTGCTTTTATTTTCTTGATAGGGCTAATCGATTTGTATGGGTGCTGCCACTTTTCCAATGGTTAATGGTGTCCACATTTATGTAATTGGAATTGACTAAATCCACCTCTTGATCATTCCTGCTGTTTCCTGGCTGTGGAACCTAAAGAGTTTTTCAACTCTCTACCTCAGCTGAACATGAATTGAATACTAGGGTTTTCTTTCTCCTTTTTGAATTTAATACTGTAAATGATGCCCATTTCCTTGTCCAGTCATTATCCAATTATTGCTTCATTTTTTTGGGTAGTTATTCACAAATTCTAACTGAACAGTAGGGTCCTATAATTATCTCATGCTTCCATTACTAAGCATTTCTTTTTGCATTCACATGCAAGTTTTTGTTTGCGATAGTGATGACCTTGCTAAAAATAACATTTACAGAAAACTGCCAAGCGTAAGAAGATACATGCTTTTAAGTCAAAGGTCCGGTTAGAGCAACTTGAAGTCGCACAAAACAAGCGACAGAATGCATGGCAGCAGTTCCAGACATCAAAAGGCAAGACTAAGAAGGTACACACTTATACAATACAAGGAGCTTTATAAGCATTTCTTAATCGACAATTAAATATACTGTTTGCCAAGCTCAAACTGAACTTCGAGTGCCATTTGGATGAGCTAAAGGGTGGTGTTTTCCTATTCTTGCTACATTGAGACTAAACACTCGGTATGCTGATGTCATAATGATAATGGTGCCAACCAATGTTATCTGGAACTAAATAGTCAACAAGCACCGTCTATCAGCACTGTTAGCCTTTTATTTTCTTTTAGCAATACACAGTGTCAGTTAGGTTACTCACCAGGCAGTTTGGTTGCTATTACATGGCAGAAACTGGGATGTGATATTACCCATTGGGGGCACAGAGTTTTGCTTTTCATTTATAAATTACATCATACAACAGAAATGGTGAAGAAGATTGAAACAATTAGTTTCTTTTTGAAATATGAATTCTTATGTTTTGATATGTAATTTCGTTTCTCCCAGATTGGTTTCTTCTCAGGGCGCAAGCGGGAAAGCATTTTCAAGTCTCCTGATGATCCATATGGTAAGGTTGGTGTCACGGGAAGTGGAAAGGGCTTGACAGAGTTCCAGAAGAGGGAAAAGCACTTGCATCTCAAGGGTGCAAATGTTGAGACAACCGATGATTAGGCTACTTAATCTTCTTACAAACCCTTGCTCTGTTATTCGTACCTTTATGATCAACGGTTTAAGTAGCGAGGATAGTGATCAAAGAATAGTCACCTTGCCTAGAGTTTGTTGATGCCAGGTGCATTTTATGCCCCGTGACGGTTCATTTTATGTGAAACCGGTTAGATGTGTTTCATCTTGCAATCTTCGTTGTAAAGGATTTCACCACTATATTTGTTAATGGAAGATTTTCATCTGTTGGTCTTTACTAGAGAGGTATTAGTGTCGGCCTGTCTGTGCAACTGATATACACTTTGTATTCCAGTAAAAATGTTAGCCAGGTCCTGGCTTGACGTGGGACAGAAAGGCTTCGAAGCATTCCTTAAGCATCATAAGCATGAACTATACCATCAGTGTAAAGTGGGTGAGCGTGGAGCAGAGCTTCCGTATTCTCGCAGTTGTCTTGGGTACAACGACAATCGGCAAAACTGCACGTGTGTTTTGGTGAAATCGTAGAAGTTTTACGTATAATAAACTAACGGTTGTGTTCTTATTGTCCGAGATTGGATTATTGAGGAAGTAACTGGTTGTGCTTGTGGTTCCCATGAGGATGGTCTGCTTTTTACTGGCTCAAAGAGGTAAAGTTTATACAATGTGCAGAAGTTGTTCTCCGATGTCACTCGACCAGGAAAAATAAAAAAAAGAAGAAAAAAACCCCTCGCTGTACATAGAAGCAATTTGGCATTCACAGGAGGACAAAGGGCGTCTTCAATAATAGTGATAATAATAAAAAAAAATAATTATTAATATTTTTTAAGTAGTTTTAAAAATAATAAATTCAAATAAACAAGATTATGTTTATTATTATTCTCGGGACCCCTTTTCTTGTCATGGTAAAACAAGCCACATGATCCAATCCACAACCAAAAGGATGGAACTCCATTCCTCGTGAGAAAATTCGGCTCGGTGGTGGGGGGTCGGGGGCCATGCCTGTCTTTTAGGCAACATTCTCATTGACTTTTTAGCCAGCGGTGTAAACAATAGACAGAGATTAGCCGTGGAAGACTGCAAGAGGGGGAAGGGGGGGGCCCTCGTCCAACATCAGAACATGTTTGAGGCATGTCTGCAGTGAACTGGCAGGTGATTTGCCTGAGAAACAATAAGATGGGAACTTCTCCAGTGCATCTTCTATTGGGGTCCTCCCTCGTCTTCTCCCATTATGTCTGATGTCACTTCTTGCCTTTTTGACTTTACTAAGAGGCTTTCATTATGTTCCATCTATATGCATCACATCATAGCAGTTAGATTGCTCAAATTTCCTTTTTCTGAAGCAATAAAGCAATAGATTATTCTTTTTTCGTAGTTCAAAAAGAAGGGGATGAGGTCCCCAGCCAATTGGTGTCACTGGAGGAACATAAGGAGAATGCAATGAATGTTCTCTAATGGGGTTATATCAAATTAAATTCTTCAAGGATATCCTATGGACGGTGGGGATCTTTGAAAGTGCATCTTCGTTCTCCCAAAATTTGGATCTTGAAGTCGTTTTGACTTTTACATGTGCTTAATTAGACCATCAAATTTTCAATGACAAATGCCAAAGGTAGGTACTTTTTAAATCTAGTAGGTGTCCTTATATATAGATATATATTGCATTTGCACAATGGATTTTTACAGAAAATATAAGCTTAAAATGATATTTTTCAGCATGCATGGCTAAAAAGAAAAAGGCCCATTTCTTTCTTTAATCTGAGCCTTTGGCCTCCCCTTCATGGAAACAAGCCTATTGCTATAATGCCATCGATCCATTCATCTGGAAATTGATTCGAATATATAGATAGCTTAAGGTATGCTTTCGTTCCCAATGAATTTTGAAGAATTGGAGTTGTGATTGAAGTCCTCCCCATGTGCCTCATGCTTTACCGTGCTTGATAGAGATGGATTGTAAGAATACCATTTGGCCCAAAAGAGATAGTTTAGGAAATTGAGGAAGCTAAGAACTGCTAGCAACCAATAGAAAAGATCAAGCCTGTCCTTGTTGAGATCATTGTCCCTGAGCCAACCTCTACCTGAAGAGCTTGAGGAGATCTTGTTTACCAGAGAGACCAATAAGGAGCTCAAGTAAAAGCCAAATGAATATGAGCAATAGGTCATGGCTGTCAAGAATGCTTGCATGCCTTTCAAGGATTGTTTGTAAAAGAACTCAATGAGACCGACAGCAGTGAGCATTTCTGACAATCCAAATATTAAAAACTGTGGGGTGATCCAAAAGATGGACAATATTCTGTTTGAATCCACTGCTGCATCCCTCCTCTTCTTCTCCATTATGGCAGCAGATACCATGGAAAAGGTTGCTAAAAATAGGCCCGTGCCAATCCGCTGCAGAGGGGTTATTCCTGACTCATGGCCAGTGATCTTTCTTGCAAAAGGGACAAAGAAAGTGTCATATAAGGGGACTACAAAAATGAGGACTATGTAAGGGATGGATTGAAGTGAAGCAGGCGGAACATGGAAGGAATTGGTGAGTTGGGTATTCATGGCACTGCCTTGTTGGACTGAAAATGTTTGGAGCTGAGCTAAAATTGCGTTGAAAACAATGGTGCAAGCAAAGATGGGAATAACTGATATCAGTAACTTCACTTGCTCCACCTGAGTTACGGTGCAGAGTCTCCATGGACTCTCCTTTGTGTTGGTCCCATCTTGAATCTTGATGCAGGCCTTGTCCAGGAACCTGAAATTTGTTTAGATGTGGTTATTTCCCTGCTTATTTGGAAGTCTTATTGGCCATGAGATTAGTAATGGGTTGGAAAATTGAGAGTTTGGAAATTTAGAATGAAAATAATTAGCAATGTTGGAGACACTAGTTTATTAGGATCTTTCTGAAGGAAATTTTCACATTGTACATTATAATTGAAAGAAAATGATCAACCTGATGGAGATTTTATCGTTCAAGGACATAGTCCCGAGGGGTTTTGCAATTTATGATTTAAAAGGAAAGCAGGGGGGGGGGGTTACACTATTCCTGTTGTTTTTGCTTTTTAGTTTATACCAAAAAGGGGTACTATTATTTTGTTCCTTTCTATTATATCGTGACTGGATGATGTGGAATATGATTTTACCTGAATCTTTGGGTATGAACTAGAGTGCCAGACTCAGTGGCCATGGAAATTAAAATATTATTATGGAGCACATGGTTTTGGCTTCCATGAAACATCTTCGGGTTAGATGGACAGATTTCCTTCCTCTTCAATATGGCTGCCACAAAAACCTGATAAGGATAAAGAGAATCCAGTTAGCATAATCATTAGAAAGCTATATGGCACGTCTATATGTCTATATATATATATATATATTAAATGCAAAATTACATAGAGTTACATTTCTAATTTTCTATGAGCTCAAGTCAAAATGAAGGCATACGACGTCTATATTCGCAGTATCAAACAGTAGACGCCACTATACATATATGAATAAAAAATCTGGACTTTAAAGTACAATCTCTGGTTGAAACATCTGAAAGGCCATCGCATACATTACGGGGTCATAATCAACAATTTAATATGGGTTGTCAAGTGTAAGAAGGAAAAGGATACAGTACCAGAAGGAAGGTAAGGAATAATGCATAAGCAACAGTGCTAATCATTGATGGCTATTAGCTAAAAAAAGCATGGAACACAAATAGAAATAAAGCAAGAAAATGATGAAGTTATAAACCCAAATGAAAGCAACCAGCAATTTGCAATTGAAGGACTAATTACTAGGAATTACTTGAGCAATGGGGGTGAAGATGCTTCCTTGAGGGGGTTTGTTCCTGTAATATAGAGTGCCAGAAACCAAGCTTATCAATCCCATGGCCATAGCAGCTGCAGAGACTCCAAAGCCAACGTCCATGCCAGAATGTGTTTGGACCCATACAAGAACTGTTAGGGCAATAAGTTCACCCATGGAGAAAGCAAAATAGGCAGCATTGAAGTAGGTAGACAGCTTCTTGGATTGCTTTGGTCTGTTTTGATTGAACTGGTCTGCCCCATGAGCAATCATGTTGGGTTTGACACATCCACTCCCTAATGCCACCAAGTACAGGGCCACAAAAAAGATTGAAGCCTTCAAGCCTTTTGCCTCTATGCATTGATCACCATCAATTAACATGTTGCACTGGGGTGGCTTTAGCTGGGGAAGATGAGCTTGGACTGATAGTAGTATGAAGCCCTGCAAAACCAAAAGTAAGAACATAGATGAGAAAAAAAATTGTTCTCCAACGCCCCTTCATTGTATGGACGCGGTTGCGGGCTGTCTCGACACAAAAGACGAGTGAGATGGTTTATTACAATTGTTGATTGTATTTTTATAATTTGTATCGTTAATTATAATTATATATAGGATAAATTACAAATGTATTCATAATAATAATAATCATAATAATATAAGGTGATATTTTGGTGAACTCCGCATTTCACTTGTGTAAAACAAATTGGCATCCATCTAATTAATATTTTGGATTTTACAATTAGGGGGGACCCTTTTGTTTTCAGTGAAAAGAAAAGTCGTCCGCCATGCGATCCTCCTCTTTTTTTTCTTTCTTTCTTTTTTGGTAAGGACAAATCCCACTTCCATTCACGTTCCAGGCACAGGCCGAGAAAATTTTAAGCCAATCTATCTTTGTTTGAGAGATTTTTTCACCAGAAAAAAAAATATTTTAAATATATTAGTTACTATATTTATAAATTTAATTTTTTTTATAAAAAATAAACTATTTATATATTACTTTATATTTCATTTTAATATAAATAAATTTAAAATTTAATATTATATTCTTAATATAGAAATATATATATATATACTTTATAGTTTTGGCCAATACAAATGATATTCTCTGTGAGGATGTAGCTACTCTTTTTTCCTCTCATGGTTAAATGAAGGATATACACCAATATAATATGAACCGAATAAACTATCTACTATTTGAAAAGTAGGCCACTATTGTGGAATTTTTTGATGGGTTAAGAGTTTTGAGACTTAATAAAGATACAAAAATGGTGGTGGAGAAAAATTAAAGAGGAAAAAGATGGTTTGATTTGTGGGAAAAGGAGGCCTTACAGAAAGTTCCACGAAACCAAAGATGAGCATGGTCCAAAAGCACCCGAGATATGAGTCGGAGAGGTAGCCACCAAGCAAGGCCAGGATAAAGACGGTCCCAACAAAATTTGTCACAATGTTTGCAGACCTTGACAAAGAGAAGTGCATCTCATTTATCACATATGTTATCAGGTTGTTTCCTACTGCTGCTATTGCCATTATCTCACATGCCTGCAGCCCTGAAATTTCCACACAAGAAAATCAAAACAATTACTAGAAAGAGACAATATAATGGGAGACAGACAGAGAGGTAGAGAGCTGAGAAAGGGATGCATTCTTTCCCTCACTTTTATTGGATGAATTTCTATTGTCCCTAAGAAGGAGAAAAAAGGGTCATGTTCCTAAGATCAAAATTTTAAGGACAGCATCCAACTGCTTTTCATTTTAATTCTCATGTTGGCTGTTTTAAAGTATCAAGTGAACCTAAGTAAATGTCATAAACCAAAAAGACCAACAAAAAAAAAAGAATATACATACATACATATATATGGGGGCAGAGGAAACATACATACCAAGATAGACAACAAGGCAAAGCCACCTATACATGGCAAATAAAGACATGAAGGGAAACATATTATGCAAGTGGAGTTTATAAGAATCACTATACATATAAAGACATATGTGTATGCTTGGCCATGTAATTATAATCTATTGGTGTGTGTGTTTGTGTGTGTAGAGAGAGGAGAGAGAGAGAGAGAGAGAGAGAGAGTGGGAGAGGGGGAAAGATACCAAGAACAACTGCTGCAGCTCTCATTCCCCCTTGCCTATTGGGGTTGGAAGGTCTGCCTCTCCAATCAACTGTAGTCTCCTCACCAACAACATCTACAGTCTTGCTCTCTCCTTGGTAATTGTGCTTTCCATCCTCCATCTCCATGTCTCTAGCTTTTAACCTCTTAGCTCTCTCCCCTCTTAGTTCTCTCTTTATGCCTCTTAGCTCAAGCAGTTGGCTTTTTTCTTGAGAGAAACTGCGAATAGAGTTGTTGCTATGTGTCTTTAATTTATGCCGAGACTGAGGCAAGAAGTTGTGCTCAATTTATAAAGGCCAGGCCAACCTCCTCCTCTTTTTTTTTTTTTTTGGTGTTAGATTTGGGAAAAATTTTTAATTCTGACTCTTTTAAAAAGTAAGTTAAATTAATTTAATATTATCTATAAAGAAATATAAAATTTTTAAATAAAAACTAATTAAAATTCTTAAAAAATAAATATATAATTTAATATAATAAATTTATTATATTTATAAAAATAACGAATAAGTGTAACCAACACTTAACGTTCCAAGACAAAAGCCAACAACACATTGCATTCGGAAGTCTTAAACCCATACGCGTTATGCCCGCGTGGGTAACACTTCCACCAGGAGAAAAAAGTGCATCAGTCCACGACCCGACCCGACCCGTACCCGGTTTTCAACCTTGAAAAAAGCGGGTGTATGTGCTCTCGCGCGCGCGCGAGGGGGCGCGTGAGTGTTATTTTATTGGATTAGAGTTGACATTTGGAGTGGGCCTTTGGGCCATTGTTTAGTGGTCCACAATCCCGGTTCTTGTTATGTTCTCTTTTCTGATAAAATTACTAAATTAACCTCACTCGTGTCAAAAACACAAAAAAAAAAAATATAATTAAAATTTAGTTATATGAAAACAATCCAATTGATTAATTTTAAATGAAAATGTATATTATATTATTATAATTATTAAAAAATATTTATAATTATATTATTTATTATAATTATATATTAAAAATTTAAACTTTAAAATTAATAATTATAATAATATCGATATATATAAATATTAATTTATATTTAATTTATTATAACAACTTTTCACGTTGCATTAATTATCGTGCCATTAAGAGGAACAATAATGTGCTTACGCAATGCACCAAAAACCAAAACAGAGTAGTATCCGTGGCACGATGGGTGCAGCTCTGCATGTGGGTCTTAAATCCATGATTAGACACAGGTTCTTAATATTTAAACTCACAACATGCTGGAAAATTAATACTTAGTGATATTATACTTATTGGTAATCGGGCATTTTAAAATGCTTGTTCAATTTCTTGATTGGCCCCGCAACAGCAAACGTTGTGTTAAGAGTTCATCCTGTCTGATTTTCCAGATACATACATTTAATTGTACTAGCAGGAGTAATGCAGACCATCCACGAGCTCCCTCTAACAATGGAGGAATTAAATCTAGTGAGGAATCGTCTTGCTCCGCATGTGCACGTCATGAACATTCAGTCTTTCCATGCTATAAATAGATCCGCATGGAATTGAATATTGCCAGTCAAGATATTATTATTGTATGCATCCATATGTGATTTTTCCGCCACTTCTCTTAAATTTAGCCCGAAATGATCAATGATAGAACCATCATAAATAATTGTTGAAATTCATGGGAGACCATGTACTTTGAAATGAGTTCTTGCTAATGTTAGTATGACTTAGAGTGTAATTAATTCACTTTTTTTTATTTAAAATTTAAGTTTTTCTTTTTTTTTTGTGAAAAATTACTATATTGCAATAATTAATTGTTGAAATTGATGAGAAAGTATGGGTTCATGTTGATGTTAGTATGATATTAATATGATTATTATTTTTTTTAAAATTTTAATTTTTTATTTAAAATTATTAAAATATAATAAATATAATAAAATATATAATAAATACAACAACATTTGATTGTATTTATATCATATTTGTTACACATTTTATCATTTTTAAAATATATTTAGTGATTTTGACAATAAATTTAAATTTAAAACGAAAAAAAAAAAAGTGTTTTAATTAGAGTGACGTTATGCCTGCGCATCGTCTACCAAGTTTTACCGCTTTGAAATTGTCTGTTCCTTTTACCAAAAAAAGAAGCCCTTCGAAGCTTTGTGCAAATTTGGAAAAGTTCCTTTTTTTTTTTTTTTTTAGGTGCAAGGGACAATTCATTCTACTCCTATCAAAATAATCAAGCTTTTTTTTTTTTTTTTAAAGCCCTTTCTTCAAAGTAATAATTAAGATTTTTTTTAGCAACAATTTCATTAATGAGAGACTAAATATGTAATTAAGGGTATAAACTTAGTGCTTAACTCACCACTTTCAAGCTAAAATCAGCTATACATGATAAAACCAAAATATAACTTCCCTACACTAGGAATGGCAAAGGGGTGGGATTAAGGTAATTTGCATTATTCTAATTTCCATCTGCATTTTATTAATAGCCCTTATCTTTGTTCCCGTTTATAACGGGAAGAGAGTTCAAAATCTCATCTTTGTTACTAACCTGTCTCTTGTTTTTTTAATAAAAAATAATAATTTTTAAAGTGATTTTTTATATTTTAAAATATCAAATTAATTACTAATTCAAAATATAAAAAAGCTCAATTATTACCTCCAAATTTAATTTACTTTTTCGCGTTTGTCTTTAAGTAAAATGCAATAAATATAAAGAAATAAAACTTCACAATAACAACGTTAAGTTAAGTTCATTATTAATAGTAAATAAAAATTATATTAATTAAATTTTATATTAAAAATAAAAATAATAAAAATATAATTTCTTAAATTTATAATTTATGTTAAAAAAATTGTTTCATTTGAATGAGTTTGTGATTTGGTTTTTTGAACGAGGCAGTAATAAAAATTAGTATGTTGATGATAGAGTGAAAGGCAGATGCAGAAATTGAAAGTGACAGAAATTTTCTTTTCTTAGGACAAAATATTATCCACAAAGAATATAAAAAGAAGTGTAAAAAGTTAAAGTGACTATATAAGTAAAGTTATAATTAATACGATAATTTATTTAATTATTTTTTTTATAAAAATGTTAATAGTTATTATATAAATAACAAAATTGTAATTTAATAATTTGAGGTTAAGGCGGAGAATATAAATATTAATTTCATCTTCATTCCTAATTAAAAATTCAAGAATTGGCGTGAAAATTTTTAATCTCCGGTCAATTTTCTTTGATTTTGTCCGTATTGGGGTGGGGACCATTGTCATCCTTACCTTACATTAATTAATAAAACCATGAAGCGAGGGCCAAACAGCATATTATAACCAAAGCAACTCAGTTATAAAAGTAAATAAATAAGGATGCACCTACTTTTCTACAACAATAATAGAAATTCTATATAATATGAACACATACTTTTAAGATCTAGCTTTTATTGGTGTATTTTTCAAAATAAAAAAAATGGCCTAAGAAATTTTAAGTCCCTCCTTTTCAAACCCATGATAAAGATGAATTCAAGAAATATATTAACCACTTAAACAAAAGCACTTTGTTTATGATAAAGGTATACATAAACATTATAGATGCATACGTTTAGAAAAAGTTTAAAAAAGAGTTGTGGCCACTAGGTTTCAAACCTAGAAAGAGGAATTCTAGTGATAGGACAATTGAACCAAAGGATGCTTTTTTGGTACTTATGTATATGATAATATATAAATATCATTTGTTAAAAAGACATATTAAAATGTTTATTAAATTTTGAACCCAAACTCAGAAGATAGAGAAGCAGAATGTCTTTTGATTGAAATCACATGAAAAAGAATTGTATTTAATGGGTTTTGAATTTAGGAGGCATGTTTCATTAGAAGGCCAAGTAAACACTAAACTAATTGCTTCTAATGATTTTCATATAAAACATTTTTATATATGTGTGCAATGTCTGATTACATAAAAAAAATTATTGTCCCTTTGATTATTATAAAAGGATTCATTATTTCTCATTTTATTGCAAAAATACTAGTATGCAATTTAAAGAGCAATTTTGAAAAATCATAAACTCCAAAAGGACTTGATTTTATTAATAAATATTGTGATTAAATGTATTTCATTTTATTCTATAAAAAAATTTGAATAACCTCTCTTGCATATTAGTACGGGTGAATTTTGCTTTAAAGAAAATAATATTTGGTTCATGACTTTAAGCAATTTTGTAACTTTTAAATTATCCAATTTTTGGTTCTTACAATCTTAAAGCAAAATTATGACTAGAACTTAGAAAGAATTAACTTCCAATTTTGTAAAAGTTAAAGAGGTTTAGTAAGGGAATTTCCCACAATGGCATAAGCATATTTAATTTTTTTGACATTATAAGTAGCATATACTTTGAATACTACTAAACCAATAAAGTTAGAGAATAAGAGTATTATTAATGTCAGAAAAAGGTGGAAATGAGAAACAAATATTTGTAATATCTCATAGATAACCTTGCTTTATGATTGGCCCACCTTTTCTTTTTTATTTTGGCTTTGGGTTTATATTAAACTGAATTGCAAATAATAGAATGTGAGAATTTATATGACATCATCATTCCTTTTGCCTACACATTTTCACATAAACAACAATTTAATTTGGAAAATTCCTTGTAAAATAGAGGATCAAATGAAGTGAAAAGACTCTGTTAAAACAATTCAGTTTATGAAATCATGAAAATCAACCAATCCAATTATGAAAATTATACATTATGTTTGCAAAATCTACATTAATCTAGTTCCCTTTCTTCTTTTAGTTCTTTGTAAAATTATGCAACTTATCTACATCCAAACATATGTTAAATTGAATGGTCTAATATCTTTATATGGTTTTATGAAAATGAGGGTCCTTGTTTTCATGTCACTTTTATATTGTTGACTATAAGTTGTTCAGTTCTTGTTGCATATGGATAAAAGATGTCGATACATACTCCCCATTTTCTTTTCAAGAGTTAAAGCAAGAAAGCCAACAAGATTTTTTCTCAGTCATTTGCTTTTCTTCTTCGAACTTTTGAACAAGCAAAAGAGATGAGAAAAGGGAAATCTTTGTAAAAGGAAAAAAATTTAAGTTGCTACCTAACTAGAAACATAAAGTTTTTTGCTAAATGCATCGTTATATTTCTAAAAATAATTGTTTTTTTTTTTTGAAATTCCTTTGCCAAAAAAATTTTGAAGATACTAATGACGGTTATTGGTTAGGCATTAATTGCTTTTATAGAAGAGGCAGCTCCAAGAAAAATATTAATGGTGACACAAATAATTAAAAATATTATTTTTCAAATGAGATTATACCACTTTGTACGATGTATTGCATTATATCGGGCAAAATTAGTAACATGCCCTCAATCCTCCGAACCTCAAAGATGGTTTTGAGCAAACTTTCAATTATATTTCAAGATTGTTGATTGTTAATGTTAACTTTTATATATATTCGTGTATTTTCGCAAGTTTGTAGCAGATAATTGTTTCCAAAATTGTAATACAATAGAGTAGTCTTTCAACAGCAAAAACGATGAGTATAGTTATAAAAATCTTAAATACCATTGGGTAGAAAAATAGTTATATAATTATATCAAATACACAAAAATATATTAACCCCTCCTCCATTGCTATCCCATTATTGAGATCTTAGCATAATTAATTTTTGAGAAATACTTTACCGAGACTAACCTTTTAAATACAAATAGATGCAAAATAATTTTTATATTATATAAATAATATTTTATATAATATATAAAAAAATATAATAAAATAGCAATTATTCATGTACATTTTTTTTGTATTATATTAAATATTATTAATAAAATATGAAATATTTTATATTTAATATAAAATTATTTTGTATTTATTTATATCCATAAAAAAGTTACATCCATCTCATCGTTCCCTTAATTTATAACTTACAGTAAACTAGAAAAGAACATATCATTTTCTTGAAAGTAAAGGTAGATTCCTCGATCGTGAGACTAAATAAAATAATCTTATACGCAAAAGGCAAATGAGTAACCAGCTCTAACCCATATCCTACACGAACTCCCTCGATCAACTCAGCCCCTGCACGTTAAACACAAATTCTTTGCGTCCAATCTTTTGATTACGTGAGAAACAACATATATTGTAGTTCCTTATTTACATTTGGTAATTAGGAATTAACCTACAGTCCATTAGTATAAAGTGTTTATGAATTAGAGAATTTCGTTAAAGCATTGCCTCATTTAGGCTATCTACTGTCCATTTTCCTATTGCTGGGGTTAAAAGGTGTGGTGCAATGCTTGAAAGTAGGTTGAATTGCTTTGTCAGCTGCTACGGCTGCGTTGAAAATCATATAATTACAGAAGAGTAACTTCACATTCATCATATAAACTATAGTCTATGTATAACTTAGAATAGTCTTCTTCTTTCCCATAAATTTCTTCAGTCTATTAGTATAATATTAAAATTAAGAGCTCCAACACAGATTTCTAAGTTACTAAAGAAAGTCTGAAGCTTGTATGCATCAATATTAGGACATGCCGACAAATATTCAGTATAAATCACATCACAAGAAACGGAGAAAAGTGGGGAAGAGGAGCAGGTGTGGCCTGCAATTGCACTTAGTAAAATAAAGAATGATGAATCTTGAATTAGGTGTGCAATGACAGTGCAACGTACTGTTTAGACGATTATTGTATTGGAGTTTTGATGTGGGTAAAAAAGGGGGCAAGGAAACCAAGTCAAAAGCTTGTCGGGGTGATGTAACAAAAAGAGGCATATGGTATTGGTTTGGTATCATGATCTCTATTAAGGGATTTCATTGGCCTAATCGATCCTCATTGTTTCATGCAAAGTACACTTGTAATTCTACTGTCATGCCTAAGGCTGTTGTTGTTGATTTAAAGGGTACATGAATTTTAAAATTGGATTTTAATACACTAAATGGTCTAGAGGGGGCGGGGGGACTACACTAGTTATATATTTATATAGAGAGAGAGAGAGACCAAGAAATAATGAACTTTCTTATACAGTGGAAAAACAAAAATGTCATCCAAAGATCCAAACCACTGCAGACCGCACATATATTATTTATCAAAAAAAAAAAAAAAGAAACTATACATTTAGCATACTACAATCGATTTCTCCTTTTGTTTTCATTTGGATGTGTAGAATCTAGGTCCTTCAAAATGATAACTAGAACATGAGAACTTGCAATTAATACATGCCATTTGTGAAATCACCAGGGAAGGACCGCCTATGTTATACAATTGGAATCGAATGTATCCAAGTGGATTAAAAAAAATGTTATCTCCACAATTTTGCCATCGTAGAAGACAATCTGATTAAATGCTCACCCCACACCTTATCTTAATATTTCTCTTGGTAAACTTCACTGATTCGACTCTTTCCCACATTGGAAGATTGAAAGACACTATGTTCAACTTCTGTATCTTCTCTAGGGTCGGGACCCCCTCTATTATATGTTGGAAATGGAGATTGACCAAGTGGTGAATTGATACTGCTTTCCATCGAAGCTAGCACACTTTTTACTTTCTTTTCATTTTTATGGAAGTCAAATTATTGATGCGACAACAATCATACTTCATGCACAGCAATGCCTCTTGTTCATGGCTTCGTCTTTTTGTTTTGTCCCCTTCTCTTCTCAAATTCATGCACCTCAAAAAAAGGCATGTTGTTCGGGATATAACTAAACATTCAGATAAAATGAGGGTCCGAAGTTCAATTACAACCAAATTTTTGGAGCCAAAACTAAATTCTCTGAAAATATAGCAAATAATAATAACAATAATAAAAATAATAATAATGAGTGAATTTTGAAAATTTAAAGCCTTGGCCCTCAAAACTATACATAGCTTCGGCCCTGATTATTGGGATATAAAAATAATCTTTGTTTTTATTGTTAAATTCAAATTCTGTAAGTGCATTTTATATTTCAATTTAGAATTGCGATAGTAAATATCATGTTAATGACCTTAAACTGTAGTTTAAGCTAAAGTATATACATGAAATCAGTCTATTGTTATTGGCCATAAGTCTCAGATTATATTGGGATCCTCTTACTTCATGTCAGCACTCCATTGGTTTGACGGCAAGGTTAGTCAGGCATTGTCAAGTGCAAGTTAACCGAAACATTCAACATGCACCAGTTCTTCGAACTTTGTGGTTTGGCTTTTACAAGTTCGGAGTACGAAGGAAAGAGAGGGTTTTCTTTTGAGGACAAAGCGGGAGACAAAGTGGAGACAAGATGCTTTAATCCTATGTGGATCCCATAAACACAAGTGTTTGGCCCCCATCATTTTACCTTGTGAACGAGAACAGAAGTTCAAATATTTGAGAAGAAATTAATCTTGATATAGTTTCCTGAAAAGAGAAAAATGATCTTAAATACATTGGGTTGAAATGAGGAGAAATTCCCTTTAATTCCTCTCACGAAAAATAAAAAATAATAATAATTTCAATTAACACACAAATTGTTTTGAAGATATCCTTGTTATATGTAAAGGCCAAAAAAGGTTTGCTGCATAATGTACGCAATAATTTTCAATCTTTAGGGTCAAAATATATGCAATAACAAAACTTTAATATTAAATTCAATTAGAATCAATTACACCAATTTGTTCTATTATAAAATTAAATTTGATGTAAAATATAATTAGTTCACATTTCTCTTAATTAACGGTTCACATATCAACTTAATTTGTCTTCCTTCTCCATAAATAAATATACTAGTTTATAAATAAAATAGACAAATGTAGTGGTCATCATCTCATATTTAGGGCATATCCATGTCAAAAAGCAAGTCCAATATTACTTGTTTGAGGATGGCAGTGTGGCACGAGCAATCAAGCTCTAGAATTTTGGGACGACATAATCCACTATGGGAAACTTTATAGGTGCTCATAGATCTAACCTAAGAAATTTTTGTCATATTTATCAAAAATGTAGGGATATGCAAAAAAAAAAAAAAAAGATCATAAACTTTTATAAATTTTTATAATTAAATTTTTTATTGTTTTACATTTTTATTTGACTTTTATAGTTTTCAAATTCATTTCAAATCTCTCTCTCTCTCTTAACAAAAAAAAAAAAAACAGTCAATTTGTTAATAAATTCCGTTTGATCAATATATAATTTTTTAATATTTTGACAACTTTTTGTCCAAAAAAAAAAGATTTAAAATGAATTTAAAAAGTATAAAATTCAAATAAAAATATGTAAAAATTTAAAATTTAATTATAAAGATTTATAAAAGTTTAAAATCAAAATTTTTTCTTTAATATATCCCTTAAGAGTGTAAATTTCATGAGGCCCAAGATAATATGCGAACTTGAGATGCGTTTGTTATTGTTAAAGTTGACTTGGTTAAAATTATTATAGAACTCCGAAGAGAGTTGCCATAGTATCCACGACCACTAAGATAGATTCACCCACCTAAAATTTCTCCCATCCACCATGATTCTTTCGGTTAACAGCATGCACCATCCTAGATTTTAGGACCAACTAGCCAATAAGTGTGGATTTGTGTCATGACGCACTCAATGTGCATGCTTTGCGTAGAGCATCGGACCATCCTAATGAGGATGGATGTTTCTTCTAGCATATATCCTTGCTCTTATTTCGGACAGCAAACTCCCAATTAAAGCAGACATCTTTGACTTGGTCCCAACCATAAAAACAATTTTGTCTTGGAGCCGAGACAAAAGAAGTTGTAAGTAAATTCTCATTCTTGGACTTGAGAGAGATGGGCATAAAGCTGATATGAATACCCTTTTCCTTTTTCCTTTTTTTTTTTTTTTTTTTGGGCTTTGGCATTGTGGTATATTTATATCGAAGCAATGAACCTAGTGGAAGTTGTTCATTTCATTTTCCAGAATCAACGCATGTTAAAAAGTGGCGCAGGAAGGGCATAAAAAAGTTTGAAAATATATCACCAAGAAAACAAAAAGTTGGTAACGATGTTAATTTCTGTAGCATTAAATATTATGTTAATTCTTTTGATGGGATAGCATTATTGTACTAATTGATAAACCTGGATGGAAATCTCAAATCATACATATAAGATCAATGGGTTCACCAGGAGAAATACAAATTGTATTTCTGAATTCTGTGGTTTGTGGATAAGTTAATCGGTTTGAAATTTTCCAAAATAATAAGATAATATCGTAGAAGTCAATCGATGGAAAAAATCAA
This sequence comes from Bruguiera gymnorhiza, assembly GCA_020883675.1. Lineage (NCBI taxonomy): Eukaryota > Viridiplantae > Streptophyta > Magnoliopsida > Malpighiales > Rhizophoraceae > Bruguiera > Bruguiera gymnorhiza. The sequence continues at coordinate 3,609,505 of JAIRCJ010001048.1, forward strand.
ATAGAATCCCTGTGGTTTTGGCTGGCTTCAAGATGAGTCGTCCTTGGCCTCCTGCCCTAATTAATGCAAAACCAAAGTTCCTTTTACGAGCTTTCGGCTGTGCCTTCGACGAAGTTTGGAGCTCTTTCTTACTTTCGGCTGGCAATATATAGAAAATCTTGTGCATCCCAAATATTAATTTCCAAAGGTTGTCATTCCTTCAAATTCCAATTCAACTAAAAGTACAAACTAATAGATGATAAGATGATGATTTTATACCCTTGACATAGATATATCCTTGTCACATATGCTAATGACAAACAAAATAGAGTGTGGATATATAGACAAGGAAAATTGGTGCAGTCAAGATGCACTTGCGATGTGTTGATGTTAACGATGATATCAATAATAATTTTTTTTTTGAAAAATACAATTTTTTTTTGCCTAGATGTGCAGTAAAACTAATTGAATGAGTAACAAGGCCACAAAAAAATTGTTATTAATTTTTTTAACAGCTTATTATATATTTAATTAGTGTTGTTGTATATTTAATCAATTTTTTTTTTTACATATTCAGTTATTTTGATAAAAAATTTATATTTTTTAATACAAATAACATCAGATTAACGGTTATATTTATTAATTTTGTATTTATCTTCTTTGTTCCTATACTTTCTCCAAACAAAATACTATAAGTTTATAGACCACGTGAAGAATTATGCTACCACTAGTAAAAGTTCACAGATGTTTGAAAGAAACTTCGTTCCGATCTGCCAAGGTTCTTGCTCATTCTCACCTGTTCACAAAACATGGGTTAGACATGGGCGTCCATCTCACAATACTCATAAGATATTGTTTTTCGATGTGCTAGAAAGAGCAAAAAACACAGGCCTGAATAATTAATTTCAACAATGAACATGTGTGATGTAGACTTTTCGATGGTGGCCATATGCTGCAAATTTTATACGTCGAACTCAACCAACACACGTAAGTCAAAAAGTAGCTTGAACTTGGCACAAAAAAATAAAGCCACTCATATAAAGGCCAATTTTGCACCCTGTCGTTCTCATCCAAAGTATCCAAACCATATGCAACAAATCCCCAATTACTGTTCATGGGTATGGTCAAAAAGGCCTACGAATTAAGATACAAACCGTTGGTTGGGCAGGGCCACTTCCTGTGTCTCTGTACTAACCCTTGAATTGTGGGGCTCTATTTCCACTCAGTTTCCCATTCCCTTTTATTTTGGGTGGTTATTTCTTTGTCAAATCTAGATTAGCATTCGCAAAACTGCATCCCAAAAAAAAAAAAAAAAAGAAACAACTAACTTATACTGACTTTGGATTGAGATAGTCTGCATTAGTGCATTAGTATATGTTAATGGAATCCACGAGAGCTTGGATTAGATGTGGCTTCATCTTCAAATTTGTACTCTTTTTGACATTTTCATGTAGGTAAATGCGCATTTTCATTTGGCTCGCCGACAGTTAAGATCTGAAGGCAACTAATTGTAACCATTTTCTTTTTCTCCTTCTTGGTCAACTCGCCGATGGCAAAAAAAAAAAAAACAGTGGATCGACCGTGTAAAATAAAGATTAGTAAGTGTGACACAATTCACATTCGATGTACGCACACTGGAGATCCTGAGCAATCATGCAATGTGCCATACGAATGGACAATGCTCCTTAGATGCCTTGACCATTGGGGGGTTGGGGGGTTGCGTTTTCTGAGGAGAACAACACAACACAAAATTCCTGGAATTAAGGGAAAGATTAAACGCTGTGCATCAATCGGGGTCATTCCTGATGCGGGCTACTGTGGGTAGGGGTTGAGTTGATCGTTCCTGCTGTGGAAGGTACTAAATGTCCAATTGTAGTAGGACGGACGCGCATACAAAGGCCTCATAAGCCACTCCAAAGGAAATGTGGCACAGAATTGGCGGCATTGGGCCCCGAATAGAAAGAAATGTTCCATCACATTGGGGTTAGCATTTCTTGCCCGGAAGGAGAAAGCCTTGTCTGTACCCAATGGTCTGAAAGAAACTCGTCTAAGAAAAGGATGATAGTGGTCATAACTTTTCAATTTTTCTGTGCCTGTTGATGCTTGTCGAGCTCCTGTCACGTCACTATTAATGGAAGAACAGATAAGGGTATGAATATTACATGTGAAAATTACACAAAAACAGATCTTAATTGACATATTTCATTAAATTGTAGTGTTCAATGAGCCTACGCATACTGCACCAGCTTGAACACACACACACACACACAAAAAAAAAAGAAAAAAAAGACCCATTTACAAGTTGGCGGCGATGATTAATGAGCTATTGCGCACGCACGAATGACTAACCTCTAGTTACATATCCTTGTGAATTTTAGTTTAATATTCTAAATATATCATAAGTATTTAGTTTTTATATTCACTAAAGAGTTATTTACTCTAAAATTTTAAACTCTTGGTGAAATTTAGAAATAAATCTTATATTGTATTCATAGATGTGCTTTCCCTTGCAAGCCTATTAAGTTGAAAGAACAAATAAAGTACATGCACTCTTTACCAATATAAATTCATAAATTAATTATGAAAATAAATATTTTAGTTATAACATTTTTTATATTATATTAAAAAATAATTTAAAATAAAAATTTATATTATTAAATGAGATCTATAAATAGATTAAATATTAAATTCTAACAATATCTTAACTATTTAGTGGGAATAAATGGACAATAGTGAGGCATTGCATGGTATATATTGCTTCCAATTCACTAAAATCAGATTTCTGGCCTTTATCCATCTTAAACGACAATTTGTGCAATCAAAGAGGGGTGGAAGGATCATCCCAGAAACCACAAAGGTGCTGTGCCACTATGATTAAGTGACAGATAATCAACCTTATTAGCTTTCAGTCAGCTGTGTATATGATCATTATTTTGGCGTTAGGTCTTTGTCCAATTTCCCTAGATAGCGGGAGGCAAAAGCCATGGTTTGCGCTTCAAAACTCAACAACCCTCCATATACGTATTTTCAGAAGTGAAAGCCATGCCATCCGCCATTAACGATTAGCCACTCAAAGTTGAAAGCAACACTACTTGTATAGAAGTGACAGTGTATCTGACATACCAACCCAAAGAAAGAGGGGAATGAACGTTCCATTTGGTCAAATTAACAGATTAGGCTTGCGACCTTAAATTCCTTCACCACTGATTAAGAAACGGTGTTGGGCTGCTTTTTCAACCCTTCTCCATGAACTGTCACCCATCTTTGCACAAGCACTTCACCCATCTTTGCACAAGCACTTAGTGTGGCAATGATGCCTCAACTACTCCACATTTACTCTTTAGATCTTCGAGGTAGACAAAGGGAAACTATGAGGATGAAATCATATATACAGAATACAGAATTTCAGACTACGACGAGCCAACTACAATCCTGTGAGATAAATTTGACCAATGATGTTCGCTAGTGGGTCGTTTACCACTATCAATGCACAGCATTTCAGCCACATTTTTGCCGTATAGGAAAGTAAACTCCTTAAAAGATCAAAAGCCGAATAACAAGAGTACAACTTATGTCCACACCATAGAGTCTCAGGGAAGGGTCAGAAGTACGCATTGGTTTTAGAAGCAGTAAATTCAAATGAGCACAAATGAACAAGTAGTTTGTAGAGAAGTTTGACCTGAACAAGTTGGGAGAAATCTGCTTCTACACCTTTCATTGATAATCAAACTTCACTATATATGAAGTTTTAAAAGGAGTACACCATTAAAAATTTAAAATGAATAGCAAATACAAGTAAATAGCTTACTTAAGCGAGAGACTGTCCTTTGAGCTTCCAAACATACAGAGTTACTTGCCGGCATGTACAAAGGCCAGCATTTAAAGAGGTACAACACCAACCCCACTACCTCATTTTTGTGTGAGATTGCAGAAACAACAGACTAAAAATCCTGAAAATTTTTTTTGGCACATTATGGGTAACTTATTTCAACAAGGGGGGGGTTCTTGTCGTGCAATGGTCCAGTCATGGCTATCTCAGCTGCAAACAAGGACCACATTTTCGTAAACAACATTGTGCAATAATAACAGAGACAATGAGAAGCAAATGTTCGTAATGCAAGTGTATCCATACAAGTTCCGCGCGGAGTTCTCCGCGTTAAAGTTAGTTTCCATCATTGGGTTAAATCTGACAACATTCAGGGTCTGGATCTTGAAATCCATTTTCTTTTATGAGCTGATGTGAACTGCGGGTCCCTATTCAAGCTGTCCTTAACCAACCACGAAAAGGACTCTCCTCTTCAGGTTTCTGGGTTGGTAATTTTAAACTGCAGCCAATCTTTGGAGAAGAAAAAAAAAAATGGAAAAGAAGAAAGGGTTTAAATTCTTCTTTCATTGGGTTCCATAATTGATGTGAATAAACTGGTAACTGAGAGAATACTCCTGCAGGCCACAGCAAAGAGGAAATGCAATTCTATAAAACCCAAGGGAGAATTCATGCATGAGAGCAACTCCAGCTCAAATGCTAGAAAGATATATCCAACACAAGGCAAAGTCTGCCAGCAGAGTTTACTTATTTTCGCTGGAGATTAAATGTTTGTACTTCCTGATTAATATTCAAATTGCAAGCACAAAAGCTGCGAGGAAAGGTCATATATTTTGAGTGGACATTAGGCACATCTATGTAACCAGTCTACTGTCTTACCAAAATATTTGTATTCCCTGATTCATATTTAAATTTGCCTTTTTATTGTCATTTTGGGCATAGATAGATTGAAGGGTAAATAGAGTAACTGGAATTCCATTGGTACGCTGGTGTTGGTGTTCATCCATAACAATCAATCGTGATAACAGCAAAAGCAAAAATGGCTAACAACCTACTATTCAAACAGGTGAAAAGGCAAATACAAGAAATTTACTCAAGTTCTACCAAGGAAAGAAAAAGAAAATGACGAAGTTCAAGGTGTTAAGGAACTCAAAATATGGTCTAAATAATCTGCTAGCTCAATGTCCCTGCAATCTTCGAATTGAAGCAACATTTTTGCTTCTGCAGATGTGCAAGAAATGGCAGCAACATATGCTACACTCAAAGCCCTTTTTCTAGAATTAGCATGGAATTTTTCAATTGCATATCAGGGGGACTTGAAACAACTGGTCAATTAAGGTATCAGGAAGTATAATATTCTACAACATCATTGTAAAAATTTTCTTTCTGCTTTCTATTTCAGTTATCTAAATCTGAATTTCTATCCCAACACACTATCTCCCAATATTTCCAGCTCTCATAAACCTAATTCCAGTTACCGACTGAAGGAGAGAATGAATGTGGGCAAAGCTTCCAACAATCATAAACATTTGTAAAAGAGGCAAACCAATCTCCCCCTGTTGTATTGCAGAGGAGAGCCAAAATCCATGTCAGTACCAAGAGCTTAAACCAAGGAACAGAATTACACTGGGCACGACCCCACTACAGATTACAGCAAAATGAAATCGCATGACTCTACTAGGATATGCATATACAAAATTCTGCGAGAAATATATATGATACCTTGTAACTAAAAAGCTCACAACACGCGCTTCTAAACACTCGAATTCTATCAGCTAGAAAGTCCCTGTTCAATGGGTAACCTTAAGTAGTTTGCCTATTTAAAGAAATGAAAGAACCCAAAATTGGTCTCACCCTCCAATCCACTGAGAAATGAACATGAGAGTCCCTCAAGAATTATCTGACAAACAAAAAAACACAAATTTCATATCAGAATCACAGATCGCTCTTCTACAAAGTTAATTGGTTTATAACATCCCAATGTGAAGCATCACATATTTCTTTAACTGTTAGGATCAAGCGCTGGCCATCATTTGATAGCACTGCAGGCAGGAATATATGATGCAATAGAGGCAGCAATCCATTGCAACGAAATACCGAAATCAACAGATAATTATCAACATTTCAATCCAAACACACAATCCATCTCTGCAGCATTAGGATTTCCTAGCTTCACAGCTATGAATTCTAAAACGTGTAAACTATTGTGTTTCCAATGCTTAACTTGGAAGGCACACAATGCATCCAATAAGTCACTGTTCATCGGAGTATTTCGCTTGTTTTTCCACACATAGCTCTGCGACCATTTCCAATGCCTTCTCTTTGATCATCAGCTTGTTCTCTTAACTACTATTGTTTTCCAAATCAGATAAAATTGTCACAAAGGAAAATGAACTCAACACATCCGTGATTTCTGCAGCATGCTCTGACTCGGAGCCTGTAACTGGAGAGCTTAAAACAACAGACTGCCTATAATACTTCCAACCAGATTCAAGTATCAAGGCTTAAAAAGAACCAACTTCACTTGGGCTAATGCCTAGACCCAAGTATTCACCATAAATTGGCTCTGCTGACCAGTGATCCTAGAATATATATATATGTGAATCTCGCTGAGCATGTGGGCGTGCATGCATGCTAAGACAAGTAAACACAAACCATCAGTAACAGGCAGCAGCACAGAACAACAAGCTCCATATAAACTGCAATCCACATATGATATTGCATATATTCATGAACTTATATCCAAGGAACAATCATTTACATAGCTTCTAAGGTCTTTACTCAAGAATAAACTTGCAGACAAAAGGCAAACCTAGCATTACACAACGTACCGCAAATTACAGGGGATATATATCATGAGACCAAACTCGCATGGTTTCTTAGCTCTTCCCGCAAATGTTCAACCAAAATATTGCTCTCACCAGAAGAACCTTCTTGGAACGTCAAATCTTCATAGCTTCTTTTCTAATTCAAACCTTTGGTGCAAGCACTGAAGAAAAGAAAAAAAAAAAAAAAGAGATGTGACAGAAGGTGGGATGGTGAAAAATTGTACTACAGCATCAAAAGAGAGCTTTTGAACTTGTATACATTGGAAACCAATTTCGAGCAACTATGCCAGCCAAAAACATAGATTGAAGTTGGAACGGCGACAAATTATGGCACAGCATAGCACGTTGAGCGTGGGAAACTATCTATGAAGATTGGAAACTAAATTCAAGCACAGAAACCAGATATATATGCAATGCAAGCCACCAAAGGAGGAAAAAAAAAATGCTACAAACGAGGCGCCTCACTAAGTTACAGTTTCAGATCTTCCAGCTGCTCGTTGTTGGTTGAGGATGCAGCAGCAAAGCACAATGACACACACTGAAGGAAGGTTTCTACTAAAACCAGAAAAACCAAAAGAAGAGAAGTAAACCAGAGACAGAGAGAGAGAGGTTTTTGTGGGGCAACAACAGCTCCCATTTTTGTATTTCTCATTTTTATGATGTACTTACAAAGATTTTATTACATTTAAGTAAACTAAAACCATACATGAGTACATAAAGACCGTTCTTTTGACTAGGCAATTAACTTGGCAGCAAAGGTAAACCAAAATTACAAGCAACATCCATACTTTTCAGATTATGGAGGATTTCTTGGTCACAAAGAGATGAAACAAGTAAAGTCCTAACTAAGCATAAGAACTAGATAACGAAAAGGACTTCAAACAAAACTAGAGGTTGCTGGAACATTTCCCTTGAACACCAACTCCATTGCTGCAATTTCTGCAACGGAAACAACAGAATTTCAAAGAGCTTTCCCTCCAACCAGAAACTTCTTCTCCAATCAGCTAGGAGCTTCGATGTTCAAGGTCAATTTTCATCACTCTTTCAGTAAAGTTCTTATTCTGTCTCAGGATCTACAGTTTTGCATTCCATTTGTTCAAGCTACATGCAGGAAGACAATGAAAATTTCATTAACAGAGAGGCCAATGAAAAAGCCATTGCAGAAGAGAGAGTTAAAAAACCATTAGCTACTCACATCAGCTCTGATCCTAGAAACAGACTGCTTTGATTATGTTTTCAGCTGTGCAAGCTCATTACTGGGACACTCTTTCCTCTCTCTTTATATGCTTTCAGAAGTACCTGAAAGTTTTTTTGTTTTTTTTCCCCTCTAATTCGCTTGTTTTTTTCTTCAACAGAAGCTGCAGAGGATTCAGCCTTCTGTTGAAGGTCCTTTTCACTTTCGAGCTTTACATAATGAAAATAAAAAGAGGTCGGTAGTTTCAAGGACAAAAGGGCAGAAGAAAAAGTTATAAAAAAAAAAAAAATTTAAGTTGTTTGTTACAGTGTAACAATTGGTTTTATATTTTACAGAATGAAATTTTATTTATTTCTTTTAATCAGGTCTCACTTAAATTTTTTTTTTCTCTCTAACACTTGGTTTCATTGAATTAACTTAATTCTCCAAAAAAAAATAAAAAAATAAAAATTCCATAGTAGTTTAAATGTCCATGCAAGGCAGAAGTTTGAGTTCCGCAAGTAAATTGTAAAGGACAAAATAAATAAATTTTCGTCTCGAATTTATTCGAGAAAGAGATAATGGAAGTTGGTCCTATGTATGTGGTTATATATGCCAATTTCCAAAGCAACCGGATCATTAATTCATCATATAAATCCTCATGCATAATACATATTTTTAACTTTGGTCATCGAGAATTATATGTGCTGCAAAACACATTGAAGCCAATGAAATCATATGTGAGGAATGTCGATTATTCATCAAGGTTGCTAGTAATGCTATAGTTATACAAATTTTTTATCATGAATCATTCTATATGACTTTTTATGCTTAATGATTTTTCCCATTTGAAAATACTCGCCATTGCAAACCCCTGTTTTGCATTAATATCGTGACATTAAATATAATTCTAAATAAATTGGCTTCACGCCATTGTTGTAAGTGAGAGATGGTTTTGTTATTGTGAACATGACATCGCAAAAAGCTCTCTCTCTCTCTCTCTCTCTCTCTCTATCTCTCTCTCTATATATATATATATATATATGAATGATCAATTGTTAGATTATTTTGTGTTAGAACAAAATTGATTATTATTTCTCATTCGTGAAGCCTATTTGTGAGATGCTTAGAGTTGTTGATACATAGAAGTCGTATCTTCGCTTAATTTATGATACGTGTGGATTCTACATGAAGTAAAAGGAGTAAATGAAGAATCATGCTTTTTGAAGTGTTGTTTATACAATTTTTAGAGAGATATTAAGTGAATCATACATAACAATTTTATATATAGAATTTTAAGATTTTACCTACATGCTTATATACTAATAACTAGGTTCTATTTTTAAGTTTTTGTCTAATGCGCGAATTTTTTCAATTTATATCATATTATGAAGACTTAAACATGAAAATTTAAAAATGTCACTTAAAAGATTATAAAGATAACAAATATTTATAATTGTAAAAAAAAAAAAAAAAGAAGCTAAAGTCCTCTCTTTGTGTGAAGTTAAGTATAAATTGTTATATCTATCGCATAATGTTGTTTGAGAACAGAAATGCATATAAAATTTCAATGGTTACTACCGGAAAGCAAATTAAATTAAAACAATGCCAAGCCTTTAGATTAAATTAAATCGCCAAATTTCTCTAAAAAGATCTCCGGTTCTTTAAGGATTGGCTGGAAGGGTGAATATCCACCATTTAATAAAGACTTACTCAAAGATTTCTTTCTTTCCTCTAAGAATCCAAAAGGCATCAAGAATTCTTACACGACAATATTGCAAAGAAGGCCGCTAGAAATCCACAATCCAAACGCTCTATGATCTGAAAAAACAAATTTTTTTTTTCTTAATTCAACATAATCACTAAAACAAAGAGACTAGGAAACAGTAAAAAAAGGAATAATAATTAGACTTAAATTTCAACAAAGAGACAATATTAAGATTCATTTAAACGATGAGAATAATTAGGGTTGTAGGAACATGTGTATAATCTTGTGTATTATATGTTGTATGATGTAGAGTTTACCATTAAAGAATGAAAAATTGTAAAAAATTGGAATTTGGAGATGAGGAAGGGAGAGATCGGATAGCATTATGTGGCATAGTTATTATTTTTTTCTTAAAAATTAGTTTGTTAGAGTGTGTACTATTTATATTTATATTATTCATAATTTCTCTTCCTATCCAATGTATAGAAAGAAAAAAGGTAAGATATAAGATTCAGATTGTATTTAATTTGTTCGTATCTAAAATATAACTCGTATATGACAATTAGAAGTTCAGAGAAAACTACAAAAAAAGAGTGAAAAATCTACATCTTTGCATCAAGGGTTAATTTATGGTAAATTCAAATTAAGAACATACTCGTAAAAATGTTATTATAAGAAAAAAAGAGGAAGGAAAACTTAATTTACACTTTGAAATAATGTTGGGAAGAGACTCATCATAGTCATCATTTCCCTATACTAATTTTATTTTATTTTTTTATTTTAATTTTACTAAGTTGGTCCTTATTCCACCTATTAAAAAAAAATTTGTTTTCTTAATTATTTGGAGTTTGCGCAATTTTCTGAATGCATGAATGAATATTTAGATAAAGAAATATAATTGGGAAATGTAGGGTCGACACGTAACGTTGCTTCCTCGCTAACAAAGCAATAATCATACTAATGATAAATTAGTGGAAGTGGGTGGATTGTATTTATTTATTTAAATAATAATAATAATTATTATTATTATTAATTTTGAAAAAAAAAATAATTAAGACAGACAAAACCGGAGCAGCAAGCCGTTCTGTAGGGATGTCAGGAGACTGTTTCACAATAAAAACAAAAAGCAATAATTAATTAATTAATTAACAAATTACATAACAAATACCAATTAATGAATGTTTTTTTGTTTGTTAATTTCTGATTCATAATAAATTTTACAAAAATTATTATTATTATCATATAAATAATATAGATTATATTATATAGTATTGATCTTTGCATGACCCATAATAGTAGTACTAGTTGACTGTCTCTTGGAAGAAACCTCTGTTAATTTGCAATTTGTAATATTAAATTTATTTGGAAATTAAATTGAAAAAAAAAAGAAAAAATAACAGAAAAAAAAACAACAACAAGACAGAGAGAGAGAGAGAGAGAGAGAGATGAAGGAGAGTCGTGTCGGCTTCGACCAAACATTGACGACGTGCACGTAAGCATTGACGGCATCGATATCTGTGTTTTTTTTTTGTTTGTTTGTTTGTCTGTCTCTTTTTGTTGGATCGTACAGAATATTGGAGATTAAAAAGCTCAATTTTAGCTCAGGTATGCCTGTCTACTGACAACCTCTGGATTGATTGGCTCTTGTTGTTGTTGTTGGTGATGGTGGTTGTTTTTCTGGGCGGGTGTTTGGTTGGGGAGAAAGTAGTGGGAGATGTAAAGGGAAAGTGAGGGGTTTGGAATATGGCAGTTATGTGAAGCAGCTTCTTCATCATCTTCTCTGTTTTTTTTTTTCTTTTCTTTTCTTTGACTTGCCTTACTCTTCCTTCCTAAAAATCTTGTGTTTTTTTTCTTTTTTTGGCTAAAATAAAAGGAGGCTTCAAAAAGAGTTCAGGACTATGTTGAACTTGTGAAATGTATATGCTTTTCTTCTAAATTGGGAGTTAAATGTTAAAAAAGGAGCGGAAAATAATTGCCAGTTTCTTAGTGATTCATTTAAGGCAAAAGCGCAGAGAGAGAGAGAGAGAGAGAGAGAGAGAGAGAGAGAGAGAGGTTTATTGCTGACACAGCTGAAGGTGAGTTATTGAGGCTTTTTAATGGGACAGCAGTGAATTAATCTGAAACGATTATTAAGCTGTGGCAAATGCATTATCATTAAGGGGTTTTGTTTTAGTTTTATGGTATAGTTGATGGCAGGTTTTTTCTATTATAGCTACTACCTTATCTCGGGTTTTTTATTCATTGGCTTTGCTGCTCCCTGAAGACCTTTTTCGATTTTCCTTATGGCATTTGCAGCTATGAATCATTCCTCTGGAGAACATCCTAATGCAGGTTTGAGTTTTGTGCGTGCACTTTATCTTGTGATATCTTTTGGAATCGTGGTTTCTTTGTGCGGATTGTAGGATTGTGTATGGATTGTATGATTGCTAACGTTGCTTAGCTTAATGTGTTGAGCTTGAATTGATGCCAAAATGTGCTCTCTTTTCCCCATGTCCTGTTGAATGATGTGTGCTAATGACTTGGAAATTTACATACAATGTTGGCATCATGACTGACTTCGAGCAGGCTAGATGGTTTGGGTTAATTTTTTGTATACATTGTATGGGCTTTAGCAGTGTACATTATCACAAGTGTCTATTGTTATCCACCAAAGTATATTTTTTTAATGTCTGGATAATAGTTGATAAGAGAGTGTTAGAAGTATTGAACTGGAATATGAAGTCACTGTGTTGTACAAACACCATTTCTTGCTTTGGGACCAAAAATTGTTTCTATTTATATTTTGGGTTTCTTTTATGTTATTATTGCCCCGCAATATTGGCATGTGCACTCTCAAATTCTTGCATGGTAACTCTGTTGTACATTAAATGATTGTGTGACTAGGTCTTTGTGCCACATTTATTAGTTTTTCAAATAATCTGCATTGGTTTTGGCTTGCAGGAGGAGGGTGCTTTTTTGGACATATACAGGATATAAGGGAAAAATAAACTACCCTTCTTTTTGATCCTAGGACCTTAACTGGTCTTTTTTAATTCGACAAGATCTTTTTAGAATTGTAGAGGACTGTTTGTAGATTTGCTTCCTTTCAACTTTAGAATTGTATCAACTTCTTTAGACGTAATTTGCATGCTGCAGTGATGGGCAATGGTTGTGGTTTATGGTGTGCAACAGATGGCACTTGAATAAGTGAATTGGTGGAGTTTTGCCCTGTACAAATATTGTTTTATGAACACTATTTAAGCCTCTGTGGCATATGCCATGTTCTTGTGTTGTTAAAACTTCTTTTATATTCACAACTATTGTGCTTTTGGTGCAGCTTGAGATGCCTTACCATTTCTATCTAATGCTGTGCTCTAATATGTTTCACTCAAGTCTTGAAATTTCTGAACTTTCTCTCATTGTCGAAAATAATTCTAGTTTCTGAATATGCTTGACATTTACTATTTTGAAACTTTTGTTCTTTCTTTTTCTCTTAATGAAATATAACTCTTGTGGTTTTTGTTAATAGGTGGTTGTAATGATGCCCTATACAAGGAGCTATGGCATGCCTGTGCCGGACCTCTTGTTTCCCTTCCTTATGAAGGGGAGAGGGTGTATTATTTTCCACAAGGTCACGTGGAACAGGTAATTTTTCATCAGTGGTAGACTGAGAAATGTGCTAATTTTTGTTGCTTCTATGTTTTCATTCTAGTCTTAGATGTGCATTGAGCTCTTATGAAAATGACTTCCACCTATATCATTTGGCATTTGCCTTTTGCTGCTATCTTACAGATATAATTGTCTCTTTTATGTAGCTTGAAGCTTCAATGCATCAGGGGCTAGAACAGCAGATCCCCTCTTTCAATCTTCCATCAAAAATTCTTTGTAAAGTGGTTCATGTTCGGCGACGGGTTGGTTATCCTTCACCTACTTTGCATTATTTTTAATCTGTCCTAGCATCTTGCTAAACAGAGGAAAACTCTTACAAATATTGGTCGGTTGATTATTTTAATTTTGGATTGCAGGCTGAACCTGAAACAGATGAAGTTTATGCACAAATAACTCTACTTCCTGAAATAGATGTAAGCCATACTCTTTGGTGAACAAAGATTTCAAGTATATATTTGTATATATGTGTATATATAATATACCTTTTTGTCCCATGCATCTGCCTTATAATTGTCCATGGTCTAATTCCTTGAATCAGCAAAGTGAGATTACCAGTCCCGATCCTCCTCTCCCAGAACCTGAAAGATGCAAAGTCCATTCCTTTTGTAAGACACTTACTGCCTCTGACACAAGCACTCATGGCGGTTTCTCTGTTCTTAGAAGGCATGCAGATGATTGCCTTCCTCCTCTGGTTAGCATTTGAGTTTTAATTAATTTTGCTATTTTGTACTATATTGTCCTATCATATGGTTGACTGTTCGTTTCCATCTATTTTGTTATTTGTTCAGGATATGTCCCAACAGCCACCTTGGCAAGAATTAGTTGCAACTGATCTGCATGGCAACCAATGGCATTTCCGACACATCTTCCGAGGTTGGAAACAGTGGCTATATTACAATATGATGCTAAATACTTGCAGTTACAGCCAGTAATTTGATCATAACCTTGGCTGAATTGCATCTGCAGTTATTTTTACCCTGCAAAGTTTCTTATTTATTGTCAGACCAGTAGTGTTTTCTGTCAGGATTGACATATTGGGCAAATCTAATTTAGCCTCTTTTTTTTCCTCCTTCTTTGCCATTCTTTATAAAAGGAAGTCATTGAGCAAAATCAAAATCACATATGGAGGGAGTGGATTGCTGCATATTTTGTGTTCATTGATTTATTTAGGTTATTTTTTCCCTTGGGTAGGAATTGTTTTAGATTATATGTGATTTCCATCCGAATATTCTGAGCCTTTTGATGGTGAAATATAGAATCTATACTTTTTTAGCCCTCTTTCTTGAGTGAACTATTGTAAATGCCACAGATGCTTTTCACTAATCAAACGATGAGGCAAAATGGTCATTTGAACAATGAACAGCATCATCCAACAATGTGCATTTTTGGCAATAAATCCTCCAAGAGTTTTGTTAAATAAAGATTAAGGAATAAACTTTCTTCTCTGCTGAATATCATTTCCGGCACATAGATTTTGATATTGGGACTACAGATCATGTATTACCATATTTACATTGTATAACGCATTGATAGTTCATCATGGGATGTTTGATATGCATCATGAGGCATAGAGAATGGCACTTGTTACTTGTTGGGGCCTTCAATGAGAACATCAATAATTGCAGGTCAACCTAAGCGTCACTTACTCACCACTGGTTGGAGTGTTTTTGTTAGCTCAAAAAAGTTAGTGGCTGGTGATGCCTTCATCTTCCTAAGGTAAGGCTACTTTTCCCTTTTCTGTCTCCTGATAAAAAGGTGGATGCACCCTTTTGAATGTAGGTCATTTTGACTTGGGCATCCAAAGTTGAAACTTGGTATATGTCTCTATCTGCAGAATTGTGAGTAGGATTTAGTCCACTCTGTTTATGTACCTTGGTAAAGACTGTTAAAGCAATGAAGAGGACTAGAAATTACATTTTCATGATTTGATGGATTACTAAATTAAGAGATTTAATATTCAGATACCTGGCCCAAAGTGGCCTCAAGGGTGTGAAGTCATTACCTTTTTATTTTACATTTTTGGGGTTTTGGAGTGGAGGCACAAGAGCAGAGTTGTTGATCTGGCTACTATGTTCTCTTTCAGGGGAGAAAATGGTGAATTTCATGTTGGAGTGAGGAGACTCATGAGGCAACAGACTAATATTCCATCTTCTGTTATATCTGGTCAAAGCATGCATCTAGGGGTTCTTGCTACTGCTTCTCATGCCATTGCAACTGGAACCCTTTTTTCTGTCTTTTATAAGCCAAGGTTTGGGAAACTTGCCCATCTTTATTGGATTTCTTGTTCTTTTTCTATGTGTAGGCCATTTATAACATTTTAGCAACATTCAGAGCATGGCATAGTGTCGAGTCTCATGTTTTTTTGACAATATAAACAGCACAATTTTTGAGCTTGCTAATTTTAAGTGGAGAAACAACAACAAGAAGCCCTTAATCCCAAATGTAATTGGGGTCGATTACATGAATTTGTTTTTGCCATTTCATTCTATGTTGATTTATGCCAAGATTGGTGTTTATTTTTCTTATAAAGATGTTTTTCCCAAGAATTAGTGTTTTTTTTCATTGCTATGTTGTTTAAGAATTTCTTGGCTCTATATTTAAGGTTTCAGTTACATTTATATGATGGTGAAATCAATTTCTTTGTGTCAATAGTATTTCAACGAGTCAGTGTGAGCTTGATTTTGCCTGTGTATTTAGATGCATTATCATAGAGGGGCCAGACCCTGTGTGCATTTAAGATTAGCATCACATATTTCATGTGAAAATGCTGACATGTCATCAGTCTCTCTCCAAGGAACCCACTCCTTGGAGTGGTAATCTGATTTTGGCTTTTCTTTGCTGCATTATTTTCATAGTTGCCTTGCACTTGGTAAATTTTTTTTCTTTTTTTTTAATTTGCTGTAGGATGCTTCCTACATGCCACCATCCTTTTCTCATTGTTGCAATGTCTGTTTCTTTCTTAAGATTATTAATGGGATTGATATCTTTGCTGACTACACATATCATTTTCAGAACAAGTCGCTCTGAGTTTATTGTGAGCGTCAATAAGTACCTTGAAGCTCAAAACTACAAGCTTTCTGTTGGGATGAGGTTTAAGATGAGATTTGAGGGCGAGGAAGTTCCAGAAAGAAGGTGTTATCTTGTACCATTGACTTATGACTGAAGAAGGTGGTATATTTTTCTAAGTAAACATTCTTTGTGAAACTACAGGTTCAGTGGCACAATTGTTGGCGTTAGAGACAATGTATGTTCAGGATGGGCAGATTCTGAGTGGAGATCCTTGAAGGTTGACAAGATATTTCATTCATTATCTTGTTTTGAATTTTTCAAAGTTACATCGTGTTTTTTGTTTGTGGAGTCCAGCTATACTGGAAATTTTCTTTTCCATGTTAAGACCTTTTCTTTGTTTAAATATTTTATGGCTCCATCTGATTTTCATATGGATAAACCGGGTGCTGTTCCAGTTCTCATGTTATAAGCAATTTGTTGTCCCTATCCTGCCTTGAGGCTGAAATCATGTTCACTTCCAGGTTCAATGGGATGATCCTTCCTCAATCTTGCGTCCTGAAAGAATATCACCATGGGAACTGGAACCACTTGTTGCAACCACGTCTTCAAATCCCCAACCTGTGCAAAGGAACAAGAGGCCACGACCCTCTGTTTTGCCTTTGCCAACACCTGACATTTCTTCACTTGGTATGTTAGCTTTCCCTTCAACTCTCCTTTTGTTCTTTCTGATACCTGATAGCAAACTTTCTATCATCTTTGTGAATCAGGCACATCGAAGCCCCCGGTTCATTCTCCCACTCTCTCTCATGGTGAATCACAGCGTGGACGTTGTGAACAAGATCTCTCTCGATCACCAAATTTATCTGCTGCTGCCAAAGCCAACCCTCTGGGCTTCAGAGGCCATAGTCCTCTTGCCGGTATTTCCCCAAGCTCTATGTTCTGGCCTAACCGAGTTGAAAGTGTTGCAGAGACTGTTTCCCCTGTCAACAAAGATCCTGGAGATGGGGGACAGACCAGTAGGAGTGTCCCCAGGCTATTTGGGTTTCGGCTTGTTGAGAGCTCCAATGCAGAAGATAACATGCAAATGAATACTGGGTCTGGAACAGTGAGGGATGGTTGTCCAGTTTTATGTTTAGATACTGAGTCTGATCAGCGCTCTGAGCCATCCAACATTAATCTGTCTGAAATTCCTTCAGTAAGTTGCGAGCCTGAGAAATCAAGCCTGAGATCTCCCCAGGAATTTCAAAGCAGGAAAATTAGGAGCTGCACAAAGGTCAATCCCAATAGGCCTTTATAGCGATCAGGATATTAGGCAGAATGAACTTGTGATTTTACTCTTTGCTCTCTCTATACTGCATTTTGAGTGATGAATTTTGATGGTTTCTTTTTCTCTTGTCTAGGTTCACATGCAAGGTATTGCTGTTGGGAGAGCTGTTGATTTGACACGTTTTCAATGTTACCAGGACTTGCTGAGGAAACTAGAGGAAATGTTTGACATCGATGGTGAGCTCTGTGGTTCTACTAAGAAGTGGCAGGTTGTCTACACTGATGATGAAGATGACATGATGATGGTTGGGGATGATCCTTGGCAGTAAGTTTCTTGGCTTGCATCTTTGTGTTTTGGAGTATTGTCCCTTGGTGCTCTTATTAGTAATTCTGGAAAATTGAAGCTTGTTCTTCTGTTTTGCTGATGAGTTCATCTTACTGTCTGATTGCAGTGAGTTCTGTAACATGGTGAGGAAGATCTTCATCTATACAGCAGAGGAAGTCAAGAGGTTGTCACCTAAGATCAAATTACCAGGAAATGAAGAGATCAAAGGAGCCAAGCCCAATGCTGATGGAGCTAACATGGAGGATCGCTCATCTGTTGTTGGGCCTGGGTGCTGATGTGTTGTTGCTGTGTTTTACCATGATTGGCTGGGAAGGATTTGCAAATACGAATGAGAGGAGACAGAAAGTCACTTTCAAGATTTTGTTCATTGCAGCATTACACCTAATAGCCAATTAGGTTTGCAGGCGTACAGCACTAACGCTGCTGGTGAGATGGTGGGCAATCTGCAGCTGTTTACTTAACTTGTCAATTTTAAAGAGTGTGACTCGGGGTTTTGGGGGGTTTTATTTTCAACATATTATTTTGAGATGGGAGTTTGCCGGGCCTGTTCGTTAGGATTCTTGCACACTGAAAACTTTGTCCATTCTTGTTTTATCCCAGTAAATTGAAGGACAGATTATGTGCTCTCACTCTCAACAATCTTCCAATGCATGCCGCTGTGTTTATTACTTAGGACATTGCTGCTTAGATCATGAGGTCTTATTTAACTTGTCGAGCTCTGTACCCAATTATGGATTGTAACTATGGCCTGGAAGCTAGTTAGTTCTCTATGCTCCACTGTAAGTCTGCTCAATATACAAATCAACCTGCCTGATAAAATGTATCAAAACAGGTGAAAGATATGGTTCATGGCAATGTGTGATCCTTGGCCAGCTCCACAATGAACTTTCTTTCTGCATCGATGGTAACCGGGCCAGTGGTGGATAACGGTCATGAGGTTTGAACATTTTGAAAGCAGAAGGTTATTAATGTTCTTGGGGTTGTTTTATGACCCCTTTAATTCCCTAACCGATCATCAATATCAAACGAAATAAAAAAAAAAAAAACAAAAGAAAGAAAACAGGAAACTGCAAAAGCCAGCAACTTCCGTTCCCACAAAGTTTTCCATTCACAGACGCATCGAGATATGTTAAAAACAGTGAATTAGCTCGAGAGGTTATGGTCCAGAAAGAAGAACTAGTTCCGTGAGGCCCATCATCCAGCATTTCATTGCTGCTGCTGCTCATACTCCACAGCAACTCAACCATCAGCTCCACCATTGCCACCATGGTTCGAGTATGAGCAGAGCAACTTGGCCATTTCCACATCTGAGATGCTGCAGCACTTTCTAGAATTGGCCAGTCTATGTCAGATCCAACTCCAATCGCATGAAATTGTTGTGGAAACGAATCCCATTTATCCTATATTGCATGCCAGCACAAGATCATGCAATCAGCCATATATGGTTCCAAATCCTGTTTATGGTGTGCCTCTTGGACGGACAACTAGAAGAGAGAGGTCAGCTGAGTTTTTCAAGTGTTTTGTTAGCTTTGGTGTAAATCTTGCTTGGGTTTAATATTAAAATACTACATGACTTATAATATTAAAAATAAATATTAAGTATCTATTTTGTAGCGTAATAAATAAAGAGATAATTTTAAAATTAATTAATTTAAATTTAAATAAATTATAATTGAATAATAATTAATAGATTTTTAATATATTTTTAATTATGTAAAATATCAATTTATAAATTTAAAAACTTAGTTAATAATACAATATTTATATTATTAATTAATATAATTAAAAATATAATTTTTGTTCAATTTATTACAAAACTTACATAATTATATTCTTACATTTAGTAATAGACTTTACTTATATTAATTTCAAAATTGTTGTATTTGTTGGTTTTTAGAACAAAGAAAAGGGGGTGAATTGAATTTATTCAATTTGATTAATCAACCTAAGCTCATTCTTAATTTTAAAGAATAATAACAAAATAATTAATAATAAATAACAAAGTAAACAATGTAAATAATTAAAAATAAATAAAATAAGAAAAGAGAAAACAAGTCTAATAATTTAGAGTGATTTAATTCAAATTAAGAATTTATATCTACTTATTAAAATTTATTTTTAAAAATTTAATTTCACTAACTATTCTTTTTTGTAATTTTTTACACTAAATCACCTTAATCTTAACTATAATAAAATTTTTATGAGAATTAACATTTTTTTATAATTTAAAAACTTAAAATTTATTACTTTTCATTAAAATATTTTTATTTTTTTCACAATCTTAATTAGATTACTTTTACT
The DNA here is from genome assembly GCA_020883675.1 of Bruguiera gymnorhiza. NCBI lineage: Eukaryota > Viridiplantae > Streptophyta > Magnoliopsida > Malpighiales > Rhizophoraceae > Bruguiera > Bruguiera gymnorhiza. The sequence continues at coordinate 3,629,587 of JAIRCJ010001048.1, forward strand.
TTTTTACAATCTCAATTTTTCATTCTAAATTTCTTACTCTTGATCTTTTTTTCTATCTATTACTAAGTTCAATACAAGACTTCTAGTATCCTTTCACGTTTTCCACACTTTTTTTTTACTCTCGACAAAAGAGTTGTACACCTCTTTTATAAATAAAAATAAGAAACTAATTATTAAAAATAATTTATTTTATAAAAGTTAATTTTTAAAATAAAAAATTTTATTTATAAGTTATGGTGAATTGCAACATTTGAATTAGATAACTAATTGAAAATTTTTAAAACTTTCTTATGGTTTTGTCGTTTTTAACTCTTTAATTTTATTAATCCACTATAATTATTAGTCATTGACTTGAAATTTTTATAAATTTTATCTTCTTAGTTTTCTCCATGTTTGATCAACTACAAATATCAGTTCAGTTGGTTGACCCTTTGTTTTTTTTCTTTACAACTTTTTTGGTGTTAATCCAGTTGATTGACCCAATTTTTTTTTTCCTCTTTACAGTTTTTTCGGTGTCCCTCTGATTATAACCACAAGTCTAATCAATTGATTTAAATTACTATTTCTTTTTTCTTTGGAGCTTTTTTGGTATTTGATGGACCATAAAGTCTGGTCACTAATTCTCTCTCTCTCTCTCTTTTTGTTTTCTTTTTCTCGTCTTGGCTAGCGAGTCGATTATATAAGTCAATCAATTCCAAATTTTTACTAACTTTGAATTTTCATGATTTTTTTTTTAATTTTTCTATTGGATTGCTCAAGATTTTTGTAAGAACTTTTCATAGGAAGAATAAATTAAATAATGACTATAGTTTAAAACCAATAATCAACTTACCAATTTACCTGAAATAAAATAATTATAAAATCAAATCATAATCATAATAACAATAATTTGTAAAATATAGGAGAGTAGGAAAAACAAAAAGCATTTTGATGTTTGTGGGGATGGAGGAAAGTTAAAATGGTAGTGGAAGAAAATTACTCTTTAGAAGAAAGATGACGTTATGGAAACAAATTTTACTTCTTGTGAATTTGAAGATATTGACGAAGGAAAGAAATTTTGCACATTACTGTTGAACGGGCTCACATCAGGTGTGTTGACTTTATTCTCGAGCCCAATTGTAGGATTCGTTTCAAGTTAGGGCAATCGTTGTAGTGGATGCATCCAAGTTAGAGTCCGTCTTCAAAAGGTTAGAAAACAATTCATCTAGACAATGGGTGATAAAAAAAACAAAAAAAGCTATTTAAGGGGTAGAATAAAAAAAATAAAAAACAGAATTGTGCCCTTTGGGGAAAACCTGATGAAGTGAGACGATATAAAAGTGATACGACACTCGTGTTTTCACATTATTATTATCCTAAACAATCACGAGTTCACAAACACACGGAAGGTCCTTTTCAGACAATGGTCCACTGGTGTCCCTGGAAAGCCTCATCTCGAGGGTCATGAGAAAAGCGATTATAATCCAGAGTAAGAAGAGAATGAACAGATTCTAAAGATTGTCGCATTGCTTCAAGGCTAGACTAGAAGCTACAGAAGCCGTTGGACGGATAATATCAAAGAGAAATCAACCGCCATCATCATTTCACCCATAGCTATTACCTCTATAGGATCTGGACAATTTATCAGAAGCTAGAAAGTAAAAACAGCCCCACAGATATTCCCCCATCTGTTTCAAATTTCCGAAACGGGCATTAAACCTAAATGTGATTTAGGTTTCTCCGTTGATGCAACAGCCCACCGAGGTCATTTTCCTTTCTGCTCCGGAGAAAAAACTAGCACCACTAGCCTCCTCATTCTATCAGCTCCAAATGCTGTCTGTGGCCATGAGATATAATTCTGCTTGTTTGTGCCGTTTCATTTTGTTCAAATAGCTCATCCCTGAAACTGGAATTTCCACAGATTTGCTCATTGTCATTCTCACTACAATCACATTTAACTCTGTGGTGCCTCTTTAAAGCAACCCTTTCAGGTGCCTTATTCTCTCTCACGACTTAGGGTAACTTTGTTGCTATAATGTGAGCGGGCATCTTGTTTATTGACTTGGGCTGCTGCCAAGTTCCCAATGATCCTGGTCAACAGTTTTCCACCTTGAACCCGGATCAATTGATTCTCTTCCTACATAATATTTGTCCACTTCACTGAACTCTTGAAGTTCTGCTTCACCACTCTCCCTGCTTGAATGATTTCTTCTTCTGGAGTGACAAACTGTTGGATTTCTTCCAAGGAGAGATCTACCTGATTCAGATTTTTCACCGTGAGACTTCTCTTTCAATCTATTTGGACTCAACTCATCATCTGAAGACCATGGCTCACTGTCTCTTGAACGTTTCCTTGTGCAACTATGATCTCTCCCCCTATCCCTGTCCAACCAATCATCCCTGTAATCCAAGTCATGGCCCCTGTATCTATCATCCCAGTGATCATCTGGAGATTCCAAGACACTCTTCTGGTGTAGCAAGCTTTTACTTCTGTGATGCCGATGGCTATCTTTATCTCTTTCCCCATACAACTGCCACTCTCCAGAGTAACCACTATCTGGGGACTGCACCTCACGCTGGCATCTTGGACCTCTCTCCCTGCGAGAAGAATGTTGTTCTCCATCCTTGTCCCTCTCTAAGTGATATGCATCAGATTCATATGGTAAACTTTTGCTGTCTAATGCAGCCCTTGTTTGGTTATTGAAGCTTTGGGTATGATGTTGGTGTCTATCTATATTTCTGCCCCCATCCAACCATTCCTCATCAGAATAAATCTTCTCAATCCAGCTCTCAGTAATCTGATAACCAGTTGAGCACTCTGACACTTCACCATGATGTTTAGATCTTTTCCTCGAATGATGACAATGTCTATCATTTTCTCTTTCTCTATCAATGTCCCTACCAGGATGAGCCCCATCATACTCAGACTCATGGCTTCTCCTGTCCCTGTGACGGTATCTTTTCAAATTCCTATTCTCTTCACCTGGATGCTTACTGTAGATTTTGGCTTCTTTTCTAATATTGTTTGTGCCGCTCTGCCAATTAATGCCTTCCTCAGAATCAGATTCATAGTCCCCAAAAGTCAAATGATCCACTTCCCTGGATCTAGATCTTCTTGCATGATGCCTGACATAAAGAAAGAATTTGACAAGTATGAAGAATGGAGGAACATAATTCATCGGCATAGCCGATTGTATTTTTTGCATGTGTTCATGAAAATGGGGAAGGTAAAAATTTAATCTTCGTCCTCTGTGTAACAACCTAAAGATGGCATTAATATAATGCTGTTAAAAATAAAATATCTGTATACATGCAATGACTAAAAACCATTGTTTGCCTATCTTTTTTATTTATTTATTTTTTTCTTGGTACAATGGAGGCCTAAAGAACAATATTTGCAACATTGAGCCACCATGGTTCAGATCTGGAACCTCTTGTATGGAAAAGAGAAGCAAAGACAAGTAACATTAGTATACCCCAGTTAACAGGTAGAAGTTACAAATTTGGTTTTATCCTCAGAAATTGAAACAAACCTGACTGTATTTGCTCTTGTTGTCTTGCCAAATGCCCTCATCTGCCCTAATTTTTCTTGCTCCATCGGTTTCTCATGAGCAGACTCATCAGAGTAACCAAATAAAGAAGCCATCTTTCTCACCCAATATTTTGGTGGTGGTTTATCCCAATCAGCCCACTCATAGTCCCCACCAGGATTGCGGAAACAGTGGAGAAAATTGCAAGCCATTCCACGTGAACATGTCTGTTAAGCATAGACAAGAGAGTTTTGTTGGCATTTAAGGATTATGGATTCATTTATAGGTTCATCCTTTACATGGTCACTAACTTCTGGATTTCATACTCATTGTAGATCTGTGGAAAAAGAAAAAAAGGAGCAAAAAACAGAAAACAAAAAACAAAACAAAAAAGAAAGAAAAATAGCCTCAAATTTGCAGAAATATAATATTTTGAGAACATCACATATTCTTTCATGTTTTGGATTAGAAATCCAGAATTCCTTCATGAGGCGATCATCTAATTAATACAGAACAGAAGGAAACCACAAGGGCCATTGCACAGGATATCACTACCTAAAAGAAGAGCAGAGAGACAGCAAGTTACTTTCACCTTAAGCCTTGTTTTCATAAACTCTCCACATATGGCGACCTTCCATCTGGTCACATTCACAAATTCACATTTTACCTGGCATGAACCATACATGATTAGAAATGTATTATATAATTCCGAGGCAGTTCTCCAAGTCATGAATATATTAAGATAAGATCCACGCTTTGAGCTGCTTCAATGACTCTTTCATTTTACTTAAAGGATGCATGCATGGTGCATCTCAACAAAGTTGCCAATTACTAGTCAAGTGAAGTCAACAAGTCCATCAACTTGGAGGCTAGTATTCAAATTGAAAAGAAAAGGGAGTATGTGGTGTAGATACAATGAATAAAGACTGAATTTAGGATGAAAATTGAAGTTGAAACTGAGTTGTAGGGTTAGGGTTTATAAGAAACTCTCAAATGTTAATTAGGGAAAAAATAACATTGTATATTCAAAGTTAAAATTACCGAAACCCCACAAGACAGGCAGCCACCCATAGAGATATTGAATGCAAAACACAAAAATCTCAACAACCTTGTTAAAAAGCCAACATAACAAAAATGGGAAGAAAAAATGGAAAAGAACTTTATTATGGACTTGCAGTTCATAACCATAGAAGCACTTATTGAAGTTTGGATGACAGACAATACCTGTCTGCCTGCAAAGTAGCGACCATTGAATGACTGAAAGGCAAGTACAGCAGAATCCAAGGATTTATAGTGCACATAAACATTTCCCCGCAAGTGGAACAAACCATTTCTACAGGTCTGCGTCAAATGTTGCAGTTGTAATATTTATAGAAAGAAAAAATATATATGCTCTCCAGACCTTACATAACATTGCATAGAATGATGTTGTATCTTACCAATTTTAATAATCCAACATCCGAGCAAAATATGAGAGAGAGAGAGAGAGAGAGAGATGAATGGGTAAATTTACACAACATAGAACACTATTTTTCTTTTCATTGGAGTTTATGCATCAGTCCACAAATTGTGAGACAACAAGATATTCAAAGAAGTGATGCCAACTCAAAAGATTTTCAGGGGTAAAGGGAAAGACGATTCCAGCTTAGCGACAAACATGTAATACAAATGAATGGCTAGTAGAAAGGCAGTCAGCAACCTTGAAATTTATTATTTCACCATATTTCAAAAACTCCGTATGTACATCTTCATAAAATTCTTCATAACATCGTTCAACCTCTTCATCTGTGTACTGAGAGAAGACATACAAACTGGAGATTAGACCAGCCCAAAGAATTTCAAGAAGCACAAAAAATAACTGCTATATTTGCTACAAATAATAAGTAACTTCAAGTATAATGCTAAGCCTCTATTTAACAGCCTATAGGTTATGTGCTAGGTTGCACCACATTCAGCTTCAATTTTTGTAATGCTACCAATAGCAGGTGCATTATTCAACTATTTATTATGGTAGATATAATCTATTATCTTTTAGGATACCATTGCTGTTGTGTATCATAAATTTTCCCCCCATATATCACCATTGTACAGCAGTTGATGCCTCTCTGGAGATTGGAGACACTGTTGCTGATCAGGAAAGAGAATTTTCAAATGACAGTTCTGGCATATTTTGTACCAAGAGAGATTCTATGTTTGCCAAGCTTCTAATTAGGATTATGAAATCTATCCTGTACTCATTCTCTAGAGGAAGACCCTCCATTAGTTATGTTAGATTTTACTTTTCCCGAGTACATCCTAACCTTCTCAGTCAGATAAAAATTTTCAATTGCATTCACATACAAATAGTCGTGGCTGTCTTCAAGACAAAACTCTGATGTACAACAGCAATCATTAGAAAGACATTTGGTCATTCCCAAGTAGTGTCCAAAAAACTATCACTTGTTAAGGAGAATAAACTCAGACTGAGAAATCCTACTAGAAACTTTCAAAGGTACGCTAAATAAGCCTTAAAATTAAAATAAATAAATAAATGTTAAGTACAACAAAAGCATCATATGGGCATAGTTATGACAATTCCATTTAGAACATAATTAAACATCCAAATAAGGAAGAAATATGAAGAAAAAGGCATTACAAATAAGCAGCATGGAAAGTACTCTATGAGTATCACTCTCATTGCCAACAGAAGGATACTGAATACCACAAATCGTTCACTTCAACCAACACTGGCCAAAACCTGAACCTCCACTGAAGTGAATCTTGAAAAGAACCTCGAATTCGAGTCGTGTCAAGAAAACAACAATCTAAAAGGGAAAACTCCGATTTACTTGCATCAAAATAAAAGGTACAAGACCTAAAGAAAGGGGAAAAAAGGCATACAATCTAGATCCAAGACATGCAGATAAGGATGACAATGTGCAGATGTCTGAATAAGTATAAAGAAATTGCTAAATATACCATAATCAGGAAAGAATATTTCCACATTTGAAAACCTCAGAAAAGGAGAAATTTCAAGCAGTTAACTTTGATATCCTACACCTTTTTCTTCGAAGATAAACGTATCTCTGTTTAGAAAATAAATCAACCATACTTTGGAAAGCAACAGGTAGCAAGCAAATCAGCCCAAAAAATTAGTAATGGTTAACATTGTCAAAATATAACATTTCTCCTTTTATGTTTCCCCAGCAAGCCAAAGCAATGACTTTTTGTAGTTTAACCACCTAGCAGAAGTTTGGCAGATGCGTTATCAGGATACAAGAATTATGTGAAGGCAGCATTTAACAGACCTCAAGCCCCTCATCTTGCTCCCAAAAAAGGCCAGGGCCACTGTACATGTTCTTAATAAGTAGCGTGCAAGCTTTATCAGGATAAAAATGAACTCTGCTGCAGCGCAGACCAAACCGACAGGCTCCAGTTTTAAAATGAAATGGACAATGAGCTTTATCCTGCGGCATATACAAATTGGAGGCATAAACGTTTACCATGACAGTGGCATCAGAATGAAACAAACATAAAATCCCAAAAAAAAAAGAAAACAATGTAACCATCATAAACAAATTAACATAGAGAAATACCTGTTCAGTTCCAAAATTTGGAACTTGCTGAGAAACATTCTCAAGCATCTGTTGTGCTGAGACCCCTGATGCATTCTGGTACTCAACAAAAGCTTCGGATTGTGGAGGAAGAGGATTTGATGTAGGCCTATCCACATTCTGCTAAGAAAACAACAGCATTTGCTTTTATGATTTCTGAAGCAATAATCAAAAGAGGCTACAAAGCAAAAGGTAACAATACATACAAAAGCTGATGATGCGAATAAAATTACCTCTTTCAAAGTTTGTTTATCCACTTTCTTCTTCGGAACCCTGACTTTTTTCTTGCGGAAGATTATCTCATTTCCTTGCCAAATAATTTCTGGTGGCCCTTCTTCTGCGTACTCCCAATCATCATCATCATCCTCCTCATCACGCTCAGTCTCCCTCTCAACCTGACAGATCAATCAATACAAGAATTTCAAGTAAACAAACAAACAAACAAACAAATACAGCTAAATCCATAATATTACGAAACCCTAAAATCTGAGCAAACAAACAAAGCCAGAAGTTAAAACAGCTAATGCAAGCAAACACTTGTAGAATAGTCTAATATCCTTTTCCTTCTCGCATTCCTCCAGCCACCAAACATAGCAAAACTCTAAGAAACGTATATATATATATATATATATATATATATATATAGAGAGAGAGAGAGAGAGAGAGAGAGGGGGGTACCTGATCCTGAAGTCTCTTTGCCTCTTCTTCATCATTTTCTAGAATTTTCCTCCTTTGCTCTTCCTCCTCCGCCTCCTTCTCCTCCTCTTTCCTCTTCCTCTCCATCGCTTCCATCCAAAGCCGCTCTCTCTCCTCAAACTCCAACCTCTCCCTCTCCATCCGCTGCCTCTCCTCCTCCTCCATCTCCCTAACCCTCCTTTGCTCCTCCGGATCGTTCTGCCTCCTCTCCTCCTCTTCCCTCTCCTTCTCCGCCATCTCCCTCCTCGCTTGCTTCCTCTTCATCCTCTTCCTCTCCTTCCTCTTATCCTTCCTGCTGATCAACATCGCCGCTTTCTCCTCCTTCCCTCTCCTCTCTTCCTCTTCTCCTCTCGGTTCCGCCATTATTTTCTTCCCGTCAATAAATTTTGTTTGACGAAACTTATAGTTTCACACAATGTTTTGGCCGCAGCGGTGGTCCGGCGGTGGCGCAGTAGTTCGGGCTGTTGTGTTCCTTACAGACGTTTGGTTAGTGGCAGCTTTGTTAAGCAATAGATTCCTATTCTTTTTATTCAGAAAAAAAAAAATCTTATTTTCATAAATGAGATTTCTTTGTATTTAATAATTACCATTTTCTTACTTTTTTTAATTAATTACATTCACATTTTTCTATAAAATATAATGAAATATTAACATAACATATTTATATCAAATAAATTATATAAATAAAATATTAATTAAAATAAATATATAAATAATAATAAATATTTTTTATTAAATATTTTTAAATTATATATAATTATTATATTATTATAATTTTTATAAAAAAATATATAATATATTATCATAATTTATTAATTTAAATTATTATTATTATTAAATAAAATTTTTAATAAATATTATATTTATATTGTTATGATAATTATATATATTTTATTACATTATTATTATTTTTTATAATAATGTTAATTTTAATTTTAAAATAAATTAAATATATTATAAAAATTATTATTTTATTTCTAATTTCACTTAATTTTGATTCTAATTTCAAATTATGAACTAATCTAAATAATCTCTTAATTTCTCTAGTTGATTATTTTTATTATTATTATTTAAAAAGATATTAATTATTTTTAAATATTTGTTATATTTTTATTATAATTTATTTATAATTCTATATCATATAAATTGGTTTTATTATTTTTTAAATAAATTTTATTTATTATATAATATAAGATCATAAATAAGTTATTAAAATAAAAAAAATCAAAATAAACATCCCTTTATTTATTTTTATCATTCGTTCACTCTTTTTTATTCTTTTCTTACAAAAATGAAAAAGCAAGGACACAACCCCACCACGAAGAATTATATAAATTCACTAATGCAAGGGGTGATGGCATATGTACAAATATACTCTGTATTTCTTTTTTTCTTTTCTTTTAAAATATAATTATCGGTTTATGCTTTAATTTTCATTTTATTTAACTGTTTATGTACAAGTTTTTCTCTCTCTGTTTTTTTTTTTTTTTTATGACTAAATTTTGATTCAGTAGAACCAAGAAATGTTCACAAACTGCCCAACTGATCAAAAACCGCTTAATCCAAATTGTCGAAACTCACACTCACCAAAATTGAAGAAAAAAAAAATCACTGATTTTTAATTTTTCAAATCCGTGAAGGGCAGATCAGTGGCAGATTAGGGGTGTGAAAACTATCAAAACCTGATCCAGTATGACCTAGATAATTTTTTCTTTTTAATTAATTAATTTTACCTATAACTTTAATTCAATGTTTTTAGTATTAATGATAATTTTAATATCAATAAATTATAATTTATTAATTAAAATTTTCAAATCCTTTTTTTTTTTTTTTTGTATAAGCATTAAATTTTATTGGTAAGCTTTCTCATCAACCTCAAGAACTGCCCAAAGCATTATATATATAAGAAGTGAGGACAATATCAACCACACCTCACACCAAAAAGAAAGCATAATCAAAATTAGTGTTATAGTAGTCTTTTAAAAAAGGACAATAAAAATATCCCACAAATCATATCTATAATAACGAATATTGTGATTAGTAATAACAACATTCTCTTTGTTAGTATTTATAATAATACTCAAGAAGTTACTTTCTTTAATTAGGAGTTCATTAAAATCTTTTTGAATTATTTGTTATAACAACGGATATTTAATTAATAATTTTGATATATAAACAAAATAACATGTTTTAAACATATATCTATAATTTTAATAAATATAAATAAAAATTAAATTATTTTTTAATTTATTTTAAAATTTTATTAAATTTATCATTACTATAAAATTAAAATATTAATACATTTCTCATCTTTATCTATAAAACAAATTTTTAACCTATCATATTTAAATTAATAAAATTAAATATTATTCAATCAATTAGCTACATCATCTCAAATTTTAAAATATGTAAATTTTTTTTTACAAGTATCATTTTATTTAAAATAATCAAATTAGAATACTTTTAAAATTAAAATTTATTTACATTTAAATTAATTAAAAATAAAATTTTTAACATAATATTTATTATCTTCATAATTTCAAAAAAATATTTTAAATAAAATTACTCTAATAACAATTAATATAACATAAAAGTGTGATCAAATAAAATAATTAAATAATAATACTCAATTGAACTTTAGTGAAATAACAATTGAAAAAAAAATTATCATTCCTTCCTTTCATATGATAACTCATAGTTGACACTTTATTAAATAATTTAGTTATTAAAAATATATATTTATTTATAATTTAAAATTTGTATATTTTAATTAAGTAAACAAATATTTAATAATTAAATAAAAATTAGATAAATTTATTAAATATTTATCTAATAAATGGTCAAGTATATTAAAATAATTTAATTAAAATTTATAATTAAATTAAAATGTTTTAAAATATATTAAGAAATTATAAAATAAAAATAATATCTAAAATTATAATATAATTCTAGAAGGACGAGAGAGAGCACGTGATGCGAGTCTTTAAATTCCGTTTCTCTAATCTTCTCTTCTCAGCCCTAGTTCTCTGTTAACGTAGCTAGACGTGCAGCGGATGATGACTGCGCCTTTACCGACGGCGGCAGAGGCGGCGGCGACGAGCGCCGGTGGCGGTGGAAAGAAAGTGATGATAACGGGAGTGAGCAATGGGCTGGGAAGAGCCCTTGCCTTGGAATTGGCCAAGAGAGGGCACACCGTGATCGGCTGCTCCCGCTCTCAGGATAAGCTCAATTCCCTGCAATCCCAGCTCCCCTCCGACAACGGCAACCACCACCTCCTCCTCACCGCCGACGTGGTGTGTGCATATATATTTTCTGTATTATGCTTTACCTTTTCTTTTCGATTTCATCTTTTGTTGATTATAACTGCCTGGACTTAAATTCACCTTTCAATCCCGTTTAAAAGAGAAAAAAAAAAAAGGAAAATAAACAATTATAAAAACGAGAAATGAAATCGAAATGCTGGCTGTTTGGCAGAGGTCAAATAGTGGCGTGGAGGAGCTGGCGCGCCTGGTGGTGGAGAAGAAAGGTGTTCCTGATATTATAGGTATAATGCTTCTTCGTCTAGTAAATGTTATTACTCTGGTCATATTGGTTCATGGAAAATGCTTTCCCCTGCCCGTGCACGCATTGGTGCGATCCCTTTGTGTGTTTCCCTTTTTCTCTCGTTCTCTGTTATTGTAAAACCGTTTTTCTACATGTCTTCTTAGTATTAGCTGCTTTCCGCTTGTATTTATCCCTTCTTTTGAATTCGCATGAAAGTTTTTGCTTGCTTTAAATGGTACTAAAATGGAGATATTTTTGCAGTGAATAATGCAGGCACCATTAACAAGAACAACAGGATTTGGGAAGTCCCCAGCGAAGAATTTGACACTGTTATTGATACAAACGTCAAAGGAATAGCAAATGTGTTGCGTCACTTCATCCCTCTTATGCTGCCAAGCAAGCGAGGGATTATTGTCAACTTGTCTTCTGGATGGGGAAGATCTGGTGCTGCTCTGGTGAATGTTACAACTAATTTCTCCTAGCCATCCTCCAGTATTTCGTTTAGTTCACTGTTTCCTGTGCTTCCCATTTGCACTTGGTGTAGGTGCAAATCTGCATGCAATTTTTTGAAGCTCTGGCTGCTGCAATTTAAAATGATTTGTACAGATTGTTTAAAGGGAATCTGAGTGATTAACTGAAATACTGAGATTAGAGAGCATCATGTAAACAACAAGACAAGAATAAGATTTAAAAATAAAAAAAACAATAACAAAAGAAAAAAACAGAGAGAGAGAGACGGGGGGGAGTGAAGCACATGGAGTGAAACCCTGGGATAAGAATAGATGTCTTAGATCTCATGTGATAGAACATGGTTATAGTGTCTATTAGCAGCTCAACATTATGATTGTAGGATTTTAGTGTTAAATTGATCTGTCTTTGGGAAGTCCAATTTATGTTTTCTTTCTGCAATTCTTTTAAACATTATTTTTCATTATTTGACCTGGTTATGTTTAATAGGTTGCACCTTATTGCGCATCTAAATGGGCTGTTGAGGGTTTGAGTAGGTCAGTGGCAAAGGAGGTGCCTGAGGGAATGGCAATTGTTGCACTTAATCCAGGTGTGATACACACTGAGTTGCTCGTGTCATGCTTTGGATCTTCAGCCTCCCTGTATCAAGAGCCTGCTGCATGGTATCTGGTTTTACTCTTTATGAGATATCGTAGACACTATCTTCATAAATTGCATTTTAATTAATGATTTTCTGAAGTTTTAGAAAATTGTGTGCTCACTTTTGTGGTTTGATGGAACATAAAATTGTCAGTTTCAAAGGAAATCAAGAAAAAAAAGAAAAGAAAGAACCTGCAAACTGATTGTGATGTTGAACACTAGCTTTATGGGCACAAGAAAAGGTGCATGATGACTCTTTTAATTTTACCATTTGCATGAATATGGTTAACAACTTTTACTGGAAGCTACAACTCATTCCAGGGCTATGACAGTAGTGACTTCTTCCTGTCTACACATGTATGAAGAAAAATGTAGAATTGTGTGAACCTTAGCCTAGGTGCAAATATTACCAACTGATATGGAGATATGATGATATTCCTGGATTTGCTTAGCATGATTTAGTGCCATCTTATTTTATCTTGAATTAGAACTTATTATCTTGCTCTTAGTTTATCAGCATGTAGAATTCATAGACTTCTGGGACATGCACAACCAGACCAACCAGTTAGGAAAAAATGCTCGTATGCTTCCTGTTGGACCCTGGACCTAGTGATCTTCGCATGCCGAGTCTATACTATCTTAGAAGTGACCAATGTCTTGGTTCTCAAATAATTCTTGAACCTTGAACAGAGTTCATGATTGTTAAATCATTTTTTGTTTAATTGCATCCTTTGTTTTATAATTTATAGGAACCATCACTGCCTGAACTTGGAAGGGAAATAAAAAAAAAAAGGATGATGCATTAAGGACTGGACTTGCATCTTTGTATTGTCACAACCATGAATCTCATTCTTTGCTTGTTGATATTAGTAAGCGCGTATGACAGTGTCTGAGAATATGGTTGAACTTGCTTGCTTCCATCCATGTATATTGTCAAGTTAGCTCTATAGCCTTGATTAGAAATTGTTCTGCTCCTTATTCAAGGCATGATCTGTCAGGGCCCTCAAGGCAGCTTCAATGATACTCAATCTAACAGCGGCTGATAATGGCGCATCTCTCACTGTTTGATGGACACTGATGATCAGCCCCTGTAGCAAATAATCATTCTGACAAAATGCATGCGTACTTCAAGGCAGAAACATCTGATGGTAATGGATTCTGTAGTATCTATTGCATGACATAGAACGTTGGTAGCTTTGCTGGATTAAATTGTGATGCCAACTAACTAACAATCTGTTGGGGGCTTAGGGCTGGCAATGGGCCAAGAGAAACACTCCCGGGCGACCTGATCTGGAATTCAACTCAAATGTATGAGACATTGCTCATGTAGATCTGCATGTGTATGACAAATGTCTGGAGTTTTCCCGTTGATTTTCCGTCTAGCGTTTTAGCATTTTGAAGGGGTATATTATATTTGCAACTTGCAAGGAATGCATTTCCGTTTGTGCGGTTCAAAAGTTAAAAACTTGTAAGCCTTGCTATTTTTATGATGTGAATTGACGAATTTCAATGCGTAGCTAGCGAGGTGATCAAGGCTCGATCTTATTGGCCCAAAGCTGAGTTAGGCCTTAGGACTTCTAACTAGAATTTTTAGAGATAGGGTAAATAAAAAGGTCTATTTTCAAAATTTCTTGAGTAAGAGGATATTATTGCACAGGAAGATATTGTCACTACACTATTTTTTCTGTTTTTTAAAATTAATTTAGAATTTATTATTATTTTTAAAATTAATTTTTAGTGTTTATAAATTTTTTCTATTTTTTAAAATTAATATAGAATTTTTTTCAGTTCTTTAAAATTAAATTTTAATTTTTCAGAATTTTTTTTGATTTTTTAAAATTAATTTTTAATTTTAAAAATAATTTATTAATACATCAGTATAAAATTTATTCCGTAGTTTTAAGTTAAGTGAGATTGAGATGAGGTGGTACCATGTGACAGCTAATAACGGAAAACTGACAAAGAATGGTATAAAAAGATAACAAAATAATTGTAGGGGGTGAATTCTAAGACAAGTTAAAAAGAATGAAAAACAAAAACTTCAAAATGACTCAAGTTGTGGGCTTTTTTTTTTTTTTTTCGTTTTTTGTTTTTTACTTAATCTTGTTCACCAGACGGGATTGCTACAAAACATGTTGCGAGTTTATGTATTCTTAACGTGATTAGAAACTGTGGTTTAATTAACAGGAAGCCATTCCACTGGCATTTCTTGCTCCTTAGACATCAACAACTTGACTAGCAGTCCCTTACCCTCATCTCTTTCGAATTGGAGCAACCTCGTTGCTTTGAATTAAACCCCTGAGAACGGGGTTCTGAGGAAACAAATATCATGTCAACCAATTTTAGATGTTTTCTTTTATTTTTACCCTTTTTTTTCTTTTTCTTTTTCTTTTTTTTTGTGGTTTTGGTTTTGGTGCTAGGGTGACTCTGGAGGTGCTTCTCGAAGTGGGCGGATCGGCAGCAAATTTCATTGACTTAGGAGTTGCTGCTGGGGTGGTGGTGGGGGGCTGAATTCCGCGGTGTTGGTAGGGAACTCCGGGTCTCTGTAATTTCTTTTTCATCCATAGATTTGTTAACTTGCAGTATTAATTTTGTTAAATTTTTGCTAGTCAAGATTACTATAGAAGATTCCAATTCTCATTACAATTATAATTTGCCCACCAAAGAAAGGAAGAAGAGTTTGAAAGGAATTATTAGATGCCTTGCCGCTATAATCTCTAGAGAGTTGCAGTACCTAAAATTTGATATTTTGAAGGGAATTGGAGTATCTAAGCCAAATCTTCCTTTCAGACTCCTCTACGGGCCTAAACTCATATTTCCTAGTACTAATCTGTCAAAAGAGATTGCTGAGAAGGCAGAGAAAATGGGGTTTAGTCCTTCGGAGGTTTAGTTTTGTTCTTGCAATCAGTGTGTTAGGAAAGTTGACCTTGAATCATAAACCACCATCTATCTTCATCAACTTGTTGGCTAGCTCACTTCAGGAGGTGCCTTTCTATCTCAGTTTTGATTAACCTTTTGTCTTTTGTTTTTTGGGTACATTCTGCCTGCCCTCTTTATACAAATGAACTATTTTTGGCGCTTTGTTTTGACCTCTTTTTCTTGTATTATGGACCAGTTAATTTGGTTCTGGCACAATGTTAAGTATTCATATCACAATAATAATGATGGAGAAATTGGTGCTCTATGTCTGTCATAATCTTCAGTCTCTTCTATCCTCCACCTTTCATTTTGGTCTTTATTGATTTCCTACCGCATAAGGAAACTTGTTCATTAATGTAATTTTAAAATTTAAAGCTAATTTTCATACTGAATAAAGGCTAGACAATTATGGAATCACATAGAAGACATTCAGCTGCATTATGGACTATAGTTACTCTCAGAACAAAAATCAAAACCTCATTTACCTGCATTCTATCAACTTGTGTTAGGTAAATAGGCTAGGGGAAACATCGGTTACTCTGTTCACAAAAGCAAACAAGCAAGAGAAATTAATGTAAGAGACAAATGAAGGTTTTCCTTACGATGCATGTGGGTTTAAGGAAACGGTCATGACAACTATAGTGGGACTTGCCTGTGGCCGGCCTGCCAGCCAAGGCCACTTCCAAAGTTAAAGATCACTCCAGTTAAATTCATTTGATTAAGTTCATGCTCAAAAAAACGACATCACAACGTACTTGATCTGGCCCGAGAAGTTTAGGTATATAGGTTTCCATCTCTTGTCAGGCCAGTTGAGGCCAACTAAACCAAATAGGTTCCCTATAGCATATCCTTTCTTGGCAACATTTTGTACATATCTACTATAAGTATAATGTGCAATACACTGAGCAAAAGAATGGGTCAATTTGATGCTAATTCGAGAACTTATAATTCTACTCAAACTGAAGCCAGGTAGCAAAAGAAGACATCAGGTAACGTGTCGAAGAAGACCAGGATATATTCATTAGCTTGACAGAAAGCATGTCAGTATTCACTCAGCAAGACCTTGTAGAAATTATAGATCTCATACATAACACCTAAACAATTCACTTACGTGTCCTAGAGTGGTTGTGATTATCTCTGCGAACAGTTTATCTCTGCCGTCATCTCTCTTTCCCCCTTACTTTTATTTCATATCGTGATCATTCATGAAGGATGTGAGTTCACTATTTTATTACTAATTGCATAAATAATTTTTAGATATTCATAGTTGCTATAGTGAACATCCACATGGTAGAATCAAGTCAATTTAATAATGCAAATGAGGATGAAGTTATTGAAACTAAATCAAATGTTGTATGGCTAGAAAAAGTTGAAGATCTTTTCATTTCATTTTCTTGATGGAAGAAGATGTGTGAAAAGATAATACAAAAATTACTAACTTTTATTCTTAATGTTTAGAAGAATATTTAAAATGAATTAAATAAAAGAATTGATTAGAAATATTTAACTAAGAAATAAATTTAATAAATTTATAAGTCACTGTAAAATTTTTATAAAAATTATAAATAAAAGTAATATTTTTTTATTAATAATTTTTTGATGAGTAATGATAAAAATTATTTGAGGTAAATAATATTTTATATAAATATTATCTATTTTATTATTAAACCCTAATTGGTATGGTCATTTATAATTAACCATGAGACTCTCTTCTTTTTTTAGGTAATCAAACTTATGAAAAGATATCTAAAGAAGGTTTCTCAAAAATTATCAAAAATTGTATATTATTTATGGAAATATGACAACTAGAATCCATTCCCATGCTTTAACCCAAAATCCCATTAATGAAGAGAAAAATAATAAAGAGAAAAATGAAGAACTTGAAGACATTGATGATAATCACAATGATGCCCACCAGGATAAAAGGTCAAAATTGCTGCTAGTTCATAAACAACTTGACGAAAAGACAGTTGAAAGAGTTGATTCAAAGTGCAGTGACAAATGTTTTGACTATAATTAAAGAAAATTCAAAGTTAAAACTTGAGTTGTCCGTCAAGATGAGTGCAACTTCACGAGTTTCCAACAAAAAAAATGTGGCTATACTTGCAAATAATTATGCTTAATCTTTTAAATCTTGCATGGAGCACTTGATGATTTGGAAGGAATAGATGCAGCTTCATATGTAAAGGCACTAAAATTGTTCATTGAAGCTAAAGAACTGAGAATCATGTTCTTGAAGATTTCGAAGATAAGCTAGAGAGATTGAGTTTTGAATATTTAAAATTAGAATATACTTAAATTTTAGGGTTAAGAAACTTATATATTGATGTATTATTTTTAATTTTTATTATTATGTTTTGAACTTAATTCATATATTTGAATTCTATTATTAAATATATTCATATAACTATTTTATATACTTTTTATTAATTTAAATTTTTTTTTAAATTATTTGAAATGATAAATTAGTGTGTATTTTTATGTGATAAGAGGCTTTAATTTAATGATATTGAGATGAAATTTTTTTAAAATAATAAATTCTCAATAATATTAAATTACTCATTAAAATTATATTAAAATAATATATAATTTTTTATATATTAAAAAATATTATTTAGTTAATTTTCAATATGTTAATATGTTTAATTTTCTTTTTATTTTTTATCTTTAAAAATATTGTTGTATCTATAATTATAATTATAGATAGAAACAAAAATATTAAATCTAATAAAAATTGTTTAAATATATGTATTTCTCTTTACATAATATAATTAAAAGATATTTTGAATATTTAAAATATTTTGAATATTAAATTAAAATTTTTAATTTTTTTTAAAAATAAAACTATGAAAGTTAAAAAGTGTAAAAGTAAAATAAATATTATTTTTATTTATATAATTCATAACTGTATAATTGAGTATTTTCTCTTACTTGAGATAGTTAATATTAGTTGAAACTAACCACTTCAAATATATTGTCTGTTACATGACATTGCAGTCTTGTGGCATCAATTTAATAGTTGAATGCAATGATATTGATGTTGATTGATTCTATTATCACGAGAATTATGATATTCTTCCCATAGTTGAATGTTGTGATAGTAATGTTGATTAACTTTATTATCATCAGAGTTATGATATGCTTTCCAACCCAGTTTACCGATCTAAATTACACGGATAAACCAAGGAAAGAAAAAAAAAGGGTAAAGTTACAAACCTTTTCTTTTAGTGCTTTTATTTTGTTAAATTAAGACGATTTACATCAGTTGAAGAGTTATTCGAGCAATTCGATTGTGCTACCAAGTCGGCGAAGTACCTTTATTCTTACTATAAATATTTGTTGGATAACTTAGTATTTTTGTATTAAGTCATAATTTTCTCATATTTATTCAATATCAAGATATAATGTATTCCATTAATTTATTGTTATTATTGGAAAATATGTTAAAAATAAAGAAATCTTCTTAGAAATAAATATTATTACCAATAGTAATAAAAACATACAATATATTTCATTGATATATTATTAATGATATTGACTCTTAATTTAAATGTTGTTGAGAATAATAAAAATATATATTTATATATACATTTTTGGCAACATAAACAAAATTTGACAACAAAGAATAGAAAACAAACAGGTTCAAGAACATACTACCGACAGCTCAACCAACCAAAACCTTGAGAAAAGGATCCGTAAATTTGTTTAGGAAAGAAATTAACAATAAGAGAACATTCAAAGACTTCACAATTAGTATGCTGCATCACTTACAGGCAGCGGAAGAGAGTTTTAAATTAGGAACCTGTTGATTTGGGGTTCTTGTCTTGGCTCCAATGCTTATAATGATCTTTCCCTCCAATGCAAATAAGGACCAAAAGAAGACCATCGTGAGCTGGTTACACTAAGCACACCAGAAGTTTTAAAATGTCCTGCTGTATTCTTTACTTGTCAAAGTTCACAGTCTGCCACAAGTATCTGATAAAGAATCGCACATCATCACCATCAGTAACTTTCCAACTTTTTAACTTAATTTTCCCAACGAACTAAATGGGTGTGGTCGTCAATGCGTGGAATAATCGAGTTCAGGGTTAACAAGAAAAAGTCAGAAAACAATTTCCATTTTGAATCCAATACCAATAGATACATCAAAAAATAACCTCCATCCACCCACGGATCAGAAAGAAACGTTAAAAACATTTGAATGAATAATACATTTCAAACTCATAGCACTTTGTATCTGCAATATATATCTACAAACACCTATTTGACTTCTACAAAGCTAGTTTGACATGGCACGAGCGCAAAGAAAGCTCCATCAGGTGCAGGACCGAGGCACCCACCCAACACTAATGCATGAATGTTCAATCAGTATACTGAGCTCTATCTAATATCTAAAGAATGAACCAGATTGTGGTGGAGCTGGTGGTAGGCGGGTTGGCGTGCGGCGGCTGTTGTTCGAGCCTGAACTTGCATCACCATTCTGAGCAGGATCACTGTACCGTCGGCTGTGAGATCTAGATGAGCCACCAAAAGAGTCAGTAGGTCCATTGGCTGCAGCATCAAATGCAGTTCTCCAGTCATCTCCTGATGAGGGCCCACTTGTTCTTGGGCTGCTTTCTGAGCCAAATCCAAATCCAAACATAATATAATATATACGGATCAGCAGGTCTAAGAACGAAAAATCTGTTACATCTTTCCAACAAAAGAGAGTATTTTCAACACAAGACGTATAATTTCCTCCATATGATCAGAGAATCATACCCCAGGTGTCCATTACTTAAGATTTCAAAATGGCAGTGTCAAATCCGCAAGAAAAATTAATTCTTTTAACTACAAGTTTTATTAAACTAGAGTTTCCTGTCATATGTGTAAGTGTGCATGCTATATGCAGCAAGCCTAAGGTGAATCTTCAATTTCCAAAGACAGAATTACCTGCTCCAGTGCTTCCATTAGACCAACCAGAGCCAGCAGCTGCTCGATTATCATGGATGCTAAGTTGTCTGGTGAGTTTTGAAAGAAGAGAGGATTGCTTCTGGTAACGTTCCCTTCTGCGCTTTACATTCTGGTCTTCCTGGAGCAGCTCCTCAATTTTTGTTGTACTTTGGGAACTAATCACCAGAGCATGGGCAAGGGTCATTGCATTTTACCGAGAATAATTCGGATAAAGATACAAAATAAAAGAAAAAAAAGTTCAAAGGTACTCGATATGTAAGGTTGTACCAAACACCATCTCTCATCATATGTAATGATGCTGCACACATATTTCCATTGAACGAAAGGGAAAGTACCAACCTAATTGAACTGTATAGCTGATTAAGCATGTCTTCCTTGGCTTTCTCAACTTGGCAGAGAACTACTGCCTGTTCAATGAAACAGCTTGTTACATACAAAAAAGCATGAATGGCCAACACACATAGCCAAAAGGATTGAGACTGGAGAAAAGGAACTACTTTTGGGACATTAGCAGCAAGGCTGTGAAGAACAGCTTCAACATAACCCCGTACTTCTTGTGACATCCACCGTAGCTCTTCCTCAGGGTCTGCTGGTCTTCTAGCCAATGTATCCTAGAAATGGGTGCTGGTTAGGCACACCAACATAGAGGCCTAGCAATAATTCTCTTTGGGAGGCAAGCACCTCATTCATTAACAACTAAAAGAGATAGAAAATAACACCCAGTCCCCAGTTCCAACTGTCCCAAAAACTACAGCTCTTGAAGTAACCAACTGTAACTAAATTACAGACAAGATAAAGCATGGGAATCACTAATTAACTTACAAGTGAACCATCAGAAAGACTTTGACGCATAGGAGCAGAATCACCAATCACTTGACCACCTTTAGACTGGATAACATTTCTCAACTTGTTTAGCCATTCAGCCTTGTCAGCTGGGCTCTCAGCTTTCAATACAACAGCACTGTGTGCTGCAGAAGCACAATTTAAATTGGAGGCAGGGTGTGCATTTAAGGGAAGGGATAATCCAAAAACAAGAGAATGACAGACCAAAGACAGAAAAATACCTTTCAAAACAGTTTTATATGCAACCCTACTAGTTATCTTGATAATAAGACTAGCTCCTTTCCCCGTACTGGGCCCATTTGCCTTTTTATCCTTTGAACTTTTTGATGAGGCTTCTTCTTCATCAGAAACGTCCTCAATATTGCATTCCTAATTGGCATATTGAAAAAGCAATTACACACAGAAGATATGGTCATTAACTTTCAAACTCAGTCACTGAGAAAGAAAAGGAAAAGACCACATAGCAGCAAATACTCTCTTGTCCCATTCAAGGTTTTTATAAAACTTTTAGTTCCCCAAACTGCACTCTTATGTTAACTAGCCAAAACAGAAGCCCAATGTTTCAAAATGTTTGCAAACATGTCCCTGTAGTAAATCCACTCATCTTGTTTGCAAAACCTGCTTTCTCTTGAAGGCCAACTTGCCCTCTCCCTCCTTTTCTCTGACTTACAATAATGACGAGCTATTATAATTTATACTACTATGACAATTTATATGTTCTTTTCCATTGAAGGTGAGTTTTATTTTAGGGTCAATCCGTCACTTCTTTGTTGTGGGTGGTAGAGCAGGGGAAGCATAGGACAGATTAGACTGTAACTATCTGTACATTACCAATACTAGCTTCTTTTATACAGTAGCAATCATAAGCATACTTGTTTCTGACATGAGTGACTCTTAAGGACACAACCAGCAAATCTATAAAAAAATCTGCTCAAGTCCCAGGAACTTGGCCTTGTAGCAGACATAACACAGTTCCCTAAAACATTAGGGCACTGTAATATATAAAGCATACTGTCATTTCTTGCATGGTTTAGCCATAGAACTGCATCTTGAGCTATTTTGTTGCAGACAATCTAAGAAATACTAGAACCGCCAATTAAAGGTATCATTCTGAGTATACCTGATGACAATTAATTGCACCCCCTAGGAATCATATCTGATTATCATCTTAAAATTGTTTTTTTTTTCCCAATATGATACTTACCTCCAAAGTAATGACACCTCGGAAGTGCCTTTCTTCTTGCTTTTTTGTGTAACCAAGCTGCAATAGAAGCTAAGACATTAGAATGCAAAAAAATATATATACATACATACATATATATATATATATATAGGTTCAAATTATGAACTACATAAACTAAGAGAGATATGAATTCCCAAATTGAGAAGGATAATTAGCTTTCCCATTCAAGATCCCTGTGCTTGAGGTAGGTCACAAAATTTCTGGTAACCAAAATGGAACATAGAAACTTTGATACATTTGTTGCCAAATAAACTACAGCTACAATGTACTCTGATTTCATGTTGACCAGTTTACCACATACATACCTTGCCACTTTTTTCATTCAAAACAAACCACCGCCTACTCCAAGAATTTGTTTTCCCACTTTTCTTCAATAAAAATCCTGCAGACATGACAGGAAACAACAGATATGATCCATTGTGATGGAAAAAAGTACAAATCTGAATTTTGCTGTCAATAAATTAGAGGAAAATAAAGGCACTTCCAAAAAGGCTGCTGAGTCAAAAACATTTTCTTTGAATCAAAGTTGAAGCAACTAGAAAGATGAATAGAGTGCAACCATTCTCAGATATTAAAAAATTTACACATTTCCACGATGGCTCAACATTTGAAAGACACAAAAATACAGATGGAGTGAACAATAATTGGCCATGACAAATCATCCAAATTAGACATGTTGATGAGCACATGCATGCACTTGTGCATGTCTGCAGATGAAGCATGTTATCTAACATTTCTATTCAGTCCTAAGGGTAACATTAAAGGGCATGCACGGACCTGCTGTTATCTCGCCATCAGTCCCAGCAGTTTTCAAGGCTGATCCCTCTTGGGTATCTTTATCTTGCTGATTGGATTTCTCTTTCATTGATTTCAAGCTTCCTCCAGATTGCTGACCTCCCATTTGAGGACTAGTTGCCTATGGCACAAAAAAAGCATAAGGCTCAAAACAAGGAGAAGCAAAAAGCTAAGGCCCTTCTATTCATCCAGATAGAAGTGCTTATATCTTGGTTTGCAGAACATAAACAAGTTCACACCCTATTTAGAATGGACTGCTCTGCCTCGTTGGATTTTTTGGAAGATTTGTTCTTTAGCTCTTCCTCACGACGTTGCCTCTCCATTCTGGAAAAAAATGAACATAAAAGAATAAGACAACAAATTAATACTGCACTGATTGATACATGCAGAAGCAGACCTAAACAACTAAAACAGTGGATAGAAACGTACACATACTAGAATTGCAGAGAGTACCAAACAGAAATTTGTTTGAAATACAATTTGCATTTTTTGCAAATAACTTGGAAATTTTGATATAAAGGCCTTCTCTCTGCACAGAATTCCATCTCCTTCTCTATGTTTTTCTCTAGCACCAGTACAATGGTATTTAGCATTTAAGGCAGGTGGAATTTGCACTCAAAGCCAAGCAAATCACGGTGATTTTACATGTGATCTTTTTTTTTTTTTCCCTTCAAATCATTTTAGATATTTTAGAAAGATTCTGATTAACCAATAAAAGAATAAGTCCTATGCTCCAACTTTCGAAGGTTGGGATAATTAATTTTTGCAGATGCATCATCATTAACAAGACACTCTTAAGAAATGTGGTAAACCATTCAAATCCGATGCAGACAAATCCTCAATAACAATTTCAGTTTTGCCCTACTTTAATTGAGTTAGTACTACAATAAACCATCAAAGTCCATGCACAAGAGCCTATTAACAATCATTCTAATTACCCTGTACTTAATATCTAGAAATCAATCCATAGAACAACAATGATAAATCAAAAACAAAACATCCAAGTGACATATGCTGTTCAATTGAATATATCTTTTATTTCTATGGACTAGACGCACCAGGCACAATTAATCAATTGAATATATGCTGAAATTTTGCCATTTAAAAGCACATGTTATTGACAATAACAATAACCAATATGCAACATTCAGCATCTATCCCCAGTTCGCTTTTAAGCATACCGCCTTTGCACCAATCGGATGAAGTGTTGAGGTGGAACAAATGCACGCTCCATATCAACTAGGGCAACCACCATCTTTTTAGCTTGATTCTTAAACTCATCAAGTGCAGCACTTGCTAATGCAACAACCTGGTCAAAAAATTGACAACTAAGATGGATGGTTCTAGAAGAATCCTATGAAAGCAAGCAGACAAGAACAGTTACAGTGCTTAGTACCTCTCTCTTAAAAGGAGGGTATCTTCCAAGACCAGGGGTAGCATTGGCTGCAGAAGAGACTATATCAACCAGAACTCGATGGACCTGTTTCCAAATCACCAACACAAGGCTCAAACAGTAATTCAAGATGAATGTAATAGAACGTATTACATACACACTATCCTCATTTATATTGAATATAAAACAACTCGATTTGTTCATGAGCTCAAGAGCTGGGATGCCAACAAGTTATACCATATAACTTTGACATATAATTGGTTGACCAACAATTGGCACTTTATAGCAATAATCATATATTACCCCAATTCAAACGGTTCAATACTGTGTTTTCTGATTCACATAATCTTGATATATCTACCGGACTTCACTTCACAGAATAAATTATTGCCAACTGATTTAATCTTGAAGACTCTGCATGATCTCAGTGTCATGAAAAGTGATTCAAACATGTTTGAGTGTTGATGCAAGAACAAGAGGATCACCCTCATGTGCCATTAATACGAGAAATATAACATGCCCATTGCACAATGAATGTTATTCTCTTTCCATTGTTATGTTGAATTCTTCTGCTATTTGACATCAATATATTTTGGCCCCTTAGCAAAGACAAGAAAATAAAAGTTCAGAGCAAAAGTAGAACTGTACCTCATCTACACATAGACGTGAGGGCTCCTTTGCCAGCTCTAGAACTCCTTTGATCAAAGACCTCAATCCTTTCTCAGGAGATATAAGATAAGGTTGATAGCCATCCGCTTCTAGGACTATCTGTAACCAAATTAAAGGATGGCTTTAATGACACCTCAAACATTAAAAGGCAGAGACATGGTTTGATATAAAAATGAATTATTTACCCTTTTGACATTGTTTAGGTCAAAATGCCTATCTAAAGGAAGCTGCTTAATTCTATTTGGAAAGTTTCCCTCAAAACTCGCAACAACTTTCCATCCATTACCCTGCCAATAAAATGAGTTAAGGACAAGTTTGGATGCAGAATAGAATTTATAGCAGAAAAAGAGCTAAAAGCAGTATTTTCGAAATTGGGCACCACATTCCACGTAAGTGGTGATATTCAATCAGCATAAGCCTGTATTGCCAACTGAAATGGGAGACAAATCATACCTTACATACATAGCCAAGTTAGTGCAGCTACTGATATCTTTTGGCCCATAAGTAACAAAAAGAAAACTGCCATACTTGCCCATAGGTAATTTAAGCCATACCCAGACCCAACATGCCAGGCATGTTGAATATTCCTCAAACATCCTTGCAGAGACATTAATAATTAATAATTTATCAGGCTACAAAAATCACATTAACCTTGCTGGTTTAATGCATTCTTTTTGAACTCTTAGGTATTCCTGACAGCTTATGAATTGTCTAGCATGTGTAGTTTCATCATAATGTGATCTTAATTTCCTACACTTTAGCCCCGAAGCAGCAATGCTTTCCTATTGCATCACATTTTGCTTCATAAAATATCATAGCAATATGGTTAACTTACCAATAAAGTCACTATAACCAGTTTTACTAGCATCTATAGAAATAAAAGATGAAAATCCCGCTTTGAACTACTTACTTCACCACCAACAAGATGTTGGAGAAATTTGTCCTCAAATTCACGGCAGAGCTCCAAAGCCAAAGCTTTTGTGCCTTCAGCACTGCTAACCATTAGCTCTCCAAGCCTTACTAGTTCATCCTGAATTATTTGAGACTTTCCCTGAAGCCTGCATTTTTATTACATATGATGACGTTAGAGACAGACTGACTGCCCAAAGACTCCAAGCATAAAGACAAGATATCACTGTCCCTATCTAGCAATCATCCATGGAGACAATAGTTCTCATTCCCTGTCTAAGAAACAATGAGCACAGCTGTATGCAGCAATGTCAAAAAAAAAAAAAAAAAAGTACATACATAGACTTCAAACCACCCGATTAATTATCAAAAAAAAATCCTAGGACTAAATAAAAAGAAACAAAAGTCAAGCGGCAGGAAAATGCAGGTTACCCAGAGAGGAGATTGGGAACCCTTAGTTTCATTCGATTACGAATCTGACCAGCGAGAGCATCCACCAAAGCTATTCTGCCAAGCTTGTTTTGGGGTGCTCCTGTTAGTATAGATTTCAGACTTTCACTCTCAGCTCGCCAAGCAGTTTCTAAAGAGTTCTCAGAAGAAGCACTTCCAGACTGCGCTGAAGCAATAGAGACAGATTGTCCAATCAATGCAACCCAAGGAATATCAGATGTTTTTGGTGGTCCTTGATTCAAAAGGAGGGCCTGAACTGCTGCAAGAGCTTTTGATTCTGTAGCTGCTTGATCAATTTTACTAATAACACCAATTGTTCTGGTGCCTACATGAGGGGATAAAAAAAAAAAAAAAACAATGCTAACCATAACAATCAAAAACTACAATACAGAAAGGAATGAAATTAAAGATGCTTATTTCCCCATTAATAAATTAAGGAGAACTGTATCATGAATACAAAACATGCAAGCTTAACAGTGACCCACTTTCTGCATCATATTCCTTTGCAATTCTGAGGGCTTTGGATGATGAAATCTCTGGTGCCTGAGCAGCAGGTATAATGACCAATAAAATAGCATCATTGTGTTGAGCATATTCACTGATCTGGGAACACAAAGCAAACCAAATTATCAAAAATGCTTAGGAGGGGAAGAAGGAAAGAAAACTACAACATCTTGGGAACTGCAAAGACTAGAATTGAGCGACAAGCCTTCTGCTAAAATTTCCAACCATTAGGAGGACAACATGAAGTAACTCACCAGTGAATCATCCATGATTCTTTGATCCAATCCAGGCAAGTCGACCAATTTCAAAGGTGGAGCTACAAATATTCATGGAGAAAAAGACATTGTTAACCCAAAAAGGTGCATGCAACTCTGTTATGGTGTCTCTGTGTTTTCATATGCATATTAATATACTCTACTAGGTCCACACCAAAACTGATACATACAAATAGAAATGTTGAAGAGTTCTCTTAGTTGAGGGGTATAATCACAAGTAACAGTGAACAAAAAGAATAAATTGCTACAAAATGCAAGAGAAACCTCTTAGCAGTCATAAGAAAATCTGGCTTAGAGGGATCATAGAGGTTATTCAATCAGGCGGAAAAAGCAATACACAATGTTACCATAGGAAGTTTATCTAAGGTGGATTCCTGCAATATGCAACTGTCTGCAGATTACATAGCTAAGAATAGCTGGGTCCATCATGTGTCTACACCATTAGCCCACATTCAGAGGCCTGAATCCTCTTGTTGATTTTCTAGGGTGTAAAACTTTGACATCATAGCTAAAAGCCTCTTCCTTTGCTGTTTTGGTTTTTTAAAACATCAATCTCACTCATCACTTCTATTATTAACAAGCTAGAAACCTAGGTGAACAAAATTGAGAATGGCACATAACCACTTGTCAATTCAGCAAAAATAATCTCACTACATGCAGCCATTGAGAAAGGATGCCAGAATTTGGCCTATTATAAACAACAGCATTAAATGGTTTAAATAGTTGCCTTACTAAGGGAAGAAAACCCCTTCAATTCCTAGCATATGGAAGAGTTCAAGCAATCACAGAAAATCAATGATATTTGTTTGATTAGACAACTCTCATAGTCTATTGAAATTTAAGCAGAACATACAGAAAGGGAAGGAAAGACTCACCTGTACTTGTACGGAGTTTAAGGTATATTTCATCACGACTTCTGCCTGAGGAACCCTTGCTCAGCCTATCCTGTAGAGAATGCCGAAGAGCACCTATGATATGCAAATTTAGAAAGACATCAGACCCATCACTAGATCAATCCACATAAACTTGTGGTGAGATAGCGTGAATCCAATATTGCTATTATCATACACTAATCATTTTGAACAAAACACAATTATAAGCAAAAGATCATTGTTATTCAGAAAGTGGCATTACTTGCAGACACTTGTTGTGATTTGTTGTCAATTTGTAAAATGATTGATTTGCTGCTTAAAGAACCATCTGTATTTAAATCAATGCTTATTGGAGCCCGAGTAGCACCATTTTCACCAGTTGGCTGCAATTCAGATTTAAACCAGAGAAAACAATGTAGTCACTAAAAGTCCAATAAACGTGATCAAATTTTCAGCAGATACAAGGATAAAAACTAAATCAACTTACCAAAACCGGATGCCCAATTAGACTATTCAAGACAGCAGATTTACCAGCACCCTATTCAGCATGTCCAGCACAAAGATAGAATATTAGCAATGTCTCGGCTGATCGACCAACACAATAAATCTAAGACATGTCCCAAAATAAATAATCTAAAAATGAAATCTTTAGAAGTTTGATATTTTAGCATTCTTATTTGTCTTCTTTCTTCTGATCATTGTGCTCAGATTTACAGATAAAACAAATAAACACACACAGTGTCACACTCTCTCCTCAAAGCAGTATCAACTGAACCCACAAAGAAAATAGACTATGTTATGATCTCAAAAGCATTTCCAAACAGAATATGGTACATCACATAAGAAAATATCACACATTTTCATAATCCAAGAGCATTCAAGCATATTTTCACTTGGTTTCTATCTTCATTAACAGACATCATTCACCAGAGTTTACAGCAAACAAAGTACACAAAATGAAGACAACAACAGGCCAATTTTAATACGCACTGTACATACATCCCTTGCATGACACAAACCACGGAAACTTCAAGTGGAACTCATGCTGGAAACCCAATATAGGATTACGGACGATATTACAGAATCAAAATCAAAAGCAGCTTCACATAACTGACACATTGAGCATAATTTCTGATTTGAAAACATGCTTCATTTTTTGTTTCTGTTTTTGGACTTCTCATCGGCATGCATTTGACATATACCTCTCCCTCTCCTTCTCACACATACAAAAACCTTGTCAAGTGTTTTTCACCGGTTCCGATCCTTATATTTAAAAACAAAAACCACAAAAAAAAAAGCCATTAGGATACCACCAAACGCACACGCATCAAAAACACTTTCCCGGAATATTTCAACATTCTTAATTTGAATCTTAGCACGTCTTGAGAAATATTCAATTCATTTCAGATGCATTGATCACTATTTGGTTCCACAATCCCAAAAATAACAGATCCACCCGATATAACCCCGCATCTAATACCCACACTCACACATCCGCATACATAAACCGTTCGTACATCGGGAAGGGGAGAGAGAGAGAGAGAGAGCCGGGAGGGGGGGAGTAACTTACGACATTGCCGAAAGCGACCACGTTGAGGAAAGTGGAATTGCGTCTGGAGGTGGAGGAGGAAGACGACGAAGTTTCATCAACATCTTCATCGGCAAGCACCGCAGCTGCTTGCCTCATAGACTCGGCTAGCTGCGCCAATTCCTCGATCGCCTCCATTTTTGAATATTTATATCTATCTACTTATCAAATAAACGATATATATCACAGATTGATTCACAGATTCAAGAGAAACAAGTTGCGATCGAGACGGAGATCGATTTGAGAAACGCAAACCCTAGATTGGATCTCGGTTCAAAGAACGAACCAAAAAATAAAATAAAATAAAATAAAAAATTAAAATGAAAATGGAAAGCTGTTTGGGTTTCGTTTGGGCGATGGTGGGAATGGCAGGCGAAGGGGACCTTTCGTTGTTAAAACCAAAACACAAATAAAATTTGGAGACTCCCGATTTGAATTTGAAACTCAAACAATGGAAATTTCTCTCTCCCCCTTTCTAGGAAAGCGGATTTTCATCGTTTGCAGGAAGCTCCCGCAATTTTTGCCTTTTTGTCTTTTGGGCACTTTCAGTTTTATATCCTTTTGTCATTTTTTTTTTTATTTTTTTATTTTCCTTTCTCTCTTTATAATTCAAACCCAAAAAAATAAAAAATAAAAATAAAAATTCCTTTTTCTTTTTTCGCTTTTCTATTAGGACAGAAGTTACTCGGACGGACGGGTTATTTCGACGCACCTAAGATTGGGGACAACGCGGTGGTGAATAAGATTTATATGATTGACTTGAGAAAAAACTGTGCGATTTTCCATCCAATATTGTATTCATTCCTTATGATCTTATTTCTTCACATTTATTATCTTCATCAGCGACATTGTTACTGTTAATCTTTGTTGGTAATGCTAGGAGTAGCAGGGTGGTGCTGCTGCCGTTACCACCATTATAGTACTTCCATGTGGGTTCGATAATATCTAGAGGAGGGAGTGTGGGTCTCATGCATACCAGAACGGCTCTCAGGCAGGCAGGCAGGCAGGCAGCAGCTATGGATTTGTCCATGGTGCACACGCGTAGAGGGAATGATTGCTTCTGGAAGGTTAATGTGGGGTGATAACAACGAAGGTAAGTTGCTCGAATAGAGGCAGAGAGAAAGCAAGAGAGATGAAGTGGGGAAGAAGAACAGCAGGAAAGGAAAATGGCAAGGCTTCTCTTTAGTATGAACACATCAACTTCTGTTTAACTGCATATAAAGAAGGGGAAATGACCGCAGTCCACCCCACCTTTTGGAATAAAACTTTGAATGTGGAGGGCTATTGAGTCCGTCAACTTCGTTGCAGAATTCGGAGCCTCCCCTACCTCTCTCACATCAACCTGCAAAATGGATGAGTGCTTTGGCAGGACAATCTTCCATCCACATCTAAGCAGAGATGCAAAACAATAGTTTGATAAAACGAAAACGAAAACGAAAAAGAAAATGAAAAAAAAGTTTTTGATTTTTTCCCTTTCTTTTTCTCTGACTGATGTAGGTGGTTTAAGAAGGTAGTTTTTGATCCCCATTCGAAATACCCGTCAGGTAAATCACATCGAAAGGAAGACTGTAGCTTTAGAGTTGAAGTAATTGAAGCGGTAAGGTGCCTGGTCCTTAAATGCTTGCTAAGCATACTCTCTACATTTGTATCGTTGGTGGAAGAATAAGGTTTCAAGTCCGGGAACTTCTAATTTGAACTATGAACAGAACATAAGAAGGAAGTATTACTTCCAGGAAATTAGAATTGCAAAGTGAATAAGTTGCAGAGTGTCCTGACTCTGGTTATCATATACATGTGGGTTTAATAAGGCATGCCTCTCTGCTTCTAAACATGTTGTTGGATATTCTCGTACATAATTTTGTT
Organism: Bruguiera gymnorhiza; assembly: GCA_020883675.1. NCBI lineage: Eukaryota > Viridiplantae > Streptophyta > Magnoliopsida > Malpighiales > Rhizophoraceae > Bruguiera > Bruguiera gymnorhiza. The sequence continues at coordinate 3,661,311 of JAIRCJ010001048.1, forward strand.
GGGCAGATAACAATCCGTGTTAACGATTATTAAGAATCATATGCTTAGAAAGAACAATGTGTACGAGCACTTAACTTGCTGGTATTGATGCATGTGATTTAATGGCCTAATGATTTTAGGTATTAAAAGGGTGAGCTGTATGGTGGACTGCAATGTAATTTGAAACTAAAAGAAAGATTAATTAATTGCAGATTAAACGTGGTTCCGAAGCAATGGATGCTGATGTTTGTGTTAATGGCTCTTCTGGTAATGTCTAATAACGAGTCAGGAGAGGAAGCACGTAAAGTTGGGATGGTATTTAGTAACATTGATAATTTGTTTGATTATGACAAGAGATATGTAAGAGAAATTGGCTTTGGAATTGCAAAACGAGGGATAAGTCAAGATGATATCACCGGGCAGCATAGATGGCAGACCACAATGTGCATTTGAGGGAGGGAGCACAAGGCAAGTGACAGTAATCTATTTAAACCAGGGGCCTAGTGCAAGAGCAAATTATAAGGCGAGGGTTTTTTGTGCTAAGACTGACAATGTATGGATAATCACCAAAGATGTCTTAGATCATAATCATGAGGTGTTACCATTAGAATCTGGTGTCATAAGGCAACACCAGGTTATGGATGCCTATTTGAAGAGGCAACAAAAAGTGAACAACATAGCCGGTATACGGCCTTGTAACAATGTTAAGTCAGTTGTTTTTCAAGCTGGGGGGGGGTATGAGGAGATGTGCTCGAGTGTTGATTTGAAGAATCGTGTGAACAAGGTTTGTAGGCTACAGTTGGCTGGAGGTGATGCTGAAACAGTTCACTCGATGCTTGCTAGTTTGCAAAATGCCATTGGAGATTTTGTGTACTTCATTAAAACTAGACAAGGAAGGGCAATTAAAACATGTATTTTGGGTAGATGCAAGGCGCCAAGTTGTTTCTGTAGCATTTGAGGATGTCATTTCCTTTGACACTACTTATTTTGTTAAGAAATACGACATGTCTTCTACTGTATTTGTTGGGGTAAATCATCACGGGCAGTTAATTCTTCTTGGATGTGCCCTTTTGAACAATGAGAAGACTAAGACATTCATTTGGTTGTTTCAAATGTGGTCGGAATGCATGGAAGGGAAACATCCTAGTGCTAGGATCTCCGATCAAAATACAGCCATTGGGGCTACCATTCAAGTAGTATTCCCAAATAGCAGGCATCATTAGTGTATGTGGCGTATTATATGCAAATTTCCAAAGAAATTAGCAAAAATCACCTATTATGGGCCCGTGAAAGAAGCTTTTATGAGGGCAGTTTTTGATTTTGTTAGCATCAGTGAGTTCTAAGAGAAATGGGGGACTATGATAGCTACATTTCAACTAGAGTGAAATGAGCGGCTGAATGTTTTGTTTGATAATTGTCATTGATGGGTTCCAGTATTTTTTTGAGCAATATGGGTTAGCTGTCAATGATAAGATTGAAAAGAAAGGGCAAGAGGATTTTCTGTCAAATCATTCCCCATCGGACTATATGGCCATTTGAGTCACAACTCCGTAGAGTCTACATAAATAAAATTTTTGAAGTAGTACAAAAGCAGCTAGTGGATACAATGTACTGTGGCCTTTTAAAGAGATTAACGAAGAAGGATGTAAAACGACATTTGAGTTAACAGAGATGACAACTGTCATAGGTGTGAAGAGAGAGTGACTAGAGCATGAGGTTGCTTTGATGCAGATAGTATAGAATTTAAATGTAATTGTCAACTTTTTGAGTTTCTAGGAATTTTGTGTGCCCATGCCTTTTAAGGTCTTCATTGTAAAGGATGTAGATAGGGTCCCGGATAAGTATACATTGTGCCGATGGAGGAAGGATGCGGGTTCTTGTCACAGTAAGATCAAGTTTGGCAATAACAACCCTTTAATCGAATTGATGCAGAAAAAACAATCGGAGTAAATTTTCAACTTAAATAGATATTGTCATTGATGATTCAGATAAGTTTGACTTCTTAACGAAGGATTGAAAGAGCAATACCAGCAGTTGGAGAATTGGGTGAATAATTATGTCATTATTCAGTTTGAGAATGATGTTGTTGCCACTAACAGGAATGGTGGAGATGAGAGAGAAGAAGAGGCTGCTTTTGTTAATAGTATTTGATACGAAGGTCGCCTCTTTTTATTCGATATAAAAATCGGGTTCATCCGTTTGTAACATTTTCTCCTACCGTTTCGTTTGTGATATTATTTTTCACTAAATCTATCACCACTCTTATTAAAAATCAAAACTTTTGATATTTATTCTTTTCACATAAAATATATTTTTTTATATCAAATATTTGGTAAAAAATATCAAAATTAAGTTCAAATTAATTCTGATATCACTTATTATAAAATTATTATTATTTTTTAAATAATTTATTAAAATATATAATATTTATATTTATATAATTTAAAATTTTATTAAAAATAGATTATATAGAAATAGAAAGAGTGGTGGGGAGTAGTAGTCCAGTACCTAGAAGTGAGTCACAACTTGTCAATAATGTAGGGCAGACAGCTGAGGACGGGTGGGCGACTGCATTATTAAAACAAGGTGCTCGAAATTCTACGTTAAAAACAAAAAACTAAGCTAGTTTACGCATTTTTTGGGTTTTGTATTTCTTAGCACTAACACGAGGGCTATTTTGTTGATGTCTCTGTATAATATTTGTTATGCTTTTGCCTTGTTGTGGTGGAAGAGAAAAGTTTAGGGAAGGCTGAACGGAAACGATGCATAAAACAGAACATGATAAAGTTTTTTTATACAGACATTTATGGAATAAATGAATAGAAAAAAGGTAATATATATAAAATATAAATTTTTATCAAGAAAAATTTAAATTAAGAAAACAAAGAAATTAATATAAAATTTTAATAAAGAAGACATTCGAGGGATTTTTATTTATTTTTTTTAATTAGAATACGAAGAAAGAATATTAGATTTAAGGGTAAATTAAAAATTTAAGTATATACTTATGACGTTATATTTACTTGCACATTGTCACCATTATAATAACTACGTAAATGTACATTTACACTACATTAAAATAGCTGTCAGGGGACGAGGTGTGGTACAAAGGTAAAATACATTTAATTAGTGGGTCACAACGCCTTTGGCCCAACAGCGGGAGTCAAACGACACATTTAGACATCGGAAAGGGCTAGCCTTCCCCCATGCCACCAGCCCTAATAGGAAGGGCGTTGCATGCCCAGTTTATTGTCATGGAGTAAATGTGCCTCTAAAGGTCCGCAACGGCTTGAGCATGACCTTGCCCTGTTATCCTCATCCGCGTGTCGCGAAGATCCCACTCACTGAAAACTGCCATTCCACGACCTTCCCATCCTCCATCCTCGTTTTGGCAGCTTTCATGGAGCCACCTAAAAAATTTCACATCCTCTCGTTTTGTTGACCGGAGGATATAGTTGTTATAAATTATTATTGTATTTTTAAAAATTAATTATTATATTTTTAAATTTAATTAATTATTTATTTTATAATTATTAAACTCACTATTATATAATTATTAAATTAATTATTATATATTTATTATTAGTTATTATAAATTATAATAATATTAACTGTTTATTATTATTAAAATTTATATTTAATATTATTTTATATTATAAATTATTAAATTATAACTAATATAAATTATTTTTTTAAGATATATATATATTTTCATAATTTACTGTTAGGTTAATTAAAAAAGTAAACTATTTCTATTGGCTTATTAATTGACATGTACATTAATAAGAAAATTTATTGTATTATGAGAAAATTATTATTATAATTTATTATACTAAAATAATTTATCTATTAACACAAAAACTATTTTTAATGATAAAGTTTAACACATTTTAGATACAATATTTTTTTATTAATTTATTTTTATTATAACCTTATATTATTTTATTAATTATTTTTTCAATAATTTTAGAGATAATTTGTTTAATTTCAAGTATAATATATATATATATTCAAAAGTCAACATTGGATTAATTTTATAAGGACAATTTTGGTTATAAAGTGACTATTGGTAAGAAAATTTAATCAATCTTACTTAACTAATTTATTATCTCAAAAACTTACTTTGTGATGTCAATTTGAGATAAACATGAACATAAGCTAGGTGTATGCATGACCTAACAACACCATTAAACAACATCATTTTAGAGAATATAATATGAAAACAAGTTTATTGTTTTTCATTAAGAAGTTATAGTTCATATAAATTTTTATTTTATTATTCTTTTGAATATCAAAATTGTACATTCTAGTATTTGGTTTACAATCCAAAAAGTACTAAAGATAATATCCTATATTCTCGTTAATTCAACAAAATTAGTTTATTAAAATAATGAGAGATTATTATAAATTATTGTATTTTCAAATGCTAATTATCATGTTTTTAGACTTGATCAATTAACCATTTTATAATCGTTGGACTAACTAGTTTATGAACTATATGTTATATAACTATTAGAGTAACCATTATGTATCAATTACTAGTTATTATGAATCATAATAATATTAACTATTTATTACTGTAAGAATTTATGTTCAATATTATTTTACATTATAAATTGTTAAATTATAACTAATATAAATTAGTCTCTTCCTTTTTTTTTTCGAGAGAAAAGATACATAAAGAAAGGATACACCATTTTTTTTTTCAATAATCTATGATTTATTACTGGGTTAATTAAAAGATTAAGTTATTTCTTTTACCTCATTGTTTGAAGTGCATATTACCTCATTGTTTGAAGTGCACATTGGTCGAAAGGTTTATTATATCTTAGGAGGATAGTTGTTATAACTTATTGCACTAAGTCAATTTATTTATAAAGTCGAAAACTATCCTTAAAGATAACATATAACACATTTTAGACATAATGTCCTTTTTGTTAATTTACTTTTATTACAATATTATGTTATTTTATTCATTATTTTTCCAACAATAGATACAATGGTCAAACATGTTCTTTGGTCTTTAAATAACATCATAATATTATCTTAAAGATTAAAGTAGATGACCTAAGTATTGATTATAAATATTGCTTAAGACAATGGTGAAATTGCTAACTAGGGTTTTGGCTCATGTAGCTTGTGAGAACTTTACATTCTTTAGCCTCACATTGACAAAGTTAGAACTCGTCAGCTTGATTAAAAAAAATTGACACTCTTTACTATGTAAAGGTTCTAAAATCCATTAAATTAATTAAGTGATGGCATAACAAATCTTTTTGTTACCATTGTCACCTTATTATCATGCCTATAAAAGGCATGCCCTAGGTTTTTGTGAGATCTATAAATGTGATACATGTACGATGATGATTCACAAGCATGGATAAGAAGCTCCATTTCAAGTGAAATCCTATCCACAATAAAGAAATGAAATTAATATTAATTGGTTATAAAAATTTATAGTCAAATTATTTGTTGATGGAATTAGAGGAAGGGAAAAGTGCATAAATAAAATTTAGACTTATTAAGTCGGTATGTGGTTCATCACTTATAGCAAGTGTCTTTTTCTGCAACCCACCAAAATGAATTAATACTAAGCTAAAAAATAAATAGAACTTACCTATTGAATAAGCCTTTGTATGAATACAAAAATAAATAGAACTCTTCAGTTACCACTTCCTTTGCTTGATGTTTGAGAGTCATAGTAAACATGTAAATAAAAAAAAAAAATGTAATCATTATCTTCTTTTCATCGGCTCTTCTTCACTCATTAGGGTTAACGTTGTCCAAAAGTTTTATAACGGGTTGTTTAAAGTATTAGATAACAATGACATTTTATTGCGCAAACTAATGGTTGACATGAAATTACTAGCACCTATTCCCAGTAAATTATGGATAGTAGCAATAAGGAGAGGAAATTCACAAGATCATAACAAATGTATTATTTGGATTGCATAATTCCTTTATATATATTGCGTGTTTACATTTAAACCATAAAATTTATGCACTTTGCATTGACATAGATGTCATTGCCAATGTCACTTCTAATGATGTCATGGGTTTTGTATGTATAAGTTACTCCTTGATGTCAATATTATACTTAAAGGTTCCTAGGCTTTTTTCCCCTTAAGTGTTTTTAGTTAATTTCACATGTTTTGCTTAATTCTTTACAATATGTCTATTATAAGCGAACATGAAAGGTTTTAGGTTTTAATGAAATTAAATTAATATCATGTATTTTAGACTTTATAATGATTGTTATAGACAAATAAATAGGAAAAAACTTCATTAGCACTTCTTTTTTAATTAAATTATCTTACAAACTAGTATTTTTTTAAAATCATAAATAAGGATCCAAGTGGACTCTTTTGAAAATCAACTAATTTTACCTTTGATTGGGCAAAGATCTTGATGGAGTCGAGTTAAAGAGGGCATAGGTGCATATGTGATGCTGGGATTAAATTGAATGTATGACCTGCAAGACAAAGAGAAGTTAAAGGGTGTTAAGTTAAGATCCAACATTAGTACTCTACTGCTAAAATCAATGAGAATAGGACCAAGTAGGAGCTAATAAATAAGGAAATAATTAATATTTATATTAAGAATGACATCTATAAAAAGTATTTATAGTAAGGTTCAAGTGTTATCATATGATCAAAAAATTAATTTAGGTAGGATATATATGTAGAGTGAAAGAGGTGATATGTTTGCTACAACAAGACAGTTTTTATCAACTCAAGAAAATGTGTATTGAATATTATTAGATCGGACTAAAGATGTATTGGCAACCCATAAAAATTATATCCTTATCAACCTTCATGTTACAAACAAAAATAATGTATATTTATTACATATCATTTGATTTAAAAAATTGAATAAGTAAAGTCATACTTGTAGAATATTTGATAAGTTCAAAAATTTATAGATAAGAATTTTAATAGATTTTTTTTAAAAGTCTTATAATTAGACCTTTATGTTGCGAAAAAGAAATGTCACATGTGGACTTTTTTGAAAATCATATAAATGGACCTTCAATTATATGTTGCTAGTTCCATGCAAGTCTTAGAAGATGTCATGGAACAAATAAAATTGAGATAGAGCGAATATTATCAAATCGCGTGGACGTGGCTGATGGTGCATTGCTCAGCCTTGGTGCATATAGCTTTTCTTTATTGCCAAAACAAAACCCAATGGGCTTAAGAGTACGTATACAAGATAATGGATTTATGAAAGTTTTAATTGAAAAAGCCTGTTGTATGATTAGATGATAACTATATTATAGACTCCTTTTAATCGAGGGCTTTATCCTCGTTCAAAGCCTAGCCCATTGGTTCTTTCATGTGAGAATGAGAAGATGCATTTCACGATTTTTATGGCAAATATAAAGAATCTATCTCGGCTGCTTCTACTTTGCGGCTAATTTTAGAATGTCAACAACTCGTCTGTCAATGGGGTCATTTTGCCACATTAGCAGTCTTTCCTAAAGCCAAAAACATGCCATAGCCCTTAACCCTAGGATTCAAAACATTGATTCCCATGAATAAAATGGGAAGAAACACCTAAAATTCGAAATATGCAATATCAAAAACAATTAACAATGAAATGCTAAACCAAAACTACCTGGCAAGTAACACTGCACAGGTTCAGTTAGGGCACCGTGTCACATTCGAGAATGGAGCACCCAAGTTCTTCAACAGTAAACTGCTGCAAATGTGATGTCAGCTCTCATCTTTTCGTCGGCAAATTGCTGCTGTCGGATTACCACCAGCATCCTGGACAAATGAAATTTGAAAGAAAGATCTAATCAATTATAATTGAATATCCAACACCTTCACTCAATACTCAATACGTTGTTCCTACAACTTTTGCAATGTTTGTCTTTTGGGCAGTGTGGAGGACTCACCCCAAAATGCGGATTAAAGTGGGGCTCACTCACCTGTTATCAGACTTTACAAGGTAAACTCCCCGTCATTCTGCTACTTACATCGCCATGCACGCGTGCTTGGCCCTAAAATCCGCAGTGGTCACACATGTAACCGAAATTGAAACAAAAACATGATCAAGATCATAGAACCAAATAACCAATTGATGCCATGATTTTGAATCACACCCATCTAAAAAAAAAAAAAAATTTGGAATTCAATCAAGAAAAACATTATCTTATGAGTGGTTTTCGTTTTTGATTTTCCCAAGTGAATCAAATTTGTTGAAACATCAGCCAATTATAGTGTGGACATAAGGCCTACATCATTAACGATCTCCTTCGTGCAAGCACTACCACCATCGGAACAGGTTGTACCCATGTAACCCACATTTCTGTTGATTTTCAAATCCTAATCCTCTACTGGGACTTCACTTACAAAATGCAATTTTATTGGTTGCTGCATCCACTGACAATGCCACAATTGTACTGGATATTTTCTTTATTTTCCTTTGAGTAGTCGTACATTCATCACACTTTCATCTCCATGAACTTTAAAATTTTAACTTCACTATTTCTTTGTACATCTGTGATGCTATCAATGGCTAGTGTTGTGGTGCTTGTCATTTCATAAATTTTATGATTCCTCATAAAAAATTTCATTAATGAAAATTATCATTCTTCAAAGAAATGTTTCATTTTGTTTTTCAATTTTTACATAATCTTAAATTCCTGTGTCAGCAGCGTATGATGGTTACTTTTGTGAACAAGAACTGTGGGGGGATTTGGCAAGAGAACCTCAGAAACTTCTTAAACTAAAATCCTTCTATGCTTGAATTCTATTTAATGATTTAAGTTAAAAAAAAAAAAGAATTATACTCATCTACTCTAGCGAAAATTGTACAGAATTCTATAATTAATCAGATTAAAATGATTGCCTGACAGACAACCACAAAACAATTTTAAAAAATAAAAATAAAACTAGAAAGAAAGTGAGAATTAGAATCATTCCAGGCCAAATTAGTAGGACAATTAGGCAAAACGAATTGACAATCTGGGTGAATTTATTGTAAAGATTGATGTAGCCCCATGTAACCCAAATTAGAGTTTCCTCGTTTTCACTGGCTTCACAGACAAAGATTCAATGTACTATAAAAATATACCAAAGATGATAGGAGAGACAGTCAATTCTTAGAGATATGACAACATGTCCTAAAGCCTTTGACGAACCTAAAGACATTTTCAATGTCTGGTTGGTTGCATCCTTATGTGGTGTACAAGTACTACAGTAATTAACAGCAATGAAGGAATAATGGCCTCAAAAATAGTGCAGCAAAGATAATTTGAAGCAGCTTCCCGGCCTTACTCGTAACGATTAAGACGTGGGTAAAGTCCCAGTATGTGCTCAGGCATGAAATCATGTCGGGTCAAAATGCCGACGATTGGAGGCCTCTGCAAGGTAGCAAAAGGAGAGAAAAAATTATTAGTTTGTACGAGTATTTTCATAGATTCTAAGAGGATTTAGACGGTTCTAATGTCTGCACCATTCTTATTCGCTCATTGTATCAAATACCAACATTCAAATTCAAATGCCAATGGTTCACTCACATGAATGATGAATTGCATCTTTTACCTGTCTCCGAAAAATAAACAGTTGAAATAAAAGTAACAGTGATTTGCAGGTTCAGTCGATATATGCGAATATGTTATCTTTATGTGTGGAGCCCAACCACACACATGTGAGTGGATAGTGTGGATATGCATGCAAGATTGCATAGAAAAGAAGGCTTACCTCAGTTGTCCTTGGCACCACGCACATGTGTCTAAGGCCGAGCTCACGAAAGAGAACAGCAGCTTTAGCCAGAGACATGGTTTCAACTACTGTATATGGGGATGTGTTTGTAATGGGATGGAGATCAACATACATTTCCATCTCCTCCTCTGAGATGTGCAGATCCTCCAGCTTAACTCCCTTGCCTGATCCTGCCTTTGCAAAATCATGTGCCTTGAACCTATTCATAATCATTGATCCATTCATCAGCTTCTGCTTTGTAAACATTTTCCCTTTAAGCAATACAAGCAGATGAGACCTCAAAACAAGGCCACATAACTCTGGAGCATCTGAATAAGGTGGCTCATCAATCACAGGGAATCCATTATGCCCTGTTAACTTCAAAACATATAATATATTTCCTACTTTTTCAACCCTGGAAAAAGTCATTAATGGACCAGAAACAACGTCACTAGCGACCAACTGCCTCATGTATGGTTCTGCATGTGTTTCCATATAAGGCAGTCCTTTCATTTTCACAATCTGGTCATAAACACCCTTGTTGAAACCATCAGCCACTGTCTTTGAAATAAGGAGAACCAGCATCATTGGTGGAAGCATCAACAGGTCATTAGTGAGTTCAAGAAGTATGACACAGAGAGAAACTGTCATCCTCATGGTGCCTCCAAGGAAGGAGGCAGCTCCAAGGAGGGCATAGAGACCCACATCAAGATCAGAGAGATGACCAAGCATGTTTCCAACAAGACGACCATATGAGGCCCCAGCAAGAATGACAGGAATGAAGAGCCCGGATGGAACAGCAGTGCCATAAGTAACGATGCCAAGCCAATATATTGCAACCAAAAAAACCAGGAGGGTAGAGATTTGAAATTCCTTCTCAACTCTAGAGGTTAGTAGGTTGCGGATAGCATCATCATTGGTGGTGAAAAAGAGTGAAGCAAGGTCATTGTAGTGGCCTGATGGACATTGGAAATTCTTGTAGTTTCCAGAGCGACCTGCAGTGGGGCATAGCTCTGCCCGCTCCGGGGGACAGGGAATGCACTGTGAGAGCCATGGGAGGCCAAAAGAGCAACATGAGGTCAAAAGCGAAATCACCATGACTAGCAGGACCTTAAATATTGGACCTTTCCTGCAATTCAAACAAAGGAACAACCACAACATGAGAGAAAATTTTGCCTATTCAAATACTCGCTGATACCTCTATTTTTAATAGGATTTGCCCAATTTGGAACCTAAAAGAATTTGGATTTTGGGGAATCCCCAGTCTTAGTAATAGAGAATACTCAGTGCTATAAATCAAGAATCAATAAGTCAAGCAAGAACTATGGGAAACAAAAAAAATGAAGATGAGAACTTAAACAATGAATTGGAGTTACACATAAACTAAGTTGTACAAGTAAAATAATTGTACACCAAAATATGTCAAGGAATCACACAAATCCTTAACTTTCAGCCAAAGTTCAAATAAATAGTGAAAGACAAATTTGAAGGCAAAATATTGATCTGTCCTATTAATCTGTAAGTATTAAACTTAAATAAGAACAGCAATTTTCAGGACATACTCATTGATGATGCTGTAAGCACGAAGGACCTTGTCAATACAGAAATTGTAAAAGCTTCCCAAAATGCCTCCAATCACTCCAAGGAAAATAACTGCAATTAGATCTAGGGTGCTGTAATTTGCATTTGCTGAATTAACATCAAACATGATCAAACCTCCTTTTCCAAATAGTCCACATTTACCACTACGGCAAAACTCAATGAAACCTCTTAACACCACAGCCACTACAGCTGTTGTAAAGAAAGTCCTCCAAAGAAGGGCACTCCTCCACCTGAAGGACAATGAAAAGGATCATACTTCAACAACCATTATGGTAAAAGAAGGAAAAAAAAATGCATTAATTGAAAAGTAAAAGAAAAGGTGCTCAAGGTAATGATTCAATCAAGAAGTGATTAACCCCAAACTCAATCCACTGCTTAGTATGAAGAAACATGCGACCCACTTCTGGATGCTAAAACTGTTCTCTGTGGTTTTTTGAAAGACAAGTAAGGTAATCAAATTCAATGAAGTGATCAACCACTGTGGGAGATCAACCGGTTCCCGCATTCTGAAAAGGTCCATATCTTCTTTTTCTCCTTCTTCTTCATCTTCTGTTTTCTACTAAATATTTTAGACATCCAATACCTCTGTCATGTCTACCTAGTATATCAGATGATGCCACGCAAGACAGGTGTGTGACTCTTATTATGGACCCCTTAGTCCCCCCCCCTTTTTTTCCAGATTCAGGTCAGATTGTTACCTATTCATGATGACATGTATTTTGCAAGTTACAAGAAGCTTGAAAAGTTTCTATCTTGTAGTCCAAACAATTGGCAATGGAAATTAGAGGCCAGTTAAAGTAACAACTTAAGGGAATCAGCAGATAATTTGAACAGGGTGAGAAATAAGAAACATACCAAGAAGCAGCTTCTTCAAGTGCAAATAGGACCCCACCAACAGGAGCACGGAAGGCAGCCGCTACACCAGCAGCAGCACCACATGTGATCAAATCTCGACGATCCCGATCGTTTTTAAAATATCTTAGCCATCTCCAAGTCAAATGGTACTTGCGTGAACCACCCTGTCCAAGGAAGTTGGCTATGCAGGCGCCAGTATGTACCATGGGTCCTTCCTTACCCACAACAAATCCAGCACCAACTCCAAAGATTGAACCAAATATCTGAGAGTGCATTTGAAGTTTATTTTGAAGGTAGGCTACAGGAAAAACAAGCTAACACTCCATAGACTCACAAAGCATTGCCTTGACATTTCTCTCAATCAATTAAATAAAGTTTGGGACATGGAAATGAAATACTGAATTGGAATTGGCTGCTCTATTCCAGTTGTGCTACTAGGACTGCCATTTACAAAATGGAAGTCCAACACCTTATTTAATTTCATGAATTGGATGGAGGTCATTTTCAACCATTGGAATAATTCTCAAATGATCAATGCCAAGTCAGTACTAATATCATCAATAGGTATGGAATGTAATTCCCGTAATTTCTTTGCATAAAGACAAGTTAAAATTTTTTTCAAATCCAAGAAAGGGTTTTGGTTATGAACTGTTCAAAGTTCCTAGGTATTTTCAGGTCCCAACCAATCAGGAGTAAATGTTGGCAGTAATGCATGTGCTACCAAGTTAAGAGAGAGAAAATTAGAGGCTCTTTTTATTCACCTTTACAAAGAGAGTGGAAGGAGCCAAAATAGAAGGTGCATCTATGCCATTAAGATATGCTTTAACCTCTGGTATGCCAGAGCCTGCAGCTGCAGGAGCAATGTAAGCACATAGGGCTCCAGCAGCAATGGCCAAAACCATGTTGCAACCAGCAAACACTGCAAATGCCTGATGGTACCTGCACTTGAATAACAATCATTTCTTGATCACTCCTGGGTCACAGGTCTCATTGCAAAACATATTGTTGAAGCATGAAAGTTGTATGAAGAGACTGAACCAAGTACAGTACCAGGACTCCAAATAAAAAAGAAAATTCAAGTACAAACCTTATTGGATTATTTAATATGAGTTCACAATAAAATGGTACAAGATACAAAATAATAAAGTCACAACAACATGAGAGTCAATTTTCAACAGCAAAGAACTGAAGGGAGGGAAACTTGATACCATAAAAACAATAAAAGAGGTAAAAAATTAAAAAAAAAAAACCTAGCCTTTAATAGCAGGTGACCACCCATGTGAAAATGTTTGCATGCATAAGAACCATGTTGCTGTTAAACATTTTTGTCACACATAGAGTATTCATACGATGACAATATCAAGTAATTTTACATAATTAACAAGGCTATTTGAATTGTTAGGTATATTCCAAGCTAAAAGGGGAAACCAATGCATGAGGCTTGCACACTGTGAGTTTTCGGCAAGAATCAAATATATACAGCCTTACTTTTATTTTTACAAAGATATTATTTTTATAACTCGAAACTGTGACCTCCAAAATACAATGAAGTAATGTTATGGTTACAACAAGACTCACCCTTTTAGGAAGGAATTTCCAACTTAAAAAACTATAATTAGTTATCATTCATCTTCTCCTTCCTTGTTCCAATTAACTATAATTTTACAAGCACTTAAATCTTGGACACTAAATCAATGGAAGTCTGCAAAATATAAGAACGTAGTCAATTCAGCTCTAGAAAATATAGCTTTAATATGCATACCATATCCAATCTAAATACATTAAAGAAACACATCTATTACAACCATCCCCCCTCCCCAAAAGAAAGCAAAAGAAAAATGCCACGTTGATACCCTTATAGCTACCCATTGCGATTGCAACAAGGGAATTAACTGAATGGTAACTGAAAGAAACAAACACAAGAGCACATATGTGGTTTAGTCAATGCAAATTATGTTCAGGGGCAGATACAGTGCAGGAGTTCACTCTGAAATGGAGATTACAAAAAGTCCTCATCAGGGAACCCTAACCCAAATACACAAATGGTCCTTACTAAATGTAACTGAAGATTCATTTTCTCATACAATGAAGGTTGCACAAAAAAATAAAAAAAAAAGTCACTCCCTGCTTGAGCAATGAGCTTCTTTTGTTTTCCATTCTGGTCCTACACCCATATGTGAGGTTATAAACATATGCAATATTACATTGTGATGCCAAGCAAATAATAAACTGAAAAGAAATTGAACTTTTAATGACATATATAGAAACATTATCTTTTGTTAAGTGCGATTGCACTATGAAACTCACTAATCATAAACATACTTCAACGCTACAATGTGATGCCAAGCAAATAACATATAGAATGTGTTAAAGTATGATTGCAGTGGAAAACTCACATAACATAAAAAAGGTCAAAGTTAGCTTACTTATCCTGGAGCATGAGATTGTTGGTCAACAGAAGTTTGAATCCAGCTATGTTCTCAACACCTAGGTTATTGAGAAAGGCAACAAGCCCTGTACTTAACCCAATAAGAAGAGCAAGTGTCCATTTGAGGAAAACATACTGAAATATCTCGACCTTCTTTCTAGACCTCCAATCTTGTTTAAAAAGCTCATTCTCAAGAATTCTGCAAAAATGTACAGAAGCATGTCAGGGAGAATGTAAGTAGTCCACTTGGCCAGCACAAAACACTAGCAGGTGTACATGGAAAAACTCTGGCCTACTAAACATCTATGTATGGGTTAATTGGCCCTCATGAAGGTTGAAATCAGAATGCAACTATAAATTTTGATCATGAGAGTAATCTCTTAGCCTTTTTATCTCTCCTCTTTCCAATTTCACATTTGAATAAGGTAATTCACCACATTTGAGTCTGAATCAAAGCATCAATTTTAATCCCGGCAAATGTCAATCAACCTACCACCATTGCTAAATTTCAGGCATGCTAGCTAAAGTCCTTTAATTGGCCTAATTCAACTCATATTGAAGTCAACATGCATCTTTACGATCTTTGTAATCTCTGCAATCTTTGTTTTATTATTTTCATATTTAGGTGAGTCTATATTAATTCTTAGGTTCCTCCGACTTGAACACTTTCCTAGTTCATCCAATTTGGACATTCCCTTTTATATATATTGATTCTTATCAATGATAATAATGTGCTTCTTGCAATCTGGACTTTTATATGGCACCAGGGCCTTTCTAATCAGGAGGTGTTGAGTTCAAATCACAATACCCTCATTCTTCACATTTTGGGTTAGGAGGGCATGGTTCACACTTTCAACCTTGTTGGCCTATGAGAACTGGTTGTCCATTGCAGTCTCTCCCAACAAGCCTAGTGAGCTTAAACAACTCTTAGGTTGTATTAATTGTCTGGTTCATCCAACTTGACATTTCCCTAGGTTCATCCAACTTAGACCTTCCCACTGTCTGCGTGTGGACACACATGCAGACAGACACAGACAGACAGACAGACAGACAGACAGACACACACACACACACACACACACACACATACACACAGCACTTAACTGGATTATTCTTCCAAACATTTGGAAAACAAAAATATGAAATTAAAGAGCCAATTCAATTTTCTCCCCTCAACCAGTTTGCATGTCATCCATATGTAGGATAAAAAACATTAGCATGGCAGCAGAAAAATTAACATAAGAAACAAACAATGTTAGACAATCCAATCCAAATCAATCAAACCAGTTGTAACAAAGAGCAAGAGCTAAAAACCATTAAAGCCAATTAAAAAATGGGAATTCATTTATAACCCAGTTCAACTATTATACTGAAGATTTAAGGACCTAAATCAGACAGAGGTAAAAGCAAAAAGACAACCAAAAAGTAAATACCAAAAAAATGAAAAGGAAGGGAAAGAGAAGTTACTCATAATCAAGGCTCTCAATAGGGCAGGAATTGGCACCAACAATGGCAATCTGGGAGGTAGTGTTCTTCCTGTTCTTCACAAGGAGTGGCCCTCTCAAGAATTCTTTATCATCTGCCATCTCCCCTCCCCCCTCTATCTCTATATCATTTTCATCTCTCTCATATTCCATCTCCAAACTCTCTCTCTCTCTCTCTCTCTCTCTAGTAGAAATCTATGAACCCAAAAATCATTGAAGCCATGATTAACCAAAGAAGATCAATCAAGAATATCCCACTCAAAAATTTGCTGACTTGCAAAAAACAGAAAAAAAAAAATTGCTGGGTGCTTATAAATTTATGAGCTTTCTGCATATAAACTATTAATAATAACCTGGAATGTGAAATTGTGATCTCTCTTCGCTCTGCTTTGATCCTTTTGGACAGCAACTCCACCTCCACCCGTGGCTGGCTGTCTTTTCTTACCGGAAGTGATCTGGTGCAAACAAGACCATGATAGGAGACTTTTTTTTTTTTTTTTCTCTGGATCAGATTTCAATCATTTTTTTGAATTTATCTTCTTTTTTTCTTTTTCACTTTCTTTATTTTCATACTTCATCTTCTTTTTAGAAGCATGTAACTATTAACAGAGACTTCTCTTATTCACTTTAGAAGTAATTGTGATTATTATTGGTTTTTCCTCTCTTTTCTTTTTAATTATTGATATTATTAATTTATTATATTTGGCTCCAATCACTGTCCGCCACCTCACGGTTGCCGATTTTGCGGATCCTCTCTCTCTCTCTCATTTATGAACGAAACGACGAGTTTCATTGTTAGAGAGATCCGGAAAGCCTATTGACTTTTATTATGGAGGATGTCACATTTATTGACGAAACGACGAGTTTCATGCAACTCCTTATCTTTTTATAAAAGCTTTTTCAAGCACACGTGGACACAAACGACAAACGCGGTGGTCCCTTCATGTGATGCGTTTAATTTGTTCAATAAATCTTTACTTAATTGATCAATTAATTAATTATATAATTTTAAAAAATAAGAATCATGTACTTCACAATTCTCAAAAAAAAACAAATATATTTTTATAAATTTTATATTTTTTAATATTAAATTTTATAATTTTAAAAATATAAATATAAATTTTTTAAATTAAAATTTCTTACAAAATAAAAAATATTATTTTAATTCATTATTGTATAATAAAATTTAATTTATATGTTAAGTGTTTTGTAACAAAAATAAGGATATTTTTCATACCTGTCTTAACAAATTCACTTTGATCTACATAATTAAATTGATGATACGGTGTATAACTAATAAATTTAGATTTCAACCTACAACATATTTAGTTTACTTCAAAAATAAAATAAAATTTTCTATTTAGTCGTTTGGTTAACTTTAAAATTAAAACTATATTTTTCATTGAATTATTTGATTTATATTAAAATAAAAATTGAAATACAATAATTTTTTAATTGCAAATGAAAAAAAAATATTTTTAAATTTTATACAAATATAACCTATAACATTATGTTAAAAAATAAATTATATAAGAAATTAAATTTAATGTATGATCCAATATATCATTATATCCCTTTCACAATAAACATGATAGACAAATTATTAATATTCTTAATTAAACAAATTTAGTGACATGGGTATAAAAGAATACTAAGAACAAAAAGTCATATGTTGATTTAATAAAAATTATAGCTTTAGTTATATTCATTAATAATTTCTTATAATCACATAAAAAAATTTGAAGGAGTCTTCTAACATATTAAATATACTTTTCATAAAATATAATATTAATAGTTCATAAGTTATATATATATGTAAGTCAGATTAAGGATCTTTTTGTTATTAACTTATAGTTTTCTCTTGTTGAGATAAGTTATTTGATATACCTCTAATGAAATGTTTAATTAAACCAACTTAGTTTTTATTTAAAGAAAGTTAATTATCATTAATAATAAATAATTATAAAGTTATAACTTAATTATTACTTTAAATAATATTTATTCATTTTTCATATAGAACATTTAAGATATTATAATCATTAAAAGATATTATAACATTCTCTCACATAGTTTAAGCTAAATAGTTAATATCCTTATTCATGGTCATGAATTGATCTACCCATATAAGTGAATCTATTTCAATAGAAACTTTTATATATAGATAATAACGATTATGCTATATTTTATTATAAACATTTTCTTTCATGTATCACAATGCTAGTAAACTCCTAATTAAACATTTTATTAAAAAATTACTTTATTGAATGAAAATACTTTAGTCCTTAATTAAGTTATTACCTTATGGTTTCCCATCAAGATAAGTTTTTTGATATTCTCATAATGAAATGTTTAATTAGACCAATTTAGTGTTCATTAATAATAACTTAATTATCATTAACAATAAATAGTTACAAAGTTACAACTTAATTATCACCTTAAATAATATTTATTAGACCATTTAAAAGATATTATAACATTCTCCCATGTAGTTTACATGAAGTTGAATAACTAATATCCTTATTCATGGTCGCAAATTGAGTTACCCATATAAGTTAATCTATTTAACTAGAAACCTTTATATATGGATCATAGCAGTCATGCTACATTCGATTATAAACATTTCCTTTCATGTATCATAATGCTAGTGAATTTCTAATTAAGCATTGTATTAAGACATTACTTTATTGAAAGGAAATATTTTTTTCATGAATTTATTCAAGTCTCAAATAAACTATATGCAAATAAACTTTATGTGCATGAAATTAGTCTTTATTTGCAAATGATCAAAAGGTCTTTTATAAAGCCAAAATATCAAAGAACATAGTTTTTTTTTTTTAAAAAAAAGAAAACTAACTAGAGCTAATTAGTCTTATATGCTTAACAAAATCTTTATTTGACTTGGTTGACAATCCTTCAATCATAACATTAACAACCATAAGTTAATTACTAATGTGCTTTATAACAATTATTTGCTCTTTAACATAATTTCTGACAACTAAATATTTTATATGAAAATGTTTATTTTGGCTTACACTTTTATTATTCTTTAAAAAGAATACTATAATTAAATTATCATAGTTTATCTTGAATAGTTTAGAAATAAAATTAACAATACGCAATCTTTTGATAAAAGTTCTTAATGATAGAGCTTGTGTAATAGTCTTTTGACAAGTTATAAATTTTGCTTTCATAATAGAAGGAGTAATAATCATTTGCTTAATGATTTTCTAAGATATAACACTTTTAATAAGTATAAAAATGTATCTAGCAGTAGACTTTCTATTATCTACATAATTAATGAAATCAACATTTAAATACTTAACCATTTCCAAATGGTTAATATATGTATATATAAGCCTATAGTCCTTAGTTCTTTATAGGTATTACATAGCATTTTTGCAGCTTTTTAATGATATTCTCTAAGATTACTTTGGTATCTTTTCAACACTTTTCATACTATAAATGTAATATTAGGTCTAGTCCAAACCTGTGCATACATAAGTTTACCAATTGTAGAGACATGTAGTATATGCTTTATCTCTTTTGGTTCTAATGTTCTTCTTTTGAAGAAAACTTTTGACTATAAGTCTAACCTTATACTATTCAACATGACTAGATTAGTCCTTTTAGTTTTATAAACTTATTTGCAACTTGTAATTATAACTCCTTTTAGTAATTTAACAAGACCTAAAACTCAATTATTTATTAAAAATACCTTTTTTTTTTTACATTAGACTAATTTAGATTTTTCACATTTAATGACTTGTGAAAATATGCTAAGATCATCTTTGAAATTGGTAACAATCTCTTAAAGATGTATGATATAGTCATTTGGAATTATACATCTTATTATTCTTGAAGATTTCCCTAACCCTTTTTTTTTCAATTCTCATTTTATGGTTTACATTCCATAACTTACACATTTATTTGTATTGTATTAGTTGTTTAATTTTGATTTGGTTGTTTTTAATTATTATCATTGTGTGAATTTTCTTAAACAACCAAATTTCTAGAGTTTATATAATACTTATTTAAGTTTTTAATTTCCTTAAATTAAACTTTACGAGGAAACTTTTTCCCACTAAATTCAAAATCTTTAAGAAATTTTGCATTACTAACTTCAATAATTCTCAATGTATTTAAAGGACAATTAAATCTATATCTTTTAGAGTTTATTGTATAACTAATGAAATAACAGTTAGTTGTCCTTAGTTTTAATTTCTTTAATTAAGGATTATGAATCCTTACTTCAACAAGAGAACATCATATTTGTATATGCATTAAACTTGATTTCCATTCATTCTATAACTTAAAAAGAGTCTTAAGACCACCCTTTAAAGGAACATTATTTAAAACATGCATTATAATTTTCAAAACCTTACTTCATAAACTTAATGGAAGATTAAAATTATTGGTCATAGTTCTTACCATGTTTATAATTATTCAATTTCATAGTTCTTAAAGCTGTAAATATGTTACTTCAAATAGTTTTTTTAGGGGTAAAATGGTTATAATTTAAGTCAGAAACTTGCTTTACTTTGTGAATATCTAAGGAAAAATTCAAGTAACAAAACTTATTGTTGTCTAAGTTTATAGTTTCATTGAAATTAAGACAAATAACATTGTGGGTGATCAAAATTATTGAATATCATAATTGTAAATAAACTTGGATCTAGACTTTTAATATTTATTTTTCTATAAATTATTTTATTTGATTGATTGATTTATTTTATTTGTTATAGAATTAGAATTCAACTTCTCCCTAATTGCATTAATATCTTCAATTTTAGTTAATCAATGGTAAATTGATTGCACTCCCTTAGGGATAAACCCTTATCTATACTATTTATTGTTGAATAGTTGAGACCAAGGTATTAATAATTTGGTATCTTAATGATAATTACCAAGTATAATGCTTATAATGAATAAAAGTAATGTGGTATACTTAATGATAAAAAAAGGTACATTTGACTCGTATGCATACGCACTACACTAAGCTAAAACCACAACTGCCAATATACACACCTACACTTTAACACAATATCGTCATGAGACCATAACTAGAAAAATACCAAATAGGTACACTTATGCATTATGAGAGCATAAGGCCAATTTTGTTAGAGCATCACATAAACATTCATATGCTTAAGATAAACATCATGTTAGATGTTTTTATTATGGTGATCATGGTCATATGACATATGCATGTAATATTAGAAGGAGCATTGAAAGCATGAGTTATTCTTTTATAAGTGCTAAAGGCACTAAAACTAACTTAAATAGACCTAAATACATTTGGGTACCGAAAGCTCCCATTTAAGTTATCTTTTAGATAGATAAGAGTGATGTCATCATTCAACTTGAAAAGCATTAGACATTATCTCACAACTTGGATGACATAACAATAAAGACAAAATGGTTAAATTATCTTAATAACTTTTTCTCCTATTTCATGCTTATATTAATTGATATCTTTGTGGGTTCAGGCCAAAAGTCATTTATTGATATTTTAATTTAACCTTTCCTATAAGGAAAATCCATTGCTCGAGTAATAATAAATCCTAGTAGGTCTCTCCCATACTTGACCACAACGATTACTAAATTTAGAACCTAATATTGTACCTTAAACACTTTTCCTGTATTTTCATAGGGGAGACTATATCAAAAGAATTCAAACTTAGGTCATCTACTTGGAAACTACGTAGAGTAACCACCAAATGATGGCATTAAGTAGTAGTAAATAGATGTATTTATAGGTCGAATTAAATGGTTTCAAGATGTATCACTTTTACTTAACTTTAAATGAGTTGTTGTTATTAAATTTCTTAATAAATTTATCATTATAAATGTTAATTTTTTGGATCTTAAAATTAAATATATTCATATAAATAATATCATAAATGACATACCTAAGTTCGTAAAAACCAAAATAGTTAATTTATCTATAGAGTTTGTTTTTATCTAATAACTAATATTTCTCTCCTGACCTTTATTGTAATTACACACTTTTAAATGAAATTTTCGTGTATGTTAAAAAAAGAGAACTGGTTATATATATATATATAATTTAAATTAGATATATCTATTAATTCTTGACTTATGTTTGAGATTATTATTTTTAATAGTGTAATAATGTATAAAATTATTCTTTATTAATCGAATCATATTATAATTAAGTTTTTAATAAAAATATTATTTGAGAATATTCTAATATTACTAATTAGAAAAATCTAATATTCTCCCACTTGAACTGATTAAAGTATATTACATTAATTATTATATACAAAAAATGATAATAAGATCTCTTACAATTTTATCATAATGTTATAATATGATAAATTATTAAGTGTGGATTTTAATAGTTATACTATATTTATTCAGAATACTTCCTTTTATATGCTATAAAACATATAATCTATCATATAAAACTCATAAAATATATATAATTTCATAAGAGTTTATAATAATATTTTATAAAACCCTATATGTTAAAAATAATAATATGCATACAATCATAATATAACAAGAAATACATAATGTATATTAGAAATACATTAGTGAGTTTGAAGTGTCATTACATTTTATATCATCAATTATTATTAGTACAATTAAAACTCATTCTAAGAATATATTATCCACTTAATATTAGTTGTGAACTTTTATATTAAGTTATAATTATATGATCAATTAATAATTTAGAAACACCTTTTGTTTCTAAATTTTATCCTTAATAATAAAATATTTCAATTCTCAATGAGTTTAGTACCATCTAAATATTTATTATTCTTGGAGAAGAATACTGTTGTGGAATCATCATATAAGTTCTAGTAGCTTGATAATGGTGTCGAGAACCTTGAGTCTTAAAAGAAAGTTTTATAATCACAATGTATGTATTATAATTTGAAATCATGTCACAAACTTTACTTTTATAATAGATGAAATAATGATAAATAATTTTTCATTATTCTATACAAGTTGCTCATTCTCTTAATAGGAACAAAGAATTAAAAGTGGATTTTTACTATAAACCCATCTAGTAAAATAAGAATCTAAATATCAAATCATATCTATGTAGTTGGATTTTTTATACATAAACATGTAATTCTTTGTTCCTTTAAATATAATTTATGTGCAGTTTTCTAATAATCCATTATAGGATTACTTTTATACTTGTTTAACATGTTGATCATAAAATTGATATTCAATGTAATATAAGCTAGCAAACACATTAAACTATAAATAATAAAGATATAAAAATTGATTTCAATTCCATCTATTCATATCATCATTAGAATATTGTATAAGATTGAATTTGTTACTTTTCTGTAGGAGAATAATCCTAGATGAATACTTCGTTATATAGAATTTCTCTAAAATTTTCTTAATATAATTATTTTAAGATAATCATTATTATGATCTATTACAAAATATTTCTATTCTTACCATAAAAAATGTATATCTCATATCTTTAATTATAATTTTTTTAAAGAAATTCTTTAATCTCATGTAATATAGTTAAAATATTAGCAGTAAGTAACATACAAGACTAGAAACAAATTTACTTCCACTGATTTTTTGGTTTATAACAGTGATTAACAATGTTTTTTCTTAAATCCAAAATATGTTATTATATCATTGAACTTAATATATCATTGTAAGAGAAGTTATTTCAATTTATATTTATCCTTTAGTTTACACATCATTTAATATTTATCTTTAATGAAAGAACTTTTAGGTTCATTCATGTAAACTTTATTTTTAAGATTTCTATTTAAAAAGGTGATTTTCGCATTCATACAGTATAATTCTAAGTTATACTAAACTATTAATATCATAATTAAATTCAATAGTTTTATGACTATGAAAATGAAATTGGATCTTTATTTATTATAATATTAAAATATGACTTTTACAAATAAAATACATAATTTTTCAAAATAGTGAATCTTTTTTTCTTTTTGAAATCTTTTTAATATTATCTCTTGTGATTTATTTATATTAGTTAGTTATGAGTTAATTTCTTGAGAGAGTGTTTCTTTATCTAAACATAATTCAATTTCTAAAACAATATTTAGTGTTATAGTAGACAAAAGAATTGTTATGGGTAAAGAAATATTTAATCTAATATCTTTTATATTCATATTTTGACATTTATTGTTCCTATTAATTTCACCATTCTTAATGAATTTTGCATTACTAATTTCTACAATTGTTAGATTAGGGTTATATACTCTTTAGATAAGTAACCAATAAAGTAACCATTAATCATTTGAGAATATGATTTTTTTTCATGTGGATTCTTACTTCTATTGAGTAACATTAAATATTTAAGTGCCTTAAACTAAATTTCCTTCACATCCATAACTTAATAAGAGTATTTTGAATTGTCTTATTAAAAACCCTATTTAACAAATAATGCATATATCTAAAAAAATTTGGGTAAAGAGAAATTACTCATTATACTCTTAACTATATTTATTAATGTCTAATTACACCTTTCTATTACATCTTTTACTAAGATGTGTTTGACCTAATTTACCATATATGGACTTAGACACTATCTTAAATCATTATATTTTTTATAATATTCATCACCACTATAAGACTTTACGATTTTCAACTTTTATCTAATTGTTTTTAACCTCTTTTACATATACTTCAAAGGTATCCAATAATTGAGTTTGCATAAAACAAATAGATATAACTATAACGTGAAAAGTATCTTTAAAGGCAATGAAATATAATTAAGGAATGAAGTGTCAAAAAGTTCGTAAATATTGGTATATATAATTTTAAGAAATTGGCTAATTTTTGTGTTTTTTTTCATATAATATTTGGTTTGCTTAAACTTAGTGCAATTCATACATATTCTAAAATTAGCAAAATATAGATTTGAAAGAATCTTATTATCAATCTTGTTAATTTTTCTTCAAATATATGATCCAAACATTTGTACTATAAGTAGAATTCTCATTTATTGTGTTACACTTAATTTCAATATTATAATACACAGTAAATAAGAATTCTCTTAAACTTTATCATGTTTCAGTTGATATAAAACATTAATAAGAATACATTCGAAAAATGTTTGTATTTTCATTAATGTTTTATATCAACTGAAACATGATAGAGTTTAAGAGAATTCTTATTTATTATGTATTATAATATTAAATTTTATTCTTATATTAATTGAAATAATTACATCATAATGAATCATTATATTATTATAGATATATAAATAACAACATTAGAATTAAGTCATTAAGTATTGTAAGGAATTTTAATTAAATTTGATTCAAAACATATTAAGGTATTTTTTTTAATCAAATCTTATGTTTAAAGTAATTTTCAACCTTTTTAACAAAAGTAAAGGCTATCACTCTTTTTGTTTCTTCTTTTCAACCTAATAAATATAAGCAGACTTTTTACTTTCTTAATTAGTTGAGTTTCACTTTTATTTCTTTTCCAGTTTTCTTGTCTATAAGGTTAATGAAATGACTCACTTAATATTTTTTTTATCTTATTTTCTCTTGAAGAAGCATACTAACCAATTTATTAACATTTCACTTTTTTCTTTATAGTGTTGTAATAAATTTAAAATGACTCATACTTAAGAGATAATAAGTTTAAAATGAACTGCACTAGAAAAAAGTCATCTACTATTAATCTTAAGATTTTAAACTTTCATGCAAAATTAGTCATCTTAATAATATACTCTTACATAGTTTACAACCTAATAAACTTCATAGTCGCAAGTTTTGATATAAGAATATTAACAGGTGACTTGTCCCATGAAATTATATTTCTATAAATTATAAATATTTTTTTGC
Organism: Bruguiera gymnorhiza; assembly: GCA_020883675.1. Taxonomy (NCBI): domain Eukaryota; kingdom Viridiplantae; phylum Streptophyta; class Magnoliopsida; order Malpighiales; family Rhizophoraceae; genus Bruguiera; species Bruguiera gymnorhiza. The sequence continues at coordinate 3,687,199 of JAIRCJ010001048.1, forward strand.
ACTTTTGTTTGTGAAATAATTTTCTTATTGTTGTTAGTAACAATCACATTTAAAGATATAAAATTCAACATGTTATTTCATTCCTAAACTTAATAATGCAACTTCGTTTATTTGTTATTTAAATATGTAATAACAATGTACTTATTTCTTAATAGTACAAGTCAACATTTATAATATTTAAGTAAATATTAACTTGTTCATGTCATTTTAAGAAATTTAATTAGCGAACGAAATAACAATTGAAATATACAAGTGAATTATAATAACTATATAACCATAAATGTTCATAATTAATCATAAGTTGAGTAAAATAATCAGAATATATTGTAGTTTTTTTTAGAAAATCTTACAATATATTATTATAAATAATATCATTAATTTTAATAGGTAATTAAATATTTTAAATCCAATATATTATAAATAATATACCTCAATTATATTATTAATAATAAAATAATAATTTACTTTTAAGTAAATTTTAAAATTTTAATAATTAATAATATCAATTTATCTAATTATTTTCTATTTATATATTTTTTATTAAAAGTATAAATAAATAATTTATTCATGTATTATTATTAAGTATATTAGTTTGTCTACTTTAATGACTAATAAATTATAATAATAATACATACATATCAATTCAAACATTCTATTTTTTTATTACTTTAGTGATATTTAAATTATAATCATAATATATGTATGACATTAAATATACTAATTTAATCACTTTAATAATTAATAAATTGTAATAATAATATATGTATATAAAAATACAACTCAATATGTATTAACAACCAATATTACAACATTCAAATCTATAAGTCTATTGAGTATTTGTTTTAAATTTCACTAATACAAGCGACTTATATACATTTAGATAAAATATATAATTATGTAATATAAGTTATAAATTACTATAAACTGTCCTTTTTTTTAGATTTAAAATTTATTATTATTTCGATCATAGTCTTCTTTAATATTAAAAAAAAAATTAGTTGTGTGCTAAATAAGATTTTTACAAGACACTTTTTTTTTTATGGTTAATGTCATCTCTACTTTCATTAAAAGTTGTTTTATTATTTGGGAAATTAAATTCCTTTTGTTGTGTTCGGGTAAACCACGTGAAGTACACTTAAACTTTTTTTTTTCATTGTCATGTCCATTTTTAATGGATAAAAAAATTAACAATTTCTTTTATATAATATTCATTCGAAATTTCTTTAAGTAAAGAATTAAATATACAGTAATAAATTGAGTAAAAATGTATATCATCATTAAAAAAATATATATTCAATTTATGAAATTATATATTTTGATATTATTTGTTAAATTTTTAAATAAATTTGTTATCATAAATGTTATTCTTATTCATACGGTGAATATCGAGTGTCCAATAAAAAAAAAAAAAACCTGAAAATTTGAGAATTTTGGCTAAGATACGAACATGGGTCTGTGATGGTATGAGACAATGCATTTGTGTCGTACAATGAGAGAACATTGGTCTAAGGGATCGGGCATATTTGTTAGTAAAGACACCTTCTAAACTTCTTCAAATCTCATAACTTGTCAAAATTTTTGAGAAAATTGCGGCATTAATATCTCGTCCGAATTTAGACACGAATTTTTCGTTGAAACACACCAATATGAATATTATTAGACTCAAAATAATGCCTTATTTATTTATTTATTTATTTATTTATGGGTTATCTTTAAATTTAAAATTATTATATTTTTTTACAAAATTTTTATTTTCTTCTTGTCTACTTTCAATCCTTTACCCTCCAATCTTTTCATTTCTTTATTTATTTTTTCATTTCTTATTTATTGGCATTTGAAATGAGTCCACTAAGCATCATAACATAAATAAGATATATGATGCGATCTAATTTTAATGCATAACCCCAAGACTTTTTTTTTTTTTTTTTGTGGTAGGTAAAGATGAGAGGTAAGTAAATTGATATATATATATACTCATCCTTATTGTAGGTATCTTAAGATGTTAGAATTTAGTGATTATTTTTGTGTGATCTTTGTGCATGTAATTTAGATTTAAATCCCTTTAAAGCATTCCCATCTTATAACATATAAGGTGAGTGATTGAGGTATATAATTGAATTTTAAATTTAATAAGTAATGTAATTAAATATAAAAAAAATGTTTATTAAAAATTATCGTATTGCTCGAGTATTAAATTCTCGGTCAATAGGCATCGCGCGCTTAGCTCTCTGGCACGGGTGGCTCCGGAGCTTTCAGACCGTTTCAGCGCTCCAACCGTATCAGTCGTGCCATGACAAACTAACCAACACAACCGACGCAACAACAGCAACAAATCTGGATAATTATTTTTTTTTCCGTTCAGAGATAGACAATATTAAAATACATACATCAAGTAATTAATTAAATTAGTTTTAGTATCTTCATTTTTTTTTATTTATTAATTAGATCTGACTAAAATTTAAATTCAAAATCTTCAATCCAAAAAAAAAAATAAATTGAATTCTAATAGACTAGAATTAATTAGTTAGTATTTTTAGTTTTCGAATGACCCTTTAGATGCATACAAAAATTAGATCATAAATGTAAATGTATAATTTTATTTTATAATTATCCTTATATATTTTATAAACTCTATCATTTTATTACTGAATATGCAAAATTTTAGTTTAATAATTTGGCATTTTATTTGTACTGTACAAGTTATAAAATTAAATTAGTATTGGAGTTTTCAATGAAATTTGTTTTTATAATGGAGTAGTTTAATTTATTTTGTAATACCAATTAAGTATATATAGATATATTTTTGTTTATAATACTGTAAGAATTACTTATACCCAACAAGAAGTAGAGTTACTAATAATAATTAATCAACAAATTGTAAATATTTATTTATTTATTATTTTAATTATTTATTCATGGCAACGACAAGCCAACAGCCCCCGGGGGGGGTTCACTGTGATTCTCATTCTTCGCGCCTTAAAGTACGCAATCTCACTTCAATTTGTCTAACCTTCGTTTCGGCCATGTTTCCAAAAAGACACTGTCGTTTCGCTTTCCTATCAAATTTTCTATTTCGGGTGATTCCAAAATTTTTATCTAATAGAGTGGATTTGGTCCTTATGAATGCTTTTTGAATCACCCTTTTTCATGGATTCACATGTAGTGTTCGAAGATCCACGATATATCTAATTCCAAGAATTTCATTGCAAGTTCTTTCTCGTAAAACTGTCCATTTTGATTTTCTGCAATATCCAAAGTGTTCGTTTGAAATTCGAGATTTTGTGGGCTTCGTGATTGTGGTTTAAGGATTGATAACGTTGGACTCCACGTTGAGTTTTGTGGTGGGGTTGGCTTTCGGTTCCTGTCAACTCCACTGAAAAAGGTGAAATCTTTGTTCCTGGGTTTTTTGTGTTGATGATTTCTAATATTGTTTTCTGACTATATAGCTTGTTTTAGCATTGCTGAATTGAATTGGACTATATAGTTGGAAGAGATTTTGGGAGTTTGGAGGATCGGGTCTCTTTTTTGTTGAATGAAAGGACAAAATCGAAGGGCAAAAGGGAGATGGCAAGGAATAGAGGAGACAGAGAAGAGTCTTCAGATAAGCTCATGGGTTTGCTTAAACTGGTGCAGATATTGTCATTCTTGGTTGTTTTCGTTGCTGGCATAATCATTGGCTTGTCCACAAGTTCTCACATCAACGACTTCTTCGCTTCACAAGCTGAGCTCTTTTTCACTCACAACATTGCATCGCCAACAAGTTCTAGTGGTTTTAATTGCACAGTCATAAAATCTTGTGAGAAGATTGATTGCTTGAATATGGAGACGTTTCTTCATCCCAAGAATTTGACTCATCACATGACAGATGACGAGGTTTTCTGGAGGGCTTCTTTGATGCCTCAAAAGGAGGGGTATGCCTTTGATAGGCTGCCTAAAGTGGCCTTCCTGTTTTTGACTAGAGGTCCTTTGCCTATGTTGCCATTGTGGGAGAGGTTCTTTAGGGGCCATGACAAGTATTTCAATATATATGTTCATGCACCACCACGTTATCTGCTCAATGTTTCCAGCGACTCTCCATTCTACAGAAGGGAGATCCCAAGCCAGGTATGGCCTCAATTGCCAGATAGTTTTAGTTTTAATTTTTATTATTATACTCGTTGATGATGATGATACTTATGTCCAATAATAAGCAATACGCATTTTGGCTACATGCATGTGATGCTGACTGTCACAGGGCCAAGAGCTAAAGGGACTAAAACTGGCAGAAAATTTATTGCTGTTCCCAATTGAGTTGGATAACCATTTTGCAAAGATTGTCAGTTTGGTATGGGCACAATTAATGAATTCCGGGTTAGTGAGCTAAGTAGAGGAATATATGTTTCTTAGACACATACTTCTAAAGTGTGTCTAAGCGCATGAGACTCCCACGCTGTGAGGGTTAAGGAAAGTTCAATCTTGCACAACCTTATCCTTTTTTTCAGTGAGAGGTAACTGGCACTCTCCTGGCAGTCAATTTTCATGTTAAAGTAGATAACTGCTATATGTTGTACCACAAAAGTGAACGGACACGTACCTTTACTATGTTGATGTCTGATGAACAAAGAATGTGGGCTACTGGCTGGCCCTTCATGTTGATGCAAATAAAAATGATCTTTTCTTCCTGGGGCTTTTGATTTTTTTCTTGAAGGAGGGGATTAAAAAAAAAAAAAGTAAAAGATAAAGAATTAATGGATTGGTAGGTTTTGAAGAGTACAGTGGACAAAGTTATTAACTTATTATGTGACTTCACATTGCTTTTTGTCTAACAATGTGGAGATTTTTTTAGATATGGTGCAGTTAAAAATGAATAACTGGAGAGGATGAAGTAACAACTAATACAAGCTGGTGAAAGCATAAACTGCATTGTATTCACAGAATTTTGGCTATTGTGTGAACTGAAGGCTCATTGGAGCATGTTTTTGTACTTGCATTGTAATCTTCCTTTTGACTTTCTTTGTATATTCAGTATTATCATTCCTGTAATGCTGTTTTTTCTGCTTTTTTTTTTTTACTCTCTTCTAGGCATGTTTTTGTGATTTTCTTTCCCATTTTTTAAAAAAATTTTTGCTCTTTTAGACTTAAATGAATGCTGCAGTTTTTATTTCAGATGTTAATTATACTGGACATTATATGCCATATTTAGTGTAGACAAGTAAAGCTGGTTAGTTCAACTGAAGACTCTTGTGCATGTTGGATGGAGCAATATGCTTTCCTTTTTCCCTTGCCCATGTATATTACCTTTGTACATGAGGGACAAATTGGCTCACCTGATGTATAGGGTCAAAGATTTCTCCACCACCTTCAAACGATGGCTATCCATTAGATTCATTCTGTAATATACTTTTGTAGATAATGTTCTTTATTTTGGCTATATAAGTAAACCATGTGTTCTCTTGAAACTAAGCAACTAAATATTGTCAAATTTTATTATCAATCTTAAAATTTGATAATAGAGGATAAAATTATTTTTAGACAACCTCATCCTTGCAATTGAAAATAAAATTTATAAGAGGGTGGAATATATATTTAGAAGAAGAGATTAATGAGCATGTCATGACATTTTAGCTTTGTTTTGTGTTCAAACTGAGCATTGCATTCTTTGGTTTGGCAGAAGAACCTTGCTTTTTCTCCCACACTCTTGTATAAATTGTAATTGCCATTAAGCAGTCTTTGCTGATCAAGTTCTGTATGTCCTTATGAATCTTTCCATCACCACTTCAGGTTGTTGAATGGGGAACGATGTCACTGTTTGATGCTGAGAGGCGTCTTCTATCCAATGCCCTACTGGAGTTCTCAAATGAGCGGTTTGTTCTTCTTTCTGAGAGCTGCATCCCAGTCCGCAATTTCCCAACAGTCTATAAGTACCTTATTAATTCACGACATAGCTTTGTTGAATCATATGATGATCCTTCCCGTTACGGGCGGGGCCGCTACAACCGTAAAATGCTTCCTGATATCCGACTCTATCAATGGAGAAAAGGCTCTCAATGGTTTGAGATCCAACGTGCCTTAGCGGTTTATGTTGTCTCAGACACCAAGTACTACCCCATCTTTAAGAAATATTGCAGACCTGCTTGCTACCCTGATGAACATTACATTCCAACTTTCCTAAATATGTTTCATGGATCACTCAATGCAAACAGAACCGTGACTTGGGTTGATTGGTCTATGGGGGGTCCACATCCAGCAACATATCAGCGAGTTAATATCACTGAAAGTTTCATCCAGTCTATCAGGAGTAATGGGACAGAATGCTCTTATAATTCAGGGATGACATCTCTATGTTACCTTTTTGCTCGAAAGTTTGCTCCAAGTGCATTGGAACCCTTGCTTAATCTTACTTCTACGGTGATGGAGTTTTGACTTTCCCTTTTCTTTCATGGCATAGCCAAGCTATAATTGTTGTAGTGGCTCATAGAATTTGGTAGAGCTCTGGAAGAGATTTTTTTTGTTTTTTTTTTTTAAGAACAACTGTATAGGTTTTTCTTTTTCTTTTTTTTCTTTTTTTAAGGCATTTGGATTGTTGACCACAGTGGGAGCTTATTGCTTGAACCAACTTTGAGATATTGTTACTGAGCTTTTTGAAGTAAAGCAGTGTTAGAGAAATGCCAGGCCAATGGTTCTTGATATTTATTTCTTTTTATAATGATCTAAGGGGTTACGGTTTTAGAAAAAGTTTTCTTTTTTTTTGAATGAAAAATAAGTATAAGATTGCTAATATCTGATTTTTTTTTCTCATATCACGACAACATTAAAGCTTTGGGCACTAGTAAAACACCTTTCTAGAATTCTACATATGCGTTTACCAGAAAGGAAGACATTACAAATGCTTCGGTTTCCATTGTGTTTGCCCTGCAAAGCTTAGTGTTGAAGAAAAGCATATTGCTTGGAGGCGACCTTTGGGAGCGCTGCTTTTGGAATTTCCTGGTCACAGAATCATTCTTGCTGTGTGGTTTCTTTTCCATTTTTTTGTTCTTCACATCAGAAAATAGCACGTTACTTGAAATCCTGGTTGTCTGATGAGCTGTCGATGTGCTACCAAACGATGCGGGGAGTCCGATTGACCTGGTTTTGTTTTCCTGTTGCCCAATAGAAAACAATTGTAGCACTGTTAGAGGCGTTGACTTGTGACTAACTTCACTTTGCAAAAGCTTGGCGTTCCGAAGCCCCATGTTTGACCAGGTGACGATGGGGTTTTGTTGCTGTTCTGAATGCACTTGTTTCTTCCTTCCCAGGACTGAGTAACAATAGACAAGTTATCAAACATCCCTTCGGCAGGATTTGACTGGTTCTTTGTAGCAAGGCCATTGTCACGGCCCATTACTTTCTTCCCAACTGAGGCTGGCCTATTAAAGTATACAACCACTGCATTTATATAATTTTTTTTTTTCTATCCGACATGAAAATTAAGTTGTACCTATTTGTTTGTGTCCAATGTGAGAGTTGAATTATATCTATCCATCCATAACATTTTCCCCCTAAACATTGAAGTCGAGGATGAATCAACTTTAATATCATCTATTATAAAATTGTTATTTTCTTTCTAAAAACTTTCTCTTAAAAACTAATTTATTGAAATATATAATATTTATATTTATATAATCTAATATTTGATATTACTCTTATTGAGATATAATATTATTTTTATTAAAATATATAATATTTATATTTATATAATCTGAAATTACTCCTCTTCATCTTTCTCTTTTTCTCTCTCTATAAGGTGAGACTTTTTCTCTTTCTATATATGAGGTGAGAGTTGCCGATATGAGTGTTAAGCCGTACCTACCGATCCGTGACACCATACTGTGCAAGAATTGATGGATTTCTCAGTTCAGCATAGAAAGCAACATCATAAGATTTTTCCCCTACCGAAATCACTCACTTAGAAAGTTTTAAAGGCGTAGAATAATATCCAACTATTGAATGAATACAATTTCATTCACCTCAAAACAAAATCAAAGCCAATGATTGAAAATTTCTAACACAATAAATTATCTAGTTCTTATTCCAAAAGAGTCATTTCTCATGGCAGGCAAGTGGCAACGTTAATAGATGAGTTCCAAAGACAGTTGCCGATGGCCACTATTTAAATACACAGAAAAATGTACCACCATATTCACTTGTAACTGAGAGACTTTCAGTGGCTATGAGGGTCAATTTACAGGAATAATTGATCCATCATGTCAAACTGATGCATAAATAAATGTGATACATATGAGCAGTGACCAAAACTTTGAACATTATATTGCTGCTAAACTCAGCAAAACCACCACCGTATTCTGCAAATAATAGTGATATAGCGATTTCCTTTGTTCTTTGATCCTAGTCAAGATGGAAACATGAGAGGAGGTAATTCTGTCAAATCATCTCATATCAACTGTCAAATAATCAAGCTATTATTTGCTGCCGGATGTCTTGCCATTCAACAGGTTCTGATGAATGCTCTCCCCCTGTTTCTGTGAGCCCATTTGGTTGCTTTCCCGCAGCCATTGGCTAACCCAAAAAAAAAAAGAAGATTGAACTGAAAATTATAAATCGTACTGGAAAAGCCATCAAGCAATTAGGGAAAGACAAATGACCATCTCTTAAAGTCATGCAAGTGATCAAAACAATATGGAAATTTACTTGAGAAGTTTTTCATAAACACTATAATGCCACACTAAACTAAGAACTAGAATTTAGAATACCCAAAGATACTATGGACCATCTACATACACCCTGAACAAAATGGATGACACTCTAATCTACTAAATCTTTAAAGAGAGCCCAACCAAAATATGCTAAATGAAGTAAAAAACCACCTTGTGTACCAGTCTATCACGATGATCATGACAAGACATGTCTAATTGTAACCAGCACAAAGCCAACAAATTGTCTGTCAAAAAATAAAATACTAAGGAAAAAAAATTGAGAATGTAATATGCATAAAGGTAAGCATCATGCAAATGCTAGAAAAATAGTTTAGAATCATTTGTATATTTCTATCATAATCAGGTCTTCTTCAGTGTTACCCAATCATCTTAGATTTCTATCATGTTGCAATTTCAATTACATTGCAAGACCCAAGAGATAAAGAAGCAATCCATTTCTGTCAATTGGCTCTGGCTACATTCAAAATATGTTAGTCTGCAAGATTCATTGCTTGATGATTTATTGCCTGATGTGAGATACTAAAATTTGAAAATACAAAAACTGGACAGCACAGAACCATTCTAACACTTTGATTTCGGAAGAGGCTTCACGTGTTCATGAGTGCATATGCATGCTTGTGTGCCTCTTTATGCTTGTCTTTCCATGACAACTACTAGTTATCACAAGTGTTTACATCTTAAGTGTAAAACTGATGGATTGGTGGGAACCACATGAACAGCATCCATGCTGAGTAAATGCAGAACACAAGACTTAGAAGATGAGAAATACGACTTTGTATCAAGACATCAGGATTTTACCTTTTGATGGTTATCTTGCCATTGACTTTCTCTTCCTACTTGAGAGGGTTGATGTCCAGAAAGTGAAGGTGATCCATGTGAATACTCTCCCCTACCTTTCAAAGATCCATGAGTCATCTGCCCTGGTGCTTGTTGAGAACCATGTTGATGATCCATAGTTCCTGTAGGCCCTGCTGGCTGCTGAACCCCTGTTTGAGATGGCGAGGATGGCTGCTGTCCTGTCTGAGGGGACCATGAAAGTTGCTGTGCTGTCTGTGGGGACCATGATGGCTGCTGCCCTCCTGATTGAGATGACAATGGAAGCTGAGGTCTTCGTGCTTGAGACGACCCTGATGGCAAAGGTCCACCAGTTTGAGACCACGATGACTGCTGCACTCCCATGCGAGATGACCATAAAGGCTGCCGACCTCCTGTCTGGGAAGGCAATGATGGCTGCTTCCCTCCCATCTGAGATGACCAAGACAGCTGCTGTTCTGTCTGAGACGACCATGATGGCTGCTGTCCTGTGACTTGAGATGACCATGTAGGCTGCTGTCCTGCGACTTGAGATGACCACATGGGCTGCTGTCCTCCAGTCCGAGACGACCAAGATTGCTGTTGGGGTCTGGATTCAGAAGAAGATGGCTGCTGTTCACCACTCTGAGACTGCCACAATTGCTGTCCTGTTTGAGTTGACCATGATGGCAGCGGTCCTTTCCTTACAGAGGACCATGACAGCTGCTGTCCATCTGTTTGGGAAGACCATGACTCCTGCTGTCCACCTGTTTGAGAAGCCCATGATGCCTGTTGCAAACCAGTTTGAGAGGACAATAATGACTGCTGTCCACCAATTTGAGAGGACCATGATGCCTGTTGTCCACCCGTTGGGGAGGACAATGATGCCTGTTGTCCAGCTGTTTGAGAAGACCATGACACCTGCTGTCCACCTGTTTGAGACAATAATGAGGGCTGCTGCCCTCCGGTTTGATAAGATTCTAATGGCTGATCTCCAGTCCTATTATTGGATCTAAATGACTGCTGCCATGTCATTTGAGTTGAACCTAATGGTGTTTGTCCAAACAGTTGAGGATGTCCAAATGACTGCTGTCTTGCAGCCTGAGGCTGCCCTACCATTCGAGGCATGCTTCTCCACCTGTTTTCATCCAAAACTTTCTCAATCTCCCCAGCCCGACCAGCATTTTTAAAAGCATCAGTTACAAAGCACTTCAATGCAGGATGAACACCGACAGCATGTTCCATCATTTGATCCACTATGTCCTTGCATGTATCCAACGCACCAACATCAATAAGGCCCCTAACTACAACATCATAGACCAAGAAGTCTGGTTTTGGATCTTTCTCACCCATTTTTTTCAAAATCCCTGCAGACTCTAGTGCCTTGCCATTCTTAATCAACTCACCAAATACCCTTGTCCCAAAACTTACCACCACCCTTAAGCCAGCGTCCACCATCTTGTTAAACAGCCTCAAAACATCATCAATCCTCTCCAATTTTAAATACGCATCAATCAATGTCCTAAAACTTGTCACATCAGGACTCAAGGACTTTGATGACAATTCTACAAAGAACCTCTCAGCCTCCTCCAACATCTCCTTTTCACAAAATCTTGCAATGATGTTGTTATATCCAGCAACATCCATTGCAAAAGGCTTGGACTTAGCTGCTGTCCCTACTTTCTTAAATGTATCAATGGCCTCGGCAATCTTCCCTTCCTTAAAGCACTCATTTACCATTATATTGAAGGTATCAGAATTCACACCTTGAGCGGCTGGTGGAGTATGATTGTCCAACATTTCCTCAAACAAAGCCCGAGCAGCGTCCTTTTTCCCATACCTAAGTAAAACCTCCAGAAGGACATTACACGTTGCTGTTGACATCTTGAATTTTTTATCCATTAATGATTTAAAGCTCTCCATAGCCTCCTTATCCTTACCTTGTTGAAACCACCAATCCATAAATGTTGCGTTGACCACGCCATCATACATCAGACACCTCTCCTTCAATTCATCAAAAAACTCATTTGCCCTCTCCCAGTTCCCCAGGTCCAAAAACCCTTTAATAACATTATTATAAACCAAAGAATCGGCCCCATGACCCCTGGTCAACATTTCCCTCAACAAATCCACTGCCTCGCCAATTCGCCCGGCATCAACCAATCCTTTAGTCAAATGCTTGTAAGTCACAGGGGACGGACTAAATGGTGCTACTGCAATTATACGTCGATAAACTTCAAGCCCTGTATCAACTCGCCCCTCATCGCAGTGAGTATTAATCAAATTATTATAAGAAACAACGTTGGGAACTATATCGTGTTGTTCAAAAAAGTAGTTAAATAGCGCCACGGCTTCATTGTACCTACAAAAATGATAAATAAATAAACAAATAAAAATTTCCCCTTTTTCAAAAAATTTTCCTTCGCATTATCGAAAAATAAGTGGTTAAAACTGTTATCAAGAACGTGATTGCACCTCTTGGCGCGATACATGGCAGCTATGATGGCATTGCAGGTAAAGACAGTGGGCCGAATTCTGGAGTAGGCGGCGTTGCGGGCGAGGTAGGAGGCGGCATCGAGATCGGAGGCGCGGATTAGGGATTGAACTCTATTGTGGAGGTTGAGGCGAGGGCCGACCAAGGCGGAGGTAGATTCCGGCAGACGAGGGGCGTTTGGGTCCCGAGGCGGGGGATTGGGGTTCCGCTGGATGGCATGGAGCGGGGGCTCGATGCGGAGACGGCGCTTGCGTCTTCGGCGCTCCGCCGCAGCTTCTTCGGCAGAGGAAAAGGCATAGCCGCGGGAGGGAGGAAGGATGGAAGGTGACGACGATATGGGGTTTGTGAGGGTGGTGGGGAGGTTTGGGTCTGGGAGTGCAGCGATGGGAGAGAAGGTCAGATGATGGAGGGCCCGAATTAGAGGTTGAGAGGGGGCAGTAGTGCTGCTGGTGGCGGAGTTGGAGCGGCGGAGGAGGAGGCGGCAGAGGGACATTTTTCCCTCCGCTCGACGGACAATTCTCTGTAGCTTGAGGGCGGCAGCAATACTAAAATGAAAACGAAGCAGGGCGGTTGCTTAAACCCTATTGGGGACATTTAGAGGTTTTTATTTATTTATTTTTTAATTTTTCAGTGTTAATTATTATTATTATTATTATTTTTTTTTTTTGGGGTGGGGAGTAGAAATGTAAGGTCCCGAAAACTAGGGGCAAGAAAGAACCAAAATGTTAGGAAGCCGCAGAGTCTTGACGACGCAGGTGACGTGGAAGATTGAGCAAATGCATAAAGGTCGAAAAACATGTTTTTGGGATCTCTCGACTGCCGCTAATGGCAGGAACGAGGAGGGTCAAAATCATGTCAAGTAATGTGTTTGGTTGGGAGGTGTCCTCCGAATTTGAGTGTTAAAATGAAAATGCAATATCACACACATTCATGATTGGCTGTACCTCTCCTCCGTGCGTGCATGGTATATGGAGGAAATGATAATTAAGAGTATGGTTATCTAATTTTCATAATATGATAACCTTATGTTACGGTAAGAGTAATAAATTCATTAATCACACGACACTTTGGTCGTTGGAGTTGAGAACAAATCCAAAACTCCACAAGCTTCATTTTCACAAATGAGTAAATCCAAAACGAACAATTCCAGCATTGTGCACAGACCATCTTTTGGTCTCCCCTGCTTTCCTCAAAAAACTTACATATATTTTTCACCCTTTCCTTGAAGACAGATGACTTCGTCGAGTTTTTTCGTGACATTTATGCTCAATTTCAAATGCTCATAATGGCGACTTCGATACGTTTCGTGTAAGGCACAAACTTCTTTCTCAACCTCTTCCACTCTCTGAATCCATCGCTTGTAACCTTCCAACCAATTTGTCGGACCACTGCCGACCGTGTTCTGGACATCATCCCTTGTGCCAAGGAGGTTGTCAATTTCCTTCAGTAAGCGCTCCATGTTTTCCTTGAGGTCCTCCTCTTCGGATGTCTTGGCCCGGAAATAAGTTAATGCATCATTCCCAACTTGGTACCAGAAGGCCAAGCCAGCAGCAGTGATGAATCCAATAGCAGATACTGTAAATTGGTCCATGGGAAACCTACACAACAATAATTATTTCAATTTACATATGGACGAACGATAATTAATTATGTACATAAAATAGGACTATAAAATAGAATATTGTTATATTAAAGGTTTGCACATGCTCAATATTGCTACATGTACGAAAGATTCCACAGCATTAACAGAACCCTTTAAAGCATATTACATATTACACATGTTTGTAAGAGTTATTTCTGTGTTAAATTTTTCATTATTAATGTGTTGGTCCTAGGCATATCACAACCCAAAAGAGGTGAATTGGGTTTATAAAGAAAATTGCGAATAAAAACTTCTAACTCAATTACAAATTCATGAATAACATGGAACAATGTCAAAGCTCCAACTACTGAGAGTAATATCTGTGGATAGGCGTTCGCAAATCATTCAACAGTGTCTACATAAAATAAATGATACACAAGAGAGTAAGAAATAGAAAAATCAAATACAAGTGGTTTATAATAGTTCAGCTTCTCCACAAAATCTAAATCCACTACCTTTAAGCTCCTCTTTTATAATTTCAATCCACCATGAATGAAGTCATTCACAAGCACTTGCCATTTACACTAACATTCTCTCACTAGAAAGTACACTTTCTCTTTGATTACAAGTTTTGCTCTTTGTGTTTTTTTCTCTTTAGCTCTCAACTCACAACAACTAGAGTAAGTTAGCTCTTCTTCTCTTATTAACAATTCACTTGACCTTGATTGTCACGAACTATTCTTAAGCTTTTTCTCAACCCTAATTTTTATCCCCTCTTTAAAGCACAAACCATGCTCTCTCAATTTCGATCTTAGACAATCTGTCAATTTTGCACATTTAAGGTATCTAGCCTTGTTGCAGTCGTGTGTTTTCTAGAATGCTAAGTCATACTACACATTGTGATTGAAGATCTCCTGCTATCTTGAGTATCAATCTTAAGTCGTGTGTATTTGAAGGTTCTGTCCGAATCCATCAGTCGACCGCAGTGGCTCGTTAGGTCGACTCTACCTTTTTATCTTCAACAACTTCACAGCTTTGCCTCCTCTTAGTAAATCAATTATTACTCTTTTTACAGAATATCAAATCGTGCGTCATAGTCTAACCATGACGCATGTTGAGCTAACCATGACATCTTATGGAAGTTGAATCATTAAGTCTGTTCTCACAACTTTGACAATGTTTAGTCTGTTGGTTATAACTTTTTCTACACGCTTTCAATCTATGCATTGGTGGCATCGAAAACTAGAGACATCTAGTTTTCCAATCATATACGACTCATTATTTACTTTTTCTCCATTGGTTTTCTATAAGCAATGATTTTTAATCTTGCAATATCTCTGATCTCTGTGATTCTTTTCCTTTGATGCCAAATGAATTCCTCGTTGCTTGCAATCTATTTCCATGCACGAGTTCTTGCAATATCTATTTGATTATCTTCCAATGATGCACAAATGATTTCCTCTTCTTCTTCTTTTTTTTTTTTTTTTTCCAATCCATTTTCAACATAAGTTCTTGCAGTATCTCTTTGATTCTACTCTTGTCATTCTTTTTTTATTTTATTTTATTTTCTTTTCTTTTCTTTTTTAGTCAATTTGCTCCCGTTGAGAGTTTAAGAATCAAATTCGACATTCTTTAGCATTGAAAGCTTACTCCAGTTCTATGCATTGAGTCAAAGCTCGCTAATTTTCTATACTCCTTTGCTTTCACTTGCTTGAAAGTTCATCTCTCATGAATATTTCACAAGTCAACACGCAGCTACTAAATTGATAGAAACGATTTTGTTTAATCCATCGCTACTCCTTAGAACAACGAAAGACATAACAGAGCAAATAAAACAATATATAAAGCAAAAAAAAAAAAAAAGAATATACAGATGCAAAAGTATGCATTCAAGTACAATTAATGGTTGCCTTTCAGTATCCTCTTCCATATTATATGTGCAATTTATGCATGCATACGATTTTTTTCAAACTCCTACGAAAGCTTATTTGATAATAGATTTTTCAATATATATATATATATATATATATATATATATATATATATAGAAAGAACATAAAGCTAATTGATTCAAACCTGGACACTGCAACGGTCTCTTTCAAGAATTTGCGAAGCCTGCACATTTGTCGAGGTGTCTTTGCAAATTTGGACTATAAACCCTATCATGATTTAACACATTACATATGGAAATAAAAAAATTTTTGACACTCATAAAAAAAGAAAATACAACAAACAAAAAATTGTTGTATTCTAAAAGCTCATATCACTATTGCTAGAATGGCGATTCAATTGCGTTGTAAACTGCGGGAAATAATTGCAATCGCTAGCCATCCTCTAATTAAATTTGACATGCTACATATTTCTGAAATTGACGCATTGTTGCATAGAATATACCATTTAAAGTGGGAGTTTAGTGATAATTTGATGTGCTGCCGCGTGCATCACAAATAGAGAATTAAACAATGCGTAACAATCTATTATCAACAATAAGCAACAATATATCACACATTTTTTGTATCAGAAATTTAAATTTTAAAACCTAGTGTATTTGATTATATGGACTCAACGTGTTATGTTATACTGACCACAGTCATTGAATCCAACTCAAATATCAATTCGGACAGAGAATCCAGTTATTGGGTCATTAGTTTAATTAGTGGGCCAATAATTGCCGATCGGATCAATCCTTAAAATAAATTTAATTTTCTTCTAATTGCTCAAAATATAATAAAGAAATATACATTTCACTTGCTCATTTCAAGAAAAATAGCTGTCTATGGAGAAAGAACCTTCAATAATGTTGAAAATAAAAAAAATAAAAAAGAGATGCTATAAATTTATTCATTGGTCAGTCGTACGTTGTGGAATTCAAAGGGCCGCCCTCCGTCACAGTGAATAGGATTTAACATATTGTCTAATGCCAGAATCAAAGGGAAAAGACGGACATAATTAATTGTTTAAAGCATCCAATTACTGGAAAAAAAGCTACGGTTATCTGTTCTAAGAATGAAAAAGCTACGGGTCGGTTGGGCTTTTGAGGCTTGCCTCTATTTTTGCACGCGACTGTAACATTGTTTGGGACTGAAATCGGCAACAACTGACTGCAGCATTAATTACTGGAAGAAGCATAGCAACGTATGCTTAAATTTTGCTCATATTGCCAACCGGGTCAATTAATTTTAATCCCCATAATATTTTTTTTTTCCTACTTCAGTATTTTTTTTCCAACCGGGTCAACCGGGTGCGAATACAACTTGATCCAAGAATTGAATGGTTCTAATTCCACATTGACTTCAGAATTCAAGAAAAATGAGGGCCCTCTCTGTCAATGTTGACATTAATGCATCTAAGTTAAGAAAACGAAAACTGGGAGATGGGGAAGAAGCAGATGGGAACACACAACAAGAACTAAGCCACCCACCTGGAAGGTTGCCAGAATTTGCTCAGCAGCAGCGGCCGGTAATCCCAGTAGATGGTCTTATGTGTTGCCTAAACAGTAGAGGAGACACTGCGAAATATGTGTACAAACACAAATTGGATTACTAAAAACCATTCCAGCGGACAAAAATCAACTGTCTAAAAATGAAGATGGGGTTAGCATTGCCTATGAATGTACCTTAATTGGACGTGAAGTGAAAGCCAACAACAGTTGCCGGGCTTGGTCGATAAACTACAAGGGCAGGGAGACACAAGTCCAGGGATTTCTAATGCTCGGGCATCTAACCTGCGTTTGGCCTTTCATAAACAAATTTCTGAGATCTTCTACTCCTTTGTTGTTATACATGCAAAAATAAGGCAACTAAAGTTCAACAGAAAAGTAGTGGAGTTGTGGGGGTAAAAGAAAACACGCAGTTGAGCACTCTAGTGGACCCGCCCGCATGGATATATGGGACCGCAGCTCGTGGTAAAATGGAAAGGAAAAGATGGGTGGGGGAGAAAAATAGCCAAGAGAGAATCACTTTGAGTTGGTTTGTAGGCTTCACAGGTGGGCCTTTTTTTTTATATACTTTTCTATTAAAAATACTTGATATCTAATGTTTTATAATAATTTATTGTGGGTATATAAAAGTTTAATAATAAAAGTTAAAGATGGAAAGATACAATAAATTTTAAATAAATTTATTAAAATTATTCGAGTTGAAAATAACATATAATAGAAAAAATAAGATTTGAAAAAATATTATAGTTTAATAATTTTATACAAATTTAATAATAATTTATTTGAGAAATTTGAGTTAAATTCTTAATTTAACTACATATTTTATTTTTTTAAGAGTCATGTATGTTATTTAATTATTTTATAATTATAATCAACTAAATAATATTTTAATTTAAATCATATTTACCTAATTTTTTATTTAGTAATTTGTTATTTGTTATTTTATTTTAAATTTACTATTATATTTTAAATCATATATATAGGTATATAAACTTTTTTTTATGGGAATTGATTGATTATATTTTTTGAAAATAAATTTGAAAAACTTTTCTTTTTAGTTCTTTTGAGAACTTTATATCTTATTAAGATTATTCTTCTAATGTTTACTTTTGATTTATACTTTTTGTTTATGGTTTTTTAGTAAACATTAGTTCAAAGTGTTTTTTTTTTTTACACTTATTAAAGTTAATTTATCTTTCTTGGAATTTAAAATTTCTTATTTTACTTGTAAATTTCATTATACTTTTTTAGGGTTTGCATTATTTTAGTATAAGAGCTTGTAAGTTTAAATTAGATTTATTTATCTAAATTTGAATTTCTTCTTGTCACATTATATACCCTTTTGTTTTTTCAAATTTACAAATTTTGATTTTATCTTTTTGTGTCTTTTATTCTTAAAAAAAAAAGAGTGAAAAAAAAATAGAGAAAGAGAGAATTCTATTAGATTCGACTAAAAAAGAAAAGAAAAAATTATAGTTAATTTTTTTCTATTTGAGAAGTAAATCCTATTTAATTCAGTTACAGTGAGATATATTTTATTTCTTTCCTAATTAGACATCTTACAATATAAGGAAGCCTAAACTTTATTTCTTTATAATTTCTACATAGATTCAAATCTAATTAATCTTTTTGTGTGTCTTGCAATTTAATCTTACTATTTTCTTCTAACTCACAACCTTTATTTATTGTACTTTTCTAAATTTCTTTGATTTTAATTTGTTGAAATTAGTTGGTTACAAGATGATTTTGATTGAAGTTATCTAGTTCAATAAAGAACTCAAAGAGAAAAGTTAAATAAAGGAAAAAGTAAGAGAAGTGAGCAATATTATAGAGAAAAGTCAAATTTATATAGTGTGCAAAAATGAGTGTGAGTGTCATGTTGTGAAAGAGGAGTGAAACACATGAGGGAAATTCTTTTTCTAGTAGTTATTTTTAGGTTTCAATCATGTCAAATGATAAAGATAAATAAGTGGTTGAAAAGAGAAAGATGGATAAATCATTCATACTCAGAGCAATGCAACAATAATTTAAGAGGATGGACATCATGTTTGGAGATATTGCGAACAAATTAGAGAAGCAAGATGCTAACTTAGCCTATTTGTATAGAGGACATTAATAAGGGACTCCTAATTTATGTAAGAATAAGACTAATGAAAAGAATGATGACAATTATGGTGATGAATTTGATAACGAAAACCAAACCTTAAATTTCAACTTAGGTAAGAGTATAAGAAGTAGAAGGGGTCGAGCAAATAGGTTTAATAAAGGAAATGAAAATTTTAGAAAGTAGAAGGAAAGATAAAGCCATGCCTTAAATTTCAATATAAGTAGGAGTATAAGAGATAGAAAAGGTCGAACAAATAGGTTTAACAGAGGAAATAAAAATTTTAGAAAATGGAAGGAAAGTTAAGTCCGTGATTTAGATAACATTAAAATGAAGATTCACTCATTTTAAGATAAGAATGATCTTAATATGTACCTAAAATAGGAAAAAAATTGAGTTAGTATTTAATTGTCATGATTATTCTAAGAAAAAGAAGGTGAAGTAGCCAAGAAGTTGACTGATTATTATGTAGTTAGTGGAATCAACTTGTGCAAAATAGGTATAAAAATTGAGAGCCTCCTATTAACACTTAGGAGATAAAGGCTATGATAAGGAGATAGTTTATTCCAAGTCATTATTATTGTGATCTTTATCAAAGATTAAAAAGCCTTACACAAGAGTTTAAAAGTGTTAAGGATTACCGCAATAAGATGAAAATTGTTATGATTAGGGCGAAAGTAGAAAAAGATATAGAGACAATCACAACTCGATTTTTGTAAAGATTGAATCGTGATATAAATAATATGGTTAAATTGCAGCATTACATGAAATTAAAAAATATGGTGCACATGGTAATAAAAGTAGAAAAACAACTTAAGTAGAAGAGTAATACCACTAGATATGGGCAAAATTAGGGTTTTTCATCTTTTTGGAAACTACATTGGGGTACAAAAAATGATAAGTTCAAAGTATCTAAGGTAAAAGGAGTTAAAGGCAGTAATGATAAAGGTAAAATAGAGGTTACAAAAGGTTGAAATCAAAATATCAAGTATTTTTATTACTTGGGGAAAATACATATATTATAATGTCCTAACAAGCATACAATAATTTTAAGAAAGGATAGTAAAATTGAAATTAAAGATGAATTTGATAATGAATTTATATCGTCACTAGAGGATGATGACAATGACATGAAATACCCTGTTAATGAAGAGTTATTTGTAATAAAATGTACTTTGAATATGCAATGGAAAAATAAAGATGAAGTGTAATACGATAACATATTTCACATGAGGTGTCACATAAAAAATAAGGTATGTAGTGTAATTATTAATGATGGTAGTTATACTAATATTGTTAACACTATTTTGGTTGAAAAGTTGAATTAACTTACTATAAAACATTTAAGGTTATATAAACTATAATGGTTGAATGATTATAGGGAAATCAAGGTAAATAAGTAAGTATTGATTTCATTCTCTATTAGGAGATACAAAAATGAAGTGTTTTGTGATGTAATTCTATTGTATGTTAGTCACTTACTATTAGGAAAACCATGAAAATATGATAGAAGGATGATGTATAATGGTTTCAAGAATTACTATTCATTGATTATAAAGCAAAAACCAATTACTCTAATTTCATTAAGTCTTAAAAAGGTTTATGAGAACTAAGTAAGAGTAAAGAAAAAGAGTAAGTCAAAGAAAGAAAATAAAGGGAGAGATAAAAAAAAAATAAAGAAAGAACATTTAAGAGGTGATGTTAAAGGTATATTTTTAGCAAAATGACTTATATTTGTACTTTTGAACAAAAATACTTATTTTTGTGCTAACACACTTGACTTGTCTCTATTTAGTATCATTAAATCTTTTTTTTGTAAGATTTTGAGGGTGCATTTCTTGATGACATTCTAAATGGTTTACCACCTATCATGGAAATTAAACATTAAATTGATTTTATCCTTAGAGTAATTCTAACTTGACTTGCATATAAAAGTAACCCCAAAGAAATAAAGGAACTTCAAAAGCAAGTTGAAAAGCTTATAAAGAAGGGATATATGAGAGAAAACATGAATTTATATGGAATTCTTATACTACTTATAACTAAGAAGGATGAGACTTAACGAATGTGCATTAATTGTCACCTAATCAACAAAATCACTATAAAGTATAAATATCTTATTCCTAAATTAGATGACATTTTAGATGAATTACATAATTCTTACATTTTCTTTATAATTGATTTAAAGAATGAGTATTATTAAATTAGAATAAAGAAAGGTGATGAATAAAAAACAACCTTTAAAACAAAGCATGATTTATATGAGTGGTTAGTTATACTGTATGGATTAATTAATATACTTAGTACTTTTATGAAATTAATGAAACATGTTTTATGTGCTTTCATAAGCCAATTTATGGTTATTTCTTTTAATAATATTTTGGTTTATAGTAAAAACTTAAATGATCATTCTTTTAATAATATTCTGGTTTATAGTAAGAACTTAAATGATCATATTAAGTAGTTGCAAAACATATTAGATGTTTTAAGAAAAGAAAGATTGTTTGTTAACT
Organism: Bruguiera gymnorhiza; assembly: GCA_020883675.1. Taxonomy (NCBI): domain Eukaryota; kingdom Viridiplantae; phylum Streptophyta; class Magnoliopsida; order Malpighiales; family Rhizophoraceae; genus Bruguiera; species Bruguiera gymnorhiza. Next base: position 3,708,816 of record JAIRCJ010001048.1, read on the forward strand.
TTTAGAAGTGTTATTTTTGCATGGATCATATTATATTTTTAGGTTATATGGTTTTAGTTAAAGGAATAGTAGTCAATTTCTCATGATTAATTTCAATACCTCTTTTAAATATGACATAACCTAAGCAATAATTCACACTTATTGAACTTGGCATATAGTTATTCATCTTTTAACTTTTGTGAATGATCTTTAAGTATTTCTTGTGTTATTTCTCATGTAAAGAGTACATCGAGGTATCATTTATGAATACAATGACAAATTGATTAAAATTTTGTTTAAAGACTTGGTTTATCAAGTTCATAAATGTTATTAAGACTTTTGTTAATCCTAAGGTAACACTCAAAACTTATCTTTATAGAAAACATCAAATGTTATGGTAATACCAGGGAACATTAAAACATCAAATGTTATAGTAATTTTGGACAAGGACGAGGATCATTTAGTGTGAACAAGCCCAAGTTTACACTATGATACTAAGGAACGTTAAAACATCAAATGTTATGGTAATAGGTATTATTTATCTTTATTTTGTCTCCGTTAAAATCTTGTTTGATCCTATCTTCACTCATTCCTACATATCACATACACTAGTTATGCTAACTCCTCAACCAAAAGAGGAGCTCCTAAAATATCCATAGAATCCTCCTCTTAATGAAAAACTACCCCTTACTCTCATGGAAAAGCTTTTTTTAGGTGGTTAGCTTTGCTAACTTTGCTTTTCAAGTCCATTAGAACCCCTTTCACCTTGAGACCTAAAATTGAACTTGTTCTTTTTCCATTGAGCATAGTCTTGCTCTTATTTAGTTCATTCTTCCACCATCCTTGCCCAATTAACCACTACAACATAAAACCTAAGATCCATGCATACTACCCTTTTATAAATATCGATATTAAGGCCTTTTAAGAACCTCTTCACCCTTTATTCTTCATCGTAAACTAGATGTGTAATGTATTTAGTCATACGACTAAATTCTTATTTATATTCATTCACCATGCATCCTAGCTACCTTAGGTTCTCAGATTTGTAAGTCTTAATGTCTCTTACACTCTGTGATAAGTAAGTCTTTAAAAATTTTGTACAAAATTAGTCCCAAATCATCAAAACAATTCATCCCCCTTTGTTGTCTTTCTAACCACTATACCAAGATAGAGCAATCTCCTCAATCAGTCGATATGTGACCAATTCTACCTTTTCATAGTTGTCAACTCTTATTGGTTCAAGTCTTTGCTCCATCTCCATCAACGAAGTCTTTAGGTCCTTACCTTTATTTAAGAGTATATTTGGAGTTTTAACTTCATAAAATCAATCATAGATGTATTGAATTTAATTGTTGATCATTGTGTTAAAGTGTAATTCACACTCCTAACCATTTATTAAATTGGTTGTAATGTTCCTTGTAACCCTAATGTCAAGCCCTCAATTGTAATACATATCTTATATGCTACAACAACTTTACCCTTTTACTGATCATTTTATTTTATAGTTGTCATTGGTAGATCCCTATTAGGTGCTCTAGGTTAGCCCTTAAGTTGCCTAGGTAGATATGAGTTTAGGTTATGTTGTCCCAATCTCTCGTTGGGCACATATAACTCATGAATTGCTTGAGCTCGTGCTCTAAGCAATATTGTATCCTATAAATATAAAATTTATGTTTTTTTACTTTAGCTATTATGAATACAAGAAATGATGAACTAACTAGGTTGTACTAGATAAATTTCACTCTTTTTTCTCTATCATGTTGATAAAGACACAAAGATTATTTCCTTTTATGGTAATAAGGTTTAATGGCATCCTATGAGATTGTAGAATGCATTTAAAGACAAATGAAAATTATATCAAGAAAAATTGGACTTTGATACTACTTTTGTCACATTCCCAACTCAAGACTTGCAATTATGATGATTACCCTAACTAGAGTTTCCACTCTAAGGTGACAAGAAGAAATTACAAAACAATTTATAAACATATAACAAATTAATTACATAATTTTTAATTTGAAACTTGACTAGCTAATCAACCAAATATTTATATGAATAAAATTAAATGATCATACTAAAAGAGTTTTTAATAAAAGTAAGGTACACAATCACAAAGAAATACCCCTAACAATTTCTAGGATGAGCTATCATTTCTTTCGGTAGCTAAGTCTTAAAGAACTCATCTCAATCCATGTCTATGAATGGAACAAGTAAAGTTTAAACAACCTTTAATATTAAGAGTATAATATCAAGAACAAGACTAATAGAAAATTAATACCAGCAAATCAACATCTTCTATTAAGGTTATTAACTTGTTTTATCAAAAACTTACTAATTAAAAGATAATATATTAACTTGATATAAGAAAAATGATGTTATGAGTATTATATAATAGATAAGAGTTTAAATTTTATTCCTTTTATCTCTCTTTATATACGAGTTATATTAGTTTTTTTTTTTTTTTCAAAAAGGAAAATAGAAAAGCAATGCTACCTCCGTAGACACCTCGAATAAAAAGCATTCTCTCGGCAACGGGGCTGAATGGAGAGGGGGTGGAGGTGGGAGGCACAAAAAAGAAAAAAATGAACAAAGGCCTTTGTCTCGGTCAGCTTTATTAAAAGCATAAAAGTTTTTAAAAAGCTAACAAATGAATAATACTTGTGCTCTTGTTTTCCTCCCAAATATTCTCCCTCCCACCACTTTAAAAGGCGCCAAAAAGACACCTCGCCTGCGCCACTCTACCCCCAAAGCCAACAGCTTTACCTACCTTTTATCTTGTTGCATACGTAAACACATTATTTAGTCTAACTCAAATAATTACAACAGTGTAATTTTATATCACATAAATAATGTTTAATATTATATTTTAAATTTTTTTTATAAAATATAGTAAATATTTATTTAGTTCTATATACATTTTTTTCGTGTAGTATAAAACTATATTGTGAAAGCAAATTTCTATGAAAAAAATTTAATAAAGATAAATATACACCCACAAAATATACTCTTTTCTCTCCATTAAAATTGCGAGACGCCACTCTCTCTTTATGAATAATAATAATAACTTTAAGAACAATGGAGATCATGGACAACATGAGAGGCAAATTGAAAATACTTTCATCGTTAATCTCAATGGGTTATCTAGAGAAAGGAAATGGAAAAGGTACCAAAAGTGGCATGCACTCACTGGGAACTAGGAAAGCGTGGAGGAGAGGCTTCGTCCTCTTAGATTGAGCCACTTCATTCAATAATCGCATTTTTAGAATTTTCCAAAAAGTGGAAAAGCGCCCCAAAGTTGCTCACTTTAGTCTCTTTTTCTTTGTGTTGGGGTTGGGGTGGGGTTGGAGGATTTGCATTCTTTTTGTTAAAAGCATAAACTCACCATAGAATAATTTTACGTCCATATTCGTAAACGTGCACATAAACGTCCATACATGAATTTGTGTTCCTTATTTTCTTTCTTTTATTTAAATAAATAATAAAAAATTATATTATAAAATATTAGTCATCATATCATATTAATCAATTGAAATTAAGATATTTATTACGTATTATCATTTAATTATTTTATATGACAAATGTACAATTCAAATACTAAAATAATTTAACGAAATTTTATCACAAACAATTATAATGTTAATAAATATATAACTCATATACTGTATTATAAATTTTTTTTTTTTCATCGAAACAAACACTCAATTTCTTATTTTCTTTTTTTTAATTTTAGAGATTACGAGATTTAAATTAAAGATAAAAGCTACGCACTAACTTCTTTTTTTTTTTTTTAAGTTTTGACAGGAAAGATATCTTCAAGTTAATTTTCTCGTTTATCGAGACTAAATCACCTTTTTGAACTATTTTAAAGTTGTGCAGGTTCTCCATATAGTGTATTTGAAATTTAACTCTTAGAATGCCTTACAAAGAATCGAATCTGATTAATAAGGCAATGAAACTTCACTCGTTATGAACTTGACTGTTGATTAATAATCTTACAAATTATGCAATTGCTAAAGTTATGTTAGATTTTTTTTTTTTTTTATGTTCATCCATTAAAAGGTTCATGGGGTTGTGCGCAAGCACATTTGGAACATCCTTATATATTCTATGAATCTCTTTTCGTTGCAACCAATCAATTTGAATTTGAGATTTTTAATATAAAAGTTCCATTTGCTTAGTTACTTTTTTTTTTTCCTTTTCTTTTCGGATTTCAAAATTAAAATTGACATTAGAGAGGAAGAGTTTGAACGCCTAGAAAAAAACTAAACAATATTTAACAGAGTTACAAGACCTTCTGCTTTTTTTTTTTTTCTGATAATGATCAAATTTATTAGTGCTACATTGGTTGCACTTATTTTTAGAGTTTGCTAATGCATAACACTAGGAAGCAAAATGGCAAAATGCTGCGGTTAATATGAATTTAGAACAACTTTAGCTCGTCTGTTAGTTTCGAGAAGATTTCACAATTTTGTTACTACGAAATAGTAGTCCACAATCTTAAATTGGGTAACTAACATGAAAACATTGATTTTCTATATATATATATATATATATATATATATATATATATATATATTTTTTTTTTTTTTTTTTAACTTCTGTTGAGAATGCTGTTATGTACTAATTTAAGACCAAACGACATGCTCATGAATATAATCAGAGTTGTGTCCTTTAATTTAGAAATAATAATAAAAACATATATCAATACAGGCCTACAGTTAGCTATTAAACTTGAAAACCCCATAATTTGTGTAGCAGCAAAGGAAAAAATTTATAGCTTTTTAAGCTTCTGATCTTGTATGCCATTTTGATGAACATAAAAATATAGATACAAAAGCTTTATATAGAATTTGGGAAATAGGTAATTTGTTTGTTGGCTTGGCAATAACTATGTATACTTGATAATCACTTTAATAAACGTTGATAATTAGGAAGAGAAAACTCGGATAGTTAAAGTGATAATCTCTCTCTATTGCATTCTTTCTCTGAAGCTCAATTATTTTACATAATTACAATTATTTGTAAAGTTTTGTATAATTAATTAGAATTACATTTTTAACTAACTTATATTTTTTTTTAAAAAAAATTATTGTTTGAAAAAAATTATACTACCCCACTACTTTTATTCATCAATTTTTTTTTATAAAATAATTGTTGTAATTATTAATTTTTTCTACATAACAAGAAAATGGCAAGCTGCGGTAAAAGTTCTAGTAGACGTAATAAAGGTAAGGAGCCGATCATTGAAATGACAGAGGACAACTCGATATCACACCGACATCTACCAGCTTAGGCGAATTTTCCATTCCGCAATTCTAAGAGATTGTGAGAAAATATGTTTTATATTTTTATATTACATTTTACTAAAGGTAATGCAGACGATGGAGATAAACTAACAGTTGAGTGAACCTACAGCCCTAAACACTATCAATAGCAAAAAGGAGGTGGGTCTGGATCATTGTGGAGGCATGTGGGGCATCAGCGTTCGACTTAGATGGGTATGTAAAAAATAGAGAAGAAATGACTAGAATAGTTGCAATTGATCATTTATCCTTTGGTTTTGACGAAAAATTATATCATGTTGCTAAACGTGTACATGGGACAATACCAATGTGGACAATTTGTAAACTTTATCATAAAGGCAGAGAAGCGTTAGCTAGTTCCTTTGAAATTTTTGATGGACGTGTGCTCTGATATTTGGTCTACTCTTTGGCAATTTTACTCATATATGGGTGTTATATGTCATTGGGTTGATGAATATTGGAACATACAAAAACGTCTACTTACACTTAAGAGTTTTCTTTTTTATTAACTTCATATTGCAATGAACATTTCTCATATGATTCATAATATTTTAACATAGTACAATTTGTTAATGGAAGTTTTTTGCAATTGGTTTTGACAATAGACCTGCCAATACTAAAAGCATTGAAAAGTTAACAAAATGTTGTAAAACCTTTATGAACCGGAAATATATTTTATCAAAAGTGCATATGTCATGTTTTGAATTTATGTGTGTAAAATGGATTAAAAGCACTTAGCATGCTCGTTAACCTAATTAGAAGAGTTGTTTTTAAGTATTTGTTGGGACACACATAAGTAATGAAGGATTGGGCAAAAATTTTCTATATTAACAACAATTGCCCGAAAAGATTTTTAAGAGGTGTTTAAACTTATTAGAATTTAATATATAAAATGTTAAAAGATAACATAAATTATAAAAATTGTTTGTCACGACGTTATTATTTTCTCCCTAAAATACAGTTTGTTAAAATGTGCAGTACCCACACTTATATAATTCAAAATTTCTTTCTTTTTATCCGATATTAAAGTTAGATCGTACCTAATTCGTCTGTAACATAACTCATCTGTGACATGTTGTACACTTTGGTTACTATTCACATTTTAGCTTTACCTCTAGAACAATAAAATTTTGATAGATGTTGCATAATTTGTGGAGTTAAAAGATTTTTTTTAATGATTCCACTTATATTTTATAGGGTGTGTATATTATCCCACTATATATTTTGTTGTCATGAAATGTGTATTAAATGTTGCTCGCATGTTTTATGAGAATGAAAAAGATGTCGGTTTGATGGTTCCAATGGTGGTGGCCATGAAGGAGAAGTAGTGACTTTATTTTGTTGAGATTTCAATGATTGTCTTAACAACTTCTGTTTGTTATACACTTGTGAAATTAGATCATTCAATATCTTATTTGGCTACTTATCATGATTTTTTGCATCTAAGTTATAAACTTGATGTTTCTATTGTAGTTTCAAATATTAAAAAAATCTATAATAGAAACCTATAATGAGTATTGTGTTTGATATTCTCACCTCATTTCCCAACAATTATCCCAGCCTAATCAAAGTGGGAGTTCGTGTATGGTCTCTCTAAACTATTGAGATAATTTCACTTCAAATTCAAGAGAAGCCAAAGACGTCAAATTCAACTAGTAAGCTTGATCATTATGCAACAATTTCTTTCACTTCTGAGGAGACAAGTGATGAGTAATTTGATATTTTAGCTATTCGGTGTCATTTTTCAACCATGAGTTATTTTCTAAAGCCAGAGCAAATGGACCCCAGAATTTTTTCCGAAGGTTGGATATATATATATTTTCCTTTTTTCCAAAATGTGTCCATTGGAATGGTTGATCAAGTCCAGCGAATACTTTTTATGGTTTGTTAAATAATACCAGACGTTTTCATTTGCAATGAGTTAATTGGCCTCAACATTGCTTTTGTTGTGTGTTTCTGGTCATAATAATCCATGGCTTACATGCATAAAGGTGGAAATTGTTGTATGTAGTCTCTGTGCAGGTATTTCTTTTGCAAGGCTAAATGTGTGACCCCACGTTAGCTTATAACTTCCTGTTATTAAAACAGCTAAATGTAAACAGCTAAAGATGTCCATTGAAATGTGTATTAAATGTTGCTCGCATGTTTTATGAGAATGAAAAAGATGTCATGAAATGTTATTAAATGGAGCTGCAATCTCGGTATAGGATTCTACAAGCTTATTGGCCTACATAACTGTTTGATTAAGGCCATTTTCTTTCTTCTTCTTCTTCTTTTTGGGGTATGAAAACCTCAAGCAATAATGTCCTACATCATTTGTCCAAGTCTCTAAGATTAATGAAAAAAAAAAAACTGCAAGAAATGGGCATATTTTTCTAATTGAATCTGACTAAAGCAGCATGATTTTTTTTTCTTCCATTTTTCCATTTTATTAGTATTGGTATTATCATTATTATTGTTATTATTATTATTATTAGTTTGCACCATGGATGTGCTGAAGTGATGCCGATTGTTGTCAGCAAGAGCAATTGAGAGAAAATGCCACTTGGAACAAAAATGCACTAACGCCCTTTCACTTAGCTGTACATCAGAAGCCATCTATTTTATATTTATATTTTCCTACAACCTGGGCAGAAATTATGCCCTTCAACCTGATCTAACAGTAATCCAATCCTCTGCGGAATCAAACTCCATTGCTGCCTGCTGCCTCTCTGCCGTTCTCATTCTTTCCGGTTGCATACAAAGGTAGTCAATGTCTTCAGGAGTCTCTGAATCATCAGGATCGTAAGCCTCTTCATAAAACGGGATTTCAAAAACACTGGCTGGTGAGTTAGTGCATTTCTTCTGCAAATGCCTCGTCGATATAAATGGATGTGCAAGTAATTCCTCTGCTGTCCACCTCCTGTCAGAATTCGTTTCCAAGCATTTGGCCAAGAAATCCAGCCCCTTCCTGGAAAAATGACTAGGAAACCTAGGCTTCTCATCAATACAGGCAATCTTTAGTATTGCAGCCATTGGGTTCGAGACTTCAAAATCCCAAGGAGGCCTGCCAGTGGCCATTTCAATAACTGTGCACCCCAATGACCAAATATCCGAAGCAAATTCCAAACTTTCTTTTCTCAAAACTTCAGGAGCCATCCATAAAGGAGTCCCTCCAACAGATTTCCAAGAGCAAGCTGAATTTCCATTCCTTTTCTCTTCCTTATTGAGCCTCTTTGCACATCCGAAATCTGCCAATTTGATGTTACCAGACAAGCCTAGGAGCACATTCTTGCACTTCAGATCACAATGCACTATCCCCTTCTCATGGAGGTGCTTCAAACCATGAAGAATCTCTCTCGTATAAAGGCGGATCACCTCTTCATCCAATGACCCTCCAAATTTATCCACCACATCTTTCAAACTACCTCCAGCCATATACTCCAGAAAAATATTCCCCATGCTTTCACCATTTGATCCTTTTGATACGTTCCTTCCCAAGCACCGGACGATATAGGGAGAATCCAATCTCTCAAGGGTTTTAGCCTCATTCATCAAAGATTGAACAGCACTCGCAGAATGCGCAGACTTGGCGACAAAGAGGGAGCCAGTGGCCTTATCCATGGCCAAGTGGACAGTTCCATACGATCCGCATCCAATCACTTTGCCCCTCACCCATTCGCCGGGTTGAGGAGACAAGCATTGGCCAGTTCTGCCCATGTCTTGATCTTCTGTGATGGAAAATATGGCAAAGACAATCCGGTCGTTCAACCTTGAATTGGGCACATACACCCAACTCAAAATGAGGAACTCCTGAACCTTTTATATGCATACAAACGTCCCAATTAATTATTTCTCTTGGATCTTTGAAATTGCTACAAAGAACATTACAAACAACCAAGCAGATCAATATAAAAACTTCGTACAAGAAACTTAACTTTGAAACTAAAAGTAAGGAGCGGTTTCCCTTCCACTGGAAACCGCCCCCTCAAGAATGGAAGATTTTTTTTTCTTTTTCTCTGGTGCAACCAGTGGATGTTACACTTCTAAAATTTCCCTGGGATGCAAGAAAAATGGAAAGGATTTGAATGTTAATGATGGCACTATATATATATGTTCGGGGCAGTTCCTTCGTTGATTCTTATTAATTTTTTTTCTTTTTCTGTCGAGTTTTAATTCAAAAGGCAGTTTCTTTTTTGACGGTCAACTATGAAAGACGGTTAATTGAGGCAAAGAGAAACGGTTGGCAATCCAAGTTTTATGGAACTCGGAGCTTTGCGGTCTGATTTGGAAGACAAACAAAGAGGATACGAGGAGTACGGTCTGGAAAGTGAGAACATTAGAGCAGGTTCAAAATATTTTATACTCCATATATATATATATATTCATACATTTATTATTATTATTTTATAAAAAACGCATATTTCCCGTTAAGAATATATAAAATTTCAACTGTTATTTAAAAGTCCAACAAAATTGAACAGACTGAGAATTATGGAGAGTCTTTCAATTTTATAATTAGTTCCATTCACTTTCAGCGTTGAAAATTATGGTGCTTATTTCGCTTTGGTTTAAGCTCGCCTTCAGTCTGCAGTGAAATCAAATCAAATACAAAAGAGAAGTGAAAGAACGCCCGAGATTGCAGAGCTGAACCGCACGTCTCTATTTATATAAATGTCAGATACTGACATTAACCAAGTGTTCTGCAAGCAGCATATGCCCTTTTGCTTCTTATTTGTCGGCAATGAACGCAAACCAAACCACCCCCCACATCCCAAATGTACAAAAGTCAGTCACAATGAGGAGAAAAATAAAGTCATGCATATGCAAATTTCTTGGAAGCATACTCAAACAGAGTCTGAAGAAGGCTTTTAGACGATGTCTCGTCTGGCAACCTGAGGAAACGAGCGACCTTAGCAAATCCGGGATGGTGAACGAACTGAGGATTTTCGTTCATATCTAATACCATTTCCTGCTTATAAAGTTTTGGTCTTGATAAAGCCCACTGCATTGCCCAAATGGCCAAAGGGCGCATGTAACACAGTGATCTATATTGGTCATCCGTGTTCCAAGCCTCTGGAGTTTGGAAAGAATAACTGTTCAAAGAACAGCAGCATTTTAGCTACGTTTATTGATGACTAAGTTTATGCAAATAGACAAGAGCAAAATTTTAATGAGGATCTGAAAATTTGCATCGAACTAACTCACCCAAGTCCTCCTTCGGACCAAGCAGCCTCATGAACCCCACTTGCAGCGTGGAACGCCATATCCTTCAATTCTTCCTGAATCATTGTCGCAGCAACTGCGTATGTGACTCCAGACCATATTTCTCTTGATTGCATCGATGCCATATCGACTCTTCCATCAGGTAGCATGCCATTTACAGCCCCACGCTTCCCATCCTTCACCTTCAAGATATTGTAATTATAGACCTTCTCTAATGCACTTCTCGCTTTGTCTTTGTCAACAATTGGCAAAAGTCCACATGCCCGTGCGTACCTGCAATTGGAGCAACTCAGAAAGCTATGATGCATCGGAATAATCTGCAAATAAGCATACAGAATCCAAAACTTCTACACCTGGAAAATAACATTATCATAATCATATCCCCTGGAACTTCAAATCTAAATTATTCACAAAACTGACTTTTTGAATCACCAGGAAAACCTACAGAGATTTATCCAAATTAGAAGACAAGAAAGCTACTAAAATATATATATATATATATATATAATGAAGCAATTCTCATCTTAAATGAAAACAGCTTTCCATTGATCTGAATTATTGGACAATCAAAAATTTTGAAGTTCATCATTTGCAACAGACCATTGTCCGGCCAGTTGATCGGCTTGAATAGATGAACTATTACTGCCACCGCTGTCATCATAATTGAAGTAGGAGCCATTCCACAATTTCTCATATACAACTTTCGCCTGCTGAAACTTAAACCAAAAATAAACTTCAGAATCCTTGTCACCTACTTCTCTTGCCAGGGCCGAAGCAGCCTGCAATGCTGCCACCCATAGCCCACCACTATATGCACTCACACCTGACACAGACCAAGTATCATATGTCTGATCAGGAAAGCCATCGTTCTCAATCATCCCATCACCATCCTTATCAAATTGGTCCATATAAGCCATTGCAACATAGACAGAGGGCCAAACAGCTTGTGCAAACTTCTTGTCACCAGTGGCAACAACATCCCGATAAACTTGGAGAACAAATTTTGGATTCAGATCTTTCCAACGATCTGCATTATAAAGGTTGTAGGAATTCACTTCAAACCATGGGTCACTGAGTCCAATGTCGTGAGGAACTGCTCCAAGGACCTTTCTTGAGACCCATTGCCCATCATGCAGAAGTTGCATCTTACTAGGATCATGCATCATTACTGCTGCGGCAAAGTCTCTTTGAATGCTGAGTTGAAGTTTGGGGAATAACATAATTAGTGCAAAAGAAGAGTAGAAATGAACATCAGAGGTATTCCACATGCGATACTCATTCCCTTCAAGATATAGAAATTGACCAATATTTTCTTCCCCTTCTTCAAGCAAATTAGTTCCAAAAGCTGAATTTGATGCAACAGGAATGTGAATTTGCTCAAGAATAGCAGTCATCCTTCCAAGAATGTCCAAAGCAGTGTCACTTTGATATGTTTCATTGATAAGGCCCTTCAAACCTAATCCTGATCTATCAAGGGAAAACTTTCTTCCTTCAATACTCGCTAAACTATGGACCGGAGGTGCTCCATCTGTAAAGTAAAAGAATGTGTCCATACTTGCATGAGTATTGAAAATTTGAAATGCATAAATGCAAAAAGAAAAGGAAAAGAATCAGATAGGCATGAAATGTAAAATGTCAAGGGTAAGACATTATAGGCTCTGATATACACCTACCTGTCCAAATTGTCCCCCCTGAATTGAGATAATAGAGTTCATTAAAAAGAGTAACAGGGTACCTGCAAACCTTTGGAAATTCAGAATTAATGTCTTCATAAACAATAGGAAAATTGGATGTCAAAGATCACCATTCTGGAAGCCTCTTGTCTTCAAGAATTGGTCTTTGCCAGGCTTCTATACAAGACTCCCAGTGGCCATGGTCTACATTAACAAAAAATTAAACCTCTAGAATGAACACGAGATTGGTTTTGTCATTGTACGTGTAAAACTAATGTCTAAATTTCTATTCACCCTCTGGTGCTGGGATATGCAATTATTGTTTCCAAACTCTGAAACAAAGCAAAGTCATTCATCAAAAGGGACAGTTAAGAGTCCTACCCAATATGGCATCATGTGCAATTTTTGCAGCAGCATCACCATGAGTACCGTAGAATTTTGTGTAACGCCTGTTGATGGAAACTTTCAGCATATAATAATTAACCTTTTAAATCATGAATTCCAGACAATCCTTTGTCAACCCACCTGTGATAAGTCTTTCCACTTCTAAAGTTTATTTCAGGGCAGTCCCATGCCAGTGAAAAGGTAACTTGACGTGCTGCACCTTGCGGAACTGTCACAGTGGCTGCAATGGCTGCCCCAATAGAAGTTCCTGTTTGTGAAGGCACAAGCCTTCCCGCAGGCTCAAGGTTGTCAAAGGATCCATGCTACCATTATACAAGAATGCATATCAATTTCCTTGAAGTGCAACAAAACAATGCACGTATGAACAAATACAATAATTAGGATAATCAAATCAGTCTCATTTCCCGTAAAACATTTTGTCCTTCACTCAAGCTAATTATGAAGGGGCATTTCCCTTTTAAAAGGATACCAGCTTGCCCAGAGCTGAGGCAGAGAAGGTCAAAATATGGTAAAAAGGGCAAACGGTGCATGAGAATGGTAAATTGAAAATGTAAGCATGATAGCTCTCTATTTGAAGTACAAGGTCCATCATGGGAAATCTTCATAATCATGAAAAAACAAATCCAGGCCTTAAGATTCTTAATAAGAAGGGATTTTCATGATAGCCCTCCCCTATTTCTTCCCTGAAAGGGAAGGATCAAAATCAACTCTGGGTCCTTGCCCACCTGCCACTCAGCTTTTCTAATCAATATTTGGTAGATAATTTAATATTGGCACAACCTTCCCAGTAAAAGCTACCACTAGTTACACAAATCCTCAAATAGCCTGCCTGAGATATGCAAACCAATATCAAGTAATAATGCAAGCCCTTCCCCTCCCCTAAAACAAAATTTGGCTGCAAGAGAAGAAAGATGGAGGTCTACTAACCTCTTTTATTTCATTCCACATGTCTCTTGCTGTTATACCTTGGGAGTTCCCAGATATCACAAAGCAAGGGCACTTTGAGACATGAATTCCATGAGTCTCCTGTGCAGCAATTGCAAAAGTCACTGAGGGAAACCCATTAGCTGTCCTGTATTGGACAATAATAGACTTTAATGCACAAGATTTAAAAAATAGCATAACTTTACAACTAATCCAGAATTTCAGTTTCTATGCAAGAATAAAAGGAACTTACTTGTGATGTAGAACCACACCATGCACATCATCTACCATCCTGATAAGTTAGTAATAAACAAACCATCAGACCATCATAACACACTTTCACACATATAAAAACAATGTATCTTCATCCGCAAGTAAAATTTCAAGCACAAAGATAATTTATTATTAAAAAAAAAAAAAACTTCTTGCAAGATGTGTAATTGTTCTTACATATCTGAATTAAAGTGCTGGCCGGAAAACTCAGAAATCCCTCCAACTGAATTCTGAATGGTGGGGAAACACAACAGTAGATATGATTAAGTTATGGTGGCTTCTCAAATATGATTTCATGAATAGATATCTATGGAAAGCACAATTTCCACTCCATGTCTATCAAGATATAGGAGACTAAAATGATAAAGTAAAAACAAAAGGAAGAAACATTGCCAGAAAGAGATGAATGAAAAAAATGAAAAAGAATGACTTACTGCCCATGTGAAAAGCAAGGAGACATCAGCATCAGTCTTCCCCGAATTTTGGAGCTGAAGAAAATACCTGAGTTTAATAATAAGGTCACCTGTGCTAAATCTCCTAAAATCAAATTTCTAAGAAAGTCATTCTTGCCGTGAAAGTAAAAACTGAGACAGGGAAGCTGCTCTCCTTGTAATTATGAGGAATAATGGGTGAGATTTGACGGCAAACGATTTTAAGTTCTGGATCAGGTTCACCTGCATTTAGAAGAGAATGATGGCCAGGTGAAACAATTTATTACATCATTCATTTTGAGACATCATCACTTAGCCATCAACATTACCCTCATATACAGTCCAAGCTCTAGGGTACAGAGCATGATATGTAGAATTATGCCCCTTCAGATTCCAGTCCCAAGATTGAATCCCTGAAACTGCGGCTCCTCTAAGTATGGACATGAGAATCAGTAAGTTTATCTCTAAACTTCCTTTGTTTTTGCTTCATATGTCTTTGCAAATTCAATCCTATCACTACTCCTGTAGAATTTGAAGCAGCAAACGTTTACTAATCATAACTTGATCGGGCAACAATTCACTTACTCAAGCACCTCTGGAATCCTCGGACAAAGTACACTAGAGTACTTTTTACCATTCGTGCGTGAAACAAAAACCTGCATGTAAAGCAGGAAATTAAATTTAAACTGCATAGCTTTGCCAAGAAATGGTTTAGGCCTAATTATTTTCCATACCATGCAAAATCATTCTTTCCCAACCCTCGTCATATCATATCAAGTCACCATCAATTACTCGGACAAATTCATATTGGTTGGTACAGTAAATTTCGCTTCCTTTTTTTTAGTTTTTTTAATGTTTGTGCAAGCCCAGTAAATTTCTTTTGGAGTCACGAGTAATCAAATTTTTACTAGACTTCTATGAACATGTCAATGCAAGCATGACTTGAAGACACAAACAATCTCATTCTGGAAAAGCAGCATGAAATCAAACATAATCAAGCTCACATGATTACACAAACAAATTCCATGCTGAACAAGAAACAATTTGATTACAAGGGTCATTATTTTCCAGGGGTCTTTGTCATTATAATTCCTGTTAGACGCATGCATGAATTCATAATGAAAGCTTCTGAAGGTCAACATTGTACAAATTATATGCATCACCATCTTCTACAAGAGTCCAACTTACAGAAAATTGATTTGCCAAAACTGGTTTATCTTCACATGTCGTAGGAAACAGTTGCCAGCGCTGGAATTCACCTTTGTAACTTCTTCCAATACTTCCCGAGCTGTAATTATTGGAGTCCAAAAAAATTGAGACAATGCAATGGATAAAAATCAGGAACATCTGAATAATCCAGCCAGCCAATTTCCAATATAAAATCAGTAGAACCAACCAGTTGATGTAATACAACAATTCATTTGCCTTTAATTTGCAGTAAAACTTCATACAGACAATCGTTTCAGAACACCAATGTTTTTCCCTTTTTTTTTGGGTGCCAGGCTTTGATCCCTACAAGCTAGTACTAAGGGCCTGGCGGCAAGACTTAGTGATACAATATGACTTTACAGCATTAAATGCAAAATAATAAATATACAGAAATATTGCTGGACAATTTAAGCCCAAGACACACATTAAAATAGTAGTCTATAAATATTCGTTTCTGATCTATGTAACAATAACATAGAACACGATGGTTCCCTTTCCTAAGTGGAACACAAATGGTTCACAAGAAGTCCTACCCAATGCCACCAAGTGGAACACCATGACAAGAAGATACAAATCGCTTAGCAAATGGATTGATAATACCCCCCTGTGAAAAGAAATCAGAGTTAGACTGATCTTGTGATTCCCTTTCCTAAATCAAACTTAACTTTTATAATGCAGATACGGTACAAAAAAAAATCACCTTTCCTTTGGCCATTTCTTCTCGAATATAACGCCACAACCGGATACCTATAGGAGCCTGGAAAAAAAAGATATGACATGTTAAGGACAGGTAAATGTATCAAGTGGAGGACAAATATTCTCCACCTAGAAACCTCAATGAGAGGACTTGGCACCTGGCTTTCCAAGTATTTGAATGGGTTTGAGTACTACCTCAGGTGTTAAGATGTCCAACAAATAGGCAACCAGGCAGAATCCATGCAATGGTATGTTTTACATCAATGATAGATTTCATCACACTAAACAAATACTAAAAGCATATAGTATTCCACAATATGCATTTTTAACTCAGTATAAATGTTTCTTTCAGGCACTGCACTAATATGCTTATAAAATTAACAAAAAGGAAATAATAGCAAAGAATGAGCAAATTAATGCATGTGTCTCTCTCTATCTCTCTCTCTCATTCATATAATTCAGGTCAATCTGTCTCAAATTGAGGTAGAATTAACATTCAATCAAGGCAGACATATACCACTGTCGCCAAAAATGTTAGAACTGAGGGAAACCAGAAGCTTAGTACATGGAGCAAGATAAGAGAGTTTTGAGAGCTCTAACTTTTGAGCTTGCAATTTTTTCTCTCTTTCCTTATTCTACATTCTTCTTCCATCTTTTGAAAGCTTGTACATCATTTTGTATTTTGTGTCTCATGAACCATTACCAAAAAGGAACAGGTGAATCATTTAAGCATGTTGATTCTGTCAGACCATATCAGATACAATACATTCTGTTTCAAAACTTGCAAACCAAAAATGACCATAGCTCTCCTGTTTTATTCACAGATAGAGGGCTGGGCATCCTGTACAAAATTTCACTTGCATTTGAGTCCCCTCCATGCGAGTGGTTAAGATTCTTTGCAAATCGCACATCATGGTACAAAATTTCACTTGCATTTGAGTCCCCTCCATGCGAGTGGTTAAGGTTCTTTGCACATCACACATGATGGGAAGTAGAGGCATTAAAGACTTTGCATGGGAATAAAATGAGCATATGGAAAAATAAACATACCAAATGAAACTTTTCCTGCAAACTCAAAGTGAATTCCAAAGGAGCATTTCCCTCACTATTTAATTTCCGCTGCCAGGTCAGTGATGCAGGTTTCCCAGGATCAACCTTAACTCATATGCAAAAGAAATTAGATACAAAAGGAACATTCAAACACTATCTGAAAAAACTGTTCTTGAAAAGTTAAGGAGCAAATAAAAAAAAACAAACAAAAACTATCAATTATAGTCACTTTAAGGCCGAAAGAGGTAAAAACCATAAAAGACCCTCCAGTTTTACTCTGGATCAACTGGCAGTAACAGCTTTGCAAAGTGTCCTCAACTGGATTTCCCTTATCTAATGCCATAACATGCAAGGAAATGAAATCACTTAATTTCTAAATGTGAATGGAAAACGACATTAAACCATCATGACCGTGAACTCATCAATTTAACATCATTCCACAGAGAGAATATAACATTAAAAACAACCTCCACAGTTAGGTTGGCATAACAAACAACAGAGCTGCTGAGATCATGACCCACCTCCCCCTCCATCCCCCCCCCCACAGCAAAAAAAAAACAATAAAGCTTTAGCTTCAGTTTCAAGGCAGGATACTCGGTTTAGGAATCATGGGATCCAAGGAGAGTCTCAGTTAGAACTGAAGCACTACTTATGCCTCCAAAAAATTTGACATCTTTGATTAGCTGCCATAAGTTTGATGGTATGAATTACTTTCAGGAAGACCGAAGCATAATGTTATGTTTGCTTCCATTTAGGTCTTTCATTTCACAGAATTAATGCCTGTCACAACTGTAATCATGTGTAACAGAATCTTAAAGGATGTCTAAAGAAAGCCAACTTCTTTCCCTCAGAATTTGCCTAACAACTGCATTGAGAAGATTACTCCTTGCTGCAAATAAGAAAACATTACCCCACTGGTTTACTGATGTCAAACATGCAATGGAAAGGAAAGGATGTAGTTCTTGAATGCTTCAGCAACTTGGTAAATAGTCCTTGTAAGCAGACTAGTTCCTCTGCTTGCTGATAGGTTTTCTAATTCCCAAGTTTCATATGCATTAGTAGAGGCATGCACATGTACAAATCTGTACATCACTAATTTAGAATATGGATGTTACATTTGGATTTAGTTCAACTCATGATCTTTCAAAACATAGAAAATAACATAATCAAGCCAATGCAACTAAGGATCAAAATGCAAAGTGCTCATTTACGAAATGCTACAAGTATCTCAGCCATCATCTGCAGAAGACAAAGAACTATAATTTGGTATCAGAAATAAACAAAAAGAAATTTAGCTAGTATATTATCTAACTTCTTACTTTTTGTTTTCCCTTTCCCAAAATGATTTCTGAATGTTGCTACAGTTTTTAATAAGAAACAGAGAAGGGGGAAAAAAATGACAAAAGTATGCTTTTTAAGAAGAAAAAAAAAATGTTAGAAATTGTTAACAAGTAAGAGTAGCCTTTTGTTACTGCAATTCTCGGAAAAACAGATAGAATCATCTTACTTTACAGAGCGTGCGATGTAGTCAACTCTACTGCCAAACAATAACTAGTAGATATATAGCTCCGTTTCCGGTTTCACATTCACGAATTTAAACCTTTCAGCCTAAGAGGAAAGAGAGCATCGTTACAAAATAACATAGAAACACTGCCTATATATTACCTTATCCATTGCAGAATCAAAAGGTTCTCTGACTTCATCATCGAAACCATTCTCCTGCACCTTTCCCTCAGACATGTTTTCTGAATTTAAACAAATGAAAGAAAATCAGCCCATTTGCATTGTACCCTTTCAAATTCCCTGCTTTACCCTTTCCAGTCAGCACAAGATGTGCCACTCCAAACCTTAAGAAAATTTAGGGGAAAAAAAAATTTTGTTGATGAACAGTTAGCAATGAAAGCACTCTACTTTACAGTTAATTTCTAACCCAACAACTCATGATGTACTAAATCACATTTCTGTTTAACCAATCACAGACTTGAACAATTCATCAAATTCCTCAAAAGATAACCCCCCCCCCAAAAAAAAGAAAAGAAAAAAAGAAAAAAAACTCAGACTTGTAGCCTTGAGTGGACACATAAAAAGTTGCACACAAATACATGTATATATACGCGAAGATATTAGTATATACGTAATCTGATGCCGGATTTATATTCAATACATGAACATGATTCGTGGAGACACCAGCATGACAGAGAATTCCATTGCAGCTCACCACATACACGTTCATGTACACACTTGTATACAGATTTAAATGTATACAAACATGAGAATTACCTTCAAGCTACGCACCACTAGAAACAAAGGAATCACTATAACATATTCAGAAAAAAAAAAAAAAAAAGAAAGAAAGGAAACAGAATTGAACAATAGTCCGGAAAAAAACACCTGAGAGACTGAAAAAGAGAGGATTTTGAACTGAGACTGAAAATGGGTGTGGCTGGAAGTATAAGAAAACCGATATGAGGGTGTGATTTGAACTGAAGATGATTTTAATATCCGAGTTATTAAAATAGTCAAACTCCTTTTTGGACAGTTTTTTTTATTTACTTTTTTTTTTTTTGATTAATGCGCAGAGGAAAGTGAGTTGCCTTTTGTTTTGTTTAAAATATACTGTTGGAATTATTATCATTTCAATTTAATATATTTTATATTAATTTAAATTAAAAATTTTATTTATTTTTTAAATAAAATAATAATTTATGTCTAATATATAATTTTAAATTTATTAATATTAAAATTTGACTATATAAATTCATTTAAATTTAATAATTTTATGATAAAAAATTTATTAAAAAATTAAATAAAAATATAAACAAATTATCCGTATCAGTGTAATAATCAATAAATTCACAAAATGCATTTTTATGAAAAAAAGTCACTGTCCAGAATTTTTTTTTTTTCTGCAACAAGCCCTTTCTTTATTAGGTTTTTCCACTGTTGGCCTTCAATCTTTGGCATTCATGTTGCGGATCTCGATAAAAAAAAAAAAAAAAGAATAATAATAATAATAATAATAGGTGTCTTTATGAAAAAAAATACTACCAATTAAATTGACATTAATAATCATTTACTTGACTCTTCGGGAACGAAAATTATTGATAAGACCAAAACTCATATGTCAATTAAATTGCATTAAAACTAGATGGCCCCAGGAACTTAATGGAGGAACGATGGAGTGATGTAAGTGTGACATCACCCTTTGTGCGATATATATAATAAGATAATTAAAATTTAAAAATTTTAATTTTATATCAAAATATAATAATATATTTAATAAATATTATAAAATAAATAACGAATTTGTGTCGAAAGAATATAATATAAATAATATTAAGTGTGATACATATTGATTCACTTAATACGGCGAATATTATTTTTCTTTTTTTATATATTTTAGTGTATATTTTATTAAATTTTATTGAATATTTTAACAATAATTTTAAATTTTAAATTATTTTATTATGTTAGACTCCTAAAGTGATGTCTTTTCACACATTGTGGAGTGTGAGAAGGGTCTATTATGAAAATTAAGCTGTTCATTTTTAGGCGGAAACGATAGTATACCATCCTTCTAATCTTTCCCCCCCCCCAATTGGGTATGCAAGAGAGTATATAATACATTTCTCCATGCCTGTGGGAGACATGAATTAAAACAATCTTAATTTGATTAGAAGTCTTTTTTGTTGTACAAGATAATATATATATATATTACGATGGAATACGCGGAAGTGAATTTTAAAATAATTAATTTAAATAGACATAATAAATGTTTATATTATATATTAAATATTAATATAATATAAAATATCTCGTATACAATATAAACATCAACTATATTCACTTAAATATATTTAAATTTGTTCATCATAATTATACATTTTTACACTTATATATTGTTAATTATTGTGATCAAATAGTAAAAAATTCATTCATTTTATATGAAATTATAAATTTAAATTTTTATTAAAATATTTAATAAAATTAAACGTATATTTTAAAGTTTGTATAATTTTGAGAGTGGTTAAATTTTATTTTATTTTTGCTAAACATTATAAAATTCATTCTTCCAATTAATTTCAATTGACGAAGACAAAATTATCCTTAATAAGATTATGGGAGTGTCACCCATGTTTTAGAAAAACAAAAAATTACCTACGGCCGGCAGCTGCTTTAGCCGATTAAGAGGCTACTGATGAAAATGATCGAGGCTCTGCCTACACCCAATATGGTCACAAAATTAATAACCCTTGGTGATGTGATTTCTACATGTACAGCCATTCGGTGGGACGAGAACGAGACAGGGTTGCATCGATGGGTGGTGCTAATATACCTCCAAAAAGTTTTAATAAAAAAAAAAAGAAAAAAACAAAAAATTCAAGAGTTGTTCCAAGTGGTTAGTATCTTAATCCTCTTGGTAGATTAAAAATTCTCTCGAGTTAGGCCCTCCGATTAAAATTTCTAACCATAAATAAAGGAACAATTCCTTAATTTTCGTATCAACCCCATGTTGATATATGACGCTACAGCAATATAATAACTAAATATAGAGAAATAGATTGTCTCAACCCCAACTGCTTGAACTCTACGACACTCTAACTAGCACCAAAAAAAAAAAAAGAAACCCTAGTGCTAGCTCAAAATTCTCGCTGTATATATATATATTTTTATTTTTATTTATTTTTTTTGAGTGATTGAATTTGTCAACAAATAAGCAATTGGGGCATAAGAAACGAAGAAATTAAGAAAAGTCAAACCAGGGCCGAAGTAGAAAAGTAGAATAATGATGTGAATGCAAAGTGAAGTGCTGATGGAAAGAGACAGAGAAAGATGTTGCCCTTTGTTTTCTCACGACCATAGACTTTTGTAAAATTCTGGTCGTTTTTACAAGGATTGCTGGAAATTTTTGGCAAGCTGCTGAGAAGAACCTTGTTCCCACAGTAGGTCTGTCACCCACCACTGAGCCCCACCCCAATCATCAACATGGCGTACGCTGCTGGTTAACCCAGAAATTTCACCAATGTATTCTCTTTTTTTTTTATTTTTCTTTTCTTTTTTTTTTTGTTTTTTTTTGTTTTTTCGTATTTGAACTTTGATTGCTATGACTAGGCGGCTGGCGTTGGCACCAGAATATTCTGTTTCTAATGTATTTGCAAACAGAACATACCAAGTCACACCTCTTTAGATTATTTCATTTTAATTGGAGGTTTGGGATTCACAGCATACATATCTTCTTCGTTTTTTTTTTTGTTTCCTTTTTCTAAAAAAAAAAACAAAGATTAGTAGCAATATTTACATAACAACAATGTGAGAATTACAAAAAAAAAATATAAACCAATTATGTCTCATTTAATCCGATAAATAAATAAAATTAAATACAAAAAATATTTTATTATTTTTTTGTATTTATTATATCATTTAGTTATTATATTGTTCATCAATAAATAGTATCATAGTTTATTTATTAAAATTTTTATTATGTTATGAGTTATATAATACAATAATTTTTTTATTCTTATAATTTTTATAATTCTTTGCAGAAATAAATCAAATATATATATAAAAAAACTCAGTTTCTAATAATTTGAGTATCCATGGACTACACCTTCTGTGGTGTGTTTTTTTTTTTTTTGTTTTTTTGGGTCATCGTCCAAAACACACCAATGGCTACGAAACAAAATCTTGACCGATTCATCCAACGGGGGTAATGCTGGTTCGGCACGGATCCTCTAAACGGGGGTGAATTAAAGCATAACGTGCAAAAGCTTAATGCGACCTGAATTTTTTTTTTTTTTGGGGGTTTGGCTGAAGCCTCTTATCTTATTCTCCTAGACATTTACTAAGAGCCGAGATTCATGTTCGGTGGATGAATTGTAATCTGTAGCCTTCTGCGTTGTTTCAAGAAACTTGCACAGAAATCGAAACACCAGATACCAGCAAATATCAAATAATAGGTTATTTTATGGAAAACGGCAATCAGAGGCATTTTTTAATACTTACTTCTTAGCACCCTAATATTGGTGAATTTGATCTAAATACTTACTTCTTTGTAAAATTTTTTTATTAGTTTTTCATAATATATTGAGATTATAAACCCTTCTCTTCCTCTTTTTTTTTTTTTTTGATACTTATAAACGTAAATAACCACAAAGAATTAAGAAAATCATAAATATTTGAAACTAACCAAGAATAATATCCTCTGCAGAAAATATTTAAGTTTCATTGAATTTTATTACTTCAAAAGAGTAATTAAAATTTGTTGTGCTTTTACTGTGTTAAATTTGACCAGCAATATTTTTATTGTAACAATTGATTTAGTACTGAAATGGGGACAGGTAACTTGTACAGCACATAAGTGTCAATTAGTTACCAACTGAATTTCTCTGATTGCTGATTTAAATTAAAATTTGTAATTATTATTTACTTTTTAATAAATAAAAATTTATATAAAAACTATTATTAATATCAAAATTAAACATATAAAAATAGCATTTTAGTGGTTGATTTTTTATAAAAAAAATTAAATAAAAATATGTAATTTCTATTTTTAATTTATAAATATAACAATTAATATTTTTATAATTTATTTTTTTTATTTATTCAAAAAAAAATTGTCCATTAGTTAGTTTTTAATAACTATGATTTAGTCTACTCTCTAAAACTTACATAATCAAGTAATAAATATATGAAATTTACTTTTTTCGTTCACATCTCCCAAAATAAGGAGATCGATCTATGGAAGTACAAGGTAAGGAAGAAGGGTCACCAAGGCTTTCTTTAATTATATATAAAATTTAAATAAAAAAAGAATGGAAGTAAAATTTCAAAAAAAAAAAAAACGAAGGAATAGAAGTTTTATTTTGTATTTTCTTTCTTAAGCCTCTCATTGCATCAAATGGGTATTTTTATTTGTGATCCGACCCGTCTTTTATTTCTTTCACAGTGCTTCGACTTTCTTCTGTACCCATAGCCCCATCTACGCCACAAACCTCATCGTGT
Source organism: Bruguiera gymnorhiza (assembly GCA_020883675.1). Taxonomy (NCBI): domain Eukaryota; kingdom Viridiplantae; phylum Streptophyta; class Magnoliopsida; order Malpighiales; family Rhizophoraceae; genus Bruguiera; species Bruguiera gymnorhiza. The sequence continues at coordinate 3,732,966 of JAIRCJ010001048.1, forward strand.
GGATAGATCGAGTCCTTGAAAAATCTCCTGTCATCGTCATATCATTTATTAAATTATCAGAAAAAACAGTCACCACTTATTTCATTTTCTTTACACATCTTTTAAATTTACCTCAATTGTAAAAATTTGTATAAATAAAAGACTTTTTTGAAGACTTGTAACGAGGTGAGATAAGTTTTTAAGAAATTTTAAATAATTTTTCTAATTAAGTTTTAAATTTTTAAAAATGTTTGAATTAATCTTTAATTTTTATTATATATGAATTTTTTAAATATAAATTAATCAAATTATTTAATATGTAATTTGACTTAACAAAAATTATAATAATAAATATTCAAAATATGTATTAAAAATATATTTATAAGTGTATTTTACCAATTTTTTTACATATAAAAAATAAAAATTTTAAAATTTTTTCTTTTTTAATTAATAAAAAATTAAAATTTTTGTCTTTTATATATCTAATAAAAGAAAAATTTTTAATGAAATATATATATATATATATAAGCAAGGTAAAATATAGACATGTGTTACAAATAATATCAATGTACATAATGATGTAAACATTTAATTAGTGAAATCTTATATAAATTATATACTTTTTAATATAAAATAAAAATAAACTCAAACATGTATAAATAATACTTTCACTTATTTTAATATATAATAAAATAAAAAATTAATAAATTATTTATAAATAATAATTTACCAGCCCACGAGTTAATATAAACTTAACAATAATATAAATGTGGATGACTGAAATTAATTTAACTCAAATTTATATGATTCATTTAACATTTCTAATTATAAGTATAAATTATAACATATTTAGTCAATCAAATTTATTCTTGTTATTTTTCTTTTAAAAATTAATTTTGAATAACTAAACCTTCTCAAAACTGTTTATTTTTAAGAACTAAGAAAAAGATTCGTATATGATGCAACTTTTTAGCATGCGATGAATTGTCAGTAAAGCCAAAAACAGGGGAAAACGGAAGGAAAAAAAATAAAAAAGAAGTGAGAGAGATCAAAAGTCTGAATAGAAAGAGAGGGCGTCAGCGTTATGTGTGATGGATGCGAAAGCCAATTATAAAAATCACAAGAAAAGGGAGTGTGGGGGTGGGGAGAATAAGTAGGAATGCTATATAACAATGATAGAAGCCTATCTCTCAAGTAAGCTAGACATTAAAAAAGTTTTCAAGCATCTGTTGGCAACTGCTCTACTCCTGTCTGCTGAGCAAATAACAAACTGGCCCTTAGAACTAACCCACCAGAGTATTCACCGATACACCAACCCTATTGTCACGGATCATTATTCTCTCTTTACAAAACAATAAGTCAAATTATATTTAAAAATTAATATATTTTTCTAATACATCTATTATATTATTTTTTACCAAATTCATCGATATTATTATCAAGAATCGAAATCTCTCCAACTTACTCATTCTACATAAAACATTTAAAAGAAATACTAGAATTAAATTAATTCTAATACCACTTATCACAAAATACTTTTTTTCTAAAAAACAATCTATCAAAAATATAAAATACTTATATTTATATAATTTAAAATTTTTTATCTAATATAAAAATTAAGTTATATTTAAAAATTAACCAAAAACTAACTAATTACTCTATATCCCTGTTACACTATACTCTAATTGCACTCACAGCGACACGTTCTAATCCATGTCAGGTTTCTCTATAAATTTTAATTATTTCTAGCTCATCAAAAGACTGCAGGTAACGAGGGCTCATTAATAGATACCTACAAACAACTATGGATCGTAGGGAAGGGAAAACTGTTTTCCCACATGCTGAAACCCCGTCCTCCGATTATCGTTTAACCCGTAGCTTCAAGTGCAATTTCTAAGCTTAACGGCGTGTCAAATTGTCAATGCGTGCCAGAGCACACAATAGCCCTGTTTCATTCATAAAAGAGAGTCCAGAACGCGAGGCTCCTCTAATTTATAGGCTGAGAAAGGACTACGAAATAGCCCCGTTCCTACATTCCAAATATTCCCCCAGCGACCAGACAGACTAGCCAAGGAAAAACATAACATGTTGCATTAAAAGTCTTGGGTGAGCGACAAAACATAGGACCCAAAACCGATATACCAAACGGGTAATTAAAAGTAGACCAAAAAAAAAATAAAAAGATAAAAAATGGGTGTTAGCATAATAGGTTTTATTAGCCTAATCGATCGCTCAACAGTAGAATAATAATAATAATAATAAAACTCTTAAAGCTCTTAGGAGAAAATTGGGGTTCAAATTCCAAAGTTCTCAAATACCCACCAAATCTAGGATTTGCTTCCGATTTATATATATATATATATATATATATATATATATATAAACTAGTAATTATGCCTACTTGGGGCTACTAGTAAAAAGGCAAACCTCAACCTTTTTCAGCAGAGGCTAATATCATGGGACGACACGCCATAATCAAATATTCTCAAACTGTTGCTAATGCATGCACGAAACCATTACACGATATTGATCGCTGTGACATGTAATATTTAATCTTGCTCCACCACATAAAAAGTACAAACTCCATGCAGATAGTAACTGACCATGTTTATCATTCACTAAATGCTATGCAAGAAAAAGCACAATCACATAAAATACCACACAGGCAACAATCAACAGAATGCGATGCATGGCAAAACCAGCCAAACTTACTTGCATTCTAGCCAACGTGAGGCCACTAGCTGTTGCATCTAGATGCTAGATTAGACAAAGCCTTCAAATCCAATATGGCAGAATCAATGGCAAGTTCTCAACACAAAGACATCAACAAGCAGAAGGTATACACTTCAAGAATAGTTGCAGGTTCATGATTGCCTCCAGAAAGAGGTCTTGCATCAGAAAAATGTTTTCATTACTTGTCTCAGCTCTCAAAACAAAGAACATCTGTTTAACCCTCACAGGTGTTATTTTAAACAAGGAAAGATTCATCTTACTTTCAAAAAGGAAAATCCATTTTGGGCATAATTGGAAGGAATCCTAGTAAAATCAAGAATATCAGGCAGTTGATTCCTTGAGATAAGCAATGAGATCTGTCCGCTCCTTTGGCTTCTTCAATCCAGGGAACACCATCTTAGTTCCAGGAATATACTGCAGAAAGTCAAATTCCAATGAATGTGATTTAGCTGAAGTACATTCAAACAAACAATTCCATTCAGGATGCGATTAGTCAGATTATAATATGCATTTTTAACATTGTTACACATTACATGGCCATATCCCACGAATAAATCCAGACTAAATTAGGTTCATGCCCATTAGTTCTTTGGTCCTTTGGCACAACATGTTAATTTGCTCATGTTTACATTTCCAGTCAGGCCCTTATGAAGACGGGCTCATTGCTTTCCAACTTTCTAATAGAGTAAAATCATTCAAATCTCCATCATAATTTGTGAAACACTTATAAAAAAATCCATGAATAAACCAAATACAAGTACATGGCCAAAATATGCAGAGGCCCGTAGAACACTTGAGGCAATGAAGCTCAATTCTTTGGAGCTTTTGTCCATCTTGAAAACATGAACGGTGAGGTTTCTCATGTCAAGAAAGCCCTAAAATACCATCCTTTCACCCAGATAAAGGCCATTTTTACATATACACATACCACCATATAAGGACTTTCATTAAAGCTAATTTCTCCTCATTCTTTTCTACCCAAGACTACCTGGTGATCATGAAATCAATGGATTCTTTGACCATATGTGTTCCTACAGTTGTTTTATGGCAAATAAAGCAAATCAAGAGGCTCAAGCAAGTTCATAGATGCACATAGTTGATATATAAGCCAAAAGATTGTTTAAATTCAACCACCAACAAAGAAACTTCATTTATTTTCCGAAACAACGTGGTACTCTGAAACTGAGATGCCAGGCCATTTCATGCTTAACACAATCACTATCCATCATGCGTGCGTGTAAGCACACAAAAATTTTATCCACAATTCACATGTTTCGTCAATCTTGTTAAGACAAGGTAAAAAAATGAACTGGGAGTACCTTTTTCGGGTTCAGCAAATAGTCATACAATGTGTTCTCTTCCCAAATCACAGCCCTGTTCTTGTTAGCAGCGGAATAGGAATAACCAGCAGTTGTGCCAGATTGCCTTCCAAAAAGACCATTCAAATTGGGTCCTACGACATTTATTTTTCCACAAAAAAGACACCTCTCGAATAAATTAGACAAGACAGAACAGAGCATAAAACACAACGCGGATCTTTACACAAACATCAAGCATTCATAAGACAGATCTATGTTGTGTTATGTTATGTGTGTGCAGCATAAGTACCTTGTTTGTGGCCGGCGCCCTTTTCGGCGGTGTGGCACTGAGCGCACTTAGTCCTGAAGATCTTCTCTCCGGCCTTTACGTCGCCGGGTGGTGCTTCCTGAAACGACGCCATTCTCAATTAATTGCCCACCTCTCTCTCTGCGGATATCGATTAACCTTTCTTTGGGCTTTTTCTAGGGTTTGTAATTTGTATTAATGAATCAGTCAACCTCCTCCCCTCCCACGCCCCCAGAAGAAATATACAAGCAGTACACGCAGCTGGCGTCTGGCCGTGGCGGCGGCACGCGTCTCCGTAGTTGGAATGACATAAATGCCCCTTCATTTCCCAGATTTTCTAGGCAAATACGTAATTGCCCCCACTTCTCTCTCTCTATCTCTTGTTTTTTTTCCTTTAATTTTTATTTTTAATGTTTTTTTCCTGCTTCCTCCCTCTTGTTATATATCCAACAAAAAAAAAACAAAAAAACATTACAGTTTTATAAATTATCGTAATTGTTGATTCAAATTAAAAATTATTTATTATTATTCTTATTTAAAATCTATTATTTTTAATATTTCTCTTTAATTTTTATAATATTAATAAATTTGAAATTTTATTATTATATTTAAATTTATTTTTAATAAAATAAATTATAAAATAAAAATTTTAATTTTAAATTAATATTAAAAAAGTTATATCCAACCATTAACTACCCTGTAGTTACCTCTGAGTATTTTTTTTTATGGTACTAGTCTTTTTATTATTATTATTTTATATATTCCATTGATGATTCGGTGCTGTAAAGTCTAGAAGGTGCTAGTTTCTTCGAATTTTTCTCGGCAAAACGTGGCAAAATCTTATCGGCCACAAGAAATCTCCAAATTAGGTTCATGTACCTAAAAGAAACTACCTTGTAAGGAATGAAAAAAAAAAGAAAATAGAAAAAGAAATAGAATTTAATTTAATTTTAAGAAAGAATTTTTTAAAATTTAAAAAATACACCAATGTGATAGAGCTAGTAATAGAAAAAATTAAATTAAATTAAATTTATTCTATTATTAAAAAATGACTAATTGTATAAAACACACTGACTTTATAATTATATATAAACTTAAATGTTAATTTTGTGACAATTTTCGACTCTCCATCCACTTCTTAATACAAGAAAGCAGCAAAATGAATTTGTTTCTCTAAGTTGGTAAAACGCATTCACAATTAGACCTAAATTTTTATATTTTATAAAAAAAAAAACTAGAGTAAAATTATATTCTTTACAACCCGTCGAGGAAAAAAATAAAATTGTTCTGTTGTGCTCTCTTGGCTCCATAGACCAAAATAATTAGACTCACAACAATTTTATTTCTAATAGAAATGGACGAAAGAGGGTGAAATTGTAAGCAATTGGACAGAAATAAAAAAAATTCTACTCAATTTTTATGAATTTTTACAATTAAATTTTAAAATTCAGTAGGAATTTTTATATATGTTGGCTCTAAAAGAATTGTACTTTCTAAGCTTATTAAACGAGATATATATATAAAAAATTTATACTCAATTTTTATGAATTTTTACAGTTAAATTTAAAATGTTTTATATTTTTATTTAAATTATATATTTATTTTTTAAATTCGATGCCAATAAAAGCAATGTACACTTGACCAACCGTTGTGGATTTAGCTCAGCATTCCTAACTTTTCTCTGTCTCGCGTATGTCCATTTCCATCAACTGAAAAACTTACACGAGTTGGAATTGCTTAAATGAATCCTTTTCTTCCATAGCTCGCTAAATCATGACTCGAATTAAATTTCAGCTCGAATCATTTTTAGTTTCAAGTTTATTAAGTTGAGCCACATACACGAACCAACCGATGAGTTCACACAAAGGTTATTTCTAAGTTTGCTAAATTTTAAGGATAAATAATTAGACCAAACTATTTGGCAAGTAAATAACGGAGAAATGTACCATAATTCGATAAATTTCTCTTAATCTATGTTGTTCTACAATTTTAAGAGTAAGAACGACCATAAATTGCAACTGCCTCACCCAACTACACTCCCATCCCCATGAACCGAATCTACCATAGAGAAATTACATGCGGCAATATTTTCTAGCAAGGCTGTAAATTGAAAACCAAAAAGAGAAGCAAGGAAAATGGGAAGGAAGAATAAAAAAAACCCCTTAGCCAAAAAGCCATCATACCTAATATTAGAAACCAAACAAAGAATAAAAATGCTTATTGAAGCTAACCCTTTACAATCAGTTCTCTTTTCCACAAAATTGATATTCACCACAATTACTCAGTTTCGTGACCAATTTTAGGGTACGTGAGCTTGTATAGGCGGCCTCATAGGCCAACCGAAATGCGGAGGTGATCCTGGTGGTGTTGCATCTCGGCTGGGAGAAAATAGGCTGAGTTCCACGAAGGGCACTGTTGAAGTCCCATCTTTTCCATAAGCACGAAATGAAATTGACCCAGGCTTGGTTGAGGCATCTAAGTTTCTCCCAGGGCTCATTTGTCCACTTTCTTCAAGATGGCTTTGGTTAGCAATTAGAGAAATGGTGACATTTTGATCATCGAGGACTAATCTCCTAGCTTCAAAGTCCTGAAGATTCCCCAAAGCTAAACAGTCCGCAACCGGGTAATACACAAGCATGCAGATACACACCCCGGCGCAACATAAAAGTGCAAGAAAAGCCAGGAAAGCAAAGGCTTCAAACACAATCTTCTCAGGTTTAGATAGAACAGATAGTCCAAGAAATATAACCCGTAATGGCAGGAAACTTGAAACTGATAGTATTAACATGTATACTCTCTTCTGCAAACCCTTGTTGATGACCAATTTCAAAATCTGCCTTCCAAGCCAAAACAGGTATACGATCAGTACAGTGGCAAAAAGCCCGAGGAGGATGGTATTCAGCAATGGGTAAGTGCAGAGAGCACTAGCATCAGCTGCGGTTTGGTTCGTCGGAGAAGCTGTTCTTGTAAAATATGGTGGCAGAGAATAATCCTTAATCTTTAATTTGGGTCCAATTAGGATAATGAAGAGCTGAAGAAGAAAAACTGGAAGGCTATAGAGAAAAACATATGCCACTGTTTTGGCATTCCACTTTTGACCCAGAATTCCTGAATTTGTCCTCTGTAAGGGTGCACGAAGGAGAAACACAAGGGTGAGATATAAGCACGGCTCTGCGAATCCTAGATTGGAGACAATATATCCTTTGCACATGTTCTCCTGCCATTTCAAGTCAAGGGCATTCAAGACTCTTCCTTCACGTCTCAAAAAATTTAACCGCACAATTTCACCAACGCCCCACCAGATAACAAACAATATGAATGTAATTCGTATGATCCAAGGACCATTAAAATAACCGAGCTGAATAAAACCTCCACCATGAAGTCGACAGCGGAAGTAAAACGAATAAGCAATGCACAGCAAACCAAGAAGAATCAAGAGAGCAACTAGCAAAATTGTCACCACACCGAATGCATCGGTATCAAATCTCGTCAGGGGCATTACCCAATACACAAACTCCACGCATGCTCTCTGCCAGCATGTATACAAGAAGTCCTCTAATGATGTATATGCCTCTTTCCCAGACTTAATTTTGGGTAGTAGCAGCTTCAGAAATTGTCCAATACAGCTTTGTGAACAGATAAGGAGACTCTCAAAGCAACTGCCCCTTGCCCTGCAGTCAAATAATGATGACAAAGCCAATGTAAACATCACAAATGGACCAAACTGAATCTAACTCACATTGAAATGTCTCAGGTAAATTGCACAACACTCACAAATGTAAAAGTTTATTCGAGCAGGGGATGTCACCAAGGTAACAATATGAGATAGTAATTATCAAAAAAATTGACATGTAACACTTACTATGTTCCCCCATATCTCAACCGGTACGACTGGAACCAAATAAAACAAAATACATAAATTTTATCAGATAATGCATCACCATACTAAGCTGCAAACATACAACAACCAGCTACCACCCACACAAGCACACAACCCGAGCCAAAAGATACCTATTTTGGCCAAGCATGGGTATATTTGTTTCGTACAAATGCTTTGAGCCCTGTTCGTGGGGTTCCTAAGTGGCTAGATCAGAAGCACTTTGTCAACAGATTTATTCAAAAGAATTATACATTAAACACTTGATATGTTTTCCTATTTTTTACAAGAGGGCAAGAGATGCACGTACAAATCTGAAACAAGGTAAAGGGCGCTGTGTTGTACATTTATATAATCAAAAATACCAGAATGTCAGGATTCCGTACTAGCAGGTCGTTGGTCAAAGAATGCCCAGATTTTGTAAAACATACTCTCCAGAGTACGTAAATGTTGCAACAGATATATTTGAATGTGTGTCCACACGTAAGCCATACATAAAAGATTGAAAAGAAAAATACAATGATTCTGGACTTTCCCCATCAAGAAGCAGCAAGAATAGCCACTGGCATCAAAATTAGGGTGCATAATAAATGGCCTCAGTTCCACATGGTCTGCATTTGTGTCATACTATAGAAAACAAACATCTAACCAAAACTTACTAACCACTAAACAAATTTGCTAGTGTGCTAAAAAAAAAAAAACAGAAAAATGGGAATTTACAAATCAATGATAACTGAACAGATAAAATTTCGTGGCAGTAGCATAATGAATATTCAAGTTCAGTTCATCACAGTAAACAGTACAAACCAAATAAGATACACAGCCATAGACAGAGACTAAATACTAAAACATACCATTTTCTTCTAATTTAGCTTCATGTATGTCACCAAAAAAGATGGTAGCACCATGCATAATCATAGGTTCGTCAAAACTATGAACTTTGAAGGATAAATTTCCAAAGGACTCTTCTTATTCAAGTCTAGTTCCCGTTCACAACTTTACATCTTAATGCATGCATTTTAAGGATAAACATAAACTTTCTAAAATAAACAAAAAAAAAATGCATCGGGCAAATGGAAAAGCAAATGTTATGCTCCTTGAATTCAACATAAAAAAAAAAAACCAAGGATCAATTGAATCCTACGGGTGAACAATTCCCTCTCTTTCTTTCTCAGTAAACAAACGCGCAACTAAACCAATAGGACTACAAATTACCATCTGCATTGGCCAACATTCCCTATAGAACCAATCCAAAGAGCACTTAAAAAAATTATAGAAGAAAAAAACAACGAAGAATCATATAATCATCAACAACAACAACAACAAAAAGCCAATAATTCGTTTTTCTTCTTTTTCTTTTAAGGAATTTACGTGTTGGTTAAAATCACAAAACATATCGAAATCTATCAAAGGCCAACGAAAAAAACAAAAAGAAGAAAAGAACAAAACTCCAGCAAAATTGACATGCACGAAAGAAAAAATTCAGAAAACTGAGAATTAAAAGGTTGACAAAGAGCCGAATGACACAAATAGTAGGCCACTCGAGAGCTTACGAAGGAGAGAGACTTGATCTGGTGACTGGAAATGGAGAATCGCCGACTCGGAAAACGAGATCGAAAACCCTAACCTTTACTCGGCTAGACGGACAGAGAGACAGAGTGGGAGACGCACCCAGAGACAGGGAGAGAAGGAGGGGGTCGTTGGGGGAGAATAGGTGAGTGGAACTTTGTTGGGCGACAGGCTGTCTCCAGCTGTGTCCGAATCTCCAGGTTCGGATACCGGGTCGTTGCTTTGGGTCTTTCAATCCCGAGCCTACGTGGCCTTCACACCTTGTGCTCCGGTGGCCTGAAAAAAAAAAAAAAAAAACCAAGAAGAGGCCAGCATAATGCAGGGCCAGCGCATGATTGGCTGTGAGTAAGGAGAAATCCAAGACGGGGTCGTTTGGTTCCCTGTTGTCGTCAACTCGAATAACTAAAAAAGGAAAACAAAAGCTCCGAAATCATGTCGCAATCTCCATTTCTTTTCTTGTTTATATTGTAAACCGTAACGTGTGAATCCAGCAATAATTTAAAGCAGCCGTCAAATTGCCTTGAAAAAAGAGTTCAATATATTTGCATCAATGTCATTATATATTATACGAACAGACCAAATTAGCCTCGATACTAAATACCAATTCTCCATCTTCAAGGTGGCGAATATCCTCCGCTGAGCCAGTCATTGTGATAAACCTTGCAAGGCAGGACATGTCTGAGCAAAGCTTGAAGGATATTCCTAAAAATTTCCTGCAAAATCCTTTAAAATCTCATCACACCAGCCCACCCTTTTGACATCAAAACCCCATATGTTTGCGTTATATAATTTGACCAACGGTTGTTCATGACTATTGAACGTTTTCTTCACGGCTTGGCGTTTCCCTTTTCGATGACAACCAACATAGGAATTTGCTATAGCTCCAACTTCAGGAAATGTTTTATGGGCATTGGAGTATGGTGTCGTAAACCTTGAATTTTGTGAAAATAAGTTAAGGATTTCATTAAAATTTTTCTCACTTATCATACAATTCTTCACTCTATTGACTTCAAAATTAGATGGAATTAATGCTACAGTACTAAGTATTACAAATTAATGTATTTTTAAAAGTTAATTATCATATTTCTAAATTAAATTTATTAATTATTTTATAATTATTAAATTATTTATCATGTGTTCACTATTAATTACTATGAATCATAATATTATTGGCTATTTATTACTATTATACTCAATATTATATTATTTTATAAATTATGAAATTATAATTAATATAAATTAGTTTCTTTTTTATTTTTGAAAGATATTATACACTATTTACAATATTTTATAATTTATTACTTAATTAATTAAAAAATTAAAATATTTTTATTACATCATTATCTAAAGTAAATATTAGTGAAAAAATTTGTTATATGTTAAGATAATAATAGTTATTACTTGTTTTACTATAGTAATTTGTCTATAAAAGTAAAACCTTATTCTTAAAGATAGTGTCCCTATATTCTTTTATTAATCTATTTTTAATGTAATATTATATTATTTTATTAATTATTTTTCCTACAATGTTAAGGATAACTTTTTTATTTTATTTTATGCAATACTGGATTAGATGTGATAATATAAAAATAGAATTTATCATGTCCACAAGGTAAGTAACTTAACCTAGCAATTGCTTCCTCTAAAGTGTTTGTTTTTTATGTGTGAATTGAAATCTAGTGTAAGACACACTAATGTTTAGTGAAGGCACCAATTTTTGGACCATTAGTATGAATTTTTTTGTTACTTCTTCTTTACTGATTTCCTTGTTGAGTTTTGATTTTGTAGGTATATTTACATTTGAACTACTTGCTTACGTGGACCTACACTTGCCCTTTATTGTTTTACCTGCACCATTTAAAGAGTTTGCTTATTGGTCTAATTTTGTTATGGGCTTTTAAACCAAGTAATGCTTATCTAGATAAAGTTAGAATGGATTTAGAATGAAAGTTTGAGAGTTATTAAGTTTTGTAAATATTATTTACTATGTGGTTCTAATAATCTTATGATATGCAATTAACAAAAAATTGATACAACATAAGGAAAAAAAAAGATGTTTTGTATATATACGATACAATTGTAAGAACTAATTAACATTTATAATAAAATAAGTTATAATTACTGATAGGAGTGTGGTAGTATTCCCTTTGAAGGGTATTGATTTCAGCCATACATTTCATATGTATAATCATTTATAATATACTTTTATAATGAATTTTTGTAATACTAGAAGAATATAATGATATTAATTAAATTTTTGATTTAAATGAGATATGTTTACCTTTAAAGATGAAGTAAGGCTTTAAAAATCTAATAAATAAATAATTCTTACTCGGTTGACATGAAATCTAAGTTATGATTATATATATGGTTAATGTTAAGACAAATTGCTTAATGAATTTTCTAATAAATATTCCATTATAGGTAAAATCAATACTATAATTGTTGATATCTTGTGATAGTCAAGTCTCTATTATTTTTATCAAGAGCAAATCATATGATGAACAAAATAAGCTTATTTGTTTAAAACATGAACTATTAAAAATAGTTGAGTAATGAAGTGATATCATTTAATTGTATGATCATAGATGAGTTGAATTGATCTTTTGATTAAGTCACTAAGTAAAAAGTTAGTACATGTTACATAATACTTATAGAAAGTGGTCATGAGTGATGATAATCCAATTTATATGGTAGGAGACCTCTTAAAGTAGGTTCATATGGCTAATAAGAAGTTATTGATTGACTTTATATGCACTATTAAAATTATATAATCCTTTATTTTTTATAGTGTAGGTAGTGCAAAAAATGCTAATATTTAACGTTGAGTTATACTCTTAATGAATTCTATGATTCTTATAGGTGGTGTGTTATTAGAATACTCACTTGATAAATTTAATTATATAAAAGTGGAGTTGGGCCACTCGAGATTTTAGGTAAGATCTTTAGAGTTCTTATGAAAATAAAATAAGTGAGTGTGAGGCTTAACAATGTTAAATCACGTCAAATAGTGTAACCTTAGAGAATATCATATGAAGGTAAGTTCTTTGTTATTAATGAAAAAGTAGTAGTTCATAAAAATTTTTATTTTACCACTTTTCTAAATATTTGAATTTGTACATCCTAATCTTTAGTTTATAGCCCAAAAGACACCAAAGCTAATGCAATATATTTTAGTTGTTTAATCTAGCAAAATTAACCTTTTAAAATAATAAGAGATTATTGTAAATTAGTGTATTTTCAAAAATTAATTACCATATTTTTATACTTAGTATACTAATTACTTTATAACTATGGGACTAATCATTTTATAACTGTTAGATTAGTTGTTACGTGCCCCTCACTAACCTTTATGGATTATAATAATATTATTTATTTATTATTATTGGAATTTATACTCAATATTATTTACTTTATGAGTTAGTAAGTTATAACTAATATAAATTAGTTTTTTCCTCTTATTTGTAAAAGATTGTATACACTACATACAACATTCTATGACTTATTGTTACATTAATCAAAATATTGAATTATTTTTATTATCTCACTATTTATAATGCATATTAGTGAAAAAAATCTATTATATTCTAAAAAAATAGCTACTATAAGTTGTTATACTGTGACAATTGGTTTATGAGGGTAAAAATTATCTTTAATGATAGTATCTAGTACATTTTAGATACAATATCCTTTTATTAATTTACTTATATTGTAATATTATATTATTTTATTGATTATTTTTCTTATGCTAAGTATCATTAAGCATTAGAGCTAAAACCTTGATCTTGACCCTAAAATTGAAAACAAAAAAAATTTACCAATCCCAAAAATTATCAAATATCCATCATCATAATTAAAGACCTATCAATATTTTACCCCATTTAGAGATACATTAATGTTGTAGAAGTGATGACAAGTGAGTGATTGGCAAAGGTGGAATCTTAGAGCCCAGAGATAAGGACTTAGGGAGCAAAGAGAGAATAAGAGTAAAAAGAAGAAAAATTAGTAGAGTGTCAAAGAGGGTTGACCTTATATAGAAAAGGCAGAATTAGAGAAAATGAAAATGAGAGAAAGTGATAGGTGGGTTATGAAAGTGGGGGGGAGGGGAATTTAATGATGAAGGATATTAAATGTTAGCCTCAATCTAGGAAGCTGTCAGTAGAGTAAATGTTTCCTTTCATGATAGCATTGACAAATATGGCGTTTGTTGATAAAAGTTTATAGTACTTTGGTGGGTAAATAAGAGGAAATATAAGAGGGTTAAAAAGGTCTTTTTACAATTTTGTTTGCCTTAACTAACATCCATTAGTCATGAGATATGACATATAACTTGCAAAAATAAGGTATATAGTTTGCTACTACATTTTATATATGAGGTATAAAATGTAAATTTTCCTAATTAAAATATAATTTAGACCCTAAAATGACATTTGTTAAATAAAGTAACAAAATCAGTTTATATTTTTTTTCTTCTTTTTTCTTGTTTAACGAGGTCATATGATTGTGTGAGGTTCTTAAGAAAATTCTTATTATTATAATTATTTATTTAATGCAATGTCTAATGTATAATTTTAATTTATTTTTACCATCGAACACAAATTTGAGATATTTGTGATTGATTTAATTAATGAATAAACTTAAAAATGAAATTTAGTATCCAAATTTTCTACTTAATAGGTTAAGTTGATCTTAAATTAGACTTGTTCAATTAAATTTGTTTAGTAAATAAAGTTTTAGTGAATAAAACTTTTAAAAAGTTAAGATATAAGTTTACATAATTTTGTTAAACTTATTTAATGAATTGATAAATAAATTTTTTAATAGCTTTAAAAACAAATCTTCAATAAGTTGTCCATGAATTTAAACGAGTCAAAATTATTATTTTTAACATTTATTTTATTTATTAAACAAAATTTGAAGTTAATAAAGGTGGTCAATCAATTTCTTGTCAAATCAAATTATTAAGCACTTAGCAAATTTATTGATTTATTTGCATCATTATTCTCTGGGTAGTATCCCATTAAATAGTGAAATACTTGCAATATACCTTTATAAATACAAAATTTTTTGGTAAATGATGTAAATGTGTTGTATTTGACAATGTCTCACATCTATTCAAAAAGAGTTTGATTAGGTTAATTTAAAGGTGGTGAATTTAGGTGGATATATATAATATAAAATGATGAATTTGTAGTATAAAAATTAATTGTATTTACTTAAATATACTATTTTTAAATTTGTCTAAATTTTTCATTCAAAATAACAAAATCAAAGTTCTAATATCATTTATTAGGATAAGAGACTTGTAGGTAAAAAAATGCATAACAATATAATAGAAAAGTATGACAAGAAAATAACAAAAAAAGATAGATATAAATGGTTTGCATTTTGACTTACATTTTATTTGAGAATATTATTACTAAACAAATAAAAGTATTACAATGTCTCTTAACCTAATTTAAAAGTTAAATATAGTTGAATTAACACCCCTTTTTAGAAATATTAGTGTCATATAGATTCACAAATTAACACTCATCTTTTTTATAGAACTCATAAATCTCATACAACATACATTATTGAACTCACACAAAAATTATATGTCATACCCTAAACTTACAAGAAAAAAAAAGTTTAAATATCTTTATATAGTAATGACCTAATAAAATCTAAAATATTATATTTCTTAATTATTTTTTTATTTAGATACATATGTATATTCTACTAAGATTCTTAACATTTAAAATAGGAAAAATATTTTGAAAAATTTAAAACACAATACCAACATTATTTTCATGGATATAAATAACTTTTATAAGCTTTTCAAGAAAATTTATATGAGTAAATAGTAACTATAACAAGAAAATTTAGGACTCATACCAAATATTACTGTTGTAATAGGTAAGGAGGCTTCACAGTGTAAATATATAGCCAAACTTATAAGTTGAATTTTTTTTTATGCATTTAAACTGTTTATATGTTATTTATTTAATAAAACAATATTAATTCATGTCATTATATTGTTTTTCACTAAGTTAAAAAAAAAAAAAGAAAAAGCTTACTATATATGCATAGTGATTAATTTTTAAATTCTATAGAACAATATATGTCATCCAAATAACAGAACTTGAAAGCTAGATAATATAGGTAATTTCTTTGATCTAGATGTACAAGATTGTATACAAACACAAACTTATGAAATTTTAAAAACTTTTTGCTAAGAGTGTCAAATGGATCATATTTAATTAGATAAGTTTATGTTCAATCACTTTAAATTCAAATTATTTTGTATTGAGTTATTTACGACTTACATTATATTCATATCAGAATTGAGTTTAAGTCTAAGTAACTCATAAGTTAATGCGTTAATTTAAAAAAAAATAATTTATACTAATTTTTAATTTTATAATAGAAAAAAAATATTATTATTGATTTATTTTAATTTTTTATACATTAATTTATATCAAAAGAATAATAGTATATTATATATATTTTATATATTTCTATTATTTATAAAATGTGTAACATAAATGTATATGTGTATATAGTATATGGACAAAATTTTTAAAATATTATTAATATGAAAAATAAAAATAAATAATTATATAAAATAAATAATTTAATGTTAATATAAAATAATTTTATATATGTATATAATAAAGCAAAAATTATATAAAATCCATGTAATATATATATATATATATATATATAATATAATATAAAATGATAGTAATGTATACATATGATTTATATATATATAAAGTAATAAGTAAAAATATAATACAAATATTAAATAATAATATAAATAGGTTAATTTTTTAAAAAATTATTAATATTTTTATTATAAAAATAAATAACATTTTTTTAAAATAAAATTTATATATCATATGTACAAATGATTTTAATGAAGTAATATAACGTAATAAAAAATAATCGTTTTGAAAATATTAAAAAAAAAAAAAGAAGAAAGTTTTTTAGTTAAACTCGCCCGGATAGACCGATTCGAGAACTCGGTCGAGCCGACTGAATCAGTCGAGTGAGTTGAGAGGGAACGTTTCAATTTTCGGGTCTTATGATCCGTCACACGCAAACAAATCGGAGCGGAATCACGAAGGAATGGCCAATTTTCTGGTGCGCCGAGGCAGATTTTAAAAGTGTACATTGGAAGAGGAAGGGTGACGCACCCCTCCACCATCTCTGATGGCATTAACGCAGAGAATCTGATAAGTGGGATCCACAGGGTCCGACGGGTGCCCACGTGGTGTCTCCGTTCTGCAGCATGCAATGTCTGACAGGGCCTCCTCAAGCTCAGTTCTGTCGCTTCTCTCACGGGAAGCTGATTATGTCTGCATTCACCTCTCTCTCTCTCTCTCTCTCTCTTTCGAATCATATAAAAATGACTTGGAAGCCTAGCAGGGAGACCAACACTGTTCTTCCTGTTCTGTCTGTCTGTCTGTCTCTCTCTCTCTCTCTCTCTCTCTCTCTCTCTCTCCCGCTCTCGCTGTTTGTGTTTTTTCTTTTTTTTTTGGTTTTTTGTGGGGTCGAGTGCCTGTCTTTCTGTAAGAAGAAGAAAACAGAAGAAGGAGAGCTCTGAGCTCTAAGGACCAACCCGTCCAATTACAAGAGCCCAAAAATATCTTCAGGCCATTCGTATTTCTAGGAACCACCCAGATCCGAAATTCTCTCTCTTACAAATCCGGAGAAGCTACCGTCTTTGTTTTGTTATGGGGTACAGTTTGCCATATTTGGCCATTCTAGCTTGGCATTGAGTTGTTAACCGCCCAACCCTCTCGGCATTACCATTTATTGGCCTCAAACAAAAACATTTTGCAACTGAAAATAACGAGGCGATTCAGTGCTGACAAACGCGCAGAACAGAAAAGAAGGGGAAGCAAAAAAAAAAGAACAAAAATCTACCCGAAAGAGTGTGTTGGGGGGGTGGTGGTGGGAGTGATTCTTTCTAGTTTATTACAATTTTCAATTTTCTGTCTGGGTTTTCTCTTTTTGGATGCAGTTGCTTTGGATTCCATTGGCATCCCTTCTCGGGGATCTGGGTTCTTGTTGCTTTACCACCAGACACCTGCATCTCAGAGATCAAGAACCTGAATTTCCAAGCAGTGGGACAAAGTACGGGTTGGCTAGATTTAAGTGGCAGAATTTCTTTAATTTCTGATTGATATTTTGGGGGGGGGGCATTGATGCAAAACAATCACCACGGTGTCGAAAATAAAGAAAATGTGGATCAGGATCATGGGCTGCATCTGCTCGAAGGGGACTCGAGCAGATGAGTTCCTAGAGAGCAATGCCAAAGCCAAAGAAACAACAACCAAACGTACCAAATGGTTGGTCTCTTCCTCGACAACAAATGGACCTGTGGAATGCACTGATGTTGTTGGCCGTGGTGCCTCAACAAGATTGATATCAGGGCAACAACCAGGAAATGATAATGTGGGGTCCACCCCCATGTCGTCCGATGAGGAGGAGCAGAAGAAGAAAAAGGCCGGCAAGGCCAATCCTAGGAAGGCGGCGTCCAGGATTGCAAGTATGCCCAACGGGGAGAGGGCAGCACAGGTTGTTGCTGGTTGGCCTTCTTGGCTCTCTGCTGTGGCTGGAGAAGCTATCAGCGGATGGGTGCCTCGAAGGGCAGAATCATTTGAGAGGTTGGACAAGGTCAGTTTCTGTGTTTTTTTTTTTTTTTTTGTTCCTTGCATGAGACATTGGATTATAACAAAAGCTCTATTTGGTTTTCCCAAGTTTCAAGAGTCTAACATTAGTAGCTGTTATTGATACTGTATTGGTTATGGCTGATTGAGAATATTTTAGTGGACTCCTTTAATAGTTGATTCTGCTTGGCTAGTTGAAATGACCTTAGTTTGGTTCGTGAATTTTCTTTTGTCGGTGCCACTTAAAATAATTGGATCCACCATTGATATTCTTCTTTTATGGGGTTTTTCCTTTTTAAGATGGTAATACAGAAAATAACAATCAAACGCTCGTTTTAATTTAAATACTCTGGAAATAAGCTCAAATTGATTTCATCAAATGGATAAGTCATTGAATTTGTAGTGGTTGCCTGGTTATACGTGAGAAGTAATCTCTGGTGGTACTGTGATACATGTGCAAAACACTCTAATTTTTGCAATTGATCTGCCCTCAGCAGATTAAATGTGGTTTTGAGTGTAAGCATGTTATCTTTCTCACCTATCGCTCTAAATAGAAGCCTTAAGTCCTTTACTAAATGATAAAGCAACAAAGCATGCGAGTTTAAAGTTGTATTATTCTTGGAAACTCTGCAACTTATGCCCCTAGAGTAAAAGAAGAGAAAAGTCAGTTTCAGCTAGGAAGTGCTATTCCCCCAATTGCATTGATTCATTATTTTTTGAAACTTATATTTTTTGGCAAGTAGAGTTTAGTTTCAGTTGATGTGCTCACTGTTTTCAGCACATGTTTGGCAATTAAGCCCACATTCATAAATTGTTTACCTATGTTTATAACCCATCGGTGATTTTTACAAAGAATTTATTTGACTTTCCTGGAATGCTGCAGATTGGACAAGGAACATACAGCAGTGTGTACAAAGCTCGTGATCTTGAGACAGATAAAATAGTCGCCTTAAAGAAGGTGCGATTTGCTAACATGGATCCAGAAAGTGTCCGCTTTATGGCAAGAGAAATTATTGTTTTGCGTAAACTCGACCACATAAATATCATGAAACTAGAAGGTATAATAACTTCACGGATGTCTGGCAGTTTATACCTTATTTTTGATTACATGGAGCATGATCTAGCAGGCCTTTTGGCAACGCAGGGGATTAAGTTCACTGAAGCACAGGTGCTCACTCTTTCTTATTTTACTTTTGGTTTGGATTAACATATAATAACATGGTAACCATAAGACTTTTTTCCCTTTTGACTTTGTTTATTTGATTACCGACTAGATCTTCTTTTTAATGTGTGAGAGTGAGTATCTGTGTTTGTGTGTGTGCGTGTGTGTGTGTGTGAGAGAGAGAGAGAAGGCGAAGAGCTTGTGTGCGCATGTGCATGTCTGTTGAATAATTTGGCTATTTACATGAAGTCCACCCAGAGATTTCTTACTTTACCGTGATTAGCATTCTTTGTAACGCATCATTGTCTAATGCAAAGACTGTTACTGCACTTAATCTCAATCAACAAAAAAAATCATGTATTTTTCCTGCCTATTATTTTTGGTTCTTTTATGCAAAGTTGGATTTATGCTTTGCCCTGCAGATTAAGTGTTATATGCAACAACTACTTCGTGGGCTTGAACACTGCCACAGTAATGGCATTTTACATCGTGATATCAAGGGCTCAAATTTGCTCATTGACTCTAATGGCAATCTCAAAATTGGAGACTTTGGTCTTGCAACATATTTCTCTCCACAGAAGCAGCCTCTAACAAGTCGTGTAGTGACGTTGTGGTACCGGCCTCCTGAGCTTTTGCTTGGTGCCACTGATTACGGAGTTTCTGTGGATCTATGGAGTTCTGGTTGCATTCTTGCAGAATTGTTTGCAGGGAAGCCTATCATGCCTGGAAGGACAGAGGTAACTAGACCAGTTTTTCGAGAGCAACATATCTGCATGCCTGTCTGATGACCTTTCTTCAAAATTCATGATCCTATGTTCCAGGAATTGTAGTTGTCTCTGTTTAGTTTGGATGGAACTGGTGCTCAGAACCAGTGTACTTGTCAACGTTATGAGGATGGGTGAACTTTAACAAAACATTTTTTTTTCCATGTATGTTTTCGTGTTTCTCCCACAAATGAACTTATATCCCATGTGCTGGATCTTCAAGGCATCTTGTAGTGGTAGTCCACACACAAAAATGAAGTTTACAAGATATAGTCAACAAAACTTTCAGCAGCATGCCATCAATAAATGCCAATAAATGAACTCATATAGCATGTGCTGTTTGCATTATGGTATCACATTCTACAAGGAGAGAGAGGTAATAAGAGATAAATCACCAGAAGACAGGATTCTCTGTTATGAGCAGTTTGTTTGCCATCATGACCCTCAATATATGCTTAGTCGTAAATCCTTAGGTACAGGTCATTTGGTTCTTGGATCCTTGGTTACAGTCATTGTGTTCCTGGATCTTTTCCTGGTGCCTTTTTTTTGTTCACTTTCTAATAAGCTTATAGGTCATTGGCCTTTATGGGCTTATTTGGTTCTTGACATTTTACTATCTGATAGTTGTTTCCACTCCTCCAATTTATGCTCACATCACATGGACCTATGATCTGGGCTTTTAAGCATGCAGACTTTATTTATAGGATATGTCAGAAATCATCAATATTCCAATGAATAATAGTAATTGGATATTTTGACTTGGTGTGGTGTCGAAGATCTTATTGTCTATCCTTTTACACAGGTGGAGCAGCTACATAAAATCTTCAAGCTATGTGGTTCACCATCTGAAGAATATTGGAAGAGATCAAAATTGCCACATGCAACCATTTTTAAACCTCAACAGCCTTATAAACGTTGTGTTGCTGAGACATTCAAGGACTTTCCTTCATCAGCTTTGACCATTTTGGATGTCCTTCTCGCTGTAGAGCCTGAGCATCGTGGTACAGCTTCTTCAGCACTTGATAGTGAGGTATGCTTATTTTTCACATTACCATACATTTTTATTTTCTGAATCTTATGTGGTTGTAAAGCTTCTTGTGGCTGATCTTGCACCATTACTTTTGTTATCTCCTCCATTTAGCCATACTCATAACAGGTATTGGGTTCACATTCCTTAAATCCTAATCAAAGAGGAATATATATAAGGATCCTACTTTCACATTTTTCTCATAACCATACCTGGGTTTCATAGTTGTCTACATGTTTTTTATGCTTTCACCTGTTGAGCTACACATTGAGTATGTGGATCACCATTTTCTTCTATTCGATTGTTCTCTAGTTCTTCTCAACAAAGCCTCTTCCATGTGAGCCATCAAGTTTGCCAAAATATCCACCAACCAAGGAGTTTGATGTCAAGCTTCGGAATGAGGATGCCAGAAGGTATAGACTTGTCTCTCTTTGATGACTTTTTCCATTACCTGTACTTTTGGCAAAACCTGAGCATGGTTCTTGTAGTTAATGGTCAAAGGCAGTTAATCTGTTCTCTTTCTCTTTCACTCGCTGCTCGGTGATGTTTCTTTTGTTAATATGGTAAGGATACATACTTCCAAATTGTAGGATTGAGGTTAAACAACACTTATTGAAGTACTTAGTGACATAAAAATTTGATAATGAAACGGTGCAAGAATCTTGAACCCTGAGTGAACCTCTAGCCAGAGGCAGAACTAGAAAATGAAATTTGAGGGCAACAACTTGAAGAGCGCTACAAAGATATCAGTAGGAAGTAGAAGAGATGGGAGGCTAAAGTGGAAAAATCAGCACATCCAACAAACAAGAAATCCTCAATAATAACATGATTTCTATGAGGACCAGACTTTGGAACACTTTCATTTCGTTTTTCCTCCCTACTCCTCATTTATGCTACCTGATTATCATTTGGCAAACAGGCGGAGAGCAGCCGGAGGTAAAGGACGTGGGAATGAATCAATGAGAAAGAGTTCCAGAGAATCTAAAGCTGTGCCAGCACCAGATGCCAATGCAGAGTTGCAGGCTTCCATACTGGTAGCTTTAATTTAGTGTGATCATGTTGCTATATTTGTTTTTGTTTATGCTGCTATATCTAGTTTTCAGGGTGATAATTTTTTCCCATTTTTTATGTCCAACACAGAAGCAACAGGGACAAGATAACCCTAAGAGCATCAGTGAAAATTTCAACCCCGAAGGGTATGATGGCTCTGGATTTCCTATTGAGCTTCCTAATGGAACCGGAAGAAATTACTCTCATTCAGTCCAGTCAATGCATCTCACTAACTATGGATCTTCACATAATGTGAACATTTATGGAGATGAGGCTCTCGGGGCTCCTGGCCGAGTATTTGGTTCCCCAAGGAAGAATTCAGAGTTGAGAACTCAGAGATCGTTTGCTCATCGGGCAGCACAATTATCCAGATTTTCCAATTCGGTTGCAATCAGAGGCAGTTCACAGTTTGATAGTAGTAGTGCAACTAATGAAAATTCACACTGGCCAGAGGACCATTTTAACCCTAGATATAGCCATCTACATGATTCTTCACACCAATTACAGAGTAGACCAAAGTTATTACATAAGGAGGAACAGTCATCTGGTTCAAGGACCTCAATGGTAAGGAATTAATGATGCATCATCATCTATTCAACAATCATCATTTTTGGTGTTTTATCTTGTTCTCAAATGAAGCACCAAATTTCTTTCTTTTCTTATACTCTCTCTTTCAAAAGAACAAAAATGATCTTCTAGTTTCTGGATTTCAAATGCATGGCCAATTATGGGAGTGATCTTTCTGAAAATTCAGTTTCATTTCTAATGTTCACGAAAGAGAATTTGTGTCTATTTTGCTTGTGTGCATGCACAGATTATAAGATCTTTTCTTCATTGACATCTGAGTGTTGTATTCATCAAAGAAAAAAAAAGTCAGAGCAGGAAGGGTTCATTCTAGCAGGATGCTTATTTCTCTTGATTTGGAGGCATTAAGTTGAGATCTGTCATTATAAAATCCATAATATTTTTGGCTGAGCAATGCGCTCACAGAATGAACTATGTTTGCAAAGATTTAACAGTTCACTTTCACTTTGAGTTGCCCTCTTGGCCTTTGTCTTATTTTTTTTTTCTTTTTTTTTGGTGGGGGGGGGTTCTGTGTAGTTTTTTACAATGTATTGCATCTACTTTGGTCTCAGGGTTACTCTGTGAAGAAAAGTCGCACCCAATATTCTGGACCATTGATTCCAGCAGGAGGAAACATAGAGGATATGCTCAAAGAACACGAGAAACAAATCCAGCAAGCTGTTCGAAAAGCTCGCATAGACAATACAAAGGACAACGACACCCACAAAGGACAAACTGAATCACTACTGTACCCTAGGAGGAGAATTGGCAGGTGACCCCAGATATGCATTTAACCCTTGCTAATAGGGCATGCTGGAGCATCTGCAGCATGAAATAACTATACATACTCCTTGTCGGAATCCTACATGTCTGGAGCATTGGAGGTGAAAAAATGGTTGCAGACTGTCGGTGCAGACCATCGCATTGGATTGCTGCTCAGTATATAGTTGAAAGCATAAAAGGCTTGGGATAACTATGGGAGATAACAGTTGAAATGCCAATTGAATCTATCACCGCTGCAGTGTAGGATGCCATCGGTGTTGGGCTAATGCTGACACTAGCCAGTTATTTGATTGCAAAAGAGAGAAAATCTCTCTTTGCTTTTGCTATTGGTCCATTTCTAGGTTATACAATGTACAGACAATCTTGTTTTTATCATACCAATGTTGTCGACTCAATCATTGTAGAGGGTGCTAAAAATGCCACTCGTCACCATTGGCTTAACGCAGCTTCTTTGGCCACACATCTTGATGTTGCTTAGTTCGCTCCTTTTCTCTTAGTAGGTATGCCTTATTTATGCATAGTGGGGAACTGTGGGGGAGGAACAGCTAGGAACAAGGTAAATCTGTTCTGTGCACGGTGGGACTTGATCACGGTCGATGCCCCAACACTATACTAGGAAGAGGCACCCCGGAGAACGACTGCTTTAATACATGTGGAGCGACGGCTAGAAACAGCGTTTGTGCATGATGTGAACAGAGAGATGGAAGATGAGTTCTCCTCCAAGGCATTTCAATGTGAGGAGAACATAAAGAAACAAGAAGGCAGGTTAAAGGCATTTCACCATTCTAAGCCACAGGGATGCCTAGTCGGGCAGGGCCCTCCCTTTAGGCCTGCAGTAAATCCATTCTTTTAAAAGACCTTCTTCCTCTCACCGTTACATTTCGTCTGTTATTTTTTTCTTTTGTAGCCATTTGGCTATGCCAACACTATTGTTCTCTCCATTCTCAAAAAGGTCAGGTCAACATTTCCCAGTTTAGTTCACATCTTAGAGCTTAATGGTCTCTTAACGAGATCCTGCGGTAGCCTCCTATGGCACCCCCAGATGGCAGATTTTTATGATTAGTATAATTAGGCGAATACAGTTTCATTCCCTAAATAAATATGCAGAAGATAATTGGAAGTTATTAATATTTATTATTATTATTATTATTATTATTTAAAAAAAGTCTGTTGCTAAAAGAAAGCAGTGCAATAACTGATGAAGATTAATAACGCTAAGATAAGATTAGTTTAATGGTAGTAAAGTTCCTTGTTTCTGGGTTTGAAGGTGCTCCAACGACTGGACTGCAAGAAATTCATAGTGTGGTTAGTCACAAGAACAAAACTCTTCGAAAAGTGCCCGAGAATTCAAACTCTCGTCCCATCAAATTTCTACAAAAATGTGGGTTTTTCATTTTAGTAGGACAAGCTGTAGGCAATACCAGAAGCTTATATAAAATGGTCAACACGTCGATCGCAGTCAATTCTACTCAGTTTATTGTTAACTTACTTTTTTTTTTTTTTTTTTCTGGTCCTAGTTTAATGTGAATGCTAGATCACTAATTGTTGCGTAGCCCATTTTGACAATTTCAACGCTTGCCCATTGAAACTAAAATTCATCTGCGACTTTTTCTTTCGCCTATAAGTAGGAGGAGGGTACGCGATTAGAGGTGACTTGAAATTTTTTAAAACTGTAATTAAACCAACACAGGAGTGAAATGAGTCGAATTGTCATTAGAGAAAATCAAACAATATTTAGTTTTATTAAGCAATTGATTCAATTTTGACGGTTTTTGAATTCTTAAAATTATAATTAAGTAATTAAGTATAGTTGGTTTACATTATAAATTATAATTAATTCGTTTTAGTAATTTTGGTAGAATCGGTCTAGTTTTTGGTTTAGATTAATCAAGTAGACTGAGCGACTTTATGGACTCCCCTCCCCGTAGGATATAACACTTTGAACGATTGGCAGATTGCAGACAGCACTCCCTTGTTGCTCAAGAAACAACAACTAAAGGCCGCAAAAGTTATAGTGAAGAAGTGTGATAGATTCTGGCCAAGGAGTTAAATTGGGTCATAACGATTAGATGTTAGCTTGGAGGCCAACCATTAACATTTGAAATTCCAACTCTCTTTTGAGTACAACATTCTACGTTTTAAGTGAAACAACATCGATTACCGTACTAACAACCTAGAGATTGCTTAAAGAAAATTCTTCATAAGGAGAAAAAAAAAAAAAAAAACGATTAGAGGTTGATGACCCAGATCTCATCGTCTTCGCTCAAGCATTTTTATAAATAGATAAATATAGCATTCAATCTTTTTCCATCCTGACGGAAGTTTACGATGGCAATTGGCTATGTTAGGAAAGGCTTACAGAAGCCAATAAGAGCTCTTTTTTGTTTTTGGTCATTTCATGAAGGGCTAAAATTGGGCAACTGCAATCTGTACATCATAGTTTACGTAGCATGCAAACAGTTGAGAGGCGAAGGCAAACCATAACTTAGAGCTCCAAATGTCACGTTATTGAGTGCAAACGTAATTGTCCGGTTGTGGCACAAGTTGTGAGAACTCATGCAAGGTCAGGTCCATCCCGCGGGAAGAATGGCCACAAATCATACTGCCAATACAAATCCCATTTTGTTCGTATAAAGAAATTTCAACCCCGCAAAGTGGTGCATCATAATCACTCCAATGTCCATAACAGTACTATCTAGACTGCTAATAGATAAGCTGAATTAAGGTGGTAGAGATCAGAACCATGATCAACAAAACTGAAACTTACGCATACTCTTAGATATTCGCTATCCACCAAACAAACAAACAAAAAAAAAGAAAACAAGAAAAAGGGAAAATCAATTAAGATGTATGGGATAACCGGAGAGAGAGAGAGAGAGAGAGAGAGAGATGGAGGAGCAGGGAAAGTTAATTTACCCACATCTGAAATAGCAATTTGACTCCAGGATGCTGCTGAGTTCTTTGCACAAATATAACATGCTTCTGGGAACATTCAAGGTCAGCCTTGTTTCTCCAAAGCAACCTGCGTGACAAGTCGATTGGCCTGCTAACCGTATAAATGACAGTTGAGTTCCATGAAGTATTGTAAATACACGTTACTATTAGAGAAAAAGTGAAGAAACTAAGTCTCAGGAAAAATTAATATGTCAAGCGAGAAACATGGGTTATTTATCTTGAGCAAATATGCCTAAAGACAGAGTATCTATGTACGGGGTAATAAAATTGCAGGATGGTGAACTAGTCTCACCAGATCACGAAAGATGGCAGTTGGATTTCCAGGCGAAGGAGGATTATTATCCAACAATGATACTTGAGGGCCTGCCTTAGCCCTTGCATCAGGGTCGGCGGCAGATAATATTTCCACCTCTTCAAGGCCAAGTTGCCGCTTAATCAGGTCAGTGTTTTCCTGCAGGACCTCAATTTCACTGAATGGTAGCCTCAGATTCAATGCTTGAATGCCAATTGCAATAGCCTCATCTTTCTTGAACCTCAAAAAAGGCATACAAAGCTTCTGAGTTTGTTTGAAGTTTGCAGCCTGACCAACAGAACTGTTCCGTAGTTCATCCATTATCTCCCCATCTGGTGAAAATTTCCCGGAGTTTCTGTCAAATTTGGTTTTAAGTATCCTCAAGCATTCAGCCTTCCACCCATCAAATTGCTCATTCACATATACCAAGGCTTTTTTCTTCTTTTCAATTTGCATCATCATTGTAGCACCCTTTTCAATCTCTGAAGCTCCCTTAGTATTGGGTTTCTTTGGCGTTGAGGTTTGTTTTTGCAGCAGCTTCCTCATTGTGACAATTGAATCTTGCAAGTACTTATTGGCAGCCTTGAGTGTTAGGTCAAGATCATCAGCTATTGGCCAGCCTGCATTCACAACAAACCCGTCCTTCTTCAAAAGCTCCCTCCAAACATATTCTGCATAGTGTGGGCATATTGGAGTCATAAGCCGGGTCTGCACATCCATAAAACGCCAAATCAAGTCACGATTCATGCCACCACTGCCACACGAGAATCTGTACTCATCCCTGGCAGCTTGGAGATCATAAAACCCACTCTTTAGAGCTTCCCTAAACATGTAGTTCCGATAATGCTGCTCAGTCATTCTAACAGCAATATTTATCTCATTGTCAAAAACCCGATCAGCATAAGTAGAGGGTGGCCCTGTTCTCAGAGATGATTCTGCAGCCAAAACCTCTTCCATCCATGAAATTTCTTTAGTGAGGCGAAGAATTGCAGCATTTGCAGTCTCAAACACAAAGTTTGCATCATCAACACCATCCCCAGCATCAGCCAAAGCGAACCGCGTTGCATCAGCAGAGAATTCCTCTATGGCCTGGCGAAGTGTCCTAAAGTTTCCAGTGCTCTTGGACATCTTCTCAGAGTTGAGCATGATGTGCCCATTACACCTAAAGCCACGAGGCCAATGGCACTTGGCCAGAATTGCTGCGTGGTTGTAGATGCAGAATGTCAAATGATTCTGTATGAGATCCTTCCCAGAGACTCGAAGATCAAATGGGTACCAGTATTCAAACTCCTGCTTCATTTTATCCAGCATTGATGATGGAATGTTGGATGACCTGGGGTATGGACCACTGCAGAAGACAAAATCCCATACCTCATCAGTCATCTGTTCAGGTTGAACAGGATGAGAGTTGTTTGAACCATAAATGTCTTCATTTTGCACCAGGTGGGCCACAGTGTAATAAGCCATGTAAATAGTGGAATCAGATAATGATTCAACAAGGAATTCTTCATCCCAGGGAATATGAGTCCCAAGCCCAAAAGATCGTGAACAAGCCCACTGATTCAACCAGCCCAATGTGTGGTCAAAGCCGTGACGCACCTCATCTGAGTAGAGATTCATACTAGATAAGCACTCTTCAGCCAATTTCTTCCACTCTTGCTCCCCATAAGTGATGTACCATTGGTCTGTTAGAGCCACAACACATTCATCGCCTGACCTTGATATGACCTGCTTCTCAGGCTCACTATACATAATTGCTTCGCCTGTCTCGATAAGCTTTGCCCTAATCAAAGGCTTTGCTTCCTGGACTTTCATCCCTTTATATCCATCAACAATCATCTTGCCCTCGGTAAATCCCCTCAAATAAGTCAGCCTCTTCGCTTCAGAAAGCCTCTCTTTCTCATTTTGGCTCTTAATTTTCAAATCCAAGCAAACTTTTTCAGCAGCCCTGTCTCCAAGTTCTGGAATCTCAATTATAGGTTCAATCTCAAAGGGCATTACCCATTCATCCTTCACACTGTACTTTGCCCTGAGTGCTGGCTTTGCTTTCAGATCATGCAATGCCATATAGTCATCAGGGGCATCACTAGGTACACTAGTCACAATCCCTGTACCTTTGTCTGTCAGAATCGTTAGCATGGGAAGAGCATATATGACTTTATTGCGTGCAAGAGGAGCCTTTAAAGGAAGGCCAATTAGGTCATAACCAGTCAGTTCAACCAAGCAGCTAGGTTTCTGAGGGATCTTTGAGAAGTTCTGATAGGAAAGGTTCAGGGCAGCTCTTTCTGTGAGAATGAATACATCACTTTCATTGATCTCAAAGGCTCCGTACTTTCCATCAGGTAGTACCCATGCATTTGTTTGCCCAAACATAGTTTCAGGTCTCAATGTAGCAGCCCCAAGGAACACCTTTTTCCCCTGTAGAGGTGCAAATTTAGAGGGGAATGGAGGAAGCACTTCCATCTTGATAATAGTATATTCTTGGGGCTGAACTCCTTCACCACTTGCCCTGTCATGATCTGCACATGGCTGACCGTCCAATGGGGAGTAGATGGTGTATCTGACATCTTTAACAATCTTACCCATCGATCTCAACTTCCTCATCTGCCAACGTACAAAGGAATCAAAATAAGGGTTCATATCTGTAGTCACAAAGGAGCGCCTCCAATCACAGCCCAAGCCAAAGGCCTTGAGATCCTCCATGGCCAATGGAGGAAAGAACTTCAACCATTCATAGGGATTCTGAAACTTTGAAATCTCGCTGTCGCTAAGCCCAAAACTCCGCATAATTTCCCACTGGAACATCTGTCCTCCAGATTTTGATGCAGCCTTCGACTTTTTTCCCTTGAACTTATCTGGTGGCATCGCAGATCCATTGCTGTCCTCAGCCTCTTGATGTGATTCCACTGGCTCCTCTGCCTCTTTAGTAAATACAGGAGGGTCACCAAATTGTTTGACCTCACGCCGAAGTTTATCAGCAGAGGCCTTTATGGGCATGCCAGTACAATGAAAAGCAAACGGCAGAAGCACATTGGCGCCTCTTAATCTATGATAGGCAGCAGCAAATTCAAGCTTGGAAAGCGAAAACGCGTGCCCCAGATGCAAAAAACCGTTCATATACGGAAACGGAAAGGTGCCAAAGAACTTCTCGCCAGGTTCCGGAGCTCTATCGAGAGCCTCCGCCCTAAAAGCATCCTTCTCGTCCCACCACCTTCGGACCTGCGTCTCGATATCCAACAGACGGTCCCTCCTCGCAAAGCTTTTTCCAGAATTCGTTGCCATTGCACAAAACGGATGCCTACTGCTGCAAAACGACCAAAAAAAACAAAAAGAAATAAAGACACAATACACAATACTAAGCAAAGTTCCTCAATCCTCCTACTAGACCCAGAAACGAACAACAATAATTAACAGAAAATTTAAAAAAATTTCAGCCCAAATAAAACGCATTAAATGGAAGAAAAGATGTGCTCAAAATAGAAAAGTACCTCAGATTCAGTGGTGACCAGTGTGGGGGAAAGAGGTGGAAGCCTGCTCTCGGGAGACGAAGAGCCAGCGAACGAGAAAGATATACGCACAGAGAGAGAGAGAGAGAGAGAGAGAGTTCGCCGGGGGGAGGGGGACGTTAGGGTTTTAGAACTTGGCGGCCACAAAACGCGTCTAAGGGACTGTAGGATCTCTTCATTAAAAAATTATTATTATTTTTATTATATAAATTTAAAGTTATCGCTGAATTTTATTATTATAATTATAAAATTTATTATTAATAAATATAATTAATTATTTGATAATTATTTATAATATTTTAAAAATAAAAATTTAATACAATATTAAATAATTAATTTTTTATAAAAATAAATTATAATTATTATATATAATAATAAAAATTTTAATATAAATAATATGTTTATATTATTTAGGAGTAATATATAGATACTGTATAAAACTAAATTTTACTTAATTATTAGTTTAAATTCATAAAACTATAAATATGTATGTTTGTATAATTTTTAATTTAAATAACTAAATATAATTTAAAATTATTTGACTTGTTGGAACTTGATTAGGCCGATTACCATAAAAAGGTAGATTTTTTTTTAATGATTTTCAATTATCTTATTTTAACTCTTGGGTATATATTTTTTGATATTAGATTACCATATCTCTATTATCATTACTAAATCAAAAAAAATTGAAAAAAAAAAATCCACTACATCATGACTTTACAAAATTCATAAAAATTTTTTAAAATTACATTATCTTGTGTTAAAAAATTTGTATTTCTTTTTAAAAAATCTTTATAGAGATTTGAGTATATTATTTTTGCCTACTATTACTAGTCAAGAGACAATAAATTTGCTAGTAAATTAAAGAAAGTGAAACTTGCAAGTAAGTAATTAAAAGCAAAATTGACAAATGATAATGATGTCATCAATTCATATGATAAAATTATGAAAAGAAAAAATTCCAATGAGCTTATTATACTTTTGGTTAAATATTTTAATCCATAAATTATGAATGTTGATGGATCACTCAAATAATAGTCGATCACTGTATTGGTTAAACTAGACAACACTAATAATTTTATTGACAATGAGGTTGTTTAATAACTTACTTTTAAGAAAGATGTGATAAGTTTTATTTAAGAATCACAAATGATAACACTATCATATGTTAGGATAAATATGGAAGGACACAACTCTTATTGCAAACTTAATCTCTTTATGTGAATTCTTTTTATGACTTGTTGATTGAAAGATATTTTTATGTAATCTTTCAAAGAAAATATGTAGTATTAAAGTTAATATAGTCATCGATTATCATATGGAAAAAGTTAATTCCTTCACAAAGATCATTGGAGGTCATTCCATTTAAGAGATTAATATTTTTCTTTTTTGTAATTTTTTTTTATTTTTAATCTTTAGGTTCTCTTCATAGTCCAAGGAAAAAGAAAAAGTAGTAACTCACTGTAGCAAATAAAGCTAAGATACCATCACTAGGATTTTTGAAACTTTTTTATTGGATTGGTCCATATCTAGTTTTTATAGACTAATTTATTAAGTTTTAAGAATTATTATTCTTATTTTTCAAGGGAAATTATTTTATTTTTTAATGTAATTTTAAAGTTATACTAAGTTTATATTAATGTGTTATGTAGATTTTAAATATCTAATAAAAATATTAAAATAACAAAATTTGAGTTAAATTTTTAATAATAATCAATTACGCTACTTTATTTTTAATTAAAATTAAAAAAACTAATTAAGTAAAATTAAAATTAATTTCATTATTGATAATAATTAATACCTAATTAATTTAAAAGTTTTTAAATTTAAACTTGTGTTGGGGAGATTAAATCAAATTAAACTTGAGTAATTGACTAAAAGGTAAAATAAATTAACTAAAAGGCAAAATAAATTTTATTGTTGTATGTTAATTATAATTAAATTTATAATCAAAATTTTAATCAACAATATTATTATAATTAACTATAAGTAATAATCTTAAAGAAAATTGCTTAAATAAAAAAATCAATACCTCAAATTGAATAATTTAGTTGAGAGAAAACAAAGGAATAATGATGTTAGCTAAGTATACTTGATTTTATAATGTAAAAAAGAGACTAAATATACATTGAAATTTTAATTTTATTAAAATACTAATAAATACATCAACTAATTATTAAATTAATATCGAATACTACAAACTATAGAAAACTACTAAGAAAATCTTAAAATTAAGCAAATACTGCTACATAAATGTTTTTTTGCTTAAAGAATTGCTTTGAATCAATAATTCCATTAATGAATTTTGGAGGTGAAAATTCTATATTTAAAAGGTTTTAAAAGCTAAATGTCTCTTTTTTCAGTTTTAATTGTAAAATCATTTTTGAAAACATTAAATTTTGAAATTTTGTAAATTTAATTTCTTTGGACTTTTAGAAATAGCATCAACAAGGAAATATTCTTATGATAGTATTAAAAGGATATTTATCATATAATCCTACTTACATGACAAATATATTTTGAAATTATATATATATATAACTATTACTCAATTTATTCCATAATTCCTTAAGTAAGTTCATTATTTGCTTAATAATTGTTTGATTACTTAAAAATGGGTTAATAGCTAAAACAATCATTCAAATAGAGTCAATTTCATTATAAATAGTTTATAAATGAGTCATTAATTTTCATACTATTAGAATGAACATTAAGTGATAAAGTAGCAGCAATATAGATATTAATATGGTCAAACTAATTTACCCAATCAATTATCAATGTTAATGTGACAAAAGGATGATCGTATGACATTCATAAGTGGGACATTAACTTTTAACTCTTACTCATAATATTCCCTCTCCTATTTGAACTTTCTAGGATATAATTTAGTGATAAAAAACACTTAAATTTAATCCATTTTACCCTTAAATACCTAAGAAAAGGAAATTTTAAAAGAGGAAAATTAGTTCTTTTCTCTCATAAACCAATCAAATGTAGAATGATGGGTTCTTTCTTTCCATTATTGTTTGATCAAACTATCATTTGCATTATTGCCACATTATCATAAAAGATTTGTGTCATTTTCGTCACCATTATAAACCTTAAGGTGAATTCTCTATAACATTTTTTTGATGTAATTTTCACTCTAAGAAAGTGTAAATGACCTATTTTTGTTGTGGCCATTTGATTACACCTATGAAGCACTGACATAGATATAGTATAAGATAAACACCATGACATGTTAACCTTAAAAAGATTAGGACATAGATATGAATTTATAAATTCTAGCAAGACCTTTCATATTTTGGTAACAAGAACAAATCAATAAACTACCTTAAAGCATATATATCAACCTAGGATAAAAGGCATAAGGTGTATAGGCAAGTAGAACCTATAATGCTTACGAAAAACCATATTAACACTTATCCAAATAGTCTCCAACATCAAGTAACTTCACCAAAAGTAATAAAACACACAACATAAAATGCCTTTTAATAGTAGGAAACCATTGAATAACTTCTTCCTTAATTCCTTCCAAACTTGAAAGTGGGAAAAAAATTAAATTAACAATAAAACTAACAAACCTAATTGTTTAGATTGTTAATTTTTTTTAGTTTATTGAATCATATGTTATATATTATTCCTTTATGTTTTGATCCCTATGATTGATTGATGTTAATTTATTTGAATTATATCTTTGTTATCTTAATTGAAAAGCATGTGAGTTTTAATTGTAAAAATATTATTTGATTCATACTTTTATAATAAGATCTTTGAATTTGAATGTTGAATTAAGTTAACAATTGTGCAAAGATATTGTCTTTTGTCAATTCTTTATTTTAGAAAGATATTGAATAAATCTCAAGTGATCTTGAAGAAAGATAAAAAAAGTCGTAAAAATTTAAAATTAGTATAAAGTTTAAATCAGTCAATCTATACCATCAACCAAATAGATTAATGAAAAGAGAAGAAAAGTAAAAAAGAAATAGAAATTTTAAATTAGTTGACTGGACACCAAATAATGTTTTAAGCTGTAAAGAGAAAAAGGTACAAAAATTTTAAGTCAATTGATTTGAGGATAATTATGATTGATTGGAGCTAGTTAAAGAGTTGAAAATTTCAAAGTTGCAAAAGTTATAAAAAATTCAAGTTGATCAACCAAATTGTTCCTTTAGTTGACTAGTAAGACTGAAGACTTATAAGTGCAAAAGTTCTAAAAGTTGCAAAGATTTTGGGCTAGTTAATCAATTTAAATGCTATAATTGACCAATACCTTAA
Source organism: Bruguiera gymnorhiza (assembly GCA_020883675.1). Lineage (NCBI taxonomy): Eukaryota > Viridiplantae > Streptophyta > Magnoliopsida > Malpighiales > Rhizophoraceae > Bruguiera > Bruguiera gymnorhiza. Next base: position 3,767,770 of record JAIRCJ010001048.1, read on the forward strand.
AATTAATGTTTTTTATTTTGGAAATTGATTCTCTTTATAAAGATTAATGTCTAATGATTATTTTTTTTCCTTTGGTCTATAAGAGAGTTTAAGAAACTCTTTTATAGATGGTCTTATGCCATTATATTATTCTTGGTGTGAAAAATCAAATAAAAGCAAAAAGAAAGAAAGATCAAGAGCAAGAGCTTTAAGTGAAAAGTTGAAATTGAGAAAAGAGTAAGAGTGCTATATAAATAAGTCTCTAAGTATTGAAGAATTGTTGGTTTTTTTTGTGAAAGCTTCACACAAGCTTTATTGCAGTTAAGATTAAGATGACCAAGTGTAAAGTGTTGTTTTTACCTTACAAAAGCAAAAAGTAATAGTAAAGTTGAACTTTTAAGGGAAAAACCATAAGATGTGGATGTGACTTCTAGTTTGAGTTGAATCATTATAAATCACTACATGCACACTCTATCTTCCATTATCTCTCTTTATTTTCAGTTGTTTGTTTGCTTGCTTTATCATTTATTATTGATTATCTCATTATCTTTATTTGAAGTTTGGATTGAGTGTCAGTTAAGCAACCGAGTTGATTAAATCCAATTCACTCTTCCTATTGGATTGCTTTAGGGAATAACATTAATGTGAACTTATTTATTACAATGTAACAAATAAAATTAAAATCAGTTAAGATAAGGAGGGTCTTGCCTACTCATTAATAGGAATTGTATGATCACTTGGTTGAATATCTTTTTTTTCTTTTTCTTTATCACCATAATCATTAATAAATAAAACAACTTCAAATTTTGGTTTATCTTATGTTATTAAACCTAGCATAACACAATGACTCAAATTGATGGCCTAATGAATTGAGTAGTAAACTGAATTAAGTTAGCAAAAAACTAACAAGCACTTTGAACCAGAACAAGTTTGTTAATCCAAATGATTTTTTGAGATTTGGATGACTATAAAACTTAAATGAACCTCATCAAGTGTTTTTTTTTTTGGCTTTAAACAACACATTTAATTGGGTTTTAAGTTAAAACTTTTTAATTTTTCCTTTGTTTTCTCTCTCATAAATGATCAAAACAAATCTATTCAAGGATTAAAGTGTTTACAATTTGTACTAGCCTTAATCTTGTTTGGGATTTGATCCTCCTTTTACCCCACACCAAGTTACTTATGATTTCCTGGGCCTTAGTCTTTTAGGTATAGATCTTTCTCTTCTTCTTCTTCTTCTTCATCCATTATTATTTATAGATAATAAGAGGGAAAAACATGTATTTCAATAAAATCTTTCAATCAATGTTGTTTGATCATTTAAAATTAGTAATTTAAGTTCAAACATTGTTGAACTAGGTTTTATGCTAGATTTTAGAGTGTTTGAATTTTGTTTTCACCTATAAGATCTTTATTGTGTTGTTTAAAAACTCAAATCAATTATTAAATTACTATGGCTTAATGATTTTATCTCATTCTTCTTGTTTTTTTTTATTTATAAATGACTATAAAAAATTAATGAGAAACAACTTTAACATAGGATATAAAGCATTAACAAAAATATGGCTTTAAAAATAATACCATACTATATGGGTCTTTTATTCAATGTAATTGTAACATATATCTTCCTAAAGAAGTGTATTATGTGTAAGAGAAGTTTTTCTTAAATGATACTTTGATTAAAGAAAAATAAGATGAAAGCCATGTTAAGAGACAAGATTAAATATCCTCCAATATCAATAAACATAGAATAAAAACATTGACATAAGTGTGTTAAGTTTTATTTTGCTTTCTATCCTAAGTATTAAGAATACAAAGAAGAGTGTTAAGAAATTGAAACTTAAAAGCAAAACTTATATCCCTATGCTATTTATACCTATCCTTACATGAAAAAAAGATTGGAACCATCATAATCACGCCATAATTTTGTGTATGTGTCCTTGATAAGGGAATATAGGTTAATGTTAGTATGGATAAGTAGTTAAGAGTTTTAATGTGTCTCTTTTCCTGGACTTTAAAGATTTTCAAATACATGAATGTTTATTTTATGTAAAAAACTAATTATCTCATTCTCTTTGTCCTTTTATAAATGACCATGCAAAATTAATGAGCTTTATCATTGTTAGATTGAAAATAATGTATATGGGACACTATTGTGTATCTACCTCTTTTCTATTACCATAATATAAAAGAAAAGAAGAAAATTGTAATTTTTAGTTGTGCTGTAAAAGGGTAGTACCAAGATTTTTTCACTCTAGTTAGTAGTGTTAATAGATTTCATGTTAAATAATGTTAAATATTAATTGCTTTATCTCATTACCATCCTTGCATTACAAGTATTGCTTATGCAAAATTTTAGTTTTTCACATTGTTTTTTTTTTTAAAATCCATTTTATGTTTAGTTTGCACTAAACCCTTTTTAGAAGCATAAATTTTTTAATCATATTCATTGCTAACATTATTATGGTAGAATGTCTTTAACGGTGGATAATAGCACTTTAACTACTACTAAAACCATAACTACACTAACTATCAATTCTTTTAGAGGCTTTAGGGTAATTGACAAGAATGAATGAGGAAGTAAATCCTTGTCAAAAGGTGTCACTTAATGTTTGACATCAAATGAAGCAAAATGTTGATGATTATTCTTTAAAGAAAAGGAAAGTACAAGAAATATTGGATGAGTTGAATTGTTTTAGCCAAGATATAGGGCATATGAAGAGCAATAATATCATGATCTTAATGTTGATATTTAAAAAGTTACACCATCTTTAATTCCACCTTCTCATTCTAGTTCTAAACAAAAGGGTAAGGCTATCTCAAAGTAAAGAAAAAAAGAGCTAAAAAGGTAAGAGGAATTATGACTTTTTTTTTTTTATGCTGAGGACAAACATTTATGCTTTATAACTTTAAGAGGAATGTTGCAAAGCAAAGATGATTCAGAAAGTTTGATCTTGTTGTATCTAAATGGATGATTAATGCTTTTATACCTTTTAATGTTTCAAATTCAATTTTGTTATCAAGTAGCCTTAAATGTCATAGTTAGTATGGGACCTTGTTATAAGCCACCATCCTTTCATGATTTTCTTGGTCATTTATTGACCAAGAATGCTAAAAAGATAAAAAATTTTATGGAAATCTATCATACCACACAAAGTAGGATTGATAGTCTAATTATTATAGATAAGTAGATAGATTAATTTTGAAGAACTTTGATACTTTTTTTTGTTTATTATAAAAAAAAAACTACTTTTTTAAAGTCAGTTGATAATTTAGAATCAATAAAAAAGTTGTTTAGCGAAATTGTGTTATTTATTGGTGCTACAAATATGGTTTATATGATGATTAACAATGCTTCTAATTATAAAGATTTTGGTAGATTATTAAAGAGAGAGTTCAAGAAATTGTTTTGGTTTCTTTATTTAGCTTATTATATTAATTTGATTCCTTATGATATAGGCAACATGAATAATATTAATAACATTATTTATCATTATTATTTCCAATGAGAAAGTGCATTTAATGGAAAACAAATATTATAATTGGAAGATAAATACCAAAATTACAAAGTACACTTATAATTATTGTTATTTTTTGCACTTAATGAGAAAGTTTACTAATGGAAGAGAAATGCTTTGTCTTACTCTAACTTGGTTACTATTAATTTTATTTCCTTATAAAGTATCTTATTTCAAAAGATGCACTATAAACTACAGTGAAATCTTAAGATTAGATCACGTGCGTATATACTAGAAAAGTCGAAGGAAAGAGATTTGTTAATGATGTGTTAGATTATGGATTTTGGAGCCATTATGAATTCATTATGCACAACACTAAGCTTTTAATTTGCGTTTTATGAGTAGTTAATAATGATGAAAGACTTACGATGAGATACTTATAAGAGGTTATTCATGTAGTTAGAATAAAAATTATAAGGAGATTTTAAAAGAAGAAGACAAGAGTTGAAATTTTTTTGAAAATAATTGATACTTTGTGGGACCTCCAACCATATAAGAATCTTTATACTTTTAGATTTTGGTTGAATTTAAGTGTCAATATAATATTGCATTAATTAAAAGATAGAATCTAGTTGTTTCTTCATTTTTAAATGTTTTAGACAGGTGTTTTTATGAAAATGAGCCTTTAATACATAAGCTAACATGTGTAATGAAAATTATTATAAATACAAAAGGAGACTTGTGGTCCTAATTCTATTAAAATTGATCGCAAAATCATACCTCCTAATAATTGTATTAATTTGTTACCTTATTTTGCATTTTTCATATTAAACAAGTTATTTATATTAATAAATGTTAATACAAATGAATGATGGTCCACAAATGGAAATAATGTACCTAATTTGAAAACATTAGTCATTCAAATTCTAAGTTAAACTTATAGTGCTTTAGGTTGTGAGCATAACTGAATTGACATTCATTATAATTTAAGGTTGCAACAAAAGTAATGGTTTTAAAGCTTTAGAAGATTAATATTTTGGATCTTTTGACATTTGTTTAGTTTAATGTGGACTAAGATTGAAACTTAATTTCATTTTCTCGATGAAAGGCAAATACTTTGTTTATTTTATTTATTATACATGATTATTATTAGATTTTTTAATAACTTTTATTGACACATTGATTAATTATTATGTAAGAATCTTTTTAAGGGTTAAAATTATAATATTATTGACTTTGAAGAATTTGAAGCAAATAAAAACTAGTTATTAAAAGTGAAACCACTGACTTTGAGTAAAGAAGAGCTAGAGACTAATCATTAAGAGATGGGATTATGCAATGTCTAAAATAATTCTAACAATAGTATTAACTAAATTTTTATTTATTTTTTGCTTATTTGGTATTATAACTTTATTTGTAATTACTTACATTACTATTAATATTTATTTTCTCTTGATCTATAACTGAGTTAAACTTACATAATACATATGTTGAGATTAATAATATGGAAGATGATAGCAATGATAGTAAATTTGTAATTGCTAATCAAATAATAAGAAATGAACTTAGAAGTAGTAGTGCCAATGCTTTCAATCAAGCTAGTGAACCACAAGAACCTCTTCCATAGGTTTAAAATTTGAATTTTATGATATGAGATCATTTGGTTTCTTATATTGTAGTAGACTATTTGCAAATTTCAGGACAATTTAATTCTTTGGCTCTATTAAACTATTTCTAATCTAAGTTTGAAATTCTAGGAAGCTTACTTTTTGATTCATTTTTATTTATAATTGAAATAGTATGATTATAATGAAATGCTTATGTGAATGAATATAAAAGCTAGCTTAACTTGCTTTTTCATTAATTATTTTTTTTCTTTTTGAACAAGGTAAATCAATTTTATTAGAAAACCATAGCTTTTACATTGATATTCAAATAATTACAAAGCTAACTAGGAAGAAAAGACATTTAGTAATTTGGGCACACTTAGAGTTTAATAGCTTTAACAATCCAATCTGCCATTTGATTAGCTTGGCAATGAAAATGCCTTACTTGATAGTCTTAACAATAGAGCAAAATTTACTTACATTCCTCTATGATTATAGTAATCTCTCAATAAGGCATTTCTTAGTTTGATTTAATGATGTTTGTAATTAAAAGTGAATTTGTTTCAATTTTAAAGATAAGTCCAATAAAAGAGTTTACCATTCTTACTATGTCTTTTAATATAAAAGCCTTTATCACTAGCATTAAAGACCACTTTTAGAGTAAGATGTAGCCCTAAACCATCTTGGCTTCGTCATTTCTACAAACCACTCTTATATTGGCTTCATTTTTGGCTTGATTAAAAATTTCATCACAATTAATCTTTAATCTTCTTATGGGGGGTCTTTCCCAAGTTAGTGTTATTGTAGTCACAATGGTAGAGGGATTGTTAATACTCATAAATGGTAAAGATATATGAGCCCTCATTTCTTAGCTACTTTTTGCATTGTTATTCTTAGGTCAATTATCTCATATTTAAAATAAAAATTATTTCTTCTTATTTATATAAGACCAATTATCTACAAAATTTATTTATCCTCCTTGGTAATGTGTTAATTGAAGATATTACTCTATTATTGATGTGCTAAACTTAACTTTTCCTTATCAACTTTGTAGTCTAATCTACAAGCAAACAAGGCTCTCTTTGAATGATTGCACAAAAATAGTAGGTGTTTTATAAATTTTATACTCTTACTACAAATGTTGAATAAAGGAGATTGAAGATTCTCTATAGTTTCTAATGAGATTTTGATGAGTTTCTAAATAAACACCTTTTCTTTTAGTGGTACACATAGTTTCCACAAGTTTTCCTAGCAAGCTAGAGAGAAAGGCTCATTAAAATTGGATGCCTTTTTTAGTTTTGGTGGTATTTTTTAATTACTCAATAACAAATAGCCTATTTTAGTAGTGTATTCTTTGTTTTTATCAAAATGTCAAACCAAATTGTCTCTTTAAGCTAAGCCTCTTACTACAATTTGTTTAATCATCATAACTTCTTTTAAGGAAAAGAATTAATGTAAGAGTTAAAGGTTTCATGTTATATCATTATGATTTATGAGATCAGTTATTAACATAACTTAGCTATTTGTGGGCCGTATGGATATGACACAAAAGCTAGGCAATGACGAAACCATGAATCATTGTATAATTGTATATCCTTACCCCCATGTACTTTATATCTTAAACACACCACAAAAGATTTCTAGCCTCTAGTAAATTGATTCATAGTTAAGAAGCATTTCTCCCCTTTTTTACCCATAAACAAATCTATATTTGAGTCTCTCATGAAGCACCCAAGTAGTTTTAGACTTCTATCTAAAGGTCCTTGGTTCTAATTTTGGATAAAAAAGGTGTAAGATTTGTTAAAATTGAGAGAGCTACTTCCAGTATATACCTTATGACCTAATTAACCTCCTAATAGGCCAAAAAAAATATGTATTAGGAAAGTAATTAATTTTTAAGAATCTAACCTAAAAGGAATTTGGATCAATAATCAATCTTTAGGTTTGTTTCACTAATGTAACTATATTAAAGTCTTCTAATTTCTTGAAGCTCAATCCTTTTTGTGCTTTTAATCTTGTTAGTTTCTTCCATCTCACTTAATGCACTCCACTTCTATCTCTTTTGTTGCACCACCAAAAATCTCTAATGACCTTTTACACTTATTAACAAAAGGTTTGGGAAGTTTAAAGTAAGCCACGACATGAGTAAGGATGGCCTGAATGATTGCTTTAATCAACACATCCTTTCTTACTTACGACAATAACTTTGTTTTCTAAGCTTGTAGTTTGTCCATAATTTTTTCCTTTAAATAACTTAAAGCATATACCTTTAATTTGCCTTATATTACAAGTAATCTTAAATAAGCTTCACTATTTTATGCTTTTGGCATTTATAGCTCTACTAAAACTATATCTCTTTTTAGGTGTGATTTGGCTAAAAAGGATGTTAGACTTCCCATGGTTAATATTTTCTTACACTTTATTATGCTTCTCATTTCAATAACCCTAACAAGTAATCTAGAAATCACATCTGAAACCAAAATAAAGCGATAGGTTAATAGAGGGTTCCCTTATCACAAATCCTAATAGGTTTAAAAGGTTCTAAATTCATACCATTCAAAACTGATGAATATGAAATTATGGTGACCCATTACATAATAAGATTGATCCATTGATGATAAAAACTCAACTTTATGAGCTCTATCTTTAAAAAATCCAATTCCACTCAATTATAAGCCTTATTCATTTTAAATAGTCATACTATAAGAGTTACCTATGCTCTTAATCCTCAAACCATGAAAAGCTTTATGAGCAATGATAATGTTGTCATGAAAAGTAGTTTGATTTTGCGTCCAAAAACAATCAAGGAAAAGTTTTCATCTTATTCACCATGATTTTGCTACGACCTTGTATGTGAAATTATATAACTAATTGGTTTGTATTGAGAAGGGTATTTTAGGCCATTTGTCTTTTGTATCAATACTATATCGGTGTAATTTAGCTTTTTAAATATAAAACCATGAAAGAAGAAACTCTTTATGGCTATAATAAAATTGTTTCCCACCAAGGACCATTATTGTTGATAAAATAACCTAGGAAAACTATTTAGACCTAGAGCTTTGAGCACTCCCAAACTAAACACTACTATTGTGACTTTCTTAAGAGTAAAAGGCATGCATAAACCTCTATTCACCTCCTTTGACACTAATGGTGGTACACATTTAAGTATATTATCCACTTGCCCCTGTCTTTTGCTTATAAACAACTTTTGAAAATGGTTTTGCACTAAGGATGCAATTTGTAGTTTATGTTCCACTTAAATACTTTATTCTTTCTTAATTTTGACTAGTTAAATTCTCACTTTTTCATTAACTTTTTAATGTGATCTATAAATGGAATAAATAGTGACTTTAGTTAAAGAAGAAAAAGCTTATTGTCATGTACAAAAGGAAAAAATTTGCTCTAGATATTAACCCAATCAAGTTAATTATTGACCATTAGTTAAATTAATGACTTAGTTTTTTGTCGAATTAATGTTCAAACCAAATTTGATAACTATGGTTCAAATTTAAACAGTTTCAATCTTAGTTTATATTTAGAAAAATTGTATTCTAATATTATCTTATATTTTAATTATTTAAGTGTGAGTTAATGGTCATTAATCTCTTTCTCTTTTAAAAAAATTATGGTTAAGTAAAAATATAAAATGGTCAAATTTTAGTTAATTACTAATAAATAGATATATCATGTTGCTTGATATTTATCTAAAATATCAATATAATGACTGAGCATCAATTTGACACCAATAATAGAATGATTGAAGGATGATATCACACTTAGCCTATGCATCAAATTATCAAAAATAAAAGAAAGAAAAAAACAATGAAGGAATTATATGTGTGTGCGTCTAGTTGGAAGCTTCCTTTATGTCTTTGGCAAGACATTTGTCTACAGTACAATTAAGAACTAGAATTGAAATATTAAAAAAATTGGGTCAAAGTCGAATCTAAACAATTTTATAATTTTAAATCAGATTGAAATATGTGAGAGTGTCAAACCGATCAAAATACTCCATTTCAAGGATTGAAATTGACATTTTAGAAATAGAGAAATTTTTAAGTTTTTAATTTCATATTTTTGAGAATTTACAGATTTTTTAAAATATATTTTTTTTAAAAAAATCTTTAGTTAATAGTCCCTGATAACAAATTGATGGCCCTGACCTAGATTTGGACCCTTTTTTTTTTTTTAACTCTGCATATCTATTTGGATGATTTTATAATTAGTGATATAAATTTAAATAATTTAAAAGTTATTGATTTAAAATTAAATTTAATTCCAAATATGAGTTGGTTAAAGATAATTTTTTCAGCAATTCAAAACATAATTATCTATATAATTATTTTTCTTTAATTTGTATATGAAATTATTCTATAAACTCTTTGTAAACATTTATTAAATTATTTTGAAAAGGGAGTCGGGCTATTTCAAATCGAAAACAGAAATGGGAACGAACCAAATTGATTAGGTTTTCTACAATGTCGAACAGTGAGACCATTACACTGTGGTCTCCTTTCAAATTTTTGTTAAAGACAAAAAAAAAAAAAAGAAAGAAAGAAGAAATAATAATATATAATTGTTCAGTTATATTCATTTAATTAATTAATTAATTAATTTTTAAGCATATAATATGGAATTAATTTTAATTCATTTTGAGCAAGACTCTTTGGGCTCAAGCTGTCACGCACGGCAACTTTGACTTACTTTTTCTGTATTTCATGTGGCTGTGGGGAGAAAAGAAAAGAAAAGAAAAGAAAAGAAAATTGCTATTATGATTGGTTTCCAGTTCGACCCATAACCTACGCGCGGACGGCCCTCCACTCCGAGACTGAATCATGAGCAACGAATAGTAAATTGCATCCTGCATTTCATTTCACGGCCAAACCCCCTCTTTTATCTTCTTCTTCTTTTTGTTTTTATTGTATCAACGTTTAACTTTTATGGATTTTTCCTCTTTTTTTAATTTTTTTTAATTTGTCGTCTTCTTTTTGAAATAAAATTGTGTTTATAGTGATTATCTGTTCAAGCTCTTGCTCATCGGAGACTCTTCCGTTGGGAAATCGTGCCTACTCCTCAGATTTGCTGTGAGTTCACTTCACTTCTCTCTCTCTCTCTCTCTCTCTCTCTTTTAACCTTTTTTTTATTTTTTATTTTTTGTGGGTATCGGTGAATGCTTCCCAGTTATTTTGTACATTTAATGCAGATAATGTAGTATTGTAGAGTTGATTATAAGCTGGTAATCAATTATAGGAAGATTTGGTTTGTAAGTCTATGTGGGGTTCTTGGTGAGTGAGCTCTGTGAATCTATTTTCTGTTTCGCAATTTCTCAGGATGATTCTTATGTGGACAGCTATATCAGTACCATTGGCGTCGATTTTGTGAGTCTCTCTCTCTCTCTATCTGGCTGGGTGGGGGGGGAGGGTGGGTGGGTGCCCGTGTTTCTGTGCTTTGAAGGACTGAAATTGTGGGTCTTTCTGCAGAAAATAAGAACTGTGGAGCTTGATGACAAGACAATTAAGTTGCAGATCGTGAGTATATAATTGCTTTATCTTGACATATGGATATTTAATGGGTCTGTTCTATTCTAGTTTGGAAATGTGGTAAGGTGCTTGGTAGGGCATGAATTGTTTGTTTGCCTGTCTGAGAATGTGCTGCTGCTGCATCCTTTAATTATTAGAGCTGAAATATGTATGAACTGGGATATATACATAAATTGGTTGGGTTTGGGGTGTGTTTTAATGGATGGAAACTGTTTGTTGTTAATGCCACAATGTGCATAAAATATCAATGGTTTTAATCCTATTGCTTATATTGACTATTATGATACCATTCGGCAATTATCATGGTTAAGCTCCTTTTTGAGGACAACTGTTACAGACTTTGGCAGTTCTCAATTCTTTTTCTTCTTTTTTTTGTTTGATAAATTTGTTGCATGGAGCAAAATTTGACAGTTCAATCAATTCGTATTGTTTGCCTTGAGTGCAGCCACTTTCCATTACCTGGTTCGGCAGCTTCAATGTTGGTATGAGTGGGCAAATTTAGCTGTTAGAGAGTTGAATCTACTTTTCAGTTTTTGTATGGATAATGAAAGATCAAATACAGCAGCAGGAATTTTTGCAAGTGTGCTTGCTTTGCTGTATTAATAGGTCGTATGTGTTGGGATCCTCTAAGTTCTGGTTTGAATTTTCAAATTTTCATGTCCCTGGTTTCCATCTTTTGTAGCTGGCATAAAATAATTAAGTTCCATTGCCCTTTCTTTCATGGAAAATTCATTAGCTACCATGGCACATGCCACAATGTGAGAATACCATCTTTTTGTTTAGTATATATCTCTGTCCTCAAAAATCTGTTTTCCTGGAGGTGGGGAAAATGAGAAACTCAGTTTGAAAGAAACTCATTTTTCTTTGATACAGTGTTTTCATATCTTCATGATATTGATATTTATGATTGATAGCAAAGTTACATGTGTAGGCTTTTTCCTTTCTAAACTTTCCATTCCATTACAGTGGGTTACAGACATTGCATTTCTGTTTTGTCCCAGTGATTGACATTTGACTGCCTTTTCTCTATATAGTGGGATACTGCTGGACAGGAGCGTTTCCGGACTATAACAAGTAGTTATTACCGAGGAGCACATGGAATAATAGTAAGAATTTAAGTCCTTTTTTTGTTTTTTCTTTGGGAGAGGGGGGATTACAAGGTCGGCCGAAAGGCCAGGAAAGGATAACAGCATCACTAGGACTCAAACACGGAACCAAAAGGTTCCAACCAAGGTGTCCTAACCAGTAAGTACTTAAGTCGTTTATTTTTACTGTTGGAAATTTCTGTATTAAGGGAGATCTTTTGGCCCATGAGCATGTTATCATAGTGGCAGGAGTGTGAGAGGTTTTGCAGACCAGGTGCATGAGCAGTTCTTCATTCATGGACTCTGCAAATGCTTATCAAACAGAGCCACTTTTCTCCAATTTTCTCTTCTAAAAAGATGCTTATTGTCAATTCATGAGCCTATCAATTTAAAACTTGTTTCCTTCTGGAATACTGTCCCACTATTTTCTCAATCATTGTTGTTTAAAATTACTGTACTTCTGTATTGTATTTTGGGAAAATTCATTCAGATAATTGTTAACACTTCTGACTCATATCAAATATTTCTCATTTATGATGAATTGACTCAAGTGATATGGTCATAATTCTTATTGCTCATGCTTGCAATGCAATTATGGCACGCTATTTTTCCTAGCATTTCATAGGTGTTAATGTTTTCTTTTATGAGATCCAGTTTTCACCCACCTAAACCTTTTAACAGATTCCTGAGTCAAACTTTTGTTTAAGGGAGACTGTTGGCTATAAAATTCTAAAAACTGCATGTGCTACTACGATTGATGTTCGGACACTTCCATACATTATTCTCTTATGCAAAGCAATTTAAAACAGCTGGTAATTTGCAATGTGTATGGGTATTGTAACAGGTAGTCTATGATGTAACTGAGATGGAGAGCTTCAACAATGTCAAGCAGTGGTTGAATGAGATTGATAGATATGCAAATGATAGTGTCTGCAAGCTTTTAGTTGGAAACAAATGTGATCTAGTTGAGAACAAGGTTGTGGATACGCAAACAGCAAAGGTATATATGTTACCCTTAGTCTCTTCATTTGCATAATACTTTCTTTTCTGATGAGTTACTTCTGGGAACACTTGACCATAATGAAGCTGGGAACCTTCCAGCTAGTCCAATAAATTTATTCACCAAATTATTAGCCTGTTTAGTGTTAATCATGGTTGCTTGTTCAGTTGCTCTTTGTATTTAATAATTTCTCTTTCAGCCTCTTATCTGTCTTTGCAACTGGCATGTCACACTATTTACAGTGAGGGAAATGTCTTAGCATGCAAAATTTGAAACAGGTATAGATTCTTGAAACACATTAACTAAAGGACAAGAAATCTTGCCAAGAAGGAGGTGTTTTGAGGGTATAACCACATAAACAAGGTTTGGCATGTGTGTGCTATGTGCATGTGTTTCTAATCCTTGGAGGAGAAGGACTCCATGGATGTATTTGAATGAAGTAGTGGCAGACCAAAGTGCAATCTCAGTAACAAATGCCATATTAAGATGAAACATCAATAAGGGCATGTCTGAATGGTTTTGTTTTCTAATTAATTTATGCTGTCTGTTTTAATCTATGCTGATTTTGCTTTCTGGTACCCAATGAACCACAGGCCTTTGCCGATGAACTTGGCATCCCTTTCCTAGAAACAAGTGCTAAAGATTCAATAAATGTGGAGCAAGCTTTCTTGACAATGGCTGGTGAAATCAAGAAAAGGTAAAAAGAAAAAAATGACTGCCATTCTGACTGTTTTTAGCGTGTGAATATGAATTCTGGTTGCATGGTGACTGTTGGAGTAGTTGGATGTTTATAAAAACCACTTGCTCCAAGTTTCTCAAATGGCTCCCATTTGCATAACAAGAAAAATTTGACAAAAATTGGAGATAGTAACCTCACAGAAGATGTCATATTCTTACATTCATTTTTTGCGAAAAAAAAGTAATTTTGACACCCAAAATTCTTTCCACTTGACTGCAATAAGACCCAACCATGGAAAGATGTCTGTAATTGGGAAGCCTTGGTCTGGAGCTACCGACTCAAATTGGAAGCTTCTGTTACCTATTTTTCACTTCCAACTTTTGGATTGGTAGGATGTCACCACCGGTTTTACACCATCACATTATAGTTTCAAAGCCAAGAGGCAGTTGAATTTCACGTGATTTTGCATTGCAAAATGTGGTTAATGGAATAATCCTTTTAAATTTGGATTCATTTTTTGTCTCGCATTTGGATACTGATTGTGCTGATATTTATCAATAAACTTTGTCTCGAGTGAGTTTTTTAATATTTTTCATGATGGGATGTAATCAATCTACGCAAGTATGTACATCTGTATGTGTTCATCTGTGGGTCTGAAAATTCCCTGCAGAATGGGTAACCAAACGGCTGCAAACAAGTCAACAGGGACAGTTCAAATGAAGGGGCAGCCAATCCATCAGAAGAGCAATTGCTGCGGTTAGCCGTTGATGCTGTAATATTTAAATGTCTGTTGAACGAATGTGAGACCGAAATATGCTATTAACTTAATTATGATGTGAAACTTTTTGATATTGTCAAGTATTTTGTACCTTGAATTGTCTGTAAAAAGAAATTTCCACGTTCCTTGGCAGCCTGTCATACTATTGATGGATCTTAGTATGCAGGTATACAGGATTTGCAATGACAGAAAGGGTAAATTATAGGCCGTTTAAAGTGGAACATTTCCACCCACATTCCAGGAATGTGACTTGTAAATCGTAGTCTCGTATTTGCTTGCTTAAATTGAAAAACGGGTGATAATATTACGTTCTTGGGAATTTCACTCTAAACTCCTTGGGAATGTGAGATTACGTTGAGTGAGATTGTAATGTGAGATTTCCGCCTCTATAGGAGTGTTCTAATAAATTGTAAAAATAATTTGATCTCTACTTTAAATAGGTAACTAATAAGAAAAATATAAGTATATATTATTTTATTATTTATGTTTAACTATTCGCTTTATATGTTATCATATGGTTTATTTGCATGTACAAAATTTCTTTTATATCTGTAGATCTATATGTAATGTAGCATTTGCCTAATTGAAAGAAAATTGTTGTGCTATTTGTGCTAATGTGACAAAATCCTCAAATTTAGAAAAATATATTGTGTTAAAAAAATTTTAAATGTTTAATTATTTTGTTTTGATAATAAAAGAGTTCTTCATAAAGCCAACTTTCAATACCAATAATTCTTTGAAAAAGAATAATAATCTCAATATTTATCTCTATATCAATTATGATTTAATTAATGGTTCATTAACAAAGACATTATACTCGACTATGATTGCCTAGCAATATAGCCGACGATGGGAAAAACAAGGCCATTCTTTGCTCTACCCCAGTTTACAACACTAGCTGAGTTATTTTTGCAAGACTACTACATGAGGGGTTCATAGACGAGAGGTAAGTCTCCAGGGTGGGCTGCCTTTGACCATAAGCAGCCGCAGAAACAAGGTCTCCTGCCCGGAGTTGGCACAGAGCCGTATCCACCCATGCCAGAAACTCTTGCCCCTTGCAATCCCCGCGAAAACTTACCAAGCTTTAGCTGAGAAAGTTGATGACAAAAAATTACAATCTTTCTCTCCCTATTAGTTAATTTGTCCTCTGACCAATTAACAAATGCACATTTTCTATCACTGACTTTTCTCAGCGACTTTCCCAAGTTTTGAATGGATGAGTTGTGGGTTCTCTTTATGTTCATTTTGTATTACCAATGTAACTAATGTTATTTTATTAATTAATATAGTAATCAGTAACAGTTATTAAAAGCAATTATTAATAGGTAGTATCTACTATTTTTTTGTCTCTATCCTTTCTTCATCACAGAATTGGAAATGGAACTTAAATGTTTCTTATGAAAATCTCGTAAGACTGGTATAATATAGAAATATAGTGCTTTAGTGGTGCACGATCGAGATTCAAACACCCCCCCCCCAAAAAAAAAAGAAAAGAAAAAAGATAGACGAATAGAAATCAGATGACTGCTTTAAATTACTCGAAATCAGATCGTTGTTTTAAGCAAGTACAACTATTGAATAGTGCAACTTTAACCCTACCCTGGCATCACTACACAGAAGGTATTAAAGCAAAACACATGATAAAAGATGCTTGGAATGCGGGAAAACTATTAAGATATATATCATGCAAGAAATGAAAAACTCTGGAATAGTTCGATCAGAATATTTCTGAAGATTAAAAAGAGCACAAACAGGGAGGAAATTTGAAACAATAAAACCAATGAGAGGGGAAAGGGGCAAGCAGAGACCGATGCAGGTAGCATTTTAGGATGAAGAGCAGCAAGGCTTCTTTGTATTAGCCTCAGATCCTCCGACTTCGATTGTCTTCCCTTCTTTAATACTAGCAGGTGCGGGCTCACCAGACGAAATTGATTTCTTACTGATTATACGGTATATCTCCGAGAGTATTGTCTGGAAAGCTTTCTCAACATTGGTTGCTTCGAGAGCTGATGTTTCTATGAATGAAAGTCCCTCTTTCTCAGCATATCCTTGAGCATCTTCAGTAGCTACTGCTCGGAGATGCTTCAGATCAGTCTTGTTCCCAATCAGCATGATCACAATGTTGGAGTCTGCATGGTCCCTCAGCTCCTTGAGCCAACGACTGACATTTTCAAATGTTGTTGGTTTCGTAACATCATACACCAGAAGGGCTCCTAGAGCACCCCTATAGTAGGCACTGGTTATTGCTCTATATCGCTCCTGCCCAGCTGTGTCCCATATTTGAGCTTTCACGGTCCTTCCTTCAACCTGAAAGCAGCCAAAACTCTCTATCTTTATGCAACCAAAGAACATGCTGATGAAAGCATACTTAAAACATAATAATGCCCATTTTTGGCTTGTCATGCACACATTCAACCTGAAAAGAAGACAAAATTCTCTATTTTTGTGTATCAGCAACCAAACTTGGATGAAGTTTATGGTACATACATCCTAACAACTTGCCATACTTGAAGCATAAGACCCAACAAGAAACCAAAGAATTCACCTCAAAAAATGCAAGAGAATGGAAAAGGAAAGGGCAAAGATAACCACATTTCACAGAAAGTTTGCGAAGGTAATGAAAAGAAATTCAAAGTGATAACAACAACGAGGCCTTGAGCTATTTGTGTCCTGTAACCCATGGGTTCCACCACGATATGCATAGAAGACTAATAGTCTTTCTTCAGCAATTGGCATACACCCAGGTTAGGGCAACTAGCACCCCAAGGGTTATGAAAATTGTTGTCCATATCACACTCACCAAACCCACTCACTACCTATTATATTATTCCAGCAAGGTTCAAGCCCCTCCACTGTGCTAAAATAAGATTTGAATAACTGCTAACATAGTCAAGATCAAGGAGAGTTCCGTTCCAGACAGATCCTAAAGGGTGCGAACAAATTGAACCTTGATCCTACTCCAAGTATGATAAGGCAGCCATTATGAAATCTACAAGATGCTGGAGCATACCTCCTGAATTGTTTACAAATCGTA
This sequence comes from Bruguiera gymnorhiza, assembly GCA_020883675.1. NCBI lineage: Eukaryota > Viridiplantae > Streptophyta > Magnoliopsida > Malpighiales > Rhizophoraceae > Bruguiera > Bruguiera gymnorhiza. The sequence continues at coordinate 3,784,930 of JAIRCJ010001048.1, forward strand.
GAGACTCCATATGACATGATGTATGTGAGTTATTGCTCTACATTTTCATGATGGAGATGTTCCCACAAATGGTCCTCTATGAAAACTTATTTTGGTCTCATTTTGCTTCTGGACATGTAGTTCTTAAAGTGGCATTGCCTTAAAAGGGTAATTTCCAGAAGAAACTTTACAATGCTAAAGGCAAATCAACTCAACTCTGTTTAATATTAAAGCACACATCCGACAACAAGTAGGATCAATCACATAAATCCATTAGTTCTATCCTGCTGCTCAAAGAGCCAGATTTTGATTTGCAACATTCAGAGATAAAATCTCCATTTCCTATTCTTGTTCCCTTGAGCAGAACGTGACTGAACAATCCAATTAAGGTTGTTTTGTCTTCTCATATTCCATAACGAGATGGTCACAGAAATTGTACATCCTTGATCTGTGTATTTTCCAGCACAACTACACCAATCCTACACCCAAGGAGATCCCAGCAGCACACACCTCATTCTTGTGAATCTCAAATGTCTTTGTATAAGCAGGTTTCTTCAGATAGTGGCTTCTTTTCCTTGCATAGAGCAAGCGATTCCATTCAACAATACTCGTTCCTAAAAAGCAACACGGTAATACAAAATTGACAAGCACATTTCACTGCACCATGTCATTACTCATTAGAGAATCGAGCCAGTTCAGAACCAACATCCCGAAAAGAAAAAGCTGTGCATCAGAAATCATAAATCATTCCGACGACATTAACAAAAAAAAAAAAAAAAAAAACCTTTGATTGAAACGGTAAGACTTTGGTCATCTGAACTAAGGCGGCAGTAGCCACAGGCACAGAATTTCACGAGAAGAAGAATGAATATTAAAAAAAAAAAAATCCAAAACTGAAAAAAATAAAAAGAAAATTCTAGCAGTGATTTCCTCACTGTTTGACATTCAAGATCAAATTAATTCCACTTCATACATCGTCTAGTATTCATAAATTACAAGAACAAGCGGACTGAATCAGATCGCAACCATAAGAGAAATTAGAGACTTCCAGATCAGAATCATACAACAAAATGAGAATCAGATCAAGTCAAAACAAAGCCTATACGCTACGCACTCACAGACACAGAGAGAGAGAGAGAGAGAGAGAGAGTACTTGGAGAGTGCGGGTGGCGAATTCGACTCCGATGGTGGACTTGGACTCCAAGCAGAACTCGTTGCGAGTAAATCGGGAGAGCAGGTTCGATTTCCCTACTCCCGAGTCCCCAATTAGTACCACCTTGAACAGGTAATCGTATTCCTCGTCCGCTCTCCTCGCCATCACTCCCGCTCTCCCTCTCCCTCTCCCTCTCCCTCTCTCCCCTTGCTTTCCTTTCCTTTTCTTTTTCGCTGGTGTAATTTCTACCTACACTAACTGCACACACACGGAAATCACACGGATCTATATCGGCTCCCCTCCCTTCTCTCTCTCTCTCTATAAAACTATCAGAGCGGAAGAGAGACAGAAGAAGATGGCGTCGGTTGACGGCAGACGGAGCATGTACAGTTGCACAGTGTGTAGTTTTTGATTTTTCTTTTTTCTTTTTTTTCCCGATTCTTGTATTATTCAAATCGACTCTTTTATTATTATTATTATTATCATTATTATTATTTATTTAATAATTATTCTCTCCTTCCTTTTATTTTTCGTCAGAGCGAGGCGGCAATGGAGAGATTAGACAGCGGAAATGATTTCGGCCCCTTATATCAGCCGCTACTTGCTCCCTTCAATGATATGACCAAAACGCCCCCGCGATTCCAGACGAAGTACGGAGGCCACTACTATATTTTTTCTTTTTCTTTTTTCTTTCCCGCAAATTCTGAAAAATATTAAATTTCAAATTTGAAAAAAAAAATAAATATTTGTACACAGTTCCGTTTGGCTCAGGACCATCGTCAACGTCCCATTCAATTAACAATAAAAAAAAAAAAAGAAAAACACAAACGTCAATGCATGATGAAAAGTGAACAGAGCTGTGTCGAAAACGTCCTCTTCGACTACACCAATCATAAATATACTGTAAGCATTTGTTGTGCGACTACTCAATGTTAGATTAAGGTTTAAAAAAATTTAATTCTACTTGAAAGTTTTTTAATTATATTTATTTTATTTTTTAAAATTTATTCAACATATTATTTTATTAATTATATTAAATTATTGACTTTTTTTATTAAATACAATAACTTAATAATTACACATTAGTCACATAATAAATATATCTTTTTTATCATTATATTATTAAATTTATTAATATATTATGAATTTTAATTTTTATAAAGAAATAAAAAATTAATAAAATAAAATTTATTTAAATATTATAATTATTTATTTATTTTTTAATTTTTAGTATACCTACTCTCCTTTTTTGGGTTATTATAATTTTTGTTTTCAATCTCTGTTAAACTTCATTATAATAACCTTCTCCAATTAAGCACTCTCCTTAATTTTATATTAAGATCTTTATCTATTTTCAAATTTGATTTCTAAAAATGTTTTCATACTCAACTGAGTCTTTTTGGTCTATCACAAAGCAAGTTGGTAGTATTTTGCACAAGCCGATTTGTTGTAGATTTGGAGAATTGACACATTTGTTTATATCTTGGACAACTTGCCATTTAGACAAAAGGTTTTGGTCATGCCCAAATTACTGAGTAAAATTTGAATTTTTTTTTAATGGTGAAGATTTCTTCAGTAATTTCATCATTTGTTTTTGCGAATGAAATATACTTGGTTCCATTAAGGGAAATAAAAAAATTGATGGTTTTGGAAAAATGTACAATGCATATGTTGTTCATGTTTTTAGGTTTGTATGTAAAGGTTCTTTGTTTGAGAAGATAATGAGTTCTTTAAACGTGTAAAAAAAGTTATCATTTCATAAAAGAGGCATATTAGTAAATTAAAAAGAGAAATTGAAAGCTTTGGTGAAAAAGGTTAGATAGCTACAACGAAAAATACTAGTGTGAATAGGATTTGGTTAATGAGATGATTGTGTTGCGAATAAAAGCTACAATAGTAGAGTAAAGGAGGAAAGTTAAAACAAGAAAGTTGTGGAAGGCATTATATATGAACAAATTAACTCTAATATTTTGTGTCCTATTATTGGTGGGTTGTATCTACATTAATATGTAACTAATAGTTTTTATAATTAATGGACCATTATAGATTGTTAGACATATCCTTATTATGATGTTGTGAAGTTGTATGCAAATATTAAGGTCTTTATGGTCTTGTTAGGCTTACTGTTGTAATTTAAATGGGTTATATGCTTTTAATGGTGATCAAATATCTTTTAGTGTAGTAAATGAACTTAAAAGGGAAAAAGAAATCCTTTTTAATGTCTTTGATTTACTTTGTGATGATTTTATTAAGAAAGGTCAAAGCCTTGGTTTTATTTCTAATGCATTAGTTGGCTTTTACAAAGAAAAGATGGCCTATGACTCTAGAGGAAACATGAATGTTTTTAATGCACCAACTGGCTCTTATAAAGGAAAGATGGTTTATAAGTTTGGAATAATCATAAATGTTTCCAACCATACTTTTAGGGGAGAAATGATTCTTGCTTTACAAAATCCAACCAAGGTTGCTAACGTAAGTAGAAACATGAATGTTTGTAGTTCTTCCTAATTAAGAAAAACAATTGGCTTTAATAATTATATGGACCTTCTAATTGCAACTATCATGCAAATTCGTGCCAAGTAAAATTGATTTGCATATCATGACTACCCCTTTCTAACAAAGGATAAAGATTTATATGGTATTGATAATAAGCTAATTAGGCATTAGATTTTAGTCATAGCCCCTAAAATATAAACATTTATAACCAATGTGGTTACTCTTACAAAACATAAACATAGTTTAAAGATAGCTCAAGGTACCTTCTCCTTCTTCGATGGTTTTCATTATCAACAATACTAAATGGAGAAAGGCTAAGTGCTATTATTGGTGGTGGTGGTTTAGACTATTTACATGGAATTGCAAATTATAACAACATCTTTCATAGTCAAAGTGGCTAAATTCAGAGTGTTGATTAATTTCAACTTAATTAGTATAAAACCATAAAATCTGTAAATGTTTTAGCATGCCAAGTTAATCAACATTGGTTCTTCCCAACTTTGGTAGAATTTGTAGATGTTATAGTATGTGAAGAACTAATGTTGGTTGACTTGGCATTTTTACTATTAGTAACTGTGGAAGTTACATTTTGGGTACTCTAACTTTCTTGTCCTTCTTAGATTTGGTTCATAACCTAATAGATAACATGGTAAAATTAGTGTAGGTTAGTAAAATATTAAAATAAAAAATTAAAATAAAATTAGTGTAAATATTTACCTTTGAAGTTGTAACACTTACATTCTTGCAACTTTTCTTATTAAGCCTTCTTTATCTATAATTTTTGCACTTTTATATCTGACCTCTCTTTGAAAGTTTAAATGTTTAGGGATTTATATTATTGTACTTCTTTGGCTCATCTTTGTCCTTCCTTCTTCCTTTTTTAGGTTTGTTAGGCATTTTCTTAACTTTTAAATGAAAGAGCTTTTCATTTTCTAATCATAACTAGAAAACTCTTCTTTTAATTGGTTACATTGATTCCTAGTATACAAGTAAAACAATCTTTATTGTGTACATTGGAATAATTAGAGGTTTTAAAGGAAACTTAGTATTGAAAATCACACAAATGACATGTTAATATAAGATTCTTGTAAGATTCCAAACCCTAAATATGCATCTTGTGTCTTTAAAAAATTATGTGTTTATCATCCCCTCAACAACTTTATATTTGTTTGCCTTATTCTAAACTAAGGAACAAGTAAATGTAAGTTGCTTCCTTTCTTTAAGGATGTTCATTATTTGTGGACCCAGATCTTTAATCCATTTTTTTGTACTATTTCATCCATTAAATGTTTCACATATGTTATTTTCCTTTGGATCACATAGAGGCGTAGTGCTTGCAAAAGCCTTACAATATCCTTTTAAGAGGTTGCCTAATAGGTCAAATATACAACTTAGTGCAAATTTGTCTAACTTTTTCTTTTTTTTTTTGGACTTTTAAATCTTACATATAACATGCTTTCATACATGCCTAAAACTAGTTACTTAAATCATATCCTTTCAATTTCTTTTGCCAATTTATAAAAATATGTTTGACACATTTCCTATGTTCTATTTTTGGCAACATTTCTATTACCATTTGTAATAAACCTTATAAAGGGAAAATATATAAATATATATATAACAAGTTGAATTAGAAGCAAATAAATATAAAATAATATATGAACTAAAAGCTATAATAATGTCATTTTTGCTTAGAACATTTTGAATTAGTTGTAATTGTTACCTTTTGTTTGTTTGATATCATAGTATAGTTATCCTTATCCTTCAAATGCAACTCTACCTTTAATAATTGCAAAAACCATTCTCAAGATTTTTTTTTCTACTTGAATAACAACCTAAGTTATTAGAAACATTTGATCGTTAGCATTTTTTCTAATAACACTTAAAATCTCACCTTTATATGCTTTTTTCTAGAAACAACTATCTACACTAAGTATTTTTCTACACTTTAATTTCTAACTTACTTGTATGTATTAAAGCATGCATAAAATCTTTTAAACATTGATGATTTACTAACCTTTCTCCTCTTTACGTCAATCTTACATGTGGTTTAAGGATTGCTAAGTAATAACTTCTTTTTGTAGTCCAAAAAATTAGCAAATTGTTTTATATATACACCACCATATCCATTTATAATCTCTTTCTTCATAATTTAGCATATCTTTAATATGACATATTAGTCATATTCATTTTTCAACATCTTTTTCTTATTTATGTACTTTATCTTAAGTTTTTCTAAAATTTTCCTTTTTAATTTCTTTGATAAGAACCTTAAGTTGATTATGATACTTTTATTTGTTTTTGCACATTTATGTTCAGGAGTGTAAGTCTTGATAACAAAAAACTATGAACTTTTATTCATGGTTATAGATAACTTCCATGGATAGCCATTGTAGCACTTAACAATAATCCTTTTTAGTTCATTCTTTGAATACCTAATATTAAACCCCATCTTCATGACATGTTTAAAAATTGCCTCCTAGAATTCAACCTTGTCATAAAAAAACATTTTAATCTCCTAAATTGTTACTTAGCACCTAAGGTTGTATCTCTTTTTGAATGTAATCAAATTTCCCTAGTAGAATGTCTGGCTCATATACATCAACACTTTTGTTCTCTACATAACCATTGTCTACTTTATCATCATTAGATTTCTTACTTTTATTTGCTTTTAGCATATTTAGAAAATCTTCTTTGACATTCCTCTTGGCTTCTCACAACTCTTCCTCACCATGGTCTGTCGAGCAATCAATTACCCCAATATAAGTAATCTTTTCATTTAACCCATTACAATCATTAATAATAGGTATATTAATCAATACATCAATTGGATCCATATTAGTAACATTTAAATCTTCTTCTCTACCTTGCCATCTTTAATCATTCTATTAATTTACAAATAGAAATAATCTAACATTTATCATTTGAATAACCACAAGGTATAATCAAAACATATAATAAACATGAATGATTAATATCTTTATAGGCACAAAGTATTAGTATAATATGAACAATAAACAAAAGTTAAAGCCTTCTTTTTTGAAAAATTAAAGAATACATTTGTGTTTTTTAGTTATCTTCTAACAAGACTTGTTAAAGAATGAATTATGTTAATCATATTTTAATTTTCATACATGATTAAGGTAATTTAATTTCTTAGCTTTAAGCTTTTTTCAGCATAAAAGTGTAAAAATGGTTTTTACCTTTAATCAATAACTAACAGGTAATAAAGGATGTCTTAGTCAGCATTTTTATTAATGGATTGATGACACTAAAGTATATAAGTATGCCTCAATTAGTCTTGTGTTTCGACAAACTCCTATGTTGCCTTAATTACAGGTAACTAGGCAATTCTTAGTTTCATTTTTTAAAACAACATGGTAAAGGCTAGAAATACGTAAGAAATGGATAACAAACAAAACTATAAGTTGACAACATAAGTTATTTACAAGAAAACCCATCTCTTTTATGATAATTTTTGATGTAAAAAGAATCACACTGAGGTGAGTTATTCACTAAGTGTGTTATGCTAATTAGATTAACAAAGATTACTTCTTTTTTTTTTTTTCATTGCTAAGGTAACACATATATAAAAATGAGATAAGTTTATACAACTTATTAGCCAATGCAACCATCATAATGATGTTGACAAATTTTAAACCATGATAAAAATAGCCTTCCAATTCAAATTAAACTATGATAAGCCAACTTTTCTAATCAAACTCTGTTTCAAGGCATCGATATCAGGTATCTACAAATTTACCAACATATCATACTTCACTTCACCAATCTACAAAATCCAACATTTAGTTAACCCAAAAACAAAATTGGATTAAAATTATATGTACTTATGTTTATTTTTAGTTTTACAACATTTGACAAAAACATCTTAGTTGCAATGAAACTTTTTTTAAGAATACTAATAACCTATTAGAGGAAATAAACTATTGACTTATTTGCTAGACTTCTCTATATTTTTCTATTAATGTTAATATTTACTTATGTATTAATAAAAACTAAATTGAAATTTACAAATATTAAAAGAAATGCATAAACAAATAAAAAGAGAGAAGGTTACACGTAAAGGTAACTTAGATTAAATAAATAAAGAAACAAATTGCATGAGAATAAAATTCTTTACCAAAGAAACTAGATTAATGATTTCATTAAGAAGAAAAGGTAATCAAAATTACCTTTAAAGTATATAAGGAGTAACATTTAATCAACCTTTACACCTTAAGTATCAATTGATTAAAGAACGAAGTAGGAGAATTGTAATGTAATGATAAAGCACTTCCACCTTTCTTGTTTAAATATCATAGGAATTTGTTAAAGGAAGTCAAAAACAAGATATATCTGTTAGTAAGATCTATGCTTAACTCTTTTGGAAGACTATAAGTAAAATTTATACCTTTTATTATTCTTTAATAGCGGTTACCTCCCAAAACCTTTTCATCTGTAGTAACTCCATGTTGTAGGTACCATTCCTTATATTTATAATCTTTAAGCTTCCAAATGTCACAATCAATAATACCTCTTTGTGTAAGATAATCCTATATGCTTCTAAAAAGTGAAACTCAAAGTTGCTTTTGAGTTGCATTAGTCCAGTTCTATCCATTGTTAGGAAATTGGAAAGAGGGCTTGTGTGAAAAAGACAATAGAAAATTGAAAAAGAAAGAAAGAAGAACAAAAAGGCAGAGATAAAACAATGAAACCCTAACTTTTATTATTTTATTTTTTTGAATATTTGAAAATATTTTTCAGTTTATTTATTTTTTAAAATTTTTTGTAAAAACTAAAACTTATCTCACATTAGCAAATTTAATTACATGACAATGAGAGAGGGGAGCATCTACTATGTGGCATGTGAGTGGCTATTGGTGGTTACACTTAATGCAAAATGTTTAATGTGGGTTAAATTTAACTAATAAAACTAACATGTTGGTGAATTTGAAAAAGAAAAAAGAAAGTGGACATATTTGTAGAAACTTTTAAACATGGTGGGCAGATCAATCTTTTGGCCTCAGGTTAAATAATAACATTTTATTGACAAGTTGGTGTAGGAGTAAAAGTTCCAATAGGCGTTTCTAAAAAATTGATAGCTCAAATCTCATTGTTGTAATTACATTGATGATATGTGTTTATATTATGTAATTTCATTCATGAATTATTCTTAATTTTTAGTTGTGATATGATGATATAAGTATAATGACAATGAATTCAAAGTTTTTTTTTTCATTAGGTGTATGATATAAGGTTTAAGTAGCATAAATCTTAACCTTCTTTTATTTATTTCAAGTAAGATTTTTTTTTTCATGCCTAGACTTATGTAGCCTAAGTAAAGTTATTCATTTGAAATATGCTTTAATATATACTAATTTAATAAACATTCATATTAGCTAAACTAAAGGTATTAAAATATAAATTGTGAAATAAAAGTATCATGTTCAAACCATAAGAAGGTGAAAAAAGATGTCTCATGTACAAACTACAAATTGTGTATTAGATGTAATAAAAAAAATTTGATAAGTGCAATTAAAACTTTGAGTATGTAATGTATAACAAAAAAAAAAAGGAATCAAAGTAAAAAAGAAATAATGTTTTGTTGGTTTAATAATAATATCAAGTCACTTAAAAGGACTAAAATAAGGTTAAATATATTGATCCTAGGCAATAAGATATATTAGCCTCAATCTCCTATATAGATGATATAAGACCTCTAGGGTTACAACATGCATATAAGAGAAGTATCGTTGTTCTAACCCATACCAAATTAACAATTATGCTATTATTACTCCTTCTAATATTGTAAATAAGTTAAAATATTATTATGTATGTATAGTGAGTAAGTATAATTACTTGATTATAAGTTGATCGTAAGGTTAATTATAAGACTTGATTCTAAGAGACATGGATTAAGTGTATTAATCCAAGTTTGGTTGTTGATGCATAAACATATAGATTTTTATCTTTTTTTCAAGTTGAATGTGTGCATGAGGAAAGTCCTATGGCAACCTTGCAAGAAAACTTCAAGTTAGAGGAGAAACTCTAAACTTGATTAATGTTTATGTTCAAGTAGCATCAAATTCAAATAATAACCTTATAAGGAAACATTAAGCTATAAAAGATATATGTTTGAGTAACATCAAATTTAAATAACAATCATGCAAGAAAACTCATAATAACTATGTGCTCACATTTAGATTGTTCAGTTCCTATATTAGGACTAAAAGGAATAAGATAATTTAGCTCCTTATACACCTATTTAAAGTCCATAAAATATTCAATAAGAAATCTTTCTTGCTTCTCTAAATGATAAAATTCTTTGTACACATCATATATACGAAACCAATTACCTTTGCTAGAATATAAAAAAGCCAAATAATTCATAAGTTTTTAAACCAACTTATAATGATTAACCAAACCAATTACCTCAGCATCAATAAAATTACAAATCTACAAAAATATCTTGGTATATTCTCTTAACCAAACCTTCTTACCTTAAAGTCAAATTGGTGGTTTACCAATAAGATGATCATCCTTATCAACATTATAAAGATACATTCACACTATTTTGCTTTAATCCAAATAGTTTCTACTACTAAGTTTGTGTCTTGTGATGTTTATTGTCATAAGAACATCTAAAATTACAATCTTCACATTTGTGCTTTTAGCCATTTTATTATTGGCAATTATAATCAAAGTGAATAACATCAATGGAAAGAGTGTGGCTTAACAAGAACACATAACTAATGAAAGAAACAAAAGAAATAAAGAAGAATGGTAGAATATTATTATTATAGTGCAATATTGTAATGTAATTAAGATTTCTTTCATATGGAAAACTCTTTCTCTCTCATGGGAAAGTTCATATTTCTGAGGGAATCTCTTAGGTTACTTGGTTATATTTAATAAAAAATTATTCATAGTTATTTTTCATATTTTATGCCTTTTGTATTGAGACTAAAATATAGTTTAATGTTTCTATTTATATTTTATAGTGATAATGTCAAAAAATACTTTTCTAAGTGTTACAATTTTTAAATGTCACAAAATGGGATATTTCATTAATTTATATGTGTTGACACTCCAACTCAAAATGGTGCTATAAAAAGGAAAAAATAAACATTTACTAGAAACTGCTAAAATAGTCATTTTTAAATAAAAGTCCCTAAGCAATTTTAAACTGATGTTGTTTCAATAGCCTATTTTTTAATTAATCATATGCCTTCATCAATTCTCAATAGTGATATCTTTTACTCTATTTTATTTCCTTTTAATTCATTATTCTTGATTAAACCATATATTTTTGGGTGTACTTGTTTTATTTATGATATTTACCCTTATATGTCTAAATTAGATCTTAAATCCCTTAAGTGTGTTTTTTTTTAGTATTTTCATCTTCAAAAAAGGTATAGGTGTTACTCTCTTAAATTGAATTGTTAAGCTATTAGTTGCAAATGGATATTTTTTGTGAAAACTAATCTTAATGACTTTATGGATCATCTTAAAATCAAACTTATGGTTAAAAGATATGCTCAAATATATAAGGTGGATTATTTTGAAACTTTTTCTTTGGTGGCTAAACTTATTTTTGTAAAACTATTTATCTCTCTTGATGTTATTAATGATTAGCCTTTATACCATTTACATGTTAAAAATGTCTTTCTTTATAGTGATTTGCAAGAAAAAAGTATATATAAAACAACTACTTGAGTTTATTTCTTATGAGGAGTTTGGAAAGGTTTATCAACTTTGAAAATTTTTGTATGACTTAAAACAAAGTCCTCGTGCTTAATTTACAAGATTTATTGATATGGTTTAAGAGTTTGGTATGAAAAAGAGTAATTATGATCATTCTATGTCTTATCAGCAATTTAAGACTAGTCTTATTTTATTAGTTACTTATATTGATGATATTGTTATAATAGAAATTAACAATTCAAGTATCTTTTTTCTTCATACATGTTTCTAGATAAAAGATTTAGGTTTATTAAAATATGTCTAAGGCATTGAAATTGCAATGAGTAAGGAAGCAATCCTTTTATCCCAAAGAAAATGTATCCTTAATCTATTGTAAGATACTAAGAAGTTGAAGGTCAAACTTTATAGTACTTTTATACTAACCAACATGCAACTCATAGTAGATGATGAAGAATTGTTTGCAAACCTTGAGAGGTACCAAAGATTAGTTGAAATTTTGAATTATCTTATAATGACTTGTTTTGACATTACATATACTATTAATGTTATGAGTTAGTTTATGTCTTTACCACAATTTTACTTATTAAGCAACTTTAAAGCAAATTTCATGGTCACACTTATATTGAATGTTTCTCAGATGTAAATTAAGCATATTTGAAAAGTTGACAAAAGTTTTACTATAAGTGATTGTGTTTTTGTTAGAGGAAATTTGGTGTGCTAGAAGAGTAAGAAGCAAAATGTGGTGTTTTAATCTAGTGTAAAGGTAAAGTATAAAGCCATGATGCAATCCATGTATAAGCTAATGTTGATATATTAATTGTTAAGCGCTACTAGAATTGGAAATTCAACATTTATGAAACTATGATATGATAACCAAATTGCTTTTCACATTGTATCAAATCTAATTGTCAACAAAAGGACTAAATACATTGAAATTGATTGTCACTTTATTTGTGAAAAGATTTTATGAAATCTTATTTTCACTAATTATGTCTTAATTGGAAAGCAATTAAATGATATTATTACAAGAACTTTAAGTAGTCCTAAAATTGATTTTATTTGTAATAAGTTGGGTATGATAAACATTTATACTTTAATTTGAGGTAGAATGTTGTAAGTATAGTAAGTTAATATATTATTATGTATATATAGTAGGTAAATATAATTACTTGATTATAAGGTTGATTATATAATTTGATTATAGAAGGGATTAATCCTTTGCCTATATATACATTGACATCCTGTACTATGAACAAATATATAATAAAAGAGTCTTTATTCTACATCTAACAACATGTTACTTTATAGCCATTCATATGTCTTTAGAAGCCATTAGATTGACACACTTAACTAAGATCAATAAGGCACATTTATATTTAGTTGGAATGTATAAAGAACACATAATGACCATTTTCCTAAAATCTTTCAAGAATCTCATTAAGTAATAGAACAATTTTCTTTTTTAAAGTCAAGCTTATTTATGACTTCTTGCTTCCCAAATGCCCTACACTAGAACCTATTTTCATTCTCTTAAATTTCAATGCCAAGAGAAAGATACAACAATAATAACTATAATCAACTTTATAGGTGATGAGTTTTAAGAGAGATAGTTTAAACACTTGTAAAACAATATAAGTTGTGGAGTGTTGGGTTTGAGGTGAACATTAGTACTATAATATTCAAATCAGTAATAGTTGAAATAAGTAAATGAGAGAAGTAAAAAAAGACAAAGAAAGTGCATATCATAATTTTATAATATTCTTAAGTATTTATAAGGTAGAGATAATCTATTATTAATGGATTATAAATGTAAAGGGATGAGTCACCATAATGTGTTATGTCATTGCATAAACAAAGTAAGGTTTAATGTAAACAATTAAATGCTAATAATGTGAGTAGAAATGTTAAAATTTGACCTCATTCAAACATATATAAAAAACCTCAACATAAAAATGACTTAACTTGAATTCAAAAATTTAAGTTCTAACCTAATTTGCTCTATGACCTAACTTATTTTTTTTTAATTTTTTATATTGATATTAATATATATATATATATATATATATATATATATATATTATATTCTATTTATATAATTTTTGATTTTTTATATATTTTATATTAATATTAGATTATTTATTTGACTTAATTATCTAAATCTTTATATTTATAATATTTTAAAAATTTTAACAATATTGTGTGTATGTATATTTTTGTTATAAATAATATAAATAAATATAATATCTATAATATATAATATACATGTATATTTTTAATACAAATTAATATATAAAAATAAAAAATAAATAAAATTTTTTTACCTTTTCTAATATATAATTAAATAAAAAATTTATTTTCTTAAAAATTAAAGAGTACTCCTTGATCCAAAAATAATCTAACTTAAAATAATTTGATACCTCTAGATTTAACTCAATGGCTTAAGAAAATAACTAATGAGTCGGTTACTCAAGTCCGAGTCAGAAAGGGCTATTTGTGTTTTGCTAGTTCGGCGAGTTGGAATAGGGTTGGAAACAACAGGGCCTAAGCCCAATAAGCCCACTAGGGCCCGGGACCCAATCTAATAATACTTTTTTTTTTTTTTTTATCAATAGGTTTAATCCGGATTTGCAATGGCGGGTTTTGTTGTGACTTTTGTCCGAGAAAAGCAGAAAGGAATGATGCGTTTTGGATCCGCAGATTGACACCAAAAATAAAAAATTAAAAAAATAATAAAAAAATAATAATAATAAAAAATCTAATACAGCCAGCCTTGTGCCATTTCGCACTCAACAAAAACCCTAAAGAGCTCTCACTCTCTCGTATATAGCCTTGTCCATCTCATCGCGCTGCCTTCTCTGCGCACGCACAGCCACTCACAGCTCTCGTGCTTTTCGGAAGAACGGTCGCCCAATACTCGTAAGCCAGACCAGCTTCCTTCCTTTCCTCTCTCCATCTCGTGTATGTATTGTAGATAGATAGACGAGAGGGATGGATAAATAGATGTATGTGTTAGCAGCGTAGATGTAAAGATGAATATTAGTTTTTAAATTGCTTTTTTTTGTTTTTTTTTTTGTGTTTTAATGATCGTTTGGTTTTGTTTTCAGATCTGAAAATCAAAGGGAAACGTTTTTCCGTGAAGCCCCATGGCTCTGGTGAGTTCGATTGTTGTCTAATTCTGATTAATGATTTAGTCCTTCTGTTTTCTATCTATGCATGAATTGCACATAGTGACTAAGCTGTAGAATGCAATTTTAATTTTGATATCGGGAAGCTCTTTTTTTTTTTTTTAACATTTTGTTTGTGTAGTTTGTCTCTGCTTTTCCCATTTATATGCCCATGACCCAACAGAATCTCTGTAATATTGACTTGATATTGTTTAATTACTTTTTCCTTTTTTCTTATTTTGCCTTTTCTAATCGTATTCCGATATTTTGTTGTCAATGAGTATGCTATTTTAGTTTTGATAAGATCACCATTTCAATGTAAATGGTATTTTTTGTTTTGTATTATATTACTTGGGTATGTGGATGGTGCCTGTCTTCTACTAATTCGCTGAATTGATCGACTTGAAATGAATCGTTTGGTGGGATGTCCCCTATGATTAGAAGCTCCAATATACTTTTTATTTTGTATGGAGATGATTTTTATAATTTCCTAATTCGTGGTTTATGCTAGACCAAAATCATATGCAGCAGGTGTTTTGATATCATACATAAATTACTATGTAGTATCTGCTGTATGAAATATCCTGTTAACATAAGGAGCTGCTTTAATTATTGATTACTGCATGTACATATATAACTCACCATATATTTACTTTTTGAGACTAAGGTGGTTATATTTTCTGTTTTGCAGATATTGCATTCTGGCAAGACAAACAAAAATGCTAACAAGACACTCATTGTTGCGGAATACTCTGGGGTGGAAGTCACACTGGTTGAGAACTTTGAGATGGGTGTTTCAAATAAAACACCTGAGTTTCTTAAGATGAACCCTATTGGGAAGGTTGGCTTCTATCATACCCATTTATGCCAAAATTCTGCATTTTACTGTGACTTACCTTTGACTGTAGATTTCTAAGAGATATTTACATCTGTTAGGTTCCTGTGCTGGAGACACCTGATGGTCCTATATTTGAGAGCAATGCGATTGCCCGCTATGGTAAGATTCTTCTTCCTATCTGCTGCCCTATACAACTCTCATGCATGATTGTATTGGAATGAAACCCTTTTGCTGCAGTTACCCGCTTGAAGGCTGACAATCCTCTATACGGCTCATCCCTAACTGATTACGTAAGTTTCAAATGTCTTGTTTTGTTTAATGTTCCTTTCTTTCCTGGCTCTTTGCTTCATGTGAGTGCCCCCGTCCAATTATTGTTTTTCTTGGTTGGCCATGTATGTTTACAATTTTATACGTTGATCTGTAGGGCCATATTGAGCAGTGGATTGATTTTTCAACCTTGGAGATTGATGCCAATATTAGGAATTGGTTTCTACCTAGAGTGGGCTATACTCCTTATTTTCCTCAAGTGAGTAGCTTTTTCTTTGCTCTATTTCCTGTTCATTTTTATGTCTTCAATCCTCCATTCCCCTTCTAAATTGCATTTGCTTATCTCAATAAAGTTCAACTTTTTTTTGTATTTATCATGTAGCAATATTGTTTGCATTCCATCCTTCCATCCCACTTACAGGCCAATAGCTCTCATTTGTTGAGTTTCCTTGTTTTGTTGGTTCTAGAGATCTAAGATCTCATTTGGCTGAGGGAACTCATTCCTTCTCACACACATTTATGAACCTGCCCTTCCCATCATTGTTATGTATGATCACACGTGGTGAATCGAGTTCCACAATTTTCTTTGGCCACTAGATACTCTTTGATGATGTGGGATGTGTACGTGTGGGAATTTCTTTGATGAGAATTATATTCTTATCATTTTGCATCAAAGTGAAACTTTCATGTGAGTTTCTTTTTGATAATATTGTCGTTACCTCCTTAATGCGATGTGTGTTATGGATGCTTATAAGGCTGAGGAAGCTGTAATCTCTGCACTGAAGAGAGCACTGGGTGCTCTGAATACTTATCTTGCATCAAACACCTACTTGGTTGGGCATTCTGTGACCTTGGCTGACATCATCATGACATGCAATCTCTACATGGGATTTGCTCGCATCATGACTAAGAGCTTTACCTCAGAGTTCCCTCATGTTGAGAGATACTTCTGGACTCTGGTAAATCAACCAAAATTTAAGAAGATATTGGGTGAAGTCAAGCAGGCAGAATCTGTTCCTCCAGTTCAGTCTGCAAAGAAACCTGCTCCTGCCCAATCAAAGTCAAAGCCCAAGGATGAGCCAAAGAAAGAAGCCAAAAAGGAGAAAGAGCCAGCAAAACCCAAAGAAGCTGGTGGGGAAGAAGAAGAGGCACCAAAGCCCAAACCCAAGAATCCTCTGGATTTGCTGCCTCCTAGTAAGATGATACTGGATGAGTGGAAGAGGCTTTACTCAAACACCAAGGCCAATTTCCGTGAGGTTGCAATTAAAGGTAATCATTTCTTTTCTTTTTCTTTTATTCTTATTTTACTGCACTGTGGCCCATTAATCCTCTCAAGTGTTAAGAGTAACATTTGGTGAGAGATTGTGCAGTGGATTTGTGCAGTCCCCCACCCCAATTTTCTATCTCTATAATGTAATGTCCCCAAGACCATGTTGTCATTTGAATCTCTTTGGTCCTTTTCCTGGAGTCAAGGTTTGACCATCATAATCCATGTATTGCCAGCGAATGATCTTTTGCTTAGTTTTTGGTGTAAAATTTTATGACTTCTTTCTTTCTTTCTTTTTATCTTTTTGGAATTGATCATTCTTTTAGCTGTTAAAATAGTTGATTATATAACTTCTGTTGTAGGTTTCTGGGACATGTATGACCCAGAGGGATACTCATTGTGGTTCTGTGACTATAAGTACAATGATGAGAACACAGTGTCATTTGTAACGCTAAACAAGGTGAGTGGTTTTCTCCAACGGATGGATCTGGCTCGCAAATATGCTTTTGGGAAGATGCTAGTGATTGGCTCAGAACCTCCATTCAAGGTCAAGGGTTTATGGCTTTTCCGCGGTCAAGAAATTCCTCAGTTTGTCCTCAACGAGTGCTATGACATGGAGCTGTATGACTGGAAGAAGGTTGACATCTCAGATGAAGAACAAAAGGAGCGTGTCAACCAGATGATTGAAGACCAGGAGCCTTTTGAGGGAGAACCCCTTCTGGATGCCAAATGCTTTAAGTAAGACAATTCTATTTATTAGGTTTTGTACGTGTCCTTGATTTTGGTAGTGAGTTGGGCCTTGACTTCAGGCATACGAAGCTAGCCTTTCGCGATTTGAACTTGAAGTTAATATTATAACTCTGTTTTTCTTTTACCCGAGTCTTTGTTTCGTGCTTGTGTGTTCAGGTTATTTGGTGGCACATTATCATTTAGTGAAAAAGGATGTAAGGTGTTTGTACCAATGCCATCTGAATTCGGCCAAGTTTTACTTATTTCTGACAGGCAAACCATAAATTTCTGCCTGCCATATATTCATAAAGCAGTTTTTTTTTTTTTTCAATTTTCTCTAATTGCATCCAATTCGAATTATTGCGATCATACTTGAATAAAACAAGATACTGGATCATGAGGTGGTTCTTCAATTCTTTTTTATTTATTTATTATTAAATCTAAGTACTGATTACAGCGCAAACAGCAAATTAGAAAGTAATACCCCCCATCCCAGACATGTACGTTTAACATAATATAGCCCTAAGCTGTCAACGCATCAGCGCCTCCCATCACGCTGGCATGCGCTTTGCCTCTCCAGGGTTCTAATTTGCGGACACCGGGCGATCCTCCTACGTGGGTGGATTGAAATACAGTTCTGGGTTAGTGAAGTCGATGAACATGTGGGGCAGTTAAGCTTCTTAGACGGTTAGACTCTCTGTTGGGGACGTGGTATTTTAGTTGACATGGATTTAAAAACAATGACAATAATTGTCGCGCTCTGCAAATCATTGTTTAATTCTATTAAATTCTCGTTTCCCATTTAATTCTTTTGGAGAGCAATTTCGTTGTCATTTCTCATTTGCTTTGAAGCATCATTATGAAAGAACCCTCAGGTAGGTGCAACCATGTCCAAGGTCTACATGGTCACGCAACTGCTGACTTTGACCCACCTACGATGATACTTTTGGGGCCATTGCAACCTGCATTGCCTTGTCACGATTTGATTAAACATAGCACTAGCCACAGAGGTCTAGTGGTCGAAGTCTACAAATACAATTTGATCTAACAAACTTGTTTGTCTTATCAATGGCAACGAGAATATCATTGTTACTTTTGGCCAAAGGGGGCCGTAAAAGGAACAACGTTTTTCTTCCCCCTTAGCATTATGCTTTGGGGGAGTAATTTTTTTGAAGGATCATCTTATTTATCTTGCAAAGATGGAATTTTGAACGCTAGCAGAGCCAGAAGTTTGTGAGAGCTTGCTCGTTCAGTGGGCCTGAT
The DNA here is from genome assembly GCA_020883675.1 of Bruguiera gymnorhiza. Lineage (NCBI taxonomy): Eukaryota > Viridiplantae > Streptophyta > Magnoliopsida > Malpighiales > Rhizophoraceae > Bruguiera > Bruguiera gymnorhiza. The sequence goes on from JAIRCJ010001048.1 coordinate 3,803,790, forward strand.
TTCCGCCTTTTGTTTTGACACAGTTTACGTTTTGATAGGCGGCAACCTATCTGTTTATTCGCCGGATTGCAGGAAGGAAATAAAAATGAAGAATAGTTTATGCTATTATGATGATCATGCTTGATCTTTTTATACTAATTGTGCTTTTCTACGTTGATGAGTATTTATTGAGTTGAACTGAGACCAAACACTTGTAAAACATAAGAAAGATTTAGGGGTATTAGACGTGTGTCTAGAGTTAATACCCTAATATTTAAATTGGTAGAGAAACTTACAAAAAAGACAGAGAAGAAGAAAGAGAGGAGGAGGGTGTACTTTGTGAGTTGATCAGTACCCAACTCAATGAACTTAAATAATGATATGACTATTGAAGTGAATGGGCATATTTAGATGGCAAAGTCGGTTTTGTCAAGTACTTGAATGGTAATGCTAGAGGCCACTGAGACCCCCAATGCTCAAATTTTGGTCGGATTGATTATGAAAATATGGGGGCCCGAGCTAAGGCAAAACGAACCTAAAACGAGCTCGAGGGAGCAATTCGCTTTTTAAAGGAAAGTGAGTTCGGAGGCTTATTTGGTTTTGTCCTTACTACTGGACCATCCCTTAAAAAGAGTTTGAACACAACGATCAAGTTCATATTAACGAGTTTGGCCTTTTAACGGGAGCAGCGTGTGCATATAACAATAAGTTTGCAACAAGCTTGAGGAAACAGACGATAAAAAGCAGATTTTTCGAAAACTCAGAGATATGAACTTTGAGAAAAATATATTTTGCATTGGTTGTCCAGTTGCTTTTTATAAGCAATTTGGTTTTGGACTTTCGAGCAGTTGGGAATGGTTTCTGGCTTCTGTTTCCGCATGTTTTTTTATTTTTATTTTTATTTTTATTTTTTATTTTTTGTTTGGTTCTCCTACGATCATATATGGTTTGTCATTGTAAGATAAGGACATTTTGGTCCCTTTCCACCACTTTCCATGACATTTTTGTCATTAAAACTAAGTTTAACTAATGAGAACTTAGTGAAAGATATATATAATTTTTTCTTTTATCCCACAAATACTTAAAACTGTTTTTATATAAATTTTAAAAATTAAAAATTTAATTTATAAATATATTTTATTTACAAGTTACTGAATATAATTTAAGTTATTTATACATTTTTAAGAAATATTAAATTAAAACTCTCAACTTAAATTAACAAAAAACACGTACATTTAATTAACATAAATGAAAAATACATAATTGTCATCATGATTTATTAAGAAATTCATTAAGCAATACAACAATTTTTACTTGTAAATCTTAACTTATTAGTTTATTTATATATGTACATTATATATACAAACATAAATATATTACATAGTATTACTTTATTTCTATACATTATGCAAGTATATTTATTATATTTACTTTATTATTTTTAATTTAACATAAATAATTATTTTTTTATTGTTGTTAAATTATTAGTTTCATATAATTATTTGATATATATATATATATATATATATATATATACACACACACACACACACATGTACGCACGTGTATATACTCACATATATAGAATATAAATATAAATAATTAGGATTAAACTTTTGCATTGCATAAATTTTGAATTTTTTTTGTCAAATTTTAATTAAAATAATTGAAATATAATAATTTGAATTTTTTTTTCTTTTCATAAAGAAATCTTTATATTCAATAATTTGACAAAAGTGTAACTTTAAATAGATGTTGCAAGCAGTATAAAATTTATAGGTAAAGTTCATACATGAGCAAGGTTAAAGTTCATATTGCTAGAAAAAGAAAACCAAAAGGTAACTCATAATTACTCTTTATTGTGACAATTAAGAAGTATGTATTTTTCAAAACTTAATCAATTTTGTTGGCAAAGTGTAGTTGCCCAAACAAAATAATGAAAAGGAATTGAAGATACAAACTTTGTTAAGTTAAATATTATCAAACATTAAAAACATGTAGGTTAGGAGAATTAGTATTATAAAATATTGATATAACTTGAAAGATTGACTTTTTGCTAATTCATGTCTCTAATTATAAACTTGTTATTTAATTTTCACAATTACACTTAAGACATATTATAATACTATGTAAGTATAACATAAATTCACCTTTAAAAGCTAAAACTACCCCTTTGCTATTTTGAATATATTTAAAGAAATAAACTAATAAAAATAAAGAAAAAAATTGATATTTAACATAACATTTCTAAGTCTCGATCACCTTATAAGGGTAGGACCTTTTGTTAATCACATCACTTTTTTTAAGGTTTTGAGGTTTGACACTTATATCTTTAAGCAAATCTTCAAAGACATGTCCATTACCATTGTCATTATCATTATAGAGGATGATGCCAAAAATAAGTGCATTCACTTTTCAAAACCTTTCTTCAAAGAGAGAAACCTTAACGAAAAGCCTTCAAGCATTTTTCTTAGATGCCTCTTTATAGTCTTTCTTTCTCTTTAACACCATAAGGTCTTTAACTTCCCACATAATAGGGTTCACTTTAGTATAAAAAAGCTCAAGACTCATTTCCCTAAGAGCTTGTTTCTTAGCATACCATTGTACATTTAAGTGCATGTTAAGACTATAGACTTACCACGTGAAGTTAAGAAAAAAAAAATCATGCATAACAAGTGTTGCACTCTTATTTTGTCTAACCTATTTAAGAATAGACTCTAAATCTTTATCTTTTCATGATTAGTAGACTTTGTTATTGGATTAAAGTGATTTTGGATGTTATTTTCAAAAGCAAAGAGAATTAGGCTTAAACATGATCTTCCATTCATTTCTAAAATAATATACTACATCTAAATTGGCTTGATGCCTAATTAAACTATAAAAAAAAATCAAATTTCAAGGCCAAGCATCAAATTACAAAGTCAAAAGCAAACAACAAGATCTAAAGCATGGTCAACCCCTGCAATGACCATATATGTGACTTCACGCTTTCAAAGGTCCATCTTTATGTTTAGTCACCATTTCAACAACTCAATAGCCTCTTATAAGCCTTCAAGTACATTGTCTAAAAACCTTTTCTTGGCCTTACGAGTTTGTAAAGTTCATAATCCCTAACTAAACGCTAATATCAAGTTAGAATGGTATCAAATAAAAGTTATATACTTGTCCAAGTTATCTCTAACTAACTATAAGTAATGATTGGAAATTTTGAGTTTATCCTTAATCAATCAATAACAAGGAAGCAATAATGGAAAATTTGTTCCTGTTAGGAGATTTGAATTTTTATAAATCATCATGTCTCATTTTCCTCTCTATCTCTCAATTTTGTTTATTATTTTTCACAATCACACATGACATCAAGTTATTATTTATCTTATAGTTGTTTATTCCTTTTGCACACAATATACACATGATTTGTTGTGGTTGTTCATGTTATGTTTGACATTCATGTTAAGTTTGTTTTTATTTGATCATATTCATAGGCATATGTCCTTACAACCCAATTCACCTACCTTTTAGGTATCTTTGGGGCCAATACTTGGTATCAAAGCTAGTCTTTGTATAAAAGGTTTCACCACTTTGAGTTGATTTAATGGCTTTCATTCCACTTATGTGTTACCTTAAGGGTGGTAACCTTTTTAAAGCTCTCATTTTTATGACACAAATTTTATCCATTAGAAAAATCATCAAAATTGAGAATAGAGTCATCATTAATAAACCCGAGAGTGAGTTCACCTTATCAGATTTTAAAATTCAAAATCTTAAGTTCAAAGCAAAATATTTGCTCTATTATGTCATAACCCCAATAAATACAATTATATCTTTTCTTATTAGTTAGCTAAAGAGATATGAGACAACTTTGTGGTGACATACGAGGGAACCACACAAGAGAATTATAACTAAAGGCTCTTAAAGCTTTTAATGCCTTGTCCTCTTAGGTTGGGTTTTAAACTTCATATCATCTACATAAAATCTAAATTATGATTGTCCACATAAAAGCACAAGCATCTACATCTACTAAATGTAGAAATAATACATTTATTTATGTTCATCCATCATAACAACATAGAGCATTTCATGTTTTAGCTAAAAAATCATCTTATCATGATAATACATTATAACAGCAAAAATATCTTGTAAGTAGGGGTTTGATTAGCAACATATTTTATACTTTACCACTTCATAAAACATCATATTATCATTCATTCTCTTATAAGAAGTATCATGATAGATGTCATTACTATGGTGATTTTGATCATATGATTCATAGATGTAATATTAGGAAGAATTGATATAATATAAGATATTCTTATATAGATGCAAATGACACCAAAACTAACCTTTAAGGATTCAAACAAATTTAGGTGTATAAAATGAGATGAATTTCATGTAAGTATATGCTAAAAGCTAGATGAAGGAAAATAAGTGATACTTGGACAATAGGTGTTCAAGGCATATGATTGATAATGCAAAAAATTTTCCTTTCCCATAAAGTAATAAACGGAGAAAAAGTAACATTTAGTTGTAATGTGAAAGGTAAGATTATTGTCATTAAGAAGATCAAATCTTGAATATGACATAACCACTTGAGACATGTAAGTATGAAACTCTTTTCTAAGCTAAACCATAACAATTTTTTGAAGGGACTACTAAAGCTAAAATTTTAAAAGGATCTAATTTGCAATGTTTGCCATATGGGTAAACAGATAAAAAGCTCCCTTAAAAACAAACAAATATTATTTACTTCTAAACCTCTTTAATTATTGCATATGGATCTTTTTAGTCCATTTAGAGTGTTTTTATTAAGTGTTAAATATTATGCATTTGTCACAGTAGATGATTTCACTAGGTTTGCATGGGTCTTATTCCTTGCTTATAAGGACGAGGCATTAAAAGCCTTTAAAAGGCTATGTAACCAATTGCAAAATGAGAAAGGATACTCTATCATTTTAATTAAAAATAATCATAAAAGAGAATTTAGGAATAAGGGTTTCAAAAATTTTTGTAATGTCCAATGAATTTTTCATAAATTTTTAACTCCAAAAATACCTTAATAAAATAGGGTGGATGAATGCAAAAATAAAACTCTTCAAGAGATGACTTGTATTATGCTAAATGAATTTAACTTACCTCGACATTTTTGGCCTAAAGCTATTTACACAATATGTTATATGTCAAACTAGGTTCTAATTTATCCCTTACTCAAAATGACTCCCTATAAGCTATAGAATGAAAGAAAGCCTTGAATAAATTATTTTAAGGTATTTGGTTGCAATTGTTTTATTTTGAATACTAAATATAACCTTGAAAAATTCAATTTAAAGGCTAATGAAAGTATTTTTCTATAATACTCTTCAACTAACAATGTATATAAAGTTTTTAATAAGAGATCATTGGTAATTAAAGTGTTCATCCATATTGACTTTAATAAAACAAATATTTTAGATGATATAAGTGGAAACAAATAAAGCAAGGAAGTTAGCTTTAGCAATACACAAAGCAAGAAAGCATAAAATGATTATGCAACTGTTGAAAATGATCAACTCAAATTAAGCACATCAAACTTGGAAAATTATGGTAGCTTGCAAAATGTGGTATGAAGAATGCTAATAGAATGAAAACATGTAGGTAAATTAATTCAAGATCAAATCATCAGTAATGTATTTGATTCCCTTAGGACAAGATCATTATTTAGGAACATAAATACCAATATTGCATTGATTTTTCAAATAGAGCCAAATCATGTACAAGATGCATTAAGTGATGAGCATTGGGTGTATAACATGAAGGATAAGTGGAACCAATTTGACAGGAACCAAATATAGACCTTAGTTTCTAAAACTAAAGACCACTTTATCATAAGCACTAAGTGGATGTTTTGAAACAAACTAGATAAGAGTAGAAAAATATTGTGTAATAAGGTTCGACTTGTTGCTAAGGTATATGGTATATTACAATAAGACCTTTACACATATGGCTAGGCTAGAAGGCATTTACATCATGCTTGCATATGCATCTCATAAGAATTTTACCTTATATCAAATAGATCTAAAAAGTGAACAATTTTATTGTTAAGGAAGTGTATATTAAGTAACCTCCAAGTATCGAGAGCATAAAATTCTTGGATCATGTCTTTAAACTCTCTAAAACCTTATACGAATTAAAGAAAGCTCTTAGAGTTTGGTATAAATGACTTAGCTCATTCTTAATTAAGAAAACATTCTCAAAAGGTAAGATGGACACTACGCTGTTCACAAAAGTAAAAGGTAAAGATTTTTTAATTGTTTAAATTTGTGTTAATGATATTATTTTTTGTTTTACTAATAAATTTTTGTATGAGGAATTCACTTCTCAAATGGATAAGGAATTAAAAATGAGTATGATAGGAGAACTTAGTTTCTTCCTTAGTCAACAAATCAAGTAAAGCTTAAAAGATATCCTCATTGGCCAAATAAAGTATGCATGAGAGATTTTAAAAAAGTTTAGAATGGTAAACTCAAAACCTTGCAATACATTAATGTAACAATTATAAAACTTGATAAGGATGAAAATAGTAAAAAGGTATATGAGAAACAATATCAAGGTATAATTAAAAGCCTTCTTTATCTTATTATGAGTATGCCTAATATCATATTTACCATATGCCTTTATGCATATTTTCACTCATCACCTAAAGGGTCTTATTTAGTTACATTGAAAATGATATTATGTTACTTTAAAGGGTCTACTTATTTAGGTTTATGGTATCTTATAAATGAGTCATTTAACCTTTTTAGTTATTTGGATTTAAAATGAGCTATTGATAATCTTGATAGAAAAAGCATTACCAATACTTGCCAATTCTTAGGAAGTGTATTAGTTTAATGGTTTAGTAAAAAGTAAGGATTCATATCACTTTTCATGACTGAAGCCAAATACCTTGCAGCAGGTAGTTATTATTCATAACTTCTTTTATTCAAGCAAACCTTAGAAGACTTTAGGTTGTAATAGTTTAAAGTGTTTATCTATTGCGACAATAATAACACTATTAACCTCAGCAAAATCCCCATTTATCACTTTACAACCAAATATATAGATCTAAAACATTATTTCATTAGAGATTATATGCTTAAAGGGGATAATGATCAAATCACTGATATTTTTATAAAAGCATTAAGTGAGGATAAGTTCCTAAACATTAAAGAGTCTTTAGATATGGTAGATGCACCTTAGGCTCTCATTTTGCATTTTTATGTATTTTTCTTTTTTATTGATGTTTAAGGTATGCTTTAAGCGTTTTTGATTGATTTTATGTGTGAAATATTTGTTTCAAAACATTTTACCCAGAGAAAGCATTCTGTTCATTCTCCTGATCAATCAAATCAATTTTTTATTTTAGTTAATCAAGACAATTTCCTTCCTTTATCAATTAATATATTTTTTGATGAACTCTTTTCCTTTTTAAACTTGGTTGATCATATCTTTTTAAACTCCTTACTTAAAATTTTCTGAAATAGTAAAATCTCATTCTTCCTAAATAGTCATCCACCACCACCATCCACCTCAATCTTTAAAAAATCTCCAAAAACCTTTCCTTCCTTTAACAAATTTCCATCTTTAATCCTTAAATTAACTTATAAATCATAATACCCAGTCTTCAATTTCATCAATTCTTCCTCCCCTAAGGCAAGATGAAGAGAAAGAGGTAAGTGGTTAAGAAAACGCTTTGCCAAAAAGGAACCAAAGCTATCACAATCGAAGGGAAAGGAACCTTTATTAAAGTAAAAAAAAGACACCTTATCACAACCAAAAGGCAACCTAGCCTACACTCTTTTTCTTGTTGAGTAAGGCTCAACCTATCACCACCTTAATTGTATCTAGTTAGTCATTAGAGTCACATCTTACTTACTAAAAAAGTCTTGGTCTCCTCTACCACCCTCTAGATTAGAATGCTTATTGCATAATATGGGGTTGAATGACCAAGTTGAAGAAGAATTTGAAAACTCCTAACATAAAGCAAGTTTACCAATATGGTATTCAATTTTTCAATTTGTTTCTAAATCTACTTAGAAAAAATATAAGGATGATTTTAAGCTAAAAGAAGCATTAAGTGTGCACCTATTAAGAATTCTTTGAAAAAGATTTTATTGATCAAGGTTTTCTAAATGGGCTTGTTGTGTAAGATTGTTTGAAATTCATCAATCTTAATTCTGGGTACTCTTTTAATATGATAAAATTATTTTTTGATAATATTAAAAAGTGCTCTAATGAAAAGCTAATTTTGTATGTGAATGAGACTAATATGGTGACAAATGCCTAACATTATTACTGATATTTTTCTTTATTCTTTTATTGCTAGAAAAGTTAATTTTGATAGAGATTGGATTATAGATGAATTTACTATTGTTGAGTAATTAAAAGTTATGTTTGATGACCAAGTTGATGATGATAAGAATATTTTGTTGGATGGATTTGTTATGAATATTCTTATGGATTATAAGCTTAAGAAAACTAGGTCATTTCCTGTTAAGTCTCATTGTATGTAGAGGATCATAGCTAGTACAATCTCTCTAAGAAGGTGGCACATGTATGACTTATATTATTGGGATATGTGTTTGTTGACCTATGTGATTAAATAAGAGCTATTTAATCTTCTACGACACATCATAAAGGTTATTAGTTATACATTTTCAAAAAAGCTCACTTATAGTTCTTATAGGATGGCTCTATCCAAGATGCTTAGGCAATTATCTGTGTTAAATGAAGATGAGTAGCTTATAAATGCATTTAGCTTAACTTTGATGAGTACTTATGCTTTACCTTAGATGGATCTTGCAATGGTAAATGGATTATACCTGTTAATGCTTAAGGAGACAGTTAGGAGATCCATCAGAGGCCATAAGTCCCAAGCTTAAAAAATCACCTAGATTTAGCTTGCAATTGAGAGTTTAAAAGAGGATATAACTAACATTCGTGTGGCATTAGATGAAATTAATGTTATATAATGAGTTTTTCAAGAAGATTTCAATTTTTGGCTTGAAATGGTTTGTAATTGAGCTTCCTCCTCTAAGTAATAAAGGTTATTTGATTTTTTGAAGATGCTGAAAGGGGGGAAGTATGATTGATTCAATTTTTCCTTTCATTTTCTTTACCCTTAATTCCATTCTTGACCTTCTTGAATAGATTGTTTTTTAATATTTTGTTTTATTATTTTATATGACTATACTATTATACTAAGATGTTTTCATCATTAGTATACTCTATATTAATGCTCTAATACTCTTTATGATTTTATTTTTATTGCTCTAAAACTTATGTTTTTATTTAGTTAAATTTTTATGGATTGTTTGGTTTGGAGCATGGTTTCAAGAAGAGTATTCATATTCATATTAGAATCAATTATGTTGTTATAATTTAAAAAAAAAAAGAATATTAGATCATATACTCTTTAATTGAGTTTTGATGTGCCAACATTGATTGATTATTATAAGTATTTATTTATTCCTTTATTGTGATAACTATTGATTGATCTATATATATATTGTTATTTTTGAGTTGCTGAGAAATATCCTTATAGCCACCAATTATGATTGTTAATCTTTATACTATGATTGTTGTTGTCATAAAAGTTAGGATAATTTAATTTATTTATACACATGGTAATTATATTATTTTGGTTCTTCAATACTATGATAATGAGTTGTTTAATTTTCAATTTCATTATATTGTCAACCTTATTATTTTAGTATTGAAATGGAAGATTTATTAAAGCTTAACAGGTAGTTGGTTACATAAGTTTCAAAGCTTTGTATGAAAATTATCTTAATAAAGAATTATTCTTACTTGGAAAGAAAATTAAGAAAGTAGTTCAAAACTAAAAGTCATAAATAAATATAAACAAAACAAAAAGAAAAATGTAAAAGAATTAAAAAGTAAATTAACTTAATGATTGAGTTGACTCAGTGAAATTTGGTCAAATTTAAGTTTACTCAATTAAATCAAGTTAATCTTAATTAAATTAGGTCAAACTGACCTTGTACAACTTTGTTTTTCTTTGACTTAACCTAAATCTTAGTCCACCAACACCAACCTATTTCAAAAAAATGCATATTTCATATTAAATCTATCTCAAGCCTAATCTTTATCAAATCCCTAAACTTTAAATTCGTCATTTAAAACCAAAGATTCCACCTAACATTTAAAGTTTGTTTTGAAAAATCTAGTTACTTTTTTTTTTTTAACTCCAAATGTCAAATGCAATGATAACAAAAACTTAGGGAATTTAAGTTTTTTTTTTTCCAAAAAATCCAAACCATTTTAATACCATCATTTCCCCCCTTTTTTTCCAAAAAAAAAAATAAATACAAAATAAAAAAATTAAAGATTTCAAGTTTGCTTTTTGAAAATTGGAAATACCTTAGGTTTAAGCATTTAGCCTTGAAAATTTCATGGATCTCACCAATAAATCTCCATAATTTATCAAAGTTAGAAATTTTGACCACTTTATGAAAATCCATCGCCGAAATCACTATGACTCATATTAGTGATTCCCTACTTCCATTCCACATAACAACCTCAAAGTTTTATTTAGAAATCTTAATCCCAACAATCAAATGAAAAAAGGAAGTGAAAGTCTATTTGGGAACTCATAAATTGAAAGAAAAAATTTAGAAAATCAGAGGAAGAATTCCTAATTGGTGGTGTAGTGACTTAGGGTCAACAAATGCAAAAGAAGGGTTTGTTATTAAGGTTGGCTAAATGACAAACAAAAACTACAACATTTTGCATAGAGAGGGAGGGGTACTTATGTTTAACTAAGCTAAGATGGTACACTTGATTATTTATTCCTCATTTTCATTTATTTAAGGTCCATAAAAAGGGTTATTATGCCTACTTTTGAAAATTAAATGCTCATTTTTTTAATAGCTTACAAAAGAAATGAAAAATCTCTTTTCTAAAAAGATAAAAAGGTTTGTTCATTTCTCTCATTTTTAATTTTTTTAGTTCTCGCAACTTTAAAAATTTCAAAAAAAAAATCCATAAAAATTCCTAAGCTTTTATAAAGCCTTTAAATAAATTTTAATACTCTCTCATAGTTCCTCATGCATTACAATGAATTTATAAAAAAAAATTAAAAAAAAACATAAGATTTCACGTGTGTGTATATTTTTCTCTAATCTTTAGTATGTTTATAGTTTTCTAAATTTTCCTTATTCAAGAATAAATCTTAGTTTATTTTGACTATAAAATAGGAAAATTTAAATCAAAATTAACCCTTTCCTTTTAATAAATAAAGCCTTAAAATGTAAAATTAAAAAAAAAGATAATGTATAAAAATTTGAAAAGACTTAGATTGTACATATTCTTTTTTTCTTCACCAACTCAAAATTATTCATATTCAAATAAGTCCTAAGATTGTATTCTCACCTTTCAAAAATCCAAAAAGATTTAAAATTTTAAAATTTACAAAAAAAAAGAAATCAAATTTCATTCCTTAGTATAATGGTTTATGGTAAAAAGCATCTTAACATTCTTAAAAATTTTTTAAAGCAATGGATCTTTATTAAAAGAATCTTATTCTTTTCATATATTATTTAAAGCAAAGAATTTTCTTTTTAAAAGCATCCCACAACCTAAACATACTTCCTACTAGAGCACGAGACTTTCGTAAAAAAGTGTTCCTTAAAATTTCTTAAATGCTAATCGCACTTCATATCACATCGATATTTTCAAAACCCTAACATATGCCCAAGACAAAATTTTCCTAAGCTATATGTCATTAAAAAAATAACCAAATAAAATGTTAAAATAAAAAGAAGTATAAAAATAAAATCAATGTTAAAGTCATAACACTGTCATTTGCAACAGATGTCTAGTTTCATCTTAACTTCTGCTAAGTGTAATCGTACTCCTGAACCCCTGCAAACCTTGGTAGTGCAGACCAAATCTCACTAATTTAGAGAATAAGGTGATTTTCCAAGTTGTTCCAATTGGACTTGAAATAGTTAACGGTGACTCTAGTATCCTAAGATTGATTTAAGGTGGTGATATCTTGAATTAATCAAGCATTGCACAAGTTGAGCAAGTGATGAGAGTGAACTAGGTAGAGCATCTTGTAAGCATGATTTGCCTTATTTATTTGTATTCCATTATAGTGATATTGCAATAGTTACAAATAGCCTATCACACATCGTGCAAAAATAAAGTCTTATATCAAACATTTCCTTTTACGTTGGGTCACACCTTCATCTCTCCTTAAGGGTGGGTTAAAACACCAAACCTATATGTTATTAGTTGTGAGAAAAGAAAGATATGCTTTTTATAATACAAAATGAGCACATTATAAGGTATATTATTATCTTGAAGGCAAATGCAAGCATTAGAGACAATATTGAATAAATCTTGCACAATGTTTTCATCCTTAAAGATGAGACCTTTAACAAATTAGTTTAAAGTTCAAAAACTTTCATTCCATCATTTAAAATAAATATCTTTTTAATAGGTGTTTTCTTGATAAGAAGTGGCACATTGTTCCAAATGTAAATTTTATCAAATGATTTATAAAGTAGTTCCAAGAGATTTTATTTGCCAATCTACAATTAGCATAATCATATGTATATGTGTGTTAGGTAGCCACAAACTTGAAAGTGAAGATGATTGATGCTAGCAAATGCACCTAAGCTATTATAACCGAATTAAAAGTATCAATTCCTAACCTTAGTAGCCATATACTAGGCAATCGAGAAGCTTTATTGGTCAATTCTCTATAACAAGTATTTTAAAATGCATGGAATCAAAAGCATATGGTCATATTACTAACCTATCATAATAAATCAACATAAGTAACTTAAAAGTCTTATTGTCTATTTTCATCAATTAAATGAAAATCAGTAAAAGAAGAACAATCATATATTTATGACAACTACACTTGAAGAATTTTTAGTATCAATAAGGGCATTTAGGAAGAACTAAACTTCACCATCCTCATTTTCTTTTCATACTAGAAAAGAACATCTTCTAAGTAAGTTTTGTTGAAGTTGAATTTCTTCTTATCAAAAGGCTAAAGGACCTTATTAATATAAAATTCAACTGGTCACTTCTTTAAGTAATGGCCTTCAATTAGTTGGACAATAAAATCATACCGGCTAAGAATCACTTAAAGTAGAAGAATTACCAATATCAAAAACTTAAACAACAAAGATTTTCATTTAACCACATATTTTTAAAAGTCATATCTTTATCAAGAAAAACTACCTTATAATCCATGTCATAAAGAGCATGAGACAAAAAGCATTGTTACATTAATATTCTCTATCAAACCACTTTTTCTCCTTGGCTTTTTAGCTTTTCACTTTATTAATTTCATTTTCATTGAATTTAAGAAAAAACCTATAAGGAAAAAAAAATGTAAATTAGAACAAAGACAAAGATTAAACATAAATTTGTAAGAGAATAAAAGAAAATTAAATGTAAGATTGAAAATTAATAGAAGAAATAAGAAATTGAAAGAAAAATCACCATTAAGTAAGGAAAAAGGCAAAAAGAGAGTAGGTTGATTTATCTTTAATCCAAGCTTATCTTATCTTTACGACTAACAGAAAAACTTGTCTTTATACTTTTGTTTGGCTCTTTCTCTATCCAAGCTTTTCTCTCTCTTTCATACGTAGGACAAGGGAAAAAGGAGTAATAAGGTAATCAAGACATAAAGACAAAAAAGGACTGTGTGAAAGAGAGATGTAGAAGACAAGGGATTGAATTGATAAGCCACTTTATTTGAAGTTGGAAGATACAAAAAGGGTTATATGAGAGAGAGAGAGACACTTAAAAAAAGGAAATGAAGAGTTATTTAAAGGTGCAGAGGGTCATAAGGGAGAAACTCCACCTCTTAGTCAACTCCTATTGTTATTCTTAAGAAAATTTAGGAGATAAGTTATCAATTTGTTGAATTGTTATCAATTAGAGTTAGAATAAAAGTAAAAAAAAAAAAAAAAACAGAGAAAATCTCTTAATAATCTTTAAAACAAAAAATAGAGGAATTTAAATTTGATCTAAATCTTTTTATTACTTGTTCACATCTTTAATTTTTTTTTTCAATTAATCAAAATTTTTGTAAAAAAACTTTTAATAGTTTTTAAAAGGAAAATTAATTTTTCATCTTAGATAAACAACAAATGAGGAATTTAAGTTTGAATTCTAAGCTTTTAATCTTTTAATTGTTTTTTTCCTTTTTTTTGTTAAAAAATAAGCCTTTTTAAATTTGAAATTTTTGTTACCACTAAAAATAATTTTTATAATTAAAGAAAATATAATAATAATTTTTTTCTTTTAAATAAATACTATATCATATATAAATAAATTTGTTAAATATACATATTAAATTAATCATATCATGTATTTTATATACCTATATATATTTTTATATAAATTACTATATAAATATAAATAATAATATATTTTTTTATTAATTATAATAAAAGAAAGACGTCTTAAAACTTTGAAAAGTGTTTGATATATGTCATCTCACATTTTTTCTTACAAATAAAATATTTCAAAAATATGAAAAATATTTCAAAAATATGAATTTGTTAATTTTTTAAATTGTTATATAATAAAATAGAATGAAATGAAATAATAATAATTATAAAAAATAATGAGTCAATTCATTAATTCATGAATAGAGATCAGCTTGATCTAACACTAACACTGACAACAAAAGTAATCCGAAAGAGACAAACTAGAAGACACATGATTGGAACCCGCCCGACATTAATCGCCATCGCGTGCTGGCATATTTGGAAGCTCCACAAGGAGCAATGCTTCTCTCGCAAGCATCCTGCCCATTATTCCCTGTAACAGCACAGTGAAATGCACCAAAGCTTCTGTCTTTTGTCACACAGTTGTACAATTGCCAAGCAAAGCTCTGCAATTGGTTAGCTGGACCCTCTCCTGCGAGTGAATGGCTGAAGATTAACACAGATGGCGGGGCTTCGCGGGATAATTCAGGCGTGGCCAGTGCTGGAGTGGTCTTCCGTGATTAGGACGGCCGCTGGATCCTTGGATTTTGCTTAGAACGCCGCCGGAGCCTGGCAGAGTTGCGGGGGCATTTATACTGAACTCGACTTGGTGGGAACATTTATGGCTTCCGATCTCAGTTGAAGCTGCCGAGAATTGCTTCGACGAGAATAACAAATCCGGTTGTCACATCTGAACATCTTTTTCACAGTCCTCCTCCTCCTCCTCCTCCTCCTCCTCCTCCTGGCCTAGATTAGCCGTTACTCTCAGATATTATTAATATAATTACTTCTGTTTATGGGCCTCAGGCCATCCACGTTGGACCAAAAAAGAAAAATTAAAAAATTAAAAAAAAAAGAAGAAGAAGGAGAAGAATGGTAGGGTTTTGGATCCGGATACGGAGTCTAGATCCGATTGACAAAAAGAAAGAAATCTCGCACTCTACAAAACCCTAGAGAGCGCACTTCTCTTGTAGTTGCCCCGTCTGTCTCGTCGCACTTCCTTCTCTGCACACACACACACACACACGTGTACTCGCAGCTTCCCTGCTTTCCGGAAGAACGCACGCACTGTACTCGTAAGCCAGCCAGCACCCCTCCTTCCTTTCCTCTCTCTGGCGCGTGTATTATACATAGGTAGATAGAGAGAGAGAGAGAGAGATAGAGAGGTATACACTTGTCGGCATAGATACAAGAATTTTTAGTTGTCTCTATTCATAATGCATGATGCATGTATGTAAGATCTTGGAAGAGAAAAAATGAAATTGAGATTTTGAATTGCTTTCTTTGTGTTTTGCTTTTCTTGTTTTCTTAAATTTTAAGTTCTAATGATTTTTTGGTTTTGTTTTCAGATCTGAAATCAGAGCCCAACGTTTTTCCGATAAGCCCATGGCTCTGGTGAGTTCGATTATTGTGTAATTCTAATTAACGAGAGGTAGTCCTTTTGTTTTCTATCTATGCACGAATTACAGATAGTGACTTATGTGTAGAATGCAACTCTAATTTTGATATCTAGAAGCTACTTCTTTTCTTTTCTTCATCTTTTGTTTTTTGCATTTTGTGTGTGTGTGTGTGTGTGGCACTTGTTATGCTTTTACTCTTTTGTTTCTATTGTGCTGCCTTCTTGAATGCTTTTGATTCATTCCTTAACTGAATTTCTGGAATGTTGGCACCATGTTGTTTAGTTTTTTTGTTTTTTTTTTTTTCTTTTTTCCAATTCTATGCCAATTTTTTCTTGTAAATAATTATGCTATTTAGTTTCTATAAGATCTCCGTTGCCATGTTAATGGCATCATTCTTTGCAAATTACATTACCTGGGTATTTTAGATGTTTTTTTTTTATTTTCGATGGAGATGATTTTATTTTTAATTCATGCTTTAGCAAGGAAAAAGTCATCTGCAGTGGGTGTTTTGGTATTATGCATAAATTACTATGCAGTATGAAAGATTCTCTTAACTTAAGGAGCTTTAATTATATATTACTGCATGTATTGATATAACTTACTGCATGTATATGTACATAAGCTATTTTTGAGACTAAAGTGGTTATACTTTTCATTTCTCAGATATTACATGCTGGGAAGACAAACAAAAATGCTTACAAGACACTCATTGTGGCAGAATACTCTGGGGTGGAAGTCACACTGGTTGAGAACTTTGAGATGGGTGTTTCAAATAAAACACCTGGGTTTCTTAAGATGAACCCTATTGGGAAGGTTGGCTTCTATCATACCCATTTATGCCAAAGAATCTGCAACTTACTTGGACCCTGCCTTTGATTGTAGATTTCTAAGAGATATTTTGATCTGTTAGGTTCCTGTGCTGGAGACACCTGATGGTCCTATATTTGAGAGCAATGCAATTGCCCGCTATGGTAAGACCTATCCCTCTATCTCCTGCCCTATCCAACTTTCATGCATGATTGTGTTGGAATGAAACCCTTTTGCTGCAGTTACCCGCTTGAAGGCTGACAATCCTCTATATGGCTCATCCCTAATTGATTACGTAAGTTAAAATGTCTTGATTTGTTTTGTGTTTTTTTTTTTTTGGCTCTTTGCTTCTTCTGAGTGCCAATGTTCAATTGTTGTTTTTCTTGGTTATCCATGTATGTTTACAATTTTATACATTGATCTATAGGGCCATATTGAGCAGTGGATCGATTTTGCATCCTCGGAGATTGATGCCAATATTAGGAATTGGATTATACCTAGAATGGGATTCACTCCTTATCTTCCTCCAGTGAGTAACTTTTTCTTTGCTCCTTTTGCAGTTCATTTTTATGTCTTTGACTCTCTATTCCCCTCCAACATTGCATGTGCATGTCTCAATAAAGTTCAACTTTTTCTGTATGTCTCATCTAGCAATTTTTCTGTATGTCTCATCCAGCAATAGTGTTTTAATTCCATCCTTCCATTCCACTTACAGGCCATTAGCTCTCATTTGTTGATTTTCCTTGTTTTGTTGGTTCTAGAGATCTAAGATCTCATTTGGAAGAGAGAACTCATTCCCACTTACACACATGCATGAACCTGCTCTTCCCATTATTGGTATGTATGATCACACATGGTGAATCGAGTCCCACAATTCTCTTTGGCCACTAGATACTCTTTGATAATGTGGGATGTGTACATGTGGGAATTTCTTTGATGAGAAATATACACTTGTCATTTTGCATCAAAGATCGAAACTTTCTTGCGAGTTTCTTTTTGATAATATTGTTGTTACCTCTTCAATGCCATGTGTATTATGGATGCTTATGAAGGCTGAGGAAGCTGTAATCTCTGCACTGAAGAGAGCACTGGGTGCTCTGAATACTTATCTTGCATTAAACACCTACTTGGTTGGGCATTCTGTGACCTTGGCTGACATCATCATGACATGCAATCTCTACATGGGATTTTCTCGCATCATGACCAAGAGCTTTACCTCTGAGTTCCCTCATGTTGAGAGATACTTCTGGACTCTGGTAAATCAACCAAATTTTAAAAAGATATTGGGTGAAGTCAAGCAGGCAGAATCTGTTCCTCCAGTTCAGTCTGCAAAGAAACCTGCTCCTGCCCAATCAAAGTCAAAGCCCAAGGATGAGCCAAAGAAAGAAACCAAAAAGGAGAAAGAGCCAGCAAAACCCAAAGAAGCTGCTGAGGAAGAGGAACAGGCACCAAAGCCCAAACCCAAGAATCCTCTTGATTTGCTGCCTCCTAGTAAGATGATACTGGATGAATGGAAGAGGCTTTACTCAAACACCAAGTCCAATTTCCGTGAGGTTGCAATTAAAGGTAATTGTTTCTTCTTCTTCTTGATTTTTAGTTCTTTGCTTTGTGTTTTTAATTTTTTTTTTTACCGCACCACGGCTCATTAATCCTCTCAAGTGTTAAGAGTAATATTTGGTGAGACATTGTGCAGTTGGTTGTGCTGTTCCCTCCCTCTCCCCCCCCCCCAAAATAAAAAACCCCAATTTTCCTTTTATCTCTATAATGTAATGCCTTAAGACCATGTTATCATTTGAATCTCTTTGGTCCTCTTTCCAGAGTCAAGGTTTGACCATCATCATGCATCTATTGCAAGGGAATGATCTTTTGCTTTGTTTTGGATAGCGGAAGTTCTAGTTTTTAGTGTAAAATGCTATGAATTCTTTTTTTCTTTCTCTTTCTTTTGTTTTGGAATTGATCATTGTTTTAGCCTTTAAATTAATGAATTACATCTGAACTTTTTTGTAGGTTTCTGGGACATGTATGACCCAGAGGGATACTCATTGTGGTTCTGTGAATATAAGTACAATGATGAGAATACAGTGTCATTTGTAACGCTAAACAAGGTGAGTGGTTTTCTCCAGCGGATGGATCTGGCTCGCAAATATGCTTTTGGGAAGATGCTAGTGATTGGTTCAGGACCTCCATTCAAGGTCAAGGGCTTATGGCTTTTCCGCGGGCAAGAAATTCCTCAGTTTGTCCTGGATGAGTGCTATGACATGGAGCTGTATGACTGGAAGAAGGTTGACATCTCAGATGAAGAACAAAAGGAGCGTGTCAACCAGATGATTGAAGACCAGGAGCCTTTTGAGGGAGAACCTCTTCTGGATGCCAAATGCTTTAAGTAAGACAATTCTATGTGAATTGGGCCTTGACATCAGACAGTCGTAGAAAGGTCTTGGGTCTTTTGCGATTTGCGCTTGAAAGAGACTATTTTAACTCTGTTTTTCTCATACTCTTTTGTGTCTTTGTTTCTTGCTTGTATCTTGAGGTTATTTGGTGCACGTTGTCATTTTGATGAAAAGGACAGAAGGTGCTTCGCCCGGTTTTTACCAATGCCATAGGAATACATTCGAATTTTGCTTAATTCTGACCGGCAAACGATTGCCTGCTCTTTGTCCATAAACCAGCTCTCCTCTTTTTTTATTTGTTGCCTCCAATTCAATTTTATTCCATCAAAGGCTAAATAAAACAAAAGACTGGATCGTGAGTTAGGTCTTCAACAATGAGGCATGGTTCCAGGGATGTGGGCTGGAAGATTTTGTCTTTTTTTGTTATTGTAAGATCGGAACCCTTTTCTTCTCCGCCATGTCAGTTTAATATCCCGAAGTTGTAAGTGCATCAGTGTGCCTTCCATGGCGCTGGCATGCCTCTCTATCCCTCCATGGTTTGAAGTTGCTGCAATACTAGAAGATCATAGGTGGGTGGATTGAAATACAAATCTAGGTTATTGAGGTTGATGAATATGCAAGACAGTAGAGCTTCTTAGACTTGCTAGGCGGTATGCTATGATGATCGTGCCCGATTCATATTTAGTAATTTTGCTTTCTACGCTGACTTCTGCCGGGTTGCCCTGGTCTCTTAAGACCGAGTATTTGTAAGATAACAAAAAAAAGACTAGAATTGTCATACGTGTGTTTGGCATTAATACTCTAATGTCTGAGTCAATCAATACAACTAATAAAAAGAAAAGGTAGAATATTACTTAGTCTCTTATATATGTATTTTTGTTCAATACAACTAAATTGAACTAACATATCAGAACAATACATTAATTTTTATATATGATCTAACTCTCACATTGAATAAAAAGAAAAAAACTTTAATTTTAAATTATATAAATATAAATATTATATATTTTAATAAGTTATTTTTTGAAAAAAATAATAATCATGTGATAAATAGTATTAAAATTGACTTAATTTTAATTTTTGTGTTTTTTATTAAGTGTTTTATATAGAAAAAGTAAGTAGAAAGACATTTTAATTTTTAACAACAATATCAACAAATTTGATAAGAGAAAATGTAACAAGTATATCATATTAATTTTTAATAAGGACATTGATAAATTTGATAAAAAAGAATGTGATAAATATATTAGAATAATAAATTAATCCTCAAATACTACTTAATTCATACATCATATAAAAAAAATAAAATTTTGGGTCGCGATATAACATACTTTAACAAGTTGTTTTTTGAAAGAGAAAGTAACAGAATGTGACATAAGGCTCCTCTACCATGATAACAGTGACTTACCCTAAAATTTTATTTGAAAATTGTGAATAGTTAGCCCTTATTTAAACATTGCTTTTAAAGTGTTAGTCACCTAAATGTCGAAGAAGCAAATATTGAATGTAATCCCATCGCTAAAAATTAAGATTTGCACTTAAATATACCCGAGAGTGGACATTCATTCAACTTTGAAATATATGTATTTTTTTAATATTTTAAATTTTGAATATTTTTAAAATTAATTATAAAATAAATAAAATTTTTTTATATATTATAAATATTTAATTTAATATTAATTTTTTTTAAAAAAAAAACATAACAAAAATTTTACAAAATATAAGAGGCAAAAATTATAAAAAAAAAAACTCAATGAAACCATCAAAAAGTGTACTAAATTTTTGTAAACTTTTATAATTGACTTCTTAACTTATTTTATATTTTTATTTAAATTTTATATATTTTAAATTTATTTCAGATAATTTTTTGTAAATAAAAATTTAAATTATTAATAATTTTCATGACAACTTTTTAAATTAAAAATAGATTTAAAACTAATTAAAAAAATTAAAAATATAAATATAAAGATAAAAAATATTTAAATTTTAATTATAAAAATTCAACTTTTTTTTTTTTTTAATATCTTCAGCCGCTAGGTATATGCCATTGTAGCCAGCCACCAAATTTTGACACCGAGTGAAGAAAACGCAACGGCAACACGACAAAAACAATTATATAGTTTTTATTATTATTTTTATTTTTATTTTGCGAGGCAAGACAAATATTATACAGACAGACAGCCCCTAGCAGGTCCGAAATTCAATTTAGAGTTGGACGAAACAGAGGGGCGATCTCTCCACAGCAACAGAGAGAGAGAGGGAGAGAGAGAGGGAGAGAGCGAGAGAGAGAGAGAGAGAGAGAGAGAGAGAGAGATTTGAGAAGGAGGTGAAAGATGAGTGGAATCTGGAGTATCAGATCGTGGCGTTCGCGTTGTCTATTATTCCTGGCTTCAATTTCTCTGCAATTCGTTTCAGGCTCGTCTTTCAGATCGCTCCACTCCACCGCCCTCCCTTCCCACCCCTTTTTTCTTGGTTTTTTTTTTTTTATCAATTTCCCTTTATTGAAGATAGATCGCAATTTCAGAATATTTATCGTTCTTCTTCTGCTTCGATTATTCTTCCCTTTTATTTATTAATCTATTTACTTGTCGTTTCTCTTTCTTTTTTATTTATTGGTGACGTGTGTGCTTTTTTTTTTTTTATAAATTCTATTCTGTGTTTTATACGTATGAATTTCTGTTTTATGTAAATAGTTCTTGTTCGATTTTTTTGTAGAATTAGATTGCAAAATGGTTAAATTATGGTGGAAGAACAATGAGGGGCAAGCTTGGTGTGTCGTGACTTTAAGAGTCACAAGCTTGAGTCGCAGAAACAGGCACTCACCTCACACTGTGAGAATGCGTACTGCTAGGATGCCTCTTTGATAAGGAAATAATGAAAAAAGGAAAGTAGTTATGTTGTTGAATTTATGTGATTTTAAAGAGAGGCGCGATTAGGCTGCTTGCCGATTTGCTTTCTGTTCTAAAAATAATTAGATCAATTTATAGGAATTTTTCTTCTTCTTGTTTTTTTTTTGGTTGTTGTTGGTTATTGGAATTAGCTCTTGAATAATGAAATTGCTTTGAACGCTAGTTTGTGATTTACTACATGTGGGAATAATTTGTTTGGATCCAAACTGACTCCCACCAAGCTCCTTTGGCATGGTTAGTAACCTACCTGCTATTGCTTTGAGAATTGTTGGGAGAATATGCCTGTGAAAAGACTTGCTGGAAAAATTTTGTGGTTTTAAGACCTGCATTTCCCAATTTAGTTAGAGCCAACTGGACTTTCTGTTTTGCTCATTCTAAGAATTTCTAGTTTTGACTTTCTTTTTCATTCTTTCAGGAATCTCTGACTCATCTGATTCCAAAAATGCAACAAAGACTAATTCCCATTCCAAACATGGCAGCAATACTGGGACCAAGGTTGTCATCATAATTCTTGCATTTGTGGCAGTTGCCTTGTTTTCAGTTTTACTTTTCAAGCTTTGGCAGAGGAAAAAGAGAGAAGAGCAGTATGCCCGTCTTTTAAAATTATTTGAAGAGGATGATGAGCTCGAGGTTGAACTTGGCCTTCGGGATTGACACGTTCAATGCAAAAAGTTGAGTTCTTTATAGTTGAGGTGCGTGTATTAATTTATTGGATTCCAATGGTGTTGCTAAATGATAAAGACTTAATGTCTATTGATGGGGTTGCACTTGGAAATGAAATAAGCAATTTGGAACCTTTCCTTCACAATCCAATGCCATGGATCATAAGGTTGTCTAAACTTGTTTGACTAAGTAAATTGTGTTAGTGCTCTAAAGCTGAAAATTGTTTTTCCAACTAAACTGTATAGCTGTTGGCTTTTGAGGTATTGCGTCAGATGGTGGACTTGAATTTTGAAACATAATGGTGTACGCATGTGAATTTGTGTAACTATGCAGTGTTGTTGTAGCCAAAAGCACTTGAGTTGTACCCATGTATTTCGAGGGTGACAGCATGCTCTGTGAATTTGTACTTTTTTTTTTCTCATATGTCCCATATTTTTCATTCTTTTTATTGAGTTCAAGTTATTGGATTCATCAATTGATGTCATTATGCAAAGCACCACCTCTCTTGCATCTAGAAGCTTTGATGGTCTTCAGCGTTTGTCCCCTTTCTCTGTCTTTTTTATTCTTTTTCTCTAACTTTTAGCCTACTGCTCTCTATGTATATGTCTGGTGACAATTTTAAGGTTTTATCCATCTTCTTCATTTCCCTTTTATTTTATTTTATTTTTGTTTGGCAATCTTTTGTAAAATTCCTATATGGTGTAGCATTGATACATGCTTGAAGTGTCCATAGAATAAATGAACAGAAATGAGAGTTTGTTCAGATGAGTAATCACGAGTGCCTTCAGAAGCAGTAACCTTTTCTGTTATTTTCCAAAGTTATTTCTTGTTATATTACTTCTAAATTGTTTTGGTATTACAATGGTTTTCCTTTTGAAACAGAAGGTGGGATTATGTCTTTGCTTTCTTGGCTATTGACATTTTTGTGGCTCTCATGCTCTGCAGGTTTAATTGGAGTTTGTCTATTAAAAACATGTTTGTCCTTTGGTGGCACAGTTGGTACCCAGGGAATGCCATGCACCAAGGTTAGATATTTTTTAATTCAATAGTGTAATATTT
Source organism: Bruguiera gymnorhiza (assembly GCA_020883675.1). Taxonomy (NCBI): domain Eukaryota; kingdom Viridiplantae; phylum Streptophyta; class Magnoliopsida; order Malpighiales; family Rhizophoraceae; genus Bruguiera; species Bruguiera gymnorhiza. The sequence goes on from JAIRCJ010001048.1 coordinate 3,827,489, forward strand.
GTAAGGGCTTCTTGAAGTCAAAACTTCACTCGGATTTGAATTCTTTCTGTATTCAAAGAAGAGAGGTACTGTTTCGTATAAGATTCTCGCAGTTCTGGTTCCCAGTTTGTGAAGATGGGTTCTTGCAGCTCAGGAACACTGCCAGCCGCTTTGCCAGGGATATTTTTCTTTTTTTTTTTTTTTAAATATTTTATAACATCACTATACCTGGTGCTAGAAGTAGATAATAGAAATTAGTGATCAATCTGGGATGGATTTACATGTAAACTTCCTGACAAGCAACCGCTGGGTTTAAAATCAGGCATGTTTATGAGACTCTACAAAAGTAAATAAATAATTAAGTAATTGGAGGGGGTTTTTACAGTTCTGGGGCTTGAAATTTATTTTTCTGGTGCAGCTTTGGTTAATTGGTCAAGTCCACCATTGAAACATGTCTTTTTGACACACGCACCGGATAATAATAAGATGGGTGTATTTTTACGTCCTCTGACCATGGGAAGTCACATGGTTGACCCGGTTGTAATGTAGACGCTTAAGCCGCCTCTGGCCTGTGGACCTGTTTAACACTCGGACTTCGTCGGGGTTCCCGTTCCTTTTTATTTTATTTTATTTTATTTTTTATTTTTTTGAAATGTTAAACTTCGTTTGCTAGGGAGGGCTGGTCAGATTGAACAAGCAACGACTTTGTCTAAGTGATGTTAAATGAGACAAAACTAACTGAATTTATTTTGATGAAAATTAGGAGTTTAAACCCAAATCATTCCCAAGTGTTTTTGAGATGTGCCACAAGAAAACGTTAAATAACAAGGAGGTTTTATATTTAGGGTTAAGCATGCCTAATCTCCATGTAGTTTATCTTTTTTATATCTTATTTCATCAAGATATTAATTTATATTGTAAGAACTTTGTAATTTTTAATTTTAATAATTGATATTTTCCATCAAAATTTACTGATTTTTTAAAGTTCTTTTTTAATTTGGCAAAATTTTATAAAAATAAGATATTATAATATTTAATTTTTTTAGCCAATCATGTTATTTTCCCCTCTGTTTTTGAAACTTTAAAATTTGTAACTTTTGACTTTTTATGAGATTCAATTTTTTGATTCTAACAAAATTAAAAGAAATATATATATTCATTCTAAAAAATTTAAAAAATAAAAAATGATTATAATAAATTAAAAAATTGAATATTATAATATTTAAATTTTATAAATTTTTTTAGAATTAGAAAAGAGTTTTAAAATTAACAAAATTTTAAAAAATCTCTTAATCGCAAAATCTAAAAACTATAAAAATATTTTTTTGTTTTAAAAATTTCAAATGTTTTAGAGCGTTAATTAAAATTACAAGGATGTGAAATTCATTATATGTAAATAATAAGGGGAAAAGTGTATTTAAGCCTAATATTTATAATTTAGGTTGAATTAAATCATGAGCATCAATTTACTCCAAAAAAAATAAGGGCCTAAAGGAGGTCTTAGACTGTCCATTTATAGGTTGGGCCCTTCAAATAAAAGTTTGCTAATGTTAAAACTTAAAAAAATTGAGTCACACTCTCAAAAAAATGTTATAATAATTAATAATTTATATTTATATTTTTAAATTTTTAAATTTTAATTTTAAAAATAAGACATAAAATTTATAAGAATAGAGAAAATTATTATTTATATAAAATAGAAAATAGAGGAAAAAAAAGTGAATGAAAAGTAAATTTTTTATTTGGATGCAATGAAAGAGTAAAACGATGAAAAATTAATTTCTATAAAATAACAATTATACCCTGTGTAAATATTAATTTATGATTCAAGAATTCTTTTTTTTTTCTTTCTTTTTTTTTATGGTACATTGTGGAAAAGGAATTTTTCAGTTAAATTTTGTTTTTATACTAATTATTACAAAAAATATCTTTAACATTGTATGTACCTCCTTGCACATTAATCTAAACCAAGCACCTCTCGACATCCTCAGCAACAAAATTTTATCTACACTATAATCGAGCTCCTAAATACAGGATTGATTTTTAAGAGCAATGGTAGGTGGACCATTCTGACGGACAAGTAGTCCGGTTGGGCCGAAATACTACACATGACTGTAGCTTCCAGTCCATCTAAATACCCAGAAAAAAAAAAAAAAGAAGAAAAAACTCCAATCACAAAACAAAAGAGTTGACTTCACTTGCTTTTCATAGCCCTTCCTCAAACTTGTAGTACCACGGCATGAGCCCTTCACCATTTTCTGTCTGCTGACAGATGATACACGAAGGATACACGCAAAGTCCAAAATTCACGTTACCTGGAAGCCCCCTCCAAGATAGTTTTTATCAAGCTCCCTGATAATTCTTCTATTTATGTGGGGTGGTTGACATCCATCAGAAGGTCCAAGATCAGGATGAATGCGTCCTTTGTTAGTGTTTAGCATTGGAGGCTGAGAATCTTTAAATTTGGAAGAACTAATCCACCAGACGGGCTATAGGAGACGGCAATTTGATATTTTTAAAAATAAATCCATCGGCAGCGTCAAACTTTTTGCCAGCTTTCCCACCACAGTTGTGAGAAAATTTTTTGCTGAGATCTACACTAATTTTCACTCTTTTTTAATCATTTTATTTTCTATCACTATCCAAACAAATGACTATTCTCTTTTTAGTCCATTTTCTTTTTAATTACCTTTATTAACAATGATTTTCTAATAGGAAAAAGTTATGGGGACAAGTTTGGTGAACAGGGATGTGATAGAGGTGAGGTGGCTTGCGGGCCTCCCACCCAAAAAAATAATTTTTTTGATTTTTTTTTAAAAAAAAAACATATGATATACAAATAAGTAAAACAAAATGTACAAATAAGTATCTTATAATGTGTAATTTGCTATCAAATAAGAACCCATAAAAAATGTTACGGTGTACTCTCGTGACTATTAATTGCACATTTGTTGTAATGTAATATATAATCGCAATCAACAATAGGAATCACTGATATATGGTCAACAAGTAAGAGTAATATGACTTCACTTGCATCCAGATACTTTTCATCCATACCAAGAAGTCTACATTTTATTACTTCCCATTGAGATATGATTATGAGCATCGAAAATTCTAATCATGCCGAATTCTCGATTCATCCCCATAAAGCGCATTTATAATACTTAATGGCTGATACATAAAAAACATCTGAACTGTTGAAAGAAATAGTTTTTGGGTTCATTCACAGAATTATGTCAAACCAGAAAATATAAAACATTTCTAAGAAGAACAAGAGAGACATGATGGAGAGGTAGGAGATATGGAAGAAGCTCAACAAGAATGACGGGGGAATTTCACCTTTATACCAAAAAGATCACTAATCACCTTGCACTATTTAATCGTATCTCTTTGATCGATTAATAAATTCATTAGATTAAGAGTTATACAATAAAGATAACCCTAGTCCAATTTATCAAGTACAGTCCTTTTACTTTGGTTAATCCTGTAGAAGATTTACCAATATACAATGTATCTGCTCAAAAGCCACCGAGTTGCTGTAACTTTAATTATGGAGATATGTCAATCCTGATTAGTTGGTCATTATGGTTGGCAATAACGCGGCCTAGCATACCACAGCTAAGTGGAAAGAAGCAACAAAGCTATGGCATTACTAGCGAAAAGTAATCTCATGAAGGCCAAAGAATTTACGCAAATAGATCATATCCAATATTTGAGTCAAAACGGGGAAATTGTAAAGCGAATAGCGTTACAAGGTTGAATTATTAATAAAAACAATCTTCAAGTTAATTTTAAGAGTTACACTGCCCATAATATGGAACAACTTAACTTAGTTACGAAGTATAAGTCAAAATGAAATTATTAATTTCAAGTGCAAGAGAATAACACACGAAAGAATAAAGATTATAGATAAATGTGAAAGCAAACTGAATGAAATAAGGGTAGCAGAATAACCCCACTAAGGTTCTTAAGCAGCAAAGCCCAATTTTAGGGTTCTATCATCCATTCCTGAATATAAGGACTCCCAAAATTCTTTCCATGTTTTTGAGCACCAAGATGCATCGAGAGACCATCAAAGGTTATCATCCCGCCTTGGCCTTTTTCTTTCCTTTACTGCCAAAGGGTGACATGCTGGGGCTCATACTTGGACTCATACTAGGGATTTCCTCCTTCAGTGTTGTACCATTTAGCATAGCCAATTCCCTTAATTGCTGCATCTTGTAGTGATCCAAGGACTCATCCTGCTTCTTACAGTTCAGGAATGTGTAGCAGCAGAAACTAAAAGAAAGCCAACTGCAAACTTATTAGTCTACATGTTTCCCTAGCACAGGCTTTAAAAGTCTTTCTAATATCGTTACAGCATGATCTGGAGATTTAGCCTCCATCAACACGTGTAGTGGTTTACTGAGGTGCTTATAACCAGGTTTGTCTTTTAGTTTCTCTTCCTAAAGGAAAAATTCGAGTAGATCATAAGGGTTCAATAAGTAAAGATATTAAAGAGGAAAAAATTGACAACTAATTGTCCACTTCATGTTTATCAGAAAAGTTATGGTCATCATTAAGGACAAACACATATATGTTAAACAAACTTGGGTCCTTTGTCCCTATAATATAGAAAACTAGTAAGAGGGTTTGTCAGATCCAAAATTATAGTCAATGAAGTATGACAAGTCTCTTGTTCAACATAAACTACAGATCCTCCCCAACACAGAATGTTAAGTTTCAACATGTACATTCATGAATATGACCACTTGCTCGAATGAATGTGACAAATCTTCATCTTCTTTAGAACACTTGTCCTATATGCTGCTTAAGGGAACAAAAAAAAAAAAAAACAAAAAGAATCTGAGAAAAGGTTTAGCCTATAGCTTACCTACTCGACAAGGAAGGAATTCATGCCTCTCTGGTTTCATGCTTCAAAACCATGACTCATCTATGCTGCATCACTAATGTAAAAACCAGTTCTGTTCTATCACTATAACAGTAATCAGGACCACAAGCTAGTTGTCAAGGCACATAAATCTAACAACATCTCTGTCTTAAGTCCTTATAAAATGAAACAAAAAACAAGGTGATCATTATAGTTCACAATTAAACTTTGAAAAGAGCAAATATATGGTCTCATTTGTTTACAATGAAATTCACAACAAAAATTAGCAGATCCAACTAATCACCTAAGGGGATAATTCACAACGAATATTATAAAAGGACAATTCTCAGGATTTGGTGAAATCATATTATTCACTGCATATGCCAATAAAAGTGTTATATCAATGATGAGCAACAGAAATAATTACCATGAGATATACCGAGAGATTGTGTCATTTTATGGTGTGAATAAAAATAATCACTGGTATTGACATGGTGATCAAAACTTCCAAAATTATACCACTGTGACACTGCATTCTTAGTACAAACATGGAAGCAGATATGCTTATCATCATTATACAAACTTGTCCAATAACTATAAGTAGCATCACCTACGATTTAACATGTCCCTAATTTAGAAATGTCGATTCAGAGGAAAAATTGACTAGATAAAATATTGCTATAATCAAGATACAAAACAAAAACAAATATTTCACTTTTTTCTTGATTTCCTAAGCAAGTAAACGGTAACATTAGATTGACTTTAAATGTTACTAAGAGTTCACTATTGCTTCAGTTTAATTAATCAGCAACTTAAGTAAATGAACTCAAATTAGATTGCTTTATCGACTTTGCCTTTGGAAAACAAGCAGGTTATACGCAATGATACCTTTATAGAATCCTTTACTGAGCACTTGCCTATGATATAAACCCTACGCCGTGTCAAAGCTTCAGCTCTTTTCAAGGAGTTTCCACGTGGCGCCAATAATGGGCCAACAAAATGGTGCTTTGAATTAGAAATTGTGGTTACTTATTAATCTATAAATGACATTTGGAAATGTGTCAACTGGAACGTCAAGTCTATTCGCTTCCTTCACAACAGGTTTACTGAGCACAATATAGAAGTTAGCTTAGGGTGCAACCAACCAAATTACTATTTCCCAAAAAACTTTCAAATTTTCCCCGTCAGGAAATCCTTCCTTTCTTTGCTTCCAAGCACCACAACACCACAATTAGGTACTTTGCATGGAAAAAGCTTCCAGACTATCAGACCATCACCTAAACCATCTACCCGTGTCACCTCTTGAAAATCTTACTGGGGCAGGACCATCATGTAGTTGCCCATGTGGAAAAGGACATTAATTAATAAATCCTAACCCCTCAGTAAAGCAAAACAATACCAATCCACTAAATAGATGATTGAGAAGAACTGGACAATGTCCACTAATTGGCCTTTAAAAGACCACAGAGATTCTTGTTTATCTAGAAGTACCAAACATTGGACATTCTTGTTTATCTTTGAGTCTTTTTAAAATAGAGCATAATCATGCTTACAAGCATGGATGGATTTATATCCCAAACCTAAATTTCGTAACATAGTTTTGGCCACATAATAAGATTTTGTAAGTGTCTTTCTAGTTGGCAAAGCATCTTTTACTAATTCTAATAACATGTCAATTGATTTATTACTTCATTTATTACAAACTTTTAAGTAGAGTAACTTTATTAAGAAAAACAAAGATGAGTATTTTGTACATCTTCGATATAATTCACATTTACTTTTCCTCACTAATTTTTCATAATATTCACGTGACAATTATGCTTCATCTTCAATGTCTCTTTCTAATTTAGTATTTATGACATTTTTATATCATTGAACTTGTCATGCAATTCATCTCTTTCGTTGCTATTTGTCATACTATCCTCATCTATGCCATCTTTTTTATTGTTGGGAACATTAGTAGGAATTGAGAAAGTTGAGGTGGTGAATCCATAGAACATATCCTTTATCTATTCCTTTAATTAGTAGATGATTATGCACCAATATCTGACTTATGATAATAAAAGTTTAAATAGTCAATGCATTGACATCTAATGTCATATTCTAAACTTAGGTGAGCTTCAACAAATTTCATAAAAAGTGAACCTTTCCATGTATTCCTTAGACCACTTTCTTATATTCTTCTAGCTATTTTAAGTGTAGGCAACAAATAATAAAGCCATTTCAATTATTGAACTCTATTTGTATCCTTAAATATAGACCATAGATAAAAAAAAAAAAACAATTTCTTAATGGAAAAATTAAGTATTCATAGGGTTATAGTATATATGTACATGAGTGACCTGCGATTCAATTTCATAGAAAGGAAAGGTAAGAATGAAAAAGCTCTATGCTTTTTATAAAGGAATATCAAGATTGCCAGAACAATAAAAGATCCTAATTAATTAGGGCAAATTGAGAAACCAATATTAAGATAAAAAGAAATTACTACCACTTTGATTCTTAACATGCATATTAAAGTTATAGGGAACTATTAGATGATTTCTGTTCTTTAAAAAAGAATAAAGCATTTGCATTTACATATACTATATTATCCATCCCTTTTAACATATTGTTGGCCAATAACTCTCCCTTATTATCATATAGCTCATGTTACCATTACTAGTTAGAATACAAAAATAGACTTTGACAATTTACTAATAAGGAATTTTTTCTTTTTTTCGTTTGTCCAAATATACCATCTACCTTCACCACTAGCCTAAAAAAGTAAAATTATTTTAACAAAAAAAAAAAAGCAAAAGCATAATTGCAGAAAAGAAAGAAACAATCTCTTTATTAAATTAATTATGTGAAGAAAATAATAACTACTTAGAAATTATAAAATTACTATTAAGTCATAAGCTTTGTTAATGAAAGTAAAAAGGTTTATGTTTTAATGAATTTCCTCACATTGACAAAGCTTTGCACCTAATTTCTTTTCTTTTTTTTTTTTTTGAAAAAGCAATGTAGTTAGCTTATGATATCATTTTTTAATATATGACTATAACAATAAATTGTAAACAACTAAACAATGATGAAGCAAAAAATAACTAACTTTTGACTTTATAATTGATATCTTATGAAATGTTATATGGTACTTAAGAACTTGCTCGAATTCTAACATTGACTTTCATAAACTATAAGAAAGAAAAACAAAGTCATATATGAAATGAGGGATAGTTAGGGGATACACATGCAAACATACACAATGATTAATAAACATAATAGACATCAAAATATATATTTTCCTATTTCTTCTCTTGAATTCTCTCTACTATATCTCTTGATTTCTTTTACCCATTCATATATTGCCTAAAAAGAACAAGATTTCTCAGCCAAAAAGCAATCGAGTCTTTATTTAAGAATTTTAAATCTATAAATCATTTTTCAAAAATAAAAGAAAGAGAAATAAGTGTCAAGCCTTATAAATATTGTAAATTTAGTTTAAAAAATGATGGTGAACAAATCTTAGAAATCAATTTTTTTCACTTTGACAGCTCACTAGTGACAAATCCTAAAAATCAAACCAATGATGATTATATTAGAATGTGACCTAATCATTTTTACAAATTCAAAGTTATAGAAAGATTAGTTTTGAATTTAGAGCAATCATTCAAGTTTGATGATAAGGAGTAAGATATGGTGGGTTTGGGAGAGATTAAGGAAAAGAGAGTGACATAAAGAGTTTTAGTTTATTTCAAAAGTTATTCATTTCTTATGCATTTCAAAAAGTGCTTGGTCATTATCAACTTAGTTGTTAATGCCCATATTTCTTGTAGTGTTATATCCTAAGAAGGGTAACAAGTAATAATTCAAAGTAAAAATAAAAAAAATACAAAAATCTTAACAATAAAGTGGAAAAGACATTTGATCTCACTTGTTCCAAACCTTAACCCCAACCCTAAGGAGAATGAAGAGAAGGAGAGAAGGGAGTGATAAGTAAGAACTTAAAGCCATTTAAGGGTTACAAATAGATGACAATAAAATCTTTAGTTTTCTTTATAATCAAATTAATGATGTCAAACAACTAAAAAGTAAAATGCCAAACATAAGTAAAAAGCATTATATACTTAGAAGTTATAAAGCAATATAGAATTTGAACCATAATGTTCAAAAAAAAAGAAAAAAAGAATCTATACAAAAACTTAGAGAGGGCACATGTCTCTAAACAAGGAATATAACCCTCATGTTTATCCATTAAGTGATTATGAAATAAAGTTTCCAAAAAATGAGCATTCCTATGCCACATTTTTAGAATTTTAAGGTTAAAAACCATTTTTTCCTTTAGCTAACATCCTTAGGAGATCAAAAAATAAAAATATTTTTAATTCCATAAAAATAGTTGTTAATAGTAAAAAACAATTAAATAGCCTTTTTATTGGATATGAACATAAAACACTTTTACACTTATTAAGTCCTTCATTTTTCACTTTTAATACTTCTACAACTAAAAAAAGGGGAAGAAAAGAGACTCAAGGCTATTTAAGAAAAAGGTAATATCAACATTCCTATAAACTTTGTAAAAAACTTCTAAAAATTGTAAATAAACATTAAAATTCATTAAAAAAAGAAGAAATAAAAACCACAAAGATAAAAGATGATGACATATCATTAAAATGGATTGAAAGCATTAATCTTTACACCATTGAAACTATAACTCATTAAAGACCATCACCATAATATTTAATCAAAACAATAAAATGTAAAAAATTCAGTTTAAACTAATCAGCATAGTCATTAAACATAGGGGATTAGATGACCTTAAATTGACCTTTCATGATCTTAAAAGAGACAATTGAGCCTACAAGGAGAAGCATGATGGATTATAGAGGGAAGGTATTGAAAGTAACTCTCATATGCAATTCTTTCACCCATTATACATATAAGCACAAAGAGATTAACTCTGCAAAGATTTAAGGTATGCAACTATATAAATAAAAACCAAAGTAACACAAAGTTAAAACATGAATGAAACCAAAAACAAAGAAAAACCAATTAAGAAAACAATTAATTAGCCATGTAAAACATAAAGGCTTACAGTCTTTTAGGTGGATATGGGCAGAGATTGAAGTAAAGGGGCCAAAAAGGGTAATACACTCTTTTCGTCTACTCCCTTTAATGATGTTGTATAAGCAAGAAAGAGATTAAGAAGCGGGTTAAGTGTCATCGAGAGACTGGAGAGCCCTATTCATAAAAGAACTCTTTAAATCCTTTATACTTTGTTGTATTTATACTTAAATTAGATCTTTCTTATTTTTTTATATATATTTGCCTTCAACCAAGAAGAAAAAAAACAAATGTTTTTGAGATGCTTTGCTTGCTTTGTTGCTTTTCCTTAACTTATATTTGTATAATTCTTGTTTTGTCTTATATTTGTATAATTCTTGTTTTGTTTAACTTGTTTGCCTTCAAGATTAAAAACATTTTTATTAGTCAAATACCAGTAATAAATTTCCGTAGTCATTCAATATGGGAATTTGGTGTTCATCTTAAGTGATTTTTATGCATTTAGACCAAGTTTGAATCCCCATAATGTAAGGCGAGTGATTGAGTTATGTCACTAGTCAATAATCATCTAGGCCACATAGAGGTGAGATTTGTTAAAAGCCATCACTGGTTGGGTAATGGATACTCTCTATAAGGATGTTAAATTAGTATGTCAATAGTAATCATCAACTTAAACCCATAAGAATAATAACTAACATCCTTACCATGTTTTTTTTTTATTCTTCAAAAAAGCAAAAAAAAAAAAAACCTTTTCTTATTGATATAACAAATGCTTTTGCTTTTTTTAATTGGTTAGTCTATTAAATTGATTTTGCACATAAGTTTTATAATATAAGATCTATATGTGTGTGTATGTGAATATTACATACTCAATAAGTAAATTGTAATTTTTTTTTATGTTGAATAATGGATTTCTCAACTATAATTTGTTGTTTCAAAACAAATTTTTGATACTTAAACATAAATGTTTTCATTCCATATTTAGTTTAGGGCTAATAACACTTATTCTAGTTGTTATTTTGGTTTTACTTAGCTCATAAAATATGTATCGATCTTGCATAAAGAGTAGGCATATATTATTATACACACACACATAGGTTTAGCCTATGTGTTGTGCTAGTTTATTTCTTTTATAATTGTAATTAAATTGACATGAGTTTTAAAATTTATTTTTTCTAATTAATCATATTGTCTTTTTATTGCTATTTTTTATTGTTAAGATATATGTTTTTGCCTTATAGTGAGAGGTGATAATTATATTTAAAAATAGTTACATGTTTTAGTTTTTAACTTTTAGGACATTTTGTATATGTTATTACCTCGAGGAAAGAATCAATTCATTTCACTTTCTAATTGTAGATTATTACTTGATTAATTATTTAAGAGTTGTAATTACATTTATCTTCATCAATTTTCTAATCATATCATTAGCCATGAATTTTGCTTTAATAATTAACTTAATTATTTGTATTTACATTTTTTTCATCAACTAATTTTCATTTACTCTATTTTTTTCAAATTGATTAATGATTTTGTAATTATATAATTAATAATTATGATTATATGTTTAATAATAAATATGTTGAAGAATTTACCATAATGATATAGTAAAAAAATATAAAAAAAAATGATTTCCAACAATCATTCTCACAATAAACAATAAATTTCGTTATAATTTATTAACTTAATTATATGTATCTGTCTTCTATTTATAAATATTTATGAGAATATTACTAAATATAAATTATTGACTCTCTTGCTACAAATAAGGAGAAAAAACCTCAGTCTTTTCAGTTTACCATTGATTATATAATAAAAGTCATTCAAAAAAATTTTTGAAACAATTAAGGCTGAATTTTGCAATAATTTTAAAAATACTTCCACTCTACATCACCATGATCTATTAAGGACTTTACTCTTTTAATACTTTGAACAAAACATATATACGAACTTGTAAAGAAACTAATTAAACAAATTTTAAAATTGGTATATAAATTTATAATTGATGAATATAAGATAGTGAAAATGAGATTACCTAACAAACATCACACACAATGTTAAAAATAATAATAAAAGAAAGTGATACAAATCGTCAAATGTAATTAATTAAAAGTTGATAGAAAAAAAGAAAGATCGGTTGTAGTTAGGAAGTCCCTAAAAATGAAAAAGTTTTTATTTGGACTATATTAAATAGCTTTTCTATATTATGGAAACATATGTTTATATTTTATAATGACACTAAGTCATACATTTTATGCTAAAACATTTAAGGTTTAACAATAATTCACAAAAAAAGAAAAAAGTGCAAGATGAAACATACCAATTTTATTGTTTTTTTTGTTATTCATGTATTTTCAAACTAATTGCATATCAAACAAAATTATATTCACTTTTTTAGGTGATTTAAAGGTGTATCCTTTTCTTACATCAACTTGACACACACACACACACACATATATAAACTAATGTGCTTTAATTTAATTTTTGTTAACTATGACATCAAGATAAGGCAAAATAGAAAATAGAATAAAAAATTCTTTCTCTATTTTAGTGTGTGTCAAAATTGAAATATATTTTTTTTGATAGTTTTGAAGATAGTTGATTTGGTTTTCTTATAATTTAAACCCTTCCCATTTTCAAAAAATAAAAATAAAAAAAACTAATGATTTTTTATTTAAAAAATGTTTATAATTTAAATTTAAATTTAAATTTATTTTATTATTTAAATAATAAATAAAATAAAATAAAATAATTAATAAATATGGTAAATTTATATAATATAAATAATAATTATTTAATCAGAACTAAAAGTTCTTCGATGCAAAAGCGTAGATATATACAAACACAGTACACATGTGCTTGCCCTCTCTCTCTCTCGTTCTCTCTCTTTGTTAAATCTTAATAAAAACATACGATTACTCTCTCTGCGGTTTAGGGCATGGCGATTAGGGCTCGAATCCAAAATTAGGGAACGAAATCCCCTTCGATCGGTCCAAATAGCCTGCGAAGAAGATGTGATCTAACGGGGCGGCGAGATTTCCGAGCTTTTCCAACGAATTTGGAAACAATTTAAGGAGTTGAACAGATTGACGAGTGTCGCGGTTTATTTGTTTTCGGGGATTTTTGGGTCTCTAGGGTTTTTTGTTTTTTTTCTATTATTTGTTGGTTTCGTTTGGATTTGTTCGTTTTATTAGGGTTTTCTAGGCATGAAGGGTCAGTCTGATAAGACGAAGGTTGTGGTGCGCCGCTTGCCGCCTACGATTTCTCAGGCGACGCTCATGGAGCAAATCGACTCCGCCTTCACTGAGCGCTACAACTGGCTGTCATTCCGTCCTGGCAAGAGCAGGTTAGGGTTCTATTGGTTTTTGCTAAGTAAATGTTGTTTTCTTTTTTGTTTGTTCCTCGATTGGAGGATTTGATTCAGGTTTTACGAGTTACTTTTGGTTCTTTCCCGAGGGAGTTTCTGATTGATTTCGTGTGGGTTTTGGACCAATTGAGTTTGCATTGGTAATTTTTATGTGTTCGTATGGCTTCATATGCTCATCGATTGTTATTTGGGTTTTCTCGCGCTGTTTTAACATTAAGAATGTAGGGTTTGCTTCAGGTTATCATGTTTTGTTGCATATAGTGGATTTATTGGCTTTGAAGGAAAGGGGTTGGATAATCTGGAGATCTAAGATAAGTGTAGACCTTGATCAAATGAGAATTTGAGAGTCTGTATTCACCCTTTGATTCTGTTATAAAATGCTTGTCTGGCTTGTAGATTATAGTTAAGTGGATCTGCATGTGTCACCAGGAGGAGTTGTAGGAGGGTCCATGGTAACCAAGTTGTGGCTGACTGTTTTGAGTGATGAGGAAATTGCCTGGATGCTTAGTCATATATCAATGGAAATCAGCTATGCCAATTAGTGGGAGAGGAAAATACTTGGGAGCATATATATTCACCTTGTGCTTATTTAAAAATAAAGAAAAAGGAAGGACTGTGTATGTGAAAAGGAAAAGGGTAACTCAGTTGGCATGCTTTGCTGTGCTTCTCCCTTTGGTTAATCTAATTCTTTTATTAATGAGGCACAAAGAAAAAAAGAATGCAGGTTAATAATGATATGTTTTTACCACGTTTCTCTTGTGACTGATTGGCATTCACTTTTGTTGCCCTTATATGCTATTTTCTGGTTTGTATAGGTTATCTCTCGTCATTGCTGTCATATATCAAGGAAGTTATATTACATTATACTGATTCTCTGACCTGAATTGTCTGGGAGTTTTCAAAATTAGGAGGTGATATCGGATAGTTTTGGGCATCACAGGAGAATAGTGAGATACCTTTATGCCTTTCTAGTTTCCTGAGTAACATGTCCTTTAGATTTTAATTTGCTGGGGCATTTTTTTATTCCAGTTTTTTTTTTCTTTTTTTTTTTTCATCCATTGATTCAGAAAGAAACATGCCAATCACTGTCTAAATTTTTTTGAAACAAAAAATGAGCACTTGGTTACTTTTCATTGTGGTCTAGATTATACATATGCTTCTCCATGGAGAATAAAATCTTGTTGCAAATTCACCACCTCTTTGTATTGCTTATTTTCACATTCCAATCCTGATACAGGAAGATAGATGCTTTAGTTACATACTTAATGGAGATGTTAGTTTAAGAAAGTTCTCTTATCATTTTTTCTCAAATTTACCTTGCAGCCAGAAGCATCAATCATATGCTAGAGCTTACATTGACTTCAAAAGTCCAGAGGATGTCATTGAGTTTGCTGAGTTCTTCAATGGCCATCTGTTTGTGAATGAGAAGGGTAATCACCCTTCATGACAAAATATATTATCTTCTTCCTACATGGCTATGATGTAGTTTGGATGGGTTAGTAAAGCTCTTATTTGGTTAGTGGTATCTGATTAACATTGTGAGCTGCTTCTCTCTATTTGGTTACTGGTATCTGATTGAATACGTAAGCTTCCAGGTGATTTTCTATGAAACTATTTTGGGCCTGTCATGTTCTACCTTCCCCCCCCCCCTGGGGCAGTTGACTGAAGAGCCTCAAAGAATTGGATATGAGATTTGAAAATTTTCACTTTTATTTATCTCACAGGTACTCAGTTTAAAGCCGTTGTTGAGTATGCTCCTTCACAACGTGTTCCAAAGCTCTCTAGGAAGGATGGCCGTGAAGGCACCATATACAAGGGTGCTTATTTCTCTATGGATAGAAACTTAAGCTGAATTTTTCATTACATGTGATCTTATGTTTTTGAAGTTGTGAACTATTTTATTTGTTGATGTTCAGATCCTGAGTACTTGGAGTTCCTTGAAATTATTGCAAAGCCTGCTGAGAATCTTCCCAGTGCTGAGATACAATTGGAAAGAAGAGAAGCAGAAAGAGCCGGTTAGTCAATGGTCTTTGACATCTGTAAAAAGGAAAAAAAAAATGGAGTATACATTATTATAATGGTGTAATAGGCATCATTTTTAATGTCACAATTGATATATTTCCGTGATGTATTTACAGGTGCTGCAAAAGAAGCTCCTATTGTTACACCTCTAATGGACTTTGTCCGACAGAAAAGAGCTGCCAAAACTGGATCAAGGGTATTGCTTGAATTTCCAAATTTGTGGCTGATCAAACATTGTTGAAATTTTTTCCATCGTTTTTCTTTTTGTATTCTACCATGCATAGCTGTCCTGCCAATTGGTTTTGGAACTTAATTGAATCAATTTGGTTTAGTAGTTTTGAGTGGATTCACTCAGCATTTTTTGTCATTTAGCATTTACTTGTTTGTTGGATGTGATCTTGGGGCACAATAGTTGCATCAGTCAGATGAAGTTGCCGGGTTTTAAGCAAGTCGCCTTTCTGTTAAAAATTGAAAGCTTTTTCCATCCTTGTATTGATTTGAAATAGCCCTGATCCAACTTGGGATTTTACTGGGAATCTCATGCGAAATCTTGTTATTTCCTAGGCAATAATTTGAATTGGTTGTCTGATTGCTCTCTGCAGATAAAATTTTATTATTCTGTTCTTTTGGTTACCTCATTGCCATCTATGTAAATTCATAATTAATTTTGACAACAGAGAATACTTTCCAACGGTAAAATCAGCAGACGGGCAAGTGCAAGTGGAAGCCCCAGCTCATCTTCATCCAAACGAGGTTCTGAGAAGAAGAGGATTTCAACAACAATGGTATTCATTAGTTTATATATTTATATATGTCTGTGAACTCAGAAGATGACAAATACGTGTCTATATATCTGTCTAATTATTCATCAATGAGGGTGCAATGGAGTTCTTTAGCAGAAAGGTTTCTTGATAGTTACATTGGCTAGAATATTGTGTATCTTTGCTTTCTGTAATAAGCAACAGTTTGATTTGAGCTTCTGCTTATCTACATCCCTTAGAATGCTTTTAGCATTTAAATAAAGTTAAATCTACTTGGCTTTCCATTTTCAATTTCAATTGCATGTGACCATGTAGGCAGCTATTTTTGGCTGTCAAATGCATGATGTTGGAGGATTATTAATATGTTGTCCTGTTTGATGGGCAGTATGTTCTGAGGGACTCTGCAAAAAGTGCTGGTGGAAAAGAGAAATCCTACATTCATGTTCCCAAGCAAGATGATCAACAAGTTTCTGAAAAGACAGTTGCTTTAGCTTCTACAATTGGATCTGAAGCATTGGAAGATGAAAGTGGTATTATCTGAATTGAACTTTTTGTTGTTGAATGAATGATGCAACATTGATTCTCACTATGTTCGTGGCCTTGTACTTTTGCACTCACTTTACTTGACCCTTGTTCTCCCTTAATAAACTGAGTCTCACTGGGATTAGAAAACCTCGTTGCACAGGCCTTGTATGGATTGTTGATGCGTAGCACATTCAAACAATCCCTGTAATACATGCAATTAGCTGTTAACCTACTGTAGTCCTCTTCTAATTCATATTCCTTTACCTATCTTGTGTGGGTTGTGCTTCCTGTTTCTTAAAGGCAGAATCTGTAAAGTAGAGTTGTATCACTTTAGAAATTGAACATTGCATTGGACTTGGAGGAAAAACTTACAAATCAGTGTTCTCGTAATGATTTCAGAAGATTTTTTGATGATTTGTATCTAGGCTAGGGACACCTATTGCATAGCACTTAGTACTAATAGAGTTTCGGTAGGGTTTTATATGTATGCTTATTCAGTTAAATTAGGTACTAGCTTTGATGTCCCTCCAACTCTACAACGGATTTTCTTTTTAAAATTTCCCAATTTTCTGGAAATATGCAGACACCCAAGTAAATTGTTTATTCCAGTTTCTATATGTCGGCCACCTTTTTCTTAGAATAGATAGGAGGAAAATGAATTTTGCAGGAGTATATTTTTTATTGAAATATGTGTGCTTCTCTTGTATTTGTAGCTTTATTATAGTTGGATGTTGTTTTTATGTATGTACCTCTGAAGTTACCAGTATTAACATTAGTTTGCTGCAATGGTTTTTATTTTTAGGAGTTCCTGGATTTAACAATGCTGGGAAGAAGAAAATCCTACTTCTGAAAGGGAAAGAGAAAGAAATTCCAGTAAGCCTTTCATCTGTCTTTTTTATGGCAGCTTAATAGCTGTGCTTTGTGTGTTGCTCTTGTTCCATTGGTGACCTGCATAGCAAAAGAGTGAAAGTTACAGGCTAATATAAGTAGGCATCTAGATGCTGCTGTCGCTGTATTCATATTTGTTTGATCATTCCTGATTAGTGGTTCATCAGTGAACTTTCTGTCTTGTTCATAATTACAGTTTTGTCAGTGAACTTTCAATCATATATGAATCTTTCTGTGTCAAAATAAAAAAAATAAAAAAATAAAAAAATCAGGAATCACCAATCCAACCTCTGGATGTCACCTTTTCTGATTTGTATGGCCTAGAAATATACAGTGTAATATAAATTGAAGATTTCAGTATGAGCACCATGATTTGGATGGTCTGCATCATTCATAACTATACTTTTACTGCAGGATACTTCATGCATCAAGTGGCATCTTTGCCTCTTTAAATAGTGTGTTTCCAGGACAACTTTGCTTGTAATTTTTAGATATGTTGCTGTTAAAACTAATTCTTTTTCTGATTGTTTTTTACAGTTCTCTGGCATTTTGTCACAGCAACAGAAGATATCATCCACTGATAAACCTGTCACTAGCTCAACTGCTCTAAAGCAGAGCCAGCGGCGTGAAGCCAGTGGAAGAATAATCAGAAGCATTCTGCTAAACAAGGATTCGGCTCAAGCTTCAGCAATCCAATCTGAGCAACAAATTCAGACATCAAATTTAGAGAAAGACAAACGTCCTCCTCGACCACCAAATGTGCAATTGATCTTGAAGGATACAAATGGAGCTCCAGATGGCAATGATTTGCATGGTTTGAGTGGAAAGCAGGAAAAGCGTGCAAGAAATAAGGATAGACCTGATCGTGTTGTATGGACTCCTCTTCGTCGGTCAGATGGATCATATGCAAGTGATGAGTCCCTCTCCTCATCTACACAGACACGGGTAGATTCTTCACAAGGTACACCATTATGTCAATAATATTTTCTTGGACCTGGTGTTGGAGTTGGAGTGTCAGCCAGTCAAGAAACATACACAAAAAATGAGTGTAGCACAGATGAAAATGCTTATAAATATTTTTGGCTACTTCTAGGATCAAATTAGAAATGAGGATATTCATAGCAAAGTACTAATAGCACTAATTAGAGATAAGCAGGAATGATGTTTGCATTGATTTGAATATGTCCAACTTAGACCTACAAATAAGAGAGGAGGATGACCTAAGTTGGCTTGTGAATTTTTTATTAGAAAGAATTTGGAACACCTACATTTCACACTGAACTCAATTCACAATAGAATGGAATGGCAAGGAAAGATTCATTTAGCCTACCTTAATTAGATTTGGAATTTTAGGCTTTGCTGTTGGTGGTGGTGATGATGATGTTGGGGATGTCATAGTTCTCTGCAATTGCTTTTACCTGGTCAAATGACTGCTTGCCCACCTTCAAATTATTGGAAGATGATACTCAAACTATCTTTCCTGGTATGTGCAAGATATTCTTTGCTTGAACAGTTTTGATTCTTCTGCTTATGATCTAGGAAATTCTGGAGAGAACAGTCATTCTTCAAAGAGTGAAGTTAAATCTCTTGGAAGTGGGCGTAGCAGTCATTCTTCTCTAGATAATGGTTAGTTTTCGGTTTAGATTCATGGATATGGCTTGTTCTTGTGTATGGCCTGTTCTGATGCATGTTCATGACCCATCAATATTACTTGTTTGTGACTATTTGCGTCCCTGATTTTACTCAGGATCACATAAGCATTTTGGTCGTCGGGGACCATCACATGGTGTGAGGGATGCTGATGTTCCACTGGTTGAGGGGAAACCTTCAAAAAGAGGCGGTGCTTCTGTTTATGGTTCCCATGAGGTGATTATATTTTAACTTATTGATGCCAAATTTTCACTCTGTTTTTGTACACCTTTGTTTCCTCTGTGGTTGTGGTTCTTACGTGGTGATGACAATTCCTGATTACTAGCTAATACATTATATTCACTGAATTTTAAATTTGCAGAAGCAAGTCTGGGTTCAAAAGTCCAGTTCTGGTTCTTAGTGTTTTCAATGGTAAGTCTCTGATCATGTTGATTCTTGTTTTCTGTTTAAACTGTCTGCACATGACAAGTACATCCTTTTTTTCTGTGGTTTTCATCTCTTTTCTCCATGTAACACATATGCCAAAATAACTATTGGGAGAAAGGCGGAAGTGTAGTGTTGTCCAATTGAAAGTGGTTTTTTTAAGGTAGTTTAGGGCAAGTCTCAGTGTAATGGCAAGTCTCAGTGTAATGGAAAGATCACTCCATTGTGACCACGTGGTCATGGGTTCAAATTGCAAAAACCACCTCTTTGCAAAAAAAGAAAGTTAAGGTTGCATGCATCTGACCCTTCTCTAGACCCAACAAATGTTGAAACTTGGCCCACTGGGGTGCCATTTATTGTCTAAGGGTAAATGAGAAGAAGAGCAGAAAGGGGGTCCAAGAGATTGCAAACATTAAGAGCATGTTTCTTTCATTTTTTCCTATGTTTAGAATTCACATTTGGAGTTAGCTGCAGTAATTTGTGTTTACTAATATTTAATGTATAATCTGTAGAAGGAAAACATTCTTAAGGGAACAGGAGGAAGTTTTGTAACTTGATGGTGGAAGGAATTAAAGCATTTACCATCCTGGTTGAATCTTCACCTGCATTTCTGCTGAGCTTTGCAAAATTGCTTAATGTTGTGTCTGTTGCTTAGGCTTTTCTTGAGTTGACGATTGCCATCATTTTGCAGTGAAATGCTTAATCATGTGAAATTTTGGAGCGTGCAATGGCACGTCCTGGAAGCTGTCTCTTTTTGCCACAGATTTTTGAGTGTGAACAGAGTTATGATGGTGCAGAAGTTTCCCTTTGGGGAAACAAAAGAAGAAAATTTCAAAGTCTATGTCAATGATGCAGATATTGATGTTACTAATACTTCATTGGAATTGAAGAAACCTCAATCTTAGACAAAGGCTGCTCGCAATAGGAGGAAAGAAAGGAAAAGGAATATCATCATTATGAATATAAGACCACAGTTATTACCCGGGGGGGGGCTATTCTGCTGGCAAGTGGAGCCATGGATGCCCTCATTCTTGCCATTGACTGACTGGAAGTCAGGATATTCTAGGTTATAGGTGGGATCCCTTTCTTTGGTTAAACTGTATATAAATGTACACAGAGCAGAATATTGCTCTCTGGTTTCCTTTGGATCCTATTTATACGTCTGTCTACCATACCATGTGGAGCCAAGTTTATTGTAAGTCTGACTGGTGAGCATTTGCTTGTAGCACCCTGGTGTGTTTTGTAGGGCTTTCTTCCATTGGGGTCTCTCTCTTGTTCAAGAGCAGAAAAGTGGGTAACCCTTGCGAGCTAAGCAGAATATGTTTCGAATCCTTTTAATTGGTGGACAGTGGAGTGACATTAGGCGTGTGGATGGAGTATTGTAATAGGATATGAACTGCTCTGGTCTTTGTTATGGGCTGCTGTGTTTTACTGTGTTATTTGGCTGAAAAGGAAAATCCCTCCCTTGTGTCTCTGCCTTTCTTCTCTTCTTCCACTCTCTCTTTCTCTCTTATGCGCCTAAAAACCCAGAATTCATTTTCTGCTCCTCATTTCCCCCAACCCGCTCATGGCAGAACTCGCTACGTTCTTGACATGAAGGTTCTCCTTTGAAACAAATTGTAGTAAAAACAAGTTTTTCTTGAGGTGGAAGAATTTGCAAAGATGTCCAGGCACGGGGCTGCTGTATTGCACTGCTTTCAAGAGAGCTTTGCTGCCACAGGACCCAGGGTTAAAGGAAAATGCAAATTAGTTTAGTTTTCATATATGCATCAAAGGTGGCGTCTCTTTCTGCGTCAGCTAATCATTACTATTTTTGACCATCCGATCCCTAAAATATTCTGCTCCACCAAACCTATTATTAGCTCAAAATTTTATTGTCTCTTTTCCTTGGATAGACATATTCATTTTCTTCCGGAGATCCTATCGGAAAGCTTTCTAAAAGATAATGTCTTTCTATTTTAAGGCTATTCTTAAAATAAATGAATGAATAAATAAATAAAGAAGCCCACCAAATCTTAGTGGCTCATTTGAAGATTGTAAGTACTAAACCCCTCGGGAAGCAACTAGTCAAGCCCAATCGTCTTATTGACGTTATCAATAGGTAAAAATCTTTATATTTTAAACGTTTCGACATGGAGTTTTAATAGTAGTTTTTTGTTTCTTCTTTAGAAAAAAGGAAGCTGCAAAGGGATATATAATTGAGTCTATATCATTGGACGACATTTTGTGCTTCCTTTACCACTAAGTTTTACAGCAATGAACTGGCCCAGCGACTTTTTATGATATGGAGTCCTAGCCACTGGCAATTAAAAGCTTGTTTGCTTTTAGCTTTCTTTTTCCTTTACAACCTTTCTTTCTTTTTTTTTTTTTTGACCGGATTCCTTTAGGACAATGAGTACTGGCCTGCTGGGTTTTGAAATTTGTGAAGTTAAAATCAAAGTGTAGGACCACATAGGCGCATAGTACTTTCAAGCTCTAAAGCCAAATTCCAACCTTTGCATCTAAAGCATGCAGCAGATGAAATTGGCGGGTTTGTCAAGGGTCCCACTCTGAGAGCTACCGGTGTTTTTGTTCTTTTCATTGTGGTTTCCTTTTCATTAGTGCTATGTCATATTCATATCCAAAATTACTTTATGCAGCATTAGACAATTTAGTGGAATGTCTGGATTATATCTTCTTCTTTTTTTTTTGGCTTTTTGGTCATAATGTTTGAACGAGAAAAACAAGGAAATTAGTCGAGCTTACAATTAAATTTGATAGTTTATATTTTAATTTAAGGATCTAAATTAGTGTCTATAAAAAAAAATACTTCTTTTAATTCTGTTTTTAAAAACGTAGATAGGATAGGAAGGAGTTACACTACATCATTATAACTTTCAATCTTTTTTGTATTTATATTCTTTTCCAACGGCTTGCACTAACTAAATATCTTCAAACATTGCTGTAAAGGCAAAGATTTTAACTCATTTGCGATTTGATGTTAACCTTTTGAGAAACTAAAATGTACAAGCAAGTCGCCTATAAAGTTACAAATTAAAACGTTTTGATAAATGTTTATATATTCATTTTAAAGGTTCTAAGTTTAAATCTAAAAAATAAAGAGATGCGAAAAAATAGAAATTACTTATATTCTATAGTTAATGTATATATATATATATATATTAAAGTCAATGTACAAAGTTACAAATTCCAATTACAATTATATCAAGATACAAGAAGGGTACACAAGTATTACTATCGCTATAATTTAGAAAATTTCATTAAAAATTAAAACATTTTGATAAAATTAAATATATAACTAATTTTATAAGATTAGTAATAAATCGATAACTTTTATTGGGCTCACGGGGTATGCTTCCTCATGGGTTCACTGTAGAGCACCTAGTCCTCTTTGCACTACATTTCAATGTAATTCTTTTTTCACAAAGCTATGAGTTACTATTCTATTTTCCTTTTTTTTTTTTTTTGAATCGTTCTAAGAAGGCTACACAAGTAAATTTACTTCATAATAACAAGTCAACCAAGGAATAATGCTAGGTCATCCACGGACACCAGTGGTGAGTCCAAATGATTTGTGAGCTTAATTGGGTCCCACTTTACGCGGTCCCCCAACGTGTCCATGCATTGCGTTGCGGCGTACCAAAGCATTTTAGAGGTCAATACCTTGCCTATCTAAGGCTACGCCTAAGCATGATCTTTGTGATCCTTTCCATGCTTCAAAACAGCACATATAAAAGTGAGAGAAATATTTTAACCATGAATACATTTTTTTAACAGATTAACTCACAAATAAGTTGTAAAAGTAAATATCACTAATCATTCTTGGTCTAATTGTTAAGATGTTTGTGTGTTCCCGGCCATGTCTTAAATTCAAGTTTTTCTTAAAGTGTTTGATAAGTCTAAATGTATGTCTAAACATACATAATTGTAAGAATGATTGGATTTATGTTCTAAACATTATAGAATATATTTCCCTATGAATTTAGTTGATGGGTCAATTTCTTACGTGTTGTGAGAGTACAATATTTCTTAATAGAACTATAGGACATCACTCTTCAATAACATTAAGAGGAGACATTAAAGAAGAACCATTCTATTCATTACCTATGAAGTATAAATTTAAATAATATTATATATATTTATACAATAGTACTACTCAAAATTTAGATATAAAGTGAGTGACTAAAGGAGTTATGTTTGATAAAAAAAAAATCAACTCAGTTAATTAAGGATAAAATCATATATTGACAACTGATTATCATGCACGAATTATGTAATGTGAATGTAAAATGTTAGTTGTAATGAGTTATATTCTTATTATACCCTCACAAGATAGACATTGCATTAATGACGCTAATCTTGAAATATTGTAGTTGATGTTATGGATAGGTGAGTGGTGTGGTGAGAGAGTCAACCAATTGATCAACAAAATAAACATGAACAAGAAGTTCCTTGTTCAAGACTTAAGTGTAGAAAAGGTGAAAATCTACTTTGATATGCTTAATGTGATTATGAAAGACAAGATTTTGACATAAGTGGTTCTAACATGGTCACAATAGACTACTAGAGGAGTGTTATAAGAAAGATGAAGTTTCTAAAGTACATTTTAAACCTAACTTACTTCAATGACAAAGGAAGCAATGGCTTAATACTTGCCTTTAGTATAGGAATAAGTTGTAGTGCATTGTTTCTTCAAAGACCAACTTATAGGGTTAGCTCTAAGGAAGATGATATAAACTGAGGAGGGTATGCTATCATCATTATTACTTGCCCAGTTAACATTTGAGAAGGCATACAACATCATAGCAGATAAAACTTAAAGTTGAAGGCTAAAGGTGATTGTTTGCTTGAGATAATAAAGTACATACTAGACTGTGGACTATTAATCTTGTTTTGGATAATGCATGAACTATGATAAATGATCAACCATGAAGGAAATATATAGACGTGTCATTGACAAGTACTTAAGAGCACTAATCACTTGTTTATAATGTGTAGCATTTGTTAGTGGAGAATCATTATGAATCCACAATTTCACAATAATGGATATACGACCATAAGCACCTTTAGCTTTAAGCATGTTGTGGTATTAGAGTGTGTTGGAGATATACATATGCAAAGGGAGCAAGAGGCCTTGTTTGGTTCGATGAACTTTGACACCAAGAAAGAAAGTGAGTTTGCTAAAGTCATTGAAAGAAACCTAAGAGGTCATACTTTAGATAACTATATGAATAATAAAGTGGTGATTTCTAATGACAATGATATTGTTGACATAAACCAAGTGGTAAAGGAGGGTGAAGCCTTGATAGATAATGAATAATAAGGTATCCAATTCAGAGTTAATAAAGCCATAAGAGATGAGGAAGTTTTGAAATTCTTGATACCATGCTTTGAAAGCCTACCGTAAGCCATAAAGTACTTTCTTTAGTTTGCAAACATGATTAGGATATTAAGAATGAGTGAATGCAGGTGGTTGTTGCATGAAGACCTCATCATCAAGGTTATCTTAAAGAAAGACATTATTTTTATCAAGTTAACAAAGAACCTAATTAAATTGGACTAAAAGAGGGAGGATAAGCTAAATTATTTCTAATTTGGTTATTAGGTTGTAGGTTGTATGAAAATCAATTACTAAACATCGAGTAAAGCTTTTGATAACAAGATGTGCTTCGTAGCAATCAAGTAACCAATGCAACTTATGCTTAACCTATTAAATCCACTTATAAGTAATAATATTTTGTGAAGAATTAAGGGAAATTAGGTCTTAAGAATGATTGTGAACAAGGGCTTTAAATTAATTACTTATGACCTCGTACTGATGAGGTTGCTTTTATGTTTAAAGAAAGGTGGTAGGTTTAAAGACATCAATGATTACAAGATAATAAAAAACATGTTTAGGTTAAAAAATGTTGTTCTTTGAATGAATGATTATATGTGAAGGAAGTGGTATAGGCTTGGCTCAATCATTAATTAATGAAAGGGACAATTTGTCGGCATTACTCAATAAGTCTTGGGACAAAGAACCAAAGTGCAAAGAAGTCAAGACTTTAATGGAGTTACGATTGGGAGAAGGAGGCAAAGATTGAATGGGTACAATTGCTAAGGCTAAGGAGTTAAAAGGAGTAAAGGCTAAAGGTAGAAATATGTTATTGATGAGGGATAAAAAGGATATGACATGATTAGAAAGAGATTTGAAGAACCAAATGGAGTTGTTTTCAAGGTTAACATGAGGATTATATAGGAAATGGTTTTGAAAAAGGAAAGAGTCTTTGACAAATATGAGATTATAGAATAAGTAAATGTTAGAGATTTTTTAGTCTAAATATTGATAACAATGATGAGATTTTAAGTAACTAAGGAAAAAATATGGTAAAGAGAGTTTCAAAGGTTGATTAGTGGTAAAGCTATAAAGGTAATGTAATTGATGAGGTAAACCACAGTTTGGCATATAAAGATTTAATGCTTGAAAGGAGCCAAGGTGTGATAAAGCAATGTTAAGGTTATTTTAAGTATATGATAGTGCTAACATTCAACAAGTTTAATGTATTAGGAGTACAGGGTGGAGAGTAAAGATGTTGAATGTTGTACTTGCAAAAGAAATAGTAGAGACCAAGGTACTCATTACCATTATCTTAATAAACAATAATGATAAATGTTTGAAAAAATTTTTAATTAGTATCTTAAATTTAAAAAAAATGAGGTAACATTCGATTAATATTTTAAAAATAAGATTGAACTAAGTAGTTTAACCAAAAAAATTAGGAATTTTTTCATGGTTCAATCCTATTATATTAACCAGTTATGTTGAAAAATTGAAAGGTATGTAAATTAGTTAAAAAAATTGAAAATTTGGTCAATTTGACCAAAAATCAATAAACTAAGGCCAATTTTTTTTGTTTAGTTAGTTATATGTTAGTGACATTGTGCATTTTGGAATCACTATATCACCTTGGAAATTGAAAAAAATATAATTTAAAAAGAAAGGTAGCAAATTACCAATTGATAACATACTTGTGTGTTTCCAAGAGCATTTAATCACATTTATTAACCAGGCATTGTTAATGCCTTTTCCTTTTTCAAAAACTTTTCATATTAAATGGTCAGTTTTAGATATGTTAACTTTTTTCTTTTTTTAATTGAAAATTACTAATTTAGAAAATTTTTATCTTAAATACTTTTTTACATATTAAATAAAAATGTATAATATTACATATTACATTATATTTTATATTTATTTTTTAATCTAGACTTAATATTTTTATTCAAATATTTTGTTTATTTAAGAAAGGAAAATACATATGTTACTTTAAAATAAAAATATATAAAAATTAGAATATAATTTGTACTTTATTTATATGAATTAAATTACTTTCTTTCATCAATAAATTATATTAATTAATTTTTTTAATTTTATGGTATATTAAATTATAAATCAAACAATTAAATCTACCAATTATAATATTATAATATATATTATGTATTATTGAATTTTATACATTAATATTTTTATATGACATATATTGATACTAAATATTTTGTATTTTTAAAATTGAAAATTATTTTAATCAATTTAATTTTTCTTTAAATTGGTTATAATTAAAAACTATATCTTTTTTTGTTCAATGATCAATTTGATTCTCAAAACTTTGCATCTAATTTATTTTTGAGATGATACAGTCATATATAGCTAGTAAAGTGGTCCAAAAAATTACATAGTATCAATATTAATCAAAGAATATGATAGAGATAAGGCCTTAAACATCAGTGTAAATTAGTTCAAAAGGTTTTAAGCTATAAAGAGAAGAGACTCCACAAGGGAGTTTGTGACTTTCATTACACATGTATATATTACATGAATTTAAAGCTGAATTTTTAGACAATGGAAGACTGTGAGTAGTAATTATTTGATGTAGTAAGAAGCATTTATTAAGGTGATCGAGATGTTGGTGCCAAAGGGAGCATATGTGTTGAGTGGTAGTATTGAACACAAAAGCTTGTGAGGAGGAGGGCTGAGAAGCAAGCCATTTGTAGAAGTTCCTATTACTCTGGTTGCATGAAAGAGTTGCTCCCGTGCTCAAGTCCTTCACGACAAAGTAGGAAGGGAAAGATTCAATTGAGGTTTTATTGGTTGTGTAGAATTAAGAAACTGAAAGTAAGTTGCGGTGAATAAGAAGAGCACATAAGACATTGTTAACTACAAAATAAGTATTTGAAGTAGTAAGGAAAGTGGAACCTGTATGGGTTATGAGAGCATTGTTTCCATTGGCCATGAGAATGTCTTTATTGCCACCACACTCCGAGTGAACTGAGAGGTTTTGAAGATCTAATGTGGAATGGTGCGAGCCACCTGAGTCCACAATCCAATTGGCATTGTGAGAGCATGGAGCGTGAGTAAGGAAGTGTGCCTGAGGGTCAAAGAAGCGAGATCTACAGATCTTTGCAGTATGGCCAAACTTGTCACAAATCTAGCACTGCACTTTTTTTTCAATTGTCATTGGTCAAATGAATTACGATTGTCACAATATTATTGTTTTTGTTGAGAATTATTTTGTTAAAGGCCGCCATATGTATTGTTCCTTCGATTTGAGTTATTATTGTTTCCTCCTCTAGATCTAGGGTTGTTATTGCCACTGTGTTAGTAGAACTACGTAGTGATGGTGGTTATGTCCTTCTTAGTTTCTTCAAGCTTTAAGGAGGTCTCATGATCTATAAGCTTGTCGAAAAGTTCTTTACAAGAAATGAGCATGTCTCTAGCTCGAATGACTACACTAATCTCCTTATTTCAGTACAAGTCCACTGAGAACTTTGATCACCATTTCATCATTGATGGGGGGGGGTGATCTATCGATTGCGAGTTGATCAGTAATGTTTTTGATGACTCAGAGATACTTAGCTACAGGTTTATTATCCTTCACCATCTTAGCTAAATTTCCTCGTAGGCCATAGGTCTTGGTGTGGGATTTACTGGCATATGAGAAGTTGAGAGAGCTTGTTTTGCCGGGGAAGTTGTAGTGATGAAAAGTGTAATGGTGGCATTAACAAAAATTGTGATTGCATTCTAAAAAGGACTATCCTGTCTCGTCCATAACTATTTAGTACTCGGTTGTTATTTTGCAAACTTATGGCTGGTGGACATGGATATGAGCCAGCAACATATCCCATTAAAACGTAGCCATAGGGTAAGGTTGTGATGTAAGCTCTTGAAGTCGGGCATATGGTGTCAACTGTATATTTGGCAGGTATCTGTGAGACAACATTAAAAGTTACTAAAAAAATTAAGAATTAGGTTGGGATTGGCTAATTGAACAGTGCTCGGAGATGGGTTTTGGCTCTAGTCATTTTGGGAAGCCATGGAAGAGACTTCGGCCATAGTGGGGATTGAAGGTTTTGGTTTGGCTCCTTGAAGCTGTCGAGGCTCTAATACCATAACAACATTAAGAGAAGGCAATGAAAAGGATCTATCTTATTCATTACCTAAAACATATATTTATACAATAATAATACTCAAAATTTAGATATAGAGTGAGTGATCGAAGGTATAGAACATCAACTTAGGTGATTGAAGATAAAATTACACGTTGACGGCTCATTATCGTGTAAGAATTATGCGATGTTGATGGAAGTGTTAGTTGTAACGAGTTGTATCCTTATTACTCTTGCTTTCTTTCTTTCTTTTTTTTTTTCTTTTAACTAAAACAAATAAATCATATATATATATATATATATATATATATATATCGAAGCAAATCCTATAAATCATATAAAAAACAAACACATTTTGACCCTTTCGAAAATTGATGGCAAAAGTCATAAAAAATGCACGTCCAAAATAATCATATGAAATACTGTTTCAAAATTTGGAGGTTTAAATTAATGTTACTTTTGTGGTGTGCTTCGTATGGTTACCTTCCTCTTAGTTTTCGTGGTTTCCGTGCCCAACTAACACCTATGAAGGGTAATGGCTCAATGGGTTCCTTTTCTTTTTTATTTATTTATTTATTATTTCTGTCACAATGAGGGTTCAAGGGTTATTATTAAACAATAACAATAACAACAACAATTAATAAGTCATTAACCACAAATTTAAGCAATAAAATTACTCAAATTCTTAATTTATAATTTAAAATTTAATTTTTAATTCATAAAATAAATAAAAACAACAATTAATAACTCATTTCAGTTCCAAGTTCATGAATAAATTGAGAAGTTAGTCGCTGCAAGTGCAACTACCGCACTGACCTAGCACCGGCCTTAAAACTTGCACATTTGATGGCTTTGGTGATAATCATGCAAAACGTAGTCGAGAGTTGCGTCATGCTCGATTATTTGTTCATGCATGTACAATCGAAGACTAAAGTATTAATCATAAAAAAATGTTATGAATGATTAAATTGATGCTACAACTTAATCATCAAAAATTTATCAAGGAAGTAGGTTTATATTGCAATTATTAGATTAGTTTACTTTTAACACTATAAAAG